>CM043866.1:9220000-11620000 GCA_023846275.1 Vanilla planifolia | reverse complement strand
TAAAGTATTGATTAGAAATGGTGATTAAGTGACCTAGCTTTCGAAGAAGAAACAGTTGTACCTGAATAAGAGCAAACTGCCATTGGAAGCTCCAAACATATATCAAAATTATAATGAGTCATGATTCTACATTTTTAGCCCTTATCCATTGATGCAAGAGAAGCTAAAAAATGGTTGAATTTGTGGAACAAAGAGAAAGATGTAGCAATTTTGATGCCTCGTTGAAGATAACTTTTGGTATTAACTCTTCTATTGATGATAATCCACATGTAGTTTAGAATAAGAAATTTGAGGAAGCAAAAATTCCACACTTCAGCATTGCCAAAGTCTTAGAGGAGTCATCTTCTATGGAGGAACTCTAATCACACCATGGTTCTTAAATAGCACCCAATGAAAAGCACAAGAAGTGTAATGTTTTGACCTCCAGCTTTGCTAGTGATTTGGTACAACCTTCTTTGGTTAAATTCATTTCTCCATGTTCAAATTTTTTAGTACTCCAAAATCAACAAATAATATAACTACATATTGCAAGGTGCCATGATATTGTTGTATTAATAGAGAGGTCATACGAAGGGCTAA
The DNA here is from genome assembly GCA_023846275.1 of Vanilla planifolia. Taxonomy (NCBI): domain Eukaryota; kingdom Viridiplantae; phylum Streptophyta; class Magnoliopsida; order Asparagales; family Orchidaceae; genus Vanilla; species Vanilla planifolia. The sequence continues at coordinate 11,619,421 of CM043866.1, read as the reverse complement.
CCATTTCTTATCTTAATTTTCGAATAGTTTAAAGTTGGATAGTTACAGAATCAAACCCTTTACTCTTAGGAACTAGTGATGTATTAATAAATCCATGCTGTAAAAAGAATCTTTCTAAAAACTTAATATATGTGCTTGTAATCTTCTTAGGGAGGTTGGTTAAATTGTTCATATTCACAAGCATAAGAAAACCCTAAAATTTGACTGTTACTTTACATCTCTTGAAGGGCATATCCTATTCTCCCTCCCTAAAGGTTGAGTAAGAATAATATATTATATAACAAGTTAATGGGATTAATCTTAACATACTTTAAAAATCACTTAACTCAATCCCTTCGGAAATCAACTCAATTCATTCATGAACACATATCTTTGATTATCATTTTGACATGATTATTAAGACCTCCACACCTTCCTACCCACCTATCTTCAAATCTAAGAAGTGTCCCATTTGAACCATCCTCGTCGGTGACCAGCAAGAGCTAGAAGTGCTTCTCTGCATGTTGCCATGGGACAAAGAGGCAATTCAGCTTCCCTACATCATTGGGCATTAGCCCCTTGCCAAAGAATTGCTCCTATACGAATTGACAATAAAAGTTGTGCATAAGAGGTTGATGTCATGGAGGTGATTGGACATAGGATTAGGAAAGGTAGAGGGACCTGTTTATGTAAGTGCCATCACATGGGAAAAGATGAGATAAGATTAACAATATTAAAAGGGTTAATTAAATGAGTTGGATTAAACCTAATTCAACTTCAAGTTGGGTTAATAGATTAATTGATCACCTTGGGATAGTCAACTTACTAACTCAAGTAGCTAAATTGGTGTTGCAATTCCCTAAACACCTCACTTAGCTAATCCTAATCCTATCCCACTAATGCTATCATTGCCTCTAACTTTGCTACCTTATCCTACCGTCATCATGCCCTTGACCCACTTAATTCCATTGTAGGCCCCTTGTTATCCAATCATCTCATTCTTTATCATCGACCACATATACTCTTCATTCGTTTCCCATCAATTGTGCCATCTTTCATCGAGCCCCATTTCATCAGCCCTTTCTCTTGCCGCCAGTTAGCTCTCCATGCCTCTACTTTGCCAACCCCTTCTCTCATTGTCAATTCCCACACCACTTCATCATGGATAACTTTTCCAACCCAACACGATTCAATACCCAAAAGTGCTTCTTTCATTGTCAATCCCCACACCACTTCATCGTGGATAACTTTTCCAACCCAACACAATTCAATACCCAAAAGCCCAACCATTGCTACATTTATCCACACCCTACCTACTATGTTGCCCTAAATTAAGCTATTGCAATAACTACCAATTCCCTATGCCAACACCCACTTGTCACCTCCATTAGTGGAGCAATCTTCTCAGCCACTAGTGATGTTGAGCATCCCATTTGGGACATCACCACAGCTTCACTAAATGGCAGCTACCTCCCTTGCATAACTTGGTGATGTTGTCTACTTACTAAATTCTGTGAAAGGAATGTGTGAAATGTAATTAAGCATGATCACTCGTGTTTTTCTTTATGATTGTGTTTTATGATCTCTTTCATTACTTTTATTCATATGTACAACTAATTTTTGTTTTTATAGTATTTTATTTGATTCAATTATATCAAGATGTGCAATGTGTGTGGAAGTATGTGAAATGAGACTCAATGGAAATTTCGTAAGTTTTTGGCAAACCTTCAATTTGATTTTCCTCTAATTCAATTATTATAAAATCTATGCATTTCATTGTCTGTCTTTGATAAGGTAAAATTAGCTAATTCATCAAATAATTATTCTCACTTAATCTTGGGTTGATAATTTGGTTCTCCATTATTTATGTGGATGATCTCCTTGCTCTAAGATTTGGATTGCCAAAGTCCATTCTAATACACATATCTTTAGTAGAACATGTTTTAATGCATTTTATATATCATATATATAACATATATCAATCACATGGGTAGTTTACATAGCATAATAGTGTTGGTGCATGTGCAATTCCTATTATGTTCATTTACTCTACTTGATATTCTTATATCCCATTATGAATTTAGGACCTAAATTTCAATATTAACTCATTTAATATCTTTTGTTCTAAATTTGATATTTCAAACGAACAAAATCTTCTTTATATTTTGTCTATTTTATCATAAATACATTAGTTTTATGTACATTTATAACCTATAACATCTCACGTAGTTATTTATAACACTTATATAGACATCTTGTTCATGTCTATGCATGTATCTAATCATACATCCACCAATTATCTATAGTACACATGCAATTATAATATGTATAATATACAGAACCATAAGTATAATTCTTAAATTATTATAATAACAATATTTATATAAGACAAGGATAGACATTTTATCTCTACACTCTATCTGTTCTACATTGTGACCTCAAAACACTTGAAATGCTAGTACAAACAAATAGGTTGAACTATATCACAAGCTCAATAGACTAAACTTGACATAATCATTATATGCAAAACAATATAATACTTAGGTTATATAAAATGTAAAATCTTTATCACATAGGTAAAATAAGAAAAATAAATAATCAAGACTTTAAACATAAAAATTAAACAATATTATTCTATATATATCACAGCTATAAAAGAAATAAGCATACAAATGTAATCTCATAGTTATCATTTCTTATCTTAATACGATCATATTTATTAATATTTGTTTTTAACTAAATAAATTTTATGATAATCATGTTTCTATTATAACCATTGTGAGGTTTAGTTAAGATAACAAAACTTTATAATAATAAGAGCTCTTTTTTTGGGCCTTGACACTTGCCTTCATCAACTTAGAGTCTTCAATACTCGATTTGGCTTACCAATTAGCTTACTTTAATGTTTAACTTCAAAAACTCAATCTTATTGCTTAAAATTAGTTAGGTACAAGAATCTTAAGCTCATTACATATGAAATTCATATACAAGCCAGTTTATGTTCTTTGTGAAGTAAAATTGGAACACAAAACTATAAAAAAAGAATAATAAGGCACTTCTCTAATATGGAGTTCATCGGCAAATTTATTATTCTAAAATAATGTGCAACTAAAATGAGTATCCCATAATGAGAAAGGGGAAAATAAAAAATAGACAAATGTGGATAGATCGTCGTGGCACTAGAATGATTGCACCAAAGGATCAATAGGGAACTACCTGCTTGTCATATCTTAATCCCACAATGTTGTGTATTTCTCTTGGGTTGTCCCATATTGACCCAAGCAAGTTTTATCTTAAAAAATTTATTGACATTTTAAGATCATATCATCATATATAAAGACGAGTATTATTATTTCAATAGTTAATATAAGGCAATTTATTCCAAAAACCCAGAATTCTATCATAGAAGTCTCACTTTTCCTAGTGCATTTCGCTCCCCTCCCTACCCTCTTCGAGTGTTGTAGGCTTACTAATTTTTGCTTCATTTTTTTTGAACTATATCGGACTAGTGGAGTGTATGGTCTAATACTATAAGTATGACATCCATATTTCACTATGTTGAGATATTATTCCATTAAATTATTCTATCTCGACCTAAGCATCCCAAAAAACACTTTTTCATCTCAAGACAATGTCATCACATATAAGGATCAAAATCACTTTCTTAATAGTTGATATGTGATAATTTATTCATGCACTTTTACAAACCTATTAAAAGAAGTCTCACCTTTCTCGTGACTCCCCTTGGTAATGCTTTTTACAAATTCTATACTGGGTTTTTTTTATTTAGATTCTATAAATGATGTATAAAATTGTGATATTATATTACTAGTTATTGACTTTTTAAATTTAAATCCACATCAAGATGAAAAAGTGAATTCTTTTCTTTCTTCAAAATTTCTTGTTGTTATCATAGTTTAATCTTGCTTTGTTTGACAGCATACTCAATCAGTTTCTTGAAAAAAGAGAAATTCAAATGAGCTATAATACTTTAATGAAAGCTTATAGCTTTTTCTAAACATATAACATTTCTATTCCTTATTGGCCACCTTTCTGATACATATTTTGTAAGAGTTGAAAATTTCTGCTCATAAGCTGTTACAGTTAAGCTCACAGAAGATATTTTAGTATTCTTGTCAGAATATTTTCAGATTAAACTTTCCTCAAACTTTAACTTTTTTTTATTTGTTCATTAATCTTTTGTAGTGTCCTTTAACATTAGAGCTAAAAAAATTCTTCTATTTTTAAGATACCATGTTGTCAAGTAGTGTTTTTTATATCATATAGTTAGTCTTCAACTTGCATAGGATCTATAGCATTTGAGAAAGAAGGTAGATGTAATTTGTGTAATTGCTTTACTAGTTTCTTTACCTAGTTCCTTTCATCATACTTGCTTTTGATAATAGGAGATATGTTTCTCTTTGATAGGATAAAATTAGTCAATTCATCAAATAGTTGTTTTTGCCTAATCTTAGGTCGATGATCTGGCTCTTCTTCATTATTTATATATGTAGCCTCTTTTGCTTTGAGGGTTGGAATTGTTTGGCTGCATCTAGATATACAGTTTTTTTAGTAAGACAAGCTTTATTGCATTTCATTTACCATATATATAGCATACATTAATCATCATGGGTAGTTACAATAGTATAATAGTGTTGATGTATGTGCATTTTCTTGTTGTGTTCATTTATCCCACTTTTGTTTGTTTACTATAGGTTCATAATCCATTCTTATATCACCTATGTAATGTTTTTATCCTCTCATCATGAACTTAAAATAAGTTATGGTGTTGCAAAAGATTAGTAGACAAGCCAAAAATGATTGAAGTTTGAAGAAAAGTTAAATCTAAAAATATTATTACAATAATATTATAAGATCTTTTAAGAATGGTATGTACTTGTATATTGGAGGAATAAAACGCAGTTTGAACAAGTTGTATCAAGGGAATTTAACTATAACAGCTTATGAATAAGTTTTTATCTCTTGTAAATTATGCACAAAAAATAATGGCTATTGAGAAGCATAAGTGTTAAATGTCTGAAAAAGGGTTATGTGATTTTTTTAGAAGTATTATGACTATTGGATTTCTCTTCGTACAAGAAACTAGTGAACTTTACTTGTCAAATAGAGCAAGATTAGGTTATGATAGAGGTAAGAAGAAATTCTAAAAATAAAAGAGGATCCACTTTTTCATTTGGAAGTAGATTGAAATTTAAAAAGCAAACAACTACTGATGTAAAGCCACATTTTTCTACATCACTAGCAAAATTAAGGATAGGTGAAAAATCTCGATGCAGAATTTGCAAAAAATACCAATGGTGAAAGTGTTGCAAGAAAGATGCTTGAGTTTATAAGAGTATAGGTATGAATTGTTTCACATTAGTTATTAAGAAAATAATTTTGATATTTATATGTGATGATATAGTCTTAAGATATTGAGGTACTTTTTAAAGATAAAACTTGCTTGAATTAACATTAGGTGACCTAAGGGAACAATATTTTTATATAATGAGATCAGGATGTCAAGTTTATAACATCATCGCTTATCTTTAACTAGTTATATGTGGTTTGGGTATGAACAAAGTAGAAGCTTATGGGTTTATAACACCCAAAAATAGCAGGGAACGAAACATACTGGTTAAGGTCAGTTTTTGTTAATAGGCCTTTAGGTGTGTAAGAATAAATTGTTTTACATCGACTGTTGAGGGAGTGATTATAGTCTTTTTATGTAATAACATTGTCTTAAAATGTCAAAACATCTTTTAGGGGCACAACTAGCTTGAGTCAAGATTGGTATACTAAGACGACAATACCTTAATATAGTGAAACCAGAATGTCACAATCAAATAATTCTTTACTAATGCTTTGGTGTAGTCATGCAATGATCTATTCAAATTTGCTTATTTTTTCATTATTCTTTTTTTCATTATATTTTATGTTAGTTGTACATTATTTTAGAAGAGTAATAGGTTTGTCAATGAACTGCATGTTAGAGGATTGTATTATTATTCTTTTTTTGTAGTTTTGTATTTGTTTCATATCACAAAGAAACAACAGCCCCATTAATGATTTATTATAACCAAATAACTTCAATAAGCTCAATAAGGCTCTAATTTTTTCCCTTTTTGAGCCATTGTTTGAGATCTAGCTTATGGTCAGTGACAAATTTCGTCCTTTTGCATCTTTAGCTTTTATGGATCCTCTTATAATGTTATATCATAAGCATTAGCAAAAGAAGTGCAAATCAACTAAGAGAGAACAAAGGGAAATATATTGGGAAAAAAGAAAAAGGTGAAGAAGACAGAAAACAAGATAAAATGGGGAAACAAACAAAAAAAATGAGAATCAATAGAGGTGAAGATAGAATCTACTGTCCTCCGCCAGCACACCTGCTAAAACTAGACATTTGAATCATTTATGCAGAAATGGAATAGTGTAGTCTATATGCTAAACTTCCATGACTCCATTTTTTCACTGCCCACCCACTTTTAGATCTTCTTGTCCATTTCAATGAGGGTATTGGCATATTTATTTTCTAACAATACCACAGTTTGGTAACAGAAGGCCTAAACATTAATGCAAAACCTGCTTGCCAGCACTCATTCAATTGCCTTTATTTCAATAAGCACACTTTGTTTAGAAGAATTTCGTATCAATATGCAGATTTAAGCATTTGTGTTACCTCTCTTGATACTTTTTAGCATGTTCACGATAGATTATTTTTCTAAAGACCTAACGGATTTGTAGATCAGCAGCTAACACGTCATTCATATAGATTATAACCATTAACTGATCAACTTTGCACATTTGACCCTAGTTGATCAAATGTTAAATTCCGTTTATTTTTTATTCATGCATAAAACAACTTGAACAAAGTATTGTAAACACGTCATCTCCATTGCTTTATGATTTTATGAGCAACACATTTTCCCATCTTGTGCTTTGATAGCAATACTTTTGTTTCCTAATGCACATTATAGCAACAAACCATAACCCATCTAATGCATGAAGCTCTACTTATTAAAAGTCAGAAATTTTAAAACGTGGAATCAAAAAGTGATGTTATTTGAGACTTTCATATGTCTTGCAGCATAATGTGTAACCTGACAACCATTTACAAATCCGTATCTGTAATTATTCTGATGTGATCATTGAAAGGAATGGGAGACTTGGAAGTCCACAAACATGTACAGTACATCATTTCTGTTGAAAAGGTTTGCTTCTTTATACATTATTTCTTTTTGATCATATTGAATATGGAATTTAAGTGGTTTGTTTTTTAAACTGTGTTATGATCATCAGAAGAAAGAAAGCTTCGAAGCATTAGTGATGGAGCATCTGAGGATGAATGGTGCATATTGGGGTTTAACCACTCTTGATCTTCTTCAGAATATTACAGCTGTTGATCAGGAGGAGGTGATCTCATGGGTGATGTCTTGCTGGGACCAAGACAGTGGTTGACTATTGAAAATTTTTCATTCTCAAAATCGTTATTGAATTGATCTGGACTTCTCTGAATTTAGTCATTTGACATTGATTGCAGGAGGTTTTACTGGAACCGTGGGACATGATCCTCATGTTCATTATACACTTAGTGCTGTTCAGATATTAGCCCTTTTTGATAGGCTCGATATTCTTGACAAAGATAAGGTTTCTAGTTGTATCCTCTGACATAAAATTTTCTGAAGCTGAGTTGCTAAACATCATAAGATTTTGAAGATAAGAATGGTATCATTTTTTGAGCTAGATACTTTTCCATCATATCATGTTACCAAATATCAAATTATTTATTTCTCCTTTGATGTGGTCCTTTTGAGCTTGAAAATGAATTTGTTTTGACTTGTATTCTTTATAAATGAACAAGTCTTTTTTTTTTATTTCTTTTTAATAAAACATAATGAAAAAAATAGAATCAACAAAGAATAATATATCTTGAGTTGTTTCAGAGTATTATTTAGTGCATTAATCTTTTTTATGATGACATATGATTATATATATATATATATATGTATGTATGTATGTATGTATGTATGTCTGTGCGTGTATGCCGGGGGGCAGATAGGCGTGCATGTAAAAAGAGGTGTAAAAAGAGAGATATACATGCACGTAAGTATGGATGTACACACACATGCATACACTCATACATATGTATCATAAAAAAGATAACAAATACAAATGCTGTCTCTCTGATCTCCCTCCCTCCTCATCTCCTCACTGTTTTCCTCTCTTTCCCTCTCTGTCCCTTACAAAACAAAAATGAAGGCGGAAGAGCATCAATTTTGTCAAAGCGAAATGATAATGCATGCTCTAAAGAAAACAACCTAGCTCTTGATTATAAGCCAAGAGTCCTTCCTGTTACTGTAAAATGGCTGGATTTGTTTGCATCTTAATGCAAGTACGATGTACCAAATGGAATTTACCCAAACATTACTTCTTTTGTTCAGCCGGCATAGAGTAATAATCTTAAATTGGTGTGATAAAAGCCACGTTACTATAAGATTTGTAGATTAAAAGCTGAATTTTCATGAATCTGTATCAGGGAGGAATCGGTTTAGAAGTTTGTCTTTCTTTAATTATCCTGTTAGATATTGCGAGGCTACAAAATGAAGATGGATCATTTTCTGGTGATATATGGGGTGAAATAGATACCAGGTGCACCATCCATTGTGCAATCTGTTCTGCTGATGGAATGGCATTCGTTATTTCATAAGATCTTACCATTTCTTCCTCTTTCTTTCAGATTTTCTTACTGTGCAATTTGTTGCCTATCAATTTTACATTGTTTGGATAAAATAAACGTGGAGAAGGCTGTGAACTATATTGTTAGCTGTAAAAACCTAGATGGTGGATTTGGATGCACTGCTGGAGGGGAATCTCATGCTGGGCAAAGTATGTGATTTTTATTATCAGTTAGCCTGTTTATCAATTGATAATGTTCTTTCTTGTTTGATTAATCTTTTTGAAATCCTTACAATTTGTTTTTCAACCTTTTATGAGGAATATTAATCATCAGTTGATATTTGAATTCATAAAAAAGATAATGGTTTTGTACCTTAATGAACATATCATCTTAAAAAAGCTCCTTCACCTCCCAGGCTGCACTTTGACATTCTGTAGCACCTCAACTGCAGTATTCTGCTGTGTGGGTGCTCTTTCTATAGCAGGTGCTTTACACCATGTTGATAGGGATCTTCTTGGTTGGTGGCTGTGTGAGCGGCAATGCAAAGATGGTGGTTTGAACGGCCGCCCTGAGAAGCTTGCCGATGTCAGAAGTTCATTTGTTGCAATTTTCTTTCTGTTTCAGTGATTTTATTGGAGATTCGTCTATGTTTATAGTTTTACAAATCTTTCTACATCATAATTTTGATAGGTTTGCTATTCTTGGTGGGTGCTTTCAAGCTTAGTTATGATCGATCGAGTTCATTGGATTGACAAAACTAAACTTGCAATGTACATTTTAAGCTGCCAGGTTTGTTTTGTTTTGTATTCAATACTTCCCATCACTTAAGACTCGATTTTATATTGTACATTGTTATGTAATGTTTATATCCGACTCCTGAAATATGCAGGACAGGGAAAATGGGGGAATATCTGATAGACCAGACAATGCTGTTGATGTTTTCCACACTTATTTTGGAGTTGCAGGTGTTGATTCCTTTGTTCAGTTGCATAATTGTTTTAGTTGATGCCATCTAAATTTTATTTATTAGCCTTTTATGAATATTGCACAAATATAATAGATCACTTTTTTTTTATTTGTGCATTTTATCAGAGTGTGATACAATTTGGTGAAAGGAATATATACATAAAGCAATTTCTTAGAAAATCAAAATTCAAAATGAAACGCAACCTTTGTGTGCCGTTTGAAACTTTCAAGGGAAATTGTCATGCTATATTGCTTATGTTATGCAGGTCTTTCTCTGATGGAATACCCTGGGTTGAAATCAATTGATCCAGCTTTTGCGTTACCAGTTGATGTTGTAAACCGGATCTTCTTCAAGAAGCCTTGATATCAAAAGCCAGTTCTTGTTGGAAAGCAATGATGAAGATGAACTAGCTGAAGTTTGTATCTTCAAGTATCTAACACTTAACTACAGTTCATGTAAACAGGATCTCTGCATTTTTATGTGATGTGATTGAGTTCTACAGTTGGTTTATTATAGTTTTTAATGTGAAGTTCATTAAGGAATAAATTAGTTTAAAAATAATATTATTAAGTATTATTAATAGATGTGTATTTAATAATATATTATCAATAAGTGTTTAATAATGTAATTAATATTATGAAGTGATTGTAATATTACTTTGAGATGTTAAAAATGTGTTTTATTCATTTGATATTTTTTTATTTTTAAAGTTTGTATTTAAAAGTATGATTAGTCAAAGGTTTCATCTTGTTTTTGTTCTTAGTTGTGTTTTGATTGGAACTGCTTTGAAGTGTAGTTTTCTGAAGAATTTGGTTTGCAAATGTGCTGCCAAACTAGCCTTTGTAATTGCCATTATAGATAATAAGTAATCTTCTTTCTATTGGCCAAGCACTTTCTGGTCCTTTAGGTTTTATAATTGATATTTTTAAATCACAATTAGATTTTTCCTTTTTTCTTCAAATAATTCTATTCTATATATGGAATGAAAACAAGATAGCTTCTTTCGACAAATTATCGTATGCTTTCAAATTAACTTAAGATTAACCAAAATTTTTAAGTATTATTTCCTTTTATTTGTTACACTTGGATTTTAAAGAGTATGGTATGTCATTTATAAAATTATTTTATGATCTTATAAAGAGTAATGAGAATAAGTCTTATAATTTATACTTCCATCAAATCTTACTATCTTGATTTCTATTATCAAATTTATTTTTAATCTCTTATTTGAAAATTTATAATTTTTTCTTATTTTGATATTAATTTTTTTAGTGAATATAGTTTAGAAACTCTCTTTAAAAAAACCATCAATAATTTGAATAAATAGGTATGTTCTTTTTTATGCCCATATTTTAAGAAAAAATATGATTTTCTTGGTTTTGGCAAGCATATGCTACTTCCTTATTTTATTAAACACAATACTTTTTGAAAAATAAAATTTGTGCAATTTTTAATTTACAAAAAATTACTATTACTAAGCCTATGATCTCATGAATCAAGATGCTCAAACAAGTTAAAAAAAAAAAAGCTTACGCTTCTATTATAATCATCATAAAATTTATTTAGTTAAGATAACAAAACTTGATAATAGTAAAAACTCTCATTTTAGGTCTTGACACTCACTTATGTATCAACTTAGAGTCTTCCATACTAAATTTGGCTTACCATTGAGCTTACCTTAATGTTTAAGTTCAAAAACTCAATCTTATTGTTTAAAATTAGCTAGGTACATGATTCCTAAGCTCCATTATATATAAAGCCCATATACAAGCTAAGTGATGTTCTTTGCGAAGTGAAACTAGAACACAAAACTCTAAAAAAAGAATAATAAAGCATTCCTCTAATATGGAGTTTATCAACAAATTTATTATTCTTCCCAAACAATGTGTAGCTAAAATGAGTAACCCATGATGAAAAAGGGGAAAATAAAAAAATAGGCAAATTTGGATAGATTATTGTGGTGCTAGAATGACTATACCAAAGGATTAATAGAGAACTATCTGTTTATGATATCTTAATCTCACCATGTTGATCTATTATTCCTTGAATTGTCCCATGTAAACCTAAGTGAGTTTTCTCCTAAAAGATGTCTTGACATCTTAAGATCATATGATCATATCATCATATATAAAGATGAGAATTATTACTTCAGTAGCTAATGTAAGATAGTTCATTCCAACAACCCTAGAAGTTTGTTATAGAAGCCACACCTTGCTTAATGTGTTTCACTGCCTCACCTTTTTTTAGGTGTTATAAGCTTAATGGTTTTTATTTTGTTCATTTTTTTAACCATATTAGATTAGTTAATGGTGGGGTATGATACTATAAATGTGACATTCAAATCTCACTTTTAAGGTATTATTCCATTAGATCGTCCTATCATAACCTAAATATCCCAAAAAATACTTTTTCATCTCAAGGCAATGTCATCACATATAAGAACCATGATCACTCACTTAATAGTTGTTGCATGATAATTCATTCGTGCATTTTTAGAAGCCCATTAAAAGAAGACATGCCTTTCTCATGACATCCCAGAGGTGTTTTTTTTTTGCAAATTATGCATTGGGGGTTTTTTTTGTCTATTTTAGATTTTATAAGTGTAGAAAATTATGATCTTATAATGGTAGATATTAGCTTTTTAAATTTAAATCCACATTGAGATGAAAAAGTAAATTCTTTTCTTTTTCCAAAATTTCTTCTTGTTCTCTCATAGTTTTATCTTGCTTTATTATAAATACATTAAAACATGAACTTAATAAATTCCTATAGCATTGACTTAAGAAAAGCTTACAACATCTACTTAATAAAAGCTTACGACACTAGCTATGTAAAAACTTACATAATAACTTAATTAAAGCTAACATATTGGCTTAATAAAAACATACAACCAACTTAATAAAAGTCATCACATCAAATTAATAAAAGCCTACAATCATTATTTAATAAAATTTGATAAAAGAATAAGTCCTAACAATGGGACAAGAAAATTGAGTAAAAGCTCAATACGATAAGTCTTATAACCAAGAGACATATTACTTAAATTAATGCAAGATATGCAATGAAGCTTACTATTCATATAAGAGAAAATGTAATAAGATATAACTTAGCTCAAGAATGAAAAGAAAGACTAAGATGAGTGCTTTAAACTAAATCTTATGACCTTCCCTTTTGTTGGTCTTAAAAATGATGAATTCAATAAAGCTTTCTCATTAAAGGTTTTCTAATTAAGTATCAGTATTTTTTTTATCACTTTTGGGTACTTCTATATTTGAAATAGGTCCAAAGCTCCCTCAAATAATTACATGAAAAACTAATTAAAACAACTATTACTCACATCTTGAATTGATCATACCATATGATACAAGTGATTGTGCAAGTATGATGCACAACTAATCGTAACATCTAATTAATCATTGACATTTAATTAGCTCATTTTTACTAAGTAAAAAAATTGTATAGATATGATACAAACATTATATTCCACGACTAAAACAAAATTATACGAATCTAAATTATAAATTCTCAAAAATGTGTTTTACAATGTGTGATTATACACTACAATAAGTTTTACAACAAGCATATTTGTAATAATCATAGGATATGATAACATTGTGATAAAGATATTTTACTACTACAATACAAATATGCCCAATATATAACTAAGTCTCAAACCAAGCTCACAATGAAATGGTATCATACATATATGAATTGACATCCATATAATTAAAAATGATGCACTCACAACCTAAGTCTTGAACTCTCACTAAATAGATATATGAATCATATGATTACGATGAATATCATTATATAAACAAAGCCCATCAACACATCAAATAATAGGTGATGTACTCGTATGATATGTTAATCACACTTGTATGATTATGTATCAAATTCTTGTTTCTCTCATCATTTGGTAAGATCCCTTGTTCAATTTTCTTAATGAATATATTTTACAAATAAAAAAGATAATATCGTATTATACAAAAATTAAAAATACAAAATCTCAAATCAGATCTCTCAAGAAAAAGATCAGTCATATCATATGAATGCTATTGTACGGGTACGAATAATACAAAATAGTCACAATAATCAAGATCACCATCAATCGATGTTTTGTTTAATCCCAATATTAACTAAACTGTATAATTGGTCCATCGTATAATAATGATTAGTTTACCTAATACTAATCTCACTAAATTTAATCTTTTCTAAATCTAATATTATTTAACTTTAACATGTGATGTAATTTAGTATGAATATAATGTTCTATGACACAATATATATAAAATAAGATGAAATACATATCTTTAAAAATTCTAAGTATATTTAGTAAATTGTTATAAGTTTTGATATTTTAGTTACTAAAATAAAGAGACTTGATAAAAATCTTCTCTTCATGTTGCTTAAACTTATATTTCTTTTAATGTTAGTTATAATTAACACCAAAACACCTCTATTAAGCTTTTAAAATTATATGATCAAGCTCTAACATAATTAGCCTAATTGCTTTTAGAATGCATAGTTTAAAATTAATACTTAGAAAAAAGTATTAATAAATATAATATAATAATTTTATTATCATCAAATAAATAATATAATAAATAAAGAGTACATTAAGTAAAAAATAGATTATTTATTTTATTATTTAATTTAGTTATGTTGGTCTAAATTTTTAAAAATACATAACAATTCTATGTGAACCTTGTTCAATAAAAATAAGCATCATTAGACTTGTTTTTACAAGCTATATTAAAATACAAATTAATTTCAAAATTAAAACACAATACAAATGAGAATATTTTACATGGGATATAATGAAAATTAATATTTTTTGCTTTATAGTCTCACCTCTTATATTCCAAATATTGAAACCTATATATTAGAATAATTTTACACTTTTATTCACATATTAATGTTATTATATAATTTTTTTAAAAAAATTAAGTTATTACAACTTCTCTCTTCTCCTTCCTTTGTTAAATTATAAGAAAAGAAAGCATCTCTAATAGCATAAGTGAGTTTGATAGCTATAGTAACTAACACTTATACCTTTTTGATATTCTTTATGAGCTAAGAATGGAGGGGTACCATATTTTGATGCTATTAAGAGTGGTGTAATATCCTTAAACTTCCTAGGGAGATATTAAATTGACCACTTGGGTTTTATCCTTTGCCTTTTAAAAGGTAACTCCCACTTTTAAAGACTTACATAAATGCTCATATATAGCTTAAAAAAATTCATATGGTAGTCAATATGAGATTATCTCTTTTGAATATTATCTTTCAAATATTCACTGGCATCTTTATGGTCAATTCTCTCCATTTAATTCACAGGCAACCTTCAAGACATGATATTTATATTATGTTAATATAAGAGATGGTTTTTATATCATATTGTAACATCTTAAGCCTTTATAGAGAGATAAGGTCAAGACTCTTCAAGTTTTGTTCTTTCTCTCAAAAGGTTTCTCCTATTGGATCTTCTCAAAGGACATATTTTTTGTCACCCATCGCAATACCACTCTAAGTTAGGCATACTTAATCCTAGAGTTCTCAAGGGATAAGACAAAGTATTGGATCTTATGATAACTTCATAACTGAGCATGCCTAACTTGGAGTAGTATTAGGATAAGTAAAAAAGAAAAACCCTTTAAGAAATGCAAAAAGATAAAACCTAAATGATCATGATAATACTTCTCCAAAAAGGTCAAGGATGTCACAATGGCAATAACACAAATATGAATGAGTAGAATTAGTCAAATGGAAACATTTTGGATAAAAATATATACTAATTTTACAAAAAAAATGAATAAAGATTAAACTTCAATATAAAAGTGGTAAAGTAGAAGAGACTAATTACACTCCAAATTTTAAGAGATTTGATGAAAAATTATCACATAAAATTTACTTCTAGCATTTTAAGATAAATTATTAGACCAATTTCATGACCTTCAAAACACCAAGTAAAGATTATATAATAAAGAACTATAATATCAAAGTTGTTTATTTAAATTATTAAAAAAATCATTTGATGTGGTTATATAACATAAAATAAAAGAGTTTCAAAGTCCTATAAATTACTGCATAACCCTCTAATTGTAAACTCACTTTGTAAAATTTGTGATAATGGTGTAACAAACTTTAAATTCGAAGAGCTTACTTCATCTAAAACTATGAAGAGACCTAAAAAAATAACATTAGTTTTTTTAAGTATTTTTTATAAAAATATTGTTTATTACATAATGGAGATAAGCTTGTAACATGCAAGGATGAAAACAAGATTATTCTTATATAATATGTTGATGATATCCTTTGCAACACTATTACTCTTTACAATATCAACATCATACCAACAATTATAGAGAATAGTGAAAAGCATCTCAATATAAAAATCTCATTTGTGTTTTTTGGATAGCACACAACAAAGAAGAAATTGTATATTTCTTTACATAAAGTTTCTATTTATGACTTAAGTACATTAGTAAATAACCTATAATGGCTAGCCAATTATATTTTTAAATAAGGGAGAATAAATACTAAGGCAACAAGACAAATCTATACAATAAAATCCCCATTGCATTTACAACTACCCTTTCAAAGAAGAATAAAGAAAAGAAGGAATAGAAAGAGAAAGCAAAGGTTCTAGAGAGAAAAATGTTAAAACTTCATCTTAATGTAAGAGAGATCTCAAAAACCTTAAATAGTTGAAAAAAAAAATAAGAGACTAGCCCCTTACTAAATGATGTCAATGGATGTATTTATAGACAAGGATAATGGTTTCTTCTAGTAATAACTTGACACATGAATTAGGTTATATAACAAAACAAAATATATTAAATAATTGATGAAATAGATAAAAAAATATCTTAGGTGTCAAATGAGAAGGAAGCTTAATTGAGATGATGGGGGCTAAGTAACCAAATTAATAGGTGAAGGATTATTTACTTCATTGATTTTCATGACCAATTATAGGAGTTGGCTAAATAGGTTCTATTGTATTGTTAACTCTTAGTTATGATATTTATTTGATAATAAATCCTAAATAATTTTAATAAATTTATTTAAATAAATTTTTAAATTTTTTATGTTAATACTTTTGGGAGAACTAAAATAAGAAGATGAGTAAATGTCAAATCTTATTATAATTATCTTGATTGAAATGACAAATTATTAAGAAATATATTTTGAATTTAATTTTAGTATTTTAATTTTATTTGATTAAAATGTTAAGATTTATTGAAATATTTATTAATAGATAGCAAATTAAATTAAAATTAATTATCTTAGAATAATATTTAAGTTTTTTAATATCTTTGATTTATCTTATCTTAACTATTAATTTTAATCATATTTTTAAACTTCTTAGTTAACCTGTTACAAAAGTTATGTAGTATTAATTAGTAAAACATTTCCAACTTACTTAACCAAGGTTCGTTGCAGTAAATCACTTCGGGTCAAGACACTAGATCCTGAACCCTTTTAGTATAGTGAACAAGTCGAGAAACTAAATCCAAAACATGGATCAAGTTATTAATCTTGCTTCCATAAATTAAGTATAATGAATCACTGGCTATAAGGATATTGACTTCCTGAGAAAACCAAGGGACAGCAACTATGAAATCAGGCTACTCTTGAAGAGCATCAAAGATCTTATAAGGAGAAAATAGAATAAAAAATAAAGTATGTGGGACTAAAACTCCATCTTGTTTAGTGCGACATGTTTTTGAATTGTGGGAGTAATTAGAGCCATCTGATTGCTCTATTTCACGATTGAATGATCATAATCTCATTTACCTTAATATAATACTTGATTATATCTTCCATTCGATCGCATTATTTTATGATTTCACGATCCTTCTTTATTTCACAAGTATGATTTAAATCGAGCCATCCAATCAGGATTTAGATATAGTGATCCCAATTAAATCTTATTTCTTAACACCTTTAGTTAAATTTCATCCATTCAATCATGCAATGTTTGTGATCGAATGGTCATACACGTTTTGATAAAATTAACAACTCTTTGTCTTTATTTTAAACTGTTAGAATATTTTATTTAATTAATAAAATTTTGTTTAAAAAAATATGAAAGCCAGTAGAATAGTAATGACTATTTTTGCTATTTTGTAAGTACTTTTAGCCATTAAAAATTACCTATAAATAGAATATTATTTGCATGAAAAGTATCGATAAATTTTTATAGAAGTAAAAGGCAAGTTTCAAATCACAATATTCAATTTGTTAGTAGCACATTTGCGTCATCACTTCCATATGTTACAACATCCTTGAGTCGTCAAACTTCTGAAATTTTATTTTTTCTCAAATTAGTTAAGTTATTAATTTTCTTTATTCCTAATTGATTTAATTAAGATGCTTGTACTTCTTTAATTATTTCAATAAGCATAAGATTTTGATTATATTAATTTTAATTTTATGTCTTTGAATGTGTTTCTTCTATTATAATTTTATTTTGTTATAAGGTCATAATAACATATTTTTTTATTTTGTTGTCCTGAAGGTTTAGCCTGCCTAATCCTCTTTTGATGAAAGTCTTATATTAAGTATTTGTTTTTTCTGATTTTTTTAGGGGTAGACATAAGCTTGTTTTAAGATGATTCATTTAAAAATTTGTAGTATACATTTTAATTTTTGTTGATTTTTTTATTTCATAATTTTTATAAAAAACTATTATTAATAAAAATTAATATGTTTTTAATTAATTTTAAAATTTATACAAAATTTATTTTTAAACATTTGGTTAAACCTTTTAAAAATAATTTTAATCTATTTTTTAAAATTTTTTGTAAAAAATTAAAATTTTTATTCTTAATAATTTATCCCTCTCCTGTTAAACCACACTTCAGGTTTATGTAAAAAGGTGTTTTTGACAACAACTTAGATAAGAGGGAAGAAAATTTTGATTAAAGTTAATTAGGATGAGATGAATAATTATCATATTAGGAATCTTAATAGGACAACCCCAAAAGGGGCTTTTGGTTAGGAATCATAATTCAATAAAAGGAGGAAGCATGTTGAAGAGGATTGACGACCTTAACAAATATTTGGAATGGTAAAACATTTTAGGTTAAAGCAAGCATATAAAAGATGTATCAAATCAATTCTTTTTTTTTTTAATGAATAAATTTGTTTACAATTTTGAATATAAAATTTAAAAAGATCACATAAGAAAAGAGACTCTGAATCATATAACTATGATGAAATATATGATAAACTAATATTTATCGCTTGAAGAACCAAAAGAAAGCATTTGATCATCTTATTTCTAGAATTAAAAGATCAATGACTAGTAAGTATAAAATTGATTAATAAAAATAAAAGATATGATTATTTATTAATATTAAAATCTATATATTTTTAAATGTACTATTGTTAAGTACTTGTTAAAGTAATAATTATTATAAAATGATTAAAGTAATTTTTATTTTTTTTATAAAAGAGCAAATTAATTTGTTTACTATTATTTAGAAACAATAAGATGATCTTCTATTTTATTCATAATATATTTTTAAATAAAAGTTATATTTTGAAATATAATTAATAAGATATTGTTTTATTAAAAACTGAATTTAAAAATGATTTCTCTCTCCAGAAAGGGTAAACGGATGTCCACTGAACGAACAGCATTTTTCTCCTTGAGCAACGATAAGGCGAATCAAGGAGTGACTGCCACGTGTCATGTATGATCATCACTTCCGACCAATAGCCGGTGTCCTCTTATCCAAAACCCTCATCTGCTCCACTTCCACACAAATAATACCACAGCTTCCCCGCTTCACCGAACCCGAAGGAAAGAAAGGGAGGGAAAACTGAAAAGGAAAACAACATGGCAGCTTCTCTGCAAGCAGCGGCCACTTTGATGCCGGCCAAGGTCAGAGCTCCGGCCAAGGCTGTCTCTGGATTGTATCTCAAGCCCATTCACCAGCTCTCCAGGGCCTTCGGCGTGGTGCCCGGTGGCGGCAGGATCAACTGCTCCCTCCACTCAGATTTCCGCGAGGTGGCGCACAAGTGTGCCGATGCCACTAAGCTTGCCGGATTCGCCCTCGCCACGTCTGCCCTCCTCGTTGCGGTTCATCTCTTTCGTTTATCTCTCAAATATTCATTCAAATGGTTCAGCTAATCATGCAGTTATATTGTTTATTGAATAAATCAATTGAAGAAGTCCGTTAAATTCAAATCAAGCGCAGGGTGCAAACGCCGAGGGGGTACCGAAGCGGCTGACCTACGACGAGATTCAGAGCAAGACGTACATGGAAGTGAAGGGGACGGGGACGGCCAACCAGTGCCCGACCATCGACGGCGGCGTCGACTCCTTCTCCTTCAAGGCCGGCAAATACTACGTCAAGAAGCTCTGCCTCGAGCCCACTTCTTTCACCGTGAAGGCAGAGGGTGTGACTAAGAGCTCCCCGCCGGAATTCCAAGACACCAAGCTCATGACCCGCCTCACCTACACCCTCGACGAGATCGAGGGTCCCCTCGACGTCTCCGCCGACGGGTCCCTCAAGTTCGAGGAGAAGGACGGCATCGACTACGCGGCCGTGACCGTGCAGCTCCCTGGGGGAGAACGCGTACCATTCCTGTTCACTATCAAGCAGCTGGTGGCCACCGGGAAGCCGGAGAGCTTTGGCGGAACATTCCTCGTGCCCAGCTACAGGGGTTCCTCTTTCTTGGATCCAAAGGGGAGGGGAGGTTCGACGGGGTACGACAACGCGGTGGCTCTGCCCGCCGGAGGAAGAGGCGATGATGAAGAACTCATCAAGGAGAACCTGAAGAACACTTCTTCAAGTAGCGGGAAGATTAGCCTGAGCGTGACCAAGAGCAAGCCGGAGACAGGAGAGGTCATTGGAGTGTTCGAGAGCCTGCAGCCGTCTGATACAGATCTTGGAGCAAAGGTGCCCAAGGATGTGAAAATTCAGGGAATTTGGTATGCGCAGCTCGAGTCCAATTAGCTTGGATATATCTCTGCTTGCTTGTGTTTCTTCTCTTTCACTCTGCCTCTTTGCTTCCCTTTGTCTGCGTTTTTGGTTTTCGTACAACCGAAACCGAACCGATGTAAGTTATTTAAAACGCTCTATATGTTTGGTTTTTTTTTTTTTTAATTTTTCCTTTTAATATTGCTACGAACTTTATTCCTTGGATGTCTTGGAATAGTTGGAGTACTCGACTTCAGATAATTTGCTTTCATGTCTCAGTCTTGGGTGGAAAAGATGCAATAAACAGAGCAGTATTGTGAATCTTTTTTTTCTTTTAGAATTTAATCATAACCGTCGATAACGTGTTTGTAAAAATACAAAAATTATTTAAATTCAAAAAAAGTTTTTTCTTGAAGATAAACTTTAAAAATAATACATAAAAATAATTATATTAAAATGATGTTATATATAAATAATTATATAAATGATATTAGCCTACAATATATGTCACGTAAGAACTCCTAACAATGAATACTATATATATCTTTCAAAAATAAAAGTTAAAAAAAATGGATTAGAAGTGAGAAATATTAGGAGAAAAGGGTTATGAGAAAGATAAAGTAGTTAATATTTATTTACCTCATGATTTGTTTAATTCATTTCATTCATGTTAAATGGATAGATTATTTTTTGTAGTTGTCATGGGTTGACAAGCACAAGTATAAACCTTTAAATTTGGAAGAAAGAACTTCTATTCTTTTGTAAAAAAATATTACAACTTATTTATTTGTTAATGTAAAATATAGATTTGTTTGAATCAACATGAAGGATTATATTTTATATTATATGTACCTATGATCTATTTTAATTCTTCAATAGTTTTAGGCCATCAATTACTCTATAACTACTGTAGAGAATTAATCAAATTACATGACATCTAGAAAATGTCATTAAGAAAAGATGCATACAAGATAGTATGAAATTAAGGATGCAACTTTTTTTCATTCCTTGTGAAGCATTGTATGCAAATCAATCGAGTTGGTTCATATTGATGATGAAGATGCTCATCAACAAGTTTTTAAGTGCTAGTCTTCTATATGTGCATAGAAATGTTTTACATTGGGTAGGTGAACTATAAGAAAAAGATGCATAAAAGAAAAGAAAAATTCTCAAGAGAATAAAAATTGCATAAAAATGATAAAAAAAATGGACATTATTTTCACTTAATTTAGAATATAGGTGACCTTGATATAACAATTTTTAAGCTAAGATAAAAAGAAAGTAAAATAAAAATATTTTAAACAAATACAATAAACTTTAAGCATCAAGGAATAATGCATAAGTAAACAAATTAACATTGCCCATTGATAATTGAAAATCAAGTTGAGTTTTTATGTTTGAGATGTGTTTTTAAATAGGAAAAGAAAATGATATGGTTCATTAGATAGATTTGATAGGTAGAATGAATAAGTTGCAATTAGAGATAAACTTGGAGCATGGCAAATCAGCTAAAGATCTTGCACATTAAATGATCAATTAATACTTAGGCCTTAAGGAGATATGGAGATAAAGATTAGGCAATTACTAAATGTAGGAACTCATTAAAGTGCTTAGAAATGAGAAAGATTGTTGGTCTAGGGGCAGGCTTGAAAAATTTCATTAGAACATGACTATAGTTTAATCTAGGAGTAGTGATGCATGATCATCTAGTAGACCTCCAATAGATTAGCGAACAAGTTGAGATCCATAGATAGCATAATGTCAATGATATCTATACCCAATTGTTAGTAGAACCTTCAATCAATATCAATCATATCTCTATTCATTTGATTAATCTAAGAAAATTAAAACACTTTTTTAAAGATCATCTTATTTTTGGGTTGACTATGACTCTATCATTAGGCATTTGGACATACAAAATGGTCATAAAGCATAAATAGACATGTTGATGGCTCAAATGGTTTTGTTAATTCTTATTTTGTTTTTTTAGGGTTTTGTCTTTGTGGGATTGTTCTCGAAGTTACCTAATTGCATCGATTTGTTCCTTATGACCAAATGTAGTAATCTAATTGTTAGGCTAGTTAGCCTTGGTTTTTTTCCATTTTTTTTTATTTTTCTCTCATTTGTCATCTCACCTCTGTTAGAATATTTTTTGATTTATGGAAGACCTCCATGTAGAGTGGGATAGTTCAGATTTCTCCTTCATACTTTTTATATTTTAGTTCCATTTTTTTAAAAGATAATGTCTTACATATGATTCTATATATCTAAGGCTTAGGATTCATTTTACTTATAATATTTTAATAAATAAAATATGAGTTTTTTTACTAACCACAAGGTAAACATGTAGGTGAAACAAATCCAATTAGCATTAATTCTAAGTAGTGTCCAAATGGGTGGGTGATGAGTCATGAGGGGGGTGAGTCTTTGCTGTTTTCAAAAAGATTCAAAAAATACCTAAAATATATAAAATTCAGTTCCTTCTTCTTTCTCTTTTTAAATTCCAAGTTTGCATGTTCTCTATCTATGACTAAAATGTGCAACCTTAACTAGACCATCTAATGTAGTTCAATTTGATCATTAGAGGTAGTATTTATATCACATTGGATAGCATATTCAAACTATTTTGGGTGTTCCATTTAACTGCATGGAATGTTTGGTTCTAGATGGAAACCTTTTGCCTTTCTTGCATCATTTATTTGGAATCCTACGTGGTATAGACTAAGGAACATCCCTTATTTGTTAAACTTGTTGAATATCATGTGTGATGGAAATAGACTTTGATCCAATTATATAGCTTAATGCTCTCAAGTGAGTAAAATCTATGAAGTCATAATTTTCCACTTCTCATTTTGTGAGTGACTGTTAGTGGTATAATTGAAGCAATTCTAAATTATATTTTATTAAAATTTCAATTTGGTTTGATCCTACAATAATTTGGAAGTTTTTTTAACTTGTTCGTGATCTGTGATTTGATCTTAATTTGTATCAACTACTTACATGTTCATGTGTGACATGCCAAATTTTTATATCTCAAAGATTTGTCCTATGTGAGCTCATTTGCAAGTTGCATTTCATTGCATCCTAAGAACCTCTGTTAGGCATCCATCTAGATGGCAATATCCCACATCAACTTTGCTATCAAAGCAAAGTAATTTACATTTATAGAAGCATAGCTTTTTTGCAACAATATTCCCCATATTTCTTTATTGTTTTGCCTTTTATTTATGCTAAAATTAATTTCATCACAAAAACAAAGTGATATTTACTAAAAAAATGTTGTATAGTTTGAATTGTGTAATTATGATACTTCTATTGATCTTGCTTGCATAGTTAAATATGTGCACATTTCATTTGCATTGAATTAGAGTGAGTTAACTCTCTTGTAATGTGTTTGTGTATGTGTATATGCATTGAGTACTTATATTGGTAAGATTCTTCTACTAGAATGACAATATTCTTAGTTTCTTATGACATTGACTTAATAAAATTACTATACTATAAGAAAGATGATTGGTACTCTATATCTTTGATGTCTCTTTAAGATTATAGAATTTTATTTAATCACAAAAAAAATTAGTTAATTTTATTTAATTACAATTCTTAATTTTAACATTTCAATTTCTATAATTTTTAAGTCTTATGATATACTTTAAGTACTTTTATTTCATATTTGTTAAAACAAAAAACAAAAAAAATAGCATGAATATCATCACATCACAAAATTAATATAACTAAAATAATACTTTTAAAGATTATTTTTTGATTTCACCTATAAATAAAAAAAAGATGTCAGTTTGATATCATGCTGCATAATGACAACCAAAATGCAATTTTTTAAAAAGAAAATTCATTCTGTAATTTTACTTCAAAGAAAAATACATGTTAAAAAAATGAAATTAGTGGGCTAACAATTACAACCATGCAATAGTTGATCATTGTTGTTTTAGCTTATCTTCTTGCTAAATGCTGGTCCTTATCTACGACTATGCCATCATCAAATTACCTCCCTCTTTGTTCTTTCTCTCTCAAAATTCCACCTTTTTTCTTTCTTTTTTTATCACTCAAATCATTGGTCTAAATTATTTTTCCTAGGAAAATTTGAAAAATAACCAGTATGATTTAAATAAACTATTTAGGATAGTATTTAGATTACATGAGGTAGTTTATTCAAACTATCTTGGGTAATTTATCCAATTGCATGGATCAATTAGTTCTATATTTTGTAAACTTCTTTCATGCTTTATTGATTATGGATCTTATTTTGTATACTGTAGGGAACATCTCTTTTTGCTAGATTTATGGAATACCATTTATAATAGTATGTAGTTTAGATCCCTTTATTAAACTTAAAGTTTTCAAATGTGTGAAACTTGTGAAATCATAGTTTTTCATATTTTGTTGTGTACATGATTGATAGTGTCATAATCAATTGATTCTCATTTTATCAAGTTTTCAATTTTGTTTTTTATCTTAAACTAATTCAAAAGTTTCTTAACTATTAACAACCCACTCTTTCATTTTGATTTAAATCAATAGACTTTGTGTTTATCTATGTGTGTTAACTTTTTATATGTTTGAGTGTTACCTCATGTGAGTCTTTGGAAATTAAATTGTCACATTTCATTGAATTTTAAGAACCCTATATTAGGCATCCCTTTACGTAGTAATATCCTTTATCCATAGGATAGTTTTAACTACAGAAGTAAAATGATATAAAGAAGCTTGATTAGTGAAACAATCAGACTAACCAAACCCATATAGGTAAGAGTCATAGGTAAAAAAGTAAGAGAGTAGTAGAACTAAGTGGGCTAATAAAATTTAAGAAATATTTCAATAGGCACATTGGAAGAAGAGCATATGAAGGACATGTGTCAAATAGTTAGAGGGCAAATAATTAGGTTAGTATAAGTTCAATATTTTGGTAGGTATGACATTTATGTTGGTCTAATAACATGCAAAAATTTCCCAATTATTGCTTTCAAGAAAGATTTAAATAAGTGGAAGAGAAGAACTTAGAACCTCAATTTAGAAAGAAATTATGGTGGTAACAAGGCTTCCACTTTTTCGTATGGATCATGACTTAATAGGAATATTTTTTTCGTTAGATATTAGTTAAGAAGAAGAAGGCAATTTCTAACTCCAGTGTTAGTGTAGCCATCCATTAAAATGGTTGGCACTATGCTTTGGAAATGTGCCTACCACTACTTATGGTATATAGATTGGAAGAAGTCAGATCAAAGAAAGAGTGATCTATGCCTTAGATATCATGGGAGGGATTATGCTTATTCTTAAACTACCCATCCAAGGAGCGACAAGGAATTTAAAGATTAGACAACATTAGTATTTATATCTTTTAGAAGATCTTGAGGTAAGGAGCTATTATTGTCCATTAGAGTGGCTTTGTATAAGATTGGTGCTAAGGAGGAAGGAGCATAGAACTAAATCTTGGACTCATTTGCCACCAATGTCGATGATAAATAATTATGATAGGGATCCTTGAGTAATATGCAAATAAAGAAAGGTGGAGAGCAAGGCTTTTCATTGAGGTTTGCTTACAACTTAAGAAACAACCTTTAGCGTCATGTCTTGCCTAACCAAATAAAAAAATGAACCCAATAAATTACTTAGAAATAACCAAATCTAGAGGATTCTAAAAAATAAGCAAAAGTGACAAAAACATCACTTTCTACATATATCAATACATATTATAACTAGTAAATAGTTATGCACAAAGTTTCAAAGCTACCATAATAATAAAAAAGTTCAAATAATATTCTTATACATCATTTATCATATAGATATAACACAAGTTTCATAATATAAAATTTCTCTCATAGAACTCCCAAAATAAAGCATTCTCTCCACTCATAGTCCTATGCCATAAACCTCTATCGACTCAACACTCTATGAATATTTAAATCCTAAGCTATAATATAGGCAAGTAATAAGCATCTATAAGTAAATAAAGCAAAATAAAAATACAATATATAATGAATAAATAATAGGAGCAATAATAAAAATTCACAACATCTAAATAGTTTATAAATATAATAAAATCACTATATATATGCTTGTATTCATCATGCTTACGTATGCATAAAATTATCATGTAGTATTAATATCACATACCATTCATATAATCACTTGCATTTCATACTTTTCATATTTCATACTCTTTTTTAGTTTTTTTTCTTTTCTTATTATTAGGGCCCCAATTTTTTCATGTGACTAATATTTCTACTCCATAAAATCTCATATCATAACATATATTTATGGCATCAATCAAATCTTTAGACCTTTATTGACAATTAGCCTGGAAATTAAAAGATCTTTATTTAATATAATAACTTGTGTTGAAGTACTAATGAAAATAGGTTTTTACATATTGTTATCTTATCTCAAAGTGCTAATAATAATAAGAATGAGATTATAATCCATTTTTATCATAGGATAGACTCTTGACATTATCATGTACAAAAACACTAATTATAATGATCTTTATCTATCATTGTCTTATATTAAGATGCTAATGATTGTACGACTACTCACATCATATGAAATAGACACAAAATAAGATCATAAGAAAAATCTCATCATTTTCTCATTATTATTTTATCTTATAAGCTTATAAATTATAAGGGTTATATAATCAACATTCTTTTTTATTCAAATTTCACATTTTATTTCTTTGATATTTCACATTTCATTCTAACTATGCATTCATATGCAATAGAAAGCATTCTAAACCTTTTATACCCTTCTCTAAAGTCAAACATACAATATGATGGTCTCAATAGATAGTAAATTATACTTAATGCACCATACACTAAGTAACAAGATGCATTATCCATGGCTCTTAATCTCATTCTATGGATTAAACGAATGATATTTTGGAAAATAATATATTATTCATTTTCTAAAGGAACTTAGGTGCCTATAACTACTCTTACTCTAAGTTAATGGCAAATTTCTTTTTAATAGGTTGAATATGATATGTTGGTAAAGATGGATGTAACTTAATTATCTAACATTAATATATGAATATATAGGTGTTAGTTCTACTAATATGAAAGGCATCAAGGTTATTAAGGCCTTAACTCATCATTTACTTAATTAAATAAATAATCAAAGTTTATGTATATTTAAAATAAATAGATGAGAACATAACATCTTAGATAGAGATCTAAAGGTGAGACAATGTCCTTTTATAAACCATATTTATCATATAGATTAAATAAATAATTAATATAAATAAATAATCTACTTACAAAACTAATATAAATAATATAAACCATAAATATTATACCAAATTTATACAAAATATATATAGTATAAAAACCAATATTATACCAACCACTATGCCAATTAATAAACGTAATATTTATTCACAGTATCAAAGTTCTCAACTTTTTGTATTGTAGATATATTACCTATGATATAAATATTAATAAAACTCTAGAAAGTCTAATAAATAATAATATATAAATACAATACTATAATAATAAAGGTATGTAAATATCCATAATTATAGTCATGGTATAAGTAAACTAATAAATCTAATAAAAAAATACAAATATACATATGTATATTCTTTTATCTTTCTATTTTTATTCTTATATATTATAAAATAAAGATAAACTATTATTCTCCAATTATTATTTTATTTTTATTATGTAGCACATATTCTCTCCATGTTGATCATTATTCTCTAGAATAAGTATTATAGACCTCATAAGGGTATCCTCACTCCTAAAAGCTATTATTCCCTTATATATTATATTCACCATTATGTAAACATAAATGGTCTATCCTAGACTTGTATTATATATATGAGGCATCTTGCCCTGATCACGTATATCAATATCATGTAATTATAGATAAGCATCTTTGTCCTGTGAAGTTATAATATAATCTAGTAATAAATAAGGATAATGTCTTTAGAGGTATGCTAATCATTCTATTTTATTTTTTTGTTTAATAATTAACATGTTAGAAATTTATTTTTTAATTTATTAATTTATTAATTTATAAAATTTTTTATTATGTTACATATCAATAACCTTGTTAATGCCATAGAAGAATCATACATTTATAAAATGCTTGATAATAATGTAATATGAGAATCTATAAAAATTATTATATTTGTAAGGAAAACATCCAAATATTCTTGATACTTAAACCAAAGATAATATGAAAAGGATATCATTTGATAAATAATATAGAAAATTGTTTACTAATATATTTATATCACAATTATCAGATGTATCTACTTAGATTTGAGAGTTGACTTCTATTTTCATTCATAATATTTTCTTGATTTTCTATAATATCATGTATATATAATAGTTAATATATATCTTATATATGATATGCTTAGTAAGTAATTAAACTCCTATTAATCCCTTCTAGATCCTTAAGTTGACATCCAAAACAACACCAATATGATTCCTTAATCATATTAAATGTTCATATATAAATAAGAAATCTATACTATATCCTAATACATTTTTTATAATAAATCATATAAAAATGACCCCCTTATCATATCATATGATTCTTTTTATTCTTACTACTCAACCTATTAGTTTGGTCTGATCCACATGTCTTATAAGAATATCATAAAGTATGATACACTATATTATACTATACGTTCTTGTATGAATCCCTTTTATTTTAGCATATTTCTTATGATAATATAATACGATCATATCGTCATACTTTATAACCATTGAGTAATTTTATTTTATTTTTTCTTTCATTGATTATTGACATCATAAACATATCATACAAATACAACAATACAATCACACTATGATTTTTAACTAATCAGGTCTTTCAAACATAACCAATTTTTTTAAACTTAAATCATAAAGTATGATATAGATATTGTATTGTATGATGAATCCCTTTATGCTACAATAATGTTGCTCCTTGTACTAGTACATCCATTGGGATCAACTTGGAATGATCCATTTAATAAATCCCGTATAGCCCATTATTGTAGCCTTATGACTCATATTCTTGTCAAATTTTCAACTTATCATATCATACGATACTATTATACGATACATGCAGTAATTGATTCTCTCACTCAATCACTTTGGTTTCACTTCAAAATGCCTCCAACTCATCTCATATTATATCCAAACAATTTTAAACATATTTCATACTTAAATAGGAATGAAACAATACTTAAAATGGAAAGAAATTTATCAAAGAGTCACTTAAATACTTACCTTTTTCGTAAGTGATTACTACTTTGATCATTTACCATTTTCTTATTGCAGACTTTCTTTTCCTCCTCCTTGAGTTGTAGAAATGTTTTTCATAATGGTTTCATAAACTCTCCTATTTTTTATAAGTAGTCAAAATCGTGTGCATGCAATCGGATTATGCATGCAGATTAAAATTAATTTTCAATATTCAATTATTTGCATCACATTTAATTTAAATAAATAATTATCATTGAAAATAACTTTTATCATCAGGCTAAATGATTAGAAAAAGCAATAAAACACTTAATCGATTCAATTTATGTTCTACTTCTATGACATTTTGTTATTTATAAATATATCATTCATAAAACATTTTAGAGCAAAGTCAAAAAATTTGAAATAGAAAATCTACCCTAGCACATCTTACATTCTAATTTTTATAAATATATTCTCTGTCAATCGGATTTGACCTAAGTCAAAATTCAAGAAATTCTAGATCTTCTTTAAGAGAACTTTTGATAACTATAATTATACCCACATTTTAAAAAATTTATAAGAAATTTTTTAGATGTTTAAAAATTATAAACTCAATATAATTAAGTTTTTTTGACAAGTTTTATCTGTTGATATGTTAAAACAATATTTTGTCTAAGTTTGAGCTTATAGCATACTCTTTAATATTTTATGATTATTTTAATATTTATTTTAAGTATAAATAATATATTTTAAGAAGTTAACTTGATTATGTTTAATCATACTTGATCACAATCTTCCTTCCCTAGTTTTAATTTTATCTTTGATCTTAAAAATTAACGACTATTATAATGGTTATACGATTAAAATCATCATAAGATAATTCTATTAACTTGCATGAGAATAATATTACAAAAAATTTCTTTCAAAAATTAGCTAAATTTAAATGGTACCTTTTATTACTTTTTGAAGAGAATAGTTGATTCATCAATTTAAAAATAACGTATGAATTTGGGTAGTGTGTGATGGTAAGTCTAAGACACACCACAATATTAGTGGAAATGATATTAGTGTTACTTCACTATGCATTACCACCTTACCAACATTTTCTCTTAATTGGATAAGAATGCTAATAATCATAGTTCATCTCCATTCTTCACTTAAATTAGATTGGGTGTAAGTTCACCTCACAATTATGATGGTTTATTACCAGTGAAGTCATTTTCTCCTTCTTCATATTTGTTAATTAGATTTGAGTTAAGAACATAATCAAGTTTATATAAGTAAGGTCACTAAGGACTTATTCCAATTGGTTGATTCTATTACCATATTATTTTGATTTGGCTTTCATGTTTTCCATCTTGTTAAGAGGTTTTGAAGAGTTAATTGTATTTTATCAAGTTGTCGATTCCAAGTTGTAGTTTTTATCAAAGCTTGTGCATCTATATATATTATGCATAGTATTAAAAATTATTTTTTTCTTTTTAAAAAAAACTTTATTTTTTTAATAAAAATTTAACTACTAATAATCTTAAGACATTGGTGTTGCATGGATTAGCATAACCTTCTTAGATACTAATTTTGATACCAGATGGGCAATTAACCACATTAATGAGTAATAAGGAGGATTAACTTACAAATATTAGGAGCATAAAAAATACAAAAGATAAATACAAGAAATTCAAAAAGGATAATACACTCAAGATATTTATCTACGTCAATCTTATTTAAGAGGGGACAGGGAGCAACAAAGTATGCTAAGCTCACAACATCTTTGACAATGCAAAAATAAGGTACAAGAAATAATTTAATGTTACTAATTTTGAATAAAGTGATTAGTAAATAAATGTCACACAAGCATATATTAAAAGCACCAAACAGTCCTACCAAATTATCACAAAAATCTAAAGTAACAAGGTACATATACATGAAAGGCTATCCAAAAATATTAGAGAAATCGACTTGTTGGAAAGAGAAAAGTGATGAAAACTTAAGGTTCACATTGGAGAGTTAATGAATATGATGGAGGTGACAAAGAATTTGGGTCAAATTGTTAACAACAATGTTAGAATGAAGAATCGTTGAGTTTTGCTCACAGTGGAATGATGATGTTGTAGTTAAGTTGATGATAAATTGACATAACATTTCACCACTTAGGTCCCACTCTCTTCCTTTTAATACCAGAGCCTCGATAAATTGCCATGTTAAATTTTTTATTTCTATCAAGCTTTAGATCCTAACAAGATGTAAATGAAGAAAAGTAAAATTTTCATTCATGACAAAATGTCAAACCAAACAGAAGGGTAGGCCTCCTCATTTATAAAGAGCATAAGGATACATTAATAAAATCTCTTGAAATATAAAAAATCTTAAAAGGGCTCAAATCTATTACCATAAACATTTCTTAAACATCTTTGAAATTCCTCCCTCTTTTTGAGTGGTTGGTTAGCAGAGTGGTGCGTGGTTTGGCATTTGTCTATAATTCAATGAGTCAAGTTCAACAGGCATGAGCATTACCTAACAAATTTCATGATCAATGGATTTGTTGGTTTGAAAGATGTCACAAGTTGGTAGTCACACACATTTCCCAAGTCAAGTGGTGGGTCAATACTGGCTTAAGTCAGATGTAGGTTACAGGTTGAAATTGAGTTGCAGCCACTGACATGCGTTAAAAACAAGTTATTACTGGATCAATCAATGCTAAGCCAAAGTATGTTGCACTAATTGAGATGACAGTGAGTTAAAAGTAATCTAAGTGATGGACAAGGTAGACCAATTAAAGATGGGCTCAATAGGCCATTAATGATGTGTCTAGAGATTAAAAAAGTTTGGAAGTAGCTTGAGCTTGAAATGTTGTTCTAACTCAAAATTGAACTTATGCATGAATAATAAATCCTTGAAAGTGCTAGAGCATGCCTAATTGGATTGTGTGTGCCAAACATATTTAGTGTAACTCGTGTCCTCTCTATTACCTCTTTGACTTAACCTATTGACTCTCTTTATAGAATTTATTTGAATGAATAGTTGGTCTCCTTCTTGAAACTCATCTTTTTTATGTTAGAGCCATAATATTTCTTTTGTCAATCATGTGCCTCTAATATATGCTCTTTTGTCTTTTTTATCTTATCAATTATTTTGGTAATCATACCTTGCCAAATTCATACTTTCTTATTATCTTCAAACCAATACAAAAGTGATTAACATTTCTATCTATATAAAGCTTCAAAGGGTGTCACTCTATGTTTGCTTGATAACTATTATTATAGATAAATTTAATTAAAGGAAGATGTGCATCCCAATTTTTCTAAAGTCCAAAGCACATATTCTCAACATATCTTCCATGATTTTAATGATTCTTTTGGTTTTCTCATTTGCTTTGTAGATGAAAAGCTATATTGAACTTTAGTTGGGTACTAAAAACTTCTTGTAGTCTCTTCCAAATTTGAGATAGAGTCATTATCTAATATTATGGTTTTGGCATTTATGCAACTATATTATCTAGTCTAAAAATAGTTGTGTTAGTTTCTCTATTATAAAATTAGTTTTGATGGATAGAAAATATATTGATTTTGTTAATCAATTTACTACAACCCATATGACATCTTTTCCTTAAGTCATTTTAGATAAGCTAATTATAAAGTCTATAGAGATTCCTTTCTACTTCCACAAAAGGGTAAGAAGTAGTTTCAAAGTTTCATTTGGCTTTTGATGCTTTCCCTTAACTTCTTGGCATATCAAACACCTCTTTATCATATCTTGGATGTCCTTCTTCATCCCTAACCACCAAAATTTTGTTTATACATAATGGTATATCTTGGTTATGACAAGATGTATTGAATATTTTGATAGATGGGCTTCTTGTAAACTATTTGTCTTGTTTCCTTTTGATTGGGTATGTATAATCTATTCTTGAAACAAATAATACCATTCTATTGATTTAAATAAAAATCTAATTCCTATCCTTCCAATATTTTAGTTGTTACCTCTTTACAACTCCTTATCTTAATCTTATAACTCTTTCAAGTCTTTGAGCCATACTATTAGTATAATTATTTTATTAAAATTTATTTTGTTGCCCACTAATATGGCATTAACATGCATTTTGTTCATTTAGATGCATAATTGTACTTCTTCAACTTTGAAAGTTCAATTGTTTAAGCTTGCCCTTTGACTTAAGACATTCGCGATTACTTTGGCCCTCCTTAAATAATATATAATGTTTATATTATAATCTTTCATCATATTTAGCCAACATCTTCATCGTAGATTAAATTATGTGAAGATGTACTTAAGATTCTGATGGCTTACATAAATCTAAGCCTTTACATTAAAAAAATAATGTTTCTAAATATTTAAAATTAAAAATGATTGATTCTAACTCTAAATCATGTATGGGGCAACTCCTTTCATGTGGTTTGAGTTGTGAGGATGTATAAGGTATAACCTTCCTATTTTGCAATAACAATACTCCAAAACTTTTTAGTGATGCATCTATATAAACTTGAAAATCTTTATTTGGATTTATTAAGGTCAAAATTGGAGTAATTAGGTTCAATTTTAATGTTTAAAAACTATATTTGCATTATTAATCTTGAATGAATGGGGTTGTCTTTTGTGTAAGTTATGTTAAGGGTAAAGCAACTTGGGAAAACTCCTTGAAAAACTTTCAATAACATTTGTAGGCCTTGGTCACTCTCTTGTTTCTATCACTTTTTGGTTATCTACTACTACTCTTTTGATGCTTATACATGGTCCAAAAATGAATTTTTAGCCAAAAGCTACTTTTTGAGAATTTTGTAAACAACCATTGTTCTTTCAATAACTATAATAGTAACTCAAGATGTGAGACATACTCATATTTGTTTCTAGATTATATTAAATTATCATTAATGAATATTATAACAAATTCATTCAATCATTATCTATTGTTTGAACACACTATTCATGAGACCTATATAAGATATTGATGTATTTATTAACACAAACTAAAGTAAAAGAAATTTAAAAGTAACCATATCAGGTCTTGAAAGCTGTGTTCAAGATATCCTCTTATTTAATATTTAATTAATGATATCCTAATCTTAAGTCAATCTTAGAGAATACCTTCACCTCTTGTAGTTGATAAAAAAGTACATCAATTCATGACAAGTATTTTGTTCTTGATGGTAATCTTATTTAATTCATGACAATCAATGTACATTTGGAGGATACCATCTTTTTTCTTTACAAAAAGTATTGCTTCTCCTTAAGGTGAGACACTCAATCTAATAAATCCCTTCTCTAAAAGTTCTTCCAATTAGAGTTTAAACTAATGCATTTTTTTTTCTGAGTCATCTGATATGGTGCTTTTGAAGCCAATTTCTTGTCCAACATTAGTTCGATAGCAAATTCAATTCTTTGATCTTGTGGTAATCCAAGTAAATCCTTAGAAAAAAAAACTACATATTTTCAAACTATTGGCATGTCTTATAATTGGGGTTTAGTTTGTAATGTAATTTGTATGGATACAAGGTAAGACTCACATCTCTTTTATAATAATTTTTTTACCTTCATATTGATATGAGGGGTACATTCCTTTCTTTCCTAAATTAGACTTACTTTGATCCATCTTCTAATCTAATGATCACTTTTTTACTAACAACCTATTGCGACATTGTGATTCATGAGTCAATCCATTCCTAGAATTATATCAAACTCCAAAAATGTCAACTAAAATCAAATTTGAATGAAATGACATTCCATTTACTTCATCTTTTCATAATGAATTTATCTACTACTATTGTTATTCTTGTAGGTAAGATGACTTTTAAAAGGTTTTCTAATTGTAACTATTCAATGATGTTTTTCTTAACTATGGTATACACTACAATAAAATAAAAATATCATAAGTTTATTTAAAAAATTTAAAGTACTTATTATAACATTAGGTGGTGTTTGAGCTTCTATTTGATTGATAATATAAACTCTAGGTCATGCCATTTGAGGTAACAAATTAGTCTACCATTTTCCATAGTTGTTGTTATTAGTATTCAAGGGTGCTCCTTGAATTATTTCTCTTTCACTATATTAATTTGGTTCATGTGGGCATTCATTAGCATAATGCCCAACGTTCTCACAATTGAAGCATTTGATTCCCTTTTTCTAGCATTCTCCCTAATAAACTTAACTACATATTTGACACCATGACATTTTCTATGATCTTTGTTAAGAATCTACTCACCATGCTTCCTATTCTTGTTGTTCTTTTGTGAAGTTAAATTTTCCTTCCTCTTTTTTTCTACTCCTTTGGACTCAATTAACTCAAGATGCTATTTAGTTCAACAAGTGGTGTCCACCAATTTTTAATAGGAATGGAACTTTGGTTGTGCTAACATATTTTGTATAACATCTTTTAGACTTATACGAAATAAATGACATTTTTGTTTTTTAGAACCCATGATTTTGGGATAGTATCTTGTAAGTCTTAAGAGTGTCTCCTCATATTCATTGATGGTCAAATTCCTTTGATATAGTCACAATAATTAATCTCTAATTTTATCTTTAGTAGAGTATGGAATATATCATTCTAAAAAAGCTTTGCAAAAATCCTCCTATGATACCTTTGAGTTGGATTTTTTACCAAGTAGTGTTCATTCTATGCTCCTCCATTAGTGATTGGTAGCTTTATTTAGTACTAATGCGACCAATGGTACTATTGATGATTGTCACAGGCTATGCCATCAAATAACATCTTAATCCTTTTGAGGTAGTTTTCAAGTTCAAAGGGAGTTGCATTATCCCCAACCATGATGGTCATTATTGTAAGAATTGTTCCATCATCTTATTCAAAGAAAGTGCTAATATCTCTTTTGTTGTTTGTTTGTGCTCCCCCTCCTTGAAGGCATTTAAAAGTTCTTTCCTTTCTATTTTGTACATGGCCCACTTAAGAGTTTACAATTCTTAGGATGAAAGAATAGTTCACTTCCTCTTCATTATCATTATGCTTTCTTGAAGCCATCTATACATCAATTTCTTACATTCTTAGTTTATCATATGCAAAAAAGTAACATCATCAAGTGCATAATGCTACATTCCAACACATACTATATCAAAATTTGTTTTATGTCTATTTTATTATACAATATATGAAATCATACTATAAGATTAACTCTACAAAATAAGTAGCATTGTGATCAAATCAAGGTGCAACAAGTTTGTCTTCTCTTCTAAACTGTCTACCCATTCTCACCACTTATGGTTTCAAATTCCTTTTTAATCTTCACATTCTAGGTTGAAACATATTGTCAAGCCCCCACCGACATCTAATACCATTATGTCACAAAGTTATCATCAGAGTCGCCAAATACAGCATTTAAGTGAGGACAAATAAACAAACCAAAGGTGGGGACCCGACGGTAAGACAAACACTAATTCAAAATCCAAAGTATATATATAAAGACATGTTTTTAAACATTTAATCACACTAAAATTTTCCCTCTCACACATCTCTTGGAAAGGGCTCTCCTGTAACAGCATCATTCCCAGTTCTCGGTGTAGTGGTTTCATGACCTGTGATGTAAGCACTAAATGAGATTTTATAAATCTCAGTAGATAAATCCACATATTTAACCAAGAAAATAAAAGGCATAACAAATACCATTAACAGTAAAGATGAATGTCATACATACATATAAGATAATGTCAAATGAAAGTCATAAAGAAATGCAAGTTCCTTATATTGTGCTTATTACCCGGCCCAATTCCCTTTGACGCATTATCCTCTGGATCCAATCATCAATGACTGTCCTCTAGCCGGCATCCAACCAAGCACATAACACTAGGCAGATATCTGATCCGAAGATCGATACCCTGCGATCCAACACGCTGAGCCTAGTGCCACCAGGCAGGTATGGTACCATACCCTGCGATCCAACACGCTGAGCCTGGTGTAATCATCATGGAGTCATAGCACATAACACTAGGCAGATATCTGATCCGAAGATCGATACCCTGCGATCCCACACGCTGAGCCTAGTGGTGAGGATAATGTTCTCTGGGAATCCCATTGTTTTATTTGTCATTTTCCAAACATCAATCCATGTCATATCAAAAGTCCTTTCATGCCATATTGTTTCATCTCTTTCTTTAGCATATTGTATCATATTCTTTCTTTCCATGTTATTTCTTTCTTTTCAGTTTTTCATGCAAATGCATAAATAATCCACACCATAATATTCCTTTCTTTTTATACCATAAACATATGCAACAATCAAAATTCTATAACAGTAAGAAAAGCATGTAAAAACACATAATATCGTGCTACATCACAGGGTTAGAAAATTATTCTACCTGAATTTGTTGTACCAAATTTTTCTTGTCAACTTCTAATTGGTTTTCTTGATGTCCTACAAGGCCATAGTGCAAACATAATCAAGTTAAAATATGTTTATTTGCCAAAAGTTGCTTTTTCTAAAAATTATTCCCAAATAGTTAAAAATTCTGCTTTCTAAAAGCTTTCCCAAACACACCCCAAACTAATCCCAAAAGATGGGCTTACGCGGCACTGAACCGCCCGCTGGACCGCGCGCACGTTCGGCGCTGGACCGCCCGCGCAGAAAAAGCTTTCTAAAAGCTTTTCCAAACGGATTTTCAAAAAGTAAATCTGGCTTACGCAGGCGCTGGACCGCCCGCGACACTGGACCGGGCGCTCGGCACTCTGGACCGCGCGCGCTGGGCGCTGGACCGCGCGCTCTGGGCGCTGGACCGGGCGCTCGGCGTGCTGGACCGCGCGCTCGAAGTGCTGGACCGCGCGCCTCCGCATCCGGTTCAACGGCGTAACCCGGTCCAAAGCCTGGACCGGTTCACGCAGTCCCCCCTCTCTCTCTCGCGTCCGGCGAAGCCGAAATCTTTCGCCGGCGCTGGATCGGCTGTTTCATGTGCTGAATCGACCGAATCCGGCTCGGCTTCCTCCTCTCGGTCTCCCCCGCCCACCGGAAAATTAAATAACCCTAACGACGAATAAAAAAAATATTTTTTTACCTTACGGAAGCCTTCGCCGGCCTTCACTGTCGCTTGCCGGAAATCCTCGCCGGCCGTTACTGTCGCGTCCAATGCTCCCGGAATCCTCGTTGGATGTTAATGTAGCGTGCAGAAACTTCTTTAAGATATTTCTCCGAAATCTCGCCGTCGCACTCCGGTAACTCTTCGCCGCCGTTTTTCGCAGAAGCGCTTTTCCAAACGCACCTGGGTCGGCCTTTTATAAACGCGGTCGAAACCGATAAGCCTTGGTTCGTGAACCACGTTTTTGCAGAAAACCCCTTCTAAATTTTATATTTGCAAATATATCCTCCGCCAATCGGATTTGAACTAAGCCGACATTTAAAAATTACAGATCTATCCTCTACGTTACAAATTTATCCCAAATCTTCAAAAATTCATAATTTATTCATTAGAGCTCCGAAAATTACAAATTAAACATCGTTGGATTCGTCTCACAGAGCTCTTTCTATAAAAAATATAAGATAAAACTAGGGCTGTTACACATATCTTTCTAGACTTTTTTTTACAACTAGTTTTGTGCTTAGTGTCAATGGCTAAATTGTTTACCTTGGTTTGTTTTTCCTTAGCTTTGTTTTTTTTCTTTATTGTCCTATAGTTTGTTCTTTCCAAGGACTTTAACTACTTTGATACCAATATTTTGGCACCTCTTATTAGCCCTTCATAGATTTTAATATCACATCACCTATTTTTCAAATCTTTTTTCTTTTTTTAAATATAATAACAAAAACATCTTTTTTAATAATTTTTTTTTTCATATAAAACCTTTAAAAATTAATATGAAAGTGAATAAAATTATTTGTTAAATAAAGATCAACTTTAAAATAAAATTTTGAAGCATAAATTCTCAACATAACCTTACAATAACTAAGAGCCATACAACTCACTATTAAATCACCTTTTTGCACATAAATAAAATAAAAGTGATTTAACATATCTATTGAATCACATCTTCTAATGGAGGCAACACAATCTAGCCCTCACTACTCCCCTATAGTTGCAATATGTGTCTCCTTTTATTTTGTAAGTGTCACACAGTCAATCGACACTAGCTTAGTGGCAAAAACATACTCATATATGTAAAACATAATAAATTTGGGTAGCCACATGCATGGTTAAATGAAATAAATGATATAAAATAAGAGCAAGTGAATGGTAACACATGAAACAAGTGAGAAAAATACACAACTCAAGTAAAAACTTATATTTTTACTTAACTTTTTATCATCTTATATAAATGCTTATTCCATTATCTGTTCTCCTTTTTAAGAATTCTTTTGAGTAAGTCTCACCTCATAATGATTGAACATATTTAGGAACCTATTATTCCAACTTAAATAGTCCCAATAGAGTGTCTCATTTGGCTCATCTCCAAAATCGTTATTTTAAAATGCATTGTCACCACTTTAGACAACTATCCATCTTATAATCTTTGAAAGTTTGCCCTTCCACTAGATACCCTTATTTTCTCATTCTTATTCCTCTTTTTATTTCATACTTATATTCTTTTAAATTTGACTTCCTTAAAATGAATAGTTTATCCATTTCTTTTTTTTCATTCTTGTATCATGAAAGTGATGTAGTTTAGGAAATTTAGTATGCTCAAGATTTATGTGAAACTCAAACAATAATAGATCTTCTTTTATTGAATGTCATTTGACTACATCTTTTATTGTACTATATGATTTTTATGATAATACAATACAATGTCATACAAAAATTAGTATTTTCATAGAAAATTTCAAAGTATTTTATAAAATTCTCAAACTTGAATTATTTTTGGAATATTTTCATTTAAAAGATTTAAGGATATTATATTAAATCTTTAAATGGATCTAATTTGTGCTTTATTTATTGTTTTTAAGTTAGCATAACCAAGTTTCCTGTGGCATAGATTTTTTTATTTCAATTGTGCTTTCTCGCAAACATGTAGGTATTTTTTATCATCTAATCTACTATACAAATATTATAATTCTATATTTATTGAATAGTACATTTTCACTTTTCTTAACTAGATAATGAGATTTATGAAAGACTACATTAAATCATTTATCACATAGTTGGTTAATAGTGAGTCAATGATGTATTAAGCCATTATTAGGTTATATTTTGCTAATAAAATGAGATTGAGAGATAACCATTCTTCATACTCCTTTGATCCTTTTACTTGAATTATCTCTTAGTTTTACAAATCCTTTGTCTTTCATTCTTATGCTCAAAATTTGGTTTTATCTCTAGTCACACTTCTTGAAGCCCCTCTATTCAAAGAATGCTTACCTCCCTTCATTACAACATGGAGGAATATTATAAGAATAACTTTAAAATTTAGTTTTGGGTACCTAAACTAATTTGGGTCCATCTAAGTTAGTTGTAATGTTGTGCCCATTTGTTCTTTAGGGCAACCCAAAAAAGAAAAGATTTATTCATTTCAATTGACTTCTTGATTGGGCATGTATATGAAACATGTTTTTTTATTTCAATAGTGACATTGAACATTTAGAATTGAGTGAAAAAAAATTAAGTATCTCCTATACTAAATGATTTTCTCTTATTTTTTTGAAGTTAATAGAGGAATGTGTAACATATCATTTGAATATTGTATAATTATTTGTTTAATTGATGTTATTTCATTCTTCAAAATTGAAATTTCTTTGGTGATAAAAATAATGTTAGCAATTGATTACTCTAAATTGGACTAAAAGGATTCCAATTGACTTTATAAATGCTCACATACACCTAGGTATTCATTTTGCTATTATATCACTTTTTCATGTGAGTTGTATAAATTTTCATGTTATTGTTTCTTAAACTTTCATTAATTTTTAAATATATTATATTTCTTCTTTAATTTCTTATATGCATCAAACAATTGTTTAAGGGTGTTCTTTAACTCACTATATGATAAATCACGATCATATACTATTGAACTAATGAGTCCAAAGGTAACATTTGATTTTGATCATAGTAAACCCTTTTAGTTATTATTACGATGATATAATATGTTTACTTAGCAAGCTTGATAGGTTATATATAAGATAAGTTGACTTGGTGATCACTAACCATGAAAGGGTTTAGAAAGTTGTCAACTTTTCTAATATTCACAAAGCTTCAAGAAAATTAAGGATGAAGAAACAACTTTATTGGTTTACATGAGCCCAGGATTGCAAGAAAGGGCCTTCTAATTTTCTAAGGACATTGTCTAAATATTGTTTTGATATTTACTTTAATTATCAAAAGGTTGCACACACATTTTTGCTTTCATACATATCATACTTATTATTTTACCTTATGATAAATTGTAGATAATGCAACTAGACAAATTGAAATAATACCATTCATGCAAGTTATGAGAAACATTTGAACTCATTAACCATACTTTTAATCCATAGTTAAGCATTATAACTAAATTGACATTGAGAAACGAGAGGAAAATATTTTGATTATAATTTAAAAAATAAATCATATGTTTAAATTAATTTAAATTGCCGCATTATAAATCTCATCTTACTTATTAGAATGCATCAAAATCATGAGTTTATTGAAGTTATGTAAGTTCTTGTAACACATTATTTTCAATCTTGAAAAATTGAACTTAACATGTGGTACATGGTTATCACGTATGGTACATTTGGGCTCCATGTACTATACATGGACTTTATCGTCTAATACACAATGAACATTATCTTCACATGCTAGCACCTTGAGGATAATGTATGATACATCATATATAATTTGCAGGATATGCATTTTGATGGATGGCATTAGAGAAAAAAATAATTTTGTTACATATTACTCTACAATGCATCACACAACAAACATTCACATGCTCTTGCAGCATCACATGCCCTATACATGCCCATTGCATCACATGGCCTACTTGCTACACTGCACTGCACTACCTAAGAGCATGATGTGCTAGTGGCAAATGATGTTGTGCTACCTTATAGTGCATTCATGTTTGTTGCATGAGCTACATATAACAACTTGTTTGACCAAAGATTAGAATTTTAACTTAATAGTTGGGATATGGGACACCTTTTGGAATATTTTGCTTCTAAATATGATTCCAAACATTGATATTAAATTGATAAACTTAAAAATCATTTCAAATATTTTAAGAACCTTCTTTTATTATATTCCATATCTAGAGAGGTTATGTTGTAAGCTAAAATGCAAAATACTTTTGGGGATCTTCCAATTGCGTGCATGAAAGATTTATCAAAACATTCATCACTTACATACCTTCATCAAAGCGTTTTTACATTTTTTATATCATCCATGCACCTTTATCTTACAAGAACTTGGTAATTTTTGGTAACATTCTTACTTGATGTTCTATTGAGCTTTATTGTATATTTATTCAATTGAGTTGGATTATACTTCTATGCTTGTGTATTTTTTCTTTGGCCCATCTCTTGCCTATTTAATGTGTAGGGAATTAGCTCATCATTGAGCTATTTAATGTAGAAGGATGTGGCCCAATTTTAGGTTGTTTAATGTGGAGTGTTGGTTGTGAGTAATCCATGAAATGGTTTGTATATAATACGTTTCTCCATGTGGCTATGTGAAGGAGTGGCTTGAAGTGTTGGCTCAAACTAGTTGGCTTGGGGGTGGATGTAGACTCAAGGGTTAGAGTCAAACCACCAAAAACTCACAATGTCATCTTCTTATTACCTTTGCATTTGCATTCATATTTTGTTACAGCCTTAAATTGCCTTAAATATTTTAAAAGGATTTACTTGATTGTATTTTGGCAAGAAAATTAGCACAACCAATTCACTCGAATCTTGGTGCTCCTTGCAAACCCAAAAGTGGTATTAGAGTGTAGTTTTTATTTTTAGGCTTCACATCATTGAAAAGATCTTTATTTGTACGCACCATTCTCATGGCATTACAATTTTATTTTGTTTGCAAATGTTTGTTTGGAAAGGTATTATCCAAAGCTTAAGCTTTGAAAAATCTTTTTTTACAGGGAGTTTCTACTCTTGTTTGAAGGAAAACAATTTTTAATATGGAAAATGAATTTCAAAATTTTTGTTTAAAATGTGGATTTTGATATATGGTCCTTGTTTGAAGCACTATATGAAGTCCGTACTTGTAATTTGTTGAATGATGATAAATGTATAAAATTGCAAAAGGATTACATATATTATTTTGTTCCTTGGTTCAAGATATTTGAATGCCAATTTCTATCCCAACCACTTTCTTTGAGGCTATGGAAGAATTAGAAAGTTTATATGGAGATGAGCCTTAAATCATTGAGAAAAAGAAGGAAAAGAGAAGGTTGAAAAAGTAAAGGAGTCTTACAAGCACTTTGGAGTCCAATTTCCAAGTGGCACTTGGAACTACTAGCAATGATGTAAGTTCTAATGTTTTATCTAATCACGTGATGAAACTAATTCGAAAGTATGTTAATCTTAGAAAAACCAATTCCATGCATGAGCATCATATTCAAGAGCTAGAAAGTCAATGTGATGAGTTTAGGAATGAGAATGAACCTTTATTAGAAAATGCTAAATTACACATTTCTACAATAGGTTAATTGCATGTAACCATTATTTTACTAATATTTTTTTGAGTGTTCAAGAACATACTTCTCAAGATTAATTAGGTAAATCAATTGGTGAGCTTAATCATTGACTCCAAAGAACACATTAAAAGTGTTTGGTGTGAATTGTAATTAGCACCAAGAAATCACAAAGCTTAAGC
The DNA here is from genome assembly GCA_023846275.1 of Vanilla planifolia. NCBI lineage: Eukaryota > Viridiplantae > Streptophyta > Magnoliopsida > Asparagales > Orchidaceae > Vanilla > Vanilla planifolia. The sequence continues at coordinate 11,574,925 of CM043866.1, read as the reverse complement.
TTTATTAGAGAAGATATTTGAGGAGTCTATTCTTTATTAATATTAAAATATAAAATTTATAAAAATTTACTTATGGTATTAGGATTTGCTAAGGTTTTGAGTGTGAATGATAGAAGTTTTTAAAATCCTTTTCATTAATGTAGCATTACTTAAGACATGTATTTTATAGAGGTTGCCTAACTTATAAATATGCTTTATAACAAAACAAAGTTGATAAGTTATATCTAATGTCAGATGAGTGGCACAAACAGTTTTGAGCAGTATAGAGATTAACTTAAATATATTAGGATTAAAGAAAGTGTGGGATTAACATGAGAAACCATAAAAAGACAACACATAATAATGTAGTGATTATGAACCTTGTGATGTATTTACCTAATATTTGATACTTGTAAATTAGGATTCTTAGAAGGTAGGTCTAAAGAATTTATAAAAATTACATCTTGATGATATTTGATACAATATTGTAACATTGTGATTGAAAATTTTATGTTTTATATGATGAAACTATAGTTTTATTACTTAAATGTTGAATATCTACTTACCTTTCTTATTATAGTGGTATATTTATTATGCAAAAATTCATGATTGCTTATCAATTAGCATGTGGAATGGGGTATTTATAAAATTTGAAAATGATTAAAAGCATAAATAATAATCCTTAAAAGGAGTAAAAGAGGAATTTATAATTGTGGAAAAATTATAAATAGGTTAAGATCATTGCTATAGAAGAAGGACTAAGTCTACAAGGATTTTGGTTAAGAAAACATTTTTTTGGAAGGTGTAACTCAAATTAGAAAGGCTTCAAAATGCCACGACCAGGGTACAACTGAAGAAGGGCTCTAAAAAGATACAACTCTAATTATGATTTACTTACCAATCTGAAGCTAATGCTACAAATTTTAAATCTTTTTAAATTACAAATTGGGCAAGTGACTTATACAAAAAAACAAATAATGTGAATAAATTTTAAATGGATTCTTAATTACTTAGATATGATTATTTTAATATACTTTTTAATATGTTATTTTCATATTCATGTGATAAAAAGTTGACCCAACTTGTGGTAGGACCTTATTATATAATGATTTATACGCATAAGTAATTAGTTACTTATAGGGTATACGTAGACAACTTAGTATTTCTTCAACATTAACAATTATAGGTAAAAATGATATACTACATGAGAATCTAAGAGTGAAGATGTCCTATTTTAGTTTTTTTTTTTATTTTTGTAATGATGATTATTATATGAACTTGATTTTGAAAGAAATATAATAACTTTTATGTGAATTTATTTGAATTTTTTTTATTTGATCATGTGAGTTGAATATATAAAAAATGATTTAAGAATTTGATGACACAAAAAGTGAAGCACCACAATGTGGATCAAAGGTAAATGATGAGATGAACAAATGTTTGAATCTTACTTAATGGAGACAATAAGAATATATTGAAGTGAATGTTCAATATCTCAACCAATGATTCACCTTTGAAGGCCATTTTTTGAATTTCTTAAAGCTTATTAAGCAAATTTGAAATATATGTTCATTTAAGTTGTAAAAGAGTATAGGATTTATATTTTTGATTTTAAAGAAATTGTCTCTCTAATTGCTTGATTTGAAATTATGAGAATTGTTTTATTTTTTATTAGGCAATTACATTGGCCTATTTATTTTTTTGACATCAAGTTTGTATTTTTAGATGACAACTTGGAAAAAATGTGTATTGCTCAACTCAAAGTACTCATAATCAAAGGCATGCAAGTTGAGAAAGACACTTTATGGGCTAAAACAAATTCTATGGACATTGTATAGCAAGATTAATGACTATTTTTTTAATCAAAATAGATTCACAGAAGTAAAGAGCCCATTTTTTAATTAAAAAAAACCAAGATAGATATAATTTTATTGTTGCATGCCTTTGTTTTGATAATATTTTATATATGAACCCTTTTGATTTAATTTTAGCAAAATTTTAAGTCTAATATGATGAAGAAATTTGAGATGACAAACATGGTTTATTGCATTCTTTTCTTAGACTTAAGGTGAAGCAACGAGTTAATGGAATGTTTGTCTCACAAAAGAAATAAGCAATAGATCTTCTCAAAAGATTAAGCTTGTTCAATTGCAAATTAGTAACACCACCCATAAAATAAATGAGGCCAATAGAAAAGATTTTAGAAGCTTGATAGGAGGTTTAATCTATTTGACTCATACAAAATCAAATATTGTATTTCTATTTGTGTAATTTCTAGGTTCATGTACACAAAACATCATTTTGGAATAGCAAAATGAGTTTTTCAGCATATTATTAGTACTTTAAATTAGAGGATGTAATGTACTTTACCTTGTTCGGTTTACTGATAGTGATTTACCAAATTTATTGTATAATAGAAAGAGTATTTTAATCGCTATTTTCATTCTTGGATTAGGAGCAATCACATGGAGTTTCAAGAAGCAAGCTACAACATTTTTTTTAAATCTATATCATGTTGTAGCAACTTCTACAACTTGTTAACCAACATGCCTTACATGAGTTCTTGTAGATATTTATTAAAAGCAAGATGTGCAATTGATAATTGAAGTGATAACAAGTTAATGATTGGAAATGACTAAAAATCTAACTTTTCATGATAGAATAAAACATATCAACACACATGTGTTTCCTTCAAGTCCTAGTTGAAAATAATGAAATTCAATTGAAGTATTGCAATGCATATAAAAAATTGTAAATATATTAGCAAAATCACTATCAAGTGACAAATTTGCTTAATTCAAATATTATTTTGATGTTTAAAATTTTTAATCAAATTGCTTAAAAACTATTAAAAAAATAACAAGATCCAAATTTGACAGAAGAAAGAGTTGTTGAAAAATAATGATTTCAAGTTTGATCAAATATTCAAGAGTTTAATGGTTGAGTTAACTCATGATTTATATTAGTGATTAAAGTATCATTTTTTTGATATTTTATAAACCTTTTTAAAAAGAACTTATTAATTGTGAAGTATGTGTAATTTTTAAAAATTTTTTTTTTTTTTTGGCCTTTACTCTTATTTGCCTGTAACTAGCTCGTCCTGTCTCTAGCAAGGTTCCTCGTGGGAATGGTTATGGAAGCCTCGTGATGACTAGTAGCCATATGACCCAATCATGGTAGAAGACGGTTGGTCATCGCCTCTAGCTTCTTCTCTTCTAGTGGAAGATATCTCTGCATCTAGCGACGCAAGCTTTCCATCTTCATCATACAAGAAGGATTTCCCGCTCTCCTCATTTTCTACACCCTGCTTCCAATGGAGCAACTCCGAGCTCCTTGCGGAGGTCAAGAGGCAAGTTGGCCTGGCAGCGCCACTGGTCGCAGTTGGACTTCTCCAGTTTCTTCTCCAGTTAATCTCGCTTATGTTTGCCGGCCATCTCGGCGAACTGGCACTCTCAGGTGCTTCAATGGCGACCTCTTTCGCCAACGTCACGGGCTTCAGCTTGCTGGTAAGCTGTGCTCCCTTGGTGTTGCTTGCTTCTATTTGTTCTTCACTTTTGTAACGCAACGTCGTGGTCAATTACTTCAGATTTGTTGATAAAGCTCACTAATTTTGACCTGTGTTACATCACTGATTAGTTAGACGTGGAGCATGCTTTTGTGGGAAAAGACATCTTTGTTAATAACTGAAAATTCTTCACTATTGCACCGACATGTTTTTAATTCTATTAGGGGAAAAAAAGAATTCAACGAAGGAATGATAAATATTCCATCCTTTTGGCTGCAGATATCCCTGCTATTAATTTGTCTGAAAGAATTGGTATTTTTGTGTACAAGACAAACGGGTAGCAAAATACTAATGGAAGTATAACTTCGTGCAATTTGGTATGGGTTCAAAACTGTCAGCTTTCTTGTAATGGAAGATGGTTAAAGGAGTTCTGAGAAGCCTTTTTAGTTTAAAGGGCTACGTGAAGTGTGCCTGCCATAGAAGAATTAAGCTAGATAGACATTCCTGGAATCCTGATGATCAAATATCACAACAAGAAGGTAGTATACTGCTAAATGCTAAAAATGATTAGCAGTATATACTAACAACAAGAAGGTAGTATACCTGGAAACCTGATGTTACTTTTGTGTGCATTTGGTTAGGCGTACAATGAGTCTAATGGTACTTTATGATAAAAGAATTGTTTTCTGAATAAAATGCACACAAAAGGATATAGATAAATGAGTGGATTAAAGTGAAATATGGGCCTGACATTAGCTAATAAAGTGTGTATGTGGATGGTTTGAACATGATAAATATGGATTAGAAGTCTCTTTGATAAGAGGAGAAATTATTCAAGCTAAACATATAAGAAGGGAGAAAGGTGGAAATCACATGAAAAGTATTGTTAAGAACAATCTTGCACAGTTATTGTATAATGAGGAGTTGATTACTTGATTAGCATAGTGGAAAATCGTTACTTGATTACCATAATGTGGAGCTAATACATAGATGGGGCACAATGACATTGAAGTCAAAATGTAATAGATGTCACTTCGTGGATTAAGTCTTGTTGCCCATATAGTTTAAATGAAATTTAATGAGTGTAAGTGAGAGTAGGTTTAGTTCCTCATTGTAAGCTAAGAATGATGTTAAAGTCATAATATACAATTAATGTGTCTCTAATCCATCAACTTGTGCTTTTGGGTTATTGGTTGTCCACTTATGTGTATATTGGGCCCAACTTAATCTCATGATTGGTGTTATGTTTTTTAGCAAGTGATATTTGAGCCAAGATACAGTTTAATTGGGAATGAATTGATACAACAGGTGATGGAGGGTATGGCTAGAGTTGATAGGGATAGTAGATAAGGCTTTTAATGTTTTGTTGTGGTGATCTAATGTGTTTTTGTAGTATGTTTTTTAGGTTACTAATTAGACAAGTAACGAAAGTGATTATTATACCATAGAATGAAGTAATACTTGAGCAAAGCCTATGAAAGGCATCAAATAGCTTAAGGTTATGAAGAATTGATAGAAACTCTAAGGATGACAAGAGTCTATCACTTAGAGGTGGCGATTTCTTTATAGGAATAATTTAAGGATTGGGTCAATGTTTATCTTTTGTCATCACAAGATTACACATGCGCTTCATTATTACATACATTGACATAGGAATTTAATACTCATTTAGACATTGCATACGATTGAACTATGTCTAAATTGTATCTAATACTAGATTGAATTTAATAGTTAAATGTCTATTTTAAACCTAACACTTAATAACAAAAATCACAACTAGGTAAATTGAATATATGATTCAAGTCAATAATATCATAAATATGCAAAATTATCAAACATCTTTATTTATGAAGCAAATCTATAAATGACACGAAGATTACTTTAGATATATTATTAACCATGCGTTAGTTCAATTGTCAAGATTTGTAAAAATTAATAAGCAAAATGATCTCTGTTAGACTACCAATTGTACTGTTCGATTTGAATTCTGATGTGTATTAGATGCTGCAGCGAGAAAGATTTGTTGTTTAAATATTTAGCCATCATTGGGAGCTTTTGTTGAAAGGTCATTTAATCATCTAATGTTTGATAGTCATCCTACAAAGATCCTGTTTTGATAACCCAATTGAACCAATTATTAGACTATGTCATCATATGATCTGATGATTCTTCGCTTATAATTTAGCTATCATTTAGAATTTTTTTGAGGTCATTCGATCATCCAAGTAGTAGGTCAATGACTAATCTGATGATTCTCGGATCATCTGATGGCATAATCGCATAATTAGTTGAATCGTGTCACCAAAATAAAATCTTTGTTGGATGACCTTTAGACATTGGACTAGCTAATAGGCTTATGATGAGAAGTCTGATATTATTGTACTGTTTGATAAAATTGAAGCTAAAAATGGGTTCTATTTAAAGTAAACACAAAAGGAAAATACTAGAAAAAACAAAACAGGAAATTACTAGAAAACTACTTGTGTGACGTTTATTTGAAGGAAAATCTTTAGGACAGCCACCATTTGCCTTCATTGCCATGTCATTTAAGAAAGATTTCAAGTGTATCTACTACAAATCATCTTGCACTCTCATCTTCACTTGAGCACAAGCTTTGATTACCTTTAATATCTTAGTCTTAGTATTTTTCTCAATACATCTCTCAAAGCTAGATTGAGTTGGATTTTTTGATTTTGTGAAATCATTGTTATGTAAGTGATCCTTGTTTCTTGATTTTGGTAATATCTAACTTAGTTTTAACATTTTTCTTTGTACTTCTCTCGAAGTTCGATAGAGTTGTGATTTTATAATTCTATAAGATCATTGTTATTGGAGTGATTTCATTGGTTCAGTTTGTGAGCAATAGAGAGTGTACTCATGGTTTCGTGTTAAGAAGAATTTTATAGCCTTGATCTAGGTTTGGGGATTGAAGTTATGAGTGCCCACAATTTGGCCTTGTATTTATGGAAGTAAAGAGCATTTCTTCAAGGCTCAATGTTGGAGGGAATTAGGCTTGTGGTTTTGACTGATACAAAAACTGATTGGAGTGAAGGAGAGATTAGCATAGTGTTAAGCTCAAGCATTTGTGCTTGGGAATAGATATATGTAAATGGTTTGTGGCCAAATCACTTAAAAAATTTTAGTTTTCTTTACTTACTACACTTTATTTTCTTAATTTCTTACATACTTTTAAATTGCTTTAAATCATTCTAAATAAGTTGTGTAACTTCTAACAAAATCTAAGATATTCTCTTAAGTGTGTCTACATGGGTCAACATGATATCATAGTTGACTCACAAAAGTTACCAATTGGTTTCAGAACAAGTTCTCATGTTTTATAGAGAGCTTGTCTTCATTATGGTTAGCATTTAATAATAGATTTTATAAGCACTACACTATTCTTTGGTATAAATTTGCACATTTCTTTTTGGAATTTCATGGAGTATCCTTCTTTTTTCATAAGACAGGTTTTCTCTTTGAAAAATGTCTTTCAAAATTTTTTGTTCAAATTGCTGATATAGATATATGAAGTTTATCGAAAAGAATTATATGACACACCTATAAGCTTGAGATTAGCACAACTAAATGCAAAAGGTTGATATATTTATTGTTTTGTGCTTTTTCTTAAGAATTTTGTATTGAGATTTTTATGCTAAATACTTATTGTGAGGCTTTGTTTAATCTAGATAGGTTATACAAAGAAATGAAGCATCAAACTAATAAGAAGAAAAAGATAAAGAAAAAGATGAGTAAAATGAAGATGAAAAGAAAAAGCCTTACAAGTACATTAGAACTTATTTGTTTGACAGCTAAAACTGAAAGTGAAAACTTTTCATGTGATGAAATAAGTTTTGATAATGTCTCATCTTATAATGATTTATCAATTTCCTTTAATGAATTGCTTGAAGATTTTGAAAAATTTGAGAAGAAATAAATATATATTAGAAAACAATGTTCCTTAAATGAAGAATCAATTCATAACATAGAAAAGAAGTGTAATAAACTTAGGAAATTAAATGAGTCATTAATTCAAGATGTTAATCTAAACTTAACTTTTTTTAATAGTACATATACTAAATTGGATGATTGTGAGAGTATTTCATTAAAGCATGAGTTTACTATTAAAGCTTTGAAATTTTATTGCAACATGCTAAAAAATAAAATCTGGAATTATAGAATAGAATTATTGTTTTATACTTTGATTGAAGAATAGTTGACATCTTTGAAAGAAAAATCTTGCTATTTAAGAACTCTCGTGAATTTCCAACACAAAATTTTGTGAATAGTCTTGATAAAAGAAAATTTATTCATTCATGTTCCCCATCATCACTTCGAACTAAAGCGTATATTTCAGAATTCTTATTCAATCTAAAATTATATATAACTTTTGTACTAAATTTTGTTATTTTTCTTTCGATCGTCCTATTAGGAAATTTGTTTCTTATAATGCACAAAAATATATTTGAACTTTTAAGAGAACTTGTTTGAAATCTAAACTTGTTTAATTATCACAATTATCACACATTACCATCATTAATGAACCTAATTTCATTTGGGCTCCCAAATGCAAAGATTAAAAAATAATGTAAGTGTTTTTCATTACAAGGGCCTATGGAGATATAACTTGATTTTGTAAGCCTTGTCTCATAATGACATTTTTTCCCTTTGCTTACTAATTTCAAAGTCTTGGTTTTAATAAGTTAGCAATCTATTCTACTTTAAAAAATAATATTATCTTATATTAGTCTTTAAAATTATAAGCTAATAAAAAGCTTTATTTTGTTTATAATTATACTAGTCATTTTTTTGTGACAATAAGTTATGAAACTATTGTCACAATAGATTTAGAAGTTAATTTCATATAAAATCAAGCATGGAATACATAAAAATTCATATGAGAAATCCTTAGTGGACATAACCAAGCTATTTCAAGTCACAAGGAATTAGAAGAAAAGTTGAAATGCTAAATTACAAATTGAATATTTGTGAAATCATATTAGAGGAATCTTCAAAATTTTGGATTCACATCAAATTGATAAAGACAAATCATTTGTGAATGTACTTGAGTTTTTCAATAAGCCGACAAAAATTGTGATTCACAATAAATCTATTCTTTGTGAATATGAATATATATATATATATATATATATATATATATATATATATATATATATATATATATATATATATATCATATTAAGCTTAAATTCTAAATTTTTCCATTACAATCTTATAGATCTTATTTGAATCATATTCATGATCCATAAATATGAAACCTATCTTAAATTCTATATCTTTACAAAATGGCTATTGTAATTCATTAGAATCATCACAATTCTGTAGTTACTAAGGCTTGATTGCAAAATCTAGCATTTCCTAAATCAATTTTTCCTTAGGCTTCTAATAAATATATGATACATTATAATAAATAATCAATTCACAACCTTGGTAAAAATTGAGAAGTCATTATCTCACTATTCAAGAAGGATATTTAGTATGATAAAAATCCTAAATAAGACATTGGAAGAGAAGCATAACATCTAATAGTTTTCTCATAATCCTTTAAAAGTTATTTATATCTTTGTTCAAAGAACCAACTTTGATAATAACAATACTGTAGAAATATAAGATTTTATAAAAAAAGATAATCAACAAGATAAATTTCATTTTCAACAAGTGGTATATAGAGATGACAAAAGGGGTGAAGATAAATACCATTCCCACTTTGACAATAATATAAGGGAAGATGTATAGAAGTCTTAATGTCTGTAAAAATTTATTACAAAACAAATGAGTAATATTTTAAATTCTCACTTTGACGATGACAATTTGGGGGAAGTTTGAATATGAAAAATATTGACAAAGAAGGAGAAGTACAAGTGTGATTATTATGAGTGTTGTCTTTCTATTGAAAAAGTGAGAAGCAATAAATGCAAAAAGAGAGAATATGAGAAGTATGAAATAGCTTTTATGTTTCATATTCATGATGGCATACATTCGTTTAATCTTTTCCTTCATAATAAAGGCATAAATAACAAATGAAAGTAATGCTTCTATTAGCAAATGTATATCTTTTATTAATAAATTAAATTAATGCATATATTTAAGGGGAGTCCTATATATGTGAGGATCTTTTAGTTGTTTAGTTTATTCATCACATTTAAATATTTGTCATCATCAAAATGGAGATAATTGTTAGACCCATTAACTCGAATAACCTGCTTGATTTTGATGATAACAAACTTTTTAAGTGTTTTATTATATTGATCTAATGTGTTTATCTAGTTCAGATAGAGAAAGTGATTATTATGTTATGGAGTGAAGTAGCACTTGAGTAAATCCTATAAAAGTTATCAAATTGTTTAAAGATATAGAGAACTAACAAGGAACTCAAAGGACAACATGAATTCATCACTTAGAAAAGATCATTTTCTTTATAAAACTTATGTAAAAATTGAGTTAATGTTAATCTCATGTCATCAAAAGCTTACACATGTACTTTACTATTGCATATATTGGCATATAAATTTAATGCTCATGTATGCATTGCATTGTTATTGAATTTGATGTTTAGATTGACTAGATTGAATTCAATAGTTAAATGCTTAGATTAAATTTAATATGGAATGGCATATATTACAATTAGATAAATTAAACATATGGTTGAAGTTAGGAGGATCATGAATATACAAAATTATTAAATACCTTTATTTATAAAATAAATTATAAATTATATTAATATTTTTTAGACATATTATTAATCATGTATTAGTTCAAATGTGAAGATTAAGTAAAAATTTAATCAATAAAAAGATCTCTGTCATGAACCATTGAAGATTCGATCAACCATCTGATTTGGTGTTCAATGAGTTTTAGACCCGCAAGTTGGAAAGATCCATTGCTTAATATTTAACCATCTTTTGGAGGTTCTGTTGGATAGTTACTAGATCATTCGACTAGCAATCCAATGGCTGGGCTATTGATAGCTGGATCATCCAATAGCATAATAGTCAAATTAGGTCACCAATAGAAGATCTCTCTATCAAATGATCATCAGATTATTCGGTAGATGTTTGATGATATGTCTGATGATGAGTTTGGCATCAGTTAGACTGTCTAAAAAAATTTGTGCTAAATATAAGTTCTATTAGAAGATCATTAGATTGTTCGATAGATATTACGATAGTTGTAAAAATGCATATAGTTCAACTCGACAGTTTGCTTGATAAATCTGGTAGGTTAGGAATGAGCATGATCATGCCATCCGATAGCTCGATCATGTTGTCCAACATGTTTACATTAAGACTACAATGGCTAGTCCATTGACCCAAATTTCAAATAAACATTGTGGAGGACTAGGAATAACCCCCTTATCGTTGAGAAGAACTTTGGCATTCAAATAGCTTTAACCTTGCATTATAAATAGACCTCATTGGCATGTAGAGAAAACAAAATGACAATCACTAGAAAATTGCTGATGTGATAGTTTATCTATAAAATAATCTTCGAAAAAGCTAATGTCTGCATTCATTGCCACATCATTCTAGAAAGATTTCAAGTGCAAGATATACTACAAATCAGCTTGCATTTATATCTTTACCTTAGCACAAGTTTTTGAATACTTTAGTAACATTTAGCTCAATTTTAGTGTTTTTTCTTGTACATTTCTCAAAGTTTTAGATTGAGTTGTGATTCTATAATTATATGAGCACCCACCCTAGGGCCTTATGTTAGTGGGAGTGAGATCCCCAATGTTTAGTATTAGAGGAAATAGGGCTTTTGTTTTGCCTAATGCAAAAAGTAAAGGTGTAAAGGCTTCTTTGCTTACTGATTGGAGTGAAGGAGAGAATGACATAATGCTAGGCTTAAGCGTGAGTGTTTGGGGGTAGATGTTAGTTAAGAGTTATTAGCTGAATCATGTAAAAATTCTTGATGCTTGTTTTACTTTCTACATATTATTTTTTAATTATTGACATGTTTTCAAAGAGCTTTAAATCATTATACACAACTTGTGTGACTTTTGCAAAAATTTGAGATGACCTAAGTCACCCCCTTCTTTGTATGCCATGTGAGCAAACACGTAGTATTAGATTTGACCTATAAGAGCTATAAGATGTGATAGGGCCAATGAGGATAATGAAGTTAATATGGTGCAACATAGTTGCCATGGGTAGTAGAGCTAATGCTAATGCTTTGATAGAGTTGATGGGACATAGATTTGACAAGGGGCTACATAGCTGACAAGGGAAACATAGGCGATGATGTTGGTTTCAATACATTTATGGGGTGATGGAGTTGAAATGGTGGGATGGTAAATAGGAAGGATGAAGTTGAAATGTAAATTGATAAACAATGTAGATGATATTTTTATTTGAGAAAAATGTTTATTAAATATAAATAAAATTTGATTTAGTCTTATAGTATAAGTCGAAAATGATATTGAAATCTTAATAGTCAATTAATGTACCTTCTATCTATATGATAGAGTCAGCATAACACAAAAGGAAAATCAAGGGCAATGGAGTTGATGTTGATGTTTTGATAGGACTGATAGGGTGGTGGAGTCAATATGGTGTTATAGAGAGAATAAGATAAATAGATTTGATGGTGATGACTCCAATGGAGCTCGAAAGAGAGTTGGCACGATCACAAAGTTGATATGTTATGAAAAAATAAATAAAGCGAAGAAGCTAATGAGGGAAATAAAGTCAATGGTAATGATATTGGCAAAGTTGATAGAGTTGTAGAGTTGATATGATGTGGTAGAATTGAGAGCAGTGTTAGAATCACTGAGAGTAGCAAAGACAGTGGTGATTGTTTCGCAATTTGATAGATGATATAGTCGATATAGTGCAACAAATATAATCGGGGCAACAGGATTGACAAGAGCATTAGAGCCAATGATGTTGGTTAAAAAACAGCTAGCAAGGCTTTAGAATCAATATTGTAATAAAGCTAATGGGATGGTAAAACCGACATATGAATTGATTAGTAATATAGATGGGATTCTTAGTTGAAGAGAGGATTGGTTGAGTGCAAGTAAGATTATGTTTAATTTTATTTTATAAATTTAAAATAATATTGAAGTCTTAATATGTAATTAATATGACCCATATCTATAAGTTTAGAGTTCTAGATTATTGGATGTTCACCTTAATGTATTAGGCTTAATATGGTTGTTCAATTTGGGAATCTTTTCTTTACAAAATCAAGAGAAGGCTTCTATCTTTTGTTGAAGTTTGCATCCTCAAATGGCCTAAATTTAAGTGCAATCTCAAGGAATTATTCTTGAATTTTACTTCAGAGTTTTTATATTATTAATTTGCATGTCTAGGCAAGGTTGTTTGACATCCCCTACCTCTATTGGCTAATTCTGCTTTCTTTGTCAAATAAAAAGTTCCTAGTCTTGGTTCAACATACCCATTCTCCTGTGCTGTGATTTTAGATATTAATTTTCTAGATTTCTGTTAGACATTACTGTAAATTATCAGGAGGGATTTTGTTGGTTCACTTTGATGAGTTTTTGTCAACCTTTGATGTAACAAGCTGGGAATGGGAGCTGCATTGGATACGCTTTGTGGTCAAGCCTATGGTGCAAAAAAGTATCATAATCTTGGCGTTCATATGCAGAGTGCTATGATTGTTCTTTTCCTCGCAAGTGTTCCGTTGGGTTTCATTTGGGCATACACCAGACAAGTTCTCATATTCCTTGGTCAAAATCCCGAAATATCAAGGGAAGCTGGAGATTATGCTTATGGATTGATTCCATGTCTTTTTGCTTATGGCTTGCTTCAGTGCCATGTGAGGTTTCTGCAGTCACAAAGTATTGTTTTCCCACTGCTCATTAGCTCTGGTATAGCAGCCTTAATGCATATTCTTATATGCTGGGTTTTAGTTTATGGTTTTGGGCTTGGTAATAAGGGTGCTGCCTTGGCAACTTCCATATCATGTTGGGTGAACGTTTCTTTATTGGCATTTTATGTGAATTATTCCAAAGCTTGCAAGGAGACTTGGACTGGGCCATCTTTGGAGGCATTGCATGATATAATCAACTTTGTTGGCCTTGCTGTTCCATCTGCTTTTATGATTTGGTGAGTATTTGATATGCTGAATTTTTTTTATATGAGTAGGTTCTTAGAATCATTAGTAAACCTGCGTTTCTCTTATGATTCTATGAAGTGTTTAATTCATTTCCTCATTTCATACATACTGATAACTAAATCAACTGTTTCTAATTTGTATTTATGTATCTTACAATTTCCTAGTTATAGTTTAATATTCTTATATGTGAAAATATGACTAAATTACCTTGAAGCATTTTTTTAGCTAGAATAATTTAATATACGTACTACTGATGATATTTAAGCATGGGATTCTGCAAAATATGACTTCTTCTTCACTTCTTTACTGATCGAATGGCATGTCTTTACTTCAGGTTTTTACGAGCCTGTGATTGTTACTAATGGATAGTTTGCTTCCTTTTTTATTTAATTTCGAGTCCACAAATCAATCATTTATGTCTATTAAAAACTCAACATGTATTCATATTCAAGTTCAACGATTTGCTAAACTTCAAAATTGTATATCATACTTATTTCAAGTTGTAGCTTATTGACACTTTTATGTCTGTCAAATCATGAAATATAACTAACATATGAAGAGAAGACACCTCGGAGGCTTAACATATTAATGCTATCGCTTCTAAAGTTTCTTTTGGTGCCTGAGAAGCTTCACTCCATTCCAACAGATGGAAAATAACTTTGCTAGTAATTCAGTTATTGCTGAAGCCTTGTTGGTACCCACACATGATAACTGCTTCTCATGAGACATTTCTGGCATATTTTAAAACTTTGATCCCATAGTTTTTGGGATCAACCAACAAAACCGTCCATTGAAGTACAACCAATGTGATGTGTATTTAATTCCTTTGAGCAACTAACTAATTTCAGAGGAACTGAAAATATGAACCGACTTTTTTTATTGGAACCGTGGGTTGTAGCAGTACGTAGGTTTGTGTCTTCTTGCTTGGGATTCTAACCCATGTTTTTCTGGTTTATAAGTCACTGAGCTTTGAAGTTGGAAGTTTTTTTTTTCATGAAATGATTTTTTCTACATAATTGGGAATGTTCTTTGTTGGACAGCTTTGAGTATTGGTCATTTGAGATGGTGGTCCTCCTTTCTGGTCTTCTTCCGAACCCAAAGCTAGAAACTTCTGTGTTATCAATCAGGTTTTTGATTTCTTTGTTATCTTCTCTGAGATATATGGATTAGAATTAGTCCTCAATTTTTTCTAACAAATTATTTGGTAGCCTCAACACGATGTGGATGGTTTATATGATTCCTACTGGTCTAAGCAGTGCAGTAAGGTCTCAAATCAATTTTTTGTTGTAGATGATTTAACGAAAAGTAAACTTGTTGACCTTTTGCACTTTTTCAATTTATCAGCATTAGAGTATCGAATGAATTGGGTGCCGGGAATTCACAAGCAGCAAAACTATCTGTTCGAGCTGTGTTTATTATGGTCATCATAGAGGGATTGATTGTAGCCTCATTGACATTGATGGTCAGGGATTTCTGGGGATACCTATTTAGCAATGAAGAAGAGGTAATATGGTACATTTCTGCAATGATGCCTATTCTGGCAACTTCAAACTTCATGGATGGAGTTCAATGTGCATTATCAGGTTTCACTCTGCCTCCACTTCATCTCATGCCATTTTCATTATATTCCTATAGGAAGTTGATATGTAGTTAGTTTCTTTCCAATGGCCATAAACTTGTCAATTATAGGCCATAGTGTGACCTACTAACAGTTCAAAGCAATCCTCCATTGATGTTATTAAAACAATAGGCATTTATACAGAAATGACACCAAGGTTTGGATGTGATGAACTAGACAAGCTACTTGTATCAAATAAATGAAAGATACATCAAGGTTTACTTGTTTAAGCCTCTAATCTATGATTCTGGCTTTGGAATCAAAGCAAAAAATAATCTGTATTTAATGATGGGGTCCTTGATTTGCAAGGTTGGCTGACTGCACATCTTTACATTAAGGATAACTTTGAATATCCTGAACATTGATTGCTCTTTCATCTTCCATGAAATTTATTCTTCATTTCAATGCAAAGACGATAAATAAATTGAGAAATCAATCATATTGCATTGGTTACTCTTTCAATACAACACATGATGGAGTGAGCCTTTTGCTTAAGATGGAAATTGTAATAGGAGCTAAAATTAGGTCGATTATAGTATTATATACATGCTTAAAACGTTAAGGTCAACCTAAAAGCTTAAGTCTATCCTAATTGAGTAATAATGTTCAAACCCTTTCCACTTTCAATATTGTTTTAATATTTCTTGCTTTTAATTAACAACTTTCTCTTTTAAGTCAGACTCTCATTCATGTTATTTTCCACTCTTTTTAACTTTAAAACTTTTTTACTTATCAAGTTGAGTGTTTCTCATATGTTAAGGATTTTAAATGTGATGCAGAATAATGGTGATCAAGTGTGTGATTGTTACTAGAAGTAACGGTAGCAAAAGCAATGAGATTAGGTGGTGGAAATGAAGAAGATGAATGACAAAACAGTGATTTGGATAGATTTTGGTGGAGACGAAACATTAGGAAATAGAATGAATCTTAGAATGTGTTAAATATAGAAGTTCTAGATAGAGTTACAAACTCATTTTGTGTTCTTTGATAGGAGTTGGAAACTAAAGAATAATTAAAATCTTAAACTTTTAGACAACTGTGATTATAGCTCACAAAAGGCATACATAAAAGTCTAATGATAGAAAACTTAGACGTTATGAAGAACATCACAAATTATTAGGTTTTAAAGTAATTTGGATGCCTTTTGTTTAGTCAAAATCATGAAAAACAATAAAACAAAAAATTTGTGATATTTCTAACTCTGAAAAGGGCAAAGTTTTTAGACTCAAATCTTAATAATGATCTATCATTTATTTTTTGTTTTAAATTTGAGAGCACTCAAAGAGAAAGATTATTAAGAAAAATACATATGTTAGGTAAGGTTTCATGAGGGTCACTTAAGGTCTTAAGCTTTAATGACATCGTAAATATATTAAATAGATATAATGATGATTTTAAAAATGATTTCATGATGTCCTTGTGGATGATGTCATAATGAACTTTTGATGACACCATTTAATTTGTCTAGTAAAAAGATTAAATTATTCAACTAAAATGTTGTGAGATTCGAAATGGTTGAAAATAAACTCTAAAAGATTAAAATAGCAATTAAATGTTGTAGAAATTTTCATATATGTATGAATATTATCAAATAATCATTTATGATATCTGACTAATCTCCATACTTGGGAACTATTAGACTAAAGAAGCTTTTATGGTTAACTTTAATATCTTAGATACATCCAGATAAAAATCGCATATCTTACATATGCATACCTAGATATGACATATGATTTACAGATACATCAATGAAAAAACAAAAATTTAAATACAGCTTAAATAATTACAACAAATTAATAACCCCTAATGGTTAGATGCCATTTGCATAAGTCCTTAGAGGTGCTAGAGATATATTCTAGATGCCATTGTGTCAAACCCTTTTAAAAGCATTAGTCATCAAGTGGAGTAGAGCATAATGTGGCTAAGGTTGCATCATGCAATCTCTAAGTAATCATAAATATGCAATATTTGTCCTTTTCATCCACCATGATTGATAAAAGTAAGCTTTAATAATTACAACAAAGTATGAAGATAGTTTGTATAAGAATATATGTATTTTGTCTTTCAATCCTAGCACATTTATCTCAAAAGCCAAAAAAAAAAAAAAACACTATTCACTAATGAAATTAACTTAACTTATTGACTTAGGGTTTGTTGGTAGGAAGATAAATAAACTAGCAATTGAAGACAAAGTAAGCTCCTCTTTTGATTTGGACTAGTAGACTTGAGCAATAATGAACATAAAATAAACTCAACTTTTGTTGAATAGAGCCATTAGAATGTGTAGGACTTAATGGCTTATTAGGTAAGCTACAAATGATGACATCACCATGAACACCTCTTTATGAAAGGTTAGATATGAATTCATCAATGATGATATCAGGTTTTGATGAATCTAGAGAAGCTTAAATCTATAGTTGATGTGTATCACTGCCTTTATAGGATTATAGGAAAGTACATGTGAAAGATTAAATACGATTAGTAATAGTTCATTTGTAGGCATCGAATTGGAAGTAGGAATTGTGGTGTGTTGAGTGAAAGATTGAGGCAGGGATTGCAATATAGGCTCCAATGTAAAGGTAAAGGCTATAATGGGTTAAGCTACTCTTGAGATCTTAGTGAATATGGATTTAAGGCTACGAAGCCAGGTGGATCTAGGATTGGATTTATGTTGACTAGGTGGGTTGAGAGTATGCGAGACTATCCTTCATATGTTCGAATGAGTGATTTGTAAATGTTCATTTGCTCATACATGTGATATGAGGCAAATTAGTTGTTTGCCCAAGTTCCAAAATAATATCTATAATAGCTGCAATGTTACTATATACAAAAGTGTAACAACCATCATAAGAAAGTGAAAAAAAGCATCTATAAGCGACCTCAACACTACAATCATGAAAATGAATAACATAAACATGGGGATGGAGAATAGACATGTTTGTGGGTTGGTTTGCCACCTTTTAGCAGCAAAATTGGCCTAAAAACAAATTAAATTGCAATCAACAATTTTCTTGCAATTCCTTTGGTAGCAAGACGATAGAACTTTTTGAGTCAAAAGTGGTTGCTCTAGTGGAACTCTTAAGGATCTCAAAATGCTGTATTATATAAGTATAACATAAGAGCAAGCAAACACATTAATGATGATGTACAAAAAGCAAGTTTCTCCACAAGTCAAACAACAGAAATCAAAACCTAGGTTTTGCTGTTTTTGCGATTATTGCAGAAAAATAGCCTTCTTTTTCCACCAAATAAAAAGAAAACACCTTTGAATTCGATGTTCCAGCAAAAACCCAGTAGTCTAGCAAAATAAAATAAATTGTTGCAAGAATAAAGTGATAACTATTTTGTTTAGTTCAAACTCTTGATTAAAACTAAACTTGATAAAGTAAATGAAAACGACTGACTGCACAAGTTTAACCCCAATTCCCGATTAAATGATTGTTAAATCAAAATTATTAAGCCTTTGGGATGGAGGCCATCCAATTTTATATTAAAGTTCCAATACTTTTTGTTCGTATGCATTTTAATCTAAAAAAAAAATCCAGGTGCTGCAAGAGGTTGTGGCTGGCAAAACATCTGCTCATGTATTAATCTTGTAGCTTATTATGTGGTCGGCATCCCTTCCTCCATCTTCTTTGCATTTGTCCTTCATGTTGGAGGCCAGGTATGCTTCTGCTCTTTGCCTTTTTCCTCTCCCCTTTTTGATCCTAATGGGACTCTTTTGGTTTCTTTCTTGTTTCATGCACACGTAGGGCCTTTGGCTTGGAATCATATGTGCCCTTGCTCTGCAAATTCTGCTGCTCATCATCATGAATCTCCGCACCGACTGGGTTAATGAAGTAAGCCAAGCCATTGCGGGCAATCCACTAATTGTGGATAATTTGATCCCATGGCTTTTTTTCTTTGTTTCTTTTGCCTTGGAGGAAGATGAACTCCTTTCTTAATTGGTTTGCCTTTCTAATGTCTTAGGCAAGGAAGGCCAGAGAAAGACTTCACGGCCCAGCAACCGTAGGAGCATGCTGAATCGCCTCCTATGTTAAGGAATTTTCTTCTTCACGGAGATGATCAAATCATTGCCACGTGGTAAGCAACTTTCTAATGTACTTCAAACAATGGGACAATTTTACTGTGAGAATAATGTTTTAAATGATAACTTGTTAATTATCTTATCTTAAATTTTACAACAGTGATCGATGGCCTGAGAAAGTCGTGAGATCAACTACAGTAGTTTGATGCATCCCAGGTTTGTGATGTTCTTTTTTCTAAGTTCAAATGATATCAAATAAGTTGTAGATAAAGCAAAAACACAGTTTGCAATTAGGTTCTAAATAACAGAATGTGAACTGGAAGTCATCCTACCACGAGTTTCAAGATTCAACTCATACTAAATATGCAAACAAAAATATTCATGCAATTTTAAAATTTAATAATTTTTTATTTAAAACATATAAGGTTTGAAACTTTTAAGATATAATGTAGGGTCAATTAAACTCCAGAATCCGAAATTTCAATGCAACTAGCCAACTTGAAGTAGATCAAAAAGTTTAATAATCAACTTGTTCCATTTCATCCATTTATTTATTTTTTATGGAAATTAATTACAAGCACGTTCAATTATGCTAACACATGGTATTCCATTGTTTAATACACGTTAGCATACAAGATTGCAAGACATGTATTATTACCACGTAACTCCAAAAAATAGATATGAGAATCAAGATTTTAAGTAGTATTTCTTATGTTTTAGACTAGAATAAATCAACAGATAAATTAGGATTTGTGAAATGTGCTCTACAGAAAGTTTTCATGGGTTTAAACATGCAAAAGCCAAGCAAATTTGTAGAAAAATGAACCTAGAAATTAGTTGCATGGTGATTGCCTTGGGTGATCAAAAGACTGCATCAAAAGATCAGTGCTAATTGCCTAAGCAGTTAAAAGTGAACACAGGCAATTCAAATAGTTTACCGTTAGGAAAATAGATCACCAAATCTATTAATTTATCAAACAATCCAACACAACACCACTGTCTCTACATGACTAAATCAACTTATAATCAAATTTGGCTAAGTCCCAAGGTATCATGGTGAAACATAATAAAATGTGGTACAATCAGCAAGTAAAAAATGCATGAATATAAAGGTAAAAAAAACATATTAGTTGACTAGGCTACATAAAAACTTCATGACATGAAAACTCAATTTGAGAAGTGCTCACAATGTAAAAGCTTTGGTAGGCATTGTGGAAATAGAAAGCAACTCAATCATATATTTGATTGATCACATGTGTAATCAAACTTATCTTCTTATGTATGAAAAATGAAAAGAAATATGCTCAATAAGTTAATGAAATATTGATGACTATATGTTTCCTAGGGTTAAGTGATAGATGTGATAGAATCAATTCTGAGAGTGGTGGCAAATGTAAAACAAAGATCATCCTCATCTCTAATACAAATAAATCTCACATCTAGATAACTATCATAATGGTAATAAGAATTTGGCCTTTGAATTGTAAGTACTTAATAAATTATTTTAAAAAAAGGTATTTGGATCATCTAGAGATTCTCTAAAGCTTAAATGTCATCATTTATGAAGTTGAAGTAAAAATGTGCTTCATAACGTCAACTTTTAAATGTGTGATAGAAGTGCTCTCTAGAAGTAATAACACATGGAGCAAAAAATGTGTCTAATGGGACTTTTCTTGGGATAAAAAAATGATAGAAGAATTTGAAGTGTAAATATAACTATTCAAATAATAGAGATAGTAGAGTAATTAATTTGAAATATTTTGAGATTTTTCTTAATTACATGGTAAACTCCTTTATCATGCAATTTAAAAAATATAGAGAGAACATGTTGAGAGAAAACGACAAGATAATCATGATAAAAAAAGTAATGCAAACATTAAACTATATGGATAAACATTGAAGCATAATTGATCTCTCTTATCTCTTATTTCTTATCACTCTAGAATTCATGTGCATCTCACAACCTAAATCTCTAGAACAAAACTTAATCACTCTATAATATTCCTTATCCAAACTATCTTATCTCTCGATCATATGATTACTCTAACTCATTATCAATTTTGGTAATGTAATAATGTTTTCAGTTGATCTTTCAAAATAAATAAAATTGAAAAATCTAATGACTCATCATCTATAATAGTGACCATATAGATAAAAGCTATAATGTATGAAGTTTTAGATTTGGCTTTTCATATGAGTTTAGATATAAAAGAAGATATAGAAGTTGTACCTTTGTTCTTTTTATTTCAGCATACTAGGTAAAACTATGATTGTTTATTTAAACTTGAAGACATAATTGTTCTTTTAGCTATTGATTGTCAATCATTGTCAATAGCTATGGTTTGCATAAAATTCATAGACATGGTGTCACATAATACTTCAATTTTAATGTATGCAGAAGTGATATGTGATGTTTACAAGGTATTTGTCTACCCGAGCCATAGTGAATAGATGTGAATGAGATTCAAGCATTAAACCCATCATATCTATTCCCAATTATAAATAGCATTCATAAAACTTCTCATATCAATCATTCACTTATAAATTGTCATTATGTTTAAACTTTGTGTATAAGATTATTGCCCTTTTCAAGCCTTCCAATTATGTTGAAGTTGATATTGTAACTCCTAGGAGTGGCAACTCTTTTGTATGAGAACTTGCCTTACATGACTCAACTTCTACATCGTATAAGTCTTCCTTTACTTGAGTATTCTTACTTTATAAGATTGTCTTATAATTGAAATTCTCAAGATATTATGTGAACATTTTGTTACTATGTATCCATTTTTCTTACACAAATAATGTTATTTATCATACTAGTAGGGCACAATGTTATAGTCGAGCTGTTCATTGCCTTTAAATATAGTTGTCATGTCCTGACTATTTAAGCATAATTATGTTTGGAGACTTATTAAACTAATATAAAATGATGAGGTTGTTTTTATAAATAACATTTACTTATAGATTTAAGATATAAAACAAAGAATACTTCTTTTTCTTTCAAAACTTTTTAAATATAAATATTTATTTTGAGCAATTTCTTTGTTAAAAAGTTCATTTCTTTGTGATTATCTTTATGAAAGTTTTTATAACAAAACATTTTATAAAAAATAATCTTATTACATCAAAATTAGCTTAAGGCATTTTTTGCCTTGCGTAATAATCACTTAGCATAAATCAAGCTAGTCATGTTGATGGAAACCCATCTTGTATCAAGCTAGTCATGTTGATGGAAACCCATCTTGTACTTTGGCCACTCTATGATATGACTAATATACTATATTATCTTTCTCTTTTTGTCTTTCAATTATTTTATGTTAGCATCATTATGCAATGTACTATTTGTTTATATAAGTTATAAATTTTATAAACTAATTTATAATGCTATAAGAGGTTTGCAATGTTATATAACTCTAAATAGGAGCATGTCTATACAATCATCATAGAATTGTCCATGTATATATCTAAATGTGCATGACATGCAAATAATTATGTTAATTCAATAACTCTTATCAACCCTTAATGTAGCTATGCTAACATATTGATAAAGTTTAGGGAGTAAGTCAACTTACATCTTAATAGAGAAATCTATGTAATGAAAAATAAGTAACATGCAAAAAATAAGTAATATATAATAAAATATTAAAATATATGTTATCATGTGAGAACTTTATATAATTAATTTTCATATAGTTGAAAACTATAAATATAAGCAATATTGATAAAGATGCATCATGGTGATGTGCTTAGTCTCAAGGATAATAGTCATACCTAATCATCATGATCTTAGCCCTTACATGTTATGTCTCATTATAGGATCACTTTGCTAATTATTGATCTAGAGCCATCTAATTTGATATCTATTTGTTCTCTTACTGACTAAATGTCAAAATAAGGATACATTACTTAGTGTTGAGTAGCTTTATCTCACTAAATCTCAGCATAGAGTTGCTCTATCAGGTTGATTCTTAATGAAGAGCTATGTATTGTGCTCATTTGTCTAAATCTTGATATAGAACGACTTTATTCGACCAAATCATGATATGAAGTAACTTTTCCTAGTCCATCTCAATACACTGGATCAATATATGCAAATTAGTCATTACAAGCTCACTCTACCTCACTAAAATTTAATGTATGTCCATATATATGCAAATCAATATATGGTTGAGAATTGGCTTGATCATTTAATCACTTTTATTTTTTTATTTTAACTTATTTTTTTCTCTATTTTCTCAACAATATTCTTTTTTTTAATTTTACATTTCATTATGAACATTTCTTAATTCTCATGCCATAAATCATAAGTTGTTATCATTTTTTCAATGTTGAATTATAAAATGATATAATAATGTTTTTGGTTATAGAATAAGATAATGTTACCACTATTATGTTTCAAAACACAATAAATAAAGATTTTAGGAAAACTTTCAATGATAAAAAAACTTATAAATATGCTACCAAATATAACACAATATAACTAGTATGCCATCAATCACAACAAACATTATAAGCATGCTTTCAATTAATGAATGACATTTATAAATACTCCCAATTAAACATGTAATATGACCATAACAATTTTTGCTCTAAACATCTTGATAGTTTTAGGCATGCTTTTAATTAGACATAGACATAAATTCAAACAATATATTATAAGAAGAGCAATATAAATGTAACACACAAATTTTATATTATTGTTTAACTTGCCTCAATGTTATTGATTATTTTCTTCTAATGCTTTACAATATACTCAAAATGTATCTAAAATGATATGCATGCACATTTTTACAAATTTATATTTTTTTCTAAAAAAAATCTCTAATATATTAAAATTTACATTTGAACTTATTATAATAAATATTTTAATTTATTTTTATTTTTTCTATAGTTTGATGTGATTCAAGTACAAATCAAATATAAGTTTGTAGGGTATAACACCCAAGGTTGGGTCTTGAGAAGATTGAATTTGAGAGACTTGGTCTTGACAATTTAGCTTTCTTACAGTCTCAAAATTGAAGAAAATGAGGAGTGGTCATTCGATGAAGTGCTCAAGGTGAAATCAATATGCTTTAATTAACGCTTAATAAACTTGTAGATAAAGAGATATAGTAATGATTAGTTTTATATTTGTTATATAAAGAATGATTTTGATCTTTATATATAAAATCGTAATCTTAAGATGTAAAATATCTTTTGACGGAATTGTTTTAATTATTATGAGATAATTAAAATAGACAATACCTCAATATAATAGGCAAATCACATAATCTTTCAATAGAGATTAGAAAATCATCTTAAAATATGTTGCTCAAACACATAAAATAACTTAGATTAACACAAAAAATGCATGCATGGAGATTTCAAAGTATTTTAGAGCTTGTTAAGTGCATAAATCTACACATGCTAAGGTGCTTAACATGCTTATCGCTCACATGATAGTTTTCTATTACGATGGCAATAATGTTGGCTCCTCAACGAGCATGGAAAGAACATTGTTGACTTCTCGCTCACCTTTGGTGACGAAGAAGGCACACAATTGCATGAATTCTCTTACAAACCAATCTCTATCCCTATTAATCAATGAAATGCTCCTTAGTATTAGTAGTGCTTTCCATAATTGAGGGACCACAAAAATGTCTTTTTCTCTTGTTGTTGGGAAATACTTCATTATTTCTCATGTGCTAAATGTGAAAGTGATCATTTCTAGCATGTACCTCATAAGAGATGCAAAATTGTGGTGAAGAATGTAGACTGTTGATGATGACAATGTTGAAAGGTCAAAAATTGATACATGGGAAAAGCTCAAGAGAGAAATAAAAGATCAATTTCTCTTTTGTAACGCTTTGTGGGTGGCTAATGAAGCCATGAAGAAATTGATGTCTAGTGGATCCATGTGGGATTATATCGAAGAATTCATCTCCTTGATGTTGGATATTCAAAATATGTCCAAGGAAGAGAAGATCTTCAACTTCTTGTCTAGGTTAAAATCTTAGGCACAATCAGAATATTGTATGCAAAACATGAAAGACTTGTTAAGCCCAATCACCACAGTTGATGCTCTTATGGACTTTAGAGTTTTTAAAATTTTGATTGCCCCTTCAAAATCTAGAGAAAAAGACAAGAAAAAAAAGAGAAAATGAAGCAAGATATCAACACATGGTAAGGTAAGAAGAATGACAAAGGAAAGCAAAAGTAAGAGTTATCTTCCTTTCAAAGTATGAGTAACTCTATTAATTAGCAAGGTTTTTTCTTATGTAATGAATCTCATTGTGCTTGAGATTAACCCAAGAATGAGAATCTTAATGGTCTCATGGTTGAGAAAACTAATAAAGAACTTGATTGAGAAGTTATTACATTTGTTAATCCTTTGGTGGCCAATTCAATCAAAATGTTGAGAAGAATAATAAGTAGTGATACAACAACTACGCACTCTATGTTGATGCATGTCTTGGTGCAAGTATATGGACAAAAGCTTATGGCCATGGTGTGCATTTTTGCACATGTATGTGTGACTACTAAGGTTGTTCAAAAATATGGGCTGTGGGTGAACAAACGTCCTAGTTTTCTAAAAACATTGAATACAAAGGCACAAGTTATGGTTGAAATGGCTTATAGAGTACTCTGACTTTGGAAAGTTAGACAGGGTAATCCAATTTATTAGTAATTCCATTGGATGATTTTGATTTAATTCTTGGAGTTGATTTTGTTAAAAAGTGTGAGAGAGCTCTTATGCCTTATTTTGATGGGATCATGGTGATGCAATAAGTAACTCGTTACTCCATTCCTTATTGGAATCCTCATGAGAAGAAAATAATTGAAAGGAAGAACAAGATAAAATGTATTTCAACAGTAAGGTTGGAAAAGGAGTTGTGACTTGGTGAGGATATATTCCTTGATGCATTGATCAAGATCATGTAGTTATAGAAGTTAGTAAAGAATTCCCAAATGTTATGACTCTAGTGTTTCTTAAAAATTGTTTGCAAGGAGGGAGATTGATTATAAAATTAAGTTATTATTTTATGTTGCTTGTCCATTCCCCTATACAATATGTCTCCATTTCAATTGGTAGAATTACATAAACAATTGAATGAGCTGTTGAAAGTTGGTTTTATTCAACTATCTAAAGATTCATTTGGTGCTCTAGTATTGTTTTAAAGAAAGTGGGATGGTTTTTTGTAGTTGTGTGTGGACTATTGTGCATGGAATGAGGTGACAGTGAAGAACAAATATCCATTTCTTTTGGTTCAAGATTTGTTGGATGAATTACACAAGGTAATAATATTTGCCAAGCTGGATTTGTAGTTAGGATATTAACAAGTTAGATTTGCGACTAGAGATGAGGTCAAGATTAGTTGTTTTACTCAATGTGGCTCTTTTGTATTTTTAGTCATGCTTTTTGGCTAAATAAACACCCATGCTATATTTTATAATTTAATGAATAATATTCTTTATGAGTACCTTAATGAGTTTGTTGTGATATATCTAGATAATATTGTTATCAATAACAACTCTCTTGAAAATCATGTGGTGTATTAAAAAGTATTATCTCAATTAAGATTATTTCAGCTCTATATGAAGATGGGAAAGTATGAATTTTCTAAGGAAGAGATCATGATTCTTAGACACTTGGTTAGCAATTACCAAGTGAGAATGAATTCAAGGAATATGTAAGCCATTGTAGATTGGTAAGCTCTAACAAAGCTACTCAAATTGAGATTATTTTTTGGTTTAGCCAATTATTATCATAGATTCATTGTTGGATACTCAAATAAGGCTTTTTCATTAATGGATCTCTTAAAAAAAGTTAATAGATTTGGTCTAATACTTGTTAAGAGTCATTTGATAAACTAAAGGCTATCATTTCTTTTGAGCTAGTGTTGTAGCTACATGATTGTGAGCTATCTTTTGAGGTATAAATAGATGCATCAGAAAGGTTATTGGCAAAGTTTTGGTGTGGAAAGGCCACCTTATTTCTTTTCAAAGCAAGAAGCTTAATGTTGTGGAGCAAAAGTATTCAACACTTGAAAGAGAAAGGGTTATGATTGTATGTTGTCTTCAAATTTAAAGGGTGTACTCGTTGGAAACAAGGTTCTTTGTATGGACAGACAATGTTGCCAAAACATTCTTCAGAACATAGAAGAAGTTAACTCGTTGGCAAGAGTTCTTAGCAAAATATGATTTTACATGGGAGCACAAACTTGGTAGGAATAATTAGGTGGTTGATGCATTGAGTTAAAACAATGTATTTGCTATCATCTATGCTATTACACTTGTTGAAATGGGAACGATGGATAGAATTTGATTTATTGTTGCTAACAATGATGCTTATGGTAAACTATTGGAGTAGGTCTAAGATGGGATCATTTGGTAATATTAGAATAAGGATGTTTTTTTGATGTTTAAAGGTGATAGAGTACTTGTCCCATTTGGAGATGGTTTGCAAAGAGAGCTACTCAAAGAGTCATATGATCCACAATGGGCTAAACTTACTAGCAAGAAAATAATATTAGCTCTCTTGTTTTGTTCATATTATTAGCCTAGAATAGAGACCCTTTTAAGCTTTATTTCAAAACTTGCTGGTGTGCCAATAAGACGACTAATAAAAGGAAGGAAGCTAATTTGTTGCAACCGATTCTAGTTCCAAAAAAACCTTGGGTTTCAATTTCCATGAACTTCATCAATGGGCTCCTTAAGATTAATGACTTAGGTTCAATGATGATGGTTGTTGATAATTTCTCAAATTATGTGGTATTTTTTATCCACCTTTAGCTTGTTCATTCGATGTAGCCATCAAAATATTCTATCAATATGTGTCTAAGTATTTCATTGTTTTTAAAGACATCATAAGTGATTGGATACCAGATTCATGGGAAAGTTTTGGACTTCATTGTTTAACATGATGTAAATAAATATAAAATCTTCAACAACTAATCACCTACAAGTTGAGAGGATAAATTAGTTACTAGAAGAATACTTGAGACATTATGACATAATAAATTAAAATAATTGGTTGGAGTTGTTAGATAGTGTGTAGTTTTACTATAAGTCCTTGATAATAGAAGTCCTTTTGAGCTAGTTTTAGTATATCAATTGAACATTCTCTTATTACACAACAAACATCTAGTGAGAAGTTCCTTATAATAAAAGGTATGTTAGATACAAGAAAAATGCTTGAGAAAGCCTATGATAGCTTAAGGAAAGCCACCGAAAAGATTAAAAAAAATAGGCAAATTAGAGGTACAGGTAGATAGAGTTTAATATAGGAAACCAAGTATTGTTATAACTGATTCCAAAAACTTGGAGAAAAATACGTAGCTTATCTGTGCATCATGGGTTTATCCTGAAGCTTGATGATTCAAAAGGTTGGTAATATGGGTTATCAATTAAACTTGTTGGAAAGACTCAAAATTTACCCAATATTTTATGTGAGTTTTTTAAAGGAGTATCATGAAGTTAAGGTAGCTCTCAAGGAGCAAGGCCAAGTGGCTCCACTTATTATGCAACAATAGTATGGTTAAGATGTGGAGAGGATTCTAGATCATTAGAACTTTAGGTAGAGAAAAAAAGATTAGTAAGATTGAATTTCTTGTGTGATTCCTAGTTCCAATAAGTTTCATAACCCTTTGATAATTCAACAGTTTTTTGTTTTAAAATGTTTAATTTTCTTTGTTCTCTTGTTGATTTAATTTGTGAATTTGATATAAAAACGTCATTTCTTGAGCTTGACCTTAAAACTTATTGTATACATGACAAATAACTTTTATAACATCTTGTTTAGCATCTGAAACCTTTTAGGATGTATGCAAACCATTATTTCATTATTCTAATCAAATTAGATAAAAACCTGTGTGAATTAGCATAGAACTTTTATTTCTAATGATTAAAAGCTACTTTCCTCTTAATTTCTACCAATGATAATACTATATAAATGTAGATGCAAACTCACTTGATCAATAGCTAGCGACTTAAGGTTTATGGGTTTTCTAGGTTCAAAATCCATAATTATATGGAATGGATTATAATCAATAAACTAATTCCCTTTATTATCATATTTGAATTTCACAATTGTTAATAAAATATACTAAACTATAGGAGTATTAGAGATGGTATGTCTTAAGAGAATTTTGAGGCATTAGCTAACCATTTTAGATTGGTCCTCACTTTAAAAATGATAAGGTAAGAAAAGCAGCACTTCGCAACTATTTTGTCTTGTAAGATCTTTTAGAAATAGTTCATAAATATGCTTGAAGGATCAAACAAAATAGTTTTTGGGTAGCCTCACTATTTAATCAAAAAATAACTTAGTAATGTGAAGCATTGCTTATCTTCTTATAGAAGTTAAAATCTGTAATTTTAAAAAATTTATCCACTACAATTGGCAATCATTTCCTGTAGTCATCTTGGGCAATACCAAAATGAAAATTATATTAATATTAAACCCTGGTTAATGTGATGTTAATAATGGGATATACAAATTCGTGTTAGATCTATCTCCTTTCGAAGGTTGAGTAGCCTTACATTGGCATTCTTTTTTGGTTGTGACTAATTTAAATGTTTCAATTAATAGAAAAGTTTTGACCTTTTTAAAATAACTTACAAATCCTTTAAAATATAAATTTTACATGATAAACTCATAGAGTAGAATTACATAGTTTGAAACCTTAAAAAGTAATCAATTTTAATAAGATATTCATAGTTGGGAACATAAGAGTTATTTATTATATTCTTATAGATTTTTTGAAGTTCTTACGCTCTAAATATAAATTATTCATCCATCAAAAACTGACAACTTCAATGCTCTAGTGTTAAATAATAAGGTCATCTAGCTAAAAGCTTTTGTTGTAGATTTTGATCCTTAGTTTTGCACATTTACTCAAAAAGTAAAGTCTTAAAAATATTTAGTCCATTTAATGTGCTTCAAACTCAATTTTTTGCAAAAAGTTTAAATACTACAAAGAAAGGTGGTCTAAAAAGAGAATAAACATTATCATGACAAAATAATTGTTACCAATGTTTGAGATCTCAAACCACAACATAAAATTCTCAATCATGGTTCAAATACTTTTACTTTCATTTGTTAAGATTTTTGCTAAAGTTTGTAATCGGGTGTTCCTCTTTACTTAGATCTCAACTCCAGACATATCATAAGCAACTTTAAATAAATACAAAAATCTAGCATACAAAAATCTAACATCAGTCGCAATAATGCCTTTTTCAAAGATTATTTAACCTTCTCAAATGTTAATTTGGATACCTTTTCCTATTTAAATTTTCTTTTCCCAAATCAATGATTAAACACATTGTTATATTAAATGACATGCACAAATGCACAAAGTAGGCACTAACATAGTTGGGAAAACTTTTCACTTTTCTTAGATTTTACCAATATAACAAAGTACAGCAAAAAAACTACAAAGATATAATGATCATACCAAGGAACCCTTTAAACATATATTTATAAGCTACAAAGGTAGTTATTCTAAGTGGTTATGAAATAGTATACAACTTTAACTTGCCCAATTGCTAATCAAAGCAAAACAACTAACTTTTGCAAATCCACATGGTTGCACTTATGTTTACAAGGCATTGTAGTGCACACCTGTATGCTAGTTTGGCTCGATGCTAGGAAGCATTGTGCCTCCTCCAATGTGTGCATGAAAATCTATTAAAGCTAATGGTGTAACCAACTAGGCCCAACAAAAGAATCTGACATCCTCATCAAAAGGTTTTACGTAATCTGCCTCTTGAATTGCCATAAAGTAGTATCCTTTTATTACGTGTTTTAGTTTTCAATTTTTCTTCTCTCACTTAAAGAATAAATCAAAACTAACATGGATGGTTACTCAAACCAACCACAAATGATGCACATATATAAGGTGAAATTTATAGAAATATGGCTTACACAAATGACAATAAGTGAATATCAAATTCAAACTATGTCTACATAAGAATCGACAATCATAAACTAGTACAAAGGAAAGAAAAACTCTTTCCATAGAGAAAAAATAAACTAAGAGTGAGAGAGAATAGATTGAAAGTTATTGAGGTGGTGGAAGTATTGAAAAGTGTGGGAAGGATTATAGAGTAATTAAAAACAATACAACTTAAAAAAAACAAGAAGAAGAAGCTAAAAGAGCTCTAAATTATCCAAGTATAATATTAAAGATGAATAATAAAATATGAAATAAAAGAAAAATAAGTTTTAAAAAATTATTAGATACATCGAAATAGCTTGGTAGGGATTCCTCCTTTTAGGACTCATGCTTGCTCTCCTCGGGGCACCACTGGAATTATACCAATTGGATTTTACCCACAAGGAATAGAATCTACACATTCTTGG
Source organism: Vanilla planifolia (assembly GCA_023846275.1). Classification (NCBI taxonomy): domain Eukaryota; kingdom Viridiplantae; phylum Streptophyta; class Magnoliopsida; order Asparagales; family Orchidaceae; genus Vanilla; species Vanilla planifolia. The sequence goes on along the minus strand of CM043866.1, from coordinate 11,543,352 downwards.
AAAGAGTTTGATAACAAAATATCAAATATATCGTGATCATAATAGCTATTCTAATCCCTATATATAGAGTTCATTCTCATGAGTAAAAACTCTCAAGTGATGTAAGACTAAAAAGATTGAAGTACAAGCATGAACAAATGATATCCTTTTCATATTGAGTTTTCTCACAAATTAAGAGATTTTTTATATGATGTGAAGCTAAAATACTAAATATAAAAATGATCAACATAAAAAAAATATAAAATAAAATATAAGGCCATGGCCAACATGAAGTCCTAAACCAAAATGACCAACCTACTCATTCAAGGCATTCTGAAGAACAACATCCATTAACAAATTAGTGATCGTAACTAAGATAGTCTAATAACAATGTCATCGACTCTAACAATTTGAATGATGTGCTAATTACTCCATTCAAAAGAAATTTACTTGAGAGTGACTCTGGGTCTGAACTAGACTGTGTTTGGAATGATTTTTTTTAGCATTTTTCTTTGCTCCTGTACTAGTTTTCTCTTAAAACTCTCAAGAATATAACATTGAAAAGATGGTCTCTTCACCTATTAAGGAGAGTAGAGATCAATTCATATAAACTAGAGTTATAAGGGAATTTGGTAATCAGTCCCATATTTAATCCTTCATAATAAAAGAAATTAGTGCATATCTTTTCCTTTAATTATTTTATGTACATCTTCTTGTTTTACTACATTGATCACGACTTTTGACATACCATATAATTTAAGACACGATAAAACATCTCATAGGCTGAAGATGCACATACATTTTTATATGATTATATTATAATTTCTTAGCTTTTGATTGGATAGTACTAGACTTAGTTGTTTCATGTTTAGCTTTAATAGAAATACCAATTCTACTACCTTAACATTAGTCATGAAATTGGTAGATTTTATCCTTGTTGATGAGATTGTCTTTGGATCCAATGGAGTTGAACATTGCTACTTAGTTTAATGGAGGGACATGCTAGATGTAAAAGCATTATGGATTCCTTAACAAGATCTTCAAAGGCTTTCCATTGACTTTCTTGAGGAGTTCTAGTAGGTGAGATCATCACAAGTGCTCTTACAAAGTAATGAGAGTTAATTAAGATAACACTGTGTGCTCAAAGTTATATTTATGTCTTAGGTAACATATTAGGGTTAACAATTGGTTCGCAAGTCCCTTAGATTTGTATGTATTTGCTTAAGACATTTGTTATTATATCCTTGACTTTGATGATCACAAAATCAAGTTATTATTTATTAATGAATAGTTGAAGTGTTGCTATGTAGACTTAGTTATTATATGTAGTGAATGGTTAAAAAGGAGCAAAATTTAATGGATTTGCAATTAAAAGAAGATTAAAGACCTATGCTCAAGCTTTTGGCTCAACCTTCAAATGTTAGAGCTAACTAAGTTACTTCTTAGGGTTAAAGTTGTTGGAGACCTTCATTTGCATAATTAATATGATTAATATTTCAAACATTTCCTTTATTCTTAAGTGATACACTATGATTATATTACATGCATTACTTTATTAAATCATATTTAAGATCATAAAGTTTGTAAAGCTACATTAACTTATTAATAATATCATTATAAATAACTTTAGATTGAATCCAAGCTTTAAGATAATGAAGTTAAACTTAGAATAAGTTATATTTTTTACTGTATATTGATCATACAACATGATATCTAATATCATGCTTACATTTTGTACTCAAACTCAAAATTACAATTAACGTTTGAGTTTGTCATTATATCATATAAGTACAATGAGTTAATTGTATAGATGCAATTACTTTATAGACTTAGAAATAGAGGAGCAAGTCTGATCCTACAAGATATTGACGTTGTATGTGTATCATCTATTATATAAGAGTTGAGTTTCCATCAGTATTGTATGAGTACAAAAATTTCTTTATATAAGTACAAAACTTTTTTACATAAGTATAAAATTATTTTCTCTTTATGTTTGTCATATATATAAGCCTAATAGTTCTTGAACATATATGATTACTATATTATACTGGTATAACCTTATTATATTATAGTAAGCTTATTCATACACGAAGTTGTTCTTATACGATCACCAAGTTTTTGCTCTATGATGCTCTTATTTGTTATATCATACAGCACAAAGTAAAGTATTATATATGTATAATTCTTTTCATATATCAAATAATCTAAATAACTTAGGATAAATATGCTCATTGTGTTGTATAAATATGATATCTATATTGTATAAATACGATAATCACTAAATTAGAGTAAATTTTATATTATCATACGATGATGATCTAGGTATTACACTTATATGATTCACTTTCATACAAGATTTATGATTAGTTTAATATGCTTTTATCATATTATTATAATAATCTTATCATATGCGTATGATTATTTTATCAATCCTAAATAAGTGAAATTACTACATGATTATACAGGATCATTCTTATATGTTCATATTATACAATGTTTTCTTAATTACTACTCTGAAAATTAAATATCATATGATAGTAATCTATTATTAGATATGTGTAATTTATTCAAATTGTAAATATGAACTATATTGTACTACTGTGATATGTGTGGTCTTTTAGTATGATATATAGAAGAACTTTAGTACTATATTAAGATTTGGCATTGTATAGTATGAGGACATTTTTAGACTGTTTGATAAGTCCTTTTGATTTAATAGCATTATTCGTATTGATGGATCATCAAAACGATCTTAATTTCAATTCTCATCATCCTAATACAATGGTTTCATCATATTAAGATGATATGTTGCCAAGACTTCTAATTACTAGTCTTATCTATTCAAGAAAGTAAATGTAGCTATTACACATGCCTTAACTTATTATAAATCATTAGTTCTTATAAAGAAGAGAATATTTTAGAATGAAAAATAGGAAATATATAAAAAATTACACATTTTAGCAATACGTTTCATAGATTTGTTTTTGGTTATTGGGCTTATCATCTCTTACAGTTGGAGTATTTTATTGCAAAACTATGTAGGCTTGAGTTCATTTTTCATTCATTAATCATTGATAATATCTCTTTTAAACATATCTAGTTATTATGCCACTTTGCCATGAGGAGCAATGTATAAGTATTTATTTAAGGTACTTTCAAATGTTGTATAACTTGGTTTAAAAGTTGAATATTGAATCAAGCAGTTGGGTTATGTGTGGCCAAGTTTGGCTTATGATTATGAGCTTAGTAGATCTATTGTTGATCTTGTTGATCATAGCATTGTAAAGGTTGATACCTACATGCCTGTTGGGGGAAAGGTGTTTAATAGTGGAATCTTGATTAGGTCAATAGGAATAGTTATGGGCTAAGTGTTTGTAGTCAAATCATTTGAAATTCTTGTATATTTTATTATTTACTCTTACTTATCTCTATTTTTATTGTAATCAATCATAAAATATTTTTAAAAACTAAGAAAATTTTACAATAATCAAAGTTATTTAGATCAATTATTTTATAAATTATAAGAAGTTTGCTTAAGGTTTAAATCTTAAAGTTAACCTTATCTTGTATTGTTAGATTAACCTTGAGATTAAAGAAACTAAATCTTTTATGATTCCTTATAAGAAATCACAAAAAGACATAATTCACTCCCCCTTTCATTCTCCTCTCTTGTAGGTTACCAAGTTCTTTTTATTTTTTACATTCTCAAATCCAAGTAGCTAAGTTTGATTTCATTTTATAGTCGTACGTTTGCATGGCGTATCCTACATCCATGGGGTGGTCAATTCCATTCAATCTAGTATAAAAAGCCAAACATAATCGTACCTTTGTATTGAGTGGTTCATGTTAATTGCTTTAAGAAATATGCTAATTACCTTTGGTATTCAATAAGCAATTTCTTTGAGTGGTCAGCCAAACGGCACATGTTAATTAGGCCATTTTAGCATAAACTTTCTATTTTCTTTCTTGCTTTAGGTTCTCTATATATATGACCTCCAAGAATCCTTAGTCTTTTATATGAATTATTATTTATTATTTATGCTTTCTTTGATCATATTTATGAAACATATCATTGTTGGTGTGATATCACGTTGAAGGTGTGATATTATGGTGACTTCTATATTGCTGTTTAAGTAATTATAATGAGTTACCAATCTCGTCTACTCCACTCTTACTGTGAGATTCATTAGAGTCATCTCACTTTTCTTTAGCTTAGTTTCTTTAGATATTAAGGGATTGTTATAAGATTTTTTATTTTAAAAACTAAAATTTGTGAAACTTATTAGAAAATATCAAGATTATTCCATGTGAATTTACATTTCATTCATACACTATATGAAACTTAAACAAAGTCTTAATTTATTTTTGAACTTTGCATTTAAAAAAAAAATCATAAAAAATAGTAGTCTATTAACCAATTGTCATAACATATTAGATTAATAATGACACAATGGCCTTAAAGAGCAAATGATTCTTCAAGATAAGGTATGATGACAATTAAATAAGATTCAAAACTCATCTATTGTTAAGAGAGAATGAAAATGATGGATTAGACTTTGATAAAAATATTTTCACAATGATAGCAATGAAATACAATCTCAAGACTACAAAATTAATAATTAGCGTACACTTAGAAATAATCAACCTTAATGTGAGGATTATATTTATATGAAAACAAACAAATGGAGTTGAAGCATGATGAAAAGAATAATTGGTTTATAAGTTTAAACAAGCCTATATGGGTTCAAACAAATATCATGATGTTAGTAAAAGAAGATTGATTTATTTGTTATGAACATGTATGATGTGACTTTTGGGCATCATCATATGTATATTAAGATGTTCTCTTGAAATAGTTTTATTCTTTTGCTTTATGTTATTAAGATGTCGTTGTGGCTTATGATATTTAACTAATTAACAAGTTGAATAACTATGAGTTCTCTCAAATAGCTTGGCTTAGATGCTAGATAGAGATCCTTTGTTGATTGATAGAGACATGTACTTTATTGGTCAGTTTTATTTTATTAGAGAGAGAAGCTTAGCATAAAAATTTAATTTATATATAATTTATGAGTGTAAAAAAAGGTTTTAAAATATTTGTTAAAAATTAAATAAATTTTATCTAAAATAGAATAAATTTATAAAAAAAATATAATAAAAATAAAATTCAATAAAAACCTTCTAAAAAATAGTGCATGAAACTCCATGTGCATACATAGAAAAAATCTTTATGAATTATAATAGACTTCAAATCTATTTAATTAGATATAATTTAAATTCATAATTTTGAATAACATAAATTTGAAGTACGTGAAACCAAATAATACCTTAGTAGAGTTTCTACAAATTCATTTAGAAATAAGTTTAATTGTATTTTATTTATAACTTTAAAAGTGAGAATAAACTCATTTTTCTAATTTCTAAAGAAACTAAGCTAAAGAACTAACTAAAAAATGATTAATTCCACACAAATTCATCAACTGAATTTGCTAATTCAACAAGCATTCAAAATTATAATTTTTTCCTTTTTTTTAAAAAAAAATCATTTTTATCACTTTTATCTAAACTAACGACCATCAACCATAGGCTTGGCAAATATTGTCAACCCCTCTCCATAGCCAATTGGTTTGGTGTCAAAAACAAAAAAAAATGATTTTTTTATAAAAAAAAATTCTATGTATCACAAGCCATATATTATAATAAATGAGTTCAACTTAAGAAGTTCGTAGAGAGATCATTAACAACTTTTTTTTTTTAATCAAAGCCTCAGGAGAGTAGTTAGTCATAGATTCTTATGCCTTCTCAAATAAAACAAAAAAAAATACAATTAACCTTTTTTGAGATGAAGAGACACAAAAAAATGTTTTAATTATTTTGCAATAACCTAAGTTGTTGCTTAAGAAAACAAATAATCCAATAAATAATATTATGCTAGAAATTCAAACAATGACTACACAATTTATCTATATTAACAATCTTTTTTTTTTATATAAATCTAAACAAACTATGACACTAAATGGATAGTTTGTCCAACAATTAAGTTCAAAATATCAATACTTTCATGTAAGACAACATAATTTCAAGCAAATTAAAATAAATATACGATAGATCAAGTTGAATATGACATTGAAATAAACTGATGCAATGGAAATGCATATAAAAAGTCAATTATACAACCAATAAAATTATGTAAATCTGCATAAATATATAAAAAAATATAATTATCTTGGTCCTACCATGTGATTGAAGTTAGTATTACATCAATGTATTATGATTTATAGCAAATACAGGAGCTAATAGCAACTTGGATTGACAACATATGCATATTACACTCAAAGAGTGCTATCCATAGCAAAAACAAGAGCCCATGAAAATGATGATTTAAAAAGAAATATACTAAGGTTAAAACATTTTCTCAAATCAAACAACAACTTGACAGCAAAATATTAAAGCTATGTAGATTTGTCTTCTTAGTTTTGTGTATTTTATCTTTTTTTTTTTTTATCTCTTGGACGTTATTGGCACTTTTACAATGCAGGATGTGTTTGTATCCATCTTCTAATGCTCAAGATTGCTCCACTGGTTTCAAAGATAAATAGAACATCACAATCTCCTGAAGAATCCTAGATAAATGAATAACCTTGAGATTTAAAGATAAATTATTATTAATTATCAAATGAGTATTTTTTTATGATTTTAAAAAATTTGAAAAGAAAAATTAATTATATAATGAATGTTTAAAAAGAAATAAGGTAACCATGTGTCCATTGAAATGCTTGTAAAGACATTTTGAACAACACATGTTAAATGGTCATAACTATAATTCAAAAAAATGTGAAATATAAACATAAAATTAAACGTTTTAATTGTACCCATTCGAACAATTTTGAATTTTTTTATCCAAAAGTAAAGATGTTTGATTTTATAACAAATCAATATGCTAGCTCCAATAACAACTATTATAGTAGATTTAAACTTTCTTCCAATCAATTTGGATTAAAAATTTGATAAGAATTTCTTATTCTATTTTCTAAGTATTACCAAGTTATTGACAAATCATTCTTAAGCTGTAACTCTATTGCGTTTTTTTTGCAATGATAGATGCTTTACTTTCATCCCAGTTTTTCATTCCCAACTGTTATTGTTTCTAATTCTTTGTTTGTCTAATTCTAAATAAAAGTTTTTTTTACTCATATTGGTCATTTTATTAGAAATAATTTAAAAAAAAATCATTGTTTAGAACAATTTTCAAATTTGCAACCAACTTTACATATTGTACGTCATTTTTAAAGGATATTATCTCTTTGATCTCTTCTTGATTATGATGTGAGCTGCACTTTGGTCAGAATATTTCATGAAAGAGCTACAGAGCTTTCGTATTGTCTCCAACTCTGCATCGAAGTCAACAATTCTGACGTCGGTGTATTAAAAGTTTATAATTGATACCTCTTTCTTGATGCTCAAGTTAAACGACTGATTGAAGATTTCTTTTAACACACAAAAAAAAACTAATAATTATCCTTTTCACACAAAAAAAATAAATAAATATAAATGCTTACATCAAAAAAATTCTAAATTAAGTAGTAGATTAGTTAATAGAGTTGTAGATTTCATATGAGATTGAAAATAAAGCACAAGAATTTTCATAAAAAACTGTTTAGAAGAAAAGAATCATATCAATATTAATATAAAAAGAATACAAAAATTATAGTCAAAGTCGTAGTCTATGACATAAAGAAATAATATCTAAATACAAACATGACACAAGATGGATCATTGTTTTATGTATTAAATTGAATAATCATAAAAATTGATGATAATTGTCAAAGAAAGAAAAATTATTATTATGTTTATTAAAGAAATAACTTATCAAAGGAATTAATAGCTCAAATGTCATGAAGAAGTTCTCTTTGTGAGAATATTAGTTAATTATTATAATCTTTTCTTTATTTCTCTCAAGATATATTAGTTATGTTAGACAAGTGGTGTTGTTAATGTGATATCCTCACCAAAGGAAGAGGGGGGAGACTAATAATGTATTGTATTTGAACATCTTCTCTATAATCTTGAAGAAGATAATAAAAGTGTTGAAGGTTTATCACTAATATAATTTTTTTCTCTAGTTCATATTATGTTAAAATTGGTCTTATTTTGATTTTAGTTTTTACCAAGATGAAGTAGTTATATTTTTTTTAACATGTGGTGTCTATTGAAATTCCTTTTAGTCTAGAGATAATATTTGATTTCAAATTTCTTTGATTAATTATTGCTACATTCCTTTGAAATTTTTATTAAAAAGAGCATCAGGGATTTTTGTTTGAAAATCCAATATGAAGGTGTATAAAATTGACTAGTAATCCAATTTTTTCAATTTTAGATTAATTCAAATCTACTAGAATCTTATTAGAAAACATGACGGGTAGTTTAAAACTTGGAACTTAATTCACCAATCATGTTGTAAAATCTAAATTTTGATTTTGAAATTTGCATTCATACAAGATTAAAATTAAAATTCAAATCACTAAACGTCAACATTAAATGCCTACTTATAACCTCTTTACACATGTCAAAATCATAATTTTGAAATTTTTCATTATTGAGACATTGACTGAACTTCTTGAGGATTCCATCTACATAATTTGTCTATTTTTTTCTAGCTCTTTATTCTTGTACTCAAAATTATTGGTTTCTTAACTCCCTTGTCTACCCAAGTGTTAAAAAGTTTTTTTAATGGATCAATTAAGGGAGTTTTTAAGAGATAGATTTTTGAAAATCTACTATAATTTTGTTGAAAATTTTAACTAACAAGACATGATACATTTCTAAATCCTTCATAAAAATAGAGTTTTCTAAAGGAGAGTAAAGGCCAATTTCCAATAATCAATAGGAAGGTATGCATATTTTAGAGTTCTTTTGGTGATGTCTGTAGTTATATTTTTTAATATTATTTTTTTGAAATATTTGAGTTTTTTTTTTGTAGCATTGAGTGAATTAATCCTAAGCATGATTAATAGAACGTATTTCATTGGAGCGTTGTTGAAAAAATGATAGAATTAATATTTATCATGATTTTGGATTGTCTTCCAACTTTTTTTAAGAAATGTAAGTGTCTCAGGATAATATTCCTTAGGTGTTGATAAGAATATCTCTTTTTAATTAATTGAATTTGCACACTCAAAATGTCTTTGTAAATGAGTTTAATCTAGAAATTGCCCTAGCATTTAAAGACAATATGTGTTTTGCAATCCCATAGTTGTATGATGTTGATAAAAGCTTTCCTAATGGACTTTTCAATAAGGAGTTCTTAATCCAAAAATTGCTTATCTTTACTTTTGTTCTTCATGCCAACATAGTGTCTTGGAGGTTCTAACATACCATCATACATTTAAAAAAGCCAAAGTTGAATAATGGGTGAAACTTGAACCATCTTAAATTACAACAAAGAAAGTTTATAAGGATTTGAATCCAACAACTTATAAGAATCAATTTGGGACCTAATTGATGCATATGATCAACAAACATATCAATAACAAATGGGAATATGAAAACCTACGACATCTGACATTTCTATACATTCCTTGACTAACCAACATGATTTTCTAATTCCTCGTCGAGATAAGTGATTCACATTGAATGTTTTACTATACACAATGTAATCAACTTCTAGTTCCCATTCTTAGATATTTTAGATTCATCAAAGAAGGAATATAAGAAAGATTAGCTATTGATGAAAATTCTTTATTTCTTCCATGTCATTAGGGAACTAATCAAAGAAATAGGAAAGGCTTGAATTCTTGAAAAGTTTATTAAGAATTTGAATAGCATGTGCTTCTGAGAATTTCTCATTAAATTTATTATACAACTAATAACATTATATTGAATTTCACATAGTTAGGTTGCAAGAAGAAAACTCATTAATGGAGAAGTGGAGGATGGATCAATGATCCATGCCTTAGTTTTGAAAAGAGACTCTTATTAGGGTAAGGCAAGCAAGCTTTTGACAAGAATAACAAATTCCAGGCAAGAATTAAGAGCAAACCCTTTCTCATGAATAAAAAAAATCAAGATAAAGAGATTGTTCAACTAAAGAAAGAAGAGAAATAATTGAAGGTTATATTGAAAAATATGAAAAAAAGGAAAAGAATTAAAAGAAAAATGAGGGGCTTCAAGAGTAGCTATTAAAAGAATGTTGAAATGAATCAACATATTAAGAAATTATGGTGCCCTAAGCTCAATCTTTCTTGGATTTGATATCATGCCATCTAATTCTCTTACTTTTCCCTTTTTATTTGGAAAACATGCTTTCTTTTTCCAATAAAAGATATAAAAATACTTTTTCATGCCTAAAGTTTGAAAATCATTTGAAATCATACCAAAAGAAATATAAAATCTTTAAAATTTAAAATTCATAATGGAAGTAAAGTATTAGAAAATTTATAATGTTATATTGAATACCAATTTATTAGAACCTTTCTTTTAAATACTAACAAATTCAAGCTATTTGAGTTTGTAAGGTAGCTAACAATTTGTGCTACACAAGCAATAAGTATAGCATCATTGGCATTAAGTAAATATGATGCTATCTTTAACTACTCCTTGTTAGCCTTGTGATGAGTCTCGATTTGACCTAAAAGTGTTAGCTGAAATATAGGGTGAGCCAATGTCATTGATTTTTTTTGGTAAAAACATGTACATATATGTAAAATAAACAACATTTGGGTCATTTCTTATGCTAGTTCAAACTTATACAATAAACATGTTATAAGTATGTGATAAGTAATAGAATTAAATGCCATATGTGGTTTTAGTTACCTTATCTTTATAAACAAACACATGTAGTTTTCATATTTTTTTTTATCTTTCTTTTTTTATTTTTCTTTATTATTATTTGATTTATGGCAAACCTTTCATTTTGTATAAAATAGAATGATCCAAATAAGAATAGTCTTAAATAATGGTTTCTTTAACTCATTTTTTAATCACATTTTTTTTAATAATAATTGCTACTTTGGACAACTAATATTATGACATAATGATTATCACTTTGACCAACCAATATTCATGCAATTTCATAAAATATCCTTAAGATCTTTACTAATTTAATCTTATGTACTTTATTTTTTATTTTCTCTTTTCATATCTCTCTAATTATGGTTTGAGATCTTGATTCCATCATCTTGATCTTCTTATATTTAAGTATGTTCTCTGAATGAATTGATTCTTTTCATTTTACTATCACTTCTCTATCCTCCTTAATAGTGTGACTTTGTTTTATAATTATCATATCATTTTTAATGTGTAGATGAAAGTCTCCAAGTTATTTAATCATAAGAAGAAACTTGACTAGCTTAAGAAAAATTACTAATAATCCTTGACATATCTTTCTAAGTGGATTAGCTCTTCAATTAATTAATTCTTATTTAATCTTGAGAAACATGATGAAATACACCAAAAATAGTATTAGAATTAGCAACATAATATTTTTGTACTTATCAAACAAGTAGTATACAATCAAGGGTAAAGCAAATAATATAGTCATACTAGTGTGATAAATACATCATACATTTTTTTAACCAAACTAAGACTATTCGTAATTTGGATTCTAAAAGGAATTAATTTTTGTACTCTTATGAAACAAAAGTCATTTAAGTATGATGCTAAAAGAAACAACTCTCAAAACACAAATAGAAAAATGTACAAGAAAATAGCTTGTAGGACCAAGTTTGCACTTGATATTTTTATCTTAAATAACAATCATATATGTATAATGAACAATTACACCTATGTGATGTCATGATAACCTTAAATTTAAATTGTCATTATAAGCTTAAACATAGACCATACAAGTACAATATTAGTGTTCATATTGTATGATCATAGACAATGAAAAATAAGATTTATTATAAACTTAATTTTATTAACTTAGAAACTTAAATTGAAACTAGAATAGATTGTAGTTTTGTTACAAATATACTAATGCAATTCTTGAGAACTTATACCTTAATAACATTGTTTTGTCAAGGGGATGCATTGATGAGTTAAATGATTTCTAAGTGCCACTTTGCCAAAAGGAGAAAGGTTTGACATTTTAACCCAAGATGTTTTTGCATATGATTAGTTCTAAGTGATTTAGCCACTCAATGAACTTTTCTTCTTGGTTCCAAGATTAGCAAGTTGAGCCACTTCATGAGAAAAGGTCTTTAATCTTCTCCAAATTCATGAACATTTCTCCTCATCAACTTTCATAATTTCAATTATCTTTAAAGAATCCACTACTAACCAAGAGCTTGGTTTTGTGATAATTAATCTCAAGGGTACAATAATCTCTCCATGATTATAAAACCAATGTTAGAAAGACAATGGAATAAAGGGTTCAATAACAACAAATTAAAATAAGTATCAAATTAGAATAAAGATTTTATAATGTATTCTAATAGTAAACCATGTTATCAATAATTTTCTCATGATTACTAAATCAATGTTAGAAGAAAGATATTATTATAAAGAATTTAATAGAAATAAATTGAAATAAGAATCAAATTAGAATAAAAATTTTATAATGTATTCTAGTAGTAGACCATGCTATCAACACCAACAATATGTTAATTACTAGTATAACAAGTAGAACTAAGGAAATGTAAATAACTCCCCTTATATCTATGCATTTAACTATAGCTACAAGTCCAACCTCAAACAATTATAACAATAATTGCATTTATTATTTTCATCATAATATACAAAATTCATCACAAAACAAAAACAACTTCTTCTAGATTACTAAATTTTAGCATCTACAATTTGACATTTCTCTCCTTTTTTGTGATCATTCAAAGGATTAAAGATCAACATTTCATAGAAGAGATTTAATAATAAGTATTTTAGGCATACAAACACCACTATAATTATGTTAAGATTAGGTAAAAAATAATAATTATTTATAAATAGCTCATCATAATTATCAAACTCAACACAAGTAACTAGTTCAATAATAGTGAGCATCTAGTCTTCAATATTAAGAAGTATCAAGGAGGTGTAACCAACTCCCCTTGAACTAGTGAACACAACCATTGTTAAATATTTTAAATATGCTTAACTAAAATTCTCTACACATTAGTAATACAAAAGGGATAAAGCATACATGAATACAAGAAAATTTGCTTAGCACATTATGTTCAACATCACATATTTAGCACCAAAAATGAAGGCAAAACTATAAAAGTAATGGAAAATGAAGCACTAACAAATGCATTATTCTAGTAAAAATAGTCAAAATATTATCATTATAACATATAAAATGAAGTTTTTCTTAGTTCTTTTTTATGAACTTTTTTATTTTGCTAATTAAGCCTGAAACTAAAAAGGAGAGGTGATCAAATTGGCTATGTATTTTGTTCTCCAAGAGGAAAACATTTTCAAATATCCTAGATTATGCATTCATGTGAGATTCTAAAATATTAATCTTTGAAAGTAGAATATCATAACAAGCATTAGATGTAGACCCTCTTGCTGAAGACGTGGAAGGTTGATGCAATTCTTGTCGAGGGGCAACATCACTTATAGACTTAGAGCAAAGATAAATTTCAATTATAAGATGATCCTCCTCTGTTGGAGCTCCACCAACCTACACAAAATGTGTTTGCACCAAAATATTATTTTCTCTTCATATCCAAGTTCTTAATTACTCTTGGTATGTAATCTTAACCTCAGTTCTGGATAGATAAGATTTAGTTGCATTAAAATCTTTGGTGATCTCCAAATTTTTGTAATAATTCTTTATCATTTTGCTATTGAATGGGTGTCAATTTTTTAGTGCATTCTCTTACCCAAATTCAACAAAATAAAATAAAATTGGATCATTTGGATTAAACACCAGTTTTACATTTGAAGGATTAGAAATGCTTATCTCACAATCCTTTATTTGCTCACAAGCCTTCATATCTTCCTTAGCTCTAAATAATTCTTTGTCTAGCCCAAAACTAATTGATGACTAAGATTTCTTATATGTCTTGTTCTTGTTCTTTTTCTCATGATGTTCAATAAAATATTGCTACAAAAAAATTTAATTTACAAGTATTACAACTCAATCTCGAGATATAGGCAACATTAGATAATTCATTGCTTACCAACTTGCGAAGACTACAAAAATGAAAGCACTCAATCTTGATGGGAAATATGATTCTTACACACACAAGGGAGTATATTTTATCTCCAATCAAGCCCTAAAGAGTGACCACACTGAGTATCACCAAGTAGCACAATTGTAATGATTTACCTTCCATATTTTTGCTTTGTCAAATTATTGAGTGAAATGCCTTACCTGATTTGATACTAAAGCAAACATACTTGTATGAACAAAAGGATCATACAAAATGATTTAAAAAATAGTTCCAAAATACTTTCTTATATAATTATCACCATGGACGATCATATGATTATATATGTACGAATGATATTTCACTAGTTATCTGTTTCATGTGATGATGATTGTATAATTATGACTCCAAATAAGCATCAATCCAATTATCATTTATTATATATTAGTGATAACCTTTGCTCCATCATATTGATCGGATACTATCATAATAATTTGAGCAATACAAGGTTTTTTCTCTTTATATCCTTTCTTTTGTCATTCTAGTATGATACACTAATTATACAACTCTGATTAATTGATTACGTATCTAAATAATAAATAAAGAGCCATAGTTCTTGTATTATGATGATGTCATATGTGTACAAATTATTTAACTCTTTAATAAGTGCTCTTAGTGAATCATACATATGCAATAGAAAATTTATACTTGTATAACTAACTATACTTTACATTTTCCCAATTGAATCACTCTCCTTTCAAGTTTATGTGTACACCAGACATATGGATATGATTCTAAATCTGATTCATTTGGATTCCATCAAAATACCAACATATTGTTCAATAAAATTTTATATCCCATACAACTAGTCCAAGTGAAAAGGATGTTAAAATAAGTATTAGATACTACATGTCCTTATCACTTCTTTCACAAAATCAAATGAAGCTTTCTTTTCATAATGTATATGAGATTCTTGAATGGTTTAACTTATTTCTTATGATTTATGTTTTAACAATATAAGTAATGTATTAGGATAAGGACTATAGTTATTACAAAATGCAAATTTTGTCAAACAAGCTACAAGCAATGCTTGCATGGTAAGATTTGTCTCCATTGATCCTCTTTATGAAGACACACCTATACAACTATTTATGCTTTAATTTTAGGAACTCAAATCATTTTGAGTTCATCAGTGGCAATGTATGAATTTAGTGATTTTTTAGAATCAAGATTGACAAAGCTATCTTTAAGGATCTATACATATTGATTTCTTTTCAAGTTTATGAGTCTCCTAACAAAACAATTAATAAAAATATGACCATGCTTACAACAATAATTGCATACAACTATAATAGTAACCATTGAAAGAGTAGGTGCCTACAAGTGAGTATTATTTCCTTTCACATGGTTACATGATAAAGCATAATGAGGCACATGTAAATAGATTTGAGCAAGGGGTATATGTAGATAAGCCATATGATTTTTGTTATGCATGTGAACAAAATGAACTCTCAATTATATATTTTTCAAGAAAATAAGTTATGGTAGTAGGTTGTGCATGAAAAGAACTACAAAACAACATTTTAAGTTTGTTTAGTTCCATCTCAATTATGGAAAAATTTGCTAACTTCTTTTTCAACTCAATATTTTTATTTTTGAGCATCTCATTTTTTGACTTTACAAAATCAATGCATAGAACATGCTTAAAAAAATAAATTCAACTTCTTTATTAAACTTTTATAAATTTGTAATTATTAAGCTATAATCACTTAACTTGTTTATTAGTAAAATGTATTCTTCCATAAGAGTATCACATCACGTTTGTAGTAAAATAATTAGATGCTCATGCATTGTACAAGTTCTCTTAAGAGTAGCTTACATATTAATCAATTTAGTGTGCTCTTGAATCTTTTGAAGCAATCAAATAATTTAGTTTGATATGGACTTTCATTTAGGATTTAGTTTTCAAGAGAATGGTGTTAGCTTCTTCTTCTTTCTTTGCTTCTTCCTTTTTTATTTTTTCTTCTCCTTCTTATATTCAACAAGTGTTTTGTATTGCTATTCATCAAATAGTCTATCAAGGTCCTACATCATCTCAAAAGAAGTGGGTTAGTGATAAGTTTTTACCATAATATTTTAAAACAAAGCATAATATGGGAACATTTGTCATCTTACATTGAGTTGAATCATTATGGATGATCTATCACTCCTATCTTCAAGATTAATGCAAGGATTGAGAAAGAAGTCCCATAAATCATATACTACTTTTTAAATAAAACGTTTAAAAGTATTTTTTCAAACAAAATAATATTTCATACCAAATAATGGTATGCAATCCTTGATGAAAAGCAATTTATACTTAGGATGTAAATAATGAATTTTATCTTAAGAATTTCTTTTTTTGATGCAACTCACACTCTTATACAATTGAAAGTAACTTGCTAATCACAAGAATGAGGTAAATTATGTAAGCTATAAAGTCTAATTTAAATTTTATTTTATTTTAATCACAAGATAAATAACAATAGAAGCCTTTTGTTTATTCAAATCAAATCCATCTAACTCAAATATTCTTATAAAAGAAATCTCTTGCTTATCTTAATAGCCATTATAACAAATTTTGAAAAGTATTTTTGAAGTTGGAAAAACATTTGTAACGATGATAATAACTGTGAAATAATAGAGTATATAAAATAAGTAAAGTAAAGAAGGTGTACAATAATTTCAAATAGTTCAGTCACCAACACTTGACTTATTGTCACCCCTAGTTAGCCTAATAAGGTTTTCATTAACCACTACATTTTTTCAATCTATAAATAATTCTCTACCATTCATAACACTTTGATCAACCACCAACTCCATATAGCTTTTAATAATAGGACATGAATGGCCATATAGAAGCCAACTTTATGAAAAAAAAACCTTAATAACTAAAACAAATAAAATATATAATAGTTAAAACAATTTATAAAACAAGATATATCTTAATCCCTTAAATGAGAGTGGTATCAGTCTAAACAAATAAACAACATTAAAAATATGAAATGAAACAAGAAGGAATGTAAGCTAAGCAAGAATACGTTGCAAATGTTACACACAAGCTTTAGCCAAGAAAGATGAATACATTAAACCCTTTTTCTTTGGTTATTTTATCTTACAATTTTGATTATCTTCTTCTTCTTTTCTAAAAATGTGTATTTATATCTTTGAATAGTTTAAGGTCAAATATAGAATGTCCAATGAATAGAAATGTAATCTCCAAAAAAAAATTAAATAACTCTTATGCATATGGTTTATTGATTGTACAAAAGATTGTATCAAGACAACACACATAATACTAAGATCACCTTGACAATGCGACAACATGACTACTATATTCTAGCAACTAATACAATATTATACAAGTTAGACAAATGTTTCATACTGTATTAAAAGTTTTTTAGTATGTTATTCAAGTTTTTAAACCTTCGTACTAGACGATCATAAGGATCATACAAGTATGTATT
The DNA here is from genome assembly GCA_023846275.1 of Vanilla planifolia. Lineage (NCBI taxonomy): Eukaryota > Viridiplantae > Streptophyta > Magnoliopsida > Asparagales > Orchidaceae > Vanilla > Vanilla planifolia. The sequence goes on along the minus strand of CM043866.1, from coordinate 11,525,774 downwards.
ATTTATTTTTATTATTCAAATAGATCATATAAGTGTGATATGTGAATCACCATCATACAATAATTATTTTGCTAAATGCTAAGCTCTTGGAAAGTTTTTTATAAGATGTAAAATTATAAAGTATGTAAATATTTACTTGAGAGTAATAATGCACATTCTTAATAGACAATTCATAGTCAATGTGATATATAATATGTGTATTTTTATAATACGTTGGAGTCATTTATATCCTAAGTCATTTAAAACTATCTCTGAGACAAAATAAATCATACAGTTATAAAATATTATTTTATATTATATAATGTAGTAATTATAAATTCTACGTAGTTAAGCTTATGCTTTGTATATAGACAATTGGTTGTACAGCCAAGCCTCAGTTACTTATTCTAAGTTATTAATATAATCATACTAGTATGATAAATAAATTGTACACTTCTAACCATATTAAAACTTATCCATAACATGGATTTTGAAAGGAGCTACCTCATAGGATGAAGTTTGTGCTTTGTATTTTTATCTCATATGATAATCACATATGTACAATAAAATCCTCATATTTATTCAATGTCATGACAACTTTAGAGTCACTTGTTATTATAAGGTGAACACAATTCTCACAAGTATAATAGTAAATAACATATCATTCGACCATAAGATATTGAGAAATGATACTTGTTTTAAATATAATTTTATTAACTTTAATGTTTGAATTAAATATAAAGTAGTTTCTACTGACTCTACCAATATATTAATACAATCCTAGAAAACTTATAGGTCAATAACATTGATTTATCAAAAGAATGCATTGATGAGTCAAATTATTTTTAAGTGTCACTTTTCCAAGTGATTTATTCACTTCACAAGAAACTTTTCATCTTATCTCTTTAGCAAGTTGAGTCATTTCATAAGCAAAGATCTTCATTCTTCCTTCAACTCCAAATGTATGAATATATATATATATATATATATATAACATTTCTAACATCCATGAATAACTAAGAGCTTAATTTTATAACCATTAATCTCAAATATACAACACATCTTTTTTTTTTTTCAATTTCAAAAGTTTTATAGAACTCCTTACACTCTCTTCTAAAAGAAGCATTCTCTAGCTTTGAAACCAACGCTTTACAGATTTTCTTGATTGAAGAATCTTACACATAAATTAATAAAAAAAATGAGAAGAAGAAAGGCATACTAAACATCTTGAACATATTACATTTTTAGATTGCGTTGGCATTTATCAATAACACAGGCAGTGGAAGCATAGATCCGTTGGTGCAAGCTGCCTTTTAAAAACAGAATTTAATAAATCATTACAATAAAATAATATAAAAAACTATATGTATAATATTTTGCATTTGAAAATAATTAATTTGTAAAAATTGATTTCTTTGCTTTTAAAAATAGAGTCCGTTTCCTGATATCCTGTAACTCTTTCTTTCAACGAAAACTACCGTTGGAAAAGAGTTTTCAGTTCCACGGCTTCTTATAGGTTTTCACTTCAACTTCCATGCGGAATACAACAGATAGTTGATCGCTAAGTGCCCGTTCTTCATAGCGTTTTTTGCACTGACTTTTGATTACCTGGACCACGTCATTGTTGACATATAAATTAGAACATCAAAACAGATTTTAATTTCATCATTTTACCCGGTGTAGTTAGCGATGTTTGTTTCTATATCTTTTTGGCTGCTTTGACGTTGGCTCATTTAAATATGTTAATATAAACTTTATTTAACAAAATTTGCAATATAATTTGATATAATAATTTATTATATTTTAATAATTTCATTTAGGTAAACTTATATTAGTTTATAACATTTGCAATTCTGATATATGTTTACTTGTATTATATTCAATTTAATTTATGTAAAATCATGTTTTTCATTTAATATGAGTATTAACCATACTTATATAAATGTATAAGGTATAATGGTTTAACATAAACATCAAAAGTTTATTTTGCTTTGAAAATTTTGTTTGAGCAAACAAATATACAATTGTTTTATGCTATACAATATTAATTTATAAATAGTATTGTTAAACTTATATTAGTTTATACAACTAATTTAATAAAATATTATTGATTTTATTAATTTATAAATATGATACTACATTAATTAATATTTGTAAATTAAGCTTAATTATATTATATAGTAGCTAAAAATTTTCAAATCTAATCCTTGCTTATAAGATATAGTAAACATATAAAATCAAACTCTTCTAAAATAGTTAGCTCATTAGGTAATAAAAATGACATATAAAATAACATGGATTCACACTACAAATAAGATATTTATTATACATACAGACACCTTAAAATAAAAAAATAATAATTTTTTTATCATGATATATGAATGACATTCAATACAAAAAATATACAAAACACGATCATAAACCAAACTAATATGGGCAAGTCAAAGATAGATGATTAAGAATACATTTAATAAACAAAAAAATCCAACCACTCAATACATATTGTCTTTTGGTTGAATTAAACATATGAAATTAAATTCATATTTAAAATAATATATAATTTAATCACCTAATGAATAAATGAAAATAATAAATATAAAAAAGAAGATCCACATAGTTATATTGACCTACACTTTGTATACTTCATGGAAGTTTGGGCATTTTTTCTCCTTTGAGTTATGTTATTTAGTTTTTCTTATTTTATATATATATATATATATATATATATATATATATATATATATATATATATATATATATATATATATATATATATATGTATATATTTATTCTAAACTAAACATAGGTTCTTCACCGCATACAAAAGAGGTATCTTGATCATGTTATGCAACAAGCAAATAATGATACTTGGAAATATTTTGATAGGCTTCAAAACAATTGTGTTAATAGCTCATTCATTCCAAGCTCTTGTTTGCCTATTCGTAATTATTTTCAATATCCCACCAACTGCATACATAAGGCAATGCTTAATTTTTTTTCTTAATCATCTATGGGCAAAGCATTCTACCAAAAAATTAGATTTGTTTATGAATTAAAATGTCATGGAAAGATGTCATACTAACTTGGGACACATCTTCTTAGCAAAATTTTATCTTGAGGATAACTTTGTTGCTAACAATTACTAACCTTTTAACTTATGATATACTTTCTTGTTGAGCCATAAGGTTAATTAACATGCCCTTGAAGTATAATAAGGTTTAAAGTATTTATTCTACAAAATAGAAGTAACATATCTTTTTTTTGTAGTGGTCGAATATTTTTGTCAAATGACTACCAAAATCAAAAGCAAAGAGAAAAAGTTTTAAGTATGAAATTGAAATAGAATCTCCTCCACTTCATATCTCAAGAGATGAGTAAATGATGAATCATTTTCTTGTGTTCAACCATAATCTAATGTGCCTTCTGGTAATAATAAAAATGAGATTGTAGAATTTTATCGAACACAAAATTGGCCCAAAAAGACCATTTTTGTGCTATATTTGCTTACATTTCTTTTATATTCTAGCTCTATTTTAGTCTTAAACAATTTTCAAAATTTAAATTAGCTTTACTTCTTTGTACTTTTCAAAAGCAAAATTTGCATATCCAATTCATCTCCTCTTTTTGTGTGTTGTGGACCTAAGTAGTATTAGAGCTAGTTTCTTACATGTTCTCAAAATCAAGAGTAGATCCTATGGCACACATTTTCCTTCTAGGAACTCCCATGTCCAAGGGATATTCCATCACCAAACCACCATTATCTAATAAGACACAATTTTCTTTTTGGAAAATTTAGAAGAATCATTTTCTTCAATCCATATATTTCTAGAATCTGGAATATGATTCAAATAAGGTATTTTTCTCCTAAGAAGTCAATAGATGGGAGTTTAGTTGAGAATCCCTTTAATGAATGGACTCCCCTTGAAATCTTTATGGTTGAGCTAAATGCCTAATCAATTATTTGAAAGTATTTATGTTTAATATTGGGAAAGAAGTATATGAAATAAATTGATAATAACCTATAAAGGAACCAATAAGATATAGAAATCACATATTAACATTCTCACCAATAAATATGAATTGTTTATAATGAAAAGTGGCAAGGGAATTCTGATATGATGAATATATTTACAAATAATATAAATGATCTTTAATTGGTAAAAGTTTTATTAACTATGAATTAGTGAGCAAACTTCTTAGATGCATACCAAAGCAATGGATGCAAGGACAACACCATCATGGAAACAATTGATTTCAACACCTATTCATTGGATTTGATGGACTCTTTAATTGCCCATGAATAAAAGATGAACTAGCATGAATAAATGGATGATAGAGAGAAAAGGAAGAAGAAACAAATTGCCCTAAAAGCTTTATAGCCTTCTAGTTCATCTAATAATGAAGAAGAACAAGACATTACTCACCTCACAAGAAGATTAGAACAACTACAACAAGAAAAACGGGTAAGAAATCAAGCAATAAATTTACTACTAACTTCTATTTGAGGAACCCATCTAGAAAGAAGGCAAAGGAGAAAAGATAGTGAAAGATGAACCAATATCCTTTGGATACAAAAGAACGGAACTCATCAGCTTAAAATGCCCACAAAAAAGATGAAGAGAAAGAAGTAGACTATGGTGGCAACCTGAAGTGACTCTGATTTGAAGGAATCTTCATCTTTGAAACAAAATGATCAAAAAGTAAATCCATGCTTAATGGCCATAGATAACAAGACAAAGTGTAATGAGGTATGTGATCAAAACTTGTCTTACAATGAGTATGAGGATACTCTAACAAAATTATTTGCTGCATATAAGAAATTGAAGAAGAACATGACATTGTAAGAAGTGACTATAAGATTAACAAATAGGAATTTGAGAACCTAAATGCATCTCATGAAAAATTAATTCAAATGAATATCTGGGTTTAGGTGAGCATTTATAAAAGTAATTGGGATCTTCTAAATCAAATTTAGATGATTTCATTCCTAATATTATTTCTATTTTAAAAAATATAGAATTGAAAAATGAAATTGCTTCAATTAAGAGATTAAATGCATGATATTCAAATGCTTGTGTGACACAATCTTCTATATCATTTCATAAGAATAAGAGAAAGCCTTCTTATGGAAAAGATTCTTATTTTTACAAATCAATTCCTAATGTACAATGCCATTATTGTGGTAAAGATGGACATGTATGAACACTTATAAGAGTAATTGGGATCTTCTAAATCAAATTTAGAGAATTTCATTCCTAATACTATTTCTATTTTCAAAGACAATATAGAATCAAAAAATGGAATTGCTTCAATTAAGAGATTACATGCATGATATCAAATGATTGTGTGGCACAATCTTCTATACCATTTCACAAGAATAAGAGAAAACCTTCTTATGGAAAAGATTCTTATTTTTATAAATCAATTCCTATTGTACAATACCATTATTGTGGTAAAGATGGACATGTATTATTTATATGTCTAATAAAAAAATCAATTGAGATGAATAAATTTTGCTTTGCTTGGGTAATCAAAAGGACAAATGACAACAAAACTAAAACTAATCTAGGTTGACCCATATTAGTTTACATACCCAAATCTAAAACTTAGACATTTTTTTTGTAGGTATTCCTCCAAGGGAGGGGAGGTGAAGGGAGGTAAGTGGCACTTAGATATTAATTACTCAAGACACATGATTAGGGAAAGAAAAACATTTTGAGCTTAAAGATGAAAGATGATGGACAATTTTACATTAGAAGATATTCAAAGAAAAGGATCAAAAGAGAAAGAAAAATAGATATCTCCCAATCTTATTTTATTAATAAAGTACATTACTTATTGATGAATAAAATTATAATTTTATTAGTATTAACTAACATTATAAAAAAGGTATAATGTGATCTTTCATAAATCATATTACTTAGTCAATAAGAATGAGAATATAATATTTATTGGATATAGCTTGACTATATCTATGTAGTAGATGTGTGTTACACCCCATTTTTTTCTAGGCTGATTTTGGCATACATTTTTTTTTTTTTTTTTTTTTTTTTTATATAGACAGCTCAGATCGTCCCATACCAACCTGAGTAGCCTACGAAAACATAGGATATAACACATCATTACACACCTACTTTCCTTAACAATGTGGATCCCATCTCCCGGGTACACCGTCAAATCAGGTTCATGACTCCTGAATTAACAGATGGACTCGCGCAATGTTACTCCTACTAGACCCAATACTCCTAACCCATACCGGTAGGAGAACCGATCTAATAGAAGTCTGAACCCCCACGGTTAAGTTCCATAGTCATGTAATGACCTCACCATCAAACAAAAAGATATATAACATCCACAAATAAGATATGGCACTCCACACACCATACTCCAATACAATAAGGTAGGGCAGTAAATGGAGATTACATTACAAGAAATAAACCAAGTCTAACAAGTACAATATTATCCAACCAGAACATAAGCCAGAATTACCCTCACGGATTACATAACATATGAGAATAACAATCTCATTAAGTACATCCAATAGTAACAATCAACTAACCAGAATATTTCAGACAATCACAAATCAGATATCCTCCCCAAACCTGCTGACTACGATCCCACCTAATCTGGTAGCGTCAAGTCTGCCGAGCCACTGAAAATACATAATACAGGAATGAGCTACGCCCAGTAGGAAAGACAGCTAGTAAAACTCACATGCAAGAGAAGGATAATAACAAAAATATAGGAATACAGCATAACAATGTATGGTGGATAGGCACTCTCAGTTCCAGACTCCAACCAACCACAGTCACCCCAGTCACAACAGAGTAGCTCTCCTCTGATGCTTCCAGGTAGCATGCCAGCGGGACACGCCCATCTCTGCGCACGCATGGCGCCTAGCACCCGACACCGCAGCGTCTCTCGTCATTCAATCTTCTGGAGACTATAGACAAACCCGTCACATAGATCTCTAGCCAACGTGAGACACCCTGGCTAGCCACGGCGAGTCACCCCTGCCGCTGCCACTCTCAGGCGCGCAGGCCTACACTCGTGGACCAGAAGAGGTCGACTCAGCCACCGTCCCAAGAAGTCCTCTCCCAACAATTTCCATAGAAGCCACGCCCCTACAGTCATTGCCAAGCTTTAACTCCAAGATTCGGCAACATGTGTCCAGATACAACAAGGCGCATATCAGTCCACATGTATACTGTGGAAGTTAAGTCTGAACCGCACAGTTACCTACCACAACTACCCTAAAACATCATATAGGGTCTATAGTAGTCCGGTCCAGTATGCCAATCCATGAAATATGCCAACACTGAGTAAACTGACTCAATCCATGCCGTTGCCATCAAAGCAACACAACTGTCCATTGCTGACTGTTCTGGTAGCATCCATGTACCATACTTCTGTCTGACTGTTTCCAGCTGTACTGTCATTACTGATAACATTTTCCCCAATTCAGGTAATTTTTCTTTACCTACGGATCTCCAGAATTTTTAACATTTCTCATTTCCAAATTTTCTGATTTTTTTTTTTTTTTTTCTTGAATTTTTCCAAAATATAAATAATCCCTAAAACTCAATTCTCGAATTTTTCCTAAATTCGAAATATCAAATTTTGCATTTTATCCTTTTTCCGAAATTCGGAATAATTACCGAATTTGAAATTTCGCAATTTCTATTATACGCGCCGCACTTCCGTGAACCCGGTTCTCGCCGCCGGTTCGGTCTTCGCGCTGAGCCGAGAACTGCTTCTCACTGAACCGCGCCGAATCCCCTGAACCGGATCTCGCCACCGGTTCGTCCTTCGCGCTGAACCAAACCCCCGCCGGTCGAAGTTATTAATCCGAATTCGGCCGACGCTTAATATATAATCTTAATAATTAATATAAATATTCTCTTAATAATCCACTAATCCCTAATTAACCCTTAATTCGTCTCCTTCCTTCGTCTGTCTTCTGCGAAACCCTAGCCGCCGCAATCGCCGACCATTCCGTCGATTTTCGGCAACTGCGAACAAGGAGAACATGTTCGTACTATCCTAACATTCCAATGATGTCACTAATTCCTAAGATTAAATCAAAATTCCGTCGAAGGAGTTTCATCCGATCCCTAATTGACAATTTATGAAATTAAACGATTTCAGCATTTGAAAACCACCTTAACATGATTAAGCACATAATCAATTTCAACACATGCTTGGTAAAATTCCCGAATTCGGCGGTATAATTTTCCGAAACCCTAAAACCTAACATGCTAAAATTATAATACTGCAATGCATTTCCGACTTCAAATTTTCAATCACATGCTCAGATAGGCATTAACAAAATATTCCATGCTTTAATTTTGCTAAATAACTAATTTAATTTCTGAATTTCCTACCTTTCTTCTCCGGCGACGGTGGCGACGGTGAAGCTCGCACGCGACCAACCGCTGCTCCTCGCCGCACGAAACCGGTACCAATCGATTCTCCTCGATCACGCGAACCTCCAGGTATAAAAAGCCCCTTGAAAGGCTGCCGGAAAATATCGCCGTCCGCCGCGAATGCCTCGTCTCCGGCCGCCGTTCGAAACCCTAAGGGTCGAAACGGTTCGGGTTAAATACCCCGCTTAAACCGGTAATAACCCGTTAACGACCCATTAAGTGCCGGTTGACCTGCCAAAACGCCGTTTAACCTTCGATCAGCCGGTTAACCTCCACCGCTGATCTCGTCCGTCTGATCCGCTTATCCGCGGCTTATCCAAACGCACGCGCAAACGCACTCGGCGAACCGCCCCCGCCTTCGCTGAACCGCTCCGGTCCGGTTCACGCGCGGTAAAAACCAATTTTTTCCGGTTTTAAAAAAAAATCTAATTAATAGATTTTCGAATTTCCAAATTTCCAATTAAACAGGGAAAATTACTTAAAAATTCCTCGGTGCTTCGAAAAATCCCCAGAAAATTTCAGAAATTCTAATAGCCTCCAATTGAGCTCCTGGCTCATCCTACTGTCGATCTGAAATCATCCAAGCCAAAAATTAATTTATTAAAGATTCACATAAAAATTTTTACTGGGTATAACAATGTGGATGATAAAAATTACCAAAATTCATTTCTAAAAACACAAGAAACAGCGAGTCTATGGCATAGGAGACTTGGGCTTGCTAGTTCAATTACAGTACATAAGGCATGTAAATTAGATTAATCAAACGATTACTTATTACAATTATAGGAGTATTATGTCCACAAAAGATAAGAGGTGAATTATGAAAATAACAAACTCAATAATATCTAAAGAAATAGAAAAAGTCTTAGAGAGTTTCTCAAGTGCTATTATAAACATGTTTTAAAACATCTTGTTAACTTTGGAAAGAATTATATAATGAGTGTAATAAAAGAAAGCATACACTTGATTTTTAAGTAGTTTAACCCAAAATCAAGTCAATGTCCACTCTTAATCAAAAGGTTAAAAAAAACATTAAAACACATTACACAAAAATAGATAAAAAAAATGTCTTACATTATGCCAAAATACCAAAGGATCCTACAAAACATCAAGCCAAAAGACTCTGAAGTGGCCAAAAAACTATAAAAGATAAAAAAAAGTCTTAACAATAAAAAAAAGATACAATATAAAAGCTCAAATACAAAACCCTATAACTTAATAAAAAAACCAGAGGCACACCAAATCAATGTCAAATAATGTAAGAATGATATGCAACTTAGCACAATATCAAACTCTATTATAAGAATGCTGAGAAGGATAAAGAAATACTCTAATTATTGTAGCTTCATTCTTCACCAAAATCTTCAAGGTCAATAATGATCTTTAAGAGATAAAATTAGTTTTAAATGATATGCAAATATTTCTTAGTATTTTTTTCATTATTTGGAGGCTATTTATAGAGTTTTGAGAAAGTCTCTAATGACTTTAATCATCACTAATGGCTCTCTAACAACTATGTTTGACATATCCCAAAATCTAGTCAAACTAGATGTTATTCACAAAAAAATGTATTAATCATACTATAATATCTTATGGTCATATTATATGATAGGTTTAAATGTATTGATCATATTGTACTTTTTGAGGATCTTATTATACAAAAGTATTAGGTTGGAGCTAACACTTATTTCATTATTTTGTCACGCTTATGTATTAGTAATTGTACCACATTAAATTAGGATCTTACTTTTCTATATGTTTATTTTTTTGAGAACTTTAAATTACTAAATTTTAAGTATTTTTGGTATGTTTTAAGAATGTAAACTTATATTTTTAATCTTTAATAAAATATTTATTAAAAATAAAAAATCATTTTTAAATACGTGTCTTAAGAAAACCTAACAATAATGAGTTGTGAGGGAAATATGTTTAAAAGCTTTTAGTACTCTTACTCCAAACCTCACAACTTATCTTAGAGCCTTAATTATATTATTATAGGTCTTAAATACAAATACCAAGATGAATAAACACTACAAAATTCCTCTCCAAGTGTGGTCAAGTCTTGTGTTTCTTTTTTTGTTTATTACAATTTGCATCAAACTCTTCTAATAAGACCTTTGAGTCAAGATGAAACTCTTAAATTGATTCACCTATAGATTATTGAAATGTATATTTTGAAATACTTAAAGAAATATATTAGTATATTAAGAGAATATTTTTTTTATAATCAAATAAATCATGCAGGGACTAAAGGTTCAATATTACCCAACTTGAATTTTAAAGATGAAACCATGTGTGACTTTTGACAAAAGAGAAGACATTGAAAACATTTTTTAAATCCTTGAATGAAGTAAGAAATTCATGACCTTTTGAATTGAATTGCATGAATTTGTTGGACCTAGGCAAGTAACTATTCTAAGAGGAGGAAATATAGCTTTATTTTATTAGATGATTACACATGATATATGTGGGTGTTATTTTTAGTTAAGAAGAATAAAGCATTTCAAAAACTTTAAAAGATTAGCTAAAACATCTACTCATAAATAATATACTTAATGATCACATAAAAGAATTTGAAAATGAAACTTAAGAGAATTTTTGTAAAGAATTGGAGATAAAATAAGCTTTTTCATTAAAATATACTCTTCAACAAAATAGAATAGTAGAAAGAAATAGAATTCTAATTGCAATGGTTAGGACTATGTTATAAGAATACAATTCACTTAAATATTTTTTAGCTGAAACCATTATATGGCTTTCTATATTTTGAATAGAATCATAATCCTCCCTTAAATAAAAAAGACACCTTATGAATTGTAGAGAAATAAAAAACCAAAATTATCTCATCTTAGAGTCTTTAGTTGTAGGTACTATATTCTAAAACACAAAACACAAGAAAAAGTAGATAATAAATAAATGGAGGCAATAATTTTTGGTTACTCATGACATAAGAAAGCCTATATAATATTTAATAAATAAATTATGATGGTAAAGAATCTATACATGTTATTTTTTATGAGTCTAATTATCAAAATAAGAAACTAAAGATAGGAAATATTAAAGATTTTGATAAATTAATCTTAAAAGATTCATCTCACCAACAAAATGAAAGATAAAAAATTATGGAGGAACCAAGAGAACCATGTTACAATAAAAATCACCCAAAAGAGCTAATTATAGGAAATCCAACTTAAGGTATCCAAACTCAATCTTTTTAAGAAAAAAATTAATCAATGTAACATCTTTATCAGAAACTGAACCACAAAGTGTAGAGGAGGCTTTAGAAAATGAATTTTAGTACTTAACCATATGAGAAAAGCTAAATCAATTTGTTAAGAATAATGTATATGAACTTATAAAAAGACATCAAGATGATCCCATTGTAAGCACTAAATAGGTTTTCAAAAATAAATTAAATAACAATGGGAAAATCATAAGGAATAAGGAAAGATTAGTAGCTAAATATTTAGCTATGTTAAAGGCTTGGACTTTGAAAAAACTTTCACATCAATTACTAAGTTAAAGGCAATAAGACTCCTACTAACCTTTCCATAATTCAAATGGATGTTAAAAGTCCCTTCTTAAATGAGGTTATAGAAAAGGAAATACACATTGACCAACCAAAAGATTTTGGAAACTAGAAGCATCCAAATCATGTGTATAAGTTAAAGAATGCCCTATATAGATTAAAATTATCATCATATCTTAGTATGATAGGCTAAGTAGTTATTTACTTAATAAAGGGTTTATGACAGGCGATGTAGAAAAAATCTTATTTATCAAAAATAAGGATGATGAAATATCTTTGGTTATAAATTTATGTTGGTAACATAATTTTTTGCTCAATTTTGAGATAAGTATAATAAGAGAGCATATTTTTCAAGATTACAAATTAAACAAGATACTAAAGGATTTTTTATCTCACAAATAATATACTTAAAGGAAATGCTAAAGAAATTTAAAATAGAAAAAAAATTTTAAACCTATCTTAACCTCCATAAGCCCTTCAATAGAATTAGAAAAGGATGAGTAATGGAAGCTAATAGATCCTAAACTACATGAGGGAATGATAAGATCCTTATTATATCTAACTACTAATATATCAGATGTTATATTTATCATAATATTATATATTAGGTTTCAATCATGCCTAAATGAATCTCATCTAAAGACAATCAAAAGGATTTATAGATCTTTACTTGATAAAAATAATTCTAGTCCAAAAAATATTTTTTTTTATAAATTGATAAGATATAATGATGTTGATTATGTAGGTTGTAGAATGGACATTCTAAATTACACTCAAAACACTAAATATCACAAAATGTATTTAAATATGGTGTTGTAAAAATTGAAGAGATTCATCTATATGTAAGGTTCTTTGAGTACAATTTTTGATTATCTAGTGTGTCATTTTTATGACATGTAACTAATGTAGAGGAATTTTCTATCGATTTAGAGAAGGTTACAATGATAATTGATTGATCTAGACACATTAGTGTCACAAAATTTATAAGTTTCCCAAGTATGGCTAGTCATTATAAAATTGTCAAGTGATTTGCTTTGATTGTTGCTCCTTTGACCTCTTTAACTCCAAAGGTGTTTATTTGTTTGGGATAGAGATTATGACAATAGATACCAAACTCATAAGAAGTTGACATCAACATCAATATTAACCCTACCTAAGAATGAAGAAGAGTTTCAAATCTTTATAAATGCATGTTAACAAGCTCAAATTCAAAATAGTAGGTTATAGCTTATGCTTTTAGACATTATGGTCACATGAGAAGAATTATATCATTTACAATTTGAAGTTAGCTAATAAAATCTGTGTTTAAAATTTGGATGCACTATTTTATAACATTAAGACTCAATTTTGATTACTAAAGTCCTATATATATATATATATACACACACACACACACATACACATATATACACTCTAAAGGAATTGAATTTGGAGCATATAAAATGGTTGAAACTAATAAAAAATTATGACGTAGATATTATGTCATCTTAGAAAGGCCAACATTGTAACAAATTCCTTGAATGGAAGAGCAAGTCTAAATTGCATGATTGCTAACCAAAAAAATAATTATGTATAAAAATGGATAAAATCAGATTCAATGTTATATTAATAACAACTAAATAAATTTTTACTCAATTCTATAGTAATTATGAATACACTAATTATTATAAACCTAATTTTATAGTAATTAAATGATCTAATAATCATGCTAATATTTTCAATGAAAACCTAACATACATATTAAACAATTAACTAATACAAAAAGCAACAATCAAAATGCAAGTTAACCTACATGAATTTAAATTTTTAAAATAAAACTTTGCAATAAAGATCATATAATCATTAACCAAATTTACTAAGCATATAATCCACTTACCTTTTTCCCATTTATAATGGTCACAACAAATAATTTGATTTTTTCTTGCAAAATTCATTTCTCAAAATCAAGCATTTCCTTCCTCTTCTATTGTTAGCTTGGTTGTTATAAAGAACTTTTCAAATTTTCTTCTCACAATAACAAGATCTTCTCTCTCTCTCTCTCTCTCTCTCTCTCTCTCTCTCTCTCTCTCTCTCTCTCTCTCTCTCTCTCTCTCTTCTTATGATTTGTCTTCCAATTTTATTTTTCACAAAAAGCAAACCCTTATCAAGATGAAATCCCTCTTTTTATAGTTTCTCAAGTATCTCTTCATCTTCTTAATGGATCATCCCATTAGAATAAAAAATGTTTTCAAACCAATTATTTAATTCCCTCTCTTATTATTTTTCAAGCTAGTCATTAGTCTTAGAAAAATAAAAACATTAGCCATAGGTTTTAATAAAAACTTTATGCTTGATCAAAGTTTTGAATTTTTTAATCCAATTTTTCTCTAAAATTTCATTGGGTAATTTAAAATATTCAACTCTTTTTCATACTTTTTTATGTTATTTAAATTTTTTAATATTTTTAATAAAAACTTCTTATAAATATTAAATCAATATTATTTTTTTTATAAGTTTGGTTATTATTTTATAATTGAGATATGTATGATTTCTACATAATTATTATTGTTTGTCTCCTAATAAAATATATTATTTCTCATAAAAGTTTTTGTAACTTTTTAAAGATAATAGTAATTTTTTCTTTCTAAAATTATTTAAATATTAAATAAATATTATTGTATTATAAGTTTAATGACTTATTTTATAATTGATACATAGATTTATCGAACAAATTATACTATTGGACTTATAATAAAATGTCATTTTTTATATGTTTTTAATTGTTTGACACTATTTGGTATTTTCATAATTTTCCTAAATTATTTATAATAATATTTTCTTAAAATCATGGTCTTTTGATTTTATTATCAATTCAAGTTCAAATTTATACTAGTTTCTTAATAACTTATACTCCATTATTTGAATTTCTTCTTTCTCATTGTTTGATTTATAACCCATTTTTGAAAATTATATTTATTTTTTTTAATTTGAACAAATCCCTAAGATCTGATGATACTCACTAGAACTTAAAATTAATAAGCTCACATATCTCAAAGAATTATTATAATTTCTCATCACTTCTTATTGCACCAATCCACCTAATTATTATTTAGGTGATAGTGATTTTTAATGTTTTTTTTCGAAAAAACTTATTTAAATAAAAATTATATATCTAGGATGTTATGTTAGGTGAAAGCTAACGCATCATGGGTTAAGATAATGGTTTTTCAAAGATTTTGCATCAGATTTCCTATTAGATCCAAAGCCATAGGAGGCTATAGTAGGTCTTTGAACTAAGAAAGTTAACAAAGAAAAGCGTGTTCAATTAACAAACCAAATTACCTCGCATTTGAGTGATTACATGTAAGAATGATTTAACTTATATGTTATATTTATGAGAATGTTGTATATGTTTGGGATGTCTAGCAATTGCTTTTGTTAATAGCATATGATTAATGGTTGTGATTATACTTAACGATAATAAATACTTATTTTTATATAATTTTTAAATATTTTAGTGTATTTATCAATTTGTTAAAAAAATTTATCAAAAAAATAAATGTTTCTCAAAAGTTAAAAATTAAATAATTTCAAAAGTGTCTCTTTGAGTTGAATAAAATAATAGAAATTTCATAGAAAAAACAATTTATTTTCTTGTTTACCACATAAATCATGTCCTATCAACAAATTTTTAAAATTAAAATAAATGATATTTGGAGGAACTCTCTAAAAAAGTCTATTGGAAGTGATTTTATTGAAATTGTGTTTGTCTGATAGTTTTATGAACTTTTTGAAAAACAAAAAGAGAAGGAAATTTTATTTTATTTTATTTTATTTACTCTTTTCTCCCTCTCAAGCATGGCTGATGCCGATCCTTTTTTGTTCTTCCCCATAACATTGCCACACCACCACCTCCCTTGCCACAGACCTCCCCATGTAGCACCATTTTGATGGTCAAAGTCATGGCAATCATGTGGTTGTATTGTTGCAACTAACATACCCAATGCTAGTTAGGGCAATAACACTCACCTCTCATCATTTATAAAAAGGTTGGCATAAAAAAGCTGTTGAAATCCCAATGTTTCATAGTGTTTTTCTCATCAAATTTAAGCAAATTGTCACTTAGCTTTCTCTCCTTCTCCTTTTAGAGCCAACCACTCATAGGCAACCACAACCACTACTCCTAACCACTAAGCAGATTCTTTTTTGATCCAAATAGCCTCTTCAAGCTTTCTCAACTTCATGTTCAATCTCTGATTACCACTTCAAATCCTAACCTCATTTGACCTGAGTTTGACCAAGGTGGAGCAAAAGTTGAATAATTTGATCAATTTGAAAATTTTATCCGTCATAAGTTCTAACATAGTTTTATGTTGTTCAAATTGATTTCGAGTGATTCAAGAGAAAACTATGTGATTCCAATCATATTTTGAAGTTTGGGTGCGTGGAATGCATATCAGGATTTGGATCATTAAAATTTTATATAAGTTTTGGTGTAATGTAAAATGCACTTAATGGTTGAATCTCAAGTTATCTAAGTGTACTCCATTGCATCCATGAGCCATTCCATACACAATTTTAAATAAGTTTCTTTATTTTTTTTCTTCTAAATTATTATTGCACCTAAAAAGAAATCTAAAGATGATATTTGTGAATTCATGATTTGCACTAATAAACAAAGTACAAAAAACAACAAAGGTGATTGCTATTGCTGTCCCATAGTACATCCTTTGATTTGGCCTTATTTGCTCTCAAACTTAAAGCTTGGTAAGGTTTTCTCCAAATCTAAAATTTCTTTTCCCATGATCGTTAGGTTAATTTTTTGATCAACCAAAATGTTTTGAAAAAATGATAAAATTTTTTCAAGATTGAAAATTCTATACTCTTCTTATTCTTCTTTTTTGAAGTTTATTGCATTTTGTTGGCCAAAAAATCCTAAACTTTGATGTGTATTTGCTATTCAAATTTAATAATTCACCAGAATGGTTATCTTATGTGCTTCTTGTAATTCCTCTATGATCTCTTAGGTCATACAATGTCAAAATAACCCATCCCCTTTCCCCACACCATATTGCCTTCATATGTTAATAGTGGCATGCAAGATTTGATTCTAATATCTTCTGAAGTACCAATTTCTCTTAATGGATGATAGGAGCAAGATCAAGAGATTAGCAAAATGAAGCTTATGATAATTAGAATATTGAGCAAGAAAGCTTAAATCATTTTGGGATGTTAATATGCACCAAACATAGTTTTATTACAAGGCAAATCTAGCTCACCAATAGACATCCCTCTTTAGAATATGCTATCAATTTTTATCAAAGAGAGGAATGGATTTTTCAATGAGAGGAGTTTCATCAAGATAAAGAACAAATTTTCTATGGTTGTGAAAGGCTTAAGTCAAAAAAAGATAAGCTTTGATGAAATTGTTTCTTTGGTAGAAACAATTACATCCTTGTACATAGTTACAGGACTTGCAAATCACAATAAATTAAAAAGAAAATATTTTGATGTCAGAACTACTTTTCTATATTTTAAATTAGAAAAATTAAGTTATGGTGGTGGAACTATAAGCACTCTTCTAGAAAGTTGCTTCAAAGCTTAATTTTTTATATTTCATTTTATATAATAAAACTTCAATAATTATATATTAGACAATGTTAGCTTATTTTACAACTATTCTTATTCCGAAAGAAAAAAAATAACTTTAAAATGTTTATATACTAATCATAATAATGCAATAAAACATTTCTAAATTATTTTTAACATTACATTTTGATTGTAATTTGCCCATACAATTATATTTGAACAACAATTTTTAAAATTATCTTGATGTTGTCTTTGAGACAAATACATTTTGAAGTTACTAGAAGTTCATTTGAAATTACATTTTAAAGCGGATTTTGATATAATTTTTTTAAAAAAACTAATATATGTTAATCAAAATATTCTAAAATACTTATGGAGACATGTTTAAAAACATAATCTTATTAATAATTATTTTTAAAAGAAACTATTATTTGTTATTCAAACTCTTTTAAAATACTTATGTAGACTTGTTTAAAAGCATTATCTCATTAATAATTATTTTAAAAGCAGATATTATATCTTAATCAAAATCTTCTAAAATATTTGTGGAGACACGTTTAAAAGCACCATTTCATGCAACTTTTGCAATAGAAGTTACTTTTCGTTGGCATCTCGAAAGTAATTAATCATGCACGCGTATGTCTTCTCGAATAAAACAAAACCAAAAGGCCCGAACTCGTAAAACTACTCTTTCACCTCATCCTGCTTTGATACCTTCATTTTGTTCTTGCCCGCTTAAGATCCTTCCTCTATTTAAGTCATTAGGGGAGAGAGAGAGAGGGAGAGCGAGAGCGAGAGCTAGCGATCGAGCTAGAGTGAGAGCAAGCGACCGAGCGAGAGAGAGAGACACACACAGATATGGATAAAGAAGAGGGGATTCTAATGGAGGGGAAGAGGCAATTGAGACTTGGGCTGCCTCTAACTTTAGCCAACTTGCTTATGTTTGCTCTCCAATTCTTATCGATAGCGTTCGTCGGCCACATAAGTCATGAGAAGCTTGCCGGTGCTTCCGTTGGCATTTGCTTCGTCAATGCCGTCGGCTTCTCAGCCCTCGTATGTGCTCTATACCCTTCTCTGCAACTTTCACTTAAGAAAAAAAAATTAAAAAAAAAAAAAAAAAAACAGAGCTCCTTCTCTCATAGCTTTTGGTTGGTGATGATGCTTGTTAATTGAATATATATATATATATTTATATATATATATATATATATGGTATTGTTGAAAGATGAACGAGAAGATAACGGAGCAAATGCTTGGAATTGACTGGCCTGCATAGTGTTTTCAGAGAAGATAGCATGGATTGGTTGAACATCAGCCGTCGCGTTCAGCTTATATTTATTCCGTTATAGAAATATTAAAAAACAACAATTTCTTTTAATAACAGATGGACGTGTCTAGTAGGTCGAGTTAATATGCAACTTAAGATAAAGATATAAAAATATGCAACTTAATTATTCATCTCTGTTTAAAGTTTATTAAATTTTGATAGTCAAATATATTCCAAAGTTTCTTGTATATGTGCTATCTATATTTGGTAATTCATCAAGATGAATCAGAGCAATAAATATAAAGATAGAAATCAATTTTAATTCAAAATTTAAATTATAAATTAAAATTTATGTAAGAATTAAATTATTTTAAAATTTAAGGGAATTTAAGTCTGTCATCTCTTTAGGCACTCACTCAGCTTTTGAAAAAATAATAATAAAATTGATAGATTAACCTCGCTTACTTAATTATTCACTTTTTTTTTATTCTCATATTCAAAATATATAAATATTTATATATTTTTTAAATGGCAGATGGGAGTGAGCCTGGCACTAGACACCTTGTGCGGCCAATCCTTCGGCGCAAAGCAGTACAAGCAAGTGGGCCTTCACCTTCAAAGAGCAATGGTCGTCACCCTACTTGCGAGCGTCCCCTTAGGCATCGTGCTGGCCTTTTCCGGCCAAATCCTTGTCCTACTCGGCCAAGTTCCACACCTCTCAATGTCGGCCCAATCGTTTGTCCGTTGGATGATACCATCTCTATTTGCCTACGGCCTTCTGCAATGCATCCTTAGATTCTTGCAGGCGCAGAACATTGTTCTTCCCATAATGCTTTCCTCCGGATTGACAGCTTTGCTTCACTTACTTGGCTGTTGGGTCTTCACCTACAAGACTGGTCTGGGATACAAAGGGGCTGCACTCTCTGTTTCGGTCTCCTATTGGTTCAATCTGCTGCTTCTGCTGCTCTACGTTTGCTACTCTCATTCCTGTAAGGAAACATGGACAGGGTTCTCCCGCGAGGCTTTCAGTGGCTTGTTGGGTTTCCTTAAACTCGGGATCCCCTCTACGTTTATGGTTTGGTATGTATTGTTGAGTTATTTTAAGCTATTCCTCCATTTGCTCACCTGAGTGATATATATAGATCTTATTGCAGTTTGCAGAACTGGCAGTTTGAGCTATTGCTCCTGCTCTCTGGCTTTCTTTCAAATCCAGATCTGCAAACATCTTTGATGTCAATAAGGTAGCTATTTTCTTCTGTGTGAAAATATTTTATTTAAACATTATTAGCTGATGAGATTAATTGATTGATTGATCTCTCAGTCAAAACACTTCTTCGTTGGTCTATGTGATCCCTTTGGGAGTCAGTGCTGCAATCAGGTTAGGAAATTAAGCAGCATTTTTCTCATAAATTCTTCATTTAATGATTAAAAAAATGCAAAAGTGTCACAAAAACAGTTCGTTTGTTTTCTAATTTCTCAGTACCAGAGTGTCCAATGAACTTGGAAGTGGAAATCCAAAGGCTGCAAAGCTAGCCGTGTTTGTTGCTTCATCAACCATCGTTGCCGAAGGTTTAGTGGTGGGATTAGTATTGATCTCCTTTCGAAAAATTTGGGGACAAATTTATAGTCAAGAGAGCCAAGTAGAGAAAGCTGTGGCTTCCATGATGCCGTGGATTGCATTGTCTCATTTCTTTGATGGGTTCCAGTGCGTGCTTTTAGGTAAACTAATTGCAAACTTGCAATTAAGTAATTTAGTCATGCAAATAAAGTGATTTGTTGAGTTTTACATGTTTTCTTTTTATGATTTTAGGCACAATCAGGGGATGCGGCCGGCAAAAGATTGGAGCTTTAGTATGTCTTTGTTCATACTATGCTGTTGGCATTCCAGCCTCAATTCTCCTCGGTTTTGTTCTCCATAAAGGAGTAAAGGTTAGATTTTTGTAGGAAAACAAGGCTATCTTTCGTAAGTTAGTATTAACTAATTAACATTCATAAGAAATGATATGAACAGGGTCTCTGGATTGGAAACATTTGTGCAATTTTCGTTCAAGACTTGGTGCTTATAATTTTTACAATACTCACGGATTGGGAAAAACAGGTAATTCTCTATATGAATACTTGTCTGTTGAAAGATTGTTTTTGAAAAATTTGCTTTTGTAAGCGTTTTTGTGAACCATTGTTTTGTTTTTTCTTTACAGACTACAAAGGCCAATGAAAGAATGCAAAACGATGCGAAACCTTCAAATACCGACTTTCCTGATCCTAGTTATTGGATATGTAATATACAAGCGTATAAGTGTTCTTCATCTGTCTCTTTGAGCTTCGAATAATATGAAAGCATAGAAGACTTCTTGCAACATGATGAGCTTGGCATGTGTTGATGTGAAAATGGGGAAGGGAAAAAACAGAGGCATACATGATACAAGAAAAAGGAAATAAAGAAAGTTTAAAAGAGAAATTTTATTCTATCCTGTTTCATAGAATGTTTGATACAAATGTTAGATAATGCTCGAATACCTCACCAAAAAGACCCCCAAAACATCTCACAAATCGATAAGTACTGGAACTAGACAGCAAAGAGCTCAAAGACTATTGGAAAATGTTAACTATTCAAAAACACGTAGTGGTTTTTGGGAATGTTGTTTTTTATTTGACTTTTGTTATGCCTATTGTGGTTGTCGGAAATTACATCTTCAATGGTGTTCTAGCAAATTTTCCTGATTTTTATGGGAGAGTTGAGGAATCGCTCCATCATTCCTTTGTCATGTGCCTCCTAGATATCTATACACACCTTCCTTCTATATATAAGAATGTGGATGATAGGAAGGATAACCTTTGCATAATTGCTAAGGTTATCATTATTGAAGAGAAGTTCTTAATATCTAAAATTCTTGATAACTTAGAAACTCAAGATCTAAAATTTCTTGGCCAAGATGAATGTGAAACCCAAGGAAAAGCTCCTTTATTCACTTGATCATGCCTTAACCATCATCTCATCAAATTTATTAAAGATGAAGATTTGATTTCTATGTTTCCCTATAGATTATTCAATGGGTCAGCTTACTAAAATATTGTACTTCAATATCTTAGAGGCTCAAATCAATTTTTTATATCCATAGTCACAAATAAAAATTAGTTACACCCTTAGTTATCACAGTTATATCATTTAAACAAGTATATATTAAAAAAAAAACAAAAATTTAGGATGTTTCACAAGAACTCTCTCATAAAAAGTACTTGACACAAGTGCTAGATAATGTTCAAATCCCTCATAAAAGGATTCCGAAAACATTTCATAAATTGAGAATTTAAAATCAAATGATATTGGTTAAAAAACAATCATTACAATCTAATCGTCAAAGCTTCTTAAGATATTGAGAAACTTGACATGGCTCTAATTTCCTCAAGATGATGGTCCAATAAGGTTTAAATTGGTCAAAAAAGAGTTATGAGATTATTAGAAAATGTTGATCATTCATACTTGTGAATGTCATTTTTACCTTGATACATGTTATCTATTAGATGCATTGTCCATCGAATGTGTCACTCATTATGATATTCAAGAATTATATCTTTAATGGTTTCTTGACCCATCATCCCAAAATTTATATGGAAGTTGAGGAATCATTTTATTATTACTTTGTCACAAATCATCTAAATATCCATATACCTTTCCTCCATATATAAAGATGTCCATGGTAGTTAGGGTAAGCCTTACTAAAGTGTTGAGTTTCCGTTTTACTGAAGAGAGATAGTTGAGTTTCCCTTTTACTGAAGAGAGATACTAATACCTAAAATTCTTTATTGGTTAGAGACTTGAGATCTAAAAATTCTTGGCTAAGGTAAATTTAGATATTAGAGAAGTCTTTTTCTTGTCCCATTCATGCCCTAAACATCATCACATCACATTTGCTGAAGATGAAAACTTTTGCTACTATTGCTTCTTGCAACACATCTTATATTTCTCCAAAGATTATCTAATGGTCTAATTGGTCATCTTCCTAAAATGTTATACTTCAATGTCTTGGAGTCTCAAATCAAAATGAATATGGGGTGAAATATATGCAATGCAATATTAGATGGATTATATACAAGAAAGCTGACATCTTGAAAAAGTTAGGTTTCTATCCTAGGTTTGCACTTTTAAAATTTTTTGGTGGCTAAATGAATTTGCAAAACCCATTGCTTGAAATACATAACATATAACATAAAACACATGCAAAGTTATTAAATATGTTACATTCAAAATTCACTTTAGTTTCCAAAAACTTTGGTTGTGCCAACAATCAAATTGCTAGATTAAGGATCTAAAACTACAAAGTCATTTTGAATTTAAAGCACACCAAAGATCTAGAATTACATAATGTAAGAAATAAACAAACTAATTACATGATTTATAACCAATATGTCTATAAGCACAGTCAAAGAACATAAGAAAATAGAGAATTGTAGTAATTACAAACTCAAAATCTTACAATAAAAATGTAAGTGGAGATGAGGATGCCATAGTGATGACATGCCTACTTGAGTTTACACTCTAGTTAATAGATTTTAGTAAGCATCACACCAAATTGAGAAATTTTCAATGAGAAGAAAATGACATTTTTTAGAAATGAAAATCATATCCTCAAAATTGATCGTACACAATAAAGAATGATTGTAAGAAAGAATCCATCCAAACCAACTAGATAGGCTCAAACGAAGGGGAAAGTTGTGGTTCCTACTGAGCTATGTTGCCCACTAGAAAGGGGTAAATTATGTCCCTTCAAAAAAAACTTTGAATAACAATAAGCACAAGTATTGCAACACTTTACTTCATTATTATTAAAAAAAATTTGATAACTAGTTTTAAAAAATAGTAGATTATCAAAACTCTTCAAGAGAATTATAAACTAAGATATATCAACAAAAAAATAGATAATCACATAACATTTTTAGTTAGTTTGACCTAACTAATGCCTACACATCTCTAGTTTAATGACTAGATTTCAACTAAAGCAATCATTCCTTTTTGTTGTAGCTAGTAGGGATAAATCTTACAATAAGAGATCCATGAATAAAACTATAAGGTATTTAGAGAAGCCATATAATAAACTCAAAAGAATTATTACAATAGCTATAAAATGATTTTCAGCACTTATATACAAAATAAAATCGATAATCATTATGCCTTTCACTTGAAAAAATAGTATTACATAATTTCTAGATGAAATGAAGAGATGCTACCAAGTAATATAAGATGTTTTAATCAAATAGCAAACATGAACATGCACTTTGGTCATAAAAATAGTAGATTGAAAGGATGCAACAATGGATACATACTATTCCTATAGTCAACTTTCTTTTCTTTTTCTTAAAAATTTGCAAGTAAGATTATTAGCCTTTCTTAAGTGATAGATGTGTTATTTATAATCACAAAGCATGGACATGTACCAACTGATAGAATTTATATATGTTGACATGATATCTTTGATGAAAATTACTTCTCTTTTAGATAAGATATCTCTAATAGGTTCCATCTCTAGCTTTCCTTATTATGGAGCAAGCATTCTTGATCCGTATGTAATACCACTCTTGATTCCTTCTCATATTAATGGTTTTTTGGGCCAACTCTATCATCTTGCACAGCAACTAAGACAATTTACTATATACCACCTTCCACCATTCATAATCTACATCAGACAAATGTTATTCGCCTATCATCTGCCTCACCTATCTCTCATACCCCTAGAACACCACTAGTCTTATTTACATCTACAACATTCACACTTCAATGCTTTTGCTCCTTAACTAATGTCTATAAACATATAAATCCAGTACTCTCTATACTTCCATCTCTAGCAAATGTTTTGTTCCCAATACTTTGCTTACCTCAATCACCACAATTAAAGTTACTTTCTTCACTTGAGCATCTAAAGATCTTGCATGGCCCATTGCAAATGGCTACTGCATTTGATGCTTTACTTTAAAATAATGCCTAGGATATTATTCTTTGCACTCTATTCAGAAATATGATTAGTTGTGAGTGGGTCTACAAACTCTAATATCTAGCAAATGATACCATTGAAAAATACAAAAATTGATTGGATGCAAATTGTCATAGCAACAAGCTAGGCTTGATTAAACTGACACTTTTAATGTCTCAATCAAGACAACCACTATTTCTCTACTTCTCTCTATCATTATCACATTCTATTAGAAAATTTGTCAACTTGATGTTTTGAATGCTTTTTCATGGTTTTCTTCATTAAAAAGTATATATGGAGAAACCTCTAAGTTTGACACACCCAACTTTTTCCTTGTATGTTTGCCGCTTATGAAAATTCTTGTATGGCCTTAAGTAATCCCATTATGCTCAGTTTAATTTTCTTGGGGCTAGCTTCCAACTCTCAAGACTTTCGAAGCTCTAAAATGGATACATCTTTATTCTATAAGTGCACATATTCCTCCCAAGTATATATTCTCATTTATATGGATGACATACTTATAATAGGTAATAATCCTAATTCAATTGCTATCATCATACAATCTCTACAATGCAAATTCTCTATTAAAGATCTCAAGTATGCACATTACTTTTTTGGAATTGAACTTCAATCATAGTCCACATGCTACCTTTTATCTTGGCATAAATATATTCTTGGGCTTCTTTAATAAGACAATATCGATGGTCCACGACCTATATAAACTCCAGTTTCACCCTTCTCAACAAGTACTTCATAAAGTATGCATGTTCTAAATTTTTATCATATAGTTAATGCTCTATAATATATTACTATCACCAAACTAGACATCTCCTTCGTTATTAACTGTGCATGTCAACATATACATGGTCCAAAACAATAAAAATTAAACTTCTATCAAATGTACTTTTTATCTAAAAGTGTTAAGTTACCCTTGTGTTTAATAAGTCAAGTCATAAATATTTAATATTTTATTTTAATAAACTTTTTTAGTATAAATCATATTTATTTTTAAAGAACAAGTCATATATCTTTGAAGATGATGTACTAGTGGTCTTCAAAGCACTTTAGAATATTCAATAAGCTTCAAAGATTGAAGACATACACATCTATTTTGAAAATTTTTTCTTTTTTACTATGAAATATAGAGTTTACTTATTGATTATAAGATACATCATCATTCATCCCACTTTCAAGCATCAAATTTTTTATCCTTTCCTTGACTTAAGAAACTAATAGGATTTCATTTTTCACTAAAACTATTTTTTATTAAATCTATCTAATACATCTTTGTCAAATTTTAAGTCAATTATTAAAATTTGAATAAACAAAAAAAATTTGTTAAATTTTCTTAATTAAAAAATTTTAAGCCACTCCCCAAGCTGGCCATGTTCAAAGTAGTCAGACCGACTAGGCTCAAGTGGGCCGAGAAGCCTTGGGTCAGGAGACCAACTAAACCAAATCAGGTTATACCCAAAATTAGTCAAGGTGCATCCTAAACCTTGTTGGGTTAAGGCAGAGGATAAAGCTAGGCTAAACCTCGAATCAAATATGCATATGAGTCGAGTCAGACTAATGCTTGAAAGAACCTATAAGAAGGAAGCCAGGCCCAATTTGGCTTGTATATTACACCCTTGCGAAATATATAAAGTATAAAATCTTTTTGCCACCTGCAGTATGGGACTGAAGTTTCTCCTAGTCTAGCTCCATCCACACCTTCTACGAATTTTCATCATCTGATCATTAATTGAATGGCTAAAGTTTCACCTACTAGTAAGCTTTGCTTCATGGCATAATTCAGAAGGCCCTAGTCTTGTTTAAATTTATTAGATGACTAGAATTGCTTTCACATTGTCCTTGAATTGTGTGGTTTTAAATTATCCATTTTTAATCGTACAATTATGATATTTCTTGATTTTACCATTAAGTTATCAAATGTTCCAAATCTCATCTAACTTGATTGGATAGCTTAGATCTAATCATCCTTGATTCAACCATCCATAACTCATCTACTTTTATTGCTTTTGTTCTCAATACTTCTACGATTTGACCCAACGACTCCAGTCGATCTCACTTAATGGTAATTACCTAGTCGTTATACGTGTCATTAAAGGTAGCTATTTTGGAATAATTTTTAAGCAGTTTAGAAAAACTTTTTAAAATAGTCTGGTAGTAGCTTTTAAAACAACGTTATGCTTAACTTTATAATGGCTATGAACAAAAAGTTTTTATATACCTAACCCTTATCCATAAAATAACTAATGAATATTTGAAATCTCAATAAAGCACTATGCAATATTCTACTAACATAAATTCTCCTCGTAGTAATTATAGCATAATTCTTCTCAAAACATTAAATTCTTTCAACTAAGTCTAGTACTCCTAACCTTTCAATTTCTTCTTTTCATAATTTTGAGTTAATTGTGTCATGTTTCATTAATCATCAAATAAAGAAAGTTGTTAGATTTTTTTCTTCTTATTGTATTTTTCTTTTTCTCTTAAGTTGGGTAGTCCAACATTTGTGAAAGCCTAAGTTTGATTTGATCCTATAAAAATTTGAGTTGAGATTAAACTTGCAAAAGCCCAGGCTATAGTTGAACTCATAAAAACTGGTTGATTGAAAGTGAATCGTAAGAAAAAAATCTCAAATTATAAACCTTTTGGTAATGATATTTTTTTTTTTACTTCATTTGGGGGTGGACATAGCTTTTAGTTTGAACTAAGCCACTTAAATATTTTGATGTATCATTTTAGGTTTTAGTTTTATTTTTCTTTATCATAAAAATTAAAAATTAATATATATAAAATCAAGGTTTTTTTAAACATAAAATTATTTTTATACTTTTTTTTGAAAAATAAATATGATCAAAAATGGAAAAAAATTATTTTAAAACACTTCACTCCAATCTTATTGGATTCGCATACTCGCTTTTTCTTCAAAAAGGAACCATCCTTTATGAGCACCTTCACTGTCAGTCTTACACCTTATATACATTCAATGATGCTAATTGGGTTGATCTATAATTCATCTTTGCTTAATAGGGCACTTCACCATTCTTTTTAGGAAAGAATGTCATCTTGTGGATTCCAAAAAACAACCAACAGTGTCTCGTGTTGTATTGTTGATCTCTAATCATGGTACTTTGTTTAATGATAACAAATCATAAATATTTCTAATGAATTTATTTGTATGAATTTTTTATTTCAAGTAGCCGATGCTCATGTCATATGATGACTTAAAGAAGAAAAATAAATATTAAATCTCATGAAAATCATCTTAGTTAAAGTGAAAAACAATCAAGAAATATATTTTGAATTTAATTTTTAGGTATTTCAATTTTATTTTGATTAGAATGTTAAATTTGATTAAAATATTTATTATAAGATACATAAATTAAATTAAAATTAATAATCTTAAAATAATATTTAGATTTTTAAATATCATTAATCTATCTTATCTTGACTATTATTTCATTTTAATCATATCTTTAAAAAATTTAATTAATTTATTATAAAAAATATACTTAAAGAAGAAAAAAAATATTAAATCTAATGAAAATCATTTTAGTTGGAGTGACAAACAACCAAGAAATATATTTTGAATTTAATTTTAAGTATTTCAATTTTATTTTGATTAGAATGTTAAATTTGATTGAAATATTTATTATAAGATACATAAATTAAATTAAAATTAATAATATTAAAATAATATTTAGATTTTTAAATATCTTTAATCTATCTTATCTTGATTATCATTTCATTTTAATCATATCTTTAAAAATTTTAATTAATTTATTATAAAAAAAATATGTCATAGTAGTAGTAATTAGTAAAAAGATTTCAAACTTACCTAACTAATTAACCCGTTCACTACAAAAATGCTTTGGGACAAGACAATAAAGCTTGAATGGGTTCAATACAGTAAATGGGTCAAGAAACCATTTACAATGATGGATTAAAGTGTTTTAGGTCGAGTTATCACTCCCACATCAATACATCCAGTATGAGACATCATCAATCACACGAGTTATGACTTCTTAAGTAGGCAAGGGGGTAGCCAACCCTGAAATAAAACTACCTTTAAAATGCACAAGAATCCTAATAAAGTAAAATCCAAACTATGAATACAACATGTGAGAGTGAAACAAGCTTTTAATGCACAACTAGCATTTGAATTTCAAGAGTAATCAGAGCTATACGATTGCACAATTTTGTAATTGAACAATTCTGATCTCATCCATCTCTTTATAATGCCTGATTATATTCTCCGTTCGATTGTGCCATTTTCACGATTGCGTGGTATATTCTATGCTTAAGATCAAAATTCAGTCCTTCGATCATGGTTTTGTTCTAATGGTCATGAACAAATCTAATTTCTAAACAGCATCAATTGAATCTCTTCCATCCAATTGTGCAATTTTTGCATTAGAACAATCTCGGACACTTCCAATTGAGTGGCTTATATGCAACAGCTTTTTTAATCATTAATTTGACTCATTAGAGTATTTTATTTAAATAATAATTTTGTAATTAAAATATACAAATAATGAAAGATGAAATGGCTAATTTGTTTGTTTGGTAAGTGCTTTTAGCCATTAAAAATTTTCTATAAATAGAAGAATTTCGAATAAAATGGATTGACAAATTTTTACATAATCTAAAGAAAAATTTCAAACTACAAAATTGAAGCTATTAACAGCCCATGCTCATTGTCGATTCCATAAGCTGTCATTTAGTCATCAAACTCTAAAATTTAACTTCCTTCTCAAATCAACTATTAAAATACTTGTACATCGTTAATCATTTGATCAAGTATATCATTTTGTTTGTATTAATTTTAATTTTATGTAATCAATTATTTTTTTCTATCATCATTTTATTTTGTCGTAAGGTCGTAGTAGCATATCTCTTTTGACTTATTGTAAGGGTTTAGCTTACCTATCGTTTGGCGATATTGAGTCTTTTGTTTTTACCTGGCTTTTGTTAGGGGTTACATAGACTTTGATTTAACTTGAACCACCTACAAGTTATTAAAGTAAATTTTCAATTCTTATTGATTTTTTTATTTCATATTTTTTATAAAAATATATTATTAAAAGAAAAACTAACATATTATAAATTAAAATTAAAATTTGTATAAAAATACTTTTAGAGGTTTGCTCAAGTTTATTAAAAATAATTTTAAAATTATTTTTTAAAATATTTTATAAGAAGTATAGCTTTTTATTCCTAACAATTCACCCATCTCTTATAGAACCATACTTCATCTCTCTCCAGCACTCAAGCGTAATAAATAATTTTGTTAATACTACTATTGAACTCATGTGGTTATAATCACTGATCACTGAGCTTTACTTGCCAACCATCAATGTAACAATTTTTTTGTTTGATAATATTAGAGCAACATGCATAACAGTTAATCTCATGTTTCATACTAGAACAAAGCATATTGAAATAGATTTTTACTTTGTTTATGAATACATTGTCATTAACTAGCCTTTGATATCTTTTACATCCACCAAATATCAATTTGCTAACATATTTATCTAGCCATTTTCAAGACACGGGTTTGAACCACTATACAATAATTTTAATGTGGTTCTACCTATGCTCAAATTGTAAAATGATGATAATATGATAACATAAAATTTTCTTATAAGCTATTTTCCATCAATCATTTAATCTCAAACCTTTTTAACCCTTTGTCATCAATTACATAATCACTTGCCTTATTATCTAAATGACAATACAATCACATAATCACTTAGCATATTAATCTTATATCATTAATCACATAATCACTTATCTTATTAGTTTATTATAATTAAAAATATTTTAATATATTGCTATATGTAAAGATTTTTTGGACAGAAAGGCGAAGGCGAAGGCGATCTGAAGGCGGTCTCACGACGAAGGCACAGGCATTTCGACGGCGGAAGTTGGCACCGGGCTATCAGCGGTGGCTGTTCTGACACTGGAAGTGCTCACGTAAGAGCCAGGAAGCATTGCCATTGGGCTTTAACTGTAAGGGGAGCGGTTTGACGGCCAAGCGTTTACTGAAGGCGGTCAAAGTGAAGGAACAGGATTAAAGACTTGGATGCGCCGTGGAACATATAACTCTTGTCATGCAAATTTAACTGCATTGGCTGCGGCTTCTACATGCGAGGTTCTGACTTGCTTCTGCAAGTGCATTGTTGCTCTCTCTGTTGATTTTAGCTGAATGGCAGGCTCCAAAGGTCAAAAAAGTAACAGGAAATCTAAAAATTGTAGAAGTGCCTCTCCTGATAGGGAGTTTGTGAAGGATGTCGGGGAAGAACCCGCTGGAGGCAAGGGGAAAAAAGGATTGGTAATTGGGATGTCTGTAATTGACGGAAAGGATGGGTATCTATTGCATGAGCTCAAAATTTTGAATATCTTTGACGACTCCTCAAGTGCGGATGTGGGTACCTTTGAGGATGGTGCGACCTCCGCTCCCCCAATGCTGTCGTTGGTGAGGACTGATTGTGAGTAGGGAGGTTTATTTTGTGGAATGGTGGGAGCCTCTAAAATCGTGGGCGCCAGTGGCCAGGCCACTTTGAACAAAGCTGCGAAAATAGCACCTGACAGCGCTACCCTGCTGGACAACACGGCCTTACCAAACAATTCCAGCACAGCGGCACAGGGCAACAAAGTTAGCTTTAAGGAAGTATTAACTTCCAAGACTGCCATGCTAAATGAGGCAGTGACCTCTTTTGTGAAGCCAACTGTAGTTGATGTCAAGGCTAGGGCTGCGTCCATGGATGACCCTGTTGATAATGAAGAGGTTATCATGTCCAATGAGGCCTGTCTTAGGCGAATTGAGTGCCACAAATTTGACTTAGTGGGGCGAGTGTATGGCAATACTCTCCCGTTCTTTGTCATCGCTCGGGTGCTTCAGAGGCGATGGGGACACCTTAAGAACTTCTGAATCCTTGATATTTCCTCCGGTTACTTTTGTCTTCACTTTGATTCAATGGAGGACAGAAATGCAGTATGGTTGGGAGGCCCATGGCAAGTTGCTGGCCAGGCCATGGGTTTGAATCTGTGGACTCCCGAATTCCGACCTAGTGCTACCACGGTGATGTGCGCCCCAGTCTGGGTGAGATTCCCGGCTCTTCCCCTGATCTATTTGGATGTAGAGAACATACTGAGAATCGCGAAGTCGATGGGCGACCCAATTCTCCTCGATGGCTGGACGGCGGACATGCAGGGCTCGTTGTTCGCCCGGGTATGCGTCAGGGTGGACTTCTCAAAGCCACTGAAGCCAGGTATATGGCTGAGGGGGGCAATGGGACGCTCTTTCCAGCCTTTTGAGTATAAGGGGCTTCCCAAAATCTGCTTTGCGTGCGGACTTGTGGGTCACCTTGCCGAGAAGTGCAAGATCGGGATGACGGGGAATGCTGCTGTAGCAACCATTACGGGAGATGGGCGGACCTTGAGGCAGGGCTCTGAGAAGGCCTCATCGTCCAGGGTGCCGCAAGACGTCTCGGCTACCCCCAGGGACCTAAACTTGAACTCGCAAGGGCCGCCTGTTTGCAAACTTTAAGTTTTAAACGTTTGGTTAGCACTTTTTTAGTGCTTATTAGCATTTTTTAAGGATGGATTTGGTTAGCACTTTTTAAGTGCTTGTTAGCATATTTTAAGTATTTTGAGGATTTTTAGGGATTTTAAGTATTTTTTGAAGATTTTTAGGGATTAGAAACAAACTTTTGAATTATGAGAAAAGATTTGGGAGATTAGATATTTTTCTTGGCTATAAATAGATGTAATTGGTTCATTATGATTATGCAATTTTATGAATGAAAAATTCTTAGCTATTCTCTTCCTCTTCCTTAAGTCTTTCGTTATCATTTCCAAATTTTTCCCTACTCTTTTATTTCCATCAAAGTGGTATCAGAGATAAGTAGATCGAATGCCGCAGCGTCGAAGGGAGAAGAGCAAAGTTTTTTTTTAAATGGGTGTTTTCATTTACAATGTCTGGAATTATGCAACAGATCGTTCCCAAATTGACGAACGACAATTATGACAATTGGTGCATTCAATTTAAAGCCCTTCTTGGCTCGTAAGACCTTTGGGAGATTGTTATCGATGGCTTTGATGAATCAGATGCTACTGAAGCGGAGAAGAAATTGTGGAAAGAAAATCAGAGAAAAGACAAAAAGGTATTGTTCTTGATATATTAAGGACTTGATGAAGTCACTTTTGAGAAAGTTGCATAAGCGACTACAAGCAAAGAGGTTTGGAGTAAACTCAACACAATCTTCAAAGGTGTTGAACGGGTCAAGCGTGTACGTCTTCAAATCCTTAGAGGTGATTTTGAGCAAGCAAAGATGAATGAAAATGAGACTATCTCAGATTATGTCTCACGCTTGATTGCTATTGTGAATTTGATGAAGAGAAATGGAGAACAAATCGACGATATACGTGTTATTGAAAAGGTACTTCGTTCTTTAACTCCTATGTTTGAACACGTAGTAACAGCAATTGAAGAATCTAAAGATATATGTAGTTTATCTATTGAAGAGCTATTGGGTTCTGTACAAGTGCATGAGCATCGACTAAAGAAAAGGGCTGAAGTTGCACTTATTGATCAAGCATTAGAATCAAAATTGAATTTGAAAGAAGACAATGCATTGAAGAAAGAGAATTCAAATTCAAGAGGAAGAGGACGAGGTTCATATCGAGGACGTGGAAGATGTCGTTTCCAAAACAGATCTCAACAGAAATTTAATCAATCTTACACTCAACCGGGGCATGGAAGAAATAATTCTTCTCGAGGTCGAGGACAAGGTAGAAATATTGAATGTTACAATTGTCACAAGTTTGGTCATTATGTTTCTGATTGTTGGCATAAAAATAATCAATCAAACTATGCTGAAACATCAAAAGAAGAGTCAATATCTTTATTGGCTGAAAAAGAGGGCAACGAAAAAGAAGATGTATGGTTTCTTGATTCAGGAGCAAGCAACCATATGTGTGGAAAAAGACATTTATTTGAGTCAATTGAAAATGTGCAAGCAAGTGTGAGTCTTGGAGACTCATCTAAGTTGAAAGTTGAAGGCAAATGTAATATAAAACTTTACAAAGAGAATGGGTTTCCGATTATTATTTCAGATGCATATTTTATTCCGATATGAAAAGTAATATCCTTAGTCTTGGGCAATTAATTGAGAAAGGATATATTATACATATGGAGAATGGTTATCTTCTTTTGCAAGATTCAAAAGGAAAGAATATTACTAAAGTGAAGATGTCGACAAATCGCATGTTTCCTCTTCAATTAAAATCAACAAGTGAAGTTTGTTATCTTGGGCATCTTTCAAATGATTCTTTGAAATGGCATCTAAGGTATGGTCACCTTAACTTTGGAGATTTGAAATTATTGGCAAAAGAAGGAATGGTGAAAGGTCTTCTTTTATTGGATGATCCACACCATATATATGAAGCTTGTATACTTGGAAAGCAACATCGTCTACCATTTTCTAAGAATAACACTTGGAGAGCTAAAAGGTCATTACAACTTATTCATACAGATATTTGGGGTCCATTGGTGCCATTATCAAATGGAGGTAACAAGTATTTTATTACTTTCATAGATGATTTCAGTAGAAAAATGTGGACATATTTTATTAAGGAGAAATCTGCTGCTATCTCCATATTTAAAGAGTTCAAATGCAAGGTTGAAAAAGAGAGTGGGCTATTCATTCAATGCCTTAGATCTGATAGAGGTGGTGAATACACTTCAAATGAATTTATTCAATTATGTAAGCAAGAAGGCATACGACATCAATTTACCACAAGTTATACTCCACAACAAAATGGAGTAGCTGAAAGAAGAAATCGTACTATCTTTGATATGACAAGGACAATGATGAGAGAGAGGAATATGCCAAAAGAATTTTGGGCAGAAGCAGTTGCATGTTCAACTTATTTGCTAAATCGATGTCCTACTAAAGCTGTGCGTTATATGACTCCACAAGAAGCTTGGAGTGGATATACACCAAGTGTTTCTTATTTTCGAATATTTGGTTGTATTGCATATGCACATGTACCTAATGCAATAAGGAAGAAATTAAATGATAAAGGTGAAAAATACATATTCATTGGATACAACGAGGAGTCAAAAGCCTACAAACTCTACCATCCTTTAACCAAAAAGGTATTTATTAGTCGTGATGTTGTGTTTGTAGAAGAAGATACTTGGAAGTGGATGGAAGAGAAGAATGATAAAACTATCATGCTTGGGCAAGAAGAAGAAATTCAAAATCAACAAACTCATGATTTGAATTCTCCAACAAGCTCTCCCTCAAGATCAACTATTATGCAAAAGAAAGCACATCCTATTGACTCAAGAAAAAAGATGAAAAGTTTACAAGAGATATATGAGCAAACTTCTCAGTATTCTAACTTATTTTGTTATTTTGCTGATAATGATCCTATTTCTTTTGATGAAGCAGTGCAAGATATAAATTGGCAAAAAGCTATGGATGAAGAAATAACATCTATAGAAAAGAATAATACATGGGAGTTGGTTGAACTCCCTCCCCAAAAGAAACCCATAGGAGTTAAATGGGTTTACAAGATCAAGTATAAAGCAGATGGAACAGTGGATAGATACAAGGCAAGACTTGTGGCAAAAGGCTTTAAGCAAAAATATGGTATAGACTACAACGAGGTATTTGCTCCAGTTTCTCGATTCGATACAATGAAGTTGATTTTAGCACTTGCAGCACATCATGGATGGAAGGTATGTCAACTTGATGTTAAATCGGCATTTTTGAATGGAGTTTTAGAAGAAGAAGTTTATATTGATCAACCTGAAGGTTACAAGATTGTGAATGATCCACATAAAGTCTATCGTTTGAAAAAGGCTTTATATGGATTAAAACAAGCACCAAGAGCATGGAATACCAAGATTAATGGATATCTTCAACAACAAGGATTCCAAAAATATCCATTTGAGCATGCACTTTACATTAAGACAACTCAAAATGATATTCTTATAGTTTGTCTTTATGTAGATGATTTGCTTTATATAGGAAATTCTTTTGAATTGTTTCAAGAATTCAAAAGAACTATGCAGCATGAATTTGACATGACAGATAATGGTGAAATGTCATACTTCCTTGGTTTGGAAGTAAAGCAAATGAAAACTGGAATCCAAATCTCTCAAAGAAGATATGCTACTGAACTTCTAAAGAATTTTAGAATGAATGATTGTAAATCAGTGGCAACACCACTTGATGTAAGAATGAAACTAAGTAGAGAAGGAGAAGGAAAAGATGTTGACTCTACTTTGTTTAAAAGTCTTGTAGGTAGTCTTCGTTACCTCACTATCACAAGACCTGATATTTTATATTCTGTTGGACTCATTAGTTGATATATGAAAAATCCAAAGGAAACACATTGGATGGTTGCAAAAAGAATACTAAGATATATTAAAGGAACACTTGATTATGGTTTATATTTCACTAACCAAAGTGGGACAGATTTATATGGCTACTCTGATAGTGATTGGGGAGGTGATATAGATGAAAGGAAGAGTACAACTGGTTATTGTTTCTTCTTAGGATCATCAGCATTTATGTGGAGATCAACTAAACAAGATGTCATTGCTCTTTCATCTTGTGAAGCAGAATATATTGCAGCTTCATCAACAGTTTGTAAAGCAATTTGGTTACGAAATTTATTGCAAGAGTTACATCATTAACAAGAAGAGCCAACAACTATATCTATTGATAATATGTCAGCCATCAAATTAGCCAAAAATCCAGTTCAACATGGGAGAAGCAAGCATATCGAGACAAGGTATCATTTTCTTCGTGATCATGTCAACAAGGAGACTATAAGACTGATACATTGCAGTACTGAAGAACAAGTAGCTGATATCTTCACTAAATCGCTTGGAGTGAAGAAGTTTGAAGAATTACAAGATCAATTAAGGATGAAGATACTTCAAGTTTGAGGGGGAGTAATGTTAGCAAACTTTAAGTTTTAAACATTTGGTTAGCACTTTTTAAGTGCTTATTAGCATTTTTTAAGGATGGATTTGGTTAGCACTTTTTAAGTGCTTGTTAGCATATTTTAAGTATTTTGAGGATTTTTAGGGATTTTAAGTATTTTGAGGATTTTTAGGGATTTTAAGTATTTTTGAAGATTTTTAGGGATTAGAAACAAACTTTTGAATTATGAGAAAAGATTTGGGAGATTAGATATTTTTCTTGGCTATAAATAGATGTAATTGGTTCATTGTGATTATGCAATTTTATGAATGAAAAATTCTTAGCTATTCTCTTCCTCTTCCTTAAGTCTTTCGTTGTCATTTCCAAATTTCTCCCTACTCTTTTATTTTCATCACCGCCTACTGGGTCGATTGCACAGGTTGAGAGGACATCCCTTAATAGTGTGAATCTTGAACCCATGTCAGACGATGAGGAGGGCACTAAGAAGGAGAGTCTGGGCCCGTGGATGGTGGTACAACTAAGGAGGCGAAAGTTGGCCATGAGTGTGCGAAGTCACAATGCACAGGGAATGGCTACTGGAGCTAAGAAGGCTGAGGAGGGAGGTGGTCAAAGGGGAAGAAAGAGGAGCATTTCCCAGACCAGGGGGAGGCTTCCAAGCAGAAGTAATCGAAGCCTCCATATGCAATACATAAAGGGGAAGGCGCCGCTACTGGCTAATGATAGGGCGCTGGACGTCAACTCTCGTGATGAAGCTGTCTATCGCAATGAGGGTTAGGAGGACCCCCTCCTCATTGCACTTTGTGGGGTGCAGTGAACTTCTTAATCCCATGGGGGGACGTTGGCAGTGGATGACTTATTATGGGCAGAGGGGTTGGGAAGCACTTACAGTTCTGTGGTGCTGTAATTTATCAATGCCGCATTGGATGGGCATTCCCTTGTTTCTTGACATTCCTGTTATGACCCTGGAGGGCGGAGGGCTGGGCTAATACTCTGGCTGCTGCGCTATGCTCCCATGATGCGGAGAGGGACAACTTACACTTTCTCTTAATGGCTAAAATATTAGTATGGAATATCAGGGGCATCTATGGCAAGAAGTCGCGGTGCTACCTTCAGAGGCTTGTGCGTGAAAGGAAGATTAGGGTGGTCGCCCAAGTTGAGACGAGAGCCCAAAGCTTTGCGTGGAGGGACGTTGATTGTCTGCTTGGTAAGGAATGGAACTATGCAGTGCAACCTTTGGCAGGGAAGTCTGCTGGCATTGTCATTCTATGGAGGAGCTGTTTGGTGGTGAATACCATTCATTCGTTGATGCATGCGGTCTCGTTTGAGGTGGGCATGAATGGGGGTGTAATACTCAAGTGTTGTGTTGTTTATGGGCGAGGGAAACCCTGAAATGCAAGGAATTGTGGGATTTCTTGAGGGAGGAGGCTGAGAATGCTGGCCCTTTGCTGGTTGCTGGTGACTTTAATGTTGTAATGTCGCAAGGTGAAAAGAAGGGGGAAGGAAATTTAGATACAGCAGTCTGCAGCAAGAATTTGCGGATGTGATTCAGGGCCTCCACCAGGTGGATCTCATGTTTACTGGGAACAAATTCACGTGGTGTAATGGCAAGGAGGGGGTCGCAAGGATTCTCGAAAGGCTGGACAGAGCGCTGATGAACGTTGCTGGCATGCGTGCATACCCGGGCTGCTCTGTTACTCACATCGCAGGGATTGGCTCGGATCACTGTCCTCTCCTCATGGACATGGAGGGTGGGCGAAGACTTGTTTGCAAGCGCCACATTCAATTTGAGAGCATTTGGCTGCACTTTCCGAAGGCAATGGGGGTGGTGCATCAGGCTTGGAGCAGACGCACTAAGGGGAATCGTATGGAAGGCCTATCAACCAAGTTTCGAAGGTCACTTGTGGCGCTGCGCAAATGGAGCAAGTTGGAG
Source organism: Vanilla planifolia (assembly GCA_023846275.1). Lineage (NCBI taxonomy): Eukaryota > Viridiplantae > Streptophyta > Magnoliopsida > Asparagales > Orchidaceae > Vanilla > Vanilla planifolia. The sequence goes on along the minus strand of CM043866.1, from coordinate 11,487,131 downwards.
GTCGGTGACATTATGAGTGCCAATGTGAACTTAGAACACAGCATCAACATTTTGCAAATGAAAGAGTCTCAAAAGGGATTAAATGCAGAGGAACACTGGCGTCTTGGGCGATTGATTTTGGAATTCCACCGATGCTGTGCGTTGGAGGAGCGGTGGTGGTGGCAAAGGGCTGAAATCCATTAGTCCCAATTAAGAGATCGCAATACCCGATTCTTCCATGCTGCCGCCACTGCACGCACTCGAAACAATCTCATTGCCCAGCTGAAGGATGATTCGGGCAGCATGGTAACTACGCAGGATATTATGAGCGCGATTTTGGAACCCTTCTTTTAGAAGAAGTGGGGTGGTGGGATGACTACTCTACCTCCTCTGAAGCATGTACCGCACGCCAGCGTTAACGACGCCCAGGCAACCATGCTGGCAAGCCCTGTGACGGAATAGGAGGTTATTTTGGCCATCAAAGCTGCCAGGAGGAATAAAACCCCCGGCTTGGATGGGGTTACAGTGGAATTTATCCAAAGATATTGGTAGATCACTCAGGGTGACACAATTCGGGCTGTGCTCTCCTTCTTCGCTGAGAAGCAAATGCCTAGGTGTTGGAAGGACACACTCATTGTCCTCGTACCGAAGTCTCATGGCGCCTGTAGGCCGGAACAGTTCAGGCCAATAAGCTTATGTAATTTCATCTACAAAGTTGTCGTGAGGGTTCTTGTTGAAAAGCTTAAGCCAATCCTTCCTCTCCTCATATCAAGAGAACATGGGGCATTCGTGCCGGGAAGATGCATTGCAGACAATATATTCATGGCCCAGGAAATGGCTTCGCGCATGCATTCATCCTCTACGAGGGCTGGGCTCATGGCAATCAAGGTGGACATGGAGCAAGCCTATGATACGGTGCAATGGGAGTGTGTGATGAACATTTTGAAAATTATGGGGTTTCCGTCCATCAGGTGCGACTGGGTTGAGGCTTGTATCGTGAACCCCAGGTATGGAGTCCTGCTCAATGGCGTTCGACTTCCTTGGATCCATGCGCAACGCTGCCTGCGTCAGGGATGCCCGCTCTCGCCGTATTTGTTCACATTCGTGACGGAGTATCTCTCAACAATCATGCATAACTATGAGTCCAGGTCATTGCTTGGGTTTAGATGTGGGAAGAACTCTCCGCCTGTTTCCCATCTTTGTTTGCTGATGATATCCTGGTGTATGCATCAGCTACACGTGCTGCTGCGCGCGTAGTCAAGAAGGCTATGCAGGAGTTTTGTAGGGCCACGGGAATGAGGGTTAACCTTGCGAAGTCGAAGGCTTTTTTCAGCAAATTCATGAGCACAAAAAGGAAGAAGGTGATTACGAGGAAACTGCAAATGGCGCATGGGGAGAATCTTTGTTATCTGGGTGTTCCAATTTCGACAAAATTAATCAAGCTGGAGGATGTTAATTTCATGCTCCAAAAGATTGACGATCAGGTGATGAAATGGCACATTAGACATTTATCACTCGCTGGGAGGGTTGCTATGATCAAATGTGTCCTCAATGCTATCCCTAGTCATCTGCTGAGTCATTGTGTCTTGCCGAAGCGTGCTATTGACGCGGTGGAGCAGAAGATAAGGAATTTTCTTTGGTGTGGTGCCACTGGCGAAAGAAGGATGCATTATGCTAGTTGGGAGAATGTCACCTTGCCCAAGGATGCGGGAGGCCTTGGCCTCTTGGACCTACACACTTGGCAGTGGGTTCTGATTATGAAACATTGCAGGAGACTGATTGGTCGCGAGGAGAACTTCTGGGTGTGCATCATGGATACTAAATACGGCGCTGCTCATACCCTTGTTAAGACACCGCGGGGAGCATCTCATGCATGCAGGCTTGTTGCTGCTGGCATGCCGTTCGCCTTTGCTAACTTTGCGTGGAGAATCGACGATGGCAAGGACGTTTTATTTGCAGAAGACAACTGGCTCGGTGTGCTCCCAATCTGCTTGTGGCCCACGTTTATCAACATGGAGGTGGATTGGCCAAGACATGTGAGTGCATGCTTTGCTGATGTGGGAGTTTGGAATGAAGAAAGCATCAGGGCCTGGGCCAGCGACCTCCTTTTTTAGGGCGTTATGCACTTGCCAAGGGCTTAGAATCGTGACATGCTCCTGCAGTCGCAGACGGAGTCCCCCCAAGTCAACAACTCAAAATTTTACATGCAATTATGCTGTGCTAAGGTGGGTGAATGCATGGGAAACTATAATGCAAAAACGAAGTACCTCAAGATGATCTGGAAAGTGAAGGCACTGCCCAGGGTGAGATTCTTCCTTTGGCGTTTGGTTGGTGATCATCTCCCTACAGTAGCTTTGCTGACCCGCAGGAGACTTGCTGAGTGCAGTAGCTGCGTTTGGGGTTGCAATGTTGACGAGACGCCGGAGCATATTATATGGGAATGCCTGTGTGCACAAGTGTTTTGGAGCAGCCACCAACTTCTTGGGGCCGTCTCTGCTCTTGGTCTTCGCCATGGTGAGGGCACTGGGAGTTCATTTTTGCAGCGATTCCTTGAATTTGTGGTGGCATCTGTGCGGTGCGAAGCTAATAGTGTGGTGCACGCTGCAACCTTAGCCACGGCGATGTATTACATTTGGGAGATCCGCAATGCGAAGAAGCACAACGATGAAAGGCCAAATTACAATCTCATCCTGCGGAAGCTGCAGATTGAGATAGCTCTGCTTCATAGAACCCGTCCCTCCACGTCCTGCGGGAACCTGCTCAGTTCACCTGAACTGAACGTAGCCCAAAACTGGGTTCCCCCTCCCACTGGATGGGTTAAATTCAACTGTCACGTGACCATTGGTGATCATTTGGCGGGCCTTGGTCTGGTGGCTAGGGATCACATGGGGAAGCCCCTTCTGGTGATTGGAAAGAAAGTATTCTCTCAAGCAAGTGCAGCCATGGAAGCTTATGCTATGCTGGAGGCCCTTGAAGTGGCTAGGACTGCGCTTCCGAAGACTCGGGCCATCGAGCTCCAAACTGACTCGACGCTGGCCATGCTGGAAGTGCGTACAATTCTCGCCCAGGTGCCCACGGGGGGTGTGTTTGCCAAAGCAATTCTCCATGCTCGGGACCTTGATGCTCTTTTCATTACGTGCATTAAGCGGGACGGCAACGCGCCGACGGACTGGGCGGCGCGCGCTGCTTGTCGGTCCGACTTCGGGCATGCCTCTCCCTGAGCCTTTACTTAAGTTACTGCTTTTGGACTTCCTCTTTGATCCTCTGTAGAGGACGCTGAATGTAACGGTGCCCTCCGTTTGAATGAAGGTTAATTTTTAGAGAATAAGAGAATAGAATATAATATCTTTATTTTCCTCTATTCTTTCTCTGCTTTCAATATCCTATTGAGAGAATAGAAATATTCTTGCGTGAATTGGAAACGGATAGTCAACCGTGTTTTTTTCATCCTTGAAATTAACTGTAAGGGATAAAGGAGTGATCTTGAAGCTGCCCAAAAAAAGAACAAGAAACTCAAGGAGCACATTGCTCCAATGCAAGGAAAGATGAAGGATACAAACGAAAAGTCCTCTTGATTAGATACTAGAAACAAAATAATACAGCTATCGTAAAAAGAGCAGATATTTCTTGTGGGTTGGAAATTGGAAGTAATGATGTACAGTAGTTGATTAATAAAGAAAAACAACGAGGCTAATTGACATTAAACAGCCTTGCCGGTGTCCTCAGCGAGATCGCTGCGTGCAAGCTCAAAGTCAAATTGAAATTAATTAATTGCCGATACGAAAAAGAAAACCAAAATAAAAAAACCGAACTCTAAGAAGTATTCTTCCACCACCCCCTGCTTTAATATCTTCCAACTTGTTCTCGCCGGTTTAAGAACCTTTCTCTGTTTAAGACTTGAGCGAAGAGACAAAAAGATCAAGAGTGGCAGAGCGCGAGTGTGAGAGATAGAGTGAGAAATGGAGAAAGAAGAGGGAATTCTGAAGGAAGGAAGGAGGCAATTGAAGCTCCCACTGCCTCTAAAATTAGCCAACTTGCTTATGTTGCTATCCAATTCTTGTCGATGGCGTTCGTCGGCCACATAAGTCACGAGAAGCTTGCGGGTGCTTCCATTGGCATTTGCTTCGTCAATGCCGTCGGCTTCTCGGCCCTCGTATGTGCGCTATATCCCTTAACTGCAACTTCCTGTTAGAAAAGAAAAACATCTCCAGTTCTCATAGAATGATATTTGATAACAAGAAAAAGATGTTATAACGTAACCTCATATAAGCCTATTCTTAAATCACATTTTTGTAAAATATATAAAATTGATAGCTTAACCTTTTTTTTTTTTTTAATTATTCAGTTTTTTTTATTGTGTTATATATATATATATATATATATACATATATAACAGATGTTCGTGAGCATGGCGCTAGACACCTTGTGCGGCCACTCATTCGGCGAAAAACAGTACCGAGATGTCGGGCTTTACCTGCAAAGAGCAAAGAGAGTTGTCCTCCTGGCGAGCGTCCCCTTAGCCTTAATTCTGGCCTTCTCCGGCAGATTCCTCAACCTGCTGCACCAAGTTCCACATATCTCCATGTCGGCCCAATCCTTCGTCCGCTGGATGATACCATCTCTATTTGCCTACGGTCTTCTGCTTTGCTCTTCTCCGGATTGACAGCCTTGCTTCACTTACTCGGCTGTTGGTTCCTCATCTACAAGACTGGGCTGAGCTACAGAGGAGCTGCACTGTCTGTTTCGGTCGCCTATTGATTCAATCTGCTGCTCTCAGTGGGCTGTTGGGTTTCCTTAAAACTCGGGATCGCATCTACATTTATGGTTTGGTATGTATTATTGACTAAGTTTAAGCTATTCCATCTCCAGTTTCTCACCTTAGTGATGGATAAAATTCTAATTGCAGCTTGCAAAACTAGCAGTTTGAGCTGTTGCTGCTGATTTCTGGTTTTCTTTCAAATCCAGAGTTGCAAACATCTTTGATGTCAATAAGGTGATTATCGTCTTCTGTGGGAAAATATTTTGTTTAAAAATTATTAGCTAATTGTTTGATCAATGTCAGTCAAAACACTTCTTCATTAGTGTATGTGATCTCTTTGGGAATCAGTGCTGCAATCAGGTTGGGAGATTAAGCAACATTTTTCTCCTAAATTCTTTATTTAATGATTAAAAATTACAAAAGTAGCACAAAAACAGTTCATTTGTTTCTAATTTCTCAGTACCATAGCGTCCAATGAACTCGGAAGTGGAAATCCAAAGACTGCAGAGCTAGCCGTGTTTGTTGCTACATCAACCATCGTTGCCGAAGGTTTAGTAGTTGGATTAGTATTGATCTCCTTTCGAAAAATTTGAGGGCGAATTTATAGCCATGAGAGCCAAGTAGAGAAAGCTGTGGCATCCATGATGCCGTGGATTGCATTGTCTCATTTCATTGATGGGTTGCAGTGTGTTCTTTTAGGTAAACTAATTGTAAACTTGCAATTAAGTAATGAAGTTACGGAACTAAAGTGATTTGTTGCGTTTAATTGGTTTATGCTTGTGATTTTAGGCACAATTAGGGGATGTGGTCGGCAAAAGATGGGAGCTTTAGTTTGTCTCTCTTCATACTATGCTATTGGCATTCCATCCTCAATTCTCCTTGGTTTTGTTCGCCATAAAGGGGTAAAGGTTAGGTTTTTGTAGCAACAAAATGATCTTTCGTAAGTTTATATCAGCTAATTAACATTTACATTGGATGATATGAACAGGGTCTTTGGATTGGAAACATCTGTGCAATCTTTGTTCAAGACTTGGTGCTTATTATTTTCACTGTACTCACAGATTGGGCGAAACAGGTAATTCTCAATATGAATGCCCGTCTGTTGAAAAAGCTTCAACTCGGGGCTATTCAAACATTTGTTGTTCAAATAGATTGCTTTTATATAGTATCTTTTCCAAAGTCTTCTTGTGAGCATTTGAATTTTTTTTTTTTTTTTTTGGTAACAGTTTATAAAAGCCAATGAAAGAATGCAAAACGATGGGGAGCCTTCGAATGCTGACTTTCCGGATTCCATTTATCTGATATGTAATAAACAATCAGATCAGAGTTCTTCGTCTATCTCTGTTAGCTTTGAGTAATATGAAAGCAATAAAATAAAGAACCCTTAAGAGAGAATTTTGTTTATATGAAATATAAAAAAAATACAAGAACTCTCGCTTGAAGTATGCGACACAAATGTTAGATAATGCTCAAATCTCTTAAAAAAGGGTCCTCTAAACATCTCACAAATCAAGAACTTACACACAATCGTCAAACTTCTTGATATCTTGGGAAACTTGACATGGCGTTGAAGATAGGTAAGGAAGTGACCTTGGGAGAGACCTTTGCCCATTGTGGTAGTTAGAAATTACATCTTTAATGTTTCCTGACTCATCTATTGCTGAACGGCTGAGGTTCCCCTGTGCTGCAGAGAGATTCTAAAATCTAAAATTCTCGATGGCCTGGAGACTTGTGATCTGAAAATTCTTGGCCAAAGTGAATGCAAAACTAAGCTCCCTTCTTCTGTTGATCATACCCTAACCATCATCTCATCAAATTTGTTGAAGATGAAGACTCTGATCGCTATCTTTTCATGTGACATGCCATCTCTTTCCCCATAGATAATCTAATGGATCAGCTTCCTAAAATGTTATATTTTAATGTCTTGGAGTTAAAATCAACAAGGAATGTGGGGTGAATTATATGGAATGCAACATTAGATGGATTACATTCAAAAAAATATTAATATTTTGAAAATCTTTGGTTTTTAGCCTCGTTTTTCACCTTTAAAAAATTTTGGCAGCTAAATGACCATGGAGAACACATTCATGCATTGGGATGAAGTTATGTAAATGATATGTACATTCATTGAACTTTCTTAAAACTTAACAAACTTGCGTTAAACATGTTAAATATAACATATGTAAAGTTAATAGTTTTTATTGAATATTGAATTTAGTTTCAATGATCTTTGGTTAAGCACAATTCCAACAATTAGATTACTAGAGTAGTGATCTAAACTATAGAATCATGATGCATTTAAAAGAGGCACATTATGGAAAAGCATGTTATAACGATTGTTTATATCACAAATCTAATATCTAACAACCTAAACTTGTATTGACATATATTAATAAGATTATGTTAACTTTTGTCTATTGAGGTTTTGTTAATGTTTCACATACTTTTGACTAACACATTTAGGTGTTATGCATGCACATCATAGGACATAAGGGGAGCAATGAACATATTTCACATATTTAAGAATGGGTTAAATGGTTAAAACTTTATAATATAGAAATTGCTATAGTTTGGTTAGATCAAACATTTAGAATGTTGTATGACAATAGTAAGTTATATCATGTTGTTGATGCAACAACACTTGTAGAAGTTAAATATAGACTATAGTAAGTTATATCTTGTTTATTTTTATTATATTATTGAATTTGATTTCTTTTAAAATATTATGTAAATTGTTTAAATTTAAATTTAAAACTATGTTTTATATTTATCATAGTTTGATAAATCTTATTAATCGGATGTATATGTATTAGTCATATCACAACTGTGATAAGGTAGTATTAGAATATGTTAGATACCAATCACAAGGAATTGAATTAATAAGTTGACAATATATATATATATATATATTAATGTGCTTAAAATGTTGTATAAAATGGACTTGAGAAACCTAAATTTGTGAGATAAGGAACAACTAGCATGAATAATGTTTAACTACAAAAAGAATAGTCTATAGAAGAAAGAGAACAACTAATAAAAGAGATGAATGATGAAATATAAGTCGAGAGGGATGGATTTTGTAGCTAATAGAAAGCAAGTTGGATTATGTTGGGTGGACAAGATGATGGACTAATTTTAAAATCTAAATCCATTATACTTTGCTAAGACAAATGATCCCATTCGAGTCAAAGATTGGTTAGATTGGATAAAGATTCTATTCGATAGCTTATTCTATAAGAATATTTGGCCGCAATGCTCACACTCTATGGTACAATAAGCCATTTGTGGTGTGATCAACAAAGGCTTATGTTTGTAGTAGAACCAATTTAGAAATAACTTAGAGAGAATTTCATCTACCTTTTCAGTATGTCTTAAAATCTTTTAGGGACAAAATGTGGGATAAACTAATAAGATTATTTTAAAGATATCATAGTTGTTGAATATGGATAGATACTAACTTGAAAAAGGAGGCATTACAAGTGTTAATTACTAAAAAACAAAATCACTACATGTTCACATGTCATAATAAGTCTAATGTCACCTATACAATTTTTCACATATAAAGAGCTAGGAGAGGCTACTCATGGAACTAAGCAAACTTATGCCATGATGGAGGTTATAGGAGAATCAAGTAAAAGGAAAAGTTCATTTCTACCTCATGATGGATAGAAAATTAAAAAGAATGATGTCAAGCTCAATGTTGTAAAGCTCAAATCCATCTAAGGATATGGTTCAAGAGAAAAAGCTTAAATGTAAAATTTGTAAAAAAACAAAAAACAACACTAGGGAGTGTGCAAGAAAAGGGGCACAATTAGATATTTCCCTTGTAAAGAATTTGTGCACATCACCAAAGAATGTCAAATGGTTTTGGGAAGAGTCATAGAATGTGGTAATAAAAGTGATAGGGCACCAACATAACAGTTCTATTACTGCAAAACCTAGTCAAATAATTCTTATTTCGTGTGATAAGGGAGAAGGCTAAACTTCTACATCTCCAACCAAAATGACACAAATGAAGGATATACATAATCATTTAGAGAGAATCTCCAACATCCCTAGAAGTAATGATAGGTACATTACTTTTGCAAAACATACATATGGAGATGTTATTTAACTACAATATGGCACATTTTTTTATTTTTATTGAAACAAGGATATTACTAGATCAACATACCCTAATTTATTACATTACCTATAAGAAAAGAAATTATAGTGGATAAATGCATTGAGGATAATATTGAAATCAATGAAAAATTCTTTAAATCCCAATTGATTGTAATAAGATTAAAGGAATTTGACATTTCCCTACAAATGAAATAATTGATAACCCATCAAGTCACCATAGACTATTTGGAAAATATAATGGAGAATCATGTAATAAATGGTATTATGTCATATATTTTGGTAAGGCTAAAAAAGTATTTATTATATATGCAATATAAGTAAAGAATTTAGTACATAAAAAGCAAAGAGTGCTTTTTTGCTTCTATACAAGAAAGCAAAAAGGAAGTGTTAAATCTATATAATGTTCCTGTAGTATGTGATTATTTGAATATATTTTTTTAATTTAATTGTTGGCATGGTTATGTGGTTACCATGAATATACAAATTAGGTATTCAAATTTTATATTTTAGTATATGTTTCATGGTTTCATAATTTAAATAAATCATAAGACATGATAATTATAGCTAAGTTTAAGATTTCAAGCATGAAAATATGGTGTCACAATGAGAAGCTACCTAAACAACAATCTAGAAAATATAAATCTAGCTCCAAGAAGCAAAATAAGGAGGATAAAAAAAACACAAAGACAAAACCATAGTTATGACACGTATTGTTACACCATCTACCTTGACATTTGAAATTATGCTATCATAGTAAAGATAAGTATCAAACTCGAGAAAACATTGATTGGTACATCCTAAAATCTTTATTGAAAAATTCAAGACTAGTGTGAAACTAAAACTTGTGAAACCTATCAAGACATGGTAGACTTCAAGACAATTTGGCTAAGATACTCAGAACTAAGTCGTATTAATCATTCAACAAAAGAAGTTGGATGCGAGTTGTTAATGAATCCTAAGATTTAACAAAGAAGCTTTGAGAGCTCTTAATGAATACATTATTCTATTTAAAGAATCATGAAGACAACTACTAAGACAAGCAATGGAGCATGGGATTAGTTATGCTAATCGTCTCCATGGCAAACATTGGCATGTAATGTAACTCAATAGTAAAGAATGAGAAAATAAAAATCCAAACCAACTAGTTACTAGAGAAAGAATAATTGTTCTCTATTAGTTTGTCTTGTGATTCTCAAATAGTTATCACATCAAAGAATAGAGGATGTGTATCAATCAGCACACACTTCATAAGATCATCATCAAGAATGGATTTTCTCTCCCAAGACTTGGTGATTTGTTGGATTAACTCTATCATGTAAAAACTTTCTCAATACTTGATCTAAATTACTAGATTGACTCCATCATGCTCAAATCAAGTTCATATAACCTTGATGTTTTTCATATCATGTGCCTTAAATTGGGTAAATAACTTAACTACAAAGAAATGAAATTTTTAACAGGAACATCAACACTAATTTTTTAATCCAATTAGGTTCTAAAAAGACAATACAATTCGTTGTATAACTTGAAATCAAAGGTTAGTTGGTTATAGATTTTAGAGAAAAGGTTCAAAGTCAAAATTTTGACTAAACTCACTAGATTCAAAAGGGTTTGATTGGAATTGGTTAGTTGAAAGCAGATCAAATTGATTAATTTTGGGCAAATCGATCAAATTGGCAATAAGGATATGTTAATTTCACCTTTTTATTAAATTTTACTGATATTATTTTATATAAAAAGCATATTTTATATGATTTTTCTATTAGTTATAATAACTCAAATTAGTGTTAAAATTGGTATGCTATGTGCAAAAAAGTCATGGGATAGAGTCCCAGACATTTATAGCTTTTTGCCCTTTTATTTTTTAGATTTTTTTATAATTTTCATGTAAGTATGATAAGAATACTTTATAACTTAATTTTAAAATTTTGTGGTCCTTGCCAAAGCCCCTCACTCTCCTTAGGATTTCATTTGTTAAGAGGCTAACAAATGAATGGTTATTAGATCATTTGTTCTAGAAGTGTCCTAATAACTTCCTTATTTTTTTTGTGACTTGATTATTCAACATGTTTTACTAGATTAAAGGGTTTTATCAAGTTTTTTGTTTTGTTCACCCATGACTAATGCACCACTAAGAGAGATAGAACTAGTCAATTATCTCTAATTGTTACTACTGCTCTTTATTGGATTTGGAAGAATTGGAATGTCAAAGTCTACAATTGTTGTTTACATTCATTGCAAGTCATAGTTGCATTCATTCAAGTGTCCACTAAACAACAAATTTCCCATCCAAATAAAGATACCAAGGATCCACTTAGAAAGTTGAAGCATCCTAACTCATCTTTATTGAAGTAGGATCACCTCACACCCCAAAACCCACTTCCAAACTAGTTGAAGGTCAATCTTGATGCTTTGATCACACATCTCATGCTTACTAGGGGTGTAGCAATCCTTTGGGATCCCCTAACGAATGTGCCTATAGTGGGGGGTTCCAAAAGCCCACATCTATTGGTATTTCAATAAGGTTGGTAAGAGTTAAAGGTGTTGTCTTAATACTTTGTCTTATTGTTGAATAGTTTGAGAATCTTTGTATTGAGAATAATTCTAATTCTATTATTTTTAATATTCTTCACATTTTTATGAAAGAAAACATCTTGTCTCATGTGTGAAAGTTGATTCCATTTTTATAAGTGTAAAAAAAGTTTTTCATCCCTTATATTTTTTGGTCTACTAATTTTGTAATAAATTTTTATATTTATGAAATCAATTAGAAGAGTTTTAAATGGGTTAAGGACACGTCCTTTCCACCAACTTTATTAATGATCAATCCTCAAGAGTAATAATCATAGTATAGATTTTGGCTACAAATAACTTATAAAAGAGGGTTTGAACCCCATTTTTATTTTTGTATTTTTTAAATTACTTAACTTTTAACATAAATTTACATAATAGTAATACAAAATTTGTATAATTCCTTTGATATGTATTTTCTTCTTTGCAAAAGGTGTGTTAGTTTGCCTCTCATCACTGTTGTCAATGTTTAATTTAAAAAACTTATATTTTTATTTAATCTCATTTTTAAGGTGAAGATTGTACAAAAATAGATTTTTGAATTTTCTAATGCTTAATATCTTGTCCACTAAAAACATTTCACTTAGACTTCAAGTTTAAATCTGTAATTAAATTTATGTGACATAATATTTAAATCAAAAAAAAAAGCTAAATAGATTTGTAATCTCCATTTTTAAATATAAAACTTATTTTTAATTATTAAATAATTAATCCAACTAGAATGATGCTTTGAAAACATCCGAAAGCTTAGCTAAAAATCGTTTGACGAGCAAACCTCCTCAGCAAACATTCCGTATATTTAATCTCTTGGTTGTCGCGTGAGTTGGGAGAGTTTACTACTCTTCTTAGAAAGGATATAACCCTAAGCTGTGCACGGTTTTCAAGATTATACAACTAGTTAGTATAAAACAGACATCTTTAGCTAGTATACATGATTATACATTTGTGAAGGACTCATACAAAATACCATTATCAAGTTGATGGTAAAGGAAATGTGCCAAAAAATAAAATAGAGAAATAAGCAAACCAAACAACCATGGGCACAAAAACAACCAACACGAGAAGCATGCTAAGAAAGCACGAAGAGCGAAGGGTGCATGACTTTTAACTCAGGTTGCACCCCTTGTGTTAAAAAATATATTTTTTATGGAAACTAGCATATAAATCCCATATTTCTTCCTTAACCAGCACAAAATGTACCTCACAATTTCTTATTCTATATGAAGCTTTCGAAAGCATAGAACAACAAGCCAATGCCACGCAAATCTCAAGCTTACCAATCTAAATTTACGAAAGCTTCAAAAAGTGTCACTAACACAGGCCACAAATAAATAAAATTTCAAAGAAAAATCTGAGGGCACCTTTAGACCAAACAATTCATAACCTTAAGCTGCCAAACCTGTCCATAATCATTCCTCGCAAAAATTACAATAAAGTTCAGAAAAGCTAAATCAATTTTTCCAACAGTTGGGCGTCATCTTGCCTCCCAACCCAATATATCCATATAAGAGAGCATTTCGTTCAGTCAACAAGTTAGATGTCGCTCATAAACTATCACCCACATCTCCTTTCATCATGCTCTCCTTGTTAGATTCTTGCTCTCCTTCACCTGTAGCGAGTTGGCGCTGGCTATTCTTCCAACAACCGTCCAAATTCATACCCGAGTCTTCACTGCAGGACCTCCGGTGCCGTCTATGCCTCCGATGCACCCTCCTTTCTCCATCAAGGAGCTCTTCCCTGTGCTGGTGGTGGCGATGTTTGTGGTGGTGCCTGTTATGATGGCCTTTACCTTTAGCTCCTTCATTTCCACTGCTCGATTCAGAGAGACTTCCCGAGTCTGAAGTAGAATGATGGTGCCTATGTTTCCTCTTGTGGGACCTTCTCTTCCTCCCACGCTCATGATGTGAATCACTATCATATTCATCATCGGTACTCTCCTCGCTCAAGCTCCTCTTTCTTGACCTATGCCTGCGTTTCTTCTCCACCTTCCCGTCGTCACCTGATGAATCCGAGTGACCATACCTGCGGTGGTGCTTCTTAGATTTCTTCTTAGTGTATTTCCTCCCATCATCACTGCTTTCGGTGTCCGTGTCCGAATCAGATGCAGAGGAGGTCCTATTCTTGCGCATCTTTCTCTTTTTAACCTTCGCAGCATCAGCTTTTGCCTTTGCTGCAGCTTCCAGTTTCTGTTCCCATTTCAGGGGGGCTTCCTTCTTTTCCAAAACTTTCTTCTTCTTCTCTTCAACCAACTGCATGAACTTCTTGGCATCCATTTGATGAAATTAAGAACAAGCGCACCAACTGCATTGTCGTGAAATGATGCAAGGAAGTGCATCTCACAAAAGAGAAAACCGCATGTTAGGTCTTGAAGTAACCCATTCTCTTATGAAAGTTAGCTAAAACTAGTGATTCAGAAGCATCCATAGACACTAAACAACAAAAAAAAAAGTACCGGTGGTAATAAAAGGAACAACAGCACAGCATTAATACAGCCAAGTAAAAAAAACCTATATATATATATGTATATATATATATATATATATATATATACAATGCAAAATGGTTAAAAATTACTTCATTAAACTAAACCTCCAAATTGTTCATTAGGAAACATACATAATGGACAATTACTCAAACCTTTATAATTCAGCACATCAATTTCCAACACTTAGTTGCAGTTAAAGAACTGTTAAACCCCAAATGTTTTTCAATCTAAAAACTATGGAATCTGACTAAAGTTAACGAGCCTTTCATGTCCCGTGATCACGTAAACCAAATGAGAAACGACGCAGGTTTAATCAGTCAAAAAAAAGGAAAATGTCACCAAAAGTTGCTGGGGAGAACCCCTCAATCATCAATTGAGGGTAATTATCCCGTTGACAACAGAGCGGGTATTGCAGTGCTGGCTCATTACTAAGAGGCACCTCTACCCCTTAGTGATAACTGAGAGGCAAGGTTGTGCCACTGGTACAACCAAGGGGCAATTTTTTTTATAATAGCAAGTTTTTAAAGAATTTTCCAACAGGGAACCGACTGAAACAAAACCGGTTCTTTTGGTCAGGTTTCAGACCAGTTCCTCTGGTTCTTAGAAATGAAGAATCCACTCAACTATGCTCTATAAACATTCATAATGGAGACAACCTCGACGAAACTCAATTGTATGTCTGAAGATACGAACAAAATACAGCCTCAAACTTTTACATATTAAGCAAAAATGTCAAGTGAACATTATCACCAGATAAACTCATGGTAGAGGGGAACAATACAAAATATAAATAAAATGAAATATAGAACTCCATGAAGTAAAGAAAAAGATGGGCTCAACTTTCTTACCTTATATTAAAAAATCCTTGTGCAAGCCTAAGAACCTTTAGAGCTTGTTCAAACTGATCTCTCAAGTTTAGCTGAAACAACAAGCGTGCATATATTAGACACAATAAAGAACATTATAGAGTAACTTCTGCTTTTAAACATTCATCAAACTAACATCAGCATTCCTTCTTTACTACAAAAGATGAGAACATTTCCGGAACAACATGAAAGGTGTCTTTAAAATGCATAATATCTGAAACATGTAACTGAGAAAAAAAAAAAAAAGAAGGAAAAAAAATTATAATGAAGACAAAACAAACACTTCAGATACTATAATAAAAGGCACAACTTCTCAACATATTTTCCCTCTATGTAATTCCACACTGGCTTAGAAACTTGGATATCTTTCTTTCCATTTAAGGTAATGGTAAGTCTTCTAATTTGTAACACTTCAAGAATTGTAGTAAAAAACAATATATGGATGCAACTCTTGGTCTTAATTGATAGATCTAACCACCCCAAAATACTTGTCATGAGACAAAACTGTCTCCACTATCACTACCTTCACCAGTGACAAATTACAAACACATCCAGTGCTTAAAATATTAAATAAAATCAAACAACATAGTATACAACTAACCAAAACCTTCCCAATTCTTGCTTTATTCGTATTCAGAAAAGGAAATTTAGGATGGATGTACATCACTTTAGTCTATACACAGCATCAACAACAACAAAATGGTTTAAAGCCACTATATCCTCTTTCCCAAATAACTTTGCATTGATGATTTTGTCCCCTCAAGCTACTAAATATAATAGTATGCACTTCATAACTGTAAATACCCAATGAAAATGTCCAGTTCAGTAAACTCCGAGAAAGGGAGAGGAGAATCGAACTCTAAATGCTTCCACTAGACAAGCATGGCTAAAAGAGCAAAACTTTTTATCAACAAAATTCAAAACAGGAAAGGTAATTGGATTGCAGTTGAAGATCAGATAATTACAAAGACTATTCAATACTTTTAGAATCTTCTCTCTCCACCCAAAGAGAATTGTAGTCTGCAAACTACTCATAAGCTACTACACAACATACCTTTATTTATAGAAATCAAAATGATTCAATTACTCAACAAGTTACCATAGAAGAGCTTAGGAGAGTGGTGGAAGGACTGAACGGAGACAATACTACAAGCCCAGATGGGTTCATTGGTCAATTTTACAGGCAATGCTAGGGCATTATCACACTAGATCTGCTAGATACCACCCAAGACCTCTTGAATGGGAGCCCAATTCCTTCATCAATTACAAATATATGGATAATCCAAATTCCAAAATTAAAATCTACAAGATCATTCAAGGACTTCAAGCCTATCAATTTGTGCAATTTTGTCTGCAAGATCTTCACTAGAAGTTTAGCCAATAGAATCACAAAAATCCTACAAAATAATCTCTCAACAATTTGCATTTATTAAGGGAAGAAACATCATTGATAACATACTACTAGTGCAAGAGATGGATAGTCACATCAATCATAAAACAAAGATAATAATCTCATTATCAAGCTAAAGATGCAAGTTGTATTTGACAACCTCAACTAGGAGTTTCTATCCAATGTATGAGGGACAATTGGATTTCATGCTAAATTCATATAATTGGTTAAAAACTACCTTCAATTTAATAGATCCTTTGCGCCTATAAATGGAAGCCCATGTGGCTTCTTCAAAACAACCAAAAGAGTAAAACAAGGTGACCCTCTTTCACCCACTTTACTCATTATGGCAACAGAGACCTTAAGTCATGGAATCAGAAAATTGCATTCTAGTGAGAAAATGGACAATTTCTTAACACCAAAAGAATGATACTTGTTACTCATCTCACATTTGTAGATGACACTGTCATTTTCACAAAAAGGAAACAATCACTGAAAAATCTAATGAAATTTCTACATTTATTTCAAAAAGGCTCAGGTCAAAGCATTAATCAGTATAAAAGCAATTTTATTGTTTTTGACAAATACCCAAAACAACTAATAAACTTAATTAAGTACTAATAAAATTAATTAAGTTCAAGATAAGATTTGTTATATGATCTTTACATTTCAAATACCTAGGAATCAAGATCGAGAAATAAAAAATCAATTTACCAACACATCATTGATAGCATAACCAAAAGAATTGATGGCTAGAATAACAAATAGTTATCAAAGGATGAAAAGTTGGTATTGATCAAGAGTATTAAATTCTATACCCACTCACCTCTTAACAGTGTCAGAGCCACCAAAAATCAATTATAGAACAAACTGAAATGTCTATGGCAAACTTTTTCCAGAAAAACTCAAACAATCCAACTAGCTTTAATTAGACGTCCTGGAAGAAAATAACTATCTCAATTGAGAAAAATGGTCTCAAAGTTAAGAATATTATAACAAAAATCAAGATATTCACATGCAAAATATGATAGTTATTCTATGATTCCAATTCATTATGGATAACATTCATAAGAACCAGGTATGAAAACAACCTTCAAAATTGGCAAGCTAACCAAGGGCTGATACTTCATCTACATCGTGCAAGATGCTTACACTAAATGCTTTTCTACAAGAAGCCGACCTGCTAAGCTCAGGCAACATGTACATCGTGCAAGATGCTTACACTAAATGCTTTTCTACAAGAAGCTGACCTGCTAAGCTCAGGCAACATGTAAGAATTTATATGCTCTCTCCAAATTGCAAAGAGTTTTAGCTCAAACAAGGCCTATGATAGGTTATGTGATGACAACCCAATAGATTCAAACTCTCCAAATTTATGGAACAAGAGGTTCCCAGTTAAAATTTCAATGTGGCTATGGCACATATTCAACCAAACCCTACCATTTCCATCAGCACTTCAAAATTTGGGCTTTCAATTACCCTCCAAATACCAATTTTGTGATCATGAGGAACATGGAATTGCTTTGAATAGATGTTGGGGGTGACCACAAAAAACAACATAATAGAGTACAACCAAACTCAACAATAGTAGATTGCAAAACATTCAATTGATCTGGGGGAACTAGCAACGATTTTACCTAGCACTATTTGCTAAGTGATGTGGAAAGCATGAGCATTAAGTTATTTTGAAGGTAAATTCACATCTTATTCTCATCTGATTAACTTGATATTTGTTCACATGTATAGGACATTCCAAGCAATTCCTATGCAAACTAACAAAAAGACAACACCCATACTTTGCAAACTACAATCTACCTTTCCCACATCCAAATGACCTGTGAGAAGATTGCTGAGAACACCTCAAATGATTTCTATTGACATTCAAGTTTGATCTGTACTAAAGCCTATATAGAATGGTTCAAATATAAAATATATTGCAATACAATAGGCACATATTGGTTGGATCTATTTTGACCTGTCGACATCACAAGTTTTATGTTATAAGCAATGATATAACTTCAATGGCTTACTATTTTTATCGTCTACAAGAATTGGCTTTTAAACCGAAAAATCATCTAATCATTTTCACACACCGTACTATTACAATTTCTGCAATATATACAATTTGCTATCAATGACCACCATTCAAATGACTTGGTGAATTCATACAATATGTCACCCAAGTTTGTTCAATATGTCAAGGAGCTCTATGCAGCATTTTTTAGTCGTACAAAAAGAGCCTAGATCAAGTATACTGCGAAACAACCATCTAAAGCCTTCCATTGTTCAACCGAGGAGACAATCATAATTGGACAATATCTACACTTTCAGCTATGGATAAGCATGTTTTAGAGCTATTATCACCATTCATAATATGCTGCAATCGTATTGAGACGATGACCTTCTCAAAGGCATCAACTAAGTACATCGACCAACCACATATTTGCCTCAGTCATACTAATACTACAACGTCAAACAAGTCTTCGATTGAGTACGACAACCAATTACACTAGTAGCACGATCATAAAATACTATGGTGCCAAACTTTTCTTCAACCTTATACAACATAGTTCCCATCAGTCAAAACATCGTCAAGTTACACTTCGCATTTCTTTGACCATCAAACCAGTACTTCTGACAACCAACGCTACTGTTCACTTTGTGCCGTCACTGTTCCACACCGAAGTTGATTAGACAACCCACGAAATCGACATTTCTCATACTTTTGTCTCATTGTAATCAGACAATGCTCAACAACCTAGCATTAGATAAGTACAAAGAACCCACAGATGTGAAGGCAGATAATATGTCCATTCAAAAATAATTACTATCACTCAGACACATTCAATTGACAACTTTTTAAGATGGACTAGTACATTATGAAACATATCACACTAATCATCAAAACAGATCAATTGCTATTGTACAATAGTTTGAGACTGCAACACATAAGACAAATTGAAGCACAAAATCAGTGACGACCTATTTTAATTGAGCTTAATGCTATTTCATGTGTGAATACTTTATGAAATTAGTCATAGTTACCACAAAACAAAAAGGCTATTTGATAGTGACTTCTGAGTTAAAAGGAGATTTTGAAAATGAACTTTTATAAAGGGATTTTTATGCAAGTAAAAATAGAGTTTTTGCAAAAATTATTTGCTAAAAACAAAAATCAAAAAGGAAAAATTTTGAAACGAAGTTCGAAATATGAAAAATATACTATTAAATAATATATCACCAAATAATACAAGAAAACAATTCCCTCAAAAGAAGTAAAAAAGAAAACAAAAAAAGTATAACAAAATACATAGTTTTGGAGGCTCAAACGATGTTTCTAATAATCCTTCAATAAAAGTGGCCATCAAACCTTGCACTCCACATACAAATAACCATAACCACAATCCATGTCCCTAAGAAAGCCAAGAGATTATCAAGAAAACCATAATATTTGTTGAAGTTTAGTGAATTCATCAATCAACACCACAATGGCAATCATTGTTAAGTTTTTATGACTACTTAATTTCTTGATCAAATGCTCCATCGTGTATGACATTCCAAGCTATGTACCATATATTTTAAGGCTCCTTTTATGCCTAACAACATTTAGCAAAGAGTCAATGTCTTCCCTTAACATGTTCTTTCCCATTTACCATGATTACAAAGAACTTTCAATTGGGCACTTCCAATCACTCTTAGAAAAGCTTTCACCTTTACATTCACCATGATCAAGGAATATACATTTCTCTCCAAAGTTTGAATCATTTTCCCTGAGAACCATTATATTAAAATTGTCACCATTGTCATTATCCCAAGGACATGTAGATTAAACAAAAAATTGGGTAATTTAGTTCTCGTTACATGGTTAACACTACATCTAGTGTAATCATCAAACACGAGGAAGTTCTCTGATAGTATTGCCAATAGCTTCATCATGCAAAAGGACTTCATCCTCAACAAAGCATAATCCAAGAGCATCTAAATTGAAGCAAAGAACCAAGGGTAAAGATCTCAACAATTTATCATACAAGTTCATACAAGACATTAGAGTGGCATCTAAGATGTTTCGTAACACACCCAAACTCAATCTACTTGGATAACCTCATAGCACTTATTGACCTCCTTTTAAGCATTGTGGTACTTTTCAATTCATGCCAAAAACTTAGCAACCAAAAAATTAATATTTTTATATGATTTGTCCAACAAATAACTATTGTACTATTTGTGAATTCTTCCACTATCAGAAACAACTGATCAAGGGAAAGACTTCATTACACTCCTTTCATCCAAACACACCAAGCCATTCACAATTTCAGAACAAGCTTCTCTCCATAAACTAAAAACATTTCAATGTGATCAATGGGAAAAAATGCCCCTATCAAAGTTTCATGTGACAAGTAGGACTGATACAAAAACCAAAACTTGGTTGAGGATTGATGACCTATCACCTCAAGCATCAATTGGTGTAAAAAAAAAGAGACCATGCTAGCAAACATTATCAATTAGATGTGGATAAATGGTGTCTACTGCAATTTATTTTACATTATCTAAACATATTATCAAAATTGCTATAATCAATATTGTTAAATGTAATCAATAAATCAATCATGCAAGTCCCTAAATATAACAACTAAGGACATATTATTTGAACTTGACACGAAATCATGTGTTTGAATTTACTCTTCCAAACAAAAGCATCTTATAGTGTGTACAAACCCATGTATGCGCAGATATTCCTTTGACCATTTAGTTGTTTTGACATCGTATATATTTTTGATGTTTCAGAATAACTTTGATCATGTGTTCATCATAACAATATTTTTTTTTTGCATTAAACTCAAGAGATGGCTTTGAATTCATATTTTAAAGGTTAAGTAATTAAACTATGACACCACACTAAAATTTGAAGCACCAACCAAACACAATTCAAGGGAAAATCCATACCCTTACAAGTTTGAGACATTAATGGGGCTATCCTACCCAAGGTTAGCTAACCCTAAACCCCAATCCTAACAGGTTCCTAAGTAACCTCAACGTTACCCCCTTATCAAACAGGGGATTAGAGGAAATCATTTACAAAGTCTCAAGCACGACAATTCAAAATAAAAAAGCATATAGCTCTAGATTTGGTGCAGAAATTTAAACTTCCCTAATAAAACATGTTTATTTCCAGCATAAGATTTTCCTAATGGTTACAGTTAAGGAAAAGATAAATTGCTTCTCTGGTTACAGTTTTGAATATCCAGTATAAGATACGAGACCTAAATCTCAGGAAACAAAATGTTCTTTGAAGGCAATAATATCAAAAACACAAGCACTTAGGGAAAAGATCGTACAGAATGCCCTAATGCAAAACATCAGCGTATACAGGAGTATATATTCAATATTTTAGCAGCAAATTACTATCAGTCTCAAAACTGTAATAAAAAAAAAATGGGATAGTTGTATTGATGGAAACCTTGCATACTATAAGATCATTTTTTACGATACAAAAAATTAACCTTAACAAATAGACTGCAAATAGGAGAAAAAGTATGTGCGCAATGATACCTGATGTCAAAAAACGATTCTGAAACCACAATAATAGTAGTAAAACAATCCTTGTAAGTAATATCGCCTGCTTCAAAAGGTGAAAAGCATAAACCAATTAAATACTAAAACGAAGAACAAAAAATACTGCCAGATTCAAGGAAAGAGCAGTTACAGATGGATAAGATCAGCAAACAATAAGAAAAAAGAAATCCTGACGACAAAATATATATCCACGAAAACAACGAATTAAAAGACCACAGCCACGTCAATGAGCCGTAGCTCATCTGCCGTGAACCTTGTTCTCCAAATAAGAGGAATAAAGTTCAAATTCAACAATAATCCTTTACCTTCTTCAAATATTAAAAAAAAAAAAAAATCACAGCGGAGACGAACTCCAGAAAATTGATAACCAAACAATTGACGAAATAACAGTCCCAATCCTTGATTTCATGCAACTTCGGAATTTACAACCTCAAAACCCTACCCGAAAGGCTGTGATAAGGCTTACCCACAACAGAAAACCGAAATCCAAAACGAAAGATCCAAGGAATATAGCGCGAGTGCGCAAGATCTACAGCATTCACCACAAAAAGCCCGATCGAGAACTAGCTAAGCGCTGCTAAAGAAGGAACCGTAGTATGTACAACAAAAAAGGATGACCGGCCGGTTTAAGACGGAAGAATCCAGAATGTGATAAGTCGCACTGAGGAAATAAAAATAAATGAAGAAAAAAGCTGCCGACTTTTCATGATATGTTAAAATTGGGCAAAAAGTATTGGTATGACGACTCATTTCCGACTGTTAAAAATTGAAGATTTCTTAGCACACATTTTGAAGGTATATAACTTTTTAAAATTTTGAAATTTGAAATATAGTTGAATATTTTTGCATGTAAAAGAAATTTTTTATTCCACAATAATATTTAAAAAACATTTTATTATTTAACTAAAACATTAAATAAATTTTATAATAATTATTGTTTCACTAAAAACTTTTAATAACATATTATTAAAACATGAATCTTTAAAAACATATAATGATAATAATATTTTTCAAATTATGTTATTTATTATTTAATTTAATATTCAATAACAATCATATCAAATCATCACTAATAGTTTATCATCAGCTATATTTTAAAATTAATTTAATTATTATTAACATTTTTTATATTATTAATATAATATTTATATTTTTTTAAAAAAAATTAATATCATTTTTTAAAAGATGTAAAAGAATCATCATAATAACTATAGCACGTTAAAAAACTAGTTCTTAATAAGTCTCAAATAAGATCGAATAGTTTATTAGAATGTCAATGGGTTTTAAAACATTGATAATCGCTTCTTTTTTATGCTAGTACATCAATTATAATATATTATGTCAAAGTTTAACAAATCGATATAATATGCTTATTTTTAATAAATATAAATAAAACTCGTCACTGATGAGGTTGCTACCATCTCTTAAAATCATATTAAAATTTCTTTGACTAACAATAATAATACCTCCTTTAATACTTCCAATTGCGTTATATCCTTCAACTCTAACAATTACTAGCTTTGTTCTAACCATTATTATAATAATCATTATCTAAACATAAGAGTTTGAAAAATTATTTTCTATGTCTAATCATGCTTAAAATCTAAGAAGATATTTCTTCTTTTGCTTATAGGCATTTTCAATATCGTGGTGAGACTTATAAATATTATAGAAAGATTATCATATATTAAATAAGAGTTGTGATTATAAAGTTAAAGATTATTTTTATATATTTTTTAAAAAGATTAAACGAACAACACATCCAAATGTGATTAGAATCCAATTTCAAGATTTAGAAGGATGATACATGCTAAATATCATGTTGTTATTCTTGAGAATGCAATATGTGTTTATCATCTTTAAATAGCTAAATTGCAAATTGTTTTTCAACATTGGAAGGAGCAATAAAAACTATTTATATATTCAAAATTCAATTTAAAATTTGCTATCACCAATGGGTCTCTACTGGAGAAGCATAAAATCTATAATTCTAATATATATTATGTTAATCAATATAATTCTAATTTTTTTGTGATATAAATTATAATTGTGATTTAGCAAAGTTTATATTAAGAGAAGGATTATTGTGATTTGGAGAACTGAAGCATAAAATTATAAGTAAACAACAAAAACTTTTTCTCAACTTCTGTATATGGAACAACATTATACCTATAGCAAAGAAATCATTTATATATATGTTATTTGAAAAATGCATGAATATGATATAAGTGAGAAGAAATTTTAAAATGAAAAGAGGTAACCAAAGGAGCATTATTGATAAATTCTTTATAAAGCATCTACAATTTGGTGTTTCTTGTGTTGTTATTCAACAACGTAAGTTAGACAAATCCCCCTCCATTAGTCCCATCATGCTTTAACAATGGCTTATGATTCAAAATCTAGTAGTCCACAATGCATAATCATGCTCATCAAATGAGCTAAGCATGTAATCTACATAATCCATATGATTGTGAACCTTAATCAAGCATTTAGGCCTTATACAAGCTTGAACAATGCCAAGGTAAGTGATCCTATGCCTAATTACATCAAATTGTTGCTTCTATTTGTACTTGGATGTGTGCTTTGGAACTCATTCTGTCATTTGTTGCATATGAGTATCCCCTATATGCTTACATGAACATATGCTAAAAAAGTCCACTTAAGTTTTTACACATTCTATTTTATAATATGTCAATGGACATTCCCACCCAATGAAACATATGAACAAGATTAGACATCTCAACACATATAAATAAATGATAGTTTTTAAAAACTTTTGAAAATGATATAAAACACAAGCTTCAGTATAACTTCGAATAAAAAGTTATCAAATGTAATTTACTAGTGATTTATATTCCTTCATTAATCCTCCTTAGCTATTAAGAACTCAACTTCATTAGGGAATGGCACATATAAAATCAAATGTGTTGTAATAGGTTATTTTGATGCAATCCATGAATCCACAAATGGAGAAAATCCTCTCCACCTAAAAACGTATTTGTCTAGTAGTACAAACAAAAACAAGAACAATTAGATCATCAAAGATCTCTAATACATAGATGACATTGGTGAAGGCAAAGTTAGCGATAAAAATGCTTTCAACAAGGATGTTATTGTGTTATAATCAAAGTTATTTAAGCTTGGACTTATGGGTGATGTAGGTGAGTGTTGAACCAATGAGCCATAAGGCTACAATATTTTGATAATAATAAATCATATAAGTATTATTTTTATGATCAAATTGGTCTACTTATGAGCCACAAGTTGATCTAAATGATTTATAAAAGAAGTTTTGTTTTAATCATGGTTTTACATTGAGAGGTTGAATCAACTTGAAAAAAAATTATTCATGATGATATCCATTAGCTTATGTGAAGAGAAGATGGAAGCATGCACTCTCAAATTTAGATGGTGATTCACTTTAGGATATATTTAAAGATTACATTTCAAGTTACCATCTATGAGAGTTTTTATTTTATTTCACCCACTTCCATAACACAAAAAATCATGCTCAAATTACCTTAAATTCACACATACTAAAGGGCATCATGTAAATCTAGTGTGTATTTTCATAAGATATGTGAGTTAAGAAAATGAAAACTTGAATTAAAGTATAAATCTAAGTAAATTCAAAAGATTGTATTAATCATATATTACAAAATTTATTTTGGATGATATGTTTAGGCTTATACTAATTTGACACAAAAGAAATCATATTGTTTAATTTGAGAGTTATTAGTACTCTAACAATGGGAGGGTATGATCTATAAAACAAATAGTATATTTGCTCATAGGGACAATATATAAGAAATCTAACAATATGGAGTCTTAATAAAGATAGTGCAATCTATTTAATATGAAATTTTTTTTAAGTTTAATATGATACAATCTTATTTATCAGACAATATTATTTTATCAAAAGAAATATCAATGAGAGATTAAGTGATAAAATAATAAAATACTATCAAATTGTATAATATGGTTTAACAGATAGTACAATTAATTTAAGACATATGATTATCACTAAGAATGATCATAATATTCCAAAATTTACATATACATAGGACCCAATAATGGAAGTGACATAAATATGGGTTATGGTTATGAGGAGGAATCAGTTCATGGTAAGGAGTAAAAACAATAAGTAAACTCCTAAGCTTTATAGCAAATCTAACTTATATACATTGAAATCGGCCTTTAAAAGAATCCAAAAATGGCCAAACTTTTTTAATTTAACCATTTTAGATTTTCAATTTGAAATTTACCAAAATTTACTTGAAAATTAATAATCATCTTTTATAAAATTCACCAATAGATTTTGTAAATTTACAACTTATTTGTGTTTATCATTATTTATGGCTAGCTTATGTCAAATATTCTCATGCAGAATCTCTATTTGGCATAAATACACTTGATCAATAGATTGGCATACTCCATGCCTTATGATTGTCGTGAATAAACTTTCCATTGGTTCTATTTAGTAAGCTATTACACGATGGTTTTCTAGTGGGTAAGACTATCCAAACTTGTACCATTCTCCTAAAATGACATCAAATCAAATATCTCAAGCCACTATTGAAAACTTTTTGTCTTCGATAAAGTGTTCATATGATAAGTTATTGAATCAATAGTTTGGTCTATCTTTTCTTCTATAAGTCTTCCAAAAAAAACTTTTTTAACATATCTGTATCAATTGAACATAGGAATCAACATGGCAATCATATCAAATTAGGGATAACTTGATGATATTAACATTATTACCATTAGACCTCTATTATATCATCCAACTTCTTACTCTCTACCTCTCCTCTAGTTGTGGAGGTGTACATCTAAAAGTCATAAGAAAATGTGTAAGTTGATGCTAGTTCGAAAAATAAATAAAAATGAGTATAGTACTAAAATAAACGTTATTTCACTGATAATAGAATAATAAAGCTTATGGAGTAGCACACTAATCATATGAAACATATTATAAACATGACACATGCAAAAGTTTTCCAAATGATAAAAGAAAAGATTTAGAATTTAAAGAATTTAATAATAAAGTATTTTATAAGCTTAAAGAATCTTTAAAATTATTAAAAATATTAAATGAACTAAAAAATAACAAAATTTGATTGAGACATAGATTTATCAAGATAGGTATAATAAAAGTTTTTCGACACAAAAAAAATATTAAATACTTTAGTCTTGAAAAATGATTAAAATACTAAATAATGCTAGAAAAATGTGAAAATTGGATTACACATTGAACCCTTTAAGGAGAAGTATATGGAATCGATTGGCAAATTTAAAGTGAAATTAATTCAAAAATAAAAGGAATGTATAAATGTCTATAATTTTAATTAAAACTTAATTAAATATTTAACACCCTAAAGTCTAAATGGTGAAAGAACTTTATCTAACGACAAACCAAGAGGCAAAAAACATTGGTGGAAGATGCTGCATGACTGTTAAGAGAAGAGGAAGGGTTGATTGAATGAATAGGAACATAGGTTAAGGAATTTGAGAAGATTAGGTGAGGCAGAGAGTCAATTGAGATATAAAGAGAGTTTGTGGTTAATTGTTGTTTCTACCAAATTTATGGAACTAAGCTACAAGGCATCATCACTTCAAGTAACTCCACTATAATTACACAAGATTGCCTATCTATTTTTCTAAGTTGTGGTCATGCCTTCGAGATTGATTTTATTTGCAAAATGTTCCTTCTGAGTCTGAGTTTCTCTCCTTTTCTTATATTTTTGTATATAAGAACTCAAACAATTTGTTAATCAATTTTATATGAATATTCTTAATGAGTTCTACTTATTATCAAGTTTTCATAATGTTTTTGGCATAGTTTTGTATTTTTAATAATTTATTATCTAAAATTCCCTATAATATTATTTTTTCTTATTTGTAATGTTTGGCCATTATTTTGCGACCATGACACCTTAATTTCATACCAAGATAAGTCTATACTGAACTTCTCTATTAGATCAACATTAGTGTCTATTTTTTTAATTTTTCAATATCGATTGTTATTTCTTTTAATTTATGACAAACACTAATTTGTAGTTTAAATTAGTATTTAATTCTTGTTAATCTATGATATTTTGTTTAATGACTTAGATATCTCTAATTTTTACCAACTTAGTATTATTGAGTTCTTAATAAATTACACTTTTATTTTTATAGCTCATCTCCCTTATTTTAGATATTTATTTTTTTATGATATATGTTTTTTTTGAAAAAATAATCCAATAAATTCTCAAAGATTTAAAATAACAAAAAATAATTTATAAAATTATTTCATAACTTTTTTATGCTAAATCATTAGATCTTAATATCATTCACATAATCATATAAATCAAGATATAAAAAAGCATCATTTCATGCTTTTAATGATAATAGGCATGATATCATGCTCTCAACATATGCACAAAGAATGTCATGTTATATAGCTCACAAGTTCAAAATCATATACAACAAGAAATTAAAGCCCCACATCATCGATTTTTGTATTACACTAATATATACAATATTAAATGAAGTCTAAATTTATGTTCTCATCACAACAATAAATGTAATATCAAGATGTGTTAAAATTCAACTATCTCAAGCACACAATCAAATTCCTCATATGTCGCATCATGATTAAAAGGTTTCATTTATCATATTTTTAAAATATAAAATTTTCTTCTTAAAACAACTTTATCTTAAAGTTTCTCAAAAGTTCGTACTTTACAAAGTTTTCTTAGAACTCTACACTTCATCATTTTGTATGAATACTAAGTCATAAGATACAATCTAACTTGATCATCTTGTACAATCTTATGATCATTAGCATGATCAGTTGTAGCAAAAGAAATCTAAATTTGCCAACTTAATAAATAATTAGAATTAACTGATTGAATTATCTAATTATTGATTAAATCATTCAATCAATTAATCAAAATTATTTGATCAAGTTAACTAGATGCTTGATTCAGCACCTTATATTCAACCTCTTGACGTTAAATCGATTGCATTGTCCAATATAGAGGATAAACTATCCAATAATTTGGCAAAAATTTGAAACAAGTTAATGTGGTAGCCAACTCAACCAAAATTCTCTTAGAAAAAAATCAGTGATATAGTTTTCGAAATTAATTTAAATGAACTTCTCATAGTTCTAAAATATTTCAAACCTTTAATTTTCACTTGAGTTCAATAAAAAGAATCACAAAATTAAAATTAATTGTCTTATTATTTTATCTTTATTTAATCTTTCTTCTCCACAACACCTCAGAAACTTTTCTTTTCTTATCCCCACTTTTTTGGTTTTCCTTAATCAAATAACTTAATTTCTTCCCATTTCTATCCTTATTTGAATTAGTCACTTTCACTCCCAAATCCCCCATCTCTAATGTCCTTCTCCCCATTTGTTTTTTAATTAAATTTTTTCATATAAAATTTTATACATTTTTTATTTTTCTTCTTTCTCTTTACCTTGTCCTTCATTTTTTACTACAATATTAAAGTTCAACAAAGAATATACCAAAAGTTTAGGGTTTGTTTAAATTAACATTTTGCACCTTCAAATTCTCTTAATTTTCTTTAGTTGAGTTACCAAAACTTTTCCTATAATTCATTAATAGAAAAGGTAAAACTTCATACTTAAATATCATCAACAACTTTAAGTAATAAAAACTTAGTAATGACAAGATAATTATATTATCCTTAGATAAACATTTTTATCAATTTTTTTATTTTGAAACTTTATGCTTTCATAATTATAATAAGATAACAATAATTATGCCTTTAAGATAACAATATATATATATATATATATATATATGAAGGTGAGCTCATCTATTTTTCCACACAAAAAAAGATAATAAAAGAAGAAGAAATTATAGATTTATCCCTATCAAGCTTAGTTATCCAGTAAAAGCAATAACAAGATGAAGAAAGGTTTATATAAAAGGTTCATGGAAAAGTTATGTAGGAATTGGTTTTGATTTATTAAGCACCACTTGAGTATTGCTATTGGTGTTTAGAAGACCTTATAAGGCCATGATGTTGTTCTTTGGAAGTTAGTGTCACATTTAGTAAGGAAGGAGTGTACTTTGTGAGACATCAATGAAAAGAAGATAGGGAGTAAACGTAAGGTAATGTCCCAAGAGGAGAACCATTGAACAAGAAGTTGCTCTTATCAAAATTATAGGTGGATGATTACAGGAATAAATTATTTCATATTGGCTATTAAGGGAGTTATTCTAGTATTTATATGAGATATCATAATCTTAAGATTTTGATACTCTTTTTAATAACAAAACTCATTATGCTAAGATGAGATAATCCAAAGAGAAAATATCTTAACATAATGAGATTAAGATATCATATTTGGTATAAAAATCAAATGATGTGATTTCAAAATAAACTAAGAGAAAGCTAGTAAGCTTGACACTTAAGAACTATGAAGATGGGGAGTGATTACTAAGTGATATCCTGAGAGAGAATTCACTAGATAAAAAATAACTCCTAATAGACTTTTAAGTGGAGGCATACAAGAATAAATTTTTTACATTAGTTACCAAAAAAGTGATTATAGTATTTATCTGAAATATTATGATCTTTAGATATTAAGATACTTTTTTAAAATAAAATTTGCTTGGGTCAAGTTAGAGTGACATAGGAGAATAATAGTTTAATATAATAAGACTAGAATATCATAAAAGAGCTAATATATAATACGCTTACTTGTCATGTATTACATTAATCTCATAAGAGAAAAAAATCTAGTATTCTTGAAAAAATCATATGATATAAAAATATTCATTCTGTAATATATTCAATTCAGGAAAATAGGCAATATGACCATCTGATCAGATAAGATCTACTTTCATAAGGTTAATGTATGGCATGTTGTGTTTAATAATAGTTCGAGGAAGAAAATAGATTATCTGTTAGATATACAAAAAAGTATTAACGTATGATATAAAGCACTTCTTGTTTGTGCATTAATGAAGCAAAAATGAGTTGAATATGATAGAATTTAGAAATTATAAAAAGAATCTAAGAATAACTTAGTATTAATCAATTTAATCTAATTTGTGACTTACTTATCAAAAGAAAAAAGAAATCTTTAAAGGAAGCCTACCTTAAAGAATTTTGTTAGATAGATCTAGTTTAGCAATTTAAGCATGAAAAATAATTGTATTAAATGGAAACATTGCTATACACATATAGCATGACATTAGAATTGCATGTCACAAAACTAATGATAGAATTCATATATATATATATATATATATATATATATATATATATATATATATATATATACACACACACACACACACACACTTACATAAATATTGAAAATGATAGTGTTTGTATTCACTACTAAATTTCTTACTATGTAAGATGAAAATATGAAAATAAAAATAAGAAAAAGAGCAACAAAAATATATGAAATGAATATAGAAGCATGATAACTAAGCCATGAGATAAAAGTAAGAAACAAAAAAGTAAAATCTTAGTTCCCCAAAGATATTATATCATGGTAAAATGAAAGAGAAGAAAGCTAACTTTAATATCAAACTAAGTTAGGAATGAAAAATAAATATAATGAAAGTAATACTAATAGTAAATCAAGCAAGAAATAAAAAACAAAGTAAATAAAATATGCATTAATACTAAAGTTTTCTATGAATGGAAAAGAAAGAAAAGAAAATTATCATTAGCATTAAACATAGCTAGGAATAAAATAAGAAAAGAACAATGACACTAGAAATAAATTAGGTGAGGAATGAAAAAGAAAAAAATATAACATTAGTAGTATGGTTGACTAATATGAAAGAATCATGAAACAATAACATCGAGGGAAAACAAGGTCATGATAAAAGAAGAATAGAAATATAAAAGATAAGAAGAAAAGTGGAGAATGTGCATATGCCTAGGTTTGCATATGACATTAACTTGTACTAGAACAAAAAATAAAGAAAAGTAGAGGTAGTACCATCACTCCTTGTTTGACAAAAAAATGTTCTCATCTTTCCACCTAAGTTCTAATAATTAGTGAACTTAATGATTATTTAGGCAAGGCATGACTATCCATCAAGATAGTAAAGCTTGATTGATGATAATCACTAAGCTCTTACTTGATTAGGGAAATTCATAAAGGATAGTTAAAAACTAAAACGCGTTAACTTATACACCTTACATTAAAACATCTACATATACCATTTTCTTTAAAACAAGCTTTATTGATATAAAGCACCAATGAATTGACATGTTGGAATGTGATTATTTACATCTTATATGATGTTTAACTTGTTTTCATTTTATAGGAAAACTATTTTTATCCAAACATGATAGCCAAATTAGCTCAAACATTGGTTGTAATTTGATTTGATTTAGCATAACTAGTGACACCATCAGAGTAAACTATTAGTTATATAATATTAGTTTGGCCTTTTTACTGACAATAAGCATATAACAACACTACTTCAATAATATTTAACATACATTAGAAATACTAATAAAACTTATTAAGATTACTAAGCTATCACTCTTAGTTTGATTTCATTAAATATAAATTAATTAGAAATAGTAATGCACGTAAACTTAAAAATATATAGTGATATTATAATTTTTTTATGAAATAATAAAATATTGCATATGGACCAAACCTCTTGTGTAAAAATACTTCTTTGTATCACATCTTTGTACTACATACAAAGAAACTACATCACAATAATATCATCCATGGTTATATTTTAACAACTAATCAATAATATAATCAAGGATTAAATGTTAAAAAAAGTCATGTAAGGATACAAATCCTAATTGAGGACCTCATGGTAAGACTATTTTTTTTTCAAATTCTAAGTAAAATCATACAAGTAAAAGTAAATATTCACAAACAAAAGATTTTAACAAAGAAATAAATACAATGCTAACATTGTCATGTTATCAATATCTAATATGAATAAAACCCTCTCCACTCACACATCTCAAGAGTGTGATCCTCTCTTATGACATCAAAATCTCTAAATCTCAATGTAGTAGATACATAACTTGTGACATAATCTTAAGTAAAATTTATAAATCTTAGTAGATAAATCATATAAGATAATTGAATGTAAAAGAAATATCAATATGAATAAATAAACATGATGAATACATTAGAATTCATATCATAAACTATGATGATAAATCAATTAAAAATTTTGAAAATAATATCAACTGTTATATTAGAAGTAAACCAGATAAAATATAAATTTTAGTTTATTTATTTATTTTTAGTTTCAATATTTTATGTCACTACTAAGCCCAATTTTCTTTGAATTACTATTCTCACTAAATCTGATAATCATATGATCAAATAACCACTAACCAACATCCATCCAATTTATCTAAATAATACTGAGCAAATATCTAATTCAAAGATCAATGCCATGTGCTATTCACCAGGATTAGTTCCCCCAGGGAGGTATGGTTCATATACCATGTGATAACATCCCCTAAGCCAAGTGTCATTCATGTATATATACTAAAGTCATAGCTCATACACCTGTTAAATATCTAATTCAAAGATTAATATTCTATGATAATATTTGTTGAGCATAATGGCACCAAATAAGTATTGTACCAATACCCATTGATAACATCTATTAGTTTTAGTGTTATCTATGTCATATATATACACTGAGTAGATATATGATCTAAATATTGACACTCTATGATAACATCTATTAGGCTTAGCATTGAGAATAATATCTTTAAGAATCTAATTTTATTTCTTATTTCCAACCATGTAATGTCATATTGTATATAAGTCTAGATGTATGATATATATATATATATATATATATATATATATATATATATATATATGCTCATCCACATGTTATTTCAAAGCTAAAATATATTTTATTCAATTTTATTCAATTTTATATTCTATTTATTTCTTTTAATTATTGTTTATAATGTCATGTAATAAAAAAGTTATAAAAATAAGTAAACCATATAATTAGTGAAGTCATATAATCAAGGATTAAATGTAGATAAAAAAATTAAGTGAAGACTAGCAATAAAATAAAATATATTCCAAATTCTAAGTAGAACCATAAAATTAAAAGCAAATGTCAACAAACAAAACATTTTGCTACAAAAATAAATATAATACTAAAATTGTACTTTCATATCTAAGGAGTGTGATACTCTCTCTTAACATCAAAATCTTAAAACCTCAATATAGTAAATGCCTGACTTATGATGTAAGCATTAGTGAGATTTACAGATCTCGACAAATAGAATTCATAAGACAACAAAATATATAAGAAATGTCAGTATAAACAAATAAGCATAATGTGTAAAAAAGAAGCCATGTCATAAGTTATGATGATGAACCATATGAAAAGTTTGAAACCATACCAAATGCCATATTAGAATAAAGCTAGATGAAATATAAATAACAAATTTCTATATATCTAATTTTAATATTTTATATAATTATCAAGCCTAATTTCATTTGAATCATTATCCTCGCATGATTCAATAATCATGTTAACAAATGACCTATACTCAACATCCATCAAATATCTAATACAAAATGCTAAATAGATCTTGTCTGAAGATCAATATCCTACAATTCAACAAACAACACTTTGCACCTACTAGATAGATATGTTTCAAAGACTCATGATACACTCAGTGTAACTCATATATATATATATATATATATATATATATATATATATATATATATATATATATATATATATATATATATATATATATATATATATATATATATATATATATATATATATATATATATATATATATATATACTGAGATCATAAACTCACACTAAACATATATTTAACCCAAAAATTGATACCTTACAATCCAACATGTCATGCTTAGTGTGTGGAGGATAATGTCCTAAGCAATACATTTTTCATTTCTAATTTTCCTTTATGTAATGTCATGTGCCATATAAAATATATGAAATATATAAAACAAGATAGATGTTATTTTAGAACCAAGAAATATTTCACTCAAGTTTAATCATTCTTTATGTTCTATTTATTCTTTTAATTATTTTTATGATACCATGTAACAAAGAAAATCATAAAATAAGAAAACCATGTAACAAGTAAAGTCATGTCAAAAGTAATGTAGAATATCAATG
Source organism: Vanilla planifolia (assembly GCA_023846275.1). NCBI lineage: Eukaryota > Viridiplantae > Streptophyta > Magnoliopsida > Asparagales > Orchidaceae > Vanilla > Vanilla planifolia. The sequence continues at coordinate 11,452,214 of CM043866.1, read as the reverse complement.
AGATCAAACCTAAAGAAAAACATGAAAGAAACAATAAAAATATCAAATTAATATTATATTATATCATAAGTTATAGATTTATCTATTTAAATGTGATAATTGACTTCCTTTCTCAACCTTTATTTTGTTATTTCCTACAATATATGTGTATACAAAGGTCAACATATATCATATATGTGGCATGATTAATAAAAAAAATTAAAAAAGTATTAATTCCTTTTAGATCGTTAAGTTTTCATAAAAAATTGCACATATATGATTCCCTAATTTTATCATATAATCTTTCAAAAATTAAGTATTTTGTATTATATCACATCTATAACATCTCATTATTATAAAGTATGTTTCATTAATTGTACCATTTTGATCTTTAAAACTAGCACTCTATTAACCCTATAGTTATTGAACATACCCTATGATCACTGTGATCGTATCTTATCATCGATCACATCATACCAGTCTGACCTCTTATTATCAAAATTTGACACTTAAACTCAAAATGATCATATAAGTGTGATACTAATATCATCATTGCACGATAACTTGATTGTTGAATAATGCTTAGATCTCTTCATACTATCACGATCCAGAAAATTATTTATCATAATATTTTCAATTAACCCTCACATAGCTTTGTCGTAGCCTTATTACTCAAGCTCATCATGCCATACGATGTATGTCATAATATTATTATGAAATTTTCTTATTATTTTCTTAGTAACCATCACCTTCTCTATCCAAAACTCAAGACATGCAAAATTCTTTAAAAAAATTCTTAACTGAGACTTGAAACATAACTTGTCGAAGACACTACAATTCAGAGCCTAAATGCTTCCCTCTTGATTAGAGCATGGTGACAACCACCAAACAGAGATGATAAATGTTTGATGACTTATTGATCTAATTTAAGCTTCGCACAATTTTGCCTTATTCAAATTTGATCAACCTATTTATACGCTATTATAAAAAGTATTGATGGATGAAATTCCTTAAAGATCCCTATTAGAAGAGGCTTATAAGGCACAAGGCATAAAAAAAATAAAATTTTTTAATTATCTCCACTATCATTGTCAGAAATCCAAAAATCTTATTCTTAGGTGTTTTGGTACGACACTTGCACAAACTCCATTGTTCACAAATTTAGACTACACATTTTTTATTTTCTTTTACATCAAAATTAAAAAATTTTAAATTTACTATACCAAAATTTGACATTTGAATATTTATAATCTATCATCTACAAAATGTATTAGACTAAAAATAAAATTACTAAAATTACAAATCTACTCTAACACATTTGACATTTTAATATTTTTAAATCTACTCTAATAGATTAGATTTGCTCTAAGCAAAAATTCTCAAAATTGAAAATATATCATATGCATAAATTTTGAATTTATAAATATATCTAAATCTTTAAAAACTCATAATTAACTCTTTAGGTCTCCAAACACTGCAAACTTAGTGACCTTAGGCTCATCCCACCATCCTTTTTAAATTGATATATTTAAATAATATCTTCAAGCATGTTTGAGCTTATGGTACACTATATAATATTTTATAGTTATTTTAATACAAATACATATAATAACATAATTTCTTCTAACTTGATTTAAATAAAATGAAAGTTACAATTTTTTTCCTATTGAAAATTTTTCCCAAAATTTTAGAATAGTGTAATTATAAAATATACAAAATATATGAAATATATAAAAAAAAACAAATATTTCACTCTATTTTAATAATTCTTTATGTTCTATTTATTTTTTTTTTAAAAAAATCATAAAATAAGTAAATCATGTAACTAATAAAGCCATGTTAAAAGTAATATAGAATATCAACAAGATCAAACCATAAAACAAACTATAAAAACATCAAAGTAATAGTGTGTTATATCATAAGTTATAGATTTATCTAATTAAATTTGATGATTGACTTCCTTTCTCAACTTTTATTTTTCTTTATTTCTTACAATATTATGTGTATACAAAGGTCAGCATATATCATATATATGGCATGATTAATAAAAAAATTAAAACCATATAATTCCTTTTAGACCTTTAAGTTGTTACTTAAAATTGTATATGTATGATTCCTTAATTGTCTTGTGCAATTTTTCAAAAATTATGTATTTTGTATTATATCATATATATAAGATCTCATTATTATAAAATATGTTTAATTAATTGTACCATTTGATCCTTAAAACTAGCACTTTATTAATCCTATAGCTTTTGAACATACCCTACAAACACTGTGATCGTACCTTATGATCTATCACATCATACTAGTCTAACCTCTCATTATCAAATTTTCTCACTTAAACTCAAAATAACCATATAAGTGTGATACAAATATCATCCTTGAACGATAACTTGATTGTTTAACAATAGCTTACATTTTCTCATACTATTATGATTCAGAAAATCATTTATTATAATATTTACAATTAACCCTCACATAGATTCATCAGAGCCTTATTAACAAAGCTCATCATGCCATAGATGTATGTCATCACATTATTATGAAATTTTCTTATTATTCTCTCAGCACCCATCACCTTCTCTCTCCAAAACTCAAGACATGAAAAATTTTTTAAAAAAAATTAACTTAACTGGGACTTGAAACATAACTTATCGAAGACACTACAATTCAAAGCCAGAACTCTTCCCTCTTGATCAGAGCATTGTGACATGGCATTCTTAAGTTCACAACAACTAAGAAGTGATGATAGCATTTGGGTTTGCTCATTGTAGTCAACACTTGTCTAACTTACGACTTATTGATCTAACTCAACCTTCACACAATTTTTCCTTAATAGAATTTGATCAACCTATTTATAAGCTATGATAGAAAGTGTTGATGGACGAAATTCCTCGAAGTTCCCTATTAGAATAGGCTTGTAAAGCAAAAGCCGTAAAAAAATCAAAATTTTTAATTTTGCACCATCACTGTAAGAAATCCAAAAATCTTATTCTTAAATGTTTTGGTATGACACTTGCACAAACTCCATTATTTACAAATTTAGACAACACTTTTTTTAATTTCTTTTGCATAAATATTAAAAAATTGTAAATATACTAAAGAAAAATTTAATATTTGAATATTTATAAATCTATCATCTATAAAATGTATTAGATTTAACATAAAATTACTAAAATTACAAGTCTACTCTTGCACATTCGACATTTTAATATTTTTAAATCTACTCTTCACCAATTAGATTTGCTCTAAGCTAAAATTCTCAAAATTACAAATATACAATATGCATAAATTTTGAATTCATAAATATATTTAAATCTTTAAAAACTTATAATTAATTCTTTAAGTCTCCAAACACTGTTAACTTAATGCTCATAGGCTCATACCATAATCCTCTTTTTATTAATATATTCAAATAATATCTTCAAGTTTGAGCTTATGATATACTATATATTATTTTATAATTATTTTAATTCAAATACATATAAAAGCATAATTTCTTCTAACTTGATTTAAATAAAATGAAAGTTACAATTTTTTCCTTATTGAAATTTTGTCCCAAAATTTTAGAATAGTCTAGTTATAAAATGTATGAAATATATAAAAAGTAAAAAATTTCACTTTAGTTTAACCATTTGTTATGTTCTATTTATTTTTTTAATTATTTTAATAATAACATGTAACACAAAAAATCATAAAATAAGTAACCATATAACTAATAAAGTCATATCATAAGTAATGTAGAATATCAACAAGACCAAACCATAAAGAAAAGCATAAAAAAAGCTATAAAAATATCAAAGTAATATTATGTGATATCATAAGTTATAGATTTATCTACCTAAATTTGATAATCGACTTCCTTTCTCAATCTTTATTTTTTTATTTCCTAAAATATTATGTGTATACAAAGGTCAATATATATCATATACATGGCGTGATTATTAAAAAATTAAAATCATATTAGTTTCTTTTAGACCTTCAAGTTATTACCTAAAATTGTGTATGTATGATTCCCTAATTGTCTCATACAATCTTTCAAAAATTAAGTATTTTGTGTTATATCATTATTATAAAGTTTGTTTTATTAATTGTACCATGTGATCCCAAAAACTAGCACTCAATTAATCCTATAGCTTTTGAACATACCCTACGATCAGGATGATCGTACCTTATGATCAATAACATCATACTGGTCTAACATCTCATTATCAAATTTTCTCACATTAACTCAAAACGATAATCTAAGTGTGATACTAATATCATCCTTGCACGATAACTTGACTGTTTAACAATAGCTTAAATCTCCTTATAGTATTACGATTCAGAAAATAATTTACTATAATATTTTCAATTAACACTCACATAGCTTCGTCATAGCCTTATTACCTAAGCTAATCATGCCATACCATGTATGTAATCATATTACTATGAGATTTTCTTATTATTCTCTCAGCACCCGTCACCTTCTCTCTCCAAAACTCAAGACATGCAAAATTTTAAAAAATTAATTAAGTGAGTCTTGAAACATAACTTATTGAAGACACTCCAATTCAGAGCCAGAATGCTTCCCTCTTGATCTGAGCATGGTGACATGGCATTCTTAAGTTCATAACAACCCAAGAGAGATGATAGCATTTGGGTTTGCTCAATACACTGAACACTCGTCTAACTTACGACTCATTGATCTAACTCAAGCTTCACACGACTTTGCCTTATTAGAATTTGATCAACCTTTTTATAGGCTATGATAGAAAGTCTTGATGGACAAAATTCTTGAAAGATTCTATTAGAAAAGGCTTGTAAAGTAAAAGTGGTAAAAAAATAAAATTTTTTTATTTACCTGCACTGTCACAATTAAAAATCCAAAAATGTTATTCTTATGTGTTTTGGTATGAACTTGCACAAACTTCATTATTTACAAATTTAGACTATTACTTTTTTATTTTCTTTTGCATCAAAATTAAAAAATTGTAAATATACTTTACCAAAATTTGGCATTTGAATATTTATAAATCTATCTTCTACAAAATGTATTATACCTAAGATTAAATTACTAAAATTACAAATCTATTCTACCACATTTGATATTTTAATATTTTTAAATATACTCTTCACATATTAGATTTGCTCTAAGCCAAAAATCTCAAAATTATAAATATACTTTATGCATAAATTTGGAATTTATAAATATATCTAAATATTTAAAGACTCATAATTAAATAATATCTTTAAGCACATTTGAGCTTATGATACACTATATAATATTTTATAATTATTTTAATATAAATTCATATAATAACATAATTTCTTCTAACTTCATTTAAATAAAATGAAAGTTACAATTTTTCCCTATTAAAATTTTGCCTAATATTTTAGAAAAGTCTAGTTATAAAAATTAAGATTTTTATAATAATTATGTAGGATGTCATCGAGATCATGCTAAGTCATAAATAAAGGCATAAAAATTTCCAAGATAATAGAAAGTAATAAAAAATAAATAATAAAATTATAAAAAAAAAAATATCGTGCTACTTCATATTTTTAAGTTCTATCTACTTGGAAGTGTATAAGAATGTCCCTATTTAATCTCCTCTTTTACTAAGTTTCTTACAATATCATCTCTATAAAATGATTAATATAAAATCTTATATGTATTATATATTTTTTATTTTTAAGTTGATAAATGTTTTTATATATTACTTTATATCGTACATATACAATTCTCATTCGTATAAGATGATTAGCTATAAAAATCTTTTTTACCATAAATTGTACATGTATTATCGCTTAATTATATCATATGATCCCTTTTGTTTCATGCTACTCAACCTATTCATACAATCCAATTACCAAGATCGTTATAGTGCAATTTTATTGTCTTTTAATCACTCTACAAGTTCTATTAGATTATCTTACTGTATAATTCCTTACATCGTATTGTACGATTCTTAATATTGCTTTGTGTTCATATAAACCATATAAATGATGTGCTCATCATCTCATACGATTCCCTTTGTTATAGTTGTTTTTACTTCATCCAGTATTATCACATTTAATTGTACTGTTCAATTCCACTATAAAATCACAACTAATCAACAATACAATTATGTCTAACATACATATTTGATCGCAATATTTTCTCTCTCTCTAATTGATCTTCCAGTATTATTTAACCAAACTATACTACATTCTATAGGTCTGGTATATCAGTTTGATGCACTAATTTAGTCATTGCTTCAATTGTATAACACAACTCCAAATATCACACAACAATAATCTTGCTTTTAAGCCTTTGAAGGTTTTTCTAGCATAATTTTTATAATTATATCGATATGACAATAAAGTATGTCTCAATAATTACACTTAGCTAATAGTCATGTCATTGTCCTATGGTGAATCTATCGTACAAGTATGATATATATATATATTATCCTTGTATGATGAACTTTATAGCTCAACTATAACATAATTTACCTAATAATAATATAACTTACTAAAGTTTTTAAAATGATATCGTTAATAGAACCCAAATAACCAAACATCCTCTCCTTATGACGCATTTCCTTAATGGGTATAAGCTGATCATACCACATGATGTACACCACCTTAGTTATATGATAAGTATCAAAAGAGACAATCTTTCCTTCTTTTTCGCCTTCTCCTCTCGCTCTTATCCTCTTAACACTTGTCATTTTCTTTCCATAGATAATTAGACATTCAATCGCTTATTTCGTCAATGGAACCACTTTTCCTGTCTATACTTACTCCTCTAGTTAAGGGAAATCAAAATATGTCAAATTTAAAGAAAAACAAAATTAGCTAAACCTTAAGATGTAACAAGCTAAAGACGCCAAAACAATGAGTCGATTGCTTCCTTCTTGAGTAAAGCACGATGACATGACTTCCCCAAGTTTACAACAACTCCGACAGAGATGATAATACCTTGCTTTGCTCACAGCACAAAACACTCGACCAAACGATGGCTTACTAGCATAACTCGAGCTTCACACAGTCTTAAACTTGTCAAATTATTTATAAGATGTGACAAAGGGTTGGTAAGATTTTAACAGCTAGAATTTCTCGAAAATCCTTATTGGTTTTGGCTTGAAAAGTGAGAACCATAAAAAATTCTCTATTTTATTTACTTGCATTGTCACATTCAAAAATTCAAAAATCTACTTCTCATGAATTTTGGCCTTATATTTTTATAAAATACCCTAAAGCTCTATAAATTACAAATTTATCCTCTACCTTGTTTATTTTCTACACCAAAATTAAGAAATTACAAATGCACCATACAATAATATGATATTTCTATATTTGTAAATCTACCTTTTATAAAATATATTCAAACTATGCCAAAAATTTTTAAATTACAAAGCTACCTTGCACATAAAATTGAAATTTACAAATATTTTTGAATCTTTAAAAATTCATCATTAATTCACTATGTCTCAAAAAATTACAAACCCGACACCATTAAACTTGTTTCGTAAAGCTATTTCTATGATATATTAAAAAAAATATATTTGACTTTATTTGAGATTATGATATGCTTTCTAATATTCTCATGTTATTTTAATATTTTTACATATAAATAATTTATTTTATGAAATTCACTTTATCAAATTTAATAATACCATATCACAATTTTTATTGGCTTAGTTCTAGGGTTTATCTCGTCTTAATAAGAGTAAAAACAAGGACTATTACAACTAACTCTAATTGATATACTAACCATGGTGAGCACAATAGTTATTTTAAGTTAGTTATTATCAAATATTGTTATGTTTCATTAACACTAATCCATATTCTTGCTTATGCTTACACTATAATGACATGATTTTACAAAATGAACTTGTAAGAAAGTCAAAATTATGTTGTTAGATGTTTAGTTTTTTTTATTTTCTTTGTAATATAGGTTGAGAATAGAAATTTATAAGTACTTCATGCCATACCTCATGTAGTAAATTGTTTATTATTGTGCATTATATATTTTAAAATTTAGGATTTATTTGAGAGTCAGATATAAGATTTTATATGTAATATAATTAATGAACTTTATCATTTGATATGATATGGATTTCCATAATACTCAATTATTTGATTCCTTCAAGTTATAAGATGAAATTTCATATCAAAGTAATGATAAAATATTTTATTTAAAAGATTATTATGTTAGATTGGGATTTCTTCAATCATACATAGTTGATTAGTTTTGACATTATTTTTTTCATGTTCTCATTTATTGATTTTTTATATTTTTTAGATAATTTGTTGTTTTGTTTCTCTAAGAGAACAAGTCAAAATTTCTAATGATAAGAGACCATATTAAATCAAACATTGATATGTTTAATTGAAATCTGCATTTGACCATTATTAATCATTCAAAGCATCATAATTTATAAAACACTTAGTAATATATCGAACTTAGTATAATCTATGGAACATACCTAATTCACTATGGTACGAATGTAAAAAATATAAGTTTGGCAAAATACATATCGTCTTGTGGTGATAGGTTAAGGGACATGATGATGTTGAAACATGTTTTAATTACTTATAATCCAATAATATGATAGCTATAAAAGACGAGAATAATTATATTATCTTCAATATTGATCTCAATATTAATTTGATAAGATTGAGATTATTCATCTTATCATTAATGAAATACTATATATGAAAAAACTTGAAATTAATTGAAATTGTTAAAATAGAAGAAAAAGCCTCTATAACATTTTTTTTTATCTAGATCCTCTCTTCATCTTCTTCTCTTACTATTACCTATATCATGTTTTATTCCTTGTGATGTTTTGTAAGAGAGAGAAGCATTTATTATACTTCTTTTCATAAACAATGATGTCTGTTGATGCCATCTTTTTGTTTGTTCTCTTAGCCTAAAAATATATTTTTATTTTCTCTATTTTTTTTCTTTTTTATTATTTTTTGCATCACTACAATTCTCAAGTTGTCCCAAAAATATACCCCCTTCAAATGATTATGCTTGTTGCCAAATAAGCCTACATAAAGGCCTCTTGATGTTAGTTGCAATAATTAACAGATAACATTTGAATAATGTCATTAAAAGTTAAAAATCTATTCTTACAGCTTCAATTTAGAATGAACTATAGAACAAAAAGTCCACTGTCCACGAAAGATACATGTAAATAAAAAATGACCAAAAGAATTGCAAACAAATAAGAGGCAATCCTCGTTTTCCTTTTTTTATATTTTTTTATTAAATAAGACATTTTTAGCTTTGCCCTCTAATAAATGAATAAGTTGCCAGCCAGGGAATCCAACATAAATGAATTCCCTAACATAAAAAAAAGGCTCAATCCAGCATTAAATGCCTATATGAGGAATGTATAATGAAGCTGAAAGCTGGATTAGAGACGGGAGAAAGAGTCAAATCGTTCGCTGCAGGAGAAATCCCTATCGGGACCAACATTAAAGCAAGCTGGCTGCAAAACTCTTGCTTCTCTGGTCAATTTCCCAACTATCAATATATGGCTAAAACAGAGCTCCAAGTCTCATCAAGGCATGCTGTTTCTGTCGCGTCTCCTGTTTGCGCAAGCCAAATAGGTGTCACGGCCAAGACGGCAAGCGCTTAGTTCCGAATGCTCAATGCATCCTGAAAACTAGTCAAATAACGGTAGACCATTCTGTACATATTTATAGTGGCTAAAGATGTTTTTACAAAATTATGTTAAAATGAAGATAAGTAATAAGTTTTTTTTTCAAAATTCAATTTAGGTGATTAGTTTGAAATAATTTTTTTATAAGCATTGAAATGATTAGTTAAAGATAAGCTTAAAAATTATTGTTATTATATAGAACTAAAAATTATATGCTTTATCCAAAGTTCTTTATTATGACCCTTATTAAAGTGGAGGTTTTCAGCTTATAATTCAAATAAAATTTCATCAAAAATAAGTTTCTTATCATAAAATCTAAAAAAATGATCTTGAATGTCAAATGTTTTATCAAGATCTCAATATTGGTCTAAAGAATCTTAAATAAGTTTTTGTCTATTTTAGAATAATTACAAAGATTTAATATTCAAGTATTCTCCAAGTGTTCTCATTGTTCTAGTTAGGATTCTTTAGACCTTGATTTTTTTTATTTGTCATGTGACAAAGATGTGGTCTTTCTTTGCCAATAGATTAGCAATTCAACACACTTAACATTCAGGATATTCTCAACAATTGGTAAAAATAGATGATAGGGAGCTTAGTAAAATGTGAAGTACTTTAAATCCTCCCAATAGTAATATGTTGGAATATTTAGAAGATAAGAAATAGAAAAGTATACAAGAAAACTAATGAACCAGAGATAATCATTATTAATAATGTAATTAGCTACTGCTATAACATATTTAAGTATTTCTCTCTAACATAAACTAAGTAAGAGGATAGGCTTATGGTGCAATTGGGTTTAGTTTCCCTTTTAGGCAAGTGAAAATTAGAATATGAAATTTATTCTTTTGGATTTCCCATTTTCTAATATAGTGAACCTAAATGTCCATAGAAGATGCAAGAAGGGAAGATATATAGTAGAACGTAATATTCGAGATCATAAAGGCAATTTGATTCAAGCCTTTGCATTTTTTGATGACCATAACCTGGCTATAGAGGTAACCATGAATATTATCAAGAAAGGTTTGGAATGATGCAAAAGCAACAACTTCACTACGATTAAGATTGAACTTGATTGTGTTACATTAATTTAAATAATTCAAGGGAGCTTAAAATCACATTCAAAACTCATTGATAATACCTAACAAATTAAGCTAGAGTCTGATGCACTGTCAGTGAATAAAATTTCATTTATAAAGAGGGAAACAAACTTTTCAAAAGTTTTGCTAAAATAGTGGATCAATTAAACAATGCACAAACATGGAATGACCATAGTATTTCACTTCAATGCAACACCCTTATAAACATGAAAAAAGCTCTCCTATTTTACATTAATCTATTATACAAATTATGAAGTGTAATTACTTCAAGAGAATAATGATACAATGCCTAAATTCAAAAATAGTAATGCATCACCATATCAACTTACATGACCCACTAAATCGTAAAAGATGACATTTCATTTCCTCATCTCTTTTGCTAAATCATTGACTACATCAGACTAATATGATTGAAGATCAGTTATGGATAAATGAGTCTTCTATGGTATTGTTAAAAAAATAGTTTTTCAAACTTAGTTGATTATCACTTTGATCTCTTACAAAAAATGGTTGGCAATGTTTAGATTTTATCCTTATCATAACTGGATGCTGGTTCAATCCATTAATCAAACAAATACATTTATGTACAATATGTGGGATAACAAGCTTCATTGGATTGGTATGATCATTTTTTGTTTCATAATAACCAATCTTGGGTACTATTCACCAAGTTGTGTTCACTTTTGCACTTACTATCATTAGATGGAATGCTTGACTCTTACCTTTAAAAAATACATCATTTTATAACAAAGTGATATGATCGTTCTAATATGTCATGCACCCTCTAACTCTTCAAGCTAATACAATCATTTAACAAGTTATGCGTGATGCAATATCTAAAACAAATGAAATTAGATAAGTCTAAGGAAAATACATGATTCATATGTGTGGGATAATCCATAAGCTATAAAAGGCTTTTAATTTTTTGAAAATTATAATATAAAAATATATTTTCTTAAAAAAGGATTGTATTCTATGTTTATTATTGAAAAGATGCTTTTTTAATCTAAAAAGTGTTAAAGTTATGCCAAATATACTTTACGTAGGATTTGATTATTTTTGAGTTGTTAAGATTAGATAACAAGAAATAAAAATTATTTTTGAACATAAAGTCATTTTTCTTATGATCAATAAGAAGTCTTGTTAAATATTAAGACATTTATACATAATCCTTTTTTTGATCAAATACATTAAGAATTTATTGCATGAAAAATTTTAAGAAAGAAAAAAATATAATGCAATATCCCACTATGCACCTTAGCAACACGTTAGTACTAAAATAGACACATATCAATGATAAGTTGCCTCTTAATTTTGAGAAGTTTAATGTAATTGAAGTGCAATCATTTTGTACTACACCTAATCCATCTATTGCAAATGCCTTATTGCCATCCAAAAAATACAAAACATGATAACAAGTTTATGTGATTGAATACAAAGATGTACATTACATATTAAGCATGACAACATATTTGAACAAATTGCAGTAAGGTCTTATGAAAATTCTTATCATATTCTACAAGGGCTAGTTTGGATAGTCATCAATAGAGTTTGTTTAGTCACCTAAGTTGATATGACAATTAACTTACAATCTACCATCTTATTAAGTAATTGGTGCATACACAAAAATAGGATATGATAAAACAAAAATGCAAACATAACTTCATAACAATATGTTAACCATAACAAATATCATGAAAACAACAACAATGCTATGGCTATTAATACCTATTTGTAATCACATTTGCATATCTCAATCCCCATTAAATTGAGACATCCCTTTAATGCTAGCTTGAACTTTTCTACTAATCATAGCTTTTTTACTCTATCACTGGTGGCCATGAAAATGGTCCTAATTCTTGACATTGAAGATGTATTTATGACAAAACTCCACATATTTGTGTCATCCTAAATGCATCAACTTATTTGTGAATTTTCTTATGCAAATGTAGAGTGTGATGCAAGTTACATCAAGGATCCTCATCTTGTAGTAGAGATTTCCACTACTACATGTATAAGACTTTTCGTGTATTATTTATGCTTTCATGTTCTTGGGATTGTCATTTGTCAATCCTTCTCAAAGTGTGTGTGCATTATTATGATGATATGTGGGAGTGTGTGAAGAGAATACATTAGCAGTACCATGAAGGACTTCACCATGAATGTCATTAAAAGAGAATATAATTGTAAAAGAAAAAAATTGAACCAAATGATGTAAAAGAAAAGGAGAGGAATAAAGAGGATCTAAGCTTAAAAATTTGAAAGAATTACTTGATTACTACTAACTTGTCACTAGTTGGCATTGTTTACTTTGTAGGTTTTGGACTTTGTGCAAACCTAGACACAACTATGCAGGCTTGGATGGATGGAAGGGTCTAAGCATTGCAATGCTCAAGTAGGTGCAGATAGTCCTGCGTAGATGTGTGCACTGTAGCAAAGGGTTCAAGATGTCTTGCAAGGGTGTAAATGGTCAAACGTGCACACCAACATGTGTGCAATCATATGGGTGTAAGAGGGTGAGTTGGCATCGAAGGACTAGTGAGCATTATGTGAGATGTGCCGACAATCACATAAGCAGGTAGCACAAAAGGGATGAAAATAGTGTTCACATAAGTGTATTTCTTGCAAGACCTAAGAGAGAGTATATAGGAAAAAGATTAAGACAAGTGGAGAGGAGGAATGCCAGTATTGTATAAACAATGTGGTTGAAAAATGGGTTAAAGAGATAAAGAAAAAAGGAGCAATGCTTACTAAAATATCACTTGCAATGCATAACTAAAGTGTTACCATGTAAGAAAAAGCTACCAAACCAAATCTATACATAAGCAAACCAAACAAGAGTTCAATAAGAATAACTCAAAACAAATAAAAAGCAACTTCTATTTCAAACTTTTGACCCTCTTATACAAGATGATCTACTACAACCATCTACACTTATTTTTATGAAGTAATCAATGATTAACACTTATTTTGATGAATTAATTAGCTACTAACATTGCATTACCTTCAAATAAAGTCTTACTTATATATCACTTGCTTTTCCATGGCTTTAAAAATTTCATTTGAGTGAATTAAATACTGGTCCATAATTTCTCCAAAGTTGTTTAAATGGTTGACTCAAAACTAGTTTCTTATAGGCTTCTTTATCATACTTCATGTGATAGACCAAAAATTTTAATTAGATTAACTTATATTTGAGATATTATGCTAAGTCTATGTTGTTATTAAGTCTCCCATGCTAAGTCTCCCATGTATTTCATCAATTTTTCATGCATATATATAACAACTTATATAAATTTACATACTATAAATATCTTGTGTATTTATCTACATATTTATTTATACCACCACATAGTCATTTATTGTACATCCATGTAGATATAATATATATATTTTACAAAATCAGGAGTACAATATTTATAAAAGATAATAGGACTAGCATTCTATTGTTGTTCTCTTTATGCCTTATGCAATGACCCTCAAATACTTGAAACAATAATGCCAAAAAACGCTGAGCCATTGTGACAGGCTTAGCAAGCTATATGTAGTACAATCATTACATGCAAAATACTATAATATTTCAAGTCATGTCTTATGCAAAGGCAAGTTTGTCATCACATAGACTAAGCAAGAAAGAAATAAGTATTCCAAGTCTTTATCATAGAAATTAAATAATATATAATGTGTCATAATCACAAAGAAAAAAAACATTAATATAAATTATATGATTATCATTTCTTTTTTTCTTGTGATCTTATTTATAGGCATCATTTTCCCTTAATAAAATAAATCTCCTAGTCTTATCTTGTTGCTCCGTTTTTTACTAGGTAGTTAGTTTATTTTACTTAGGCTTAATTATAAAGAAAAATCTCATTATTACTTTTCATCTTATCAAGCACATTCTATAGTTTAATTCATTACCATCTTTTGCAACTTATTTATTCATCAAAACACTTTCAAACTTTTTGGTCACTATATAATTTATTTGATTTGATAACTAGGCAAATGCATTTCAACCCTTCTTTATATTCCACATGGTTTATTAGCCACCAAGCATTTCCAAGCTTTTAAATCGCATGAGTTACATGTTATATATATATATATATAGTTTCAACAATATAATTACATATTTCTTACATTAACACATAAGTATTTTTGCACATGCTCAAATCATGATGTATATAATCTATTCTCATGAAAGTAATCAAGTACTAATGATGCCCATGCTTAACCAAACTATGTTATCATGCTCATGCACATTAAACATGCTAAATATATTTCATGTATCATATCATTTAGTACATCATTTAATTTTTAAGATATAATATCATATCATAGAGGTATGCATCTCATCAAACAATAAGACATAAACATAAACAATTAGCTTTTACCATATATACACATATTTACTATGCAACTTGTCTACAATTCAACATATTAGCTGTTACACCCCATTTTTTTCTAGGCTGATTTTTTGGCATACATTTTTTTTTTTTTTTTACATATAGACAGCTCAGATCGTCCCATACCAACCTGAGTAGCCTACGAAAAACATAGGATATAACACATCATTACACACCTACTTTCCTTAACAATGTGGATCCCATCTCCCGGGTACACCGTCAAATCAGGTTCATGACTCCTGAATTAACAGATGGACTCGCGCAATGTTACTCCTGCTAGACCCAATACTCCTAACCCATACCGATAGGAGAACCGGTCTAATAGAAGTCTGAACCCCCACGGTTAAGTTCCATAGTCATGTAATGACCTCACCATCAAAAATAAAATACATAACATCCACAAATAAGATATGGCACTCCACACACCATACTCCAATACAATAAGGTAGGGCAGTAAATGGAGATTACATTACAAGAAATAAACCAAGTCTAACAAGTACAATATTATCCAACCGGAACATAAGCCAGAATTACCCTCACGGATTACATAACATATGAGAATAACAATCTCATTAAGTACATCCAATAGTAACAATCAACTAACCAGAATATTTTAGACAATCACAAATCAGATATCCTCCCCAAACCTGCTGACTACGATCCCACCTAATCTGGTAGCGTCAAGTCTGCCGAGCCACTGAAAATACATAATACAGGAATGAGCTACGCCCAGTAGGAAAGACAGCTAGTAAAACTCACATGCAAGAGAAGGATAATAACAACAATATAGGAATACAGCATAACAATGTATGGTGGATAGGCACTCTCAGTTCCAGACTCTGACCATCCACAGTCACCCCCAGTCACAACAGAGTAGCTCTCCTCTGTGCTCCCAGGTAGCATGCCAGCGGGACACGCCCATCTCTGCGCACGCATGGCGCCTAGCACCCGACACCGCAGCGTCTCTCGTCAATCAATCTTCTGGAGACTATAGACAAACCCGTCACATAGATCTCTAGCCAACGTGAGACACCCTGGCTAGCCACGGCGAGTCACCCCTGCCGCTGCCACTCTCAGGCGCGCAGGCCTACACTCGTGGACCAGAAGAGGTCGACTCAGCCACCGTCCCAAGGAGTCCTCTACCAACAACTTCCATAGAAGCTCACGCCCCTACAGTCATTGTCAATCTCTAACTCCAAGATCCGGCAACATGTATCCAGGTACAACAAGGCGCATACCAGTCACATGTATACTGTGGAAGCTAAGTCTGAACCGCATAGTTACCTACCACAACTACCCTAAAATATCATATAGGGTCTATAGTAGTCCGGTCCAGTATGCCAATCCATAAAATATGCCAACACTGAGTAACTGACTCAATCCATGCCAATGCCATCCAAGTAACATAAACTGTATCGAAATTCTGACTATTCTGGTAACACTTACCCAAGTGTCACACTTCCTTCCAACTGATCCAGCTGTACTGAATTTATAGATAATTTCCAACAGTAACTTTCAACTTGTCTATGTGATTTCCCTAAATCACATTTTTCTCGTTTCAGGAAATTTTAAATTTCAACTTCAATTTCTGCCCTTTATCCATTTTCCGAAATTCGAAATAAATTTCCAAATAAAATTTAAATTCCACATATATCCTTTTTCCGAAAATTCGGATTAATAAATTCCACATATATCCTGTTTTTCCAAAAATTCGGATTAATTTCTGAATTAATTTAAAAATTCCAAAAAATCAAATTCTGCCCTTTCTTAATTTTCCGAAATTCGGAATAAATTTCCGAATTAAAATTTAAATTCACATATATCCATTTTCCGAAAATTCGGATTAATTTCCGAATTAAGTTTTTCCTTCGCCGTTCGTCCGCGCCCGCGTTCCGCTGAACCGGGTTTCGCTGCCGGTTCGGAAAACCCGCGCTGAACCGCGAACCCACCGGCCGAACCTTTAAATCAAAATTTCCAGCCGACGTTTAGTATTTAAATATTATTAATTATTAATTAATTACAATTATTTAATTAACTAAGCTGAAATTAATCTAATCCATCTCCTTCCTCCGCCCGGCGCCTGCGAAACCCTAGCCGACGATTCCTCCGGGAAATTCCGTTTTCCCCGTCGATTTCCGGCGACCGAGATCAAGGAGAAGCAAAATCCGATGTTCATACTATCCTAATTTGTCAATAATGCCACTAATTTCTAAGATTCAATCAAATTTCCCGCCGAAGTTTTCATCCGATCCTCATTTAACAATTTATGAAATTAAACAAACAATCTATGAAATTAAACAATTTTCAGCATTTGATACAATCTTAACATGATTAAAGTCCATAATAGAATCATCAATTGCTCGGTAAAATTTCCAATTTGACGGGTATAATTTTTTTCCGAAAACCCTAAAATGCTAAATCAATAATTTGCATTAATCACTTTCAAAAAAGCACAATTCACATGCTCTGGTAGTTAATTGCAAAGTAATTCATATTTTTAATTCGCTAATTAACGAAATTTAAACTGAATTTCCTACCTTTCTTCTCCGGCGACGGTGGCGACGGTGAAGCTCGCACGCGACCAACCGCTGTTCCTCGCCGCACGAAACCGGTACCAATCGATTCTCCCCGATCACGCGAACCTCCAGGTACAAAAAGCCCCTTGAAAGGCTGCCGGAAAATATCGCCGTCCGCCGCGAATGCCTCGTCTCCGGCCGCCGTTCGAAACCCTAAGGGTCGAAACGGTTCGGGTTAAATACCCCGCTTAAACCGGTAATAACCCGTTAACGACCCATTAAGTGCCGGTTGACCTTCTCAAACGCCGCTTAACACCCGATCAGCCGGTTAATCTCCACCGCTGATCTCGTCCGTCCGATCCGCTTATCCGCGGCTTATCCAAACGCACGCGCAAACGCACTCGGCGAACCGCCCCCGCCTTCGCTGAACCGCTCCGGTCCGGTTCACGCTCGGTAAAAACCAATTTCCGGTTTAATTTAGATGGATTTTCGAATTTCTAAAAATCCAATAAATCAGGGAAAATTACTTAAAAATTCCTCGGTGCTCCGAAAAATCCCCAGAAAATTTCAGAAATTCTAATAGCCTCCAATTGAGCTCCTGGCTCATCCTACTGTCGATCTGAAATCATCCAAGCCAAAAATTAATTTATTAAAGATTAACATAAAAATTTTTACTGGGTATAACATTAGCTTATCATATCAACATAATAATCATACAATCCATTTATTTTTAAAGATAGAGGCATTACAATATATCATATATCTTAAAAACTATATAGAATGCCTATCTTCGTTGTTATTGTATAGATTATTTTTATTCCTCAACTCTTGTGTCCAATTTATAATATTTATTTTCAACTTCCTAGTGACTAGTTTCAACCTATTAAGAAGTTACCAAATAATGAGATAAAGCATCAAATCTAGGGTTTAGGACCAATTTCTTCTGTGAAAGCTGCTTCTTTGATTTTTGCTCTTCCCAGTATCTCTCCATAATATGGTTCACAAGCCCTAGTTTCCCTTTTGAGAATCACTAACTCTCTCTTCTTCACTATCTTCTGGCCCTACACTCTCTCCACTCTCATGGCAATCATAGAGAAACTAATAAGTGTTAACGAGTTGAGCTAGATTCATGTAAACCTTTGTAAGCTAAGAACTTCACTTATTATGATATTGATCCCATGGAGAGCCTCTACTAATGATGACATGACAAAAAGAGGCAATAAGAACAGGGTTACGATTTCATGCTGAGGGTTAACTGACTCAATTAAAAAGGCAAAATTGAGATGCAGAAATGCAATAGGCATGAGCTGAGTACATATGAGATTTAGATATTTAGGTATATATATATGTGTGTGTATGTGTGTATGTGTTAAATAATATATATTATTCAAACATTAAACTTCAATAATTTGTAATAATTCTAAATGAATTTTGACAGAGATAAAACAAGCATTATTAGACTTTTTTAATGATCTTTATCTAAGTTCACTTCAACATGTTTGTATAGTGGATAGACTATCTAATTGGGTTATCCAATCATCTTGTTAAGTTATTCAAAATATCTAATCAACACTTGTTTCTTAATATTTAACCATTGACATGATCAAATTGAGTAATCTAAGGGAACTACTAGTCTAATCACCATAGAGAAACTTCAAAACAACCATTAATAGTATCCAAAGGTCAAAAGTTTCTTTAGAACTTGATTTCTTTTAGCAAAATAAAACATGTAACAAACTTAAAACACCCATAAGCGTACAAGTACATTTATCTTTATGGAAACAAGATTTCTTAAATTTCAAGTTAACCTTGAATTTATTTTTCCATTGATCTCTTTTTTCTTGTTGTGTCTATGCTTATATAATCTCTTTCTCTTCCTCTTCAATTGTTTTCTACTTTTTGTTTCAAACTCTCTCACAATATTTCTCTTTCTTTCTAATTTTAGTTCTTTTTCTTCTCTGTTTCTCTCTTGTTTTACTCTTATTGAAGTCATGTTTCTTTTCCTTCAAGTCTCTTTAAACCTTCATATTAGCATTTAATGATCAAAATAATATTTAAAAAATATATAATTTTTAAATTTATAAAAAGTTTGAGCTAGACTTAGTTTCAATTAAACCACTCTATTACACATATTTTAACAAGTACTTTCTAAATATAATTTTATTTTTACTTTCAAAGTATTAAAATTATAATTATAATTATTGTTGCATATGCTTAAATAAAATGCTCATATATATAATCAAACAATAATTATACATATTTATTAGAACACTAGTTTTATGAGTTTATAGCATAATTACCCCATCGTCCTTATTTTGCTTAAATATTAGGGATTGTTTCCATGATGGCCCACAAAATGAACTTAAATTTACAATAAGAGTATTATTTAATTAAGATAATACTTTATACATGAAATAGAAATGTTGTTTAGAAGAGGACAAAGTCATTAATCCTTGCATACTTTCCTTCTACGTGGATTGCTCTCTTCAATATCTATGAATTTATACTTATGCATAACATCTCACACAACATAGTAGTAGACAAATGTTTGATTTTATTATAATCAAACCTCTTAAGACATGGGATCAATACTTACAATATTGACTACATAGGAAATATCGAGTCTTATGCACACTAACACACACATAAGACTCCTTACTTCACTTGCACATGAAACTCAAGATATAATCCAAATCTTTTTATGACTGAGATGTAGGAGCTACATAAACATCAATATTCATAACTGAATGAGTACTTACAAGTTTAGTTATAAACATTCAAAAATGAGATAAGATATCCTAAATATAAATTTTTTGTGATAAGAAGAGCTTCTTTTGTACGTGATCTTAATAGATCTCTTCTAATGAATTAAAGACTTGTACTCTTAATTTTTATGATATACATAGCAATCATAAGGGTTTCTGCTATAGCTATTATAACTCTAATTCAATGTCCTTGTGTGCTATTAATGCTAGTGGAGCTTGAATAGAGGTAGTTTTTACAAGTGAGAAGATTTTATTATAATTCACACCCTCTGTAGTAGTCTTATTTAAGTAATCATGAATTTTGTTCTTAATTGTGGTTTTCTTAATAGAAGTAAGTTAAGAAAATCTAGAACTCAAGAATTATCATAATATGAACACCTTGAAATGTAAGTTAGGTCAGAAGTAATCAGTTCTAAGTTTTAAACATACCATTAAAATAAACACGATTAAATGAAGATGTAGCTATGAGCTTTGTTATTTTTAGAAGTTGTCTGAATTTGTAAGGAACTTTTAAAGTGGAAAAAAGAAAAACAAATATAATCCTTTATTTGTAAAAGGACAAAAGCACTAATTTCTCACTCCCTTAAAATTAGTTTGTCTCAAGCAATGTGAAAAGGATGCCAGGAAGAGAGGAGGGCTCTTGGAAAGGAGGATGAGTGATTTGAGAACATACATTTCGACAACTTTTATTGATTAAAGAATTAGACATCTAAAAAATCTCTCTTTTATCATAGACCGATTACAATCTCTTCATTTATAAGTTCAAAATTTATTTTGTTCATAAAACAAAAACAAAAATCAATGAGATTGCTTAATAGAAGTGCCCAAATAACTTGTTATTTTAGCAAACAATGCATCTTGATATGCCACAGATTGAAAGTAATCTTTCTAATGAATTTCTCAATCTTAAGATAATATGATTTCCTTCTTACTTAAAAACTAGATTCATGAAAAAATCATGCCCTTATAATAATTTGTTATGCAAATATCAAATCAAAAAGAAAAATAATGATACATATGTAAAAATAAAAATGCTTTATGAGACTTGCACAAAAATTTTGACTAAATCAATGGACATCGTTGCTAGAAATTTATTATAAAGAAAATATGATTGCATAATAGAATAACAACAAAGAAGTAGAAGTATATTTTTAAACTAAATTAAATATATTTATAACACTCTATAAAATAAATAAATTTTTTAATATAATCAAATTTCAAGCTAATTAGGATTCAACATATATCTATTCCTAAATCACATTTCTTTGGGATGATAATCCTACTTTGTTCAAGTGGAAGCGTCTCACTAATTACCTCTCACACTACTTGAACAACAATTGCAAAGGGAGACAAAGGTGCACTTGTGAAGTGAAGGGGATAGTAACAATGATCTTTAGGACCTCTACATTAATTTGTTAACAATTTTGCAAATGACAAACATATTCATTTATTCACTGAAATGTGGCATAGTTGAATGAGATAGTGAACACATCAAGAGATAAGTTAAGAATCACATATACAAACCTTGAGAGACAATAATTATGTTTTGAGTGAACAACAAAATATCTTTTTGAATCATAAAATATCAATATTTTTAATCTATATAAAATATTTTTTCAAATATTTTTTTGAGAAAACATCTTTTTGAATCATTTTTGAATCATAAAATATCAATATTTTTAATCTATATAAAATATTTTTTCAAATATTTTTTTGAGAAAACATCTTTTTGAATCATTTTTCATCCAGACTACTGTTATGGATCAGCCATTGCACTCGGCCATGTGCTTGTCCCTTCCGCTCCAAAAGCGACCCTTCGCCAAATGCCTGTTCATGCCGCCATAAAAACCCAGTCCCTTCTCCGCTTACCTGTCCCATCCTCCCTTCCCTCCATGCTTTCCATAGTGTAATCCCTCTCTCTGCTTCTCTCTTTCATGGGAAACATCTCCTGCATGCCTCACGATGCCGCCGAGACGGCGAAGGTCGTCACCTGCAGCGGAACGGCGTACGAATTCCTGCACCCCGTACGAGCCGAAGAGCTTGTGCGCGAAAACCCGGGTCAGTTCGTCTGCGACTCCAGCAACCTTCAAGTGGGCTGTCGTGTCCCGGGTCTGGCCTCCGACCAAGAGCTGCAGCGCCAGCGCCTCTACTTCCTCCTTCCCCTGGATCTCCTCTTCTCCGTCCTAACCGAGGAGGAGATGGCCTGCCTCAGGAGCCGAGCTGCTCGGACAAAAAGACAGAGGACACCGAAGAGGAAGAAGAGTGATGGAAGAAAAAAGAGGATTTTTCCGATGTTCGGAGACTTCTGCTTGTCTCCACCGGTGGCGAATGGGTCGGAGATGAAGGAAGAGAAGAAGGATTGCAAGGCGATGGTGTGTGGTGACGCTGGGTGGAAGCAGCGGTCGTGGAAGCCGGCGTTGGATACCATTGAGGAGGAAGGAAGTAAGCTTCGTTGATTGGGTTGCCCCACCCATGGATTTCGAATTTGGGTTTCCTTATTTTACCATTAGCATCGATTTGTGAAGCCTTGATTTTTTTTTAAAATCTCTTAATTCTGTGGCATATTGCTTTGCTGGAGAAAGCTGTCGTCTCCTTTCCTGTATATGTGGCGGAGGGAGAGACTGGTTTTCTAATTGTTCCTATTTGTCATGCTTTTATGGGTGAAACTTGAAACACGAAAGAGACTGCATACACTTAAAAGAAATTAAAAATATATGGTTAATGAGATTAAAAAAATTGAATTTATCTTTATTTATCTAAACATATAGTTTTTATTTTTAAAATAAAATAATATATATATATATTGCAATCCATGGTGCGCGGTCTTGCTTGAGATGGTGCGCGGCCTTGCCTAAGATGGTTTGGTGCTTCAAATAGTACCTACCATAGCTTCGGTTTTATTCTCTTCAAAATACATGGGTATTGGAATGGCTCCGTATTGGGCTAGTTGGTAAATTATGTTCAAAATTTATTTTAAAGTTTTGTTATATTAAAAAAAATATTAAAATTATAATAAATTCTTGCTGACTTGAAAATTTTACAATAAGTCTAGAGTCCTTGGATTAGATGGATTGTTTTATAGAGTTAATTAGGTTAAGAAATAAAAGAATGATAAAATAAAATAAAGACCACATTTTATCATAAAAATTTCCTAAAATTGATGTAAATCACGTTGATAGTGTAGCTGTTAACTATTTTATTATCTTATTGTTTGACCAATAGATCTTCTTTATCAATATCATGTAAAAAGGGTGGAAAGAAGTGAAAAAAGTAAAAAAAAAAAAAACGCAATTCTTTTTCACAATAAGATAGCAATCTCTTTTTGTTTATGTACAAAATAAAAAAAATAAGTTGCATCAAGATCATCGCCTTAAATTAGTCCAATAGAACTCAAAGCTCAAGAACTTCTCTTAGTTTATTATTACTTTTAGGTTTTATTAGGTTATAATATAACAAGTATGATGCTCTTGCAAAATTTTTATTTACTTTTAAACATATTATTTTTATGTCATTTTATTAAATAGAGTTATACTTTTCACTTTGCCTCTAATACAATGTCACTCTTTTGTACATATGTGTGTGCACGTTTGCATATACAAATATACAAATGAATTTATGTACATATGTAAGTAATCATGTGTGTGCACATTTCCATGTAAATATATATATATATATATATATATATATATATATATATATATATATATATATATATTGTAATTAAAAAAAGGTTTTGCTCGTTTTATCATTTAGCAAAAATTAGGTTTTACATAATGCATGATTGTACAATTCTAAACTCTAATCCATGTTTAATCCTTGTTTGCATTGTGATTCAAAATTTATCTAACATCCAAGTTTCTATTCAGATTTATTTTTATCATTATTGTTTTTTTTTTCTCTTTTAATCATCACTAAGTTGAAACAATCCTTGTCAAGGTAGTCACTTGCAGTTGCCTCTAACAAATTGAGCATAGTGCAGCCATCCACTACTACCTCTCCTCTCAATTCCCCTTCCATATTTGCCATGAGCCTTCATCATCAAATTACACTTTTGGCACTAGGTTGTTTGCACCTGGTTAAACCCATTGCAATGTGCTCAATCCTTATTAGGGTGCAAAATTGTGAACCTAAACCAATGTTTGAAGGTCGCTTCATCACCTTATCACATAAATAGATCCGTTTCTAGCACAACTTCCTCTATTACTAAATTGAATTGAAAATCATAATTCATCTCCAAATATGTCCATTCATCAAACCAAATTATATAAGTCTTGATTTGAACCAAAACAACTTATTATAAAGTATTTTCAAAACTACTTCCAAACACTTTTTTGGGATTATTTTATTAATGTTTTAAGTGAACTTTTCTTAATTAATGGTCATCAACTTTGGTCCCCCTTCCCCCTCACACATCAAATTTGGTATTAAAGTTTAATTTATATTTAACTTAAGAGCATTTGCTTATGTACATCCCTCATCAAACAATCTCTCTTTGTCAATGCATACCATGCCTTCCCTTCACACTGAAGTGCTCCATTTATAGTTATAACGAAGTGATTTTAATGCTCATAATCAATGATGGATCTGTCCTCAGATTATCATAGCAAATAATTGTTCATTAGTGTATATGACTCATCAAATTTGTATATTAATTCCTCTTAAAATAAATAATATATGTTTTAAATATTATCATTGTAGGACTTAATAGTTCAAATTATCAATTTGTAATTAATCCACATTCATTATTTGATAATAAATAATTGTTAGTACATCGAACATAATCAAAGCACAATTAAGTTTGTGAATTAGAATTATACAATAAATGACCTATCTTAACCAATACTTAATAATTTTATTAAGTTTCCTTTAAGTCTACATTTTTGTATGCTAAAGCTATTTATGTCATAGTTCTTTTTATGAGGAGACCTTGATTTACTTATGTATCCTGCATCATAAGGCCCCCCTGACCCTCTTCCTTAATATGGTTGTCATGTGGACTATTAAGATGATACACCATTTTGGTATAAACAATGGAGTTTAGGATTAATGGCACAAAAGGCTATTTGATGTTCTTTTTCAAGAAAAATCTTGTTCTTCTTTTAACATTCTACTCTTTATATCCATGAATTTCAAGAACATTCTTAATGTATAGATTAGCGAAGCATTTTAAAGAAGTGATGGAGGTGTGAAGATGTTCTAATACAATATGATTCACATGTGCATATCCACATGGATGAGAATTATGCTAACATGAGAAAGGTGGTGACCAATACCTTTGCTGATGATTAAGGAAACAATACTTAGTTCATGGCTTTATTAATCAAACTAATGAGGTGCATCTATCAGTGTGAATGTAATGACAATGCAAGTGATCATGGGGAAGAGTAGTTGAGCGTGCAAGCAATGGCTAATTGGTGATGAAGTGATCTGTTTAGTAGTGGTGATGATGTAACATAAGGAATGGGTTGCAATGCCAAACTCAAACTAGAAAGAAAAAACTAGTGACATTTTGTTGGGACGATTGTGTAAGGCGTTGAGTGATTGTAAATGATTAGGTTAGTGGTATGCAAATGATAGTTACAAGTCATGGTGATGTTCAAGAAAAAGGAGTGATTTATCCAATTTGGCCAAAAACATATTTATATATGATGAGGTATGCTACATGGCACAGGGTGACAACATGATGTGGATGGTTAGTTGTAAGGAGACATAATAGCTAATGCATGAAAGAGCACTGGTGTCAGTTGAATCAAGCTGGCAATGGGACAAACTATGTTGATAGTTTGTCAAAGCAGGGAGGTAAAATATAGCAAAGAAAGACAACATAAGATTGCAATTCAAGTAGGGAGAATGCTATCTTATAACTTCTCATGGAATTTCTTCTATGCAATCATGCATCAGAATGGTCTCCAATTTTGATAATGAACAAAAGCTACTTTTTATTTCACACAATGAGACCTTAAAAAAATTACAAAGTGAAATCCAAAATGTAATTAAAAGAAAAAAATAAATCAAACTATTTACCAATAAAAATAATAAAATAATATGAAAAAACTAATGTAAGTTTGGCTCTTAAAGCATAACAAGAAATAATTTCAAGTATGATAAATCACGTACTATAATTGAAAAACTTAAACAAAGTCAATAACATTTTATTTCTTGCCTCATTTGGATTCTTGTTTGAGGTCTATTTCATGATCAAAGATGAACAAAGGAATTTTGCATCTAGTTGTTGTAGATTCTCTTGATGTTGTTCTTCATTAGGATGGTCTTTTGAATTTAAAAAACCTCCATTTAAGAGGGCTTGAATTAATGAGGATTTGGAATTTTTGTATATTTTGATGTCAACTTACATATGATTACTTTAGAATAAGGAGCTAAGATTGTTTCTAAGGTGGAAAAATTGGTCGTTCCTAAGGTAGGAACTAGAAATCATATAAAAGGAAAAAAAAGCAAAGGTGAGAATGATAAGGTTTGATCTAAAAGTTTAAATAAACTTAGCATGAAGAAATTTGTCATCAAGGTAAACATAAAACCTCTTAATAGACTTTCCCTTTTAAAGATATTACTCAAAGGGTCATTCCTCTAGCATTTTAGATGGCATATTTGGAATTAAAGATGAGATCAACAAGTTACAAGCTTCTTAAATGAGAGAATTCCATTATGAAAGATAGCATCTAAATACAATAGTATTATTTAAGAGTCAAATTAGCATTATTGAACACAAAAGGTTGATTACATTTGTAGGGGTATTTTAGATCCCATTGATATAAACCTTAAAGCACAAAAGTTACAATAAGAGGATGAATTGTAGTACTCAAAAAATTAAATATTTTCATAACAATCTCTTCAAATGAAAGATGATTTTTTTACTAAAGCAACTTGAAAATAAAATAGTAAACCAAAAGCACCAAAATGTGAAATACAAATCATAAACTATGAGAACAATATCAAATTATGAATAGCTAAAAGAAACGTTAAGTCTAAAACTTAAAACTCTTTTATTTAATTTAATAATTTTTGAAAACAATTAAGACATTAACTTTAGCATAACTAACACTTAAAGACAAAGGCATGATGGATTCAACAGAAAACAAATTAAAGATTACACTTTGTAAACTATTGCAAAAATCAAAATGAAAGCAATTTGAAAGAAAATTGAAGTGAAGAGAAGACACAAAACTTTATGTTGTTTAGCCTAATGAGTGTCTATGTTCACTCTTAGTTGACTAGACCGAGATTTATTAATAAGACCACTCTCTCTTACTACAACAAGTAAAGGCAAACATTTACAAAAACTAGTGCTTAGAGAAGACACCAAGAAATAAATAAAACAAGTATTATTAGATTTAAGCCTCTAACAATTCAACTCTATACAATCCTAATATCTCAAATCCTCTTTTAGGTACTATGTCACAGTATAATGCAAAATAAAAATTACCAAAATAAAATTAGTGCTAATGAATAAAAAATAAAATAATAATTAACTTTTTTAGTAGAACAAGAACAACAATGAAATACAAAGCATACTTCTCAACCATTAGCTTTTTAATCAAAAATATGAATCTTGCAATTTGAATCATTTGTTTGATTTTTTGAAATTAAACACATAGTTATACTAAATGCATTGCTAATAAAAAATTCAAAAATAATTAGAAAAAATTCATTAGATGACTACCTTTCAAATAGTATTAGTACGTTAAGTAGATCGTCTCATAACAACAACGTCGATATAAAGATAGTCACCATAATTAAATTATATGACTAGTTTTGAAAAACTTAAAACAATATATCATACTAGTCTGATATACCTCTAATTTTGTTTGACTCTAGAAAGAACGGCATGCTTAAGCTTTGATATTGATCATACTAATCTATAGGTAGATCGATACAGTATGATACAAATTTTCACAAAAGCCAGATTCTTAAGAAAATGTCATGCATTATGATTTTGATTTTAAATCATCCTCATACATATCCAAACTTTTTAACAACTAAACATACTAATATAATATTACTATTTTTGTAATACAATAATAAAAATTCAAAATATATATAAACTAAAAATCTTAACATTGATTATACTAGTTTGATGCACATATCATTATAATACTTGATAAAATTTAAAAAGTTAGTCCACATACTTATACAACAAATATATCATACACTTATTACATTAAAGCATGATAATTTAAACATATACAAGTATAATGCATGAACTTCATACTATATGGTAACAAAAATAGTAACAAAATTGAGATGGGCTATTATGAAGCAATGATTATTTTTATATATATTATAATAGCAAAAAATAACTAAATATTATGGGAATATACATATATGACATGAAAAGTTCATACTGCAAGTGCTCGAATAAAAACTTAAGTGAATAAGATCAAGTTATACAAAAAAGTAATAATGATATGTGACTCACCTTAACCAAAACACATGTACTAAGAAATAAAATAAATGTACACATATAAAGCATGCTTCATATGATATGAACCAAAAGTAAACTTAATTCTTAATGAAAAGAATCATACAAGAGGGATACCATGTAATTCAAACGTAACATTTTTAAGTGTTTATTTTTAGTCTTTTAATTCATGATTTTTACTCATAAAATGTAAATGATTTTTTTTCTTTTCTAAAATATGATGCATAAAATTAAGTTGATGATCCTATGTGTAACAACTTTAAAGGATAAAGGTTAAACAAGCTAATGAAATCCTTGAGTTATAAAGTTCAACTCCTTATGATTTAGCCACTTCATAGAGAGCATCTTAAGTTAAATGATCTAAAAATTGAAGAACTAACAGCAAAGTTTCTCAATGTTCATCTTCTTCAAGCTCTAAATCTCTACTCCAATCTTTAACCATAATTTATCAAATAGACAAAACTACATTTGCACAAAATTTAACCACACATTAGTACTATATAACTTGGTTTTGTGATCATCATTTGTAAGGGTGTAATAATCTCCCCTTGATGATTATAAAGCCAAAGCTAGAGAAAAATAATGCAAATAAATTTTTGATGAAAAATAACAAACAATACAATCAATTAATACACAACAAATGATACAAATTTTAATGTAAGCTTCACTTGAAACAATGCTTACTTCACTCTCACAGTTGTTGCTCTAAGTCACTAAATTCTCCCTCTTTTTGTAATTAGTCAAAAGGGTTAATGACTCTTAAAATTAGCCTCAATATGTTAAAAGTTTTTTTAAATGTAATGACTTAGTAAAAATGTTAACTATTTAAGCAAATGATGGAACAAAATATAACTAAATCTTTTTCTCTAATAAAATGTTATCTCAACTCAATATGCATAGTCCTAGAATTATAGATAAGGTGCTTTGAAAGTAAGATAACACAAAAATTATCACAGAATATTGGACTTTAAGCAAATTCTAAACCATAATCTATCAGATGTTATTTGTTCCAAAACGCCTAAATAACACAGTTTCATTCAACATTGTATTCGGCCTTAGGTTTTGATAATGTAATATAATTCAGCCACAAATTTTAGTTAACTACCAATTAGTTGGCACATATTATAGGTAGTCTTCTTTCCAAACTTATTGCCAATAAAATTAACATTTGTATATGTTATTAAATCAATTCCAACCACACATCTACGTTACCACATACACAAAGACCTAATGCTACTAAGATACTAAAAGATATGCATAATATCTTGGAGGTGTGATTCTTTTAGGTTAGCTTGAAATCTTGCACACATTTTTGGTGTCTAAAACCTATGTTTGGTCTACTTACTATAAGGTATAATAGAGATTCAAAAATCCATTTGAATAATTTTATGTCTACAACGCATTCCAGTTTCATATTTATTTAATGTAATGTTTGTTTTAATAGATTTCTTTCTAGCCTTCATGCTTTCAAAGTCAAATCTCTTCAATAATTTCAGCAAATAGTTTGTTTGAAAAATGAAAATTCTATCACTAGTTTGCTTGACTTGAAGTCTTGGAAAGAAAGTTACTCATAAAAATACTCATTTTAAATCCAATCTTCATTAATTCTACAAATCATTTACATAGTTCTTCATTGATAGCTCCAAAAAATTATATTAGCATGCACTTGGCATACAAGTTGATCTTCATCTAAATTTTGGATAAAAAAAATTTTGTCCACTTTTCCTTTAATAAATTATTTGAAGTAAGAAAGGTGCAAACTTTCATAACAACCTTTTGGAGCTTATTTCAATCCATATAGAGCATTCTTAAACTTATATACATGATCCTTCTTGTCATGTACTTCGAATGATGGGGCTATTTTACACAAACTAATTCATTTATGTAGCCATTTAGGAAAGCACTCTTGACATTTATTTGGTATAAGTTATCCATTGTGGAATGCATAAGAAAGTTCAATTTTGATAGCTTCAAGTCTTATCACTAGAGGAAAAGTCTAATTTACATCTAATCCTACAATATAATAATATTCTTTGGTTATTAACTAGACTTTTCTAATGATTTTTTCATTCTCATTTAGTTTGTTTTTTAACACCTATTTTGTACCAATGGTAGTTGGATCACTTGGCTCAAGCATAAGCTCTTATATCTAATTTTTCTCAAACTAATTTAGCTCTTCATTCATAGTAGAAATCCATTTCTCACCTTGAAAAGAATTTTCAATAGACATAAATTTAAACTATGATACAAAGTCTGCATGATTAAATGAACTTCTAGTCTTTACTTTCTCCTTTACATCTCCAATAACTATCTCACTAAGATGATTTTTAAAAAAAACTCCATTTCTTCTTATTATAATTCCCATCTTCTCTTAAATCATTGACTTCCTTCTCTTTGTCTAACTGATCATTTTTAATAATGAGCTCCTCTAATTCATTTAATTGATCAAATTTAGATTGACTATAAGATGCTCCAATAGGAGTTTCATTAAAGTTTACATAAATTGACACCTCCATAACTAGAGGTCTCTAATTGCAAACACTAAAAACTTTGTTGTCAAATATATATCTAAGAAAAATCCCTCCATTAAACTTTGCAACAAACTTGCTTAGATTATTCTTCTCATTTTTCAGTATATAACACTTTCCCTCAAATACATGTAGATGTGATATCCTAGGATTTTTCTAATACATCAACACATGCAAAGAAACATTTAGTAGGGGTCTATAATGACAATAATTAAAAGAAGACAAAAAAGTTGACTATCTCTACCCAAAAGTACTTAGAAACATTGTATGTATTTAACATTCACCTTGTAGGATCTAACAAGGATCAATTATTTCTCTCAACTACATCATTATTGGAGAGGAGATGAAAAAGTGTGCAACACTCCTTGTCCTTTACAAAATTTAGCAAATAAATCATTATTTAACTCTCCTCAATTGTTACTTCTAATTGAAATTAATTCAAGCTCAAGTTCCTTCTCTACTTGAACAATAAAATTCACAAACTTCTCAAATGCATTACTATTTTTCTTATGGGAAGTGCCCATGTGAATCAGATAATAATCATCAATCAACAAACCATATCATCTTTAATCTAGACTCTTTGGTTGAATACAACCAATTAAATCTAAGAGAATAAACTCTAAAGGTCTATCGGTAGAAATGTCCTTAATAGATTTGAAACTAGTATGTCTATTTTTCTAACTGATATGGTCCACATAGGTTTTCTCTAATCTAATGAATGTTTGATAGGGCTCTAAATAAGTCTTACTTAAGCAATTTGTTAAATAAAGTCCTACCTAAATGACACATCCTTTTATGCCATAGAACAAAATGATTATATTATAATGTAAAGCATTTCATATCATTATTTCTAATCATATTCAAATTTAAAACATAATTATTTCCTTTCATATGTTTAGTAATCAATGGAATATTATTTCTACTAATAATACAATCATTTTTATTCAATATAGTAGCAAAATTTGAGTTGTAAAATGTTCTATTCAACATTCTTAACTATATTATTACAATTTAGTTGTTTAATGAGTATACTTTCTTACGAATTAAATTTTAAAATTTGAATTAAATATGGATAAATTAAATTTTAAAATTTTAAATTTAAAATCCAAGAATTAGAAGCATAGTTGAAAGACAAGACTTAAGTTACACCACATAAGCCTTGATAGAATTAGGCTTAATGCTTTAAAATGAGCTTGTAATTTTATTTACATTATTAATTTTATTTGTAATCTTTATTCTTATCTAACCATGAATACATAATAAAGATATGGATAGGAGTCATAAAAATCAGGAGTTGGTTGATTGGTAAAGATAAGTAGATTAAAAGGAAAAAAGAATGTAGTGCATATAAGAATATTTTAAGAAAAAAGATGTGAAAAAAGAATAAATATTAAAATATATTTTAGGCAAATATTACTTAGATTCCTATATTTTAAATCTTGATATAGTTGGCCAAAAAAGTGTTAATTAGAAGAGGTTAAACTTGCATGGGTGAATTATGACATAAATCAACCCAAACTAGTTTTTCTTAAAGTAAATCCTTGATTTAAAGAGGTGTGAATCCCCTTAGATATGTTTGTAAAAGTCTTTTAAAACCTAAATATAAAGAAGGAATTTGGAGAGGCCAACTCAGAGAATACTAAGGAGAAAAATAATTCAAGCCATGAAGAAATAGAAAAATGAGGGTTCAAATTTTCAAGCCTGGAAAGATCTGACTAAAGAGAAGTCCTCTACACATTTTTTTCTAGGTAGGATGATTCTTGAGTTTATACAAGAAATTTAGCTATGATTCAAGAAATAATGAAATTGAATTATCTTGTTAAAATTACATGTGGAACCTTTGGAATCAATATTCTTCCTTAAACCTCATTTTAAAAAAGGAGAGCCTTTTATGCGTATGATTAAAGGGAAATTTAACCAGTATATAAAGGTTGTTTATCATTCCTTTCTTATGTATTTTTGTTAAAGGAACCATGCAAGGGTACGTGATAATAATTGAATCATGAATGTAAGTGAAATTCATATTCATATATAGATGTTCTGCAATTCTTATAGAAATAAGGAGAAGATGGACTTGGGAGGATTATTTGTAGATGCAAACTATCTCATAACCAAGACATGATCTTGAAGTATGCCTATATTAGATCCTTGTTGATAGTCTAAATATGTATGCAATATGCAAGGTTAGCATGATTGATGTTATAAATTTGTTAAATCATGAAAGAACAAATTCTAATATGCATGATTCTCATAACCAATTCATGTTAGATTTATTTTCCTATTATTTCTTTGTTAGAAATTAAACTCCAAGCTTGTAAATAAATCCTTTTTCTATTAGTAAGTCATAAGAAAGAAAAAATCTCAACCAAGTAAGAAGATATATGCTATTCAAATTTATAACAAAATATGAATGTGTATATGTGTTGCAAAACTAAGAAAGAAAGCATGCCACATGTTATATAAATAATTTAAATCTTAGGTTAGGAGATGAACCATGATTTGGATTTGAGAAATATAGTCAAAACCATTGAAAAAATATTACAACCAAGTATCTCTTTACCTCGAATTTGTTTGAAAAACATGGAATCTTAGATTGGCTAAGTCATGTGAGGAAAGGTTTCAACCCTTAAGTAACCTAAATGACTTCAAAGGTGTGAGTGGCCCTTAGTTTTTAGTTGAGAAGCCTTAGAGGGTTCAATTTAAGGCCTCAAAAGAATGTTAGATTAAGTAGGGATATGACTGGAAAGTAAAGAGTTTGGTTATAACTAAAAGTGCTAAGGTTAAAGTTAAACTTTAAGGTCTTATTAGAAATCCCTAGTAAGGTTTAAAAATGAGATTTAATGTTCTTGAATATGGCTATATAAGTAAGCTTAGACTTAGAATTTTGCTTAAAAACTTGGAATGATCCATGAGAAAAGAACCCATAATAGAAGGTCTTAAAGATGAATCAAGAAAATACCATTGGTGAATCTTTATGCACATTATAAATAAAGGTTTTGATAGATTGGCTCTTGACCAAGACCTTAAGAGAATGTAGAAGAAATTAAAATAATACTTAAGAATGTGCTTGGTTTGATCAAGGAAGAAATAAGGTAAGATATTGGCTAGACCCTTGGATTTACTAGGTTTCTTTGAGTAAGACAATGAGTGATCCTATTTAGTCTCTTAAGACATGCGATGAAACCTTGAATGGAGCTATGAGGAGTTCAAGAGTGGTCTTAGGACGGGCCAAAGCTTTGTTAATACTAAGGTTATTTTAGATAGACAAGATCTTAAATGAAAGCAGGACAAGACTAAATATAAGAAAAATGGATTGAAATATTCCAAATAGTTGAACTAGGGTTTAATGAAAAATCAAAAGTATTAAGATAATAATAACCTTGGATAATTGAAAATGAATTTAAGTTGAAAACCCTAGATTGACTTAATTAGTGTATAAAAAATCTTAGATATTAGAATTAAGGTTGAAGGAAACTCTTTGACTTATTAAGTTATTATTTATGATAAAAACATTTGCATGTTAGATTAAAATTAAGAAAATCTAACTAATATGGGTAGAGATGGATTAATGTTAGTAGGATGTTACATATTAAGATCATGATTTTGATTTGGTGAGGATCAAATATAGTAGATCATTGATCATGTATGCTCACTCAAGAGATAAATAGGTTAACTATTCTACTCTCCTTATCTGGAGGTAGTTTCATGTGGTTTGTTCAACCAGTAAGAGGAGTGTTAAATTGCATAGTAAGAATCTCCAAGATTAATTAGAAGCTGTTG
Organism: Vanilla planifolia; assembly: GCA_023846275.1. Lineage (NCBI taxonomy): Eukaryota > Viridiplantae > Streptophyta > Magnoliopsida > Asparagales > Orchidaceae > Vanilla > Vanilla planifolia. The sequence goes on along the minus strand of CM043866.1, from coordinate 11,417,059 downwards.
TATAAATAATCTTATGAGAGAATAGTTTCATATTTAGTCTCATAGAGAATCACATGATATGTTATGTTATGGAGGGAAGTACATGTGATTGTTGATGATTTTGAGAGGGATGGCCCAAGTGATCAATATTCTATTATAGAGTGTTAGATTACATGATGTGATAAGAGTGTCATGCACTATCATGATTCTCTTGAATAAGAAAGTGTATTAAGTTAAGAAAGGACACTAATCATCTAATGAGTCACATTATAAGAACATAAATATTAACTTAGATTATCATATCATTATGACAGTTATAAATTATGTTAATTATTTACATGATTTACTTAGTTATTACATATGTACTTTTTGGTAATTATATGTTCATTTTATAATATAGCTCAAAGATTCCTTACTGATCCTCTTAGTTCACCCCATATATTTTTGTAGAATAAGAGAGCTATAAGTTGAGTAGGAGTCAAGCTAGAGATTAACAGAGTTAGGGCATTAATTGGATGAATTATCATCTTTACTTCATCATCGATAATAGTATGTTTGATATTTATTTGTTATCAGTTATATTTTATTGAACATGAGACTGTAATAAATTGTTATATTAAATTTAATAGTTATTTATTATGATTTTTATCAGATTTTGATAGTTATTTATGCGTTGCCTCATATTAGATTAGATTTGAGTGATTCATCAATTTCATAGACATTTCATTTATACTTTGGTCTTATGAATGTGAGAAATTTGTTGGATTTTTTGGCATGATAATATTTGTATGATGCTTTATTATAAAGTGTAGGTACATTTTGATAATATGATTTTTTGTATTTAGTTATAATCATAGTTCTAAAAAAAAGGTTACAAAAAGTTAACTAATAATAAATAAATTGTACCTCAGATCTTGCATCAATAGTACATTCTTAATGAATGTTTAAGAGTTGCACATATTTTTAATAACTTTTTTCTTAGAATTATCACCTAAGGTAACCTCTCTTCCATCATAAGCTTTTCAAAGCATGAATAGTGATGCATTCTTAGTCATATACTGAGAGAACCCATTTTCCAAGTACCACACACCTTTCTTAATTCTTAAGGAAGACATGCCTATAAAACATCTTCATAGGTTAGTTTTAAGAACCCAAAACTTTTTGGGTGAACTTGTCTTAGAATAAAAAATATTTGAACTAGATTTTCTAACCCATATAAATTTAGCTAACTTGTCATTTACAAAATTTTTGATTTTACAAAATGAAGTAATATACCATCATGATTTTTAGCATAATTTATTTTATGAAAAATATTCTCCTAATGAGCATGAGTATTTTTCAAAACAATTAGCTCACTAGATAGCATAGAAGTTTTATATTTTAATGCAACTATTTCACCAATCTTGGATTTAATATCTTATGCAAAACATGAATTGTTTTTATTCAGATCTTCAAGCATGACCAAGTAATTTTTATTTTCTTCTTTCAATTCTAGATACTTGGAAGACAATTTTTTATATCTAGTATATACATAAATATATTGATCTACATAATTAATAGAGGTAAAAGATGAAGAAGAAATAGAGCAAATCTCGTCTTCTAAGAAGTGGCACTATTCTCATCATATTAGACAAATTATTCTTTACTTGTTTTCTTCACCATTGAAAATTGTACTATTTCAATCATTCTAAGAATTTTTTTACAGTATTATTCTTTTTCTTTTCCCTTTGGAATTTCTCAATTCTTACTTTGTAAAGGGAATAGTTTGGTCTAATGTGACTATGCATTTTACATTCATGGCATGTAGTCTCTTTAGCTGATGCCACTTTAACTTTCTATATTATGTTACAACCAAATCCTCTATCACCTTTTCTTAAACCCTTAATAGTCCTTTGGAAATTTGTGCTATATCACGTAAGATTGATGCAACAAAACCTGAACAATAATAAGAGCAATTGGTTCCACTTTTTTCTTTCTCTTCTCTAATAATTTCTAATGCTCCTCATCTTTTCTTCTAGTAAACTCCAATTCATTGTTTAGGAGCTAACCCTACAACTCATCTGAGGACATTGTAGAAATATCCTTTGCTACCTTCAATGTAGTCACCAATGGATCATTCTATTAAGGGAGAACTCACATAATTTTTCTTACATATTCACCAATATAGAACTCCCTTTCAATATTAGATAGATCATTTATTATATTTGTAAACCTTCTAAATATAGTCTTAATATTTTCATCAAAATCTATATGAAAAAGTTCACACTCATGGATTAGCATATTAATTTTGGTCTCCTTAACTTGTGAAGAACTTGCATAAGTTGCTTCGAAGTTTTAACCAAATCTCATGAGCAAATTTAAAATTTGATTGTGCTAAAAAGCACTCAACACAACATAAAATGTTCATAGCCCAAGAATGTAATTGCATCTTTTGATTTTTCTTAGATGTGAGTTATATTAGTAGTTTGCTTATAATCTCACCATTTATAACCTTTGTGGAAAAGGTAAAAAGATGCTTATAATATCCCAAACTTTTAGACCAACAGATTCTAAAACAAAGTGCCTTTGGTTCTTCTAATATAGGTAATACTCACCTTTATATAAGGGTGGCCAATGAAAACAAATTCCCTCGCTCAAAATATCTTTGTCCTTGACACAGGGCTAAGTCATATAATCTTGTCTTAGAATTTTCTTTCTACTGACAGAACATTCTTTAGATACAAATTGATATAAATAGTGAAAAACGAAACCTATAAGAGAAGGGCATATTGACGTATCAAAAACTTTGTCCTTTCAAAAAAATGACTTCAATTGAAATATGACTTTTAATTGAAGCAACTTGAAAATAAAATAACAAACCAAAAGCCCCATAATATAAAGTAAGAATTAAAAACAATTAGAACTATATCAAGTTGTGAATAAACTCAAAGAAAACTTAAAGACTAAATTTGAAAATCTTTAATTTAATTTAGCAATTTGTGAACAATATTAAGGCTTTAATAGTCATCTACACAACTATGACTTAAAAACAATAGAAAACTAGATTAAACAAAAATTTGATTGAAGATTATACTTTGTAAACCATTGTAGTAATTAGAATTAAGCAAATGTAAAAGAAAATAAAAATTGCAACTAAAGAGAGGAAATAAAGATTCTTAAGTGGTTCATCCTATCCTACATCTAACCCAAGTCAACTCAATAAGGCTTCACTAACAAAGTCATTCTTTTTTGACTTAGTAGATAAAGATAAACCTTTAAAAAATGGTTCTTAAAAGAGACACAAAGTAATAACAAAAATAATTGAGTATTATAAGATTTAAGCAGCTAATAATTCAATTTTACCTCAAATCCTCTTTTTAGAATTGTAAAACAGTATAATGCAAATGTACTAGAATAAAATAAGTATTGATAAGCAAAAAATGAAATGCAAATCGATTCCATTGTTGCAAAAAAATAACAGTGAAATGGATAGCTTGCTTCTTTACCTTTAAGCTTTTTACTCGAAATACAGAGTTTCATTTTGTTGAAATTAAATGCTTATCTATACTAAATACAATCCCAAAATATATTTTGAAACCTGCAATAATTAATTAGAATTTTTAAAATAGTTAGAAAATAGAAGTTAGACAATAATCTTTCCAACCATATTAGTACATCAAGCAATTCATCTCATGAAGAAAAGGTTCATACTGAGATCAACCTAACAATTAGATGATGCAACTAGCACTAAAAGGCTTAAAATAATATATCACATAAGTTTAAAATGTCCCGTATACTATAAAACTTAAAAAGAGAGCAACACTTAAGCATTGATATTAATCATATTAATCTAAAGATAGATGGTCATTATACAATACATATTTTTATAAAAGCCAAGCCCTCGAGAAAGTATCGTATCTTATAATCATAAAAAACAAATGATTATACAATTCAAATTTTACTTAGCTTAACCAGACTTGAATATGGATCATACTCATATAATATATACTATTATATTTGTATGACAGTGACAAAAGTATAGAAAATGTGATGTATTAAATTAATTTTAAATTTTCCTCATACATCTACAAAAATTCTTAAGAACTAAATGTATTAATATAATATTAGTAATTTTAACATTAATCATACTGGTTTGATGTATAGATTATCTTATTATTATGAATAAATTTTGAGTTAACCCATATACTAATATGGTAAATATATACAAATGGCATTGATGCTTAATAATTTAAGCACATATGAGTTTGATGCATAAACCTCATCTTATACAATGACCAAAGTAAAAATAAACTTTAGGCTTCTTGTTACAATATAATGATCACATTAGTATACATTATAAGTATGAAAAATAACTTAAATGTTACAGAAATATATATATATATATATATATATATAATATGAAACATTCATACTATATGACATATAATAGCTAAATAAAAACTTTGAATGAATAAGAACAAATACGAAAGAAATAATCATACATGGCTGATATTAACCAAAGTACAAGTGCGAAAATTTTCAAGAAAACCTTCTCGTAAAAGCATTGAGGTAAAAATGAATGTACACATGAAGCAAGGTTTGTATGATGAGTACCAAAGGTAAATGGAATTCTTAATAATTATGAAAAGAACTATACAAAAAAGATAATGACAAACATAACTTAACATTTTTAAAGCTTTATTTTTAATCTTTTAATGCATGATTTTGACTCAAAAAAATATAAATGATATTTGTATTTTCTAAAACGTGATGCATGAAATAAAGTGATGATCCAAAGAGCCACAAATTTAAAGGATAAAGGTAAATATGCTAATAAAATCCTTGATTAATAAAGTTAAACTCTTTATGATTTAACCACTCCATAGAGAATATCTTGAGTTCTATAATCTAAAAGTTAAAGCACTAAAAACATAGTTTCTCAATATTCTTCTTCTTGAAGCCTTGAATCCATGCTCTAGTTTTTAACCATAATTTATCAAATACTCAAATCTTAACTACACATTAGTATTGCATAACTTAGTTTTGTAATCATAATCCTTGAGGGATGAACACCCATAAAAGAATTTGGACAAGAATTTCAAATTAACTTGTGAATTTGATAAGAAGAAAAAGTTTAAAGAGACTTCCAAAGTGATATGATTGTTTATCACAAGAAGGAAAAAAGAAGAATTAATTGCTAGGGACAAAGACATTCATAAGGATTGAGTTAGACCTTCTTAAAAAAATAAAAAAAATAACTAAATCTAAGACATGTTGGAATAAGTGGATGACACTAAGCTAATCTAGTATACCATATAAGATTTTTCTTTTTTATTTAGTGTTTTTAACTTATTATGGATTATAATGGATATTACATAAGGCCCTTAAGAGCATTTTGTTGTGTTTTAATATTTGTTTATATTTTTAAATTTTTGTATAAAGAAGAGTAATTTGTCACTTCTTGTTTTGGTGCCTAAGTTGAAGTAATGTCATCTATTTAAACTCTTGTCATAAAATAAAAATATTGTTGTTTATTTGAAATTATCTATTTATTATAACTAAAGTTTCTTTTGTCATACATTCATTCACATCTCTAAGTTACAAGTTCCTTTAGATTTGTAACAAAAAAAGGGAGGATTACATAAATAATTACTCTTGGGATTTGAAAATTATCAAGTACCCAAATTAAACAATGATCATGATTTTAGAGTGTAAAGAAGTTTTAAGGTGAGAGAAGAAAAAATAATAAATATAATCAAAATAAATAAATATAATAAATTACAAATATATGATTCTTAAGATTTTTTGTTAATTATTTTATTTCCTTAAAAGCATTTATAATGAACAAAAAAGAGCCACAACTTCTAAAAAAGGAGACAAACATAAAAAATAAAATAATAAATTATTATAACTTCAATGATACGAAATCTTTGAAATTCCATTATGTTTGGATGTCAAAGTGAAAGATCGAAGGTTTTTAAGAATTAAATAATAATCTCATATAGAATTGGAAAAGCCAAGAAATTATTTTAAAAAGTGGACTTAGAAAATAATGCAATTTTACTAGGATATTGAGTGGATAAAGAGTGACTTAACAAAATTATTTTAGAATAAAAATGAAGTTCTAAGAAGGTCAAGCATTAAACAAAGAAATAGGAGAATAATTAATATATGGATTTTTTATAAGAAAATTAGTAAAATTATTAATGATGCTGAAAAATATGGAAATTGGATATGTAAAATTCATCAAAAAGAACTAAAAACATTTCTATGCAAATTTTTGGATATCATTTCACAGAAAATATTAAGATATATTAAAATTTCTAAAGTTTGAATTGAATAAAATTTACTTTTTTAAAAAACTTTTTCTTTAAATCCGAATGGTAGGAAAAACTAAGTATTGCAACAAAGTAAAGCGGCAAAACCTAACAAAAGAGAAAAAGATGTTATAGCTAGGAGAAGAGGAAGAGTTCGAATTATTTGAGGAGTTGTGTGAGAGAGAAAGGTATCAAGAAAAGTAAAGGGTATGTGGAGTCTTTAAAGATGTGAACCAACCAATCCTATGAGGATTTTATAAAAATTTGGAAAAACTTTTTTAAGGAGCATTCAAACCAAGGGAGAGAAAAAAAAAAAGAAAAATAAGAAAGAAATTGAGAAAGGGGTTTGGATAGATTTGTTAGTGTGTTTCTAGAGGAAAAAGAAAATTTGTGGTTTTTGAAGGGTATTTTAATGAACAAGTTCAATTGAAGGAATAGAAAGAATGGAAAAAAATTTTGGGTGCACTTTTTCCACATGCTAATATATGTTTATTGATTAGTTGCATGCTTTCACATACTTTAAACACTCTAATATCGCTTGTAGTGGTATGTAAGTAGAAAATATTTATATAAATCAAATCATTATATGATGATTCTTATTTGGATTCAAACCATATATATATATATATATATATATATATATATATATATATATATATATATATATATGTTGATCTTAGCAAAGAATATTTTGATTTGTTTCAAATACTCATCTTTGAGAAATTTATTTATGTATATAACTTGGTGTTACAAGAGAATCAATTTACAACAATATTTGGCATGCTCATCATCATAGGAACAAATTAAAATAAAAAGCATAATTGATATGAGATTTATTATAAAAGAAATTTAATTAGGAAGTAAATAAAATGCATTACTCAGGCTAAAAGAGGCTCATAATGGTGCTTTCTGATTATGTGCAAAAGCATCATAAGATGTTACTCTAGTTGGATGGGGCCCTCAAGAGTACATTTTAAAGTATCATAGGTGAAATCAAAGTAATAGAAGTAATTTGTAAACTCAAAGGTTATGGGATCATTAATGATAAAAAAACTAAACAAATAAATGAAAATAATAAATAGATAAAAGGATCATTTTATTGGGACATATAGTAAAAGCATACAATTGTTATACCTATTTAAATAATCAATTTTATTATAATATGTATATTATGATGTATGACTTGACCCAACATATAATATGACCTAAATATATACATTATATAGTTTTTTTCTTGTAAACTGTAGTCTATTGGTTTAACCTTTTCTTGATATTAAAAATTATAAATAGAATATGATTCATTTTATGTGACCACAAGGGAGCAATATGAACACATGTATACTTTCTCACTCAATATGTTGTTTTTATTTTGGCTTAGAAATGTATTAATAATGTTTTAACATGGTATAACACTATTGTGACAATAGAGACAATTCTTATTCTAGTACTTTTATTTTATTTTCATTGGTATGGTTATTATATAATTTGACTTTAAAAAAATATAACATCTTTTATGTGGTTTTATTTGAAATTTCAAATTATATCATTTGAATGGCTATAAAAAAATGTTTCAAAAAAGTTAGCAATGCTAAGGAGGGCATTGTAGGGTTATGAGAGCAATTGAACTCCTAAAGTATTAGAACCATAAGAAAATAGACATCTTAAGATGCAAAACTTATAAAGAATTTAGACCTTAGGATGGAAAAATTAGGTGTGAAAGTTCTATAAATATATTTTAGATATGTTTATAACCTAGGATTTGAAATTTAAAAATAATTATGCAACCTAAATGGTAAGGATAGGTATATGTTTTAGAAGAAAAAACACGCATGCTTTATCACTAATTGCTAATATTCGTTGTTTGCTTCATTTGTAATACAAATTGCAAGAAATCTATATTGGACATAGAAAATTTCAAGACTGAAGTAGTTAAAACATCATGATCATGCTGTATAGTAACCTCATTATAAAATATGATATGTAGAAATTGGACACCTGAACTACAATAAAGAAGATCGTACAATATGGTATAAGGTAAATGCAATACAATTGGCGTGAACATATAATATGATAAACTACTAATATACAACAATTGAATCAACTTAGGAGAGTTAGGAAAAACAAAGAAAATTGTATAATAAATAAATAATGTACACTATGATAAGATTAGAACAAATAGTGTATACCTCAAAATCAAATGATATATTAATATATGACATACAGTGTGATAGTATAAGGAACAAAACTTAAGATTTATAAATCAAGAGAGATCATATTATATATTAAAAAAATGGAAAATATGATGATTTAATAAAAACATCTAGTACTTCACTAAGTCAAATGGTATGTTAAGCTACATGTGGGTTATTTGATCATATAGTATAATACTCTAGATCATAAAATATGATGACGTGATAGAAAATATATTATTAACATGCAAATTGGATGTTGAATCAAGGAGAGAATGTATGATACATTATTTAGACTATATAATACATTAGTAATATAAAAAAGAAGAAAAAGAGAGCTGTACGAATGCATATTTAAGAAGGATGTTGAACTGATGTTAATAAAGTTAGTATATTTTTTGCTCACTAACCAAGCAATGAAACCAGTATAAAAGGTTTGAAAAGGAGGTTAATATTTGTTCAAGATTTAAGTTAACTAAGACATAAGACATTTTTATAAAAAGAATTCAATACAAGGGTAAGTTAGATGAAGAGAAAGAAATTGAAATTATAAAAATTCTTGTAGTAATGTGTAGATATGTATGTAGCAATGAAGTGAAATATGACTTAACAATGAAAAATGTTTTTGCAAATATTTTAAATTTTGCAATTCATTATACAAACCACATAACATTGGATATTAAAATGTGGAAAGTATAACAATATGCAGGATGGCATTAGGAAATCAAAACATATATGAAGGAAAAGTGAATGGCTCAAATAATAAAAGAGCTATACCACCTCAAGAAGAAAGTGAACAAACTTCAATAATATAATATAGAAGAAATGTTATGCCAAATAAACATGAAAAGAGTTCAAGAACTAAATAAGCAATTAAGTTATTAAAGAAATCAGCTAAGAACACTAAATATCATATACACAATGGATCTTCTTCAGGTAAAAGATTAGCTAGAAAAGATCAAGATATTTTTTGATAGTATGGAATATGACAACCAAAGAAGAGTCCATCTAGTATTACTAGTACTAGATGACACCACTAATTATCAATGGCAAGGGCATTGAAGAGTTTAATTTAGAGATGAACTTAACTCTAAAATTTCTTAAGAGGAATTTTTGTGATATATTTTTGTAATGGTATGTTCCATAACTAATAAGGGAAAAGACGTGTGATTACTTAACAAAGTTGTACCAAATAGGACTATTGGTGTTTGGAGTAAGAGCAAACCTTCTCTAGACTCGTGAGTTATGTTCTTGAGATGGTAGACATTAAAAAATATTAAGTGCTCCTTGTTTCAAAAGGAATTGCATGATTCTATTCTTTATGGCATTGTTATTATTGAATTTAATACATATAAAGAAGTTGTGGAAGTAACAAGACATGTTGAATAGGACCAAAATAACATGGAATACAAGAATTCATCAATAAAAAAAAGTTCTCTAATCATAATATGAATATAAATCTAAAAATATCATGATAAACAAAATGGACACTCAAGTTGTGGGAGTTGAATATAAAGAAAAACTTAGTTATAAGATATGTGGGAAGAACCAATAAGGAGAATATTATGAGATGAAAACTACAAAATGATTTGTATGTGATGATAAGGGAAACTTTGCTAAAGAATGCCTAAGAGTCATAGGAAATATTCATCTTGGTGAAGGCCGAAGGTCCAAGCACTGAGCCCTGAACAATTCTAGGTAACTTTTCATTTGATGATAAAATTTATTTTAAATATTGTTATGCTTTTGAGTGATTAGAATATAATAACACATATTTCACAATATTCTTAAATAGTTGTGAGAATGATTTATGAGTTCTTAACATTTAGTTCAAGCATTATGTAAAACCAATCAAATTTAGATTATAAGGAAAGCTAGTTAAGATTATAAAAAGGAGCATTAGGAAATTAAAAAAAAATAAAAGAATTAAAGATTAAAAAAATTATGATCAATAAAGAAAGCTATTTGAAAACTAGAGATAAAAATAGATGTTTTTGGCTTGAATTTTGAAGATAAAATTCTCATAAAGACCAAGGACTTGTAACATTCTAAAAATATTGACGATGATTTAAATAATTAATTTTTGGATTTGAAAATTATCACGTGTCTAAATTAAACAAAGATCATAATTTTAGACTAAATCAAATCATTGAGGTAAAAAAATTATATATATTATTAGAGATAAACAAACGTGATGAATGCATAATCCATAATTTTTAAGTTTTTGGTTACTTATTATATTTCCCAAAAACTTTTATAATGAATAGAAATGAGTTATGACTTTTAAAAGGAGAGGCAAACTTAAAAGATGAGATAATAAATTATTAGAAACTTATTAATACCAATTAATAGAAATCTATAGTATCTTGATCTTAAAAATAAAGATTGATGACTTTTAACAATTAAATAATAATTTTATTATAAAACTAAAAAGTCTTAGAAATTATTTAAAATATTAAATATACTAAAAAAATAAATGAAATTTGATTTAGATATTAAGTGTGTAAAAATTGGTTTAATGAAACTATCTTAATATAAAAGGAAATGCAAAGAAGGTCAAGCTTTAAAAAGAAGAAATAAGAGAATAATTAATATAAGGATTTTTAGATGAAGAAGATTATTAAATGATATTATATGACATGAAAAAATATGAAATTGGTTGAAAGGTAGGGAGGAATTAAATGAAAATTGTTGTGAAAGATTTAAAGATTATGTTAATAAACAAATTTTAAAAATATTTAAAGTTCTAAAATTCTAATTAAATAAAAGTTAAATTTCCAAACCTAATTCCCTAGAAACTAATGATGGGAAAAACTTAGTGGTGCTACAAATTATATTGGTAAACACCATTGAAAAAGCACGGGATGTGGTTTTTAAGAGTAGAGGAAGAGTCCTTTAAAGGATTTGAAGAATTGAGTGAAGGAAATGTTGTTGAGAAGAGGAAAGATTATAGGAAGTCCTTAAACAGGGAATTAGATAACCATGCAAGGATTTTAGAAAAATTTAAGAAAAAGGCTTAGAGCAACCAAGAGAAAGGAACAAAAAAGGAGAAAAAGAATACATAAGGAGAAAGAAATTGAGATGAGATTTAAAGAGATTCCTTAGTGCAATTCTAGAGTAAAGAGAAGAATTCAAGTTTGTGAAGGCCAACTTTGCAAACAAGTTCAATTGAAGGTATGACCACTACAATTTATAAATCTAGGTAAGCATTCCTATATAACTTATATTTATCTGATTGTTGTATTGATGTTATAATCTAGAGACTAGGAATCAAAAGAACAAAAACTTCAAATGGTAACAAGTTTATACTTGTTTCACCCACTTTACATGATTATTAGTTGCTCGCATGCTTTACACACTTGTTATATTGTGTGTAGTTGCATATTAGAAGAAAGATTTAAGTAAATCAAATAGTTATATGGTGATGCTTATTTTGATAGAAATTATATTCATAAACATGTTGATCTTGGTTGAGAATATTATTGTTTTCTTCAAATTCTCATCTTTTGAAAACTTATTTGTGTATATAACTTGGTATTGCATGATAATCATTTTGTAAAAATATTTAGCATGTTGATAAGCATAGAAAATAGAATCATAATAAGAAAGATATTTAATATGAGATTTATTATAAAGAAATTTAAAATAAGGAAGTGAATAATGGGTGTTACTCTAACTAGAAGAGACCTATGAGAGTGCGTTCTAATTATTTACTAAGATATCAAAAGGTGTCACTTATGCTGGGTGGAGCACTGGAGCGTGTATCTTATGATTTGATAGGTGAAATTAATGTAACAAAAGAAATTAGTAAACTTAATGGTCAAGTGATCATTCATGAAAAAGAAAAATATAAATGAATAAATAGAAAAAAATAAATAGGCAAAGGGGTATTATGCATTTCATTGTGACATATAGTGAAATTTATAATTGTTATGCATGTTTATATAATCAATTTATTTTGTTGTACATATTATGATGTGTTATTTGATCCAATAAGTGATATGATGATATAGAACCTCTACGTGATGTATTGGACGCTATTGCGTTACTGACTTAAAGATGTAATATTTTGCATGTACATTATATAGTTTTTACTTACTAAGTCAGTGTCAATTGGCTTAACATTTTCTTGTTATTAATAATTATAGGTAAAGTACAAGTCATTTCATGATATTACAAATGGTAGTGAGAGAAAATGTACACTAGTTCACTTGGTTTGTTGTTTTTATTTTATCTTAAAAATCATGTATTGTGAATGTATTAATTTGGTATAATGCTACTATGATAATACAGATATAGGTCTTATTTTAGTACTTTTATTTTATTTTAATTGTTATGGTTATTGAAATACTTGATTCCAAAATTGAAATGTAGTATCTTTTATTTAATTTTATTTTGGGATTCCAAACTATAACATGTGTTTGGTTTTAAAAACAAATTGTTCAAAAAAGTTAGCAAGGCCAACATAAGTGCCATAGGTTTGTAATTTGAAGATATGTAAATTGTAATTTAGATCTACCTCTATTATCATTGTCATGTTTATTGTCTCCATCCTTTATCACATATCCCATTATAGGATTTAATCCTGTCCCCTCCTACATCAACAATATAAGAGGTTAGTTAAAACTTAAGATGTTTAGGTTTAATCTTAAAAAAATGAATTTAGCATCAAGAAGATAATTTTTTTCATTTTTTAACAACGGGTGGGTCATCAAAAGGCATACAAATGAGCAATATTCTTATAACAATAAAGAAAAGACATCACTATAGCTACTACAAATGTAGTGGAAGAAGCAATAAATTGGGTAAAAAGGTAAAGAGTAATAAATATGTTCTTTTAGATTGGAGTAGAAGCAATGATGAAAATCATTCTTGAAAATAAAGCGGTTAGTCTCAACCAGCTTGAGGATTTGAAGATTTGTTGGTTAGTTCCCAAAGATGTGATGGCAAAGCTAACTTAACATGAAACTTATTTTTAAGGTGCAACTAGTAAGCCTCATCAAAATAAGGAATTTCAATCAACATATTAATGAGTGATCCTTATGATAAGAAATAACAAATTAACGTTTTGTTTACTTTGTTTATATTCTACTTTAGTGTATTTTGTTTGTAACTTAAATGTAATGGCATTTTGCTTTTCTATAAGCAAAACTATTCCAAAATTATTTTTTTAATGACACAAACGCATCTCATGATTTTTAATAATTAATATGATTAAGGTAACTAATGTTTACTAGGTAAAATTATTAAGTTGATAAATTCAAAATGATGTTTTATGTTCACTCTTTCATTTGGCAAGGTGCTTTGATATTTGAAGAAATCACTTTTTTTGACACATGACTAATATTGTTTTTCCATGATACTTTATGCATGACTCTTATATGATATGATATCCAACAAAGAAAATGTATCTAGAACTTCAACTTCTTTATGATTTTTTTTTTCTTGAAGTTTCCCTTAATGTTCTTTATTTCCTCATTCTTCAATGTTTTTTATTTCCCTTAGATGAAATAATGGGAAAGTAAAAGAAAATTGATATAAATCAACTAGCTATTTATTTTAAGTCCAACAAAACCTTTCATGTTAATATTTTGACTAATAAAGCTCTTGATATCTTAACTTTCTTCACAAATCTAAAAATTTACTCCCATAATACATAGGCATAAAAATTCTCTCGATAAGAAAAAACATGGTCAATGTCTTCTTCTGTTCATTGATCTTCTATACTATTTTGCATTATTTAGAACAAATTCTTGATTTGTTTAGCCCAGTTCTAACATAATTGAGTTCAAACTCTTTCAATAATTTGTGTCCTATGAATGGTGTCACTTTTTATAACATTGGAAGATGACAAGGAGTAAATGTAAGGAAATGTACAAACACAAAAATCATTAGACAACAAGCCACTCATGTGTAAGGATTCTAATGATATAAGGACAAATTATCCTACATCGATTATTGAGGAGGAGATCATGGCTTTTATATAAGATATCATGTTCTTAAGAAGTCAATGCATTTTTTAGGACAAAACTCTCTTGAGTGCTTTGATAACTCTATAATTAAGCATGTCATAATGGGGCTAGCATTAGGATGAGTGACCAATGGGGAAGGTCCTTGGAGAGGAACAAAACATGTTTGTGTCAAAATGAGGCAACCCTCTTGAATTCCCTAATAACCACATGATGCCACTCATCATTTTTTATTGTTTTGTCTTCTCTCTTAATTTTTTTCTCAATTATAGATTGTTTGATGATTGAAGAAATATATAATTAATCTTTTCCTAGCTATCAAAGCTTCTTCTCTAGAAATATTTACTTAGTTGAAAGAAGAAATAAACAAAACTTTATCATTTTTTATAATATAAAAGGATATACTAATTTAAAAAATCTAATATTAACTTTATTCAATAAAAAGTTTTGTAAATTCTAAATGACTTTTAAAAATTATAATAACATACTAATAAGTTTTTCATGTAGAGTTCTTCCTAATAATATGCTCAAACTACAAATTTGGGATACTTACAACTTGGCATATTCTTCAAGACACATTAAGAATCAATAAATTGATATATAAATAACTATGCATACAACAAATGCTAGTATTACATAACATATTTAATATATTTTAAAATATAGTTTATTACATAGAGTCCATAGAAATATCACATCAAACTATCAGTTTATCAAACAAGTCATATATTTTGATACACTCATTGATCATTTTTGTAGATTAAACAATTCATCAAGTAGTTGATACTTATTTGTAAGTCAATGAAAGGTATTTGGATTTAAAATTTTTTCTCATCTCCTAATCATCATAAGCAATTGCATAGAGCACACAAATTTTCTTTCTTGATTTACCCAAAAAGTCTTAGCATTTTCAATCAATTTCAGTTAGGCAAATCTTAACCTCCTCTCATAGAACATGGACTATCAATTTAAGTATTGGTCCATATCCACAAATAATTTTGGTTCAAACCAGTCGTCAAATATTGTTGGATCAATTCTCACATTTTACATAAATTTATTATCTAAATCATAACCTTCTCAAAAGATAATCCCCCTCTTAAGTCATCATACATGATTGGTTCTATGAGACATTAAGATAACCATTATATGTGTTCATGACATTTGTGGTAGGAGTGTAATATCCCAGAAAAAATGGAGCAGTGCTTTACGAAAGGAGGAGAAAAATACAAATATTATCAAAGATAAATGAATGTGCTAAATGATTATTTTATTTTTTTTTATATTTTGATGAATTATTGATTTTTTAAAAAAAACTCATGCATTAGAAAAAAAAAAGGAGCTATGACTCTAAATGAAGGAGAAAAGCTTAGAAAATAAAAATATGTTTTATTTAGAACTTAATAGTATCAATTTGATGAAAATTGGTAGTGTCTAGACCCCAAAATAAATAATTGGAAATTTTTAGAAATTAAATAATAATTTTTTATAAAATTAGCATTTATAAAATTAAAAATGACTAAATAAAGACAAAAATACGAAACTAAATTAAGAGATAAAATTTATAAAGATGTGCAATATAAACTGTATTTATGTGGAGAAAAGTGTCGTGAAGACCTAATATTAAAATGGAGTAATAAAGTACGTATAATAAGCATTTTAAATTTTTTTAAAAACTACTAAAGTTACTAAATAATGTCAAAAATTATGAACATTATGTAATAAATAGTAATGAGTAGAACTCATAAAAAAGAATTACATAAAATTAATTGACAAATTTCAAATTCAAATTAGTCAAAAATGCAAAGAATATATTGACACTAAACTTTTATGTAAAACTTAAAATTAATTTCTTTTCTAAAATCCTAAAATTAAACAAACCAACAAAGATGGAAAATAAGGGATGTGATGATCCAATCGATAGCAATTAAGATGCGGAATGGCAAGGAGGCATCTTGTGAGAACCAATGCATTTGAATAAGGGCTTCAAGAGTTAAGACAGAGAAGGAGATGCAGGAAAGTGAGGCATTCAATTGAGGAGTGTTAAAAATGTAATGTTTACAACTATTTGGGATTGAAGCTTATCCATGAATCAAGATATCAACAGCTAATCTGGGACATGTAGCATCTTCAATGGTCACCTCACCAAAATTGAAGGAATGAAGTTTTAATTAATTTATTCTCTCTTGAAGTTAATTTTGATAAATTAGATTTAATAATTGAATCTAATTAATTTAGATTTAAAGTTAACTCTTTATCATGCATAATTAAATTAAAAATTAATTAAATGTGCTTTATTTGTTTTAAGTAATTATTAATTGATATTTTAAAATTTCTTGTATAATTAATTTTAATCAAATTAATTTATATTCTTAATTAATTAAACATGAAATTTAGACTATGCTTTATGTGTTAAATGCAATTTTGAAGCTCTTATTATTTTTCAAGGTGGTCTTCCAAATATGTAGGTTAATTTTCACAGGAAAATCAATCAAATGATTTTATTGACAAAAGTTCTAAGAAGGCTTGGAACTTGTCTCCTATTGCTCAAAACTACAACTCAATTTTGCTTTGAGAATCAAGTGATAAGAATCTAAGTGAAAGTATCACAATTTATCTTTTTTTTCAAATATTTTGACTTTTTTAATAGATAAACATTATCTTTCTAATCACTGTGATGATGTCAAATATAAAAATCCTTTGCAGTCAGATATTCATATTTGTTGACATAATTTTTTAAATAAAAAATAAAAAAATATTTATAAATACACCTATATTTCAACCATTGTGGCTTCTTTGTTAAACTTGAAAACTCTATTTTTTCTCTCTTTAGACTAATTACTTCATTATAAGACTCATTAACGTTCATCTCTTTTCTTGAAGTACTTAATGATCTTTTGCAAGTTTAGAGAAAAACCCTTTTAGTTGTAATGATTGTCTTTAAACCTTTCTTTTTTTTTTCTTTTTGAAAAGTTTACGTTTTCTTTCTTCGATCTTATTATTTTTAATTAAATGATTTTGTGTTAAATTCCTTTTTGACAAAATTATTTTAGCATTTGAAATCATTGATTTTAATCATTTTATCAATCTTCAACTATCTTTCAACATTTTTAATCCATGATTTTATTGGCTTTAAATAATTTAAATGACTTATCTCGAAATTTTGAACCTTTTTATTACATCATATAACTTGAAATTAAAAATTATGGTGATTTGTAAAATTTATTGGATGACTTTTGTCTATAATTTCTTATTTTAAATTATTGAAATACTTATAATTGTCGTCAAAAGGTTAGTAAGTTTTTAGCATAAAATCAATTAGTTCTCTATGGTCTTTTCTAAAAATCAATACTCTAGAATTTTTTTTATGAAATTGTTGTTAGTGATAATTTTTAGAAAATACCGACATCAAGATAAGTTATAAAAATGCATTAACAAAGATCCCAGGACTCAATTTTTGTCATGCAAATGCATTTTTTTATTGACTAAATCATAATCTTTGATAACATAATACATAATTATACCAATTCAAATATTTAATTCTTTAATTAATATTAAAGCATATTATAATATCGTTACACCAAAAGCACTTAAAATGCATATTTTGTTTGACAAAACAATTTCAATATTTGATCCATAAAACTCATTCATAATAAAACATAATTGAAATTCTATATCTTTCATTTTGAATTAGTTAAACATTATTTTTATAAAACTTATCCTTTTTAAAATTAGAATACCAAGATATTCCATAAAAGAATAACCTGATTATGTTGCTTCTTTAGAAATAATTGGGATCTAATTGTATTACTTATTAAAAAGATATCATTGATTTATCTTTGGTCCAATGCTAAAAATCTCAAACAATGTCAATTAGATATAGAGAAGTCTTTTTTGTGCTATCGAAATCGTAAGTTTTTGTATACCATTTTATCACCATACTAATTTTAAAGCATTTTATTGTGCTACTTGTCCTATGCTGTTACATCAACATTAATGACAATCTACCATATATTTAATTTCCAGGATTAGTTCTACTTTCATTATTGGTGCTAATTTTTTTTTGCTTCCTCTTTGTATAATCTGAAACCTAGTTTTGGCTTTTTAAGGAAGAATCTCTTTTATTGTTCTCGATTTTTTTTTTAAACTATGATATAATATTATATCAAAAGTGGCATTAGACATACAAGAAACCACATGTAGGATCCTTAAGGAGGATCAAATATGAAATCAGACAGCATGAGTTTGAGTAGGGGCTTGGGGATAGAATCCCCGGGATCCCATACGAACTCACTGAAGCATACAGCACGAGGCACCCAGTCAGCAGGCGCGTTCCCATCTCTATGAATATGGGAGAATCGGATTGCCTCCAGACCCCTGGCATACTTAAGAGTCTCAACAAATCGGCCATCCTCAGGGGGTGGGATATCATCTCGATAGTGGATGCTATTGTGATATGACTTAATTTTTAGCAAATGCTTCTCCACTACGCCTAGTCACACATAGCATATAAGATACTAAATAATTAATACAATTTAAAAAATAAAATATAGAATTTATACTTATATATTAGCACACATATTTCTTATTCTTATATATACTCATAACTCTTAGTTCTTGATGTCTTGAGTGTCTTTAATGGGTGTATCTAAAAACATTAATAATAAAGGAAGAGTCACCTATAAACTTAATAAATAACTGTATCATTGATAATAATATTATACATAGAATTTATGTTATCTAGTTTTAATTTATCTTTGCTGAATGTCAACTTTCCAATCTAAGTTTCATCTATGTAAGATTTTATTAATTATTCATTTCACTATTTTGCATAGAAAAGTTGAACAAATATTATCAAATCATTTATGTTAATACAATACATTGGGGATCTAAACATGCATAAAATATTTTTGAATTATGCTTTATACAAATCAACATTAATAGGGACATAATCATATTAAATATCACAATAACAATGCCATGCTATGCAAATATGAATCTTCATTTATTTATGTTTTGATATGGTCCTACTTAGTTCAATTTAGTTTTCTCTTAACCAAAAAAATAATTAAAAAAATCTCATTTTATCATAGTTTTACAATTTTATCATAGCTTTTTGTGTTTTAAATATTCTAAATACATAAGTTTAATTTCTACATAACCAAGCAGCATTTTCAATGGTAATCAATCAAAGAGATTTGTCTTCATTAATTATCATAAGTTTTCATGGCACCTAATTAAAAGGTTCTTTTTAACCTAGTCAAAACAAAATTTATTAATCATATTATCTCAAATGGTGTTAAAACGAAGAGCTCGTCTTGGTTAGTTCAAATCTCATCAATCATATTATATCAAAGTCAATCAACTAGAGTTTGATTACCTTAATCCAATATACATAGTTATAATAAAATTCAACTTTTATCTTTAAAATTTTTAATACATAAAAATTATAAATAATAAAAAACACAATAATTCTCATTAAAGTATTTTGTGGTATTCTCCATTATTCATTAATTTAACTTAGTCATATTGCTTGTGTCAAAATTATAATATGTCATAGAAATTTAGTATCATTAGTTAATCATCATAAAATATCAATTATTAACATATGTTCAATGTCATTAAGTTTATCTTATATTTACCATCATGAGTCATAGTGATATTGTATCATACCATTGGATTATATTTCTTTAATCATTTTGACTTGCTTAATTATCAAAATGTAATGACATCATAAGTTATATATTGAAAGATCCATGTATGTAATCAAATTATCAAAACCTATCACAACTTTAATTAATTTTTTTATAGAAAGTAATTAGTACATTTTCTTAAATTCTAATTAGTGTTAAAAGATTTTGATTCCAGGTGAAAGTTGAATATTTGTTAATGCACATGTTTACACTCACTATCTAGTTATACTATAACTTCACCTCATCCACTTGTTATAATGCGTTTCTTGACTATACTTTTCTTCAATTAAAATCCCCTTAGTCTATAGTTAACTTTGAATCAAAAGAAGAATATTGTGCAATGTTTGAAAAAAAAATTAACCCTTCATTGTGTAATGAAATGGTTGAGGGAGAGGTATTTAAACTACTACACTTTAGAATGGTTCAATCCCTTTTAGTCATAACTCGTTCTTCATTGTGTAGGCTTTGATCTTTTATTTTATTCCCTTTATTGCTCATACTTTCTAATTTTCATTGTGACCTTCTAGTTAAGATTTGAAGTTGTGTAAGGATATCATGGCAACATCTCAAATTCCCTTCCTATCTAGTTCTTATTGTTCACCCTTCATAGACAATTAAGACAACACTTTCTTTGCCTTATTGACCACCTACTTGAACTATAGCATTTGGTCCATCTCTTTTTGATGTTTCTCTAGTTACTTGGCACTTGCATTTGAGAAGAGATAACGAGTCTTTAAACATTTTTTCTTTATGTCTTATTCTTGATTGATTATAATTATTATCTCTTTATTTGTCATCTTTCTGGCTTGTATAAGTCACTTTAATATGGTATGACAACCCCTTGTAATCACTTGCTTTCTTCAGACACTCAATGTATGTACTTGTTCAATTGACTGACATAATAGCATCTCACACACCATGCAGATGTTCCACTTTAAGACATATTTGTCTTATTCAAAATTGGTCATATTAGGATTAATTCATTTATTTCTTATTAGTGTTCATTATTATAACCATTAGATGGTTTATTATAGTCAAACCTTATTTATCATTACGATATATTTTAATTTTTTATATTGAGCTTATTTCATATTTAGCTTAGTTTGTCTAATTATTTGCATCTATAATTTTTTAGGTCAGTTGATAGCTTTTTAATTGTTTTAGCCTAAAAATCTAACCCAAAAATTCCCAATAGTAGTCTTATAATTCTATTAATGCAAACTTTGGATAGGTTTGATTTAACATGACATTTTAGAGTTATTTTCCCCATGAGCCATTACTTGTCACTCTATTGTGTCTTCGAGTTGCAAGTCGTGTCTTATGAACCTAGTCTTACACGTGAACCTATGTCGACTCGTGAACTCGTTTTAGCCCTAAATCAGACACTAAAGTGTACCTACACTCTCTCTACTCATATTGACCTGATTGCAACTTGAAATGTGAAAATCAACATAAGTTATTTAGAATTGCTTATTGCATTTAATTTTTAAGAATTTAAAGTATAATTTTCTTAATTTGTGGTGATTTTGGAATTCTTAAAAATCTTTTATAATTCAAAAGTAATGCATAGTATTTATAAGTGTCTTTAAATATTCTTAGGCTTAGTAAATTGCCATTGTGTCTTTAAGATCTCTATAAATAAGAATTCTTATCATATTATAAAAAACTTTAATGAAGTAAAATAGTACTACTACCAAGCTTGACTAAAATGAGAGGTGTCATGAGCAATCATCTAATAGCATGATTCATTATGTGCATTAGGAAAGGAAGCAAAAAGCTTAAAAGGAAGAATCCTAACTTATTATCAAGCAACAAGAGTGTTAATCATTAAAAAAGTGCTTAACTTCTATTTCATTTCATTATTTTATGAGAGAGGTTACTCGTTGCATCCAATTTCTCGAGCTTAAGCATGTGAATGTGTGAGTTAATTTGTTTATGACCTAAGAAGTCCATTTAAGTGTATATTGTCACATTCACCATGAGCTTGAGTTACATTAAATACAAACAGCTAAATTGCTTTCCTTATTTGGTTGAGATTCATAGTGTTAAAGAAAGTATATAAGTCCTTAGTTTTTAAAGAAGTCTTTACTTACATGATAATTATTGCATATTTTTATTCTAAATTTATAACATCTTAGATAGGCTCTTGAACAAATCTAATACTTCAATCTAAACATTTTTTTTGTCGTATATGAGCCAAAATTAAGTTTTTAGTAATTTCATTCTACGTCAACTATGTTCAAAATTCCTTTGAATCTTCATTAGGCACTTATTTGATAAGAAACAAAATTTTATAAGTAAACCTATCCTTTTATTATACGGCATTCACAAGTTGGGAAAGTCCAACTCTTTTATGACGTGATCATATAGAGACAATAGCATTTGAGTGTCACGAGAAGTTTAAACAAGAGATTTTAAAGGCTTTTGCAATTGTAGCCAATGATTTAGCAAATCATGCTCAATCATATATGTGAAAAGCTACATTTTTTTTATTATTTACTAGTTATCCACCTATTTACTTGAATGTGTGCTTATGCATGTAACATTCCAAAAATGAGAATAAATAATTATATAATATTTTAAGAATTTTAAAATATTGGAAGCTTCAATTAAATACAAAATCATGATCTCAAGATTCAAAGATCTTATAAGCATGGAGAAAATTTAGCAATCCAAATATAATAAAAAATTAAACTTATAATTATTTTAAATTATTTGGATTATTAAGTAAATCTTAAATATTTTTAAAAATATAATATTTTCTCTTAAAAAATCATCCATTGCTAAAAAAAGTTGCATTACCTCAAAGGAGACGGATGAATGAAAAATTGAGTAAATAATTGTTTTTGGAAATATATGATATTAAATTGGTAAATATTTAATTTTTTGTAGGAATTAAAACAAACAAATTCGACTTTATGATAGTTTATTTACAATATTAAATGGATACTAGAAATTTATAAAAATATTAAATTTAATAGAAATTTAAAATTTTTTGGGCCCTAAAACTCATTGAGATTAGTATAATAAAATTTTCTCAAAACAAAAGGGTATTAAAAGCTAAATGACATTAAAACAAAAATATTAAATCAATATGTTTAAAAATAGTTAAGTTAAAAAAAATTAAAAATACTCATATGGCCAAAAAAAGTGTAAAAGTTGGCAAACAAGTAGGATTTTCCAAGATAAATTAAACAAAATTAACAGATGAATTTTGGAGGCCAAGCCAAAGAAAATGCAAAGAAATATTAAATTTCTTAAGTTAATTAAAATTTGATTTTAATTATTTGTAAAATCTAATTTTCCAAACCTTAAGCATATAATTATTGGAGCAAACATGTCATTCATAGATCCAATTATTGGCAAGCCATCGAATTCTAAAAAGCGAGGAGGTGTCCTTGGAAAGGACACAATCGTTTGGAAAAAGATGAGGTGTCGGGAATGCAAAGAGTTATTGATAAAGTATAGGAGAAAAGAGACCATGACTGGATAATTTTTGAAAAAAATTTGAAAAGGAAAGCTATAGCTGAGAGAAGAAGAAGAAAAAGAAGAAGAAGAAGAAGAGAGAGAGAGAGAGAGAGAGAGAGAGAGAGAGAGAGAGAGAGAGAGAGAAGATATTACTAAGGTGTTAAAAAAAATCGAAAGAAGTCGATTGAGATTCAAAAATATGTTAGAGAAATACATTGTGTAGTGCATTACTATAGCAACCAAGAAGAAAAAGAAACTTGTACATTTCAAGAATCTATTTCATGGCAACTCCTTGAAAATTTCAAGTTAAGCATGCTTTGTATTTATATACATATGTTTGATGTAATATTATTTGTTAACTTAGCAATCTAATAGGGAATGAATCATAATTATCAAAATTGATGATGATTTTTATCCATGCTTATGTTGCAATGTTTGTTAATGCTTATTTTAGCATGCTATTTTTTATGTTGACTCCTCATTTTAAGCATATTATTTCTTTAAAAGGAAGCATACAACATGATATAAAGTGTGAAATTGTGATAATGGACACACAAAAAAAGAATAAGTTATTGATTAATTTCAAAAGAAATCAAAAGTGAAAAAAAAAGAAAATAATAAGAATAAGAATTTGTTGAAAAGGACAAGACAATGGTTCAAATAATATTAGACATATTATCTAGAAGAATTTGTTCTAAATGATAATAATCTAAATAATTGAAACCCTTATTTTAGAATGACATATTCCATATTTGAGATCATCATCCACAATAAGATATTATGAAAGTAAAAATTAAAAAAATAAATTGTTAAAGGCTCTTATTTTACAACCATCTCAATGAGAAAAAATAAAGAATGGAATGAATAATGAAAAAAATAAAATGGAATTTACATAGATTTTTAAAACAAAGATTTGGTGTATTTAAAAAAATAAAGAAATTAACATTTAATTTGTATGAATGTTGTTTATATGTTATATTACTTGTTATTGACCCAACAAATCGTATGACCCAAATCTATTTATTTTACATATGTATTACCTAGTTTTTGTCATTAAACTAGTGACAATTGTCCCAACCTATTTTGATCTAACACTTTCAGGTCAAGATAAGAGCCAATTTGCAAATTCAAGAGAGTAGTGTCATAGTATTAAGTATATGACTTAAAAGTTATGTTTTTTTATATTAGTTATATAATTACTGCATCAACATGTTTTGCACTTCTTTAGAATCAACTTGTTTGTCACCTAATGTATTTCAATAGCATGGAATTGCTGGCACTTCAATTTAATTTTATTAATATAGTATTAGAAACAATGTTAAAATATTTCTAAATTTTTTAACTAAGTTTCAAATATAAGATTTTTATATTTTCTTCCTTCAAAATTAAGAGTTTTTTTACAAAATTGTGATGAGACTTTTAATAGTTTTCAAGTAAGCATGTAAATGGTTTAAAAAAAATGAGTTTGGCATGATTTTGCTCCTTAAAAAATTTCTTTAAAAAATCAAAGGATAAAATAAAAGAATTGGATTAAAAGATATTGAAGCTACAAAAGTTTGGATTGGGGTGCCATAATGCAACACTCATCTTGAACAAGTTGGAAATTTATGTCTCCTTTAGAGCAATATAATGAATAAAAAGGTATTTAAATTTTGGTATTTCTCACATAACATGTGTAGGAGACCAATTGGGATCAATAACATCATCATTTATATAATTCCCAAATGATAATTGATGATATTAGGCTAACATTATTAGAACATGACTCAAACCAACAATCAATGTTTTCCCTTGATTTTGGTGTAGGCAAAAAATCATTCAAGTAATGTGATAACTTAGAGAAAAAGAAAATCACAAAAATTGAGTTGAGAAGTGGGTCGACAATATATGCCAAGCATGGGAGTCTCTAGTCAACACATAAGTTGCATATCAAGTTTGAGATTTTTGTACATATTTCACTAGAAAATATCAAACAATATAAACTGACAACTAATAAAGCTTTCAATTTAACCTTAATTTTCAAAAAAATTTTATGTTAAACTACACACTATATTTGAATTGTGCAACCAATTTGTACCCTTTTATTTGTCTACGATTTAGATGTAGAGCTCCATAGTAGCATATGCTAACTAAATATAAAGAATTTTCTTTTATTGGTGTATTTTTAATTGTGTATTTAGTTTTAAAGTAATTAAAACTTATCTCTCCAAAACATTTGTCTTTTTGACTTCATGTTGCAACTAAAGGAAGAGCTTTTGATCTTGTTATGACATTCTACTCTAAGCTTCTTGCATTCCCTATTTGTAGAAAAAAAAAGGCAAATACGAGGATAATTTTTTGACACTTCACAACTATGAGTTATAATGGATGTGTTGAACAAGCAAAAGGACTATACTTTTAGGGAAATAAAAACAACATTCTACCATGGGGTCTAACAAAAGAAAAGAAGGGAGAGCCATCTCTAGATGCTATGGCTTGTGCTTTCTTAACGTGCATCCTAAGGCTTGCTTGATTAAGAACCTGTACATACTGGATAATTGTAGCCATTACATTAAAAGATGTACAATTCTAAGCATAAGCTATCAATTCATTAGATCCATAAGTTTAAGTGTTAGGCTTCACTAACTCCCTCTCCTTTAACAAAATTATTGTTAGTTAATGGCATTTTAGTCCTTATTAATGATGTGTACTTTCTATATATTTATTGTTATTACCAAAGTTAAAAGTGTTCTTGGCTACCTAAGCTCTATTGTTGCTACTAATCCTAACAAAACTCCTTTGTTTAGTCTTAACGATGAAAAATTCTTATTGAGTGTTTTCTTTCAATCTCTTCATCATGGCCTTCTATAATATCATTTTGACACTCGTCTTTGTTAGTCTTCTTTATTCCAGGCATCCTTCCTATGCAACTCTAAGCGAAAGGTCATTAACTTCTTTAAAGGAAGAAAATTATCACCTTCTAGATCTACTATAGATAAACATTTTCTTTGTAAAATCTTCTTCATATTAGACTCCTTTTTTCAAAGATTGTTATTTTTCTTGAAGAATGATTAGGAAGATTTCCCAAAGTATTATCTACCCTTTCATCAGTTCTCCACCTTCTCCAAATACTCTAAAGTCTTCTTCTCTCTCTACTTGCTTCATTCTTGCCCTCTAAAAGCCCTTACATTTTAACAATTAGTCTTCTTAGAAGGTGTTACATGAGGTGTCACTTAAATTACATGCCCTACATCATAATAGAAAATTTTGTTTCGAACTTTGCAATGATAGTCCTCTCTTTTGACTTTATCTATTTGTGGTTTGATATTTTCGGTTTCTATCATTAACAATATTTTTCAATACAAACTTCTTTGAGAATCCTTTTCTAGGAAATCTATAAAGATTTACAAATGATAATCTCTTTTGAAATAAAATTATTTACAAGATTTATTGGTCAAGTAGAACTTGACTGTTTCCTATGATAGTGCAAGACCAAAATATGTCAAAGATGATAAAATCATGATCCACTCATTGATGACAAATACATCACATGTGCTCTTCTTACAAAAAAATATGGCATCTTTTTCCCTTGATGTTGATTAGTGCTATTCCCTTAACATTCATAGTTGGATGAGGCATCTGGGGAGTTCTCTTATATATTCATGGTCCCTTAATATTTTTCTTCAAATTTTCTAAATTAACTATCCAAAAGTGGAGTTGTGGCCTTGATTGTGCTACCATCATTTATGGACCCTATTTGTGTATTGTATTTTAATCCATGTTTTGAAAATACTTGCATTTCAAATTCAGTAGTATCAAAATCTCAGTCAATATTTATTTCTTAAATAATTATTTTTTTATCACATAAAATTCTCTTTTTAAACATCATATTTTAAAATCTCATTTTTTTCATCTTAATTTTAAAATTGCAACTTATATACAAAAAAAGTTCTAATTTTTTCTAACTTTAATTTAGTTAAAAAAAATTTATATCTAAAACTCTTTGCTTTGACACTTGTTATGGAAAAACAATAAATCTAGAACATAATAATGATTGATAGATTTTGAATGCATAGTTGAAACTTAATATTTAAAATGAAATTATTTAATTTTTTTAAAATATGAAAAAAGATGATGATTCTAAATATAAAATATCTAGAGTTTTTAAAATTTTTAAAAACAAATTACAAAATTAATGTGAACTTCAACACTATATCCAAAATATAATTGTTTGAAAAAAATCCAAATGGAGTTCCAAACCAGTACTGAGAACTTTGACTTTTTTTTTAATAAAATTCCATCAAATGCTTAAAAATAAAAAATACCCTTTTAATAGAAAAAAATGCAAACAAAAGAAATATTTCCCCAACAAGTTAAAAAAAAATACAAACTGTTTTAAAAAGAAAATTTCTCATCAAGAAAAAATTCTGAAATTCTTTTTTAATATTCTTAAAGCGATTATTTCTTTCTAAACAAATGCTGAGTTTTGTTTGACAAGAAAATTAAGAGTGTTTTCTTTTTTATTTTTGAAAATATAAAAAATTTACTAATAAGTTTAATAAATTATTATTTTGTTTTTTTTTAAAATACGCCTTTAAATTAATATTGTTCAATCTCAAAAAATACTGCTTAACTGCGACAAATTTTACAAAGCCAACCATCGAACTGCGTAACGCATTATTTGATCTTTGTTAAAAAAAGTTTTTAAACTGATTGACATTATAAAAAAATATTTTATACAGAAACGTTTGCTAAAGTTTTGTTTAAATATTAAAGTAATTAACTAATAAAATGATTTTTGAAAGCGTTTTTTAATATTGCCTTTGGAAAGGAACGTGCGGAATCGAACATCTAAAATCACATCAGTCACATCAAATAACATAACCTCTTTTTGTTATTCGGTTCATCCATTCTTTTAAGAATCTTTTCGTAATTGATTTTTAAAGAATATTTTGTGACATAATTAATTTTACATATTGTCATTTTGCTATATTTCAAAATTAAAAATTTGGAAAATAATTTTGGGTCAGTGTATTTAATAAAAATAAACATTACAAAATTAAAAAAACAGTATTTCTGCCTTGTGCCAACGTGCTTGCCAATATTGTTCAGTTTATTATTAATAATTGTGACGTTCAGAGGAGCTTAATATCAAATTGACAATTGGCTTTGACTGTTACTAACAGTACTTTTTATGGGGTTCGTTGTTAATGTGTTCAAAAAGCTTGGCTCGAAATGTTCTAACCGCGACTCATGTGCACCACGTCGACATGTTCTATATTATTATTTTCTTAATAATTGTCAAAGAATTTTAATTTTGTGCTAATCAATTTTAAAATTACGTCAATTCATGGCATCGTATTTTTCGTAACCACATAAAAAAAATTTATAAATTCTTCAAAAAATATCTTGAATGAAATGTTTAAATTCATAAATTGTTTACAAATATAACCTTTTTCTATTCGAAAACCAAGCTCTAATCTTTTTAAAGTTCTACAAAGTTTACAATAAATAATAAATTTTACAATTGTTTAATTTTGATCATAAAAAATATAAGCTATGAAGTGTTTATCATACCAAATTATAACATACTTATGTTTTGTACTTTCGTAAAAACTAAATATTTTTAATAAACAATACATTATTAAAGATAATTAAATAGAGAGAGTAAATAAGCATTTCTTTAAATGTTCTTTTTGCATTAAAGAAGAAATACTGAAAGTAAAAAAAAAATTATTAATGAAATTCATTACACATAGTGCATCCAACCAAAAACTTAATTATAAATTCATTTAATCATCAAATAATCTATAATTGAGAAAAATCAATGGAGAAAAAAATGAAAAGACAGTCGAGTGACACAATGCAATGAGAATCGTGCCCGCAACCACATGTAAAGGCTCGCTACATGTGTAGATCATGCAGCTATGTGTAGAAGCATTGGCATGCCAGGTAAGAAAGCATAGCAAGCAGTAGGTATGTACACCTTAAACACGTAACTCGACACTTACTATCACACCCAATCTAAGTGCAAGGTAGGAAAAACTACCACGTCGTGTGATTGTTAGCATGCATATAGTAGTTTTAACAGTCCCTTAAACATGGGTGCCTACCAACACATAACATAACCCTAAATTTGTGCGCCTACAAACTCGAGAATCTGCCAAGTACATGCATCCCTGCATAACCATAACTCCACAAAGAACAGACACGTGTGCCAAACCCACACGCATGTCATTCCATCGACCAACTGCTCATAAGGAGGGAGGAATTTTAAAGCCATTTGGGAATATCTAATTGTAGTGACTTTTGAGACTTTTTAAGAACTTTTTGATATTTCGAGTTCTTTCACCATTATACACTTAGGCTATTTATAATTTAGGAGGCTTACCCTTATTGATAGACATTTTAGAATAAATTAAAATTTTATTTCTTTTTCCTTTTCATGTTATTAAGATCTTAAGCCTAATTGTAATAAGAACTTTGACATGTACATTTGTTGATACTTCAATAATGGGAGTAAAATTGTGATGCTCAAGCAATTAGACATCGTGTGAAATTATTGTCAACTCAACCACAACATCTTCACACCACCATAACTATAACTTAATGTTTTTTCATTCTCAAACCATCATTAATTGTTCGACTCAGATATTTCTTCACCACCATCTCTTACTCAATGACTCTCATACACAAATGTTGATTTTTCATGGACTTTTTGTGCATAATTACCACATTACTTAGCATTTGTTGTGAGTATTTGGTGAGATTATTCATCTTTTCAATTCTATACTTGTGTGATCTTTACTTTACAAATTATTTTATTAAAGATCAATATCATTACAATCTTTTCAAGTATCTCATCTTTGCTCTTCTATTAAAGAGATAGTTAACTTAACATATAGAACAACCACTATGTTGGTCTAAGTCTTCTCTTGACTAAGATTACTCTGGAGAGATATCTCTTACATATTGCTCTTGCATTAAGCGAAGTCCTATTAGTCCACTTAGTTTTTGTGAATACTCACATAATTAAACTCTCATATCATCTCAAAGCATATTCCATGCATGAGAGATAAGTATTATAAATCTAACATTTAAAAATAAATTGTGTCAAGTACTTCAAAAAGTTGTTAGAATGTCCATAACTTAATTATATATTTAAACATATAGTTGTGAATGTGTCATTATATGAAATATGTTGATATGTAGTTTGTAATTATCAAATGTGGATTGAATTCTTTTATGAATTTGTTTAAAAACATCAATAAAAAAATTATTTTAATTCTCTTATTTAATAAGAGGATATGCTTCTCCCTTGCTCCAAACTAAGTAACTCTATTTAGGAAACTTTAAAAGAGAGGGAGAGAGAAAGAAAGAGAGGAGCAAAGAAGGGTTAGAAAGGATGAAGGAAAGGAAAATGATGTTGTCCTTTGTAAAAAAACAAAGTATTGGAAAGAAAGAAGGAAGCTCATAGAAAACAAAGATATTTTTTACTTTATTTTGCACATATAATATAGAAAGTTAAGGATCCTACTCAAGATTTCTTTTTAAAGCATATATTAATTGATCTGAATATCATGTAAGAGCTACATATAAGTTTTAATGATGAGTTGAAATTGGCTGGAGGCTATTACATTTTTTATTATAATGATTATGTAAGACAATTAATTGGATCATACTAATTCAACCTTAGTAAAAAGTATTAGAGAGTTTTTTTTGGCTTATGACTGAATAGAAAATCTATTAAAAATCATACTTGTATGATCAATTTATCATACTAGTAAAATGGCATAATCCATCTGATTTATAAACTTGGGGATATTATATTAGTGCAACATGATAATCATATCTTTACTATGCATAAGTGGATGTCAATGATCATACTAATATAGAATAAAAATTGGTTAATAGAATTTGCTTGGTGATGCAAGAGAATCTCACGTTAGCTCGTAAGAAGACACTCATTAGCATTGTACCAATCTCATTCAAACTCAGAGCCATGCCTAAGTCGTATTCTATTTCAATTAGCCAACTTTGTCAATCATAAGGGTTAACTATAGTACTCTATTATTTTTTCATGATTATCCCCATGTTTTTGCTTTGTTCATCATAATATATTTTTTAGCTATTTCATATCATTTTTGTTCATTTAAACTTGTGTTTGCTTCTCCTACCATCATTGATTGTTCGCTATAACTTAGTGACCCATTGTCATCGATCCTAACTATCGTCACTCCTGATGATAGTTGCTCGTCATCATCGATTGTCCATCATCGCCTAGTTACTTAACATCATCAAGTCTCCCATCATCACTAGGTTACCTATTGCTCTTATGTCGTCCACCCTTTGATCGTCGCTAGTCACCGTTGTCCATCTTGTCCATTATGAACATGCTTCATCACATCATCATTGGCATCCTATGTCATAATTTTTTTATGTTTTTTTATATTTTGTATTTAATGTGATTGATCCATTTGTAGTTAATATCTTTAAATTTTAAAAATCTTTTTTAAATTCTTAAGTAACTTAACTCCAAATGTTCTTTTTACATGTTAACTTCTCATCTTTCTCATACTTGTTATATTCAAATTTGATTTTAATTTATTTTTTCTCATGATTATACTATGTTCAAGGTGCATTTAATTCTCTTTTTCTTATGCTTATATTATGCTATAAGATGAATTTAATTTTTTTAATGCATAGCTATTAAGCTCTTCTTCATTTATAAATAGAAGAAGTTTTCTCATTATAATATTATTCATAAATGAAGTTTCTCTTATTATTGTGTTTGCATCTTTTGTGAGCAAAGTGTGTATGCCCAATTCTAGTTAGAGGGATTCCAACTTTTCCTCATCTTGTGAGAGAAAATGATCGAATGTGAGAGATCTTCTACTAAGAGAGCTAACAACCAATCAAATTTCTTCTTCTTTTAACACTTCTTGTCCACCATTTAACTCTCTTAATCAAATTACCAAATCATCATCCTCCTTAACAAGGTTCTAAATAATAGTTGACCACCTTATTATCTTTTTAGTCATGCTTCCCTACTAACTTAAACCTCCATCTTGTCACATTTTTTTATCTTTAGTGCTCCACACACTAGCTCTAAAGGAAAAAAACAAGTCGCCATCATCAAAAAAATGAAATTTTTTTTTCTAATTTTTATTTTCTAAATAATAATCTAAGTTAAAGTTATTCTTTTTTTATTAAAGTATTTAACGTAGAACTTTTCTTCAACTCTTTTTTTTATGTGTGAAATTGAATATGACAAAACTACTTAGTAAAACTTATATTTAATGTAAATGTATTGTCACCTACTCTATTAAATAATTCATATTACAACTTTGGATACTAATCTTTGAATAATTCTAAACATGTCATATATGTCATCTAGCCTTAACTAGTGTATAATATTTTTTCATATTCTCTATTGTTCTATTGAACATCTTTGTGTTGTAGACTTAAAATTAGATCTAAACAAAAGTTTAATTTATCTCACATCATCTTTGTACTACTTAATTAAGATATTGTCTTTTATGATTACTCACCTAATCTCATTTGCATGCAAGAGTATGGCTCATATTGATACAACCCATATATTAAAGGACAAGACTTAGTAATGATAAGATATTTTAATATGAAGGTCATAAGTACTTTGAGATGGGACTCCAATATTTTGAGCTCCTTATTTTTCATCAATATAAAATGTTAGCATAATGAGTCAAAACTTAGTAATGATGAGATATTTTTACTATCTAGTGTTATGAAGCTTAAAGATAAGGTCATGATATTTCAAAGCATTGAGACTTATAATACTGAAAGGGTGAGGAAAGAGTTCAAGTTAAAGGAAAAATGAATAAGCAAAATAAAAAATAAAATTAAATACAAAAGAATATGAAAAGAAACAAAAACAAGAAAAATGTTATGTACTTATAATGAGCTAAGTGTGTGTGTTTGTGTATATATATATAATCATATATGTATTGTTATGCTATTCTCTTTATAAATTGTCATGCATGCTTTAATTTACTTTTCTATTTTATTATTGAACTATTTGTGCTTTATATTACTTGACTATATGTAGGTAGATGTTTACCAACTAAGCATACAATGCTCATTTTCTAATTATATCACACAATCGGATGTTAACACTCTGAGTTGAGGAACCTTATGCATTTGTGGATCGTTTGTATCTTATTTCAAATTTTTGTATCAATAATAGTGATGTAGAATGAAATTTTTTATAACTTATCTTTGGCTTAATAAAAATGAAAAATTCTTATTTTTAATAAATAGATTTGTGTAAAGGTCTACCCAAGATGCTATAATTTTATAATAAAAAAATGCTAGAATCAATTGATAAACAAGAATTTTCTTAAAAGCTAAGAACTTGCACAAATTATTAAACATGAGGGATCTCAACCTACAAAGAAAAGCAATTTCGATGCCAATATAACTGATATTGGTAATGAAGTGAGAAAGTACATACAAGTGAAATTCTTAGATTGTAAACAAAGTAAATCACTCATTTTCCTTCAAAAGCCAAAGAATTAGATGTGATGTGTAATCTATTGCATTTGACAAAATGACAAGTAGTAGAATGGGCACTTTTTTTTAGTGATTTAGCACTCTTTTGGTTACAAGATAATGGGTTAGGACCTCCCATTTTGAGTTTCTTACTCACCTTTTTAATGCACCATTAGAATCACACCATTGGATAATTACTCATAACACATCTCGTATCAAGCTTGGTGATATCACTTCATTGTTTTATTTAGAATTTTACACCTTTAAATATGTTAAGCATTCCTATTTATAGAGATATTAATGGTTATAATAATAATTTGTTAGGTCTAAAAATATGAAAGGATATTTAAGAATACTAAATACTATGTTTTGAATTTTAAATATTATTTAAGAATTCAAAAATCACCATAATTGTTTTTGGACAAAATATACTTTGAATTTTTTTAAAAAATGTCTTGAAAAGCTAGAAAATCAAATATAATAAGTAGTTTCCAAAAAGACTAGTGCTTCTCGAGTGGCGATGTAGTGAGCAACAAGGAAGCACGTGGTGCGACAACAATATCGGATGGTGCCATCAACATAAACAACTTAAAAGGGCTTAACCTATTTAAAATGAGCCAAAGTTTACACTAGCAAACCTACAAGGAAATTATATGGATAATTGGAATGGATTTTAAGCTAAAAGTATTTGCAAAGTTGACAACTAACTTTTAATTGACTAAAATAAAATATATATGTAAATACCTTAATAAACTGATAAAAACATGCTTAAAATGTATAATGAACAAGAGTTTAGTATAATTGACCCCCTTAATGACAGTGTAGTAGAAATTAATAAGGTGTAGATGAGCAAATCTTGGCACAACCCTTAGTTAGAGTAAAACTTGTGCACTTCAAAATGAATCCTCTGTTTGAAATGACGATATTATATCAACTGGCTTTTAAGCTTTCAAGTAGAATAATAAAAGTTTTATTGTGCATTGTTATTTTTGTTAAGATGTTTCAATATTATTATAAAATTTTACATTACTCTCACGTATTTTTTAAAGTATATGTCTTCATTTTTATTTTGTGAGCTCTAATTAATTTGATTATATTATGGATATATTTTATTGAGTTGTATTAAATTCCATTAGGTAGGGTTTGACATTTTTGGCCAGCACCACGCAGCTCTTGTAGAGTTTAACTATGCTTCAATTGCACCTGCTAATGAGTGCAGTGCAGTGCTCACCTTTGCTCGACCTCACCAGAAAATCCTGAATTGTATTGGACTACTTTAATAATGTCATATGTGTTGAATGATTTAAAATCTAGCTTTTTAAGTGAAAATCTTACTAGACGATGCCATTTCTCTCCAAGACATGCTTAAACATTCCACTACACTTATTTGAAAACTTTGCTCAAATCAAGCTTTCTAAACCTTATACTCAAGTAAGTTTTTAATCAAATTTTTTGAATATTTTTTATATCAATAAACCATTTATCCATTATTAAATGTTAGGAAAATAATCATTTCTTAGTAGTTATTAAGTTAATCAATTTTTATGTTAATTTATGGGAAGGTATGTTCAAGTAGAACAAATTCTGAAACTATTTTTATGCTCCTGCTTTTGTTTGCTTTTGCTTGAAATATTAAGAGATGTGCCTTCCTACGTAATTCCATTGCTCGGTTGGAAAACTAAAAATTAATAACTGTGGGGTCCACAGCTCCGAGTACAGCGATCAATTGCCAATTCTCGAGGCTGCTTAATGAACTTTTTTTTCAAAGGTTTCGGTTGGTGCGCAACGATGCGTGGGTTCGGAATTGGGTCAGAAAATAAGTCGGCACAATTGCCTAGAGGTAAGCAAAGTCACGCTCAAAATGGT
This sequence comes from Vanilla planifolia, assembly GCA_023846275.1. NCBI lineage: Eukaryota > Viridiplantae > Streptophyta > Magnoliopsida > Asparagales > Orchidaceae > Vanilla > Vanilla planifolia. The sequence continues at coordinate 11,381,093 of CM043866.1, read as the reverse complement.
GGGGCCCTTACTGCACCTTCTGTTCCAGTCTACGGTTCTGAACCCAACCATGTGCCTTAATTGTAGGGATTCTAAATCTTTTCTTTTTTTAATTTTTTTACGAACCTTAAATAACTATTTTTATAAAATTTATCAAGCAATGTCAACAACCACTTGTTCTAAATTTTTTATAGGAATAATTTAGTTAAAATAATTTCTTAAAATTCCGTTTACTTTGACAAACCAACTATTTATTTGAATAAAATAAGGAAATTCTTTTTTTGGATGTTTTACGAGTGTCGAATTCGATGACGAGGCCTGTAGCGAGAAGTCACGTGACTGTATCTACGTCGTCAAAAAAAAAAAAAAAAAGAAGAAGAAGACACGAAATATAAAAATAAGAACGAAATGAGCTAACGCAAATGCCAAAACAGTTGCCAACTCTGTAGCTATTGGTAAACAGAGGGTATTTAATCTTGGCAAATACAATATTTTTTTAAATAAAATTTATCAATTAAAATTATTTGATGACTACAGTTTGCAAGGGTAATAATTTAAGAATTTTTTATATTAAAAATATTGTTTTATGTATCATGTAAATGCAATTTATTTAATAAATATATTTCTGATAGGCAACATATAAAATAATTAATATCATAAAATTTTAACATAATATTTAATTTCTATTAGTGAACAAAATAAGTTTTTTATATCATTTATTTTAAATTAAAAAATATATATTGAAAATCAAATTAAATATATACATGATAAAAATGCGTTTTGCAAACATTTTTTTTATAAACAATAAATTTAATTAAACTATTTCAAAGCTCTGCCATCAAAGATGCTCTACATTTCTTATGGAATAATTAGTTAAATAAAAAACAATGAGCACAAGAAAGAGTGGCACCACGACCAACCAAGCTCTTCTATAAAAAGGCCTCCCAAATCCACCAAAGATCCTCGTCTAGGGTTTTCCCCATCATAGGAGCAAAAGCGTGCAGTTCATCTCACCCTTCTTCTAGGGTTTGTCCCTCCATGGGGATTTGGTGGCTGTGGAGTTCCTTTATTTCCAAACACAGCTCTTCGAGGATTGCTTGAGCTGCTGCGTTATGGATTCCACGCCCTTATTCCATCTCCACATTTCCTCCCAAAACAAAAATAACTTAAAAAAAAAACCATGGAATAGGGTTGCGGTTTGCATGACTGGGAGCTGCAGCGGCCCTCTATCTGGTCTGTTTTTGGATTGAAGGGAGCTCTACACCCAACCCTCCTCCTTTTTCTTCTGTATTTAACGCGTGCTTTATGCTATTTTTCTGCCTCATTCTTTTATATATACATGCCTAGATGTCCCTAGGAGATAGACAGCTGACTATTGGTCTTCGTTTTTGGTTTCTACACTTGTAATACTGTAGCTTTAAGGCCATGCCTGCTCTGAGCTCAGTCCACTGCTTGAGGTGGGAACCTGCCGAGCTTTACTTAACTCGTTACTTAGATTTTTGCAGTGGCTGCTAAGATCTGAGCTTTCTACTAAATATTAGCACTTTTTGAAAGCTTTGTTGGCTTGCATCTCTGTTGAAGAGGAAAAAAGGCCAGTTCTTGTTTCAATCGAAGAACTCTTCTTTCTTACATTGAAGGATCTAGTTATTAAAATTTCAAAAATCGTTTCGAGGTTTATAAGCAAAGCTTCTAAATTAAGTTTTTTTTTTCTTAGAATTTGTTTTGGTTCAGTATAGTTTAACGATGACACTTAAATATGCTCCTTTAACGGTGGTTGATATTTTCCAAATGCTGTGACGTCGGTTTTGTACGACTTTTGTGCCAATTACTTTTGATGTTTACGTTAACTTCATCTTTAAGGAAACAAATATCAACAGAATTTTGAATTTTTATAGTAGAATAAATTAAAGAAATGCTTGCGTATAAAGATTTATTATTAAATCCGTGAACAAATTTGATATATATTGGCCTTTATATTTGAAAATTGAATGAAAGATGCTACAGGCATACAAAACGAATAATTTTTTTTGCTTTTCAGAATTAGTTGTTTAATCAAATTTTATAGCAAGGAATGTTTCCTTAGGATCATAGTAAATGGCACAAAATTTTTTTAATTTGTATTGTATTATGAGATTGGGCCAAGTCCAATCAATTTGAATGATTTGTTAATTGGTTTAGGTGGTACCTCTTAATTGCTTGATGTGGTTCACAATCATTTATTTTTTAGTGATGCTTGGGGAATCTCTAAAGACTTCATTCTCTTATGATTCGAGGATGCACCAGAGTGTTTAGAGCGACACATGATTCTTGTTATTAAAGGTCAAGTGAGTTTAGTTTTTTTTGACTCTTCATAGCACAAATTTATTTGAAGTTTTTAGCATACTTTGTTTCTTGATATCCTATTGGACCAGACCAATTGCTCTTGTAGTAGATTAGATGCTTAGCAGTTACAGTACAATGTTCAAAACTTCTTTATAGTGGCTTCGTTTGATTTCTATCCTTAAGAGTTAAGGAGGATGAAAATTTGTTTACTTTTGTGTATTTGCCTGCAATCTTATGTATTATTTCTTTGCCTCTTATAAATGCGAATTGGCTATGTAAAGATACTTTTCATTTTATTATTTATATTTGTAGTTAGAATATTACATTTAAAATTATTCAAATTTATGTCATAGAGCACTTGTGGATTATTGTAGAATAAACCAAGAAGGGTTTCATACTGTAAAATCTTCTATAGTTAGTGATTTCACTAATTAACGAAATACTAAAATAAATTAAATTTTAACTCCTTCAATATGAGTTTTCAAGCTCTTGGAGATTTAAATGACTTGGTACATCTCGTGGTTAAAAACTTTTCAATAGCTTTGTTTACTTAAGCTCAAGTCATATCTTACCTTTTATAAGCAAAATTCTCTTATGAAGAGTGTCTTCTAGTTTTTTCGTTTCTGTATTTCTCTTTAATGTAGATTTTTTATTCTTATTTGGTCATATTTGATATTCCAGGATCCTAAATTTTCCTTTTTTGATTTCATGATTTTTTTTTTCTAAATTTTTAATAAAGTAAATTCTTGTTATATTTTTTATAACCATAATTCTCTTCAATACACAATGACTGCTTCAGCATACTGTATTTGCAGAAGGCCTTAATTCTATGAAGGGATCTATTTCCATTGAAAACCAAAAGAAACAGAAGTTTAAACCCCAAGTGAGTTTATATATAAAAGATGCAATAATATATGAAAATCAATATTAAAAGCGATGAAAAGTTATCTGATTTAAATATTTTATCTCTCTCCAAAAAATCAACCTTCTTTTAATTAGCTTTTTAAATTTGGTTAAATTCATGTCAATAATAGCATATGATTATTCAAAATATGAAGATTAAATGCAGCATAGAAGTGATTCAAATAGGCTAACATCTGCATTCCTGTTTGGCTGAAGTTGAAATCAGAAAAGTAAATTTAGTTTTATATAAAATATTTAAAAAATTCTTGAGTGGGTGATCATTTAACTTGATATTAGTTTTTTAAGCAATATGAAATCAAATTCATTCTATGGTTAACTTAATCAAGCTGAGCAAATCAGATTTTATTCGTCTAACAAATCATACATAAAATAAATAACACGTTTTAAAACCTAAGAATTCAAATTCAAAAGTTTCTCATTTGTTATTCATCACATGGCTAATATACGTGAATTGTTTTGGTGGCATATAGAAGAGAAAATTTATCAGATGTTTATTTATGAATTTATACAATCATGGTTACATAATCAAAGAAGTTAATAATGAATATGAATAATTAAGTATGAAGTGAAAGAAAAAGATTTATGTTGACGTTGAATTGATGATTTTTTTAAAAGTTTTTTTTTTCTTTTATAAGAGAATTTACTATTTAATCTTTTATATGAGAAAATTTAGGTTTTTATCTACAAGATGGTATATGTTTTGATTATGGATGAGAGCTTTGTCAAACCCCAAGTGAGTTTATATTTTTTTTATTCACTACTTTGGTGACAATAGTTATCTCATGTAGACAAGCCTAATAAGAAAAGACAATATCACATCTTTTTTTGTTCCTCTTTTGTCATTATTGTCTTCATCAAAGTCACGCATGCCACTTCTATAGGCACAATTAGAAACAAAAAAGTATTAAATCATTCATTGGATCTCATGAAAACAAAATATAAAATCGATAAGTTTAAGAGTTTTGAAAGTTTTTACTATGACAATTTTGTTGAAAATGATGCTAATTTAATGTGTCTTTTTAAAGGTATATTTTGATGTAGTAGGTCACATGTAAAAGATGGTTCCAAGGTAAAGCTTATCAAAATTCTCTCATAATATCAAAAGATGAGTTTTGTAAGCCTTCTCTTTCATGTTCTGAAACATTTCAAGCATTTTCCTTGCCTGTTGATCCTCTAAAGCTAACTTTATTCATACCAATTCAATCCCTTTTCTATCACCTTTTCCAAGATAACCTCCTAAACCAAATTGTATGCTAATTAAGCTTATTTTTCTTCACTAATCTAATCTCTCTCCATTTCATGGTTAGAACTTTTAACCTTTCTCACATAATTATATGACCAAACATGTAATTGCTCAAACAAGAAACTGTAAAACCTAGCTTGTTTTCTCTCTTTATAGTTTTCTCTTGACCTTAATCATACCTTATGTAGCTTAAGTCATAGTATCACACACCTTATATACTTATTTGAATATTATGTTAAAAATAAATAAGATTCTTCAAAAAAAAAAAACATTTTCTCTCTATCTTATTTTTTATCACAACTTGATTCATCAATTACACAACTAGCTAGGTCATTTGCCCACACCAGCATCACTTTTTGGTATCACAAAATTTCCACCTTTTTGGACACATTTGTACATAATTTAATTTTTGCCTATATATTCATATAAAAAGAATTTTTATTGTATATTTTATTTAGTCAAACAAAAATTTGTGTTTAATAGTTCTAAATGTATTAAATTAATAATCAAATTAAGAATCTTTAAAAAATTAATTACAATAATCAATTGATATATCCTTTATCAATTTAGAATTTTAATGTATGGACATTTTAATAATTTAGAAACACAAATTTAGTTACATATGCTTTAATGCCATTTTTTTTGTTCATAAAACTATTTTTCTTGTTGAGTTTTTTTATTTTAAGAAAAATTAGTGTATGAAAACAAATTGTAGATAAATTTTATTAAAAACAAAACCATTAAACAATTCTTAATTATCTCTTTACTAAAATATTTAGATTGTTGCCTTTATTTTAATTTTATTTTTATGAATTATTTTTGTTTCTCATAGGCTTTAGATGCATTAAAAAGAACTTCACTTGCTTAATAGTTTGCTTATTAAGGACTTCAAAGAGGTTGGTATCTAATTTTGTGAAGTTATACAAGAAACATAAGTGTATGATGTTAATTTTTAATAGTGTAGTGGATTAATTCAAAGCCTATTATCAAAAATACTAAATTTCCACTCTTTAAAGTCACATTTTTATCTAGTCCAAGTTATAGTATCATACAACTCATTGAATTTAACTTAGTAAATGTCAGTCATTGGATAAGTTCTAAAGGTTCGATGGGCCGGGGGTAGCGACCAGGAGCCAGCGACGGACGACAGCGATCAGAAGGCAGCAACAGGAAGGAGTTCGTGACGAGGAGCTGGCAGCAGGGGGTTGGTGACGAAGGGTTGGAGACGGATTGCTGGTGGCGAAGTGCAAGGGACGGAACGCGAGTGGAGGACGACAGGTGAGGACCAGTTGGCATCTACAGCTGGTGGGGAGGCGTAAACAGAGGGTGAGATACCGGGCCACCGCCGGAGATCGGATCAGGGGAACTTACGGCAGGACGGAGGAGCAGGTGGGCACGTGACGGGCAGCTGGTAAAGGCTAACAGTCGCACGTGCAAGCGGGCATGTGGGGTATCAAGACCGTTGCAAGAATTTGCCAGGTCACATTGATCTGGGAAGTTTGAAATTGAAATTCTGAATATTCGGCTAAAGCAGAGGGGTGGGGACAGGTTTAAACCGCAAAGTTGCTCTGCGGTGCACCATACCGTATCGTCCCCTTGCATGATTCTTGGTCACCTGTAGCCCTAACAGGACGAAAGATGGTGGGAGGCAAGGCTAAGAGGAGCAACAGGAAGGTGAGGACCATTGGAAGCAACTCGCCAATGAGAGAATGCCTCTCTTCCACTTCTGGATGGGAAACAATGATCGCCGAAGGAATTCCCCTCTTCTCTCAAAATTCAGATGCAGCGGTGGACGTATTAAACGAAACTACTAGCATGAATGACTTCAGGGATTACCCAACGAACAAGGTGGAACATGAGGAAACTCCAACTGAGCTACCTGACTGTTAGAGCCAGGGGGACGGAGGTGGGGAAGCAAATGGAGGTCACACCATGATCACTGGCATGATGGAGCTAGAGGACACAGCACATATGGCTGTGGAGCCTGCGGTGAGCTCGCTCTCGAGAGAAACGATCAACCCTGAGCATGGGGCTATTGGGAGACAGGAGGTTCCCGCAACAAGGATTAGCTTCAGAGAAGCCCTAATTGCAAACAACAACAACATTACCCCGAGTAGTCATGCAACCTCCTATGTGTGTCCGGCCAATATCGATGTTAAGGATCGTGCTGTGGGTATTTTTGATCACGTTGAGGGCGGCAATCTATTTATGTCATCAGAAGCTTGCCATAGGCGTATCGAATTTCACAAATTCGATTTGGTTGGGAGCACGGGTGTTGCTAAAAAGATGGGGTCACTACAAGAATTTTAGGAATCTCGACCTGTCTTCCGACTGTTTTTGCTTGCACTTCGACTCCATCAATGACAGGAATGAAGTCTGGCTTGGCAGCCCGTGGCAGCTCGTAGGCCAAGCCATGGAGCTTGATCTCTGGACGCACGAATTCAGACCAAACGCCGCAACAGCGATGTGCGCACCGATGTGGGTGTGCCTGTCGTGCCTCCCACTCATATATTGAGACGTAAAGAACATTTTAAGAATTGCCAAGGCTATTGGAGAGCCTTTTCTCCTGACGGCTGGACTGCTGAGATGGAACGATCCTCCTATGCTCGAGTGTGTGTCCGGATGGACCTCTCGAAGTCTCTGAAACTGGGTATATGGCTCAACGGAGAATTTGGAAGAACCTACCAGGCTTTTGAGTATAAGGGATTGTCGCAGATTTGCTTCTCATACGGGCACGTTGGGCACCACGCGGGCCAGTGTAACACGCATAAGTCCATGGAGGCGGTGCACGCATGTCCAGCTTCCTCTGCGACTCCAGAAGATAATGTCGTTCGAGGAGGACTGATGGAGGTGGAGGTTACGCACAATGGTGACGGGAAGACCACTGAGGCAGAATGCGCCAGAAGTCCTCGGAAGCGGGAGGAGAATGTGTATGCTCCAGAGGAAAAGGCACAAAAGCTAGGCCCATGGATGCTTGTCCAACCCCGGCTTAGGAGACAGGGCGCGGCTGACCACAGTAGCATAGCAGGCAAGGTGAGCCAGAATCCTCGGAAGACCGTCAGTCGCAGGACTCATGACAAGGGGGCCGCTTGCATGTATCACGGCATGAGGAGCCCATCCATGGACCATGGCAGAGGTATGAAAAGGCAGGCCTCGAACCCAAGGGCCTGCGAGGATTGGGTGCGTATAAAACAGGCAGATGCTTCAATGAAGGATGTGGGAACGGAACAGGCGATGCAGGTAGGAGGGAATAAGGGGAAATATCTTTTGTTGTAGGAATGGGCGGTGGACATAATTATAAACCCAGATGGACACTCCACTAAAACAAGATAGGAGAATTTCTCCTGGGCTGTGCTTCGTGGGGTCAAGGGTCATCGAGGAGGAAGATGGAGGAGGCTTCATGTGGGAGAATTGCGAGGCTGCATGTGGGTACCAATAACAAGCTCCAGGTGAAGATGCGGTTCGTGGTTTGGAATATCAGAGGTGTTAGGGACAGGAAATCAAGAGGATATCTGCAAAGATTTGTACGCGAGGGGAATGCTGCAGTCGTGGCCTTAATAGAGACGAAAGCACAGTGTTTCTCACGACAGGATGCGAACTGGCTCCTTGGGAAGGACTGGGACTTCGTTGCTCACCCTTCTGTCGGCATATCAGCAGGTATCATTCTATTATGGAAAAACTAGGTTGATATCATGATCATGGTGGCCTCAACGCATGTTGTCGCGTGTGAGGTGAGGCTACGTGGTGACTGCAAGATCAATTGCTTCATTGTTTACGGCCCTAAAGACCACCACAAGCACTGGGAGGTCTAGGACGCCATCAGGCACTCATCTAGTGGGGATGACCCACTCATCGTTGCAAGGGACCTCAACCTTGTGATGGCATAGGAGGAGAAACGAGGCGAACGGAAGTTCATCTATGGCAGGGGACAGCAAAAACTTGCTGACTTTGTGCAGAAGTTGCAGTTGGTGGACATGGGCTTCACTGGTAATCGCTTTACCTGGTGCAACGGGAAGCAGGGTGGCGCGCGCATCCTGGAGCGATTAGACCTTGTCCTCATGAACTCTGCGTGGATGCTGGCCTTTCCTGAATGCTCTGTGCAACATCTCTGTCATCTCGGATCTGATCATTACCCACTGCTGGTCGACCTAGGATGTAGGAATCCACGGCCGAACAATGGCAGGCTGCAATTCGAAAGTTTGTGGTTGGACTTTCCACAATCGTTCCGGGTGGTGAATCATGCATGGCAGAGACGGGCCGGGGAAATTGCATGGAGGCGATTATGACTAAATTCAAGCGCTCGCTGATGGCACTGCGGAGATGGAGCCGGGAGGAGGTGGGAAACATTGTTAATAGGAATGAGGAGCTCGAAAGAGGAATCAATGAACTTCAATCAAAGGAGTCCCGGGAGGGACTAACAGAGGAGTATATGCGGCTTGGTCAAATGGTCACGGCCTTCCACTGTAGCTGTGCACATGAGGAACAATGGTGGTGACAGCGTGCTAAAGTGCATTGGGCGCAGCTTGGGGATAGCAACACCAAGTTTTTCTATGCTGCTGCCACGGCTCGTGCTCGGACAAACAGAATTACTCAGTTAAGGGACGCAGAAGACAAGGTGGCGGATTCACCTGAAAGCATTAGGAGCGTTCTTTTGGTTTACTTTGAAGGAAAATGGCAGTGCGGGGGCCGGGTGGCCTTGCCACCGATCCATATGCTATCTGGCATCTTATGCGGCGATGTGGCATCTAAACTTGGATGCAGGGTCATCGAAAGTGAGATTACTGCGGCCATGCGGGGAATCAGGAGGAACAGAGCCCGGTCTTCGACTGGATCACGGTGGAGTTTTTGCACGACCATTAGGCCATCACACGCAAAGACGTCATTAGCGCGGTGCAGGCTTTCTTTGAGGAAGGGAGGTTGCCGGAGAAATGGAAGGACACGCTCATTGTCCTTATCCCAAAGAAACAGGGGGCGTGCAGGCCGGAGCACTTCCGGTCAATTAGCCTCTGCAAGACCATCTATAAGGTGGTGACGCGCATTCTGGTTGAGAGGCTGAAACGTTGATGTCAAGCTGCATCTCGCACGAGCAAGCAGCATTTATCCCCGGGCGTAGCATATCAGATGATGTTTACATCACACAGGAGATGGTGTCAAAAATGCATGCCTGCATTGCTGCTTCGGGCCTCATGGCTGTGAAGATTGACATGGAGCAGGCCTACGACAGCGTGCGTTGGGACTTCCTGCTCGAGAAGATGAAGATCATGGGATTTCCCCATGTCTAGTGTGAATGGATCACTGCGTGCATAACTTGTCCGAGATTTGGTTTTCTCGTCAATGGTTCTCGCCTCCCTTGGGTGGTGGCGCAGCGGGGACTCCGGTAGGGATGTCCGCTTTTGCCCTACCTGTATGTCATTGCTACTGAATTCCTTTCATGGCTGGTGAGGGACTACGAGACGAAGCAGTTGCTTGGATTCAGACTAGGGCAACACGCGCCGCGGATATCGCACCTCCTATATGCGGACGATGTCCTGTTGTTTACTCCCACCACGCACGAGGCCGCACGCACTGTACATAGTATCATGCGGACATTCGGTAAGGCTGCAGGGTTGCGCATCAACCTTATAAAGTCCAAAGTATACTTTAGCATGAAGTTCAGCAAGAAGAAGGCCAAGTTGGTCTTGAGGAAACTCCGCATGGTGCAAGGCCGGACACTCACGTACCTCGGGGTCCCCATTGCTACGAGGCACCTGAACAAGGCCGACCTTAATTTTCTGGTCCAAAGGAATGACGTCGCAGTGGTCAATTGGCATATCCGTCCGCTGTCGCTTGCGAGCAGAGCTGCCTTGGCCTCCTCTGTTGTTACTGCCATCCCAAATCACATTTTGCGGCATTGTGCGGTGCCTGCATGAGTACTTGATGAAATAGAAAAGAGAATTATAAGGTTCCTATGGAGCGGGATGAGCAGCACACACACGATGCATTACGCGCCATGGGACTGTATCATCTTGCCGAAGGCCATTGGCGAGCTTGGACTTCGGGAATTCCGCGTATGGCAGCGCGTGCTACAAATCAACAATTGCAAGCGCATTCTCAGCCGCGAGGCAAGCCTTTGGGTTGAAATTATGAGACGGAAGTACAGGCTGATAAATCCTCTTATGAAAGCTCCACGTAATGCATCTCCTGTGTGCAGAATGGTGCTGGAGGGAATGCCAGTGGCAATGACGATCTTCATCTGGCGCATCGGTGATGGGAGGACGTGAGATTCGTGGAGGACAATTGGTTGGGTATCCTTCCACTCTACTGCTAGCCGACCTTCATTAACATGAACATCAATTGGCCGACGAGCATTGCTGACTGCATTACGGCTGCTGGGGACTGGGAGGTGGACATCATCCGTGCTTGGGTGGGCGAGGAGCTAACTGACAGAATTCTGCATCTTCCGAGAGCTCGGACTTCAGCCCAGGACGTGCTCCTCCAGCTACACATCAAGAATGCGAGGGTCGATAGCGGAAGAATCTACACGCATATGGTGTGCGGTGCTGATGCTACCGTCAGGCGGGGTGGCCGGCATCACGCAGACGACATGAGGGGCATTTGGAAGATTAAAGCAATGTCGAGGGTGCGCATGTTCATGTGGCGGGTAGTCGGTGATTTCCTCCCTACGGCGGCGTGGCTGGCCTGCAGGGGTTTGCTCCAGAACAGCAACTGCCAATTGGGCTGCGCAGCGAATGAATCCTTGCAACATGTGTTCTGGGACTGCCAGCGCGCACAGGAACTCTGGGCTGACTGCCAGGCTCGAGGGGCATTGGCTGTGCTGGGTCGGTCCACGGGTGCGGGAGCTGGGCTACAATCCCTCGACCGGCTCTTAAGGTTTGTGGGTTCGCCAATAGCGCGCCGTGGCAATGGTGCTAGGTATGCTGCCACGTTGGCCACCACGATGTACTACATTTGGGCAAGGCAGAATGCAATGAGGCATAATAATCCGATGGCCATGCCGTGCTCGCTGCTATGGACAATCAAGATCGAGGTGATTACCGTAATCAGGCAACATTACTTCTATTCATCCCTATCCAGTGAGAATCCTTGCAACTCTTCGGACTTGCTTGTTACCCATGGTTGGATTTCCCCCCCAACAGGATGGATAAAAGTGAATTGCGATGCTGCGGTCGGTGATTGCATTGCCGGTCTTGGCCTGGTTGTCAAAGATTGCATTGGGAGGTCGCTCTTGGTGGCTGGCAAGAGGGTTTTCTCCCAGGCTACCGATATGATGGAGGTCCAGGCTATGCTCAAGGCCCTCAACATGCTAAGGGTTTCCTTCCCCTTCACCGGGTCATGGAGATTCAGACTGACTCGATGACAGCACTCTAGGTGGTCCATGAGATGTTATCCTACCCCCCTGAGGATGGCCACTTTGCTGAGACTCTTAGATATGCCAGGTGTCTCGAGGCAGTCCAGTTTTCCCATATCCATAGAGATGGGAATGCTCCTGCTGACTGGGTGGCTCGTGCTGCATGCTTTAATGAGTTCGTATGGGATCCCGGGGAATCCATTCCCAAGCCCCTACTCAAACTTATGGTGTCTGATTTCATGTTTGATCCTCCTTGAGAATCCCACATGTGGATTTCTTGTATGACTTATGCCATTTTTGATATAATATCATAGTTTCATAAAAAAAAATACAACTCATTTTTTTATTTAAATACCTAGTCAAAATAAGGAAAATCCTCCCATTTTGTCCTTGTCTTACCCTTTTCTTAAAAAAAAACTCTCTTTCTCTCTTTCTCTCATGCTCTCTCTCTCTCTCTCTTTCTCTCTTTATATATATATATATATCATCTTCTTTCAAACCTTGATCCGTCAACTACACCACTTAAGTCATTTTTTCGTACCACGCCTTTATCGTTTTTTTGTATCAAACATTTTTCATCATTTTGGAAACATTTATAATATTTTTTTACTACTTTTGTATATTCATACAAAATGATTTTCATTGCATACTTTATATAATCAAGAAATAATTTAGGTTTAATAATTTTATGTTTGCTAAATCATCGAAGCAAATTAAGACTTTTAGAAAATTTGATGAAAATGATTTATTATTGATCTATATTTTTCTAAAGAGTAATATCTTTTGCAATTTTTTTTGTAAGAACTTTAAATTATATAAAAACATGAGTTTAATTACACTTGTTTTAAATTTTTCATCATATATGCTTTATAAAATTGTCTTTCATATTTTCTTTATTTTATTAAAGACTATAACATAAAAATGAATTGTATGCAAACTTTATTAATAATAGAACTATTATATAGTTCTTAATTATCTTTTTATCTTAGTATTTTGATTATCATTTTTATTCTAATAATATTTTTACATGGTATTTTCTTATTCTTAGATTTTAAATGTATTAAAAAGTACTTTATGACCTGATATTTTGTTCAATGGCTTAAAAAGATTTGTATCAAATTTAAGGAATGGTTTTAAAGAGATTGGTATCAAATATAATGAAGATATATTTGGAATATAATTTTGTAGGATAAAGGTGGCAACGAAACATTTACCAATCTTAAATAGAAAAAAAAAACTGAGCTAAATAAGTGCACAAATGCTTGAGATAAAAGGCATACAAAGCATGCTTAAAAGGTTCTAAATCACTTATTCATTCTAATGGATCATACATGTTATTTATGTGAGATGTTAGAAGCATTAAAAACCTTCTTGACAACTTTAAGGTGATATTAACTTCTTAAGGGTTGGATCATGGTAAAACAAAGTGTGAATAGGCATGCATTCTATTTGAGTTTTAATAAATTTGGGATCGTATTTGGTTTCTCATCTTTTGTAGATTTTGAAATTATTTTTTTAAGTCATCAAATATAATTATCATACAAGAAAGAATCAAACCTTCATAAAAGTACAATAATATAAGCAGAGAATGGTTGAGAATATCATAGATGTAACATTAACATACATTATGATCATATGAGCAGTTAATGTAAAATGGAATTGTATGAGCTTATTAGATAATATGACATCAGGGCTCCATCTCATTATTTGCATAATTATAGTAAAAATTAAACATTATGCATAATTGAATGAATAAGTGATAATCATCTAATCCAAAACAAAAACTATGTTAAGTAATCCAAAACAAAAATCGAATCACTGACCATTTAACCACATAGTTTAAATAAAATATTAATATAAATAAGTGATCCAATTAGATAATCATATAGTCCAAAACAAATATTACATTAAATCTTTAGATCTACATATACACAATACATAAACTTATAAAAGACCAATTATTATGCTAGTTAATAAGTAAAATCATTATCTATTACATTTAAGTCCACATCTCTTAGAATAATGAATATATTATTTATAATATAAATACTAATGAGATATTAAATAGTTCAACATATAAACCAATAAAATAATAATATATAAAAATAATGTTATAAAATTTATAATCAAGATATGATGATAAAAAATTAATGACCATAATAAAATCAATCACGATATAAAAAAAATTAACAAATCAAACATATATATTATTTTTTCCTATTTTATATTTTTAATGTTCAACAATTTATTTTTTATAAATATAAGTTTATTATTTTCTTATTCATTTCATTCTCAAAGTTTAGTTTTACTCTCTCTGGATTATTATTATAACTATCTTTATTTTTACAAAGTTTTTATGTAATAAATCTTGAAATTTAGCAAATATAATTATAATATGATTTTTTTAAATATTATAGAGTTAAATTTTAATATTATACTATATATATAATTATTAAAATAATAGCTAAAAATTAAAAAATATGTCAGTTTTAAAGTTAATCAAATATATTATTTGAATATATCAATATAAAGAAGTATTTAGTATGAACTTAATATCATTGAGTTTGTAATTTTTAAAGATTTAAAAAAATTAATTATGAGTTTTAAAAAAATTAAGTATAATGGTAATTTTTAAAAATTTTAAGAATAGTTTTTTAATTTGGTTATGTTAAATCTATTTTGAGGAAAGATAAATTTGCAAATATTAAAATGTTAATTGCACAAGGGTATGTATGTAGTTAAATCAATTTTGGCTTAAGGAAAAACATATTTTTGAATGATAAATTTACAAATATAAGAATGTTAGACTTTGATGGAGAATAGAAGAAAATAAACAAGATGAGGGATAGATTTGTAAATGATGAAGGATTAAGGTGTTTTGTGAAAATATTGTGTTGAAACTTGTGGGAACAGAACTTTCAGATTTCTGGCTCTAATGGTGAGGTAAGAAAAAAAAATAGTTTTTTTGATGATTACCGCAGCCCAAGCCCTATGCAATATGGAGCTTTGAAAAATTCTAATTGTTAAGACAAACCGTTTATTTCATTTACTTTTTTTTAGCTCCTTTAAAGCACATTTTTTAAAAATCATGACATTTATACCCTTTTATGCACAAAGTTTGAAAATCTTTTCACTGCATAATAGAAGCAATTTAAAACTAAAAATTTGAATTCACGTAAAAATACTTTAAATAAAAATTATCAAATTGTTTAAAGCTACATTGTTCTTACGTCTCTTTTAAAATGAGTTTCAAATAATACAACAACATAAAGTTTAGTATTTGTCCATATCTAAGACAAAAATAAAATGTTATCACAATAATTACAACATTGATAATGAAATAAACATAAAATCTAATTTAAGCACTCATAATACTAACACTTACTACTCTCCAATAGTCTCTTGTTAAACCTCATTTTAATCTAAAAATATTATGTCAAAAATAGGTTGAGCTAGTCATCATTGGCTTAATAGCAAAACATTTATGTATATGTAAAGTAATACAACTAAGATTCATGTCCCATGTTTGATCAATTACAAAACATATAAGATAACATAGCTTATGAATGAGTAATATTAAAAAAAATACAATTAGGGCAAGGAGTTTTCATAATAGATTAAGTACATCTTTTCAAACACATCATTCCAAGTAAATTGTATTAATGAATGATGACTCATTTGGATCATCTCTTGAACGATAGTTTTTGAATGTTAGTTGCCTCTTTAGACAATCATTTATCTTGTCACATTTTGAATATTATCTCTTTTTATTAATCATTGTTATTATTTTTTATATTTATTTTTCTATTTTCAAATTCTTATCTTTTCTTTTTTTTCTTTTTGACTTATAATAAGTTCTATGCTTATATATAGTTGTTATAATTTAACATTTAAATAAATCACCACATATATCATGTTCTCAACAAAGAAATTCTCATGTAAAAACAAACATGACAATACAACAAGCAAACATAAATTTTTTTTTCTTAAGTTGATTGATCAAATTGTTTTCCTATCAAAGTCATTTAGCTTTCAAATAATATGACATCAATCATATACATATAATTACAAGCTTTTATACTTCATTTTTTTATGTAGTGGTAGGATGGATCTCAAAATTCATAATTTTTACTCCTTTCTTTCTCTTCTTGGGTGTCACAATACCTAATACAATACTATTATAATAACCTACTATGAGTATTTTAAAAATTTTAAACTCTTTTCTCTTTTTCTCTCTCCCTCTCTCACATGCTCTCCTCTTCTCTTCCTTTTCTTGACCTTTCCTTTCCTCATAATGAATGCTTTGCCTCCTACTTTGGTGGTTTTTTTCACTTTATTTGAACAATATTTTGTGAAAAATTATTGTTTTTAGAAATTAATTACATCCCTAATTAAATCAAATTTTAAGAATTTTAATATTACTTCTATTTTTCAATTGATTCATTCTCTAAACTTTGTCATCTAATTTATTTGATTTGTCTTTATGAGATTTACTCATCAATCAAATTTTATTTTATTTTGGGTGATAGTAGATATATGCCTGACCTCCTTTACCTACAACTCTACCTTTATGCTTCACTTAAAATTGCCATAGATCCACTACCTCTGCCCCAACTTTCACGATGTCTACCTCCATTGGTTTAAGTGTTTGCTACATTTATATCTTTAATTTTGAGGCAAGCTATAGAAATATGTCACAATTCTTCATATACAAAGCATTTGATTAGGAACCAACTTTTGTTCCACACTCCCTCAGTGTCATCTATCACATTTTTCACATTGGTTTGTTTCAATCCAAATTGGGTTCATTAAAGTAAGGTTTATTTAAATATCTGAACCTTCAAAATATCATATGATTAGATTGTCCTCCATAAAAATAGCTAATGGCCTCTACTCTTTGAGAATGCAAGTTTAAATGTTATAGAATCAAACATTTTCTTTTCCTCTCTTTATGCATTCAGAATATTCTTTTGCATTTCAATAATACAAGCATGCTCTAGGATTTTCATATAATTGGTGATTCACATTATCATCAAGGATGTTCTAATTTCATCTCACAGTCTTCTCTTGAACATGTAAAACCACTGTTTTTAGGGCATTACCAAATTGGGTTCATTTTTTGCCAAATAAGAAAACTTGAATTCATATATCATTACTAACATATTTCCTTGTGTCAAGTCATTCAATTCCTCCTTTATCTTGACTTTAATTGACATATGCATAAACCACTACACAAATTCATTAGAAAAATCCTCCTAGAATATTTCTTTCAAAGATCTACCCCTAAACCTAACTTGATATATGGAGCTCTGATAGGATTTTTTAGCATCTTTTAATACTAATGCCATTAAAGCCATCTTTTTATCATATGGGTATGACATTCCATCAAATATGATGTTTATCTATTTTAAAAAATTATCGATAATCAGGGATCTTCCACTCTAGCAAATGAGGTGTAAGCATTTTCTAAAATTAATCTACCACTTTATTGATTGATGATCTTATAGTTTGGTGTTTATTATGTCTTATCACTAATTGTGGTAGAGTAATTAAAGTTTGGGCCAATTCTTATTAGATATCTCCTTATTATATTTTACCTTTTTTCACTTTCCATATTGCTAGATGTTGATATCTTCATAGCCTTAAAGTACAAAACCTAGAAAACTCATCGTATATAAATAGTTGTATATTCAAAACTTCAAATAAGAAAACAAATAGAATAATGCATATGCATATGCTATGTAAGTGTGTATGTATCCTTACTCACATTCCTACTTATTCTTAAAACAAAGTTTTGATTCCACCTTATTAAGGCCCCACTTAACCATATTATTATACTTAATATAATAAGATAATTAGTGTAAATAATGAATTAGATAATTACACAAAATTTTAAGTAGGACCTAACATTAAGGGAGTTTTCTTAAGTTCTAACCAAACTAGAAAAGTAGAAGTAAATATCAACATAACAAAAGATCTTGATTCAAAAATAATTATCAAGCTAAAATCATCATGTAATCAAAATCAAACTCCAATAAAATCTTCCATACTCTCACATTTCAAGAATATAGTCATCTCTCATGGTATCAAAATCTTAAGCTATCGATATAATAAATGCTTAAGTCATGATGTAACTTTATGTACAATTTTATAGATCTCAATAGATAAATCAAATATGTTAACTAAATATAAATACATAAGTTATCCTAATGTAAGTGTAATGATAAACCATACTAGAAGTGATACTATAAGCTTTGCATATAAAATAAGAAACCCATATGCAATTAGTTTCCTTTTATTTTTAGTGCCCAATATTTTATGCTATCATTGATCCCAATTTCCTATAAATCATTTTTCTCTTTGAATCTAAATTATAACCATATATATTAGTGACCATCGATTGACATCCATATAATACTATATAAAATGCTAAACAAGTATGCTTTGAAGTCTTATACCCTATAACTCACACAAGGTTAAACACCCAAGAGAATGTGGCCCAAAATTGATACCCTACTATCCATCACTATGCTTGTTATCATCATATATATCATAACGTCATGGACACATATATATTGGAAAAGTATAGTCCAAAGGCAAATACCTTACAGTCCATTACGAAGCCTACTGTTAAGAATAATTACTCTAATAATCTATTTTTTATTTCCAAATTTTTATATATTCCAATCGTGTCATTCCAAATGCTATTTTTAAAGCCAATATACATTCTATTCCATTTTAATTTTTTATGTTGCAAATATTAAGGAAAGTCATGTAAAAGTTAAAGTCATGAATTTGGTAAAACTATAAAAAAGTAACAAATAAGCCATGTAATAGGTAAAATAATATAAATAAAAAAATTAGAATTTTTTTTTTGGAAAATTTAAGTACAAAAGAAGAAGGAATTTAAGAAAACTTATGAAGACAAAATATCAATAATATAATATAATTAGCATGTGATAGAGTATAATTAGATAGAAAATATTGAATATTTTATAGTAAGGGGATTAATTTATAATGAGAATGCAATTAATTATAAATAATCAAGGAATAACAAAGATTAGAAGAGACATCCTATTGTTGAATTTATATAGAAAAATCTAATTACTTATAATGTAACATAATAATATAATTTGTATATGTTTAATTTTATATTATATCACATTCTATTTTAATTTGTGATTATGATTCTTTTTATATAGCTTGTTATGTGATTTTACTTATTATATGCTTACTTTTACTTGTTACATGGTTTTAGCTCATTCATGGCTTTAACTATTACATGATAATATAAATAATAACTAAAATGAACTAGAATGTATATTCTTTTTAAAATTTATATCTAGATTGGCATGATGAATTAATTGGAATATATAAATATTTCAAAATAAAGAATAGATTTATCAAGATATTATCTTTAACACTAGACTGAGTATAGACTATAGGATATTAGCCTTTGGATCACACTTACCTAGTATATATATGTGTCGTGACCTCATGATATATATGATGATACTAGCCTCAACAATGGACGATACGATATCAATATTTAGACGATACGTGCTTGGGCACTAGGCTCAACGATGGGCCATAAAGTATCTCTCTTCAAACCAAACCTACATAGGCATTATACCTAGTGATGGACCACCAAGTATACGCATTTAAACTATGCTTATTTAGTATTTTATATAGCTTCATTATAGATGGAAGCAGATAAGAGATCATTGGTAGATATGGTTATAATATGAATCTAGAAAGGATAATGATTTAAAAGAAATTGGGTCTAATAATAATATAAAATATTTGAGAGTGAAAATAAAAGAAAACTAATATTTACTTGCAACTAATATTTACTTACATAAATGTTTCTTATCTAATATGCATAACTTATGGTATGAATTCTAATATGATTTTTGTTAAGCTTATATTGATTGATTTTTTTATAATATATATTTATATTATTTACTATATTTGAGTTATTTATTGAGATCTATAAAATGTCACATAATGCTACATCACAAGTCACATTATAAAGAAAGCTAGAATTTGGATGTCATGGGAGATGACTATACTCCAGAGATGTGAGAGTATGGAGAATTTTGTTAGAGCTAGATTTCGATGATGTTTATTTTTGTATTAATATTTTTTTTGATATATTAACATTTACTTTTATTTCTACTATTGCATTTAGTTACAATTTAGAAAAAGTTATTTCATCGATAAATTTTTACTATTGATTTAAATATTTACAAAATTTATTAAACTTAAGTTTTAATTTAAAAAATATAGCAATAATAAATAAAGAAATCCTAATAATAACTAACATTAAGAATGTGCTAGATTTGGATTTTAAGCAAAATGTGGAGGGTATAAAATTAATCAAATTAATTTTTTTAATTAATTAATAACATTTTAAATTTAACATATTTTAAACATATATATATATACATATATATATTTGTATAACCTAAATACTAAATGAATATTAATATAGCTTTCTGCGACTGCAAGAGTATGCAAAAAGCCTAAGGAAAGGAAGCACTGTTGGAACTATCACTAACACTAAGAATTATGCCCATTTCGAGGAAGGTCTACCATTATGGAGGTGAGTGATGTGACGCAAGAATCTATTTAAAGGAATTCAATTACATGTAGTAGGGTTTAGCTCAAGTGAAAGGAGAGTGAGACCTACTTAAGAGGGAGTTTTGATTTGATTCGTAGTGGAAGAAAGAGATAAGAGGAGAGGATGTGCATTGCAATCGATGAAAGGGGAGGGTAGGAGTGCTACTAACAAGGGAGAAGGTTTGTAAAGAGGAGCTTATCACTACTACTCATGGAGATGGGAATGTGAGAGGTTGTTATAATCCAGGGAAAGAAAGGAGTGAAAGAGAAAGAGTGAAGCCACTAACACTAGTAATGGAGAGAGAGAGAGAAAGAGCATTGTTAGGAGAATAAGAAAAAGGAAAAGTGTTAGAGAAAGAGGAGCAAATGTAGAAAAGAAGAAAAAAGAAGAAAAAAGAAAGAAAGGGCAATGTCGATAGGAGTGACAAAGGAGCTATAAAAAATTAAAAAAGAAAAGCAACACTAGGAGAGAGAGAGATAAGAGGAAGAGGAATAAGAAGATAGAGAGAATAGCATTGAGAAAAGATAAAAAGAAGAGGAGATATTCAGATTAAAAATAAATAAAGAGAAAGAGAAGAAATATTTTTGAGACTCTTTAAACAAAATGGAGGATGTTCAAAGTTTTGGAATATATATACATATATAGAAATTAAGAAACAAACATGAGAAGAGAGAAAACAAAAGAAAAATTATCAAGTGGTCATGTAAGAGAGTGAAAAAAAAGAGTGAGAAAGCAATGCTTTGGCTAGAAGAGAGGAAGTTAAAGAAATCCAATAATAGTTGAACAAGCAAGAAAGAGGAAGCTAAGAATCAAATTTGTAAAAAACTTCATGAATAGGAATCTTATATATTTTGGTACAACCACTACATTGGAATTGAGATAGGTATGCTTTTACATCTCTGTTTATGTATGGTATAATTTTGTAATGTATGGTATAATTTTGTAATGTTGCTTACCTAACGCAATAAGAAGAGAAACAGAAAATTATCAATTTTGAGGATGTTGTGATCTATGCTTGATTTTTCTATGTTTGCATATATTTTGATGTTGTGTGACATATTTATTATTTTGATATGATGTAATTTATAACTTTCTATAAAAAATAAAAAAAGTGATAATGGTCATTTAAAGAAAAGAAATATTTATTCCTCATGCAATAAGAAAAAATAAAAAAGAAAAAAAAGATAAGGATAAAGTTTGTAAAGGATTATTGGAATTTTAAAAGTGCATAAATGTTATTTGTTAAATGTGGTGATCATACTTCTAAAATAATATGATTTAAAGATAAACCAAATAAAATGTCATTTAATGGTATTCATTTTTATAATAGGCATAATTTGTTTTATATTAAATGAAAGATCTTGTCATAAAACAACTAGAAGAAAAAATGAGAATAAGATAACAAAAAAAGAATAAAAGAAGATTATAGGGTATTATTTTTGAAGGTAGGATAACTAGAAACATAAATAGTATTTTTATTATATTGTTTATCACATGTTATGAAATATTTATTGTACGAGATTGATCTAATGAGTAGTGTAGCCAAAATATTGCTTGTTTATATGTATATACATAATTTTGTAATTGAGACAATAAGGATTATGTTAGCTTATATTTGGCATAACATTTTAAATCAAGAATGAATGTAAGACACTCAAGCGTAGTTCACTTTTTATCATATTGTATAAGTGAATACTACAATTAATATTTTTCTTAATGCTAGAAATGTTTTAGTTCTAAAATTTTGTTACGATGTAAGGACCTTTGTTTTAAGATAATGTGATCTTTTTATTGTTTTATAATCTAGCTTTACATGACTTCAAAAATTATTTTTAAAAGTTAGTAGTGTTAGAAGCTATTACAACTCAGCTAAAATAATCTATTTTAAATTTCCATTCTATTTTAAAAACATCATATTATACTATTTTCTTATTATCAAACTATTTGTGATAAAACTTTCTCTCAAGTCTCTAACCTATCATACAATACAATCAAAACCATCTTATAATATGATCCACTATGCTATGTTGATCGTACTAACTTTTAATCCATTATGTAGAACATTGAGTTAATCATATAATATAATTAGTTTATAAATATTATAAAATACTTTAACAAACTATATAATTCCTTTTATCCAAAATCAACCTAAACTGATCATATAATATTAATAAACCATTATAGTATATGATCCTATTTAAATAAATATAATCTCCTTTGAAATTTACCTGATTCACTCCTAATTCAATACCAAACCAATTCCAAAATCAATAAAATATTTTTACTAAAATTCTAACTCATAATACAACTTAACACTCCTATATGTTATTCATAAAAACAAATTATATTACTTGAAAATTCAATTTTGCTCATTAACTTTCTTTGTTGATTGCTCTTCCTCTTCATCCTTTTGAATTAGGTCATCCTATAGTTATTTTATTTTCTTTTTGATCCCAACCTCTATCTTAGTTATAGCATCAAATTTCTAACTCACTTAGAGATTTTCTTCTCCTTTTTTTTACTCTTCTTAACTATTTTTCTTCCTAGCTAAATTACTCTTATCTTCTTCTTCTTCTTCTGTCCTCCTCTAAACTAACTCTCTTCCTCTCTCTCTCTCTCTCTTTCTCTCTCTCTCTCTCTCTCTCTCTCTCTCTCTCTCTCTCTCTCTCTCTCTCTCTCTCTCGATTTCCTCCTTTCTACTCTAACAAGTCATAAATTTAAATTTTAAACCTATCCAATTTAAGCGGTAAGGAATAGGTAGCAAAATGACTATTTTACCTCCAATCATAGCTAAAGTAGCTATGCAAATAGTTGTATACAAAATTCATATACTAACTACGAATAGAATTTTCATTTAGAAAAAAAATTTGAAAGAAAAATTTTTATTTTATTTATAAGAATTGAAGAAAGGATATTTATATCATTTATATTTAAAAAATTATTACTAATTATTTAAAATTCTAAAAATTATAAACTTAACATTATAAGATTTCTTATGAAGAGATTTTCTCAAAAGATGTACTTTAAAAATTTAATATTATTTAAAATATCAAAATAATTTAATAAAATTATAATCAATAAATAAAAATGTTCTATTTTAAATCTATCTAATTAAGGTTTTAAGATGTAGGTAGCAAAATTATTATTTTACCACTAATTGTAGCTAAATTAATCACGAAAATAGTTGTATGCAAAATGCTTATACTAATTAGACATTAAATTTTCATTTAAAAAAAAGTTTTGGAAGAAAATTTTCTATTTTTTTAGTATCAATTGAAAAAATTATCTTTATATTTTTTATATTTAAAAATTTATTACTAACTATTCAGTCATCTAAAAATTATAAACTTAATAGTAATGAATTTCTTATGAAAAGATCTTTCTAAAGATATGCTAAAAATTTAACTTTATTTATAATATCAAAATAATTTAATAATATTTTAATCAATAAATAAAAAGTTTTATAAATTATTTTATCATTTTATTAAAATAAAAAGTATATAATCACACTACTGAATTTCAAGATTTATAAAATATTATACAACCGAAATTATTAAAATTTATATTACTTGTTTTTTTCCTTAAAAATTATCAACTAATTTCTCAATTCTTCTCTCATTTTATTCATCTTTTTCAAAAAGTTAAACTTGTTTGAGAGTAATTTACTAAAAATTATATGTAATCATGTATAACATTTGATGTGTTAGGCATTGTTATTAAAAGATTAATAAAACAATTTACGTTTGTGCCTTAAACACAAGTCATAGTCATATAAATACACTCGTACTTCACCTTCTTCATAACCACTTCGGCCATGTCAAAATAGCCCAAATTTAAAATCTTTATATGAGCTTCCTTTTCTTTTGTAACCATATTCTCAAGGGAAACACCACCTCTTTCTTATGAAATTAATTCTTCTCATTGGATCTCTTCTACTCCTTTTCAATTGTAATTGCTTTCTTGTCACTTGTATGCAAATCCTTCATATTTTTGCGCCTGTTGGTTAAATATATACATATAAACATTTTCCTCTTCAATTATATGTTCAATCCAAACCTAAGTATGAGTCCAATGTTGATGAAATATTTTTACTTCTAGGTCTAATGAGCTAAAAGACAATTCTTAATACACAACAATTCATGATTATAAAATTTTAGATGAATTTTAGATGAATTTATATTTTTGCTTCACCATGTAATGATTTTAAAGTTTTATTGATTAAAAAATCAAGATTCTATACACCAAGGTAGCCTCAGAATTATGCATTCATCTTATCATCAGTGTGTTATTTAAGTAATGCTTCTAAATTTTAATTCATCAATTTTTAGAATATTAGTTAGTATAATATTAGCTTAGCAACATTATCCTATGAAGATATCAATGAAAACAATGAACTAATGACTATTACATAAGTAACTTCTTGATACATTCCTTTCCCTTTTCATAGGAACAAAGGAGCCCTAAATAATAACTATGGTGAAAACATGGCAATTGTGATGAAATTATGACAATGTTTGTTACATGATTAGTGCACAACATCAAAATTTTTTATAATAATAAGTATTTACTATAATATAAAAAGATGGATAAAGATAGTTCTATATTGCTCATGTTAATCTCCATTAGTAAGAGTAAATGATTATCATAATATGTTTCAAAGTCAAGAAATGAAAAAAAAAAATTCAAAGAGAATTGTTGGCTTATAGAATCATATATGCAAATAAGAATCGAAATTTGATAAAAAAAATGATTATATTCGACACAACTAAATTATTTTGTCATATTTAACTAATTTCTTTTATTTTCAAGAAACTCAAAGCTTACAAAAAAAAAATGTAATACAAGTTCTAAAGGATTTAACCCAAATTTTCATGCTAATTCTACTTATACGCACTTTATAGATTACTACAAGTTCTAACTCATACGTATTTGCAACAAACCCAAAGATGGTGGAATTGTTATTTTCTACTGTTTAAAATGTTTTCTACATAATTACTTTGTGTCATTTTTCTTTTAAATTGTCATCCTTTAAATTTCCTTATAAGATATTAATACGTCAGTTTTAGCGGTAATTTAAATTTTAATATTAATTAGTTTTTTAATTTTCCGTTGACTGTTTGATGATGTTGGTTTGAGCCCAGCGTCTTCTCCTACGCATGAATTTCGATGGGCTATAAAATGAGAATTAAAAATTTAATTATTTTATCCGATTCTGACCATGCTGGGCCGCAGTTAATATCTTTAATAGTTACAGTTGAATATATTATATAATTGTTTTATTATGTTTTGCTACTTGAACTTCGAACTTTCTCTATTATATTATTATAGTTTTACACGTTGAATTCACGGCGCCGTTAATGCATCTATGCATGCGCCGCAATATAAATAAATTATTATACCTTCCATTTTATATATTTCTTTAGGCACAATACAGAAAGCAAAATCACGTAAATTTTATAATAATAGGTTATCTAAATCTTATCAACATTCAATTAAAGCTGTACAGCTTAAAAAAATAATATTCATGTATTCAACTCTCTCTGTATATGTACTGATTCGGTTTAAATGGGTGCTGACTTTTGTGGATATCATTTTTTTGTAGGAGTTTCTGCTTCCTATATGGACATTATATAAAAAATCATATATATTACAGACGATTTAAAATGTTTCGTTAACGCGGCAAGAGAGTGTTAGCAAACTTTAAGGATGATTAGCACTTTTCAAGTACTTGTTAGCATTTTTAAGGAGTTGTTAGCACTTTTTAAGCATTGTTAGCATATTTTAAGTATTTTGAGGATTTTTAGGGATTAGAAACAAACTTTTGAATTATGAAAAAAGATTTAGAAAATTAGATATTTTTCTTGGCTATAAATAGATATAATTGGTTCATTGTGATTATGCAATTTTTTGAATGAAAAATTATTAGCTATTCTCTTCCTCTTTCTTAAGTCTTTCGTTGTCATTTCCAAATTTCTCCTTACTCTTTTATTTCCATCAAAGTGGTATCAGAGCCAGCCTCATCAAAGTGGTATCAAAGCAAAGTTTTTTTTTTATTACTGTTTAGACATCTGCTTCAAAAGGAAGAAGTAGAAGTCTTAGGCCACAGCAGAAGATAGAAGGCCACGACAGAAGGTAGAAGAAGAGGAGGAAGGCCACCGCAGAAGGTAGAAGGCCACGGTAGGCCACGACAGAAGGTAGAAGGCCACGGTAGAAGGTAGAAGGCCACGGTAGGCCACGGCAGAAGGTAGAAGGTTTCGGTTTTTTGTTTGCGGCAGCAAGGTTTCGGTTTTTTGTTTATGTTTCGAATACTGTGCTCGAAGGAAGCAGCAGAGCAACGAATAAGTTATTTTTCACCGTCTCTTGTGTGAAGAGGGATACGTTACAGAAGGGACTTGGCCACGGCAGTGCTCGCGTTACCGTAAAACCAAGGAAGGCAAAGCAATTCGAAAAGGCTGTGAAAAGAAACCGAGAATGGCAAAGTGTGAAAGTTTTTTTTTGGAGAGACGAAGAGGACAGCAAGAACAGCAATTCTGGCAAGGCTGAAGGACCTTGGAGGGAGATTTTATGGTAGAGCTGCAGAGAACTACCATTACAATGCAAGAAAGATGGGTAGAACCGAGAAGGCAGGAGATGCTGTGAATCTTCTAAATTTTGCTGGTCCGAGAAGTCTTGCAGAGCTGAGAGGAGCAAGAGCTGATGGAATCAAGAATATTGATTCGATTTCCTCTCTGGAGCTTGAAAGCAAGAAGCGCTTGAAGGAAGCAGAGCTTCCAGTTTATGATGTTTCCGTTTCGTTTGAAGGTTCAAAGACACTTAGTATTCTAAAGCGAAAAAGAGGTGCTGAGCCTTAAAATGGAGCAATCTTGGTTGCCAGCAACAATAGAAAAGAAGAGAATGAAGTGAACTTACATTCAAGGAAGGATGCACATAAAGGAAAGCATTCAAGGAGGGATGCACACAAAGGAAATTTCGAAAACTATGATCGGATTGGAGTTGATCAACCAAAGGTCGAAACATGTGCTAAGGAGGAAGCTTTGAATCATGTAGATGATGACAGAATAACTCATGGCCAGCATGCCATTGGAGATGAAACAGAAGCTGCTGCAAAAGATGAAGAACCTTGGTATTCTAATCCGACAGATGGTGGATGTGAGGCCGAAGCGGGTGTGGATTACAAGAGGAAGTATGACATCACGGGATGCATGGATGTCAACCTCGATGAACATGATGAAGAAGATGACTTCGCCAAAAGGATCGGTCTCATTTACTCTTATGATTCAACTTGTGTTACGATTTCAAAAGTTCAATTAGGGTTGAAGATAATTCAAGTTTGAGGGGGAGTAATGTTAGCAAACTTTAAGGATGGTTAACACTTTTCAAGTGCTTGTTAGTATTTTTTAAGGAGTTGTTAGCACTTTTTAAGCATGGTTAGCATATTTTAAGTATTTTGAGGATTTTTAGGGATTAGAAACAAACTTTTGAATTATGAGAAAAGATTTGGAAGATTAGATATTTTTCTTGGCTATAAATAGATGTAATTGGTTCATTGTGATAATGCAATTTTATGTATAAAATATTCTTAGCTATTCTCTTCCTCTTCCTTAAGTCTTTCGTTGCCATTTTCAAATTTCTTCCTACTCTTTTATTTCTATCAGAGAGGAGTACAAATGCTTTACCCGTACGCGAATAACATCATATAGAAATATTTTTCATGTACATTAAAAAGAAAATGTTCAAACTATCATGCAAAATAGATTTTTAAATTTTATTTGATAATTATCCCAAGAAGCTACAAAAACAAACATCAAAATTTTTGAAAAAGTGTGAAAAGAATTGCAAATACATCCAATATTTCATTATATGTAAAATCCTGCCTTTCATTTACTCAAATATGAGGTTTGTTGGTATTTAGAGTTTGGCAGGTGTTGGATGTCCCTGGTGTCTGTAGTTTGTTCTTTTGTGGGGGTGGCATACCTATTTAGTTAAGGGCATTAATTTTTAACAAATTTAAAGCATTTGGTTAGTATTTTTTAAGTACTTATTAGCACTTTTTAAGGATTTGTTAATATTTTTTAAGTATGATTAACATATTTTAAGTATTTTGTTAATTTATTAAGTATTTTTAAGAAACAAATTTTTGAATTAAGAGGAATTATTTAGAGAATTGATTATGTTTTTTGACTATAAATAGATGTAAGTGTTGTTTTGTAAAAATGCATTAATGAATGAAAAGTTCATGAATGCATCCTACTTCCTAATTCAAAAATTCTAAGAAGATAATAAGATTGTTATACATTGGGATTTTTGTGTGGCTTATATGACTTTGGAGCTATAATAGCACTATAGGCCATCCATTGGCTTGAAGGGAGCTCCACATTTGTATTTTACATAATAATTGTAAATATAATAATATTTTTTAACGATTTGTTTTGAATGGTGTCACTATCCATTTGAAGAGGTAAAGCTTTTTGTCTTGTCCATAGCAAGACCATTGAGGGGTTGTCTCATGTACAAAGTCATGCATTTCACTACTTGTTCCAAATATTCTAAGGAAACAATGGGATGGTTATTTTATCGAGTTAGTCTTGTGAATTGTAGGAATTTGAAACTATAGTAGCCAATCATGACCATTCTTTAACTTGAATGGAACTCCAAATCTAGTTTGCATAATAATTAAAAAAATAATAATTTTTTTAAAAATACTTTTATTGATGTTACTTTACATTTGAGAGGTTGTAATTCCCTATCTTGTCAAAGTAAGGCTAAATACAAAGTCATGCTTCCCACCATCCTATCCTAAATTTGTAAGAAAATAGTTAGATGATTATAGTATTGGGATCGGCTTATAACTTGTATATTTTGAAACTATAGTAACTCAACATAGCCATCTCTTGAGTTAAAAGAAGCTTCACATCTGCATTTCACATAATAACTGTAAAAATAACAATTTCCAGTCACTTTGATGGACACGTAAAAGATGAACATGGTCATTGTACAAGGATGACATGAATAAATGGAGGCTTCAGTTGTTTACCTTTCGGAAATATAACGGAGTAGCTATTTTTCCATTTCTTCCAACGGCAAGCCGATGCCGCACGCCACCTACGCCAGCTACGAGGCGCACGCCCCTCTCCGCCATCCGCATTTCGTGGATCTGTCTTCAGAGCACGAGCATGCTCCCGTCCACCGACCATCTGATTCCGGATTCGCGTCTCCTTGCCTGCCGCTGTTATGACCGAATCCTGCCTGCCTTGCTTTGTTTGCGGAGGAGATCAGCTTGTTCTGGGGTCGGGAGAGGGTGGGGAAAGGAATTGAAGGGTGATGAAGGTGAGAAGCTTCCATTGGTGGCGGGCGGTCCTTTGAGAACTGTTGAGAAATGGTTTGATCCGGTGCGTATTTACATAATTTTGTTATATGGCAACTTGGGTTCGCGTTGGAGGCGTGGATTCGATTGGGTCGAGGAAGCAAGCAACCGCGTCTTTTCCGAGTTGCACATTACTGCAAGAAGAAACGAAGCTTTTCTTGAATATCGAATCCCAGAAACATCATGAACTGGCTGACCGACGTATACTTATCGAACAAGTGAACTTGAACGGAATTAATGAAAGCCGGAAGGCACGAGAAGGGGGAGGGTTGGCTCGTTGCCGCAGAGCAAAATACCTGTGGAGGACCCAGTTGCGAGTTCTCTTTCCTCGTCCATGCATGTTTTTATTCTTCGCGTGTGTATTTTGTAGTTAGCTGCGATTATATTTACACTAAAAATATGACTGCAGTCTCTTTCAAGTAAAGAGTCAAATCTATACAATTGATCAAAATCTGATATAAATATTTTTTTTATAAAGAGTTAAATTTAAAACAAAAAAAATATGATTTAAGCTTACAAAAGATATTGTTCTAGAGATAATATATCATTCACATAAAACCACTCTAATAGCTTATGTTTTGAGCAAAAGAGCTAGTCTAAGTAGCTTGACATGTATATTGAATAGATTTAGTTTAATATTCAAATAGTTTCTTTACGAGTTACTTGTATATATGCCTAATAGAATTCATGGCCCTTGTATACCAGCTTCTTTTCTTTCAATGAAGATATGATAAGTACTTTTTGTAAAATAGATAACACTATTGACATTTAACATATGTTTTTTTATCATCTTTTTCAAACAAAAATTAATGGCAACTTGATGGAATATCAATTATTCTACTCATAATATTATGTCAAATTTCTTTAAGTTGTTTAGAATCAATTAAGATTTGAAGTATTTTCCTTTGATTTGAATGTCTTTCTTTATGTACTTATTCACTTTGACCTCTTATCCAATATATAGTATAACCAATAGATGATTATCTAATTAAACAATTTACTATTACATGCACAACTAATATAGTAAAAATAAAAGAATGTGATGTTCCAAAGTCAAACAAACTTTTTAGAAACATATTTGGCATGAGTACTTGCGATCACCTCTGGAGATGTTAGAGCCTTTTATAAAATTGCTTAAATTCGTGGTTGCATCATCTGAGTTTGAGTTATAGATAATTTTATCCTTGGTCAAACTTGGATAAGTTTTGTAAGTACATGTCTTGACTAAGTAGTGGTTATTATTCTAAATGATCAACATATTAACTGATACCTAGCAACTTTTCTTTCATCTACATTGTAACAAAAAAAATTGATTTTTCTTTTATGAAATTGAACTTTCAAAACCTTTTGAAATTAAATTGCATGAGTTTACCCCCCTCAACATTAAATTAACTTTTGAACCTAAGAATTCTAAACTTGATCCACCTGAGTCTATTTCTTCTAAGATTGAACTAAGTGTTAAAAGAACTAATTTAACTTGTGTTATCTTTATATATTTTCTTATTCTCAAATTTAAGTCTACTATTAGGCATAACAATTCATTTACTTACATGTAAATTGTATGCTAATTCTATCTTTATTTTACACAAAGTGCTTAAATCTAACTTTTAATTTAGAAAATATGTCTATTTGTTATGTTACTTTGAGACCACTAATTTTATTTTCAAGTTTGGAGCAAAAGATGTACTCAGTTAAATACTTTGAGGTTTCATATGACCATGGGATGGGCTGGGCTAATTAGAAATTGTACACAACTAGCTTATTTAACCTTTTATATAAGATTACTGATGTCTTGATTATCAAAAGAAGCTTGTAAAGTTTAGTATTGAGCTTTATGGAGATTCACTTAGAGTATACTTCTATTGGACAATGTCCTTCATATTAGGGTGGAAAAATTTAAAATAGATTGCATAATGAGGTTGATAATAAACTAGGCCATAAAACTAAGTCCTAAATGAAGAAGGAATAATTTTGTTATCTACCATGAATCATCTTTTAAATAATATTCAATAGCAAGCATTTATATGGGAGATCTTAATTTATCAATATTTTTAAATTTTATTTTGTTATAATGGGTTATGGATAAAACTTGTATGAAGTTTTTAATTATTTTAATATATATTTTTTTTAATTTTTGCATCATTTTTTAAGTATCAGATTTTTTGATATTTGGATTCAAGTATAGACTTACTTTTTGTACACACATACACACACACACACACATCATGTAATGGAGTGAAAAAAAAAAAGATCAATTTTGTTAGCTTAGTTTTTTATTTTTTATTTTTTTGCAAAAAGTGAGGTTTCATGTGGTGTAAAGCGTGCATAACCTTGGATTGTGATTTAGGTTTATTCTTCCTCCATATTGCAATATGGAGTTTGTCAAATCTATATTCTGATTTACCTCACCATTATGCCATTGTCTTTTTATCAAAGTCCAAATCCTTGTTTGATTGTACATCAATTTGGCTTTTATTTTCTTTTTGGTTAGTGTAATCTAGAATTCACCCATGAACATTTACTATTGAAGCTCATGCACAACATTTTTGTCATCCACACATGCTTCTAATTTTCATGAATTTTGAAATTTGTAAGAAAATTTTACATCGATCAATGAGCATAAACTATGGCTCCATTGTACCACGCCATCCTCCATTTTTATTATTTCTTTGTAAGAAACTATTGTGTTCTCTATTTTCTCAAAATTATTAACTAGTTTCTCAATTTGTCTCTCATCTAATTCATCTTTTTTCTTGATAAAATCAAACACATCTAAGATCAATTCACCAAAAGTTGGTTGTGATTAAATTATAATTACTAGTGCGTCAAACTTTATATTAATGAATTAATTGGAAGACTTTACTGGCACCTTAAGTGCAAGTCATGATCCTTCAAGTACGATCATTTTTTGTGTTTATCGTAACTCCTTCAACAATGTTAATGCAATCCAAAATTGATATATATACATGAGCTTCCTTTTCTTCAATAATCAAGCTCTTGAGGGAAACCTTTTCTCTTTCTCACAACTAATTTATATATGTTTCTTATTTTCTCATGCATTTCTTGTGATATTAATTGTTCTTCCCATTGGTCATATCTTCTTTTTAATTGAAATTATTTCCTAATTACTTGGTTATATCATTGACATTTTCTCTTATTTTTGTTTTCTCTCTTTGAAAAGAAATTTTTGAATGACTATTTTCTTCTTCACTTATATTATGAAATTTATCATCTTGACGTAAGTGCGGAGTTGAGAAAATGTCTTCACTTGCAAATCTTGTAGCTAGTTGAGTGACAAAAAAACATTGGGCGTGCCTATTCTTGATTTCAAAATTTTAAATAAATTTCTAATTTGATTTAATTATTAATGATTTGTAAAATTTATTGATTTAGAAATCATGATTTTATATATCATGTTATACTAAAAATAAAACATTAATTCTATCATCCACATGTTCTTTAATTAATGCTTCTAAATATATGCAATGTTTCGAAAATTGGTTTCCACAGTGTCAATTTAACGATACGTTCCTATGAATGTATCAAGGAATAACATGAAGCAATTAATGGCTATTATGTATGCAACTTATGCTTAATACATGTGTTTTTCTTTCCATAAAAAATCTATAATAAATTATGGGCCCTTAAAATACTAAACTTTTTTATTTTAATAAATATTTTATGTAATATTATTTTAAAAAGTGATATATAAAAAATAATCGTATATCTCTCATATTGATCTCTTTATAAAAGCAACCAATCATCATAACTTCTTTCGAACTCAAGATTAAAAAAGGCAGAAGAAACTATTGATCAAAGATGATTTTAGCGGACACAACAATTAAATTACTTTGTTACATAAAAGATATTTGAATTAACATTGATGTAAATTTATATATTTATATATTTTGAGTTCTATGGTTTTCCTTATTAACAGCGATGTATTATGTATTTTTGGTAATGACATTTCGGAACCACGCGTGTCATAAAACATATTATTTTATTTGAATTTAATTTTAAATTAATTGGTTTTTAATTATCTGTCACTTGTTTTGTGGCTTATTTAAATCAGTTATTTTTGCTACAAATTCTCTTCCGTTTGTTTTGCGAGTTATTTTGTTTGATGGGCCCCAGAAACTCTAGCTAAGAATATAATATATAATATTTATTTTCCTTTATTGTTATTATTTTTTTTCGTTCACCAAACGTTGAATTCACGGCGGCGTAAAAATTTGCATGCGCGACATAATATAAATAAATTATTTTACTTTCCCTTATATAAATTTATAAATTATTCTTTTAAATAAACTAAATAGTACCTATAAAATGCAGTAGCGTTAAATATTCATGGTCTCATCAAACTCTTAGTAGAGGGGCATTTTCCTAAGTCACCTAAATGTCTCCTAAGAAACAAGTTGGACAAAAAAATCAACAACATTATTGATAGGCTAATAGACATAAGAGATAAAAACATGGATATAAATTGATATTATCGTACTAATTCTTATAATTTTATATATTTATTTTATATGCTATAGAGATTTATAAAACGAAATCACATAATATTTTTTTTAAAAATTTTACTAATAGATTATCTAAGTGTTATCACTGTTCAATTAAATTCACAAATCTTAAAAAATTACTATTCATTTACTATACTTTCTTTATGTATGAATTAATACATTTTAAATATATGCTTAGTACACAAGTATCAAGACTTTTCAATATAATAAATATTTTAGGTGTTATTATTTCAGAAAAAGATTGTTAAGAAATAATCATATATTGCTCATGCTCTTCATTGGTACATAAATAGGTGGTTTTAGTTCATCATCTTCACCTGCGAGTGAGTTTTGCGATGGGCATTGAATTAAAAATTAATAATTTTATTTGAACAAGAAAAGTGGTAATAAAAAATGCGTTTGCTGGGCGCCGCAGAATGTTAATACATTTATTAGATACAGGTAATTATAATATGTATCTTTTTCTTTATTATTATTTCGCCAGTTGGATTTTTAATTCCAAATTAAAATTTTCTATTTTTGTATTATACTTATACATGAATTAGAACCATACCTTGAGTTAACGTCACATTAACGCTGCGTTAGAACAGTACAAATGCTTTCCCCATACGCGATTAGCATATATAGAAATATTTTTCATGTACACATAAAATGAAATGGTTCAAACTATCATATAAAATAGCTTCTTGAATGTTTTTGCATAATTATCACAAGCAAACTGCATAAAAAAACTTTAAAATTTTGAAAATACATAAAATATTTCTTTTCCTTAATTTCATCGTCTATAAAAAGCCTGCCTTTCATTATCTCAAATGTAGGGTTTGATAGTTTTTGATCATGGTGAGTGTTGCAGCTCCCTGACGTCCAAAGCTGGTTCTCTATTGGGGTTTTTGTATGATTACTAATGAAATTTCACTATATTATTCTATTTGCAATGTCTTCAAGGAGGAGGCTATGGAGAAGAGCGACAATAGTTTTCTTGGTATATGCTTGTAGTGTGCAGGAGTTAGAAGCTCTATTGCTCCTTCAAGAACAGTGTTTGGATCGAAGGGAGCTCCACAGCCAAAGATCCTCTCATAAATGGTTTTTTTAATCTTTATTTGATATTATTTTGCTTTATTACTTAATTTGTCAGCCTTTTCGCACCTGTATTTTCTGAATAATAGAAAATATTATTGTTTGAGTAGTATATAACATATGACAAAAATATTGAACTTCTTCATAATTATTTAAATATTAATACAATAATATGTGTTTCTTTTAGTTTGTAAAGAAAAAGAAGAGCAATTTTTGTAATTTTTTTTTTTTGAGGGGGTGGAGCTCCCTTCATTGCCAAAGCAAGACCATTGAGGGGTTATTCTAGCTGCAGAGTCATACATTCTACTGTCTTATTTCAAAAATTCTAAAAAAATAGTGAGATAGCTGTAATATTGAGATAGGATCGTGGATTATATGACTTTGGAGCTGTAATTACCCACCATGGCCATCACTTGGCTTGAAGGGAGCTTCACATCCTCAGTAAGTTTAAATATAATACGTTTTAGCATTTCAATCACAACTAACACAAGTTTTAGCATGACTTTTGCACAAAAATGACATGTATCGAGAGTTCAATTTTTTATGTTTTAGAAAAATAATAATTTAGAAAAATTAATTTTTGATTACTGAAAAGATCAACAGATTTTCAGCGCCCAAAGCACGGCCATGAGCAGCGAAGTCGGTACGCCGAGGAGCAGCGCGGAAGCGATGGCCATCGCCACGATCGGCCTCGTACTCAGGAGAACAGTCTGAAGAAGGCCCACGAGGTCGTACACGTGCTCCGCGTAGCTGGCGTAGACTTGCCTCTCCCACTCCACCCAATGGGCTGGCAGTTCGTGGCCGCTCTCCTCCATCCGCATCTGGTGGATTCGTCTTCGGAGCCCGATCATGCTCTTGTCTACCGACCATCTATTTCCTGATTCGTAGGAGTCCCCGTGCCTGTCTCGGTTATGAGCGAATGCGACCTGACTTGCTTTGTTTGAGGAGGAGATCAGTTTCGGCGTGTTGTGGGTCGGGAAACGGTGGGGGAAGGAAGAAAAGAGCGGTGAAGAAGATAAGCTTTCCATTAGTGAAGAGCTGCCCTTTGAGAATTCTTGAGAACTGGTTCGGTCAGGTGGGTATTTATGGATAATTTTGTTATGAACGCCGGGTTCAGGTTGATGACGTGCATTCGATTGAGTCGAGGAAGCAAGCAACCGCGTTTTTTCCGAGTTGCGTATTAGTATGAAGATACGAGGCAACTGTTGAAACTTCGAAGAGCGAACGGGGGGGCGATCAGCGTATATTTAGCGGACAAGTGGACGTAAACGGAATTGAAGGGAGCCGGAAGGTGCGCGGAGGGGGGAGGGTTGGCTGGTTGTAGCGGAACATAACACCTGTTGGTCCTCCTTCCTTATTCATGATGCATGCGGGCCCTCTTTCCTAGTTCGTTCATACTGGACTCAGAAGATGCTGTGTCGATGCACCACGATTAATAATTGTATGCTGGGTTTCTGCCGGCGTTGAGTGTTAGTTATATATACATGCATAGAAGTGTCCATTAGTTGCTAACTGGCAAACTTTCTAAGCGAGAACTGGTCACAATTAATGACAGAATTGCTCTATTATCTCTCAGAAATTAAAAAATAAATGTTGCTAGATTCATGAATCTTCATCTAAGGCTAAAAAATAAGAACGAAAAAATTAAAAAGCAAAGTTTAGAAAATAAAGGAAGCAGTAACCATTCGGTAGGAAAATAGTAGTTTTCAACCTTGACAAAAAGTCTATCTTTTTCGGAGATGCGTTTATATAAATAATAGAGACAATAAAATGATGTATTTGATTGATTTGATGAATTAGTTGGACATATGATTAAATGGGCTGATTATTAGAAATAAAAATAGGCCCAATATAAAAAATCAAGAAATAAATATTTAATGCATAAGATTCTAAAGACACATAAGTAATGATTTAAATATAAAAAATCAATAAATAAGTATTTAATGTATAAGATTTTAAAGACACACATAAGTAATGATTTAATGGTTGAGTTGACTAGAGTGAAATTGAAGATAAAGACACATAATATGCCCTTCGGAGATGGGCAAAACCCGCCTCGCTAGGATGGCAAAACTAACCTCACTATGATGGCCAAAACTTATGTCAACGTAAAACAAACCAATTTAACAAAGAAAAAAATAAAAAAAAGACAAAATGTGGCAAAATAGCTAAATGAATAGGATAAGATATTGACATTATGCTAAAAAAAATTAAATAAAAATCATACTTAAAATGATGTTACAAATAAATTTTAGAGTTCCAGTCGTAAGTTTAGAATATTATAAAGCAAATCGATTGATTAGGGTATTGTGAGTTAAAGTATCATCAATTTTTTCTTGTATTCTATGCTTGTTATTTAAATGAGTGAAATCGATGCAAACCAAGAAATTGTTGAAAAGGACTTGATAGTCGACAAGAGCAGAGAAATTATGTAATTAAGATTTTTTTTAGTTATAAAACTTATTTGTCTTGAACCAAAGATATGTTGAACAACAAACAGTCTTAAATAGAAACACAAATTACAATGCATTTAGTACAATCCTTTTATTTTTTTTTATATGAATAACAAAATAGAAATAAAATATAGTTTCTTACTTAAATTAGATTCAAGGAATTATTTTGTGATTATAAAGACATAAGCAATAGCTAATCTCAAGTATTTACACAAAGAATGTCTTTGCAAAATCTTGATATAAGGTTAGCCAACCTAAATTCTTATCAATATAGAGATTGCTTGTTATCTCAATTGCTATTATATCAAGTTTTAAAAAAATGTTTCTTAGCTTTTCATTACTCTTTTACAGCAATGATATTTGCTGTAAAGTAATAATAATAAAGCAAAAACAACTAATGTAAATAAAGAAAAGAAACATAAGATTTTAGGTAGTTCAATAAAACTTTTGTTTACATCTACTCCTAGCTAACCTAACTATGTCTTTATTACCACAATATCCTTTTGCCCAACTAGTAGGTAGATAAAACCCTCAAAATAATAGCTAAACTGGTTAATCAATAAAAGTTTTTAGAGATAATAACAACAACCTAGCCTTGGAATATAAACAACGGTCCCAAATAGCTATTAAAATGATGTATATAGCACTTTCACAATTCATACAACAACGTATACATCAGTCCTTCAAGGAAAGATGTGGCACAAATGCTAAATGAATACAATAAGATGTTAATAATATGTTACAACAAAAATAAATGTAATTTGGTTTTAATAGAATGTTGTAATTGAAAGCGAATGCTCTAGCCATGTGTTAAGGAAAATGCCAAGTTATTTGAATGATTAGATATGACACTTTGAAGCATCCAACCTTTTATCTTAATGTATTAATGTCTATAAGTTTCAATAACTAAAAACTCATTCCTAAAATGATTGAAATAGTCATTATTCTATTGGGATATAGATTACAGTTGCATGTCAAAAATATCGTATCATGGTGATAGGATATATATAGTGATCATCCCGACGATGTATTTGTTCAATCAATTCATTTATATTAATGCAAATGTATCGTGCAAATAAAATAATGGCATAATATAATATGAATAAAATAAAATCTCATGCAACCAAATTTTAAAATTTTAAGAAAATATTATACAACACATGATCGTATAGTATGATACATTATTCGAGAATATAGTAGTAAAAATCAACTAGCTTTAACAACTTTGAAATAATTTATCATACAAATTTGGGATAGCTCTAGTACCATATAACTCCGATATAGAAAATAATACTTAAGTTTTGATATTAATCGTATTGGTCTAGAGATAGATTCTTATAGTACAATACAATCTACCTAAAATCAAGCTCTTAAAAAAATGTTGTACTTTGTGATTGCATGCTAAAACGTCTTGTATGATACAAATTTTACTCATATATTTGTATGACAATAACAAAGGTGTATGAAACTTAACGTATTAGTTGATTTTAAATGGTTCTCGTACATTTGTAGAAGTTCTTAACAATAGAACATACTAATATAATTGTTACACCCCATTTTTCCTAGGCTGATGTTTGGCATACAATTTTTTTTTTTTATATATAGACAGCTCAGATCGTCCCATACCAACCTGAGTAGCCTACGAAAACATAGGATATAACACATCATTACACACCTACTTTCCTTAACAATGTGAATCCCATCTCCCGGGTACATCGTCAAATCAGGTTCATGACTCCTGAATTAACCGATGGACTCGCGCAATGTTACTCCTGCTAGACCCAATACTCCTAACCCATACGGGTAGGAGAACCGATCTAATATAAGTCTGAACCCCCACGGTTAAGTTCCATAGTCATGTAATGACCTCACCATCAAACAAAAAGATATATAACATCCTCAGATAAAATATGGCACTCCACACACCATACTCCAAGACAATAAAATAAAACAGTGAATGAAACTACATCACAAGAATAAGATCCAAGTCTAACAAGTGCAATATTATCCAACCAAAAACATAAGTCAGAATTACCCTCACATATTACATGACATATGAGAATAACAATCTCATTAAATACATCCAACAGCAACAATCAACTAACCAGAATATCTCAGACAATCACAAATCAGATATCCTCCATAATCCTGCTGACCACGATCCCACCTAATCTGGTAGCGTCAAGTCTGCCGAGCCACTGAAAATATATAAGACAGGAATGAGCTACGCCCAGTAGGAAAGACAGCTAGTAAAACTCACATGCCAGAGAAGGATAATAGCAAAAAAATATAGGAATACAGCATAACAATGTAAGGTGGATAGGCACTCTCAGTCCCAGACTCCGACCAACCACAGTCACCCCTAGTCACACCAGAGTAGCTCTCCTCTGGGCTTCCAGGTAGCGTGCCAGTGGGAACGCCCATCTCGAAACACGCATGGCGCCTAAGCACCCGACACCGCAGCGTCTCTCGTCAATCAATCTCCTGGAGACTATAGACAGATCCAGTCACAAAATCTCTAGCCAACGTGAGACACCCCTGCCACCCTAAGGCGCACAGGCCTACACACTTGGCTAGCCACTGCGAGACACCCCTGCCACCCTCAGGCGCGCAGGCCTACACACATGGACCAGGAGAGATCGACTCAGCCACCGTCCCAAGAAGTCCTCTCCCAACAATTTCCATAGAAGCCACGCCCCTACAGTCATTGCCAAGCTTTAACTCCAAGATTCGGCAACATGTGTCCAGATACAACAAGGCGCATACCAGTCCACATGTATACTGTGAAAGTTAAGTCTGAACCGCACAGTTACCTACCACAACTACCCTAAAACATCATATAGGGTCTATAGTAGTCCGGTCCAGTATGCCAATCCATGAAATATGCCAACACTGAGTAAACTGACTCAATCCATGTCAATGCCATCCAAGTAACACAAACTGTATCGAAATTCTGACTATTCTGGTAACACTTACCCAAGTGTCACACTTCCTTCCAACTGATCCAGCTGCACT
The DNA here is from genome assembly GCA_023846275.1 of Vanilla planifolia. Taxonomy (NCBI): domain Eukaryota; kingdom Viridiplantae; phylum Streptophyta; class Magnoliopsida; order Asparagales; family Orchidaceae; genus Vanilla; species Vanilla planifolia. Next base: position 11,340,222 of record CM043866.1, on the reverse strand, counting down.
GAATTTATGGATAATTTCCAACAGTAACTTTCAACTTGTCTATGTGATTTCCCTAAATCACCTTTTTCTCGTTTCAGGAAATTTTAAATTTCAACTTCAATTTCTGCCCTTTATCCATTTTCCGAAATTCGGAATAAATTTCCGAATTTAAAATTTAAATTCCACATATTTTCCGAAAATTCGGATTAATTTCCGAATTAAGTTTTTCCTCCGCCGTTCGTCCGCGCCCGCGTTCCGCTGAACCGGGTTTCGCTGCCGGTTCGGAAAACCCGCGCTGAACCGCGAACCCACCGGCCGAACCTTTAAATCAAATTTTCCAGCCGACGTTTAGTATTTAATTATTATTAATTATTAATTAATTACAATTATTTAATTAACTAAGCTGAAATTAATCTAATCCATCTCCTTCCTCCGCCCGACGCCTGCGAAACCCTAGCCGACGATTCCTCCGGGAAATTCCGTTTTCCCCGTCGATTTCCGGCGACCGAGATCAAGGAAAAGCAAAATCCGATATTCATACTATCCTAATTTGTCAATAATGCCACTAATTTCTAAGATTCAATCAAATTTTCCGCCGAAGTTTTCATCTGATCCTCATTTAACAATTTATGAAATTAAACAAACAATCTATGAAATTAAACAATTTTCAGCATTTGATACAATCTTAACATGATTAAAGTCCATAATAGAATCATCAATTGCTCGGTAAAATTTCTAATTTGACGGGTATAATTTTTCCGAAAACCCTAAAATGCTAAATCAATAATTTGCATTAATCACTTTCAAAAAAAACACAATTCACATGCTCGGGTAGTTAATTACAAAGTAATTCATATTTTTAATTCGCTAATTAACGAAATTTAAACTGAATTTCCTACCTTTCTTCTCCGGCGACGGTGGCGACGGTGAAGCTCGCACGCGACCAACCGCTGCTCCTCGCCGAACGAAACCGGTACCAATCGATTCTCCTCGATCACGCGAACCTCCAGGTACAAAAAGCCCCTTGAAAGGCTGCCGGAAAATATCGCCGTTCGCCGCGAAAGCTTCGTCTCCGGCCGTTCGAAACCCTAACCCTAACAGTCGAACAGTTCGGGTTAAATACCCCGCTTTAAACCGGTATTAACCCGTTAAGAACCCATTAAGTGCCGGTTGACCTTCTAATAACGCCGCTTAACCCCGATCAACCGTTTAATCTCCACCGCTGATCTCGTCCGTCCGATCCGCTTATCCGCGGCTTATCCAAACGCACGCGCAAACGCACTCGGCGAACCGCCCCCGCCTTCGCTGAACCGCTCCGGTCCGGTTCATGCGCGGTAAAAAACCAATTTCCGGTTTAATGGACCGATTTAAATAGATTTTCGAATTTCCAAAAATCCAATTAAACAGGGAAAATTACTTAAAAATTCCTTGGTGCTCCGAAAAATCCCCAGAAAATTTCAGAAATTCCAATAGCCTCCAATTGAGCTCCTGGCTCAACCTACTGTCGATCTGAAATCATCCCAGCCAATTCGAATTATTGAAGATTAAACCTATAATATTTTACCGGGTATAACAATAATATTATTGTCATTATAATATGATAATAAAGAATCCAAAATGTACATAAAATAATTATTTTAATATTGATCATATTAGTCTAACGTATAGATTATTTTAGTTCTAAGCATAATATATACTAAGTAATGAATGTACTTAAACAATATAAATATCATACTTATATGTAGTACACCCTTTAGGAAGCATACAATTACGACACAGATCTTGCATAAGTCAAAAAAGCTGAAACAAAAAATCCTTTTATATTGTTGTAATATTTAACTTGGAATTCATGAGATTCTAAACAAAAAGTCATTATATAAGATCTTAGTTAGAGTTTTATGTTATTTTTTGGATGATTGAGTGAAAAAATCATTAGCGACAAGAAAAAGTAGGATTTGAAAAAAGGGAAAATCAAGAAAATAGAGAGGAAAGATGACATTTTTATGATATAAGAAGTACGCTATATAATTCTATATTTAGAGTTTGATAATTTTTAATTTGCATAAAAATCTGTAAATTATGCTTAGAAAATTACAATTGATAAGTTTAAATTGACAAATATAAGAAGTTGAATAACTATAGGTCTATCTTAAACTATGAGGTAGGTATTTTAACATAAATATTATAAGAAATTTCATATCATACTATAACAATATAAAAATAACTAAATATCAAAATCCATCTCTCAAGATCGCCACGTAGGAGAAGCGTAAACAACCATATAACTCAGAATTGCCATCGACCGATGCTGTGTTAATAAAAAATTAACTTGTTATATTGTATGATAGTTTCATTATATATGTATGATTAGCTTATCCAATGTAAACCTCATTCAATTCTATATCTTTTTAAATTTAACTTGATTAAACCTTAACATATTATGCAACTCATTACGAATCTAACATTCTAAGATAAATAATATATATAAAATAAGATGAAGTGTATGCTTTAAGTAAATGCTAGGTATCTCAAAAATATTGTTATACATTTTGAAATTTTAATTACCAAAATAAAGAGACTTAAGAAAAATATTATCCTCATATCGCTCAAGCTTTTATTTCTCTTAATGCTAGTTACTATTATCATCAAAACACCTCTATTAAGATCATTGAGTCAATTGACCAAAGCCCTCTATATGAATAACATGTGTGCTCTTGAGAAGGAATATATAAAATCAAAGTTTAAGACATGCATTAATAAACATAACAAAATGCTTTATTGTCAATAAGCAAGTGATGTAATGAACAAATAGTATAATAATCTTCTCGTTTTAATGATGATAATATCATTAAACAAATATAGAAATAAGAAAATATTAAATCATGCAAAGCATAAAAGCATTTGAATGTTCTCCCTTATAATCATGCTTCTTCTTAATATATGCAATTTAAACATAGCAAATAAAGCATATGAATGTTATGAATGCTTTTTATTTTTCATTTCTCTGCACCTTTTTATCATACTTTAGATTATAACAAAATTAAAACAAACAAATAAGGAGCACTCAAAACTATACAATTGATGATAATATAATGATAAAAAGAACATGTGGTTCATTTATCCCCCTAAATTAATGCATAAAAATTATATTTAAAATAACTAGCATGTTAAAGAATTAAAACTAATCTACATTTTTAATAATTAAAGTAGCCACATGCTTTCAAGAAATTGTCCCCTTTTGCACTAAAACATTGGAAGCATGAACAAAGCACAACAAATTAAGAACTAGATTTTAAAACAAATAAATTTTGAATCCAACTAATCTACAATTAAGTGATACAAAATTTATAAGTATATTATATTCTTCTTTTATATTGAAATATAATAAGGGCACTTAGAGTTAACATTAGCTCTTAGCTTAGCTTGCAATCTTCAGAAATGTTACCCTTTTTTTATGCAATAGTTGTAAGTACAAGATGGTGCATAAGAGAAATTTTTAACATATATTGAATTAGAATTTTGAAAAGATGCTTTCTTACGCATATGATTAGATGAAGTACAATTACAATGCAATCTCTTAAATTGATCAAATAAAAGTTTATCTTCAAAATTTTTATTAACACACTTTAATAATTAATCATTAGCATTTTTCAAATAAAGCAAAGATTTTTCACTTTTCTCATTTAATTCATCATAAAAAATGAGCATTCTTTATGCTTCTTCTTAAGCTTCTACACTTCTTAAAAACTAATTTAAATGCATCAAATAATTGAAATATATTACTTTCTAATTTTTTATAGGAGAGTTTAGATACCTCATGGTATTCACTCCTAGACAAGTCATCATGGTGACGTGCCATGAGACCAACAACTTCTTCACCTTCATTAATCACTTTTCTTCTTGAGGATGGTGATGAAATAATCAATGAAGCCCCCTTCCCCATTATCTTATTCTTTTTCTTCTAAAACTTTTTATTTCTCTCCTTCTCTAACATAAGACATTGGGGGCAAAAATGTTCTACTTATGTGAATTTATGACATTGTGCCTCAATATTTATACCTTCATCTTTGTTATTAGATTCTACCCTTTTGTCAATTAGGCATGAAATTGTAGGCTCATAATCGAAAATAATATTTTTAATTTGATTGGAGTTGCACACATTTTTCTTATTCTTATACATATTTTGCTACTCAAACAAAATGTTATGTGTAATACCTAAATTCATAATATTTTAAAATACAACATTTGATAAACCAGAAAAAAATAATTATTAAAGCATGAGAAATTAATTTAACCAATGGTTTTCTTATAAAGAGAATTCATTCAAAGTTGTTTTAAATAATTTTATCACTAACCCTTTTAAAGGAAAATGCAAAATCATTTTCAATAATATCCCATAACTTAATATACATATTCAATGAAAACATGCATTCGATCTTTCCACAAAAAATAAAACATTCCTTCAAACAAGGGAGGAAAATAATACAAAAGTCCACTTACCTAATAAAACAAGTCCAACAACTATATTGTGAGATATTAATAAGATCTCTGCTTGAGAATTACTTCATTTGATTTAACCTCTCTCGAATATCACTTGTTATAAATTATGAGAGTATGATATCTAAAAGGCAAAAAATACAAACTAATAACTTTCATGTCAAATTAAAATCATAAATGGCTTTGCCATAGAAAATTTATATAGGCTTCTTAATTTTGTTCATTATTATAACACTTGTTTTATGAAAGCTTACAAAAACAATCCTAATGAAAGTCTACACGTTGGCTTAGTAGAAGCCAACAAAGATAAAAATAAAGTGTCCTAACAATTAGACAAAAGTCACATAAAAGCTTAATACAATAATTTATATAACCAATGAATAATAGACCAAATGACACATTATAGAAATATAGTAAGATATGTAATAAAGCTCAAGGAAGAAACTTAAGAGTAGTATAAAACTTAGCTCAATGAATGATGAAATGATGAATGACATGATGATGAATGAAAGGAAATCTTTAACCTTTCCTTTTTCTAATTCCTTCTATAAGTGTAAGATGATTGTAATGGAACATTCTTTCAAATAATAAGCATATGAAGCATTAGCCTTTTCTCTATTATTTGGAGATCTTTATATAATCTTAAGAATAATCTTAAACAACTCAAAAACACTTTCAAATACTGTGTAAAAAAATTAATCAAATTAGCTATTATTTACATCCTGAATTGATTATAATTTATGATCAAAAGGATTATACAAATATGATGCAGCATTGATAGTATTTCCCAAGTAACTATTATTCATCAAATTCATTTATGCTATACAAAATAGAATGTACAACTATAATGAGCACACTGTATCATATGATTAGAACAAAGCTACACAAATATAAATTGAGCTCTAAAAAAATATTATATGATGCATAATTATAAACTATAATAGATTTTATAAAATAATTATTTATATTAATCATAAGGTATTATATTAGTATAATAAGAGGATTATACTACTATAATACAAATCCATCCAATATATGGTTAAGTCCTAGTATTAGACTATCAGGTGAAATGATATCGTATAAGTATGAAAATATTTTTACATGGTATGATTGAAATCAACATGCTTATAACCCAAGTCCTGAACTCTCACTAAATAAATAAATGGATCATACAATTAAGATGAATATCATCATATTATAGAATAGCCATCATCTAATATTTAGATGAGAAAAGAAGAATAAATCACTCAATTGATCTAGGTTTAAGTTTTGACAAAGAGAAGATGGAGATGTTTATAGAATAATATTAAAGAATGATTAATGATCTTAAAAAAAGAGTTATAAAATAATGATTTTATTTTAAATATCTTTTGAAAATTTTCATAACTTTTTCTTGAATATTTTAAGGATATTTTAAGTTTTTAAAGTATCATATAATGTAGCATCATAGGATCATATAATATGATCAAATGATAGAATCAATTAGGTGAACATATTCAAATGATGAAGCAAAATAACATACAAGAACAATAAATAGTAGTCCATTTTATTGATTGGGTTGAACCAGTTTGATAGGTTAAGGAAGGGGATGATTATAAAATATGACCACAGAGTATCATACAATACATTCAAATAAAAAGGAAAATAAACTTAAGACAAGTGTGAATAAGTACAAATGCAAGTTAAGGATTATACAGGACACCCAAGATACTATATAAGGCTATTAATGTAGTAATGCACAATACAAAAACAACAAGTATATAAATATGATACATTGAGAAGGGAAAAATGTTAACTGGTGGACAAATCAAACAATATGAGTGCTAATGTATATGTAGCGTTTGTTATTTGTTATATACTCTAAATAATTTTTAATTAAACCATGCTCTAACACCACCAATATGACGTCCCTCATTTGCTACCAAGTCAAATTCTTTTTTAGTTAAATCGTGTTCACATACCCCAATGTGATGACCATATTTTTGCCACAAATTTAATTCATTTTCCTCCTTGAGCCCTTATTTTCTCTCAAAATTCAATATTTAAATGAACAAAACCTCTCTAAAGTTTGACAATTTTCTAATTTATAAATACATTAATATAAAAAATATATCAACAACTATAGAAATAACATAATTTATATCTATAAACATAAAATATAAATAACTAAAATTATCAATTATTAATAACTAAAACCATCACAACAACTACATTTTGTAGTTACATAGTTTATTTTAATTACTACATCTAATTTTTAACATATAGATATAATATTGAATAACCATGTGATTAACAAATTATTTAGTGCAACTCTTATAGCACAAATCTCTTTAATTTCAATTCTTTCTTATAGACACTTCTTATGTATAGTCCTCTTTCTATTATAGTTTCAATGTTTCTAAAATATTTATGTCAAAGGAAAGCTAAGTTAATCATCATTGACTTAATAATTCATATCTAATAATAAATAAATATATAAAATAAGTAATACTTTGGGACAACTGCATGCAAGGTTTAATCACAAATATTAACCATAACATATAAGTAAGTGAAGTCTCATTCATTTTAAAACATAAAAAAGAAAAATGATATGTTATAAAAAGAAAAGTATACTACAAACTCTAAAAAAAACTAACAAAGAAAAATGATATGTTATAAAAAGAAAAGTATACTACAAATTCTAAAAAAAACTAACAAGTACATATAATTTCTTATTATATTTTTAATCCTTTTTTAATGTGGCTTTATTTATCAATGTCGGTTTTCATTTTACTAAGTAAATTTTATGATAACCAATATTGTTGCTCTCTCTCTCTTAGGATAATTAATATCATCTTTTTAATTTACTTAATTACAATAAAAATCTCATTTATTGATTTATTATATTTTTATGAACAATCATGCTCAATCTTTTAATATTTTTAATGATCATATCTTTGTGATAAATCTCAATAATGTGACCTATTGGCCATTAATCACCTATAGAGACAAACAAATCATGTGACACAATGGACACCTCATGATGATAAATACTAATCTTTTGAAAATATATTTAGGGAATGATAATTAAAATTAATAAAATGACATCAATAAAAAGTGAATTTTTTAAGATGTTATACTTATGTTGTTAATCATGCTAAATAATTTTATATAATAATTTATCAAAATTAAAAAACATACATCTAGTTATAAGTACAAATTTTCATATAATTACATATAATAGTATTACTTTAATACGTCAATATCACAAGCTCTGTATAGAATTTATATGTAAAGTCTTAATTTTATCAATCAATAATACATCAGATGTACACAAATAATATTTATACTAGAATGCCTACCTTATAATTTGTTTTCATTATTTAATTTTAATCTATTTTTTTGTCAATTTTAGTTTATTAATTGTAATTTTCTAAAGATAATTTATAGATTTTTACACAAATTAAAATTTTTAAATTATAAATATAAAATTTCATAATTTACTTCTTAATTCATGAAAATAACATCTTCCTTTTCTTCTTTCTTGGTTTTCGTTTTCCCAAATCCCTAGCTTTCCTTATCACTCGTGGTTTTTCTAAAAATCTTTCAAACAATAATTTAAAACTTTAATCAGGATCTCATATAAAAAATTTTTCTTAGAATTTCATGAATTTCAAGTTAAATATTACAAAATAAAATGGATTTTTGTCTTTCAACTTTTTTAAGTTATGCAAGGTCCCTGACAATGCAAATTGGTCGTAAGTCATTAATTTGCTCAAAAGGATGATAGCAACTGATGTCTTCATTGTTAATGAAAAGATTCTTTGATGAAATTTCGGCTGAAGAGCATAAAATCGACACCTAGGGTTTGTGTCGAGCACGAGGATAGAAGAGGAAGGAAATGCTATTTTTGGAAAAACCAAAAGTAGTTAACATATCTATATATATATTAATTATATGTGTATGTGTGTGTTTGACTTATTAGTTTCAACAATTCATAAAAATTTCAAAAAAAACTTTGTTCAAGATGAAAAAATATCATTGGAGTCATCTCGACAAGTTTTATCTAATTATATATTCACTTTTATACTTTATAATAATTTATATTTTAAATTTTTAGCATGTTTTTTGAGTCATCATAATTTATATCTAATTTAATGATTGTAGATGTTATGGTATTAGTATTATTAAGTGTATATTAAAAAATATAAGGGAATCATTTGGTTTAAACATAAGAAAAAAGATATATCATATAATACAATATCATTAATCATTTAATATGATCAAGAGAGATTAAAATAGAATGACTATCATACATGTACGACTATATTTTTGTATACGCACGATAAAGTGTAAAACTCAACAATCGATTGAATAACTATGATAGAATAAACATATTAGTACACATAGAAGTATCAGATTATGTAATACGATGAAGTATATTGTACTATATGACTATGCATAAGAAAATAAAGTGGGCTATAGTGTGAAATCATTCAAAGAAAGATATAAATTTATCATACCATATGATAAACAAATTGTATCAACATGATTAAATCATAAGTGCATAATATATAGGATCATCATTGGTTATGATTTAGTAAAAAGATGTAAAAAATTTATTGTACAAGTATTACAAGCAATATCATATAGTATGATGTAAATAGAGTTCTTGAACAAAATATATTGAAAGGTGTCATAAAGTATGATCACAAAACATATATAATAAGATAATATGAAAATTAAAATCATAAAAGAAATCATCTATAAGATACAAGAGAAATGAGATTATCATATGAGTATGATAGTGAGATTGTAATAATAATAATAAGGAGAAATTAATACAAATTTATGCAAGGTTAACAATCATATAATATAATTAGGATAATCATACTTATATGATTCATAAAAATTAAAAAGATCTTAAAACCCTAAAAGACAAATAATTAAAAAACATTATTGTGTGGGTGAGTTTAATCATTGAGAAATCTTTGTAAATGAGATGATAGAATGTGGAAAGGCATATACATTAATGAATACAACTATTATAGGCATTTGGAAGATAAGAAATATGAAAAATCATGAAAAAAGTATAAAAAAAGGTTATCATGACTTGTGAAACTTTCTTTTAAGATATTTGAGAGGTTTAGCACTAAACCATAGCCAATAGAGGAAAGAGAATAATAAGTGAATGTATTTCTAAGATATTTGAAAAGGAGTTGTGCAAGAGACAGAAAAAACTAAGTGAAAAAAACTCTCAAGTATAGCAACCAAGATTTTAAGCAAGGATTTAAGCATTAAAGAGACCACTACCTGGATTTGAGAGGTAATAAAATCTTATTTATTTTTTATGTAATGTTTATTACAGGTTAAAATCTATATTGATTTGAAATATACTAAATAAAAGATACTTGTGTTAAAAAAAACTTATTCATGATACTTGATATAATGTATATTATAAGTTACAAGTCTCGATAATTGATCAAATGATATGTGAAATTCTAATTAAAAGATATTTTTTCTATATAATTTGTAATAATTTATTAATATGATGTATGATTAATTCGAACATGATTATATTATGTTCTTTTAGTAATTATGAGAAAAGATATATAGGAGATATTTGTTATTATTTATTATAATAACATATTTTGCTTATCTTATCACATATTTTGATTAATAATATACTAAATATATATCATATCATGTGAGTTAAAAAAAGAGATAATTAATAAAATATTGAATTAATTAAATTAAAAAATGATATAATAAAGTGATATAATATAAGAGACATCAACACAATTAATTACAATTGGTAACTTACCATCCAAATAACATGTATCTTGAAATAAGTGTTCTGCTTTCAAGAATAATATGGTTTCAAAAGTAAACATACTACTTGGAATGACAAGTCTTTGAGAGTATTGTGAAAAAAATATATTAAGCTATCTAGAATAAAGTATTCAAGATACAAAAAAATAGAAAATGATTAAAAAAGATAAGATAAAATTGAGTTTTAAATGAATCCAAAAAGCAAATTTTTACTAATTTATATTATTATTGATATAGACAATTAATGTAATTACCTAACAATTACTTATTTTATATTATGTAACATACTTTTGCCACTAAGTTAGTGTTGATTAATTGTTGAGTCACCCTTATGCTTAATGAGTCAGGTCTTAAATATTTAGTATTTTATTCTAATGAGCTTATTTAATGTTAAATAGGTTTACATTTAACAAACAAATCATGCACTTTGAAGATAGTGAACTAGTGGTCTTCCAAACACCTTAGAGTATTCAAAAAACTTCAATGATTGAAGATATGTCATTAGCTTTGATAAGATTTTATTTTACTATGAAACAGAATATTAGCTTGTTTATTTTAAGACATTCTTTCATATCAATTTCAAATCATATTTATGTATCTAAATTGTTCAATCATCTTCTTGAATTAGCAAATGAATAAGATTTAATTTTTTAATCTTTCAATCATTTTCTTGGTTAAATTCTATCACTGTCAAAATTTCATGTTAGTTTGTTTGCCAAACCTTGATTAAATTAAAAAATTAATTTTGTTAAATCTTTAATAATTAAAATAAAGAATTTTCTACCACATCCTAACTTGCAAAGCTCTCTGGTCAAGCAAGCCTGACTAGGCAAGCACTCGTAAGTCTCAGGTCAGGAAAATTAGGTCGAGCCCATTTAGGCTCACAGCGAATCCTGAGTCAGATTAGGGTAAAGCATTGGATCGAGCCAAGTAGCCCTTGAAATTATACGTATAGGTCAACCCATATAAACTTGTATTTATAAGAACACCTATGGGATGAATTCCTGAGCAACAAGAGGGAAGCTAGCCCCAATTTGGCTCTATGTAATACCTCTATGCAAATACTTATAAAGTCGAATTTCTTCTCCTTTCTTACAATATGGGACTGAAATCCCTTGTGCCAGTCTGCATCCAAAACTGGCAGCATTTAGTACCATCTGATTGCACATTTTTGTAATTACATGATGGAGATCGCCTCTGTCCTTAAACAGTGATCTTAATAGATCCAATCATCCATTGATGAGCTGATAAGATGGTTACTACTTTATCCGCTGTAATCGATTGATCCATTTGACGGTTGTGATCTCATCCAACTTCATTAGGCGGCTATCTTTATTTTCACTGTTTGAAATAATTTATCCCTGATCTGATGGCTTAGATCTCTCACGTTTGAATCCTACAATCGAAATCTAATCTCGATTTTATCATTGATTAATCAAATGATTCAGATCTCATCTAACTTGATCGAGTGATCAAGATCTAATCAAGCTTAATCCAACCTTCCAAAACACATTCTTTTTTATAGCATTTGCTCTGATGGTCAAGATCTCCTTTATGGTGATCCAATAGCTTCAGTCAATCCCATCGAATGGTTTTGATCAAATAAGCCTAACGGTTAATTAACTAGCCATTATTATGCCATTATAGTAGTGATTTTTTAAGAATATTTTAAGATCTTTTATGCTATTTGGAAGTAGCTTTTGAAAAAGATTTTCACTCACTTTTTAATGATTATGACAAAATATTTTTCTATAAATATCTAACCATTGTAAATGAAATAAAAAATAAATATGAATAAGATTTTAACATCTCAAAGAATGACTGCATCATATTCTACTAGCGAAAATTTTTTCTGGCAACAGTTACATCTTACGATTATTTGAAAATCCAAATTCTTATAGCTAAGACCAATTCTTCCAAGCTTTTATTTTGTCAATTCTCTTCATAATTTTGAAATCTTTGTGCACTTTTATATTTATTAACAAACATAGAAAAATATGTACAATTTTATCAAAAATTTATTTCTTGCTTTATTTTGATTTTTCTTTCGAGTTGCGCGTCCTGGCGTTTACGAAAGCCTAAGTTTGGTTTGATCTCGTGAAAAAACCAAGTTGGGGTTGAGCTCGTAAAAGCCTGGGTTATAGTTGAACCTACAAAAGCTAGAAAGTTGGAGGTGAACTACAAGAAAAAAATCTCAAGTTGTAACCCTTTGATTAATGGAGTTTTTTTTCTAACCTCAATTAGGGGTAAATGTAGGTTCTAGTTTGCATCAAACCACCTAAAAATTTTAGTATATAATTTTAACTTTTATTTTTATTATAAAAATTATAAATAAATATATTTATAAATCAAAATTTTTTATAAAGATAAAATTATTTTTAAGAAACAAAAATAACAAAAATTATTTTTTAAACTACAATTCACCTCCCCTCTCTTGTGGGATTTGCACACTTATTTTTACTTCATTAGCTTAGGCTTATTTTGGTTTAATACTTTTAGATCAAAGAAAATATCACATAAAACTATAGAGCAAAAATGAAATCTAAATTATGATAATATATCATAGAAGATGATCATTTAATAATAGAAATATTGCTTATAAATTTTGTTTATTTGAGAAAAAAATATATGCAAAGTTATTGATATTGTACATATATGTAATTTTAAAAAAATAATATAAAACATGATATTTCTTAAAATTGTTAATGTTTGATTTTTATATTACTTTCATTATTGATTTATAAAATTGAAAAGAAAATATTTCTATTATTTTAAAAGGATAATTTTGTGTGATTTTTAAATTGTGAATCAAAAGAAAAATAATAAAAGAAAAAGTTTTAAATGGCTCCCCAAGAGAAATACAAGAATGAATCCAAATATTCACTAATCGTATTATAGGATAAGTTCATTATACATAAATAATTAGTTCTATTAATGCAAACCTCACTCCAATCTTTTTTCAAATTTAACTTGATTTAGCCTTTTTATATGATGTAACTTACTATAAATGTAACATTCTAAGGAACATGATATATGTAAAACTAAATAAAATATATGTTTTAAGTAAATATTAAATATCTTCAACAAATTATTATAAATTTTGATATTCTAATTATCAAAATAAAGAGACTCAATAAAACTCTTCTATTTATGTTACTTGAGCTTATATTTCTCTTAGTGTTAGTTATAATTATCACCAAGCAACTTTGTTAAACACATTTAGTCAACTAATCAAGCTCTTCATAAAATAACATATGCGCTCTTGACATTCATTGTCCAAAATCAACACTTAAGAAGGCCACCTTATTGCTTTTGAAAATAGGAAACTGAATGATGTGAAGCAAAAGTATTTAGTACTTAAAAAAAGATGATTGTAATTAAGCATTGCCTTCAAATTTGGATGAAGAACTTTCTAGGAACAATGTTCATGATGTAAATCGATAATGTTACTAACATCTTAAAAACTCAGAAAACGTTGTTGCCAACACAGGCCTATTAACATGAGGTCTTGGAGAGACTTTGTATGGAAGCACAAACAAGGTAAACATAATCAAGTTGCTGATGTACTAAGTCAAAAAGTGGGATTTATTATATTGTTACGCAAGTGAAAAAGACATGATGTATAGAATAGCTAGGCACGTAGAGGTCGATCCTCATCACTCGCATCAAATGTTGTTCTCATTGGGCAAAAGCATGTTCTTTGAAATGAAAGATTGATTGGGTTTATCAATGGAATAAGAAAAGGCACCAAAGTATGAATAGGATACTCCTTTCTTCAAGGAGATTCCATAGAAAGGATCGTGTCCTGCCAAGACAATAAGTGCTCCACAACACTAAAAATCAAATATGACTAACTTATTTGACAAAGCCTAAGAGACCTCTAATTGACATATGGAGAGCAGCCTCCTAATTCTAATGTTGCAAGCCTTGGGATCCTCTGCTTTGACTGATTTCAGACCCAAATTTGGGGCAAGGAGCAATGCTATAAATATTAAATAATATGCATCTCCCAAGAAATGTCTGATGCAACAAGACAATTTAAGATGCTTGGTTTCTAGTTAAAAGACCATGGAACACTCAGTTTTAAGTCATAGAAGAAGACTAAATCGAGTAAGATATGGTTAGCAAACATAGTGTTTGATTATAGCTAGAAGTACTAATATGGAATCAAACCTTGAGGTAAAAGACTTATAGATAATTGATAATCCTTAATCGAGTTTAATTAGACATTTAAGGTACTTGGTTATGACTAAATGAGATAAGTTTAGCCTCAAAATTAAACTTAATGGCTTAAGATAATCTTAGAATATCCTAATGATAGCATAAGGAAACATCAATTATGAGTCTCGATGCACACTATAAATTACACTTTAGATAGTTAAGATCTCAATTAAAACCTTGGATGAAGATAAAAGAGTTTGGAATAGAACTTATGGATATGCTAGTTTTGGCCAAAAAAATAAAAAGATAAAGATGGTTGTAGTGACTCAAGAGAGATTGTAAGATGATTGTAGCGACTCAGGACTATTTATGAAGCAAAATAGAGTCACTAATGATACATTTGTGAACCTAGATTTAATGACAATTAATTATATATAAAACCTGAGAGTAAAAGTCAAGACTTTGTAAGCATTAAGGTTAATCTAGGCAGGCAAGGTTCTAGAGAAAATTAATGCAAGACTAAAACAAGAAAGATAAGTTAAGATGTTTTAAATAGTCGAGATAAGGTTTAATGAAATGTTAGGATATTTAGGTGTAGTGGATTCTCGATCACGTACGCTCACTTACAAGATAAGTAAGGTAGTTACTCTACTTCTTTGACCTGAAGGTAATTACATGTGGATGGTTGAGCCTATAAAAAGAGTACAAGATAACAATATAAGAACCTCTAAAGATAACAAAACCAAGACTTATGCCATGTTTTTTTGTTTGAATCTAATTGTTTAAAGTATAAATCTTGATGTGAGATACTAAAGGTTGTGCTTGAAACTTTTTATAAGTTTAATTGATAACATGACATGATGAGGATATGCACATATTATCAAATCTTTGAGCAAAATAATACAAAAGGCAATGTAAAATATTTTAGACTTTAGCTTAAGCCATAAACTATTTAAAAATGCTTAGACTTGAAGCCAAGCTTCCATTGGAATTGCCTTTATCAGACACGTGTGGCTTATCCCATTAACTATTAAGTAGGCTTTGAAAAACAAATGAATAATTAAGCAAAAAGCACTCATCGAACGATTTTCATTGGAAGAGTTAAGGAATGCAGCAAACTAACGATTCTCCCATCACATCCACAAGCATGTTCTACATCTACTCTATGCTCTATCTCAAAGTATCAGAGTAGTTAACCCAAAGGTGGAAGCATACCTCGAAATAAAAGACCTCCACAAAATGTAGTAAACTTACATAGCTAGACACGTAGAGGTTGATCCTCATCACCTGCATCAAATATTGTTCTCATTAGGCAAAAGCATGCTCTTACTCCTTTCTTCAAGGACATTCCATGGCAAGGATTGTGTCGTGCCAAGACAATAAGAGCTCCACAACACTCAAAATCAGATATGACTAACCTATTTGGCAAAGCCTGAGAGACCTCTAATTGACATATGGAGAGTAGCTACCTAATTCTAATGTCACAAGCCTCGGGATCCTCTGCTTTGACTTATTTTAGACCCAAATTTGGGGTAGGGAGCAATGCCATAAACATTAAATAATATGCATCTCCCAAGAAATGTCTGATGCAACAAGACAATTTAAGATGCTTGGTTTCTAATTAAAAGACCATAAAACGCTCAGTTTTAAGTTATAGAAGAAGAATAAGTCAAGTAAAGATATGGTTAGCAAACATAGTGTTTGATTATGGCTAGAAGTGCTAATATGGAATCAAACCTTGAGGTAAAAGACTTATAGATAATTGATAATCCTTGATCGAGTTTATTTAGACATTTAAGATACTTGGTTATGACTAAATGAGACAAGTTTAGCCTCGAAATTAAACTTAATGGCTTAAGAATAATCTTAGAATATCATAATGATAAAATAAGGAAACATCAATTATGAGTCTCTATGCACACTATAAATTACACTTTAGATAGTTAAGATTTCAATTAAAACCTTGGATGAAGATAAAAGAGTTTGGAATAGAACTTATGGATATGCTAGGTTTGGCCAGAAAAATAAAAAGATAAAGATGGTTGTAGTGACTCAAGAGAGATTGTAAGATGATTGTAGTGACTCAGGATTATCTATGAGGCAAAATAGTCACAAGTGATACATTTGTGAACCTAGATTTAATGACAATTAATTATATATAAAACATGAGAGTAAAAGTCAAGATTTTGTAAGCATTAAGGCTAATCTAGACAAGCATGGTTCTAGAGAAAATTAATGCAAGACTAAAACAAGAAAAATAAGTTAAGATGTTTTAAATAGTTTAGATAAGGTTTAATGAAATCTTAGGATATTTAAATGTAGTGGATTCTTGATCATGTACTCTCACTTAGGAGATAAGTAAGGTGATTACTCTACTTTCTTGACCTGAAGGTAATTACATGTGGATGATTGAGCCTATAAAAAAAGTACAAGATAGCAATATAAGAACCTCTAAGATAATAAAATCAAGACTTATGCCATGTCTTTTTGTATGAATCTAATTGTTTAAAGTATAAATCTTGACGTGAGATACCAAAAGTTGTGCTTGAAACTTTTTATAAGTTTAATTGATAGCATGACATGGTGAGAATATGCACATATTATCAAATCTTGGAGCAAAATAATATAAAAGGCAATGTAAAATATTTTATACTTTAGCTTAAGTCGTAAGCCATTTAAAAACACTTAGACTTGAAGCCAAGCTTCCATTGAAATTGCCTTTATCAGACACGTGTGGCTTACCCCATTAGCTATTAAGCAGGCTTTGAAAAACAAATGATTAATTAAGCGAAAGCCACTCATCGAACGATTTTCATTGAAGAGTTAAGGAATGCAACAAACTAATGATTCTCCCATCACACCCATAAGTGTGTTCTACTTCTACCCTATGCCTTATCTCAAAGTATCAGAGTAGAAGACCCAAAGGTAGAAGCATACTTCAAAATAAAAGACCTCCACAAAATGCAGCAAACTTTCATAGCTAGACACGCAGAGGTCGATCCTCATCACTTGCATCAAATGTTGTTCTCATTGGGCAAAAGTATGTTCTTTGAAATGAAAGATTGATTGGGTTTATCAATGGAATAAAAAAGGCATCGAAGTATGAGCAGGATACTCCTTTCTTCAAGAAGATTCCATGGCAAGGATCATGTCATGCCAAGACAATATGTGCTCCACAACACTCAAAATCAGATATGACTAAATTGACAAAGCCTAAGAGACCTCTAATTGACATATGGAGAGCAGCCTCCTAATCTTAATGTTGCAAGCCTCGGGATCCTCTGCTTTGACTAATTTCAAACCCAAATTTGGGGCAAGGAGCAATGATATAAACATTAAATAATATGCATCTCCCAAGTAATGTTTGATGCACAAGATAATTTAAGACACTTGGTTTCTAGTTAAAGGCCAATGGAGGGCTCGATTTAAGTCATAAAAGAAGAATAAGTCGAGTAAAGATATGGTTAGTAAACATAGTGTTTGATTATGGCTAAAAGTGCTAATATGGAATCAAACTTTGAGGTAAAAGACTTATAGATAATTGATAATCCTTAATAGAGTTTAATTAGACATTTAAGGTACTTGGTTATGACTAAATGAGACAAGTTTAGGCACGAAGTTAAACTTAATGGCTTAAGTATAACCTTAAAATATCCTAGTGATAGAATAAGGAAACATCAATTATGAGTCTCTATGCACATTTTAAATTATACTTTAGATAGTTAAGATCTCAGTCAAAACCTTGGATGAAGATAGAAGAGTTTGGAATAGAACTTATGGATATACTAGGTTTGGCCCAAAAAAAAGATAAAGATGGTTGTAGTGACTCAAGAGAGATTGTAAATAACTTTATAAATGACTGTTTATTCAAAAGAAAAAGCTTATGTATGCTTAAGACCTTACTTGGAGACTTCATAATTTAGGAATTACATGTTAAAAGTCTAGTCAATTATTTTAATTGAAATAAACTCTTAGTGTAGTCAAATGACAGATTTCATTGGACAAAAGTGAAGTATAACATTACAAAATTATTGCTAGTGTTAAGACATGCTCTTAGTTAAGCAATAAACTCAAAATACCATCAAAATACTATCTTATATACTAGATTGCTTATCCTTGGTTGCCCTTAAGTGGGCAAACTTTATTTTCATCTTAGATATACCAAAAAATATTAAAATATATTATTTTATCTTTGTGATGATAGAATAATTCACTAAAATATCACATTTTATTTCTTATTTTTAAATTTTAGATGCTTCTTATGTTAGATATTTGTTTTTTTGATGAAGTTAAATTATATTTTACCAAAAATCATCATTTCTACTGAGATGTCCACTTTACCTTTTATGTTTAAAAACCCTATGCTATTTGATGGACACAAAACTCAAATTTTATTCAATATATCACCCATTGATTGATAACAAAGTTAAAGAGGTCAATTATAGCTTAACGAATTTACATTGATGTCTTATAAATAAAAAAAAAACCAAAAATTGAGGTTTGTTTTTATTGTGAACCAATTATGCATATAATAGTTCAATTAATAAACCTATAAGGAGTGAGGGTAAGTCCATTCAAAATATATCATGGTTATAAACATTTTCATTACTAGATTTCAAGTCTCTTCCATGCATATATGCATTTATGATTTTCCTTAAAAAATTACATATTTATAACATGTATACACTTTCAAAAATATAAAAAAGTCTATACAACAAAATTTATATAAAAATGTATTTGATACTCATAAAATTGAGTTTTGTAATGGTTTCGTTATAATTAGGGTTGGGCTCGAAATTTTTTCCATTTTGAAGTTACATTTAGAGGTGGTTGTACCTTTTAAAAAGGACCTGATCAAATTCATATACTATAGATTTATCATAGAACTATGGTAACAACAAAATCTTCAGTATCTTGAATTTAGTAGCATAACAAAAACAATTATGATGACCATTTAACCATTTTATCATTTTCCCAAACTCTTGTGAACATGCATATCGCTATGTGACTGTTGGCCCAAATTAGTGACGTGAGTGAACAAATTGACTAGATTTTGAATGACAATATTATTGTTATCAGAAATCATAAATATCTTGTACAATATAAGAATCAAGCAAAATAGAGGACACACGAATCAATAAAAAGAAACTTCAAATAATGGATTTGGGATTATTTAACAGACATCACGAAGGCATCGACCCCACCCAATAGAGTTGAGCCTAACATCATGCAATTTAGGGTAGACACAAGCAGACTAAAAAGATTTTTGTCAAACAAGTCTGATGTACACTTCTGAACCTGTCCTATAAAAAAATTTTAAATAATATGCTAATATTCTTATTATTTATTTGTGAATTTTAAAATACACAAATAATTTTTATGAAACTTATTTGGTAGATGGAATAGGAGGCCCAGTACACTCAAAACCTCATGCACTTGGATAGGTAGCTCCAGCATTCTTCAAGCTGAAGGATATCATCTTATACTTATAACAATAAATGCTAATTGGGGTACAAAAAGATGTGTGCTTTTCATCCTGTGGCACCATCTTTGATTTGATTGTAGCCCGTGTAAAATACAATGGATGCTATGATCAGTAAAGACTAGAATAGCAGATTTGCACTTCACAATAGCAACTTGACATTAGCAACAGCTTAGAAAACAAGGATTTCGATTACAAACGTAAAGCCATTAAAAGCACAAAATGGTATGCAGAACGCTAAAACTCCCATCCGGATAACAAACCGCTCAATCTAAAAGCAAAATAAGATAACTCCAAAGTGCATAAAAAGAAATACAATAATACCTGAATAGAGAAGCAAAACGGCAGTACCAACCCTCATAGGTCAGCGCCTCTGAGTTTTTCCTATGGATCGCTTGCCAGAAAACAAATGCTTTGGTTTCAAATTAGGTATCACTCTATCTGCCTCTCCACGACGAGCAGCCTTATTTCTCAATTTCTCTGCCTTCCACTTGATTTTGCGTGCCTGCCGTGCCTGTTCACTGTCCTTGATTCCAAGAGGAACAATATCCCTTGGGTGTCGGTTGGCCAACTGTGACTCTCTCGTATTCCTTAGCTTCCTCCTTTTCACCTGCTCAACATCGATATCCATGGCATTACCACCATCACCATCACCATCTCTCGTGGATGATCTTTTCCTCTTACAAGTCGCACGATTAATGGCGGCAGTTGGATTGAGACCCAAGGATGAGAGTTGTCTCCCCATTCTTTTGATCGTGAACTTTCTCTCTTTATCAAATTTCCTTGGAACAGTAGGACGACTCTCAGCAGTGCTCTTCTTGATTCTATGTTCCTGGATCAGCAAGCTCTTCCTCTTTCTAATCTCAGCCAAAGCTTCGCTCTCCTCAGCGGTCAGCTCATTGCCATCCATTTCGAATTCTGCTTCATTCTCTTCGGCTTCTAGCCGAAGCCCCTCTTCCCTTTCCAGCTCTTCCAACCTATTCAGGATGTCAGGATCCACAAAATCATAAACGTTATGCCCATCTAAGATCTCAGGCATTAGATCCTCCTTCCAATCATCGTTAGCTAAAATGTAATGTTTTCTGAGACTAGCAGAATAGACACCTGCCCCACCATTTTCATTTTCAAGGTCTTTTTCAAGTTTCCGTTTCTGGTCAGAATTTTCCTTCACCCGAGTCTCCAGAACTGCTTGGGGAATACAAGGAGGCCTCTCTTTATCATCACGAGGCTTTGGGATCGCAACATGGAACCGGTTTAAGCAATCATTTATCTTCTTAGATTTCATCTTAATCTCCACTCTCTGGTTCAGCAGCCTCTCACAAGCAGCATTCTTAACTGATATAACACCATCATCAGTCAGAGTGCTCATAGTCAGCAAAACACCATCATCGTTAGGTTCCCCACCTTGGGCAACTAGAGTTTTAATGGCCTCCGTTTTCATATCTGTAACCATTTTCATGTCTTCTTCTGAAAGGCCATCCAAAGGCTGCAAATCAATCTTATTGCAAACAATAATAAGGGGCTTGTTCATGAAAAGGGACTTGATGCTATGGAAAAGAGCTGCTTGTTGAGTAATGCTGTAGCCACATGAACCTGAGATATCCAGGAAGAAGAGAACAGCAGCCCTCAGGTGCGCTAAAGCAGTGATGCTGCACATCTCTATGATATTCCGGTCCTCAAAAGGTCGATCAAGGATCCCGGGAGTATCGATCACTTGATACCTCAAGTACTTGTAATCCGTGTGACCAACAAAGAGAGATTTTGTAGTGAACGCATAAGGTTGAACGTCCACATCTGCCCTAGTAATCTTGTTAATAAAGGAGCTCTTTCCGACATTTGGGTACCCACAGATCAAGATGGTACGTGCGTTGGGATCTATAGAAGGAAGCCTGGCCATGTGCTGCCTGATCTGCTCCAAGTATGCTAAGCTGGGTCCAATTCGTTTCACAACAGTGCACATCCGACCAAGAGCAGCCACCTTCAAGCACTTGCATCTGTAAAGGGAGTCGCCATATTTGAGTAGCCGAACATAGTCCTTTGCAATCTTTCCGATGATATTTCTTGCGGTATTGATTTGGCCAAGCGCAAGCTTATAATGGTCTTTGTTGTACAGGACGTGAAGTAGGTCTCCATAGAAAGGGTGGATGTCATCTAACCGAGGAAATTCCTCAATGATCGTGGATAGCTTTTCATGGAAGTTCTGTTGTGTGAATCGCACCTTCCTCATATAAAACTGACGCAGCCGAGAAATGGCATATCCTTTGTGAACAACTGTTGGAGTCTGGCGTTGAGTTCTCGAGAGGATTATGTCAATGAAATCCTTACCAGAAGGCACCACAGTAATTTTCTTGAAGTTATACTGCACCATCGTATCAACGAATATCCAGAAATCTTATAATTCTGCACCTGAAAATACATTATAAAACTAGCAAGTTATCCATTTTTCCCGCGGATGAGAACTGTTTAATTAAGAACAAGGAACATAAGCAACAAGAATAGCCGTAATATGCAACAAAACAAAGATTATGCCTCACAAAGTAATATTATATGGAAAACCGCAATATTAGCCTTTCAAAGAAGTAAAACATGGCAAAGCATTCATTTTGGCAACTCAAAACTATTACCTAAAAAGAATCTGAGTTAAAATCAGGGCAAAACTTGAAGTAGAGACCAGCTGAAGAAAATGAATCTTTAGTGACAACAGACAATCTTGCCCGTAAAAACACAAGCAGCAAGTTAAAAATTGCCAATTAGCCAAAATAAGGAAAAGTGAATCATGTTGGTCGTAATAAGCTAGAATTATCTTGTCTGTGGTAGCTGGCACTTGGCTACACAAAATGGGTTACATAGCCTCAAAAAAACAAAACCTCCTAGTGAAAGAACTAGGTGAAATTAACAAGCAAACAGTAAAATTCTGAAAATGTTCAAATAGGACCATTTTAGCAAAATAAAAAAAAAAGAGGGAATCATGATTCAAAGAGTATATAAGCATGGGATGCAATGCAAACCAAGTTTTAATAAAAAATGGAACACCGACTCTAAAAAGCTAGCTAACTGCAAAGTTGAAAGGAGCAACAAAATTAGTTTGTGGTTATAGATGAAAAAAGGGAAAAAAAACTGCCACAGCCTAACCTAAGTAAAAAGAGCTAGGAGAAAAGAGGAGATGAAAATCATGAAGAAGCATACAAACGAATACAATCATCATATTCAGGGAAAGCGGAAAGAGACTACCGGAAGTATTAGAGCTGACCTATGAAGTATGGACTCTACACAAAGACGGTAACACTACATCTTTTGCAAGGAAACATGAATTTTACACAACTGCTAAACTAAAAACAACATAAATTAAATGTATTGTAACACAATGGACATTTTATTTTAAAAAAATGAAAATAAAACAAAGACAATTCACTTAATAGAAACAACAAAAAAAGCATGACATGGAAGTAAAGGGTGAAGACGAGAAAAAAACATTAAAAAAATTCTGGTATCCTAATAGCAAAGGAACATTGTTATATCCAAGTGGAAAGGGATGTAATATCTTCAAGAAGTAAAAAAGGTGGCATCTTCATCCTCTGTGAGCATGAAGGATTGTGGCACCAACATGGAAAAGAAAGGTTGTGCCTTTGAACAGAAATAGGATTCAAAAATATTGTAAGCTGTCTTCAATCATATCTTAGTAGAACCAGATACAATTTCTTCCAGGAGACCTCTACTTTGCAAAAGCCTAATCCACCACCCCTATAGCTACAACCATCACTACTCCAATCTTACTTGTATAGCCTCTACCACCCTAGCTTAATTGCCCCCATCTTCCAACATACACACACACAATTTCCTCCACAACCTCACATCCACAAACCATATTATTGTCTATTATAAGTATGAAACCAAGCAAGTCAAAGATGACATAAGGCCAAGGGCTCAAGCATGTCCTTTATCATGATCATGAGTTTGATCGTGGAAATTGGAGATGGAAGGAGAAGGCAAAGTAAGCAACAAAATCATGATTTTTTTACCAAATTTTAACCAAATTCAACACATTCATATACCAAAAAAACAGATGTAACACTGGTTTTAACATAAATTGCAACCAAATGAAATTCATTTTCAAACAACTTAATGAGGATTAGTTAAACTTATGCTGTAAAACAAAACCTACTTAAAAAAACCAACCAATACCCAGCTTAGAGGAAGGAATAAAAAAATAGAATAGGGAATACCATAGAAGTTAACAAAACATAGGAGTAACCTTTGTAAACATTTTCACCTACAACAACCTCAAAAAAATGCAAGAGCCCAAACAAAAAATTTCTCCAAAACAAAAGCAGCAAACCAAACACATTAGCACCCAGAGATGTGCAAGAAATGAAAACCATAGAAACAATTACCTCAGATATGCAGACATCGATTATAGAATCATTTCGATAGGGTAAATTGCCAAGACCATGTTGATGACTTGGTGATCAGAACAACGAAAGATGAAGCCGACAAAAGCAACAAGAAAGCATAAGATAAAGACATACTACTAAGGCAGGGAAAACAATGAGTTGAAAAAGCAAAAGAGGGAACCACTGATGAGCAAGAGATGGTTGAAAGCAAATTGAGAAGCTGAAACCTAAAGCAAGTTCTAGCAAAATATTCTGTCCTAAGTTCAGCATTCAAGCCAGGACATGAAGGCCCAAAAAAAGAATTTTTATAAGAAAACAGCATAATGAAAGAATCAAACCAATAACTTTATGGAAGTAAAATTAACCTACATTATGACAAACATAAAAAGAAAAATTTAATGCAACATATAATTTCATGGTCGTCTTAATAGAAACGCAAATCAAGAGGAAATTGAAATAGATCAATATAACATCATAATTGAATTATTTAACCAAATGCTTACCATTTTCCAAATAGTGATAATCTGTAATCTATTTTATCTGACTCAAAAAAATCTCTAGCAAATGCATTGGCAATATTAAAATGATGTATAACAATGAAATCATATATAATAATGACATCACAAAACAGAGCTCAAATTACCAAAAATAATCAGCAAGTTGATCCCAACAAGTATTTTCATAAAAGGCTGGACAATACTTTTAGGTGTATTATGGGGTTAAAAGAGCTCTAAAGTTGATGAACTGATCCAATTAATTCTTATATCTGTTATAAACGATACCTATACAAAACATATTACTATATAGCTCAAGTTTGCATAATGCAATCCCATTTCAATAAATATAGAAACATATGTCAAATTTGGAGAAGTTAATTAGACAATTCTAAGATTTTTTAATTTTTGTAAATAAATCTAAAATATTCAAAGTTCTTTTGTAAATAAATTTAAACTATTAGAACAAATTTATAGTAAATAAATCCAAATTATTTTTTTAGATTTATTCTGCAATTAAATTACTTATTTGATGAATAATTATCATTTGTGTCAAGATTCTTTAACTATTTTTTTTTTTTATTCAATCTTTTGAATTTCAAGAAAAATTATTATTTTCTCTATTCCTAAATCTTACATGGTATTAGAACAAGATTGCTCTCTTTCACGATGTTCTATAAGAAGACAGTGATGATCAGCACAAATAAAACCCCAATATCTCCTTCCGTTTTTTCAAAATCAATCATCCTGACCTTGAGATTTCCTCCATCCCAATTTTTGCAAAATTTTATTCACAAAATTCCACCAACAACTCATGACTACAGTGATGAATGCACAAAACTTGAGTGGGCTCAATCCATATGGTTGGCCATCAACATCATGAGAAAAATCAAACATTTAACAAGTGAGACGACTAAACCAACAACAAGAGATCCCAAACCTAAGACAATGACAGCTGAAAACTCCCATATCATTCCTTAGCTGAAGTCAACTATTGGACAGCCACGTCATTTTCATCCTATTACACAAGATATGTGGCAAATCATTCGTGATGTCCATTCAAACCTTGAAAATCTTTTTCAAATATTCGAATTAAAAGCTCGACTTTTAGCAATCCATGTAAAGCGAAAGTGTACTAGCTCGACTTTTACAATGAATTGACAACATCATGACAAGAGCTTGTACAATGCTAAGATGATATTTGGGAGCATTCAAATGACCATGATCATCACAAGAAAGAAGAAAACAACAAGGTCTATATGTTTTTAGCCAACCTTAATCAAAGTATGGAAGAGGTCTAAGGCTGAGCTCTTAGCAAGAAACATGTCTTCCATTTGAGATGTTTTATGAAGTGAGACGTCAAGAAGAAAGGAGGAAAATGATATTTCATTCCAATGAAACTATCTCCAACTTGGAAATCAAAAGCTTGCATCTTGCATCCAAAGTTACCGACTTTGAAAAAAATGGACTTACAAAGCTGTGATGTGAATATTTCAAAAAACCATGGCATATTATATGGAGACTTGTTGGAAATGGCATGATAATCCAATAAACTGTAAGCCAAAGTTCAAACACAATGATCAAATCTATCAAATCACTACCGCGAATTTTCCTAAGCCTTTTGTCAACTAAGAGGCAATCTCTTTTTACCAAGGAAAAATTATAGCAAATGTACAAGATATTTCAATCTTTAATGTTTTCATTAACTCCATCTTGTTCTTTGACTCAAAAGAGTAATTCTATAACCAATTCTTATTTGACTGTCAATCCTATTTACTCATGGATTACTCATTCAAGTGTAACTAATCACATAATTATTAATTTTATCTTGATGTTTTATTTTGTTTTTATTGTTTAGTTGGATTTTGAATTTTGTATTACTATAAAGTCCCTATCTAAGAATGCATATCTTTACATACTAATATTTTTATACTTAATTCTTGATTACTTTAGCTCGCGGCCTAGACATTTATTATCTTTTAAAAGACTTAAGCCAATTCATAAACCAATTAATAATTTAGCTTTTTATTTTTAATTCATTAATTAAGACAATTTATAAATCTTTAAAATATTTTCAAAAGGACCAAACATGAAACCCTTGTTGCAATCAATGTAGAGGGCCAACCCTATAGATTCTCTTATAAAGGTTGGGTTCAATCAGTTCTTAAGCTTTACCTAAACCTTGAAAATAAGAACCAACCCAACTTAGCAAGTCTATTTCAACCATTCTGCAATGATTTCAACTAAGAACAATAAAAATATAGCAAAATGCACTCCACGTGCACAGGCCAACTTCAACTAGCACAAAGGTGAAACTTGGGTTAGGTTGGTTGATTTTAGGATAAATGAGGTGCATACCCAAGTATACTCAATTTTGCATATATTGTAACAAAAAATAAACCTAGAACAATGGAACTGACATGAACCCAAACAAAGGTTCAACCAACAATTCAAAGTTAAAAAAAAATATTAAAAACATTAAGCAATTAAGGCACTGAATTTATAAATCTTTTAAAAAATTTTATAAAGACCCCTTATTATGAACAAGATGCCAACAAAAGTCCTTTACAAGTTCTCTTATTAAGGTTTGGCGAAGTCATTCCAATTTACATGATCCTTAAATCAAGAACCAACCAAGCCCAAAAAGCTCATTGTGCTTTTGAAACCACAAATCTACCCAAAACTACCAATTTGGTTCAATTTCGAGCAGGTTCTTAGCTATTTGACTAAATGTCTGCACCTCTGATCACAAGTAGTTAGTATTCACTCAAATTTAAATAAATAATTGTTGAAGAATATGTCTTGGCCATTATAACATACAATATAATTATGCAACATACAACATAAGTGTATGTCATCTACTCGCACATCAAATGGAAATTATTTCATATCTTTTAACACCTTCACATTCAACCATTCTTTGAGGATATCAATTGTTATATCAACAACGTTTATAAGACGCTTGCATCCATTATTGTACAAATCTTGCAGATTATCCTATCTACATTGTGTTTGCATTTGGTCTTCACAACAACATTCTTGAGTTGTGCGCCTTTGATAGCATAATTCTTGAAGATTATTCTATGCATGTTAAATTTGTGCTTGTGCCACACAAATTTAAATTGAAATATCAAAGAAAAAATCATCAAATCTAACTTACCTCTAATTGTACAAATCCATCTCGTTCAAAAGCCCAATTTTGTAAGTGCATCTAAGAAATTGTAATTAACGCTAAATCAAAAGTAACAATGTCCATACAAGAATACAGTAAAACACAAAGATGACAATGTGATTGCATACAAGAATACAGTAAAACCTTCCTTGAAGGACAAGATAACTTGGAATACATGGTTGAATGTCAACTAACTATTTCCAATGTGCTGGAGGAATCCACTAACACAGCATAATAAATATCTATCTAAATAATGACTTGTAGGAAAAAGCTAATTATTAGACTAATGTCAAGAACCAAAGTGTCATTTAAAACAATGCACAACAACATGATATATCTAGAACCAACAAAAGCTTGTGCAAGCAAGAGAAGGCAATTCTAACTATGCCAAAACTTCATGGCCATTAAAAATTTCATGCACATACAAATTACACAAAATAAAATCTATCGTACAAGACATGAGAGATGATTATGTTAGACCTCCTAATTGTCGATTTTCACTAAGAGTCTCAATTAATGCAACTTCACCTAAGTTTGCAATGAAGTGGAGTGATTTAGATCCATTAGCACCAAACTTGATAGAAAAGGTAAAACAAAGATGAATATTAGAAAAAAAGCAATACAAATTAGATTTAACATCCTTGAAAATACAAAAGCAATTGATGATTGTTTCATAAATAAAGACTTTATTTGAAAAAGAGCTTTTATAAAAGGGTTTATGTGAGTAAAAATGAAGTTTTTGTACAATTTATTTCCTGAAAACAGTTTGAAAAGGAAAAATTTTAAAACAGGGCTTAAAATATAAACAATATAAAATATCAATATAATATGTCACCAAAGAATACAAGAAAACAATTCCTTAAAAGGACATAAAGACAACACAAGTTAAAGTATAACTAGATACGTAACTTTGGAGGATCAAATGATATTTCTATCAATTCTTTAATAATAGTAGCCATAAATTCTTGCACTCCACATAACCATCACCACAATCCATATCCCTCAAAAAACCTAATAGATCATCATGAAAACCATAATATTTGTTTGGGTTTTAGTGAATTCATTAATCAGCATCACAATGGCAATCTTTTTTAAGTTTTTATAATTGTCTGATTTCTTGATCATGTCCTCCATTATGTATGACAATGCATGCTATATATCATATATTTTAAGGCTCCTTTTATGTCTGACATCATTTAGCGAAGATTCAGTGTCTTCTTTCAACATGCTCTTTCACATTTACCACGATTACGAAGAACTTTCAATCAGATACTTCCAATCACTCTTTTCGATGTGATCGATCAGAAACATGCCCCTAACATGGTTTCATCTGACAAGTAGAACCAATACAAAAACCAAAATAGGAGCAAGATTCCCCGAGTTGATGACCTATTACCTCAAGCATCAATTGGTGTAAAAACAAAAAGGGGCTATGCTAGCAAACATTACAAATTAGCTGTGGATAAATGGTGTACTACAATTTATTTTACATGATTTAAGCATATTATCACAATTGCTGTAATCAATAAATTAATCATGCAAGTCCATAAATATAACAATCAAGGACTTCTTATTTGAACTAAAATTTATTTTACATGATTTAAGCATATTATCACAATTTCTGTAATCAATAAATTAATCATGCAAGTCCATAAATATAACAATCAAGGACTTCTTATTTGAATTTGCTACAAGATCATGTGTTTTAAACTCTTCCAAACAAACACATCTTGTAGTGTTTAAAAACCAATGTATGTGCAGAAATTCCCTTGACCATTTAATTGTTTTAACATCATATATGTTGTTCATGTTTTAGAATGACTAAGATTATCATGTTCATCATAACAATATTTGTTTTGAATTAAACTCAAGACATAGCTGTAATTTCAAATTTTAACCCTAGGTTAAGTAATTAAAAGACAACCTATGGTACCACACTAGAAATTTGAAGCAACAACCAAACACAACAACGGAAAATCTCATAACCCAACCAGTGTGAGATATTAATTGGGCTGGCTTACCCAAGGTTAGCTAACCCTAAATCCCAATCCAAACAGTTTCCTAAGTAACCTCAATGTTATGCCCACCAAACAAGGGATTAGAGAAAATCATTTACAAAGCCTCAAACACAATAATTCAAAATAAAGAGGCATATAGCTCTAGTTTTGGTGCAGAAATTTAAACTTCCTTAATAAAACACTGTTTATTTCCAGCATGTAATTTCCCCGCTGTCACAGTCATGAAATAAGATAGATTGCTGCTCTAGTTACAGTTTTCAATATCCAGCATAAGATAGGAGACCAAAATCTCAGCATAAAAAATGGTTCTTTGAAGGAAATCATATAAGAAGCACAAGCACTTAGGGACTACAATCGTCCAGAATGCCCTAATGCCAAGCATCAGCCTATCAAGAAGCATATATTAATATTGTGGCATGAAAATACTATTAGTCTCAAAACTATAATAAAAAAAACGGGATAGTTGTATTGATAGAAACCTTGCATTTATCAGGTCACTTCTACTATGCAAAACAAGTAAATTTGGCAAATAGATTGGAAATAGAAGACAAAAAAATGGGTGCAATCATACCTGGTGTAAAAAAATGATTCAGAAGCCTCAATAATAGCAGTACAACAATCCTTATCAAATATCACCTGCAGCAAACGATCAAAAGTACAAACCGATCAAATACTAAAACAAACGAACAAAAAGAACTGGCAGATTCAAGGAAAGTGCAGATAATTCCGGTAGAGCTTGCGCGGAAGGAGATGGGAGCAGCTAGCATGAACGCCGAAAAGGGATGGTAGGCGAGGCGAAGGTACCTGGGCCAGGAAAACGACGGCGAGTAGCGACGGCGAGTTGGAGCTTAACGGATGTAGGAAGGACGGTAATGGTGCAAAGGAAATGGAATGGGATTTCGGTTTGGGAGACGGACGATAACAATGGAGATCGACTTCGCTCCAAGGAGAAATCGCCGCAGTAGACGAAAAGGGAGCTCAACGCCGCACGAACATAAGACCACTCTCAGCCGAATTAGGTTTAGCAAGGTTAGCGCTCAAAACGGGTTAACTAACCCGTTACCATATTGGGTTATAACGCGTTTGGAAGAGGGTTTGGGGTTAAACCGGGTTCGGTTTAACCCTTTTAACCCGGTGCTGCAAACACCGCGGAAATAGACCAGTGAGGTTAGGGTAACACACCTCCCAAAACAAAAACGTAATCCAAAGCGAAAGATCCAAGGCAAAAGCGCTTGCACAAGATCAACAGGCTGGGGATTTCTTTGGCACCCTTTACAAAGCATGACTTTTTAAAAATATAAATTTTGAAATATAGTAAATGTTTTCACAGATAAAAAATTTTTTATTCTCAGAATAATAATTAAAAATATTTATTATTTGACAAATTAAATAAAAAAATTATAATTTTATAAAAATTATTATTTCATTAAATACTCCTTATAGCATATTACTAAAACATGAATTTCTAAAAAACATATAATAATAATAGTGTTTAAATTATCTTATTTGTTTATTAGCTTAATATTAAATAATAATGATATCAAATCATATTTTTAAATTAATTTAATTATGATTAACCTCTTTTATATTATTGATATAAATTTATATTTCTCAAAAAAATAATGTTATTTTTTCTAAAGATAAAGAAGAATTATCATAATAATGATAGCACTTAAAAAAATGTATTTATTTTGACCAAAGACTAGTTTTTAACAAGTCTCAAATAAAATATAATAGTTTGCTAGAGTTATCCATAAGCTTCAAGAAAAGCATAGATAATTATTTCTTTTTCTATTGCTAATACATCAATTAAAATATATTATGCCTAAGTTCAACAAATTGATTGTGTGCATATATCATGCTAAAAAATCAAAAGGATTTTTCTTTTCTTATTGATAGGTACTTTTAACATTATAGTGAGCAATATAAATATCGTGCAAACTTTATTATAGAAAGAATATCATGCATGAAGAACTCATGATTATAGAGCTAAGGAATCTTTTTTTTTCTATAATTTCTAAAAAAAACACTATAGCCAACAACATGTTCGCATGTGACCAGGATTCAATTTTAATATTTAAAAGGATAATATATTCTTAATATCACATTGTTATTCTTGAGAATGCGATAAGTATTTATTACTTATAAAGGACTAAAATGCAAATTGTTTTTTCAACTTTGAAATGAGTAATAAAAAACTATTTGTAAATAAAGAATTTAATTTAAATTTTGCCATCACAAAAAGCCTCACTTAGTGAAGCATGAAACATAAACAATATAAATCTCATATATAATATGAAGATCAATAATTCTAATTCTTTTTGTTATATTAAATTATAATTATGATATAATAAAGTATATCTTAAGGGAAGGATTATTATGAATTGGAGTGCTAAAAAACAAAATTATAAAGAAACCAATATAACCTTTTCCAAACTTTTTTATATGACACAAAAGTATAATTATAACAAATAAATTACATATATATATATATATAAAAATGTGTGTGTGTGTGTGTGTGTCTGTATATGTGTGTGCGTGTGCATGTGTGTATGTGTGTGTATGTATGTGTGTGTGTGTGTATAGGTGTGTGTTTTATTTTCAAAAAGTCTTGAATATAATATATGTGAGAAGAGTTTTTTATGATGAAAAGTGATAAAACAAAAAGAACATTAATAATATATTATCTATGAAGCATACACAGTTTGATGTTGTTTCTGTTATTACTATTAAACAACCTAAGATAAATAAGAGAAAGTAATGGGCAAAGATTATAACTTAAACAAAGCCATGAAAAGAAATTACCTATCATCACCTCTCTTAGGAAGTCTTGGTATCACGAAGCATTATTGTGTCTACAATGGTCACTATTATCTATTTTATATCATTTAGAATTTCTTCCAACTCTTTAATGACTACATCCAACTAATTTATAAGTAACATGACTTGAAGAGACCTATCAAACATCTTTCTTTTAAAGACTCTTATAAGAATTTTTTACACGATACCATAAAGCTAGAAAAGACAGAAGAGCAACTCTCCTTCCATAAAGAAATAGATAAACCATAATACATTTTTTATTTGTAGTTGCTTTGTGTATGCCAACAATAAAGATTATCATGTGTTAGTTCACTCAAAAAGTCCTATTCATAATATTTTAATATATATGCAATGAGTACTCATGTGTCATGGCATTTCTTAATCAAGATATTCATCAATCCTCCATTCAAAGATGCAAATTACATCAAGTTGATCTAATTCCAATCACTTTTGGTGCCAATGATTTATCTCCAAATGGTAATCGTATAATGAAGCAATCATCAATGCTAATAATAATTATAAATTTTGGCATAATGAATATGCTCTTTTTCATGATGATGCATGACAAGGATTGTTGATGCTAGTTTTAAACTACCAAACTTAATCTACATAGGGTTGGCTATGACTTAATATACTTAAATAATGCAAAATCTAAATTTTATTTTAAAAACCAATAGAAACTTTTATAAAATATAAACCCTAAAGTCCATGCATATGAACACAAAAAACATACAATATACATCAAACATTCTACTTTCCACCATACATGTCATAATGCATTCAATTTAAAGAATTTAAAACTTTATTACAAATAGTATTTCAATCAAGTAATTAATATCTAGCTATAAAGTGTGCTTGATTAGTATGTCATTCATGAAAATAATACAAAGCTAAAACATAGAAAAATAATAAATTGCTTGTGTGAAAGTTTACAAAGAATGTAAAAGGTTTGTTTAAATTATTTTAATATTATAAGAGCTAATATATGATAATAAGTAGTGATTTTATAGGACGATAAGAATTAATTTGAGGTGCTATTGGAATAAAGGATAGCATTGCTAGAATATTCTAATAGTAAAGAGATATGCACAAAAAGTAGCAAGGATACAAATGGAATGTGAAAAAGAAAATGTTGATTATAAACATATCTCCTAAATAAAATACAACCCTTATGAAAAAATAGTACAAAAATACATAAGAATATTAAAAAATTGATAATAACCAAACTAAAAAACAATGGAAATGTTTAACAAAATCCAACGACTCTGCTCCAATTAATATATGATACCTCATAACTAATTATGCACAATCATAACAAAAATAGCTCAAGATGTCTTTTAAAAAATCATCTAAAAAAATAACTAAACATCTATAGTGAATTGGACTTTAAAATGTAAATGATGATTATAAACACATCTCTTAAACAAAATAAAATTCTTATGAAAAACAATAATGAAGAAATACATGAGAATATTAAAAAAATTGATAATAGCCAAACTAAAAAAGCAATAAAAATGTTTAACAAAATCCAACAACTCTACTCCAATTAATACATGATATCTCATAATTAATTATGCACAATCATAACAAAATAATTCAAGGTGTCTTTAAAAAAATCAGTACAAATAATAACTAAACATCTATAGTGAATTAGATTTTAAATAGTAACTAAACATCATACTTTAACAATGTCTTTTATAATTTCAAAATCTAGTAGACCATAATGCATACTTATGCTCATCAAATGAGGTATGCAAGCAATCTACATAGTCCTCATGATTACAAACCTAATCATGTGCTTTAAACATGCACAAGCTTGAACCATGCTAGGGTAATGAGTCTATATTGAACTGCATTTTGCTTCTATTTGTACTTAGATCTGTGATTTAATGCTCATCATGTCATTTGATGCACACATGCATCCCCTACATGTGTGTGTAAACATACGCATACAATGTCTACTTAAGTGTATTATATTTTATTTTACAATGTGTTGATGGGCATTCCTACCCAAAAAGGCATATGAATAAGATTGGACATCATACGAATAAAATGATAATTTTTAAAAATCTTTTAAAATAATATAAAATGGAAACTTTTTGGATAACTTTGAATAAAAATCTATCAAATGTAAACTTTTTGGATAACCTTAAGAATAGCTCAAATTGGTCATCCTATATTATCTACAAGGAATTGACCAAGAGGAGTGATACTTTACAACAAGATGTTATAAGCTTTACTTGCTTATTAGTTTGCAAAAAAATTGCTTTAATTTTCACATCACTAATTCACCATCCCTCTTGGTGTGCTTCCATAGGACCCAATAATAAGAGTGATGAACATATCGATTATAGCTATGGGGACTTATGTATAAGCTTATAATAAAGAGTCAAGTTTGTAAGAGTTAACAATAAGCTAACTCCTAAGCTCAATAACAAATCTAACTTACATCAAAATTAGTGTTTAAAAGAACCCAAATGTCCACATTTTCTTAGTTAAACCATTTTTTTCATTTGGAAATTCATTATAATTCACATGGATCATTGACAATCATCCTTTAAAACTCCACTAATACTAAATTTTTGTAAATTTGCAACTTTATTGTATTTAAGTTAATTCATTTCTAGCTTATAACTAATATTCTCATGCATAATACTTTAACTTAATTCATTTCTAGCTTATAACTAATATTCTCGTGCATAATACATGCAAAATCACAATCTATATTTATCATAAGTACACTTGATTAATCGATTGGTGTGGTCCATGCCCTATGACTATCATAAATAGAATCTTCTTAGAGGATATATTTATTGAGCTATTACAAGATAATTTTACAATGAGTATGACTATCCAAACTTGTGTCATTCTCCAAACATGGCACCTAATCAAATAGCTATTGAATACTATTGTCTTCTAGATGACATTCATAAGAAAAGCTATTAAAACAATAGTTCAGTCACCCTTTTCTTCCACATTTGTTCAAAAAAGTTCATTATCATATCTCTACCCACTTAATATAGAAATCAAAATGGAAATCAACATTGAACAATGGATAACTTGATGATATTAACATTATTATCAGTAGACCTCTATTGTGTCATCTAATTTCTCACTCTCTATCTCCTCTAAATGTGAAGGTGTACCTCCAAAAGTAGTAAAATAATATGTGTAAGTTGACACTAGCTCAACAAACAAATAAAATCTAATATAATACTAAAATAAATATTATTTCATTTTTAACAGAATAATAAAGCCACTAGAGTAGCACAATAATCATATGAAATATAGTATAAACATGACACAATATTGTTATTTTATTTTAGTTTACTTATCATATAACGTCATCATCAAAGGGCTTAATTCCTTCCTTATCTATCACTATCCACTAAAAAAATCATAAGTTGTACCACTTGAATCTCAATGGCTTCATGAAGAGAACATGCCTCAATGTCAATGAAATAATCATATGACATAGTGTTCATATAAAACAACCAAAAAGAAAACTATCATCATTCCTAATAGCCAATGAGAAAGCCAACTTCAATCCTATTGGATTTGATATCATATCACATCTCATATAGCTCCAACAATATGGGATATTAGTAAATCAAGGAACCCTGATTCCTCTTCATATATATGTACCATCCCAATTGTAAAAAAAATGATATTTTATTATGATTTTGTATTACTAAAAATTTTTTAGAATTCATATGAATTTTTAAGGATCTAAAAATTTTCTTTTGAAAATTTTTACATTACTAAAATGGAGATACAACATTTTGAAGAAGAGATGTGTTCTAAAAAACAAACTATATAAATTATTTAGACTTTAATGACATTAAGTTAGTCAAATCAAAGTATTTGAAGTAAAAAAAATGAAAATTTAAAGGATTTAATAATTAATTATTTTATAAGCTTAAAAATCCCAAAAATTATTAAAAATATTAATAGGACTTAGAAATAACAAAATTTGAATGGAAGATAGAGATTATAAAGATTATCATAATAATTGTTTCGACACAAAAAAGGTACAATGATCTCAAAATAAAAGGCCATTCAATTTTCAAATAAAATAATAAATAATATAAATATTTTAAGTTTGCAAAATGATTAAAAATACTAAATCATACCAAAAAAAATATAAAAATTGAATGACAAATAGAACTCTTTAATGAAAAATCATATGAAATATATTTAGAAAATTTTTGGAAGTCAAACTGATATAATAATGTAAGGAATATATGGATCCTTATGTTTTAATTAAAGCTTAATTTAGTTAAGTACTTTAAACCACGAAGTCCAAAAGGAAGGACCCAATCCAAGGGTGAACCAAGTACTAAAAATGCTAATAAAGGAAGTCGAGTGATTGTTAGGAGTAGAGGAAGGATAGAGCGAATCAATAAATTTGAAGAGATTAGATGAGGGGAAGAATAAACTAAGGCTATAAAGGGGGTACATGGTTGACTATTATAGTAATTTTTTAAATTAAGGGAAAATGCTAATTTCAACTAATCCAAAAGAGAGAAAGAGAGAGAGAGGAGAGTGAAACTACAAAAGTGAGTAATCAAGAAATAGATTTGTAAAGAAAAATTTAAAAATGATTTCTTGTGTACCAAGTAAAAAAAAGGGAGGAAAAGAAAGATTTTTAAGAGAATTTCATGTACTAGTAGAGTTCTTAGGCGAGATCACTAAAATTAGAAATCAAGATAGACAAGTGTAACACTTGGGATTGAAGAGGATAAGAAATTAATATCGAGTAATGTCTCAAGAGATGAAGCACTAGATGAGGAGTAGCTCCTAATAATCTTCTAGGTGATAGAGTACAATGATGAATTATATCATATTAACTATTAAGAAAATTATTCTAATATTTATATAAGATATCATGATGTTAAGATATTGAGATATATTTTGAGATAAAACCCATTTACATTAAGATAAGATTATCCAAAAGAATAATATCTCAATTTAGTGTGATTAGAATATCATATTTAGTATCAAAATTGACCCTCTATTAGTCTAATATAGTTAGAGAATACATAAAGTAAAAGCTGATGGTCTTGTGACACCTAAGATTAAAGAGGATTGGAAGTGAATATTGGATGGTGTCTTGAGAGAAACCACTACATGAAGAGTGGTACTTAATAGGTTTTAATGTGGAGTGATACATGGATGAATTGTATTATATTAATTATTAAAAGAGTAATTCTAATATTTATATGAGATGCATAGTCTTAAGATGTTAAAATATATTTTAAGAAGAAAACTCACTTTAGTTAGGATGGAGTGGCCAAAGGAGATAATATCTCAACTTATTAAAACCAAAATATCATAGCTAGCTCTATGTCTAATATGCATATTTTTGATATACTCCTATATGATGCATAGTGACTTCATTAGGAATTATAATTTAAATTTGAAATTTTAAAGATGATTATGATGCTTATTTGAATTGACATTGATTGTTATTTCTTAATTTAAATATGATACTATATTATCAATTGATTTTCTTAGATTCTATTATATCTAAGTCTGTTGTAATATTATGTTATTAACTAATAAGGGTGCAAGAGAAATATCATTAAAAACTCAATTGTTAATTATGTGGAATTGGAAAAGAGAAGAAAAATACAATGAGTAAGGATAAGAGTTATTTGAATAAGAATAGGATATTTTTTAGAAAAAAATATATAAATAGTGATCATTCAAAGTGGCTTATCTCATTATAGAATAACATATTATAAAATTAAGGCCACTATCTGAAATAACATATTTCAGAGATAGTCTCAAACGAGCTACTATTACGACGTATCACATTTAAGAATAACATTTTCTAGAAGGAGATAGAATTTGAAAGATGTGAAAAGCCTTGTCTTAAAACCAACAAAAAGAGAAAGGTAAATTATTGAAAGAAAAAATAAATTAAAGAAATTTATATGACTTCTTAAATAAAATATTAGGTTTTCCACAAAGAAAAAATAGCATTTTATTAATATGCTCTTAATATGGTGCTTACTTATTTAATCGATATGTTTTCTTTATATATTATTATAAACATGTAACTAATATCTAATAAGGGTATGGTAACATATACTTAGCTATCTTATAGATAATATTAATGATTATTCAATGAGTTGAGAATAATATCATAAGAAAATCCAATTTCATATTATTTTACCATTCCACATGTAGTACCCCACCTAACTAATTCATAATAACTAGTAAAAATATATTTGTTTAACATGTGATGATACACTGTCTTAAGATAAACCTACATAATGTTAATATAAAAAATGCCATAATAATATGATATTCATAACCATATAAAAGAATAAAATAATGAGTAAACCAATAATTCCTGATAAATCATAAAACATATTTTCATGGTGGTTATCTTATTTCTCATTTTCCAATAATACTCTTAAGGGACTAATTTTTCTTTGAACCATTATCCTCTTGATCCAATAATCAATATCATATGACCTCAACTGATATCCAATAAAAAACAAAGAAATCTTAACTTAAACACTATAGATATAATACTAATGGTATTGTGTATAAGAACATCTTCACCCCATCAAATAAGGTCAAGCCATCTATAGGGCATCTTCATCCTTATATGATGAGGATAATATCTCAGAGAATTAATTATTTCATTTTATTTTATTCTTAATAATCTTTCAAATCATAATTTATAATTATGTTTCCTATTCTTATCTCTAATATAACTTAAACAACTTATTCTTTCTAACAAACATTTTATGAGATTACTTTTACAATGATGTATGTCAAGTGTCCATAATATTAAGGTAAATATAATAAAATTGATATTAAATCAAATACTTGAATCATTACATGTAAATAAAATAGTACAAATCATACTATATAAAACATTAAGAAAACCCAAATAAAATTATTTAAATCACATAAAATATAGTATTGCATTTATATCATAGGTTACTATATTTTTTACTTAGATTTGAGATGAATTTGCCTCATCCAATATCTTTAGCCTCTCTTTTCTTACAATGAAATGCATGAATCAAAAATATTATTTAATTCATTAAAGGTTATATAATTATTATTATGCTGAGCTAAATGCCCCAAATAATTCCTTTTTTATTTCCGATATTTATTTTATTTTCCATATTCTTTGTATCATATACATTTTTACATTGTATAATTGATATGCACTCATAATTATGACCAAACCTAATTAATTATGTAATACAATCATAGATATTATACCATATTATTTAGAATTTTCTTGCCTCTAATATTTTACCAATTTAGCCCTTCTTAACTTCTATTAGTCCTATAAGATGATCACCCACATCATACTTACATGATCTACTCATAAGAATCATAGTTTTATCAATATTATCTCTCTTTCTTAATAAATTTGTCCTAGCATATAATCCCCTATTTTTCACTGATCATATAATATCATCTTTCAAATCGTACAATATGACTAATCCCTTTGTTACCCATCTGACTAGTTATTCTAAAATCCATATAGAATCAACTGGTTAATACTTAGATGATGCCTCAATAGATTAATCCTATTACCTATTCCAACCATTTTAAACTAATCATATAAGTATGATCAAACCCCCTTGTACTTTTATGATACTACTTAGTCATCTAAAAACTCCTTTCTTATTTCTCAAGTTTAACTCAAATCATTTCTTAATCATTCCCACAACTCTTCTAATTTCATACAATGTTTAAATGCATTATACTTGCATATAATCAATTGAACAAAAATAAAGAATACCAAAACAAACTCATACATTCTCTAATTTGCTTCTTCTAATCTCATGCTATGGTTGATCCTCACTTCTTCCACTTCTTCATCTATTATCTTGCTTCCAAATGCTTCCTTTTAGTTGTAGTGACAAGTTCTAGTCTCCTTTCCACTTTCTCATTTTATCTTTTCTCAACCTTTCTCTCTTTATTTGATCCATTTCTTTTCTTCTTTCTTTATTTCTTTCTCTCTACTCTCTCTCCTTAAATCCCTTCTTAATAACCTACCTAACATAATCAAATCCTCCATTAAAACCATTCAATAACTAAGGTGATAAGACTTGAGTTAGTAAATTACCACTATGTTTACCAATAATAAAGATAATTACTTATAACTCCTTTCACTTTAAAAATTCATAATTAGTTATTTAGATTTCCAAAAATTAAAAACTTAATAACTTTGAATTCCCTTATTTTCAATGGCATACCCAAATAAAATTTTTAATTATATTTGAAACCATGATATGTTTCTTAAGATCATGTTGATTTAATAATATTTCAACATTTTCTTTAATATTTAATTCACATTCAAAACCAATATTTTATTCAAGATAATAAAAAGAAAATATGAAAAATCATTTGATAATGACGTAATTTATCTAACCCCTAAGGTTAGTCATATGGAATGATAATATAAAAAAACATGAAAATCATTTGATAATAACTTAATTATGAAATCAATAATATAATATTTTATTTACATTATATTTATCAAATTTACCTAAGTAAATTTAAGATAAAAATATATTTTCCAAATTCATTTTTCATTTTGTTTTTTTACATGTGCCACATATGCACATTCGTCACCAAATGATCTTTTTTAATTTATATATTACATAATTTCTATGACTATTAGATTCAAAACATCATATATGATTTTTATCTTTTTTATTGTATTAATGTGCTATAAGTTGTACCTGACATATTATACATTTTTTGCATTTCTTAATAATGTATCATCTGTGTATTTCATGTAACATGCTATCTAAACAAGCTACTCGATAGCCATCCCAACCATACTTCACTTTTTCTTACTTTCACTATTCTACAACTTAACATACCTTAAATTGAATCCACATATGGTACATAAAATTCAATATATCATATGTACTATCAACAAATAGTTTTCAACCACATACTTAACTTCCTAGGAATGTATCTTACATTGCACTAGAATATAATATGCTTGGTTTAAGATACTAAGAAATTTTTGGAATTCTATAAAACCAACAATTTTACTATTGTTGAGATTGAACTTGATAGCATTACATTACTTAAAATGATCTATGGTAGCCAAAAACCACATTGAAAAATCATTGATAGCATTCAACAAATCAAGTTTGAGTCTAAAGCAATTTCAATATATTGGCTTTTTATCTATAATGATGGCAACAAAGAAGTCAAAAGTATAGCTACAATAGTGAATCAATTAAAGAATGTACAAACATGGGATGACTTTAGCATTCCACTTCAATGCACAACCCTAATAATCATGGATAAATGCTTATCTACCTTACGTTCACTCATCATGCAAATTATAAAGTCTGATCACTCTATGACAACATTGCTACGATAATTAAATTAAAAAACATTGATGCCAA
This sequence comes from Vanilla planifolia, assembly GCA_023846275.1. Classification (NCBI taxonomy): domain Eukaryota; kingdom Viridiplantae; phylum Streptophyta; class Magnoliopsida; order Asparagales; family Orchidaceae; genus Vanilla; species Vanilla planifolia. The sequence continues at coordinate 11,297,987 of CM043866.1, read as the reverse complement.
TGAAAAACTATGTACAAATTTTTTATCACACCATAACAGACAACATTTTGCTTCCTTTCTTTTGCATGTTGGATCATTAACTGAATTAAGTTGATGAAGATTATCAGTGGACAAATGTGCATTGTGTGTTACTATTCACAAAGGTGGATTTTCAGACTTGAATTTCTATCGCTTTGATCTTTAACAAAGAGGGATCTATACTATTTAGATTTTGTGCTCATCATAATTGAAAGTTTAGTCCACTTCATTGATAAGATAAATGTTCAAATATAATAAGTTGGATAACAAACTATATTGAATTGGTACTATTATTATCCATCTCATAATAACAGAGCCTATTTTGTTACTATTCATCATGTTGTGTTCTTGGACTAGGCTAACTACCAATTCATTCTGCTACGATGCAGAGTTAGTACTATTCAGTTTTATGCTTATCACTGTTAAAAAATCTGCTTGACTTATGTATCGCACAAATACATTAATTTATAACAAATATGGCCTAATCACTTTGATACATCATACACACTTTAACTATTATGATCACTTAACTATGTTTGCATAGCATTCCATCATAATTGTAGCAGAATAAGACATTCATGCACTTACTAAGAGCATCATTGCATTTTAGTTTACCATGGTCTACCTGTGATGTCAATTCCTAATGCACAGGGCATTTCATTAGCTAGTTTTATCTTATATGTTTTGCAAATCATAATATAAAAATATCTTTTAAGTAAAAAAATCTTAACATACTATATGTTGTGGCTAACATACATCATGTTCCCTTTCTAGATGGAAATGAGAACCACTAAAATCCACTTAGTGTCCACTCCAATGCAATCCAAACATGCTCAAAATTTTATAATCCCAATTCTAATGTTTACAGTAAGCTAAAACCTTTTCTACATCTTGCATAAAAATCAATTAAATTCATAAAATAATTCCAACTCTTCTTATCTCTTCAATAACTTCTTTCTCTATTCTTCCTTATTACATCAAGTCCTCCTTTGCTCTTTATTTTATTCTAACAAGTACCTCCACTCCCTATCACTTTTCACTTGTTTTTTCTTACACTTCTTTCTATAAGAACAACTCCTTCCCTACTCTTCTTTCTCTTCTTTTATAGTTCTATTCCTTTCTTACTTCCTCACTAGCTTCTCAAACTACCTCTTCCTTTTTCCTTCTTATTCAACTACAAGCTCAGGTGGTGTATACTTAAATGCTCAATTACTAGTTTATCTTCAATAATTAACAAAATAACATTTGTGTCCTTTTTAAAAGACTTCACAACTAATTATTTAAATTTTAAAAAATTATAAACTAATGATATTAGATTCCTCTTAATGAGCTATATTTAATGGCATGCTTAAATAAAAAATTTTAATATTTTTTAACATGACACTTTTTACAAAGACATTAAAATAATAATATTTTTATCAATAATAATAATACTTAAAAATATTTTATTAAAATGCTTATACTTACATCCACATTCTTAATATCTATAACATATTTATAAAAAATTCTAAGATGTTATACCTAGACTCATGTATTGTTACGATAACATTCCAATCTTACTAGTTAGGTATTGTCTTGATCTAATCAAATTTGATTTTTATCAATGGGATCCTTCTCACTTGGCCACTCATCTTAAAACTATAACTCTAACATGTTTAACTATAAAGTTCTCATTAAATCCAAATAAAGATTGCCCCTAAAAGGTGTCTCACCATTTCAAGACTTATGATTTCTCTTATGAAGCTTAGGATCTTGTTAGGATATGTGAACCACGAGAAAAGTGGTGAATTGTGACTTTTAAAACTTAAAATAGCAAGCTGAGTATATGAACAAGATTATTACTATTGTAGCCAACTATTGATTCTTTTAAAGAAACTATTGACTCATTTTATAAAACTTTTTGTGTGATACATAAAATAACTAAAAGAAATTAAAAGCAAGGAAGTAACCTAACTACTTTTTAGGTGATTTATCCACATCCACCCCTAGTTAGATGACTAGACTTGTGCTTACAAAGTCACGCCCTTTTGCAAAAGCTAATAAAGGTAAAGCATACAATAAGAAGATCCACAAAAGGAATCTATACTATGCTCAGAGAAGTTACAAACATAAACTCATAAGAGTCAAACCATAATGACTAAAGAGTAATAGTTCAACACTTTCTTAATATAATCATCCAAGATTCTATACCTTTCACTTCTTCACTCAAGTGGTGTAGCTACTAAATGAAATTATAAAGATGTTTTCAAGTGTAGTGAAGTGAAGAGATTTTAGCAAGCAAGAGATTGTAATAACTCTTCCACATTATAACTTCCAACAAAATGTTTGAATGTGTATGCACTGTTAAGCTTAGGTAGCTCTTTAAAGTTATGGCCATAAGTACATTAACTTTTTTTTTTCAAATGTATAGTTTGCTACTTATAATATCCAATCAGTTAAGAAGATCTAATAGCTAAAATTAGATTTCTAATGAGATTACCTAGCCATTAGAGTTCACAAGATTTATTAATACAAATATAATATGGAGATCATGTTAAGGTAATACAAAGAAAGAGTTGGTCACATGGAGAAATGACTATTTGATCTACTCATTTGAGTTATTTGAAATATATCATACAAGCATAATAATGAATATTTTATTTCATAATTCATGGATAACTCATAAAGTTAAAATTACTTTACAAATGTTTATACTAGACAATGATGAGGATCGCACGAGTATGTTGTCCATAAAGCTTATATGTTTTCTCTATTATCTTAGAATCATGCATGTTTGATAAGAAGATTATATGTGTATGATATATTTTTGAACTTAATTCAAATGTTCTCATGCTTATAATTACTTCATACAAGTAATATAGATAAATTGCTTTTGTATGAAGAGTTTTTAGTTTTATTACTATATTATAATGATATGAACCATACTCATATGTTATGATATCATTATATAATGATTGTTAGCTCAATTTTTTTCTAAACTAAGTGTTTTATTTAAGAAGAAGACCATGCAAGTATGGAAGGGTATATCATTTTGTACAACATGTGTAATTACTTAGAACATAGAACATCAACCAATATTGTACAAAGCTAATAATGGATAGATATTATTGATGTGCAATATCTTTTTTATCTCATTAAAGATAGTGGTTGTACTAATATGATGAGATCATCTATGACATACACCTTAACATTCAATAGGTAGTAATCATAAAGAAAAAAGGCTACTTGCATAAATACGAAAAGAGATATCATTTTGTATGATTAAGGTGTAATTTGAATATAGAGCTTTGTATGTCAAATTTAATCCTTTCTGTACTTTATTATTGTTAAACCTAAGATGATTTTATTATGAAAACACATATGTTCTAACCTTTAATTAATTATTAAGCACAACTTAAACTCATGAATGAGAGATATAGCACAAATGCATGAGTGAGCAAGTAGAATGATCTCAATAAATACAATCATACATGCCACAATGGATGAAGTGAAGGTTTGACTTTTTAACCATTTGATGTAATAAATGAAGAGCTCTAGATCAATAGCCACTTTACTAAGAGCTTCTTCCAAATGATTTCTTATAATGAAAGTTGACCTACCTTTCTTGAGCAAATTCACTAATACTTGTACACATTCTTTTCATGTGAATTACTTTCATAATCTTCAATATTCATGAATCTATATTTATGCTAGTATGTCACACAACATGTTAGTTAATAATTGCATGGTGTTATTATCATCAAACCTCTCAAGAAATATGATAAATAGATCTACCATCTTGTAATCCATGTAAGACTTATTCTTGAAAGTGACTTGCCAGCCCCAAAAGGGTGGTAATTTATTTACAAAGCTAAAATTGAATTCAAATCAATTTCAAGCCCAAGATAAATACAATAGAGGCCTTTTTTTTACTCAAACCAAATTCAACTGACTCAAATATTCTTACAATTAAAATCTCTTATTTAATTTAATAGTTATTATAAGAAATTTTTGAAATTATTTCTTAACTTTTTAAAACATTTGCTATAATCATATTAATTGTGAATCAAATAAATTGAATAAGAAAAGCAAGTAAAGAGAGCACTACATATTTTTAGTGGTTTGACCACTAATACTTTGCCTACATCCATCTCTAATAGACTCAATCAGGCTTTTACTAACTAATGTCTTTTGCCAATCAATTAGTCTGCCACAAAACTTTGATCTCACTCTGATCAAATAACAACTCCATTAAGCTTACAAAAATAGGATAGCACATGACCAGATGACAATAATCAAGTTAACAAAAAATTGGAATGAAATGCAATAACAATAGGTCTTTGTATAATAGGACTATAACCAACGAAGTCTATGAATGGCATAATATCTAAGATGCATATAAAGAGGTTACCATTTGAGAATCAATAGAAGAAAGTGAAAAACACGAATGTAGTGCAATAGGAAGGACACAATGCTTCTTAAAATACATTTTTTAATTAAGCCCATGAAGCTTCTTTTTTGAAAATATAATAATAGAATAATCAATCTATTATAAGTGAAGTTAGAAGGTAGAAGGTGGGAGGTGATTTTGAGCAAAAATGGTTAATAATGACATGAAGGATGACTTGTCTTCACCCTTTTGAAAGTATTTATGTAAGCTTACACTTCTTCAATTAGTAGTTTTCTATCTTTATGGCCTCTAGAATAGCCTTACAACAATGGTATGTCTGAGGCATCTCACATCCTCAAAAAGATCATTTGTGGAGGATTCAAGTGAATCTATAGGTCCCTCACTAATTTGAATTAAGTTTCCTTCCTGCTAAAATGGACAGCCTAAGATGATCTTTGAAGGAGATGAGATTTTAAAAATAAAAGCTTCTTTCAAGTTCATACTAATTGAAAAATTATCAAATCGATGATCAAATATGGAGAAGATTCATGCAACCTTAAACTGAAATAGACTTTTTAGCTCATTTTTAGTATGGTTTCTAGACCATCATCACATTCTAATTAAATTCATCAGGGAGGAAGACTACCTTCACTACTACTTTCATAAGTCTTTACACACTATAGAGTTTTAAATGAGAGTTCTTAAATGGCACCCTAACCTCCAACTAAACTCAAAACCTTCTATAGCATTCATTTGGATTTCAATAAAGAACATTTTAATCCATCTCTTCAACAAAGCAAGTGTATACTCTTTGGCATCAATAATTATCCCTCTCAAAGTTGATGTGGTGAGAATCAACTTAACTTGGTCTAACTTTGCAAGGGCTTGCATAAAGATGGATTTGGTAAAGGATTTGCCCACCAAAATAATAATTTCAAAAAAAAGAGGAAGAAAATGTGGTCTCTAATAAAAAAAATCCAATCTTCTTAGCTATTATTGAGGCCATTGTAAATAGGGTCAAGATACTCTTCATTGTAGGCATAATAGAAATGCAACGAATTTGCAACTAATGTCAAATAAGCAAAAGATTCTTACTGGATTAGCTATGTTGAATCTTCCTAATCTAGTGTTGATAATAAGTTATAATTACAAGATTAAGGGAAATTTACATTAAGATAAATCAACACTAGAAGATGTCTACAAATAAAGCAGTCAAGCCTTCAATCTAATGCTCATCTCCTCTTAAAAAGTAGAGGAAAATATTAACAAGAGTAGCATAAGAAAATTAAATTTTAAATACATCAAATAAGGCTTTGATACAAGACACAAAACTAAATATTCTCTCCAATTGAATTACAAATAAGTTCAACATATTAAGAAATTCTCAAAGAAAAATTAATCAAAAGGTCTTTATCTCTGATTTTGGAGTATAATAAGACAAATCTTACCATCAGTATGGTCTTTAATCACAAAAGAATGGAAGTGAAGAAGTTCTAGAAAGAGCTATGGGCTTAGGTATACTACAATATAATGAGGAATAATTTAATCCAGTCTTGAGTAGAAGGACCAAGAAGAAATAAATGAAGGCTCAAGAAAAATGAAATTTCCCTAAAGAAATTCATAGAATCTCTCAATCCATCTATATTGCAAATAACAAATAAATGTTTGGTTAGTCACCTAAACAATCTTATTAAATCATAGAAAATTTTCTTAATTTCATTAATGGAACCAATGTCACATAGAAAATGTTAAGAGAATGTCTTAATTGGTATATTAGCTAGAATTTGAACATTTTTAAGGCAACAAACCAAACAATATATGGATCTTATGACAAAAAGAATTTTCCTACCAAGTCATACTGGAGGAGTAGCTAATTCATCTTTTGGTAAAACATCAAGACTAGATCAATTTTGCTAACTAGACTTTTGTTTATGCCAAGAGCTCAATTACTAAAAGAAGATCTCTTTGGCATAGTGTCATCCAAATTGTTGAGAGCTCCAACATGTTGTGGCTAGTTGGAAGCGATTTTAATGTAGTAACATAACTAGATGAGTACAAGGTGCATTCCACTCCTGAACTACAAGCAATCCAAGAGTTTTTAGATTGTAGTAATCAATATAGTCTCAAAGAAATTCCATTCTTTGGCTCTCTTTTTTTTTGGTTTGGTAAAAGAAAAGGGAGATGGATTTACAAAAGACTTGGAGTGTTAGTGAATCAAGACTAGAGTGATAAATTTTTTGTGATTGCAATTCAACACCTTTGGAAAATAGGCATACATCATACTCCATTGCTTCTATATTTTTCTAAAGATATTTCACTTGCCCAAAGACAATTTAGGTTTCAAAACATGTGGTTGAAGTAACAATCATTCCTACAAACCATAGAAGCAATTAGAGTTAAATTCACAAAGAAGAAAATAAAGTGACAAATTATCTCACAAAAACTATAGCAAAACCCTCAAAATCAATCACTTGGAATTCACAATAGATTAACAAATATTGTAGAGCTCTTGTAAACTTGATGAAATGCAACATCCATACATTTAAAAATTACACAAGGAACAAAACATCAACGCTGAGGATTAGCTCTGATATGATGTGAAAAAAGTGGATATTTTCTCTATGCATGAATTGTTTATATAGTACAATATTCATCGTCTTATTGTGCAAAGCATCTACTATTCAAGATGTCATAGCTTTGCTTCAAGAATAATTAGTTTTCCTTGGCATTAACTACATGCTCAATTTTTACAAAAACACAACAATTGTATACTCTCTTCGATATTCTTCAAATATTTTACCAAGTACACTAGAGCAATCTTGACATTATTCATCAGTCAGCTACGATAAAACACATCCATTGAATTGGACAAGTAAGCCCAGCACCTTTAGCTACTCTTCAAAAAAGGGCATTATTATATCTCAATGATTCTTTCAACAATCACATTGGATAGGTACATCCTACCAACGGGCTTGCAATTCACATTTGGACATCATCATATCACAACGAACCTCTCCATATAACATTGAACAATTATGCTTCTCAAAGGTTTACAATATTCATTTTGGAACACTTCCACACAATAATATTGTCTTCTGGCTCAGCATCAAACATGAACAGTCAATGTCAATAAGTTATGATAAAGCAATCATACTATCACAATGGTGCATCAAAATGCATTTGACCAGTATGACATTCCAATTTTGTAATGGTGTATCAAAAGTTACAAGAACACTTATCACACTTTGTAAGGAATAATAACATTGCCAGTATGTCGTTACTGTTCCATGATGGAGTTCATCATTCTCATAGGGATTGGCTTAGCAAGTGACAACAAACCTTTTTTCTTCATCTGTACTATTGAATCAATTCTATATGAGAATGACTAAAGAACTAAATATTGTACTTGAGTGAGTGCATAAGTAAGAATGAAATATACTCATATTATGACACGAGAAGATTATAGGTTTTAACATTCTAAACATAACAAGAGGTAAAGAATACTCATGATGATTTCTACACCATTAAAGCTAGAGTCCTCCAAGTTCCATGTTTGAAGCTCTTAAACTTGAATCGTTAATTCACCCTACTTGTAATCCACTGGATTCTATTTTTTTTAAAATGTCAATTCAAATAAATTAATAGTAATACATCGCATTATTTTTCTATCATCAAACTATCTTAAAGATTATAGAGCTAGCATTCTCCCCTTTTTTATGATAATAAAACCTTAACTAAAAAATGAAAATAAGAAAAGGGCACAAAATAAGCTCAAACATATCAATCAAAAGCTATTGTTGTTGGTCTTAAACACAAAATAATAAAAAATATAAGAAACTCCCCCTTAATTTTAGTTCCTCCTAAATTCTAAATTCTTTTCCCCTATTTGTTTTTGTCACACCCGAACATTTTAGTAGCATTTGTTTTAATCTCTAAGTGCAACTAATCCTATGCATTAACTCATGCATTTGGCTATCCACCTTTTATTTTATGAGATTAACAATCAAATTGGGAGTCACGATCCCTCAATTAGGCCATTATCCTCATAGTGTATCACCAAAAATAAATCATGTCTCTACATCAACTAGTCACCCAATTGACCCAATAATTTGTTCACTTTAAGCTAGATAACCCACCAATATATACTAGTGTGTACATGACATCAAAGAAAACATGGTAACTTATGATAATACATATCCATACAAATCTATAATATCAAATAATCCATCATATGATTCACATGTCATCCAAAAAATCTAAGTCTTTCATAAGAAATGATATAAAAATATAAATATCAAAGTCCATCATAAAAACTCTTATATAGTCCAAAGTCTAACAAATATAAATGATAATATTATGTATGAATAAGAAACTAAAATAATAATGCCAATTAGATGAATAGCATACTAATGTTGACTCTAGTGCCCTTACTCTAACTCTTATGTTAGCTCTTAACTCCCTACACTTATAAATAATATAAGGGAGGGGTGAGTTAAGATTAATAAGGAATCATTAAGTTCTACTATAAAAATAATCATGTAATAATATAACAACACATCTAATATAATAAAGTCATAAGTATGGACAATGATATCACATAAGATATTTAGCCTACCAAGCTGATCCAAGATGTGAAACTATAATTATTAACTTTATCCAATACTCATAAAGGCCTCATAATTCTTTATGATATTATAATTATAAATTGCAATAATGTGAATACTTAATGACTCACCTATAATCTAATACTCTCTCCAAGTTCATGAGGTCCACAATGTAAGGTATGATAGTTTTCTATCATGTAATTTGGCACTCTTTTATAGAAAGTCTAATTACATGGATTTATCTTACGGGCTCTAGGAGTCCCCAATAATTATACAATACTCTATTAGATTCTCTAACACATCCATAGTTTTTTACAATATCTTATAAATTAATGGCATTAAGCCACCTCCAAATCCCTAGCACATGATTTGAAAATCCATAGTTAGGTTCTATCATTCATGTGATTAGTCTTATAGGACTTTAAGAACCCTAAACAACACATGACACTCCCTACCATATTATAGCTATGTCCATGATCTCTTATGAGTCTAAAGTGGACTAGTAACACTTAGACATACTATATAATTTAGTAAGAGCCCTAATGTCTAGTATATCTAACCCATCTAACTCTAGATGAGGGGCCATCATCTGAAATCTGTTACATCCTAATCCATGACATTATTAATATAAACTTGCTTATTCTATTTCATCATCAATTATTTAGGGTTGTCTAGATATTTCTTATAACCATAATCTATTATTTAAGATAAACTTAAGGATTTTTCAAAATCTTAATAAACTATCTAGATCATCTAAGGTTTTTAAAGAATCCTAAGAAAAATTATCTAATCTAATATAATATTTTCATTAAACCATAATTAACTATTTAAGATAATCCTCTTTTATCTAGCTTTTTATATCTATATCTAATTCTTGCAAAAATCTTTATGTAAAATCTTTTAGCCTATTTAGGTTATTAGTTGGTACTCAAGTTCTAAATCCTTGGCTTAAAGTCACAACCCTTATTTTCAAACCTAGGTGCACATGATTTCTATTAATAATTATCTTGTCTCATAGTTTAACCTAAGTCCTTACACTCTTTCAAAAGATCTCTCCTATGCCATAAACATCACTTAAATCAACATTCAGAGCATTAATCCATGTCTTAAGACCTAATTGATGGCTATTCACAACCTTAACTAATAATCCAAGCTAGTGTTTCGTTTAACCAATATCTAAGAGAATAATTAGCTTCTTGGCTAAGCCTAATACCATTCCCAAGGCCAAATTTGAGCTTTCTAATTGAATCCATCCTTGTTTAAGATCTAACTAAAAGCTTTTCTAAACCATAAATGTATCCCAAGCGTGTTCAAGGTCTCACCAAGTTCATGATTTTATTGATTTAACCCTAATTTCTATCTTTAGGGTTTCCTTATACAAAAATTGAAGTCATTAGGAATTATTTAATCATCACATATTCTTAAATCCTAAGTAATCTTTAATCTCATCTAGAGTTCATTCAAGATATAATTTTCCTTCTAACTAAATAAAGTTACTTAACCATATCCAAGGTTCATAATTCATACTTTAAGCATTTAAATTTTAAGTCATGGGCTTTAAAATTTCAATCCTAGAGTATTAAATTTTCAAACCTAAGGTACTTAAACTTCTAAATACTAGGAAAGTAAAATGTCAAACCCTAAGTTCTATTGGTCAATCCAATTAGTCTTTAAACCTAGTTTGAGCTAACTAGCTTATTAGTTAGCCTTTTAATTTTTTAAGTCTTAAATCCTACATGACTGAACACCAACCAATTCTTTAATCCTAACTGTAAACCAAAGTTAATCCTAGCCTTCTTCCATGGCCAACCAAAGCCTCACAAGTCTCTTTACAAGGGTCGCAAGAGCTATGCATGCCTTGGATGCCATCTAATGTCCTTTTTATTGTCTCTCTTTCCAGTACAAGCCTTTGGTTGACCAAACAATCAAATCCCAAGGCTTAACCCAAGGCAAAAGCCCCTTTTGATCACAAAATTTATATATATGGCTTGATTTTTGTGAAGGATAATTTTCATCTATTCTTAGTGGTGTCACTTAACATATACCAAAACAATGCTTTTTAGTTTTGATGTTCTAATATGTCATTATGTCATGCTTAATCTTGGATTAGTATAACCACAACATTCATGGTCAAATCTCATTATTTCAACATGAATGTAATTGGACATTTTCATGATAAAATTCAAAGCATAATATATAGAAACAACCAAGCTAATTCATGATAAAAAAAATTATTCTAATCATGGTTCAAGTTACGATTTGAAGCAATCTAGAAAAATCTATGATAAATCTCAATTTCATCCAGCACATGTTTGCAATTTTGTCGTAATAAAACAAAAATTTAACTTATTATCAATCAAATTTAACATATGAATGAGTTTCAATTAACTTCTTATCAATCAAAGCTACAAAATAATTCATAATAGCATGGTAAGTTTTGGCCACAAGGTTTCCTTCTATTCCAACATAAAATAGTTTAATCATTTCAATGTTTTGACTTAAGCATATATTGAAATCATTATCATAATTTCTATTACAATAAAAACCAAGATTTTGCATAAACAATTTCACAACAACATCATCATGAAGTTTTGATCAAGAAAGTTAAACATGAAATTCATGCTCTATTCATGAAGGCAATTTCATGTAAGCATGAGCGTGCTTTTTAACCACCAAAATAGGAACAACATCACTCGATTATCATTATTCTATGTAAAATCTCAATTTTAAGAGAAAATAACACTATAGATCTTAGCCAAAATTCTTGTTTACATGCATGCTAACAAATTACTTCATGTTTATTATCCTAGTTTACTTCTAGATTTATATGCAAGATAAGAGGTTTCCTATCATAAAAACCATTGGAGGTTTATACCAAAAGGTTTTCTCTTCTTCCTTGATCCAAGCTTGAGATCTCCCATTATTCTTTACTCATAACTTCACCTCTTCCATTTCTTTGTTAAGGTAGATCTCCTTGGAGGGATTCATGGCTAAGTTTTGTTCAAACAAATTGCCTAAACTACAATATATGTGTTTAAATAGTCAACTAATAGTTCATTCAATCATAAGATATCCTGTCAGATCAATTAAGATATCTCAACCTTATCTTTATCATATGAATTCATGCATTTAAGGGTTTAATTTAATTTCTTTTCTCTTAACTAACTCTCTAACGTATTTCCAACCCTTAGAACTAGAGTAGTTTAATTCTAACCATTTGGATTAAAAGTAACTCAAATACAAAACTTAGTTTATTTTGTTTATTTTTATCATATTTGTACTATAACTTTCATTATTATATAATGAGCTAAATCTTCCTTTATTGACAATTTACCCCATTGATTGTAGTAGTATAATATTGTAATTTTCATAGGTACAATAGACATAGATACCACTTTTCATGTCATACCTCAATGAATTTTATATTTGACATTTCTCTTAGCATAATTGTACTTATACGCCTTTCCTAATTCTACTATATGATTCTTTAGCTCTCCTAATACTTGACACGTTAGACTTAGAATATTTTCATTCTCTTATGATTATACTGATATGATCCATAACACCTATATGATCACAATATCATTTCCATTTTCTATGTTAATTCCTTTATACATTGATGTGATTAGCATGGTAGAATCACTGCAAAATTTTGTCCCCATTCACATTTCTCTCTTTCTTATACTAGATTACACCATGCAATGTGTTGCAATCATATTATATGATAGTAAAACTTTTTTCTTAATCTATCAAACATGTTTGACAATTTAACATGACATTATCGTACTTACATGATCACCAAGTTGTATCGATACAACCAAATATTCTTTAACAACCTATTTACACTTGCATCCCAATTTCTTCTATTACTTAATAATATTGTATGATTAATAGATATCATAATATATGATATGCACAACTAAGCCTTCAAACAACTTTCTTTCTCAAGGTACCATATAATCTTCTACCATTGTATTATATGATTATCATCAATCATAGCAACATCTAATTTAATCACTTAGGTTTTATAGGTATTTAATTGATAAGTCAAATGGAAATAATATACTTTAGCTTGCTAATTTTATGGGTATAACAGTTATCACTCAAAAGGGTTAATGATTTTGAGTGAAAACCTAATTCTAGTAAAAACATCGCTCGGTAAAGGTTTAGTGAAGTGTTTGCTAATTAAACACATAATGGAACATGATCAAGTATTACAACTTTGTTATTCACATTCTTTCTAATGAAATGAAACCTGATGTGTATGTATTTAATGTGTAAAAAATAAATGAGATTCTTAGTAAGACATATTATACTAGCATTATCACACAATATTAAAGTTTCTTCTTATCAAACTCCATAATCTATAGTTGTCTAATCTAAAGTAGTTGTGCAACATAATTGTTTACAGTACTATGTTTAAACTCAATTGTAGATATGTCTACATAGTTTTACTTCTTACTTGCCAAAGAAATGAGTGAGTGTAGAAGGAGTTGGCATACACCAAAAGTGCTTTTCCTATTTGTTTTGCTCCTAACAAAGTCAATATCTGAATAAGCAATGAGGTCAATTCCTAGATCATTCTTAGGGTACCATACTTCTAGAGATGATGTCCCAAGCAGATATGTAGAGGTATTTTTTACTACTTGCAAATGGGACTCTTTGGGAAAAACTTAAATCTAGTGCATAAACAAGTACTAAACATGATATTTGGTTAGCTTGTTATGAGGAATAACAAAGATCTTATAATACCTCAATATAACTTAACAATCATAGGTTTTTCTTTTTTATCTTTATCTAGGAAAGTGGTTGTAGTCATGGATGTAACTCTTAATTTTGACTTTTCAAATCCAAACTTCTTAAGTAATTCCAAGATATACTTAGTTTTGGATATGGAGATTCCATGCTCAACATGTTTTACCTTCAGACTTAAGAAGAAGGTCAATTCATCCATCAAACTTGTTTTAAATATTTTGTTCATTAAATTTAAAAATTCTTCACAAAGATGATTATCGATTAATCTAAATAGTATATTGTCCATGTAGATTTAACAAACAAGTTGATTGTCATTTATATTTTCAATAAAAATGGTACTATCTACTTTTCCTCTCTTAAAATAATTAGAAATTAAAATGGTAGATAACTTCTCATATCATGCTCTTGCTTATTGTTTCAAACTATGAAGAGGATTCTTTAATCTATATGTATGGTCAAGCTTGCCATAAATATGAAATTTGAGATAATGTTCAACATATATCTCTTCACTAATGTAACTATTCAAAAATGTACATTTCATATCCATTTGATATAGGTTAAAGTTCTTATGACATCCATATACAAATAAAATTTCAATGGCTTCTAACTTAGCTAAGGTGCAAAAGTCTCCTTAATATCTATTCCTTTAACTTGACTATAACCCTTAGTTACTATTCTAGCTTTATTCCTAATAATATTGCCAATCTCAACTAGGTTGTTCTTAAATACACACTTAGTTCTTATGACTAATTGATCATTAAGCTATGAGGGTAATTCTTAAACTTCATTTCTTTCAAATTGATTCAACTCTTTATTCGTGGCTAGAATCCAAAGCTCATCATCAAGTACTCCTCCATTGATTTATATTCAAAACTAAAAAGAAAAGCTAAGTAATTAAGATTTGCTCTAGTTCTTACTCTTTGCATCAAATCTCCTAACATTTATTCTTTTGGTTCTTTTTCATGCTTCAATTCCTTAGGGGCATTTTGTTTAATAATGTCAATGATTTTATCTTCATCTAGCTTAAGTTTATCTCTAAATGTCAACTTTTTAAATTCATCAAGATTTTTTCAAACATTTTAACTCTAATTTCACCAGGTTGGGTTTCATTAAATGTCACATGGATGGATTCTTCTATTGAATAAGTGGTACTATTAAACACTCTAAAACCTTTACAATTTAAATAGTAACACATGAAAATTCCCTCATTCAATCTTATATCAAACTTTCCTAACTCTCATTTGCTATTATTTAAAATGTAACACTTACATCAAAAGGTATGTAAATGTATAATTTTTAGCTTTTTGGAAAATAGCAACTCATATGGGGTAAGATTCAAAATTGGTCTTATAAAAACATAATTTAACACATAACATTCTATATTTATAGTATCTACCAAAAAATATATAAGCATGCTTATCACATCTCACATGATGTAAATCAACTCAACTCAATAAACTTATCCATAATACAAGTCTATGTGATTAATCAAAACTCACAATAAAAAAATAAGGACACATGCTGTTAAAAAGACTAAAGGTGACATAAAAATCCATCGTCATCTCAAAATATTTTAACAAAAATAGTAATGCCTAATAAAATAGCTATCATATAGTATGAAAAATCTAAAAATGAGTGTTGATACAAAACTCTAAAAATACGATACAAATATTCCCAAATAAATGTAATATCTCTCATCGTTACCAAATATAATAAGTATCATTTAGAGTCTTGTACCATTATCTAAGAACTCTTAGTTTTGTATGTGTCAATATCTTGTTCCGTAACATTAGTAAGAAATAAGTATAATATGTTTAATAGAAATATCTCTAGCTACATGTAATAAAATAATGTAAAAAATAAGTTAATTAAGAAATTGAATTAAGTAGTAAATTAAAGAATACATATCAATCAAAAAGAACAATATGATAATAAAGCATATATGATCATAAGTATATATTAGTTCATCATAATCATAATACTTTTATCGTACTTTTTTTCTCTTTATATTCATTTCTTTTTATATTTGATTTTAATATTTTTTTATTTCTTTTTTACAAATTCACTCTTTATTTAGGCCTAGACTTTTTCATAACTCTTATCTCAATATCTAATGGTCTTATATTATATCTCATCATCATAAATCTCAACTTTTAATATGCCATAGTGCCATATTTAATACCATGATACTAAAAAGTAAAGTAATTCATCTTATTATCACTAATCTCACCCCTTAAGGGAACGAGGCACTCAAACTATTATAACCCCATTTTTAATTACCCACGACATCATAATGTAACACTCTAATTAATATCATGAGTAGATAGGGAAAGAAGATAATTAACATATTAGAGCTTCATCTTTGAGTACCCAAAACACTCAAAAGTAAGGGTTCTTATCATGATTGAGTCTCTCCCCCTAATTCCAATATTTTATGTTGATAAGAAATGAGTTGGTTAGAATGTTGACCTAAAGCGAACTATCTCATCATCACTAAGTAGAGGTCTCTCACATTCCATGGACTATTCTTAAGTATCTCAACACCAAGAGTGACATATATCACATGTCTCATCTATTAGGCTATTATTAAATAGAGTCTTGCTCTTTTTTTAGGTTATATTAGTCTCTTTTCATTTCATTTTATTTTTCTTTATCTAATCATATATTCCAATTTATAGTATCTTATAACTTATATATCTATACATGAGGAATTGTTTATAGACATATACACAGAAACCGGATCTGAGTAATTGTTTAAATAGAGTCTTGCTCTTTTTTTAGGCTATATTAGTCTCTTTTCATTTCAAAGCTTGGCGTTGCACGAACAACAGGGGAACAATTTTTATTTTCAAAATATTTTTTGAAATATTATGAGGTAAAAAATGATGCAGTGACGTATGTGCCGAAACATGGATTCCGGAACATCTTTCGGAATCGAATTCGGAGTTCAAACGGACTCCCAGGAGCCAAAACAGCGCAAAAAACACTTTTCCTGCCGCCAGCTCCCTCCGCCGCTGGAGCCGCCGCCGAACCTGACCCGTGTTCGACCGACGAGCCAGACCCGCGCCCGAGTCCCGCCCGGGCTCGTCGACCCGCACCAACCTGCCGACCCACGCCAGACCTGCAACTATGACCCGCGCCGACCCACGCCAGCCCGCACCAACCCGCGCCGGCGACCTGCGACCCGCGCCGACCCATGCCAGCCTGCACCCACCCGCGCCAGCGACCTGCGACCCGCGCTGACCCACGCCAGCCTGCACCGACCCGCGCCAGCCCGCACCGACCCGCACCGCCGCCGCCGTCGCCGCGCCTCCGGTCATCCGAAATTAGGATAAATGCACTTAATTTTCATTATTTTCTCAGATTTCTAGGAGTCTATTTGTATTTTTTAGGTGACTTTTAGTTTACCCATGTGTCCTTTAGTATTCCCATGTTATGAGTCAAATGTCTTTTGTACCCTTATGGATTCCTATATAAAGGGGAGTCCTCTCCTATTGTAAGGGGAGGATTGAACAGTTAATACAAGCTTTTGAGTGTTCTTTGCTTCCATTCTGAGTTCGTGAGTGCTCTGAGTGTCTTTGGCGTGCTGACTCGTCAAAGCTCTGATACTGGGAGGAGGGACGCGAGGTCCAAGTGGTGAGACGCCACTCCAGTCTATAAAGCTCTGATACTGGGAGGAGGGATGCGAGGTCCAAGTGGTGAGACGCCACTCCAGTCTATAAAGCTCTGATACTGGGAGGAGGGACGCGAGGTCCAAGTGGTGAGACGCCACACCAGTAAGTTATCCCCGACACTGGTTCTACTATCCATCTTCCTATCCCAAAATCTAAAGTTTTACCATTTCCCTTTCCTTTTCTATCTACACACACAAACCTGTATCTTTTCGTGTCACCCTACCCCTTTTTGTCCTACATCAGTCTTGCTCTTTTTTTAGGTTATATTAGTCTCTTTTCATTTCATTTTATTTTTCTTTATCTAATCATATATTCCAATTTATAGTATCTTATAACTTATATATCTATACATGAGGAATTGTTTATAGACATATACATACATATATATATATATATATATATATATATATATATATATATATATATATATATATATATATATATATATATATATATATATGTATTAATAGTCACAAAGTGCTGTAATATAATTATAACATATACAAGAAATGCTACACAATACAAATGCTCATATCATAATACATTCCACAAAAATAATAATAGATTTTTAACAACTCACTTATATCATAATTAATTAGTTTGTTTGTGATGGCTTTAAAATGCCTCTTTCATAATTTTTCATTTATTAATTCTTCTTTTTTTTGTAAATTTCACATTAATTCTTATCAATAATATTTTAAATTGTTTTTAAAAGTACTCTTTAAATACTTTACAAATCATGTCATAACAAATTTCTCTATTTTTCATTTATTGTCATCATATCGTATAGTATAATTGACCATATCATACTATAGGTCCAATACTTTACAAAGGTTAGACTACTACTTTACATGAATCATATAATTTTGATATTCTTGTCATACAAGTGTAATATCTAGAAGTCTAGGTCGTACTAAGGATCAAATAGATGATTTATCTTAAGCCTACTCATCCAATAAATATATTAGTCTAATTATTATTTCATACTTGCATGATTCATGTCTTATTGTTATTTCTATCCTAACATCAAAAGATATGATATCTCATATTGCATTATATGACAAATTCTTGATACTAGATGGATAGTGAATCATACAATTGATCTCTATTAAGTAGTATAAGAACTAACCATACAAGTTCAACCTAATTCTCATACTAGTATGATAACATGAAATAATTTAATCATTCTAGTATAATTCACATTTTGTACTTTTATAATTTGTAAAATATAAGCATAACATCATAGCCAAAATTATAATAGTATGATAATAGGGTCATAAAAGCATGATTCATGATGAACATATCAAGCATCAAGGCATCAATTCGATATAGCATTATACTAATATTATTCATACTTATATATGTAAATACAATTGGATGAGTAATAAAATAAGATGTTTTCTTGATTAAGTAGTACATAGTTTACAGTATTATTAAGTTACACAACATGCATAATCATATTGGTATGATCAACTGATCACATCAATATGATTTTAAAAAAAAATACCTTTTTACACTTAGGTTGAAGGCTTTCTATCACCATTTTCTAGGGTCATACTAATACGATCTAATCAAATATCTTGTATGATAATTACAGTAGAATACTATAATAGCCTCCAGTCATTTTAACTCTCGCTAAAGCTTATATGCAAGCCTTACTTGATATTTAAATTAATTAATGCATGCTTTAAGAAAAGAGCTAGGGTAGAATTTTTACCTTTCGATATTATATCTATAAAAGAAAACAAAAAATGTCTTTCTTTCATGTAAGCTTCCTTCTTTCTCTTCTGATCTCTTTTTGTTTCTCAAAGAATAATGTTATTTTGTTCTCTTCTTCATCTAAAACTCTCCTCTCCTTTTTTCTCTCTCCTAAATTTTTCCAAACACAACCACTAAGTCTTGAGCAAGGGAGAAACTTATCATCTTATTAAATAGGGGGACTAAAATAATTCTTTTTATTAATATTTTTTTATTGATTAACAAAAACTTTAATTCTTCTGTAAAAATTATATAACACATACTAATAAATTCCTTATGAGGAGAACTTTGCAATGCTATTCTCACATCTAAAATATGACTATTTGTATTCTATCATGCTTTTTTAGGTGCTTACAACTCAATATATTTTTAGATTCTAGATTTGTAATACTTAGATTTAATATATAAAATACACTCCGAGAAAATATGAAAGTTTAATTAAGTGGGTTATTAGAATGCATATAGCTAAGTCTAATAATAACTTATTTTTTCTTTCAATTACTTTATCTTGTTGAGTAGTCCTAAGTGATGAAAAAGTATATGCAATACAAGTTTGCTATAGTGTTCAATAAAATATTCATTCCTAAATTCATTAATATGATCACTCTTAATGGATATCAAAGAGGCTCTTTACTCACTTTTTTGTTCAATGGTTAGTGTGACAAACCTCTCAAATACCTCATTCTTTCTCCTAAAAAATAGCACTCATGTGTACCTAATGTAATCATCAATAATTATAAAACTATATTTTTCATGTCTTAAGCTTAGAGGTTCAATGGGTCTAAACAAGTCTATATGTAAAGTCCCTATAGATCTCTTAAAAAATATATCCTTTTTAACCTTATATGATGATATGGTTTACTTACTCAATGATAAGGTTCACAAGTATTGTCATCTTTCACTTTCAATTAGACAAATCCTCTCACTAAATTGTATCTTATTATCTTTTTAATAGAGAAGGAGCTTGCATGACACAACCTTCTATGCAAAGATATGCATCATTGGCATTAGAAGTAAGACACTTAATACCATTCTCTTTTACGAAACTTAAATCTAAACTATAGGAATTACTTGTCTTAGAAGCTATGGTTTATTGATTATACAAGACTTTGCATAAAAACCTAAATCAGATAGCTAGCTTTGCTTAAAAAATTATAACTTTCAACTAATATGGCCTTAATAATAGATGTAGAAGAGTTATCAATGGTGTCAATTTTAATCACTCTCTTGTCAAAGTTATTTCCCAAGACGACTTCTCCATAAATTGCTTGCACTTAGGTGAATAAGTGTGAATTTCTAGTCATGTGTCTTGAGCTCCCACTATCCAAGCATCACATGCCTTCCTCATTCTTGATGAGGCATGCCTGTCTACACAAAATCTAGGTATTGGATTTTGAGATATAGACCTTCTTGAGTCTAATATTAGGTGATTATACCAAAACACCCTTTTTTGAAATAAGAAAATTTTGAATGAACATTGATTCTAATATTATAAAATTTTTGTGTGGTCGAATCTCATGTAGTAATAACAATTAAATTATTTTTATGAGATAAAGTAGATGCTTGATTAAAATGTGTACTTATAATGGAATGATCATAATGTAATATACAATTTGCATGCAAACATTTAAAGTCATTAAACTCTTTAGTATTTACATATGAAGTAATAAAATTACCACATTTTATCTTTAGAAACATGAAACTCAATGCAAATATCTTTTAGCTTTTTAATGAGATGCTCACAAAGTTCTAAGTGCACAGCATGCTCCTTTTTCAAAGCCTTATATTTATTCAATAAGTTTTATTGTTCATAAAACAAAAAGTAATTTCTACTAAAAAGTAATTTCTACTCTGTCCGTTCATTTGATAATTAACATACCTCATAATCTAATGCAGAACATTGATCTTTAGCTTGTGCTTCTTCTTTGTGAGACATAAAACTGATAAGCCTCTTATTATGGTTATCCTTAAATGAAAAAGACACCTCTAAGTCACTTCATGCTCATTGTTTTCTTTTTATATCTTTCTTCTCCTAAACCTTGTCCTGTATTGATGGGCAATTGGCATGAATATGTTCAGGCTTTCCACATTCATGATAGAGAATTTCCTTCTGGCCCCATGATCTCCTTTTAGATCTCTACTTCATTGCACCTATTTTTTTACACTATGATTTTTAATTAATTGGGTTAGAACTTTAACAACCAAAGCTAACTCATCTTCAATTGAACTTCTTGATGTAGAAGGCTCATCAATTCTTAGAGCAATTGATTCTTCCTTCTTTTTTCCTTTCCCTTTATTGACAACATTCTCTTCAATCTTTCTCCTCTCCATCTCCATCTCATTTGTCAATAGTTTTTCCTACAAGTCATCAAGGGAGAAGATTAAAAAATTCTTAATTATTTAAATTGTTGTAACAAAAGTATCATATTCCTATTGAAGCACTCACAAGATCTTCTTAACTTATTCATCATTAGGTAATATTTTGATAAGACTACTTAAATCATTTGTAATGTTAGTAAAATATGTAAACATGGTTTTAAATGATTCATCATGACTCGTCCTAAATAGTTCATAATAAAGTGTTAACATATTTATTTCATTCTCTTTGACTAAATAGGTTCCTTCATAAGTTACCTTTAACTTTGTCCAAATCTCATGCTCAATTTCTAGATTTATTATTCTATTCAACTCATGGACATTAAGACCCCAATAAAGAATATTCATTACATTGACATTCAGTTGAATCTTGTGTTTTTCTTCAGAATTGAGCTCATATATCACTTCCTAACTAAGTCATTTTTATTACTTTAGTTAAAAAAACATGTTGTATTATATCCCATAAAACAACATCAATAGAGAGGTGATGGCTATTTATATGATTTTTCCAATGGAGATAAAATTCTCCACAAATTAAAAGAAGTTGGTGTGAAGAGGCTCCTTCCTTCAATGTGGTAAATGTGTTAGTAATATTATGAACCATGATCTTACCTTAAAAATTTACTTCCATTACATTCTAACCTTACTCTATTATCAATTGAAAGCAATTTGCCAATCATAAGGGGTTAGGGGGAATGGGGTGAATTATGAAAATTAAAAGTTTTAAATTGAATTCAATTCAATTTCAAACACAAGATAGACAACAATAAAAGTTTTGTATTTACTCAAACCAAATTTAACTGACTTAAAAATTCTTACAATTAAAATCTCTTATTTATCTTAATGGCTATTATAACAAGTTTTAGAAAATATTCATTAACTTTTTGAAACTTTTATTACAATGATAATAATTATGAAGTAATGAAATAAATTGAACAAGTAATGCAAGTAAGGAGTGTATATACAGTAATTTCAAGTGTTTTGACCACCAACACTTAGCCTACATCCACCCCTAATTTATACAACTAGGCTTCCACTAATTAATACCTTTTTTCAACCAATGGGTAGCCAAAAAACCCTCACAACACTTTGATCACACTATGGTAAATACTAGCTCTATTGAGCTTATTATAATAAGCCAAGGGACAACCACACAATAGCAATTATCCTAACAATAATTTGTAAGATTTACACAGTGCATTAATGACAAGTACTTGTATAATAGGCATACGACCAAGTGAGCCTACGAGTGCACAATATCTAAGATGTGTATAAAGTTATAACAAATCTAAGAATCAATAGAAGAATATAGAAATTAAGAATGTAGTACAGCAAGTAAAACAAAATACATTTTAGAAGATGTTTTAGAGTTAAGCAAGAAATGCATCTCTTTTGAAGATGTAATAATAAAATCATTAATTTATTCTAAGTTAAAAATACTCCTATTTATACCCTTAATTGGTTTAATATAGTTTAAGGTAGGTCCAATGGCTTTATTTGGTTTTTAAAAATGACCAACAAGCCATTAGAAGTATTGATGATTAATCATATTAGTGAGATATTAGGATCATACAATGGCAATAAGTAATAGGCTATGATTGCTCTAATGATACCATAATATGGCTAGCATAATATAGTTATTATAATTTTATCATACAAGTAAGAGAAATGACATTATATTGTATGATGAAAATCACAAATGCTTTACTTAAATCTTTAGACCTATGTACTGGATGATTAATACAATTGCACAGGTACATTCAGTTCATTCCTTACATTTAAATGGATCATACACATTTGATAATAGATAGCCATCATATGATAATTTATTTTGCTTAGAGCTAGGTTCTTATGGATTTTTCATGTGATGTGATCATACAAGGATGAGGCAATGTACAACCATGCTATAGTTATTTTATTTAGAGACATTTGATAAAGTTGACATAGTTGTAACTCAACATTATAATTATTTTATCTCAAGTCTTTTTATCTATCTATGAAGGAAACTAGATCATAATAGTACCATATATTCTTTGTATTGTACCATTTGACACTTATGAACAACAAAAAACAAAGCTTAATCATTGTATATTGGTAAAGAACATTACAATCAAGCTACATCATAGTTAAACAATTGATTATGCTGATACAATGAACATATCGCAGTTATTGACCATATTATGACTTATATATATGTCTTAGATTTTGAACGGGAATAAGAATCGTACTCATATGATGCCATTTAAAATCAACTCTCAAAACATGAACATGAAGCATACAAAGTTGATACCTCGTATGATCATATTTACACTTATATTCTTAAGCCAAATGACTATAATATCTATATGATGGGACCATCATATCTATATGATGCTTTGACAAATTAAAATTCAATTATTACAATAAATTAGAACACATATCATATAAGTACAACATTGATCACTATAGCATATGATCATTAGATAGTGAAAACATAACTTATTTGAGACCTAACTTCTTCAACTTGGAATGTTTGAATTTCATCTTGAGAGGTCTACATATTACTCAAGTTCTAATGAAACTTAAGATAACAAATGAGTTGAGAAGTAAAGATTTTACTTGAGTGAATACAAACATTTAAATGCAATCCTAATGTTCCACAAGAAAGTATTTCATATTTTAATATTCTAATCATAAAAGGGAAGTCAAAATTATGAATAATAATTGTCACACCAATAAGAGTATAGTCCTCCTTAGGGTATTCCATATTCGAAGCTCTTGAACTTGAAGCTTCCATGAGAGCAAGGATCAACCTTCTTTTTACTTCGCTTTTAATCCACATTATCTGATCTATTCCTAAAATATTAACTCAAACAAATCATTAGTAACATAATACATGATTTTATTATCATCAAACTACCTTAAAAGCCATTTGGCTAATAATTTAATATTATACCTCTAGAAGCCTTGAATAAGTCTCATACTTTAATTAATGTATTTAGTCATATAATCACGTGTGTTCACATTTACTCTCATCAAGAGATAAGCTCACCAACTTTTGCTTTATTCATCCTTAACCTACAACAGACTGGATGCGGTATAACGCTAATGCCATATCATAATATTTGAATTTTCTTGATAAGGTATTGTCCTGATCCAATTATGTTTAGTCCTAATCTAATGGATCCTATCTTGCTTTGTCACCCACTTTAAGACTACTCAAGCTCTATCATGCTTAATCATAAAGTTCTCATGAGATTCAGTTCTTTGTTGCCCTTAAAAAGAGTATCATAATTTCATGAATTTTGACATTAATTATAAAGTTGTGGATCTTCCTTCTTGTAGTTAATATGGGAGTTATTCATTCTTATACCCTTAGAAACCTTGCATAGGAACCACACTTCTATTAATGCATTGTGTTACATTTTGACTAATGTGTGTATGATCCTTACCATCATCAAGTGTTACTGATAGTCACTAGTACTTTGAATAAGATGGTTCAATATAGGCTTAAGATCATACACTTATTTATGGATACAATTATTAATACTTTGTATATGGTGGTTATGTTCAATGACTTTGACCATACACTTATGTGATTTTTATGTCTATCATACTAATGCCTTTGGGCAAATGTCAAATGGATATTTGATAGAAAAGATAACAAAGGAGAAAATAAAGCTTAATTAATAATTAAATGATAATATGGAAGCTTATTACCTTAATGATTATACAAAAATTTGGAATATATCACAAAGGTTGAAATTGTTTTAGCATATGGTTATAGTTCTTTAATATATTAAGGATAATTATTCTCATATTATTACTTCTTTAAATGTTGATTTTATTCTAGTAATTTATATTATTTTGCTATATTGTACATTTATTTATTGTGCTTTATAAAATTTAACTAATATTTACATCATATGTAATTCATCCATACATGGAGATGGAATTTATGAGGATATAGATAGGAGTCATACTCACTATGTGATACAATAGTAGCTTTTGAAGGGATAGATGGTTATGTGTTATTATAGTTTATAATGGTACTATGTATATATTTGTGATAGGTTCATAATAACACCTAATGGATTTTATATAATGAAACTTTATTTTATATGTTTTAATAGAACAATATCCTTTCCTTTAAAAAGCAAATATATGGGTTTTGGTTTGATGTGGATTGTTATCTAATTAATAAATAATTCCTAAGGAGTAATTATGTCCTCACATGTTATTAATTATGTGTTGCATTTTATTATTGATAAATTATTTAAGTAGGTTAGAAGAAGTGCTAATATAATGGTATTGAAGTAAAGATTTAAGATTAGGAGAGTTATGCAAGAGAAAACACCATCACAATATATGCATTTGTATTATTATTATAGCTTGAAAGAGTTATTAAGAAATTATAGGAATTATAGAAGTTATTTTCAATAAAAGAAATGAATCGAGATAAATCTAGGAATGTGAATAAAGTAAAACAGAAAGTGAACAAAGAGATAATCATAATAAATTGACATAAGCCATCATTTCATTATTACAACTTATATGTTGTACAAGTAGTCAACTTGCAAGATCTCATAGGGATAGATAAATGGATCAATTTTTGAGGATGCACCCATAATACTTTGTATGAGAGGAATACCCTATAAGAACAAAAAAATGGTTAGCAAATGAAAAGAAATTTTTTATGTAATATTTTTTTCCAGAAGATAAGAAAGTTGTTTTGGCAATGATGTTTCTTGGTATAAATTTACTAAGAAATTTGAGAAGTGGTATATTCTTATACCTATTCAGGAGAAAATACAAGATGAACTAAGTTGTTTTTATTAAAGAGGAACAATTGTGATTACATATGATCATAAATTCACATTATTAGCTAGGTATGTTCCAAAGCAAGTTAATCTAGAGGAAAAAATGCTATATATTTTGAAGAGGGTTGTGGCATTTCTATTAGAGAAATATTGATGACTATAAGAACTATTAACTATATTATGTTATTTGATCATGATAAAATCATAGAAATAGAAAAAAACACCATGAAATCATGAAAAGAATTCGAAAAAAAAATTGGATCTTAAAGCTAAGAGAATATTTATTAATAAAAAGAAATGATCCTAGTGGTTTCAATAATAGTAGTTATGGTAGATCTAGTGTTAGTAAATTTAAACCACAAGAAGGTCCAAGTAGTAGCATATTTATTCTTGAATCAAGTAGAATTAACAAATGTGTTAAACATGTAGATGGCATAAATATGATTGTTGACTGGAGTTAGCAAGGCCATTGAGTTTCTTTATTTTTGATGAAATAAGACTTTTTGATCAAGATTGTCCTAAAGTTCAAGATTAAAGTTAGCCAATACATCTATTAGCATTAATAAAGGAGCCATAGTGAAAAACAGGAGAGTTTTATCTTTTTAAGAACTAGGGTATATTAGTAGAGGTAGTTCAGGTGAGAGAGGAGGTTAAGCCAAAGTCCATTTTATCACTTACCAAGAGTCCCCCTTAGTCTATAGATATGATTACATGTATGTTATATTTACAAAATATACTAGTTGTTATTTTATTTAAAAGTGAAGCTTCCTATTCTTTCATTTCATCATACATAATAAGAAAGTTGATTACTGATCTACATGAATTACTTTTACTTAAAATACTTGATGGAAAGAGTACTAGAGTTAAAAAGTGTATTAAGAAGTTGGTAGAAATTAAAGAAAGAAAACTCCTAATATAATTGAATATCTTATAAATAATAGAATATAATCTCATATTACTTATGGATTAATTATCTAATTTCAAGTCAAAATGGACTATTAGGAAAAGAGAATAGAAATCATTATACCAACGGATGATAATTCAATATACTTTAACCAAGGAAGAAGTGTGCCTGGATATTATTTTAGTATTGAAGGCACAAAAGTTATTAAATGTGAGAGGTTATTTGTATCTATTATAGAAATGAATAAGAACTTTCTATGCACTTAGAGGTATTAGCAATTTAAGAATATTTGGACATATTTTTAGAAAATTTACCAATAATACCTTTAGAAAGAGAAATAAAATTTGAAATCTAATTATTTTTAAGTGTTAACCATAGTACCATATGTGATGGTTTGATAATAACATAACCACACACTCTTGATTACTATTGCTTTGTCTTAAGTGTGAATTCATCAAGGTTAATAGAGATGAATGATGTTGAACATGTGATGGTTATCAACATTCACAATGGAGTATGGTTCTTGCTCTTAATGATATGACAATTATCTAGAGAAAATTTATTTTACTTTATTATGGTATGCATTGCCAAAACTTGTACTAATATTCTTGTGACACTTAAGGTCGCACATTTCTACAACAAGATCCCTATAATGCAAGCATTTGTTGAGGATAATGACATACTTTGTGAGGAAACTTCTCATAAGCCACCTTTATTTAACGGGGAATACTATCTCAATTGAAAAAAAAATCAAATATGACTATTTTTAGAGCCAATAGATTTAGAAATATGGGATGTTGTTGAACATCCCTTTTTTTTACTAAATTTTTGAAAGGTATAAAAGTGAGAAAGAAACTTTGGGATCTCATTTTTAATGAAAAGCATAGAGCACAATTTAGCTCTCAAGCTATGAATATATTATATTTTGGTTTATCTACTTTTGAATATAATCATATCATGAGTCTAAGATTGCTCAAGAAATATGTTCCAAACTTGAGGTTACATATGAAAGTAACTCTCAAATCAAAGAAAGCAAGATTAACAAGTTAATTCATGAATATGAGTTATTTAGAATGAATCTAAATGAAATCATCAAATTAATGTTTATTCTCTTTATGATAGTTTACATAACCTTGGAATGGAGTTAACCATGTTTGAATAGGTGCAAAAAATTATTTGTAGACCCACAACAATATGATCCATTAGCAACATTATTCAATGAGTTTCTTGGTGAGCTCTTTACAAAGGAAATGGAGCTTATAAGATAGAAGAATGAGGACTACTAATAGAAAAGGAAAAAAAAAAGAAAAATGAACCTCTTACTTTGGTGCCTAATTCTATCACAAATTTCGACTCATTAATCTCTAGTGAGGTATTCCTCCCTTCTAAAGGCTTATCTAGATTATATAACAAATGTAATGTAGGAAGAAGTTTTAGTCATGATAAGAAATCAAAGGAAAAGCTTGCACAACTAGAGGAAATAGTATTTCATGTGTAAATTACCTAGAAAACTTTAGCCAAATTGTCCTCTATACAAAGAGAGAATATAGAAGTTTAAGAATTATAGCAAGAATCAAAAGAAGTCCATGAAGATATCTTGGTGTAATTCAAATAGTTGTACATCTAAAGGAGAAGATAAGAAGGAGGCCCTAATTATCTCTCATGGAAAAGGATGGAAATTGTGATACTTCAACAAATGATGGGGTACATTCCAATTCTTCATATTCATCTTCAAAGGTTGATTATGAAGAACAATATATTAAAGTTTGCATCAAGTACAAGAAGTTAGCTTTAAAATATATTAAGTTAAAAGAAGAACATGAAGATTATATAGGACTTGTGAACATTTAAATAAAAAAATGCTAACTATTTGTCGGAGGTAAAAACTACAAGAGATGAAATGACTAGTCTGATAATTAAAAACACAATGTTAACTAGAGAATTGGATGAGTTAAAAAGCATACACTCCCTTTGTAATACATCCTTTCCTATATCACATTATGATAACTATGTTATTATTCAATATGCTAAAGGAATTAGTTGCAATCACTATCATATATCATCTCATTGTAAAGTTAAGAAGAATGTTATTCCATGTTTCCAAGATTTGCATGACAAAGGTAGCTTAAGATGTGTTAATAATAAGACATACGGTACCAAAAAGATATGTGTCCCAAAAGCTAACCTTTGATTTTCTTTAGTAGGCACATCTTCCATTAAGGACCTAAGAAGGTGTCTGGTATCTCACTAATGGATGTTCGAGACACATGAAAAGAGATCCTTCATTATTCATCCACTTGAAAGAGCATGATGGAGGTGAGGTTACAGTTGGCAATAATTTTAAAATGAAAGTGACTGAAATAGAAGCCATTGGAAATTCTCACACCATATTAAGGAATGTTTTTCTAGTTTAAGATTTAAGGTACAAGATTTTAAGCATAAGTCAATTGTGTGATTTAGGATTTTCTATTGCATTTAATTTCAATTAATGCATTATTAGTAGGAATGATGTTCCTTTTATTTTTGCACATAGAAAAATCAATACTTATGTTTTGAATTTGCATATAGTTGTATCTAGTGGCTTAGAATGTCTCACCTCTCATGATAACATTTTAGATCTATGACATAGGAGATTATGTTATCCAAGTAAATCTTCAGTTAGGAAAATGGTTAAATATGACTTATTTAAAGGTCTACCTAGCATTCATTAAAGAAATGATCATTTTTGTTAATCTTGCCAAATAGAAAAACAATCAAACTCATCATTTAAATCTAAGGAGATAGCTACCAAAAACCTTTTGAATTACTTCATCTATAATTATTTAGAACAATCCATCCACAAAGATTAAGGGGGAAGAGATATCGAATCATTGTGGTGGATGATTATTTTAGATTCACATGGGTTTTATTCTTGAAGAAAAAGAATAATATTTTTGAGAAATCTATGCATTTAGTTACTAAGTTAGGAATTAGAAAAAGAACATGACTAGTCACTTTCATTACTTAGAAGTGATCAAAAGATAGAGAGATTAAGAATGAATCATTTGTTGAATTTTGAGTCTCCATGTCATTTCTCATACATTCTCTTCACTTAGGACCCTAGAGCAAAATAGGATAGTCGAGAGAAAGAATAAGTCACTATTAGATGCAATTAAGTGCATATAAATGAGCATATTATGCCCAAATATTTTTTGGCTGAAACTATCAATACAGCATGCTATATGTTGAATGAAGCCCTTATAAGACCATTGCTCATTGTTTCATCTTATGAACTTTTGAATAATAGGAAGCTAAAGAATTCACATCTTCATGTAGTTGGGTGCAAATATTTTATTTTAAATAATCAAAAGAATAAGTTAGATAAGTTTTATCCTAAATCTCATAAAGGTAACTTTTTATGATATTTTATGAATAACATGGCTTATAAAGTTTATAAAAAAATGAACCTCAGTTATAGAAGGGATAATTGTTGTGAAATTTGATGAAACATCTAGTGAAACTTCTTATAACAAACCCTCACTTGAATAATTACATAAATTAGATGGCTTAAACTTTGAGGATGAAATTATGGATGAAACCAAGAAAGGAATAGTAATAATAGAGGAATAAAATGAAAAGTTTTAAGAATGGAAGTTTGCTAAAGACCATCCCAAATAGTTAATAATGAGAGAAAAAAGTGAGAGAATTAATGCTAAAAGCTCTATCAATTGTGCAACCTTCCTTTCATGTTTTGAGCCTATTTCAATTAATGATGCTTTTAATGATGAGTCAAGGATATATTTAATGAATGAAGAATTACATCAACATGAGAAGAATGAAGTATGAAGCCTAGTACCTAGACCTTTGAATAAACTATCAATAATAGTAAATTAGTATTTAAGAACAAGTTAGATAAGAATGTCAATGAAATTAGAAATAAAACAAAAGGAAACAATAATAATTGATGTGGAATAGAGCTTTGTAGTATTGATATGCCTTGAAGCAATAAGAATTCTACTTTCATATGCATGCTTCAAAGTTTTCAAATTATATCAAATGGATGTCAAGAACAATTTTCTAAATGGTTACACTAGTGATAAGGTTTATGTAAAATAACTTTTAAGATTTGATTTTTATGGTAAATTAGATCATGCTTACAAGTTAAAAAAAAGCTTTATAAGGACTTAAAGAAGCTCCTAAATCATAGTATGAAATATTATGCAAGTTTCTTATTTCAAATGGATTTATGAGAGAAAAACTAGATAATACTTTATTTATTTTAGATATTGATTAAATCACTTGGGGTTTGTCAAATTTATATAGATGACATAACTTTTGGAGCAACACATGATGGGATGTGTGGAATATTTATTAAATTATTGAAGAAAGAGATTGAGATTAGTATAATGGGTGGTTTGACTTTCTTTTTGGACTATAAGTTAAGTAAACTAATGAGGGAATATTCATCTCACAAACTAAATACTTATAAAGCTTTTTAAAAGATTTGGATTTTAAAATATGAAGCCAAGAAAGACTCCCATAGCAACACGTACCTATTTAAATAAAGTGAATTTGAAAAATCTGTTGACATAAAAATGTATAGAAGAAAGATTAGTTCATTTCCATATCTTACTACAAGTCAACTTGATATAGTTTTTAGTGTTGAATTGTGTGCTATGTTTCAAGAAAATCTTAAGGAATCCCATTTTCAATGAATAAAATGAAATTTTAAATATTTTATTAGCAGCAAATCACTAAAATTATCATGTCCCAGATGTGAACTAGAACTTGATTTGCATGCTTAAGCAAATATTAATTTTGTTGGAAGTAAAATTGAAAGAAAAGAAGAACATCTAGAATGTGTCAATTATTTAGTGATTCTCTTATCTCTTGGTTTAGCTACAAGCAAAACTATGTTACAGGGAAGCTATGTTGCCCAAGGTCTTTAGATTAAAAAATAATTGGAAGAATATGGTCTATATCTTACAAACATTCCAATATTTTGTGAACAATGCTAATGAAATTTGTTTGACTAAGAATTCAGTTCATCATTCTCATTCTCATATTAAGCATATTTCATTGATCTTTCTTTCCTCTTGTGATTAGATAACTAACATTTTTACCAAACCTTTATCATTTTAAACCTTTATTAGATCGAGAAAGTCTATTGTTAGGTTTTCTTAAATCCTTTTGAGTGATTACAAAATGGGGGATAAAATAGTGCTAGAATTCAAATATTCAAGGGGAGTCTATTAGAATTTACATTTCTATAATGTTGTGTCCTTATATGTTGGAGCTAAATCTTTTGAGAATGTGACACTAGTCGTTTATTATTTTAAATGCATTGATTAAAGGGGAGCTGGTTGAGAATGTCTATAATGTATATTATTATGTTGCTTTTCACTGATTATAAAATAGAATGCTAGAACTAATTGAAAGAATTCTTAATCTAATAATCATCTTAATATTATGCTAATTGATCTTACTTAGCTTCTTATTATAATATTCTTCTTTTAGTAATTTTTTTGTAATCATTAAGGAAGAGGTTTTGTACCCTTGAGAATGATGATCATAAAACCAAACTTTTTAGTTACTAATAAAAGTTTAAGGTTTTGTCTATATGTATATTAAGATTATGAAAGTATACAACATTGAATGAAGAAAGCATAATACATTTGGGACTATGAAGAAACTAGAAGATCTTGTTCAATGCTGGCTCAACTTATAAAACATAGAGTCATTGAGAAAAGCACTATATGGTGTGGCTAATCAACATGAAGCTAGACATTATCTAAATTTCTTGAGTTAAATTATGACATTTATCCATTACAAAGGTGTCACTTAGGAATCATTACATGTATCATATTAAAGTTTTCTAGAATTAATTTATTGGTAATATCATTTCAAATTATTTGGGAGTTAATCCTGATACTAAATAAACAAAACCAAACTTAAAAAATCAATATTTTTGCTACCTATTGATCATATAATATGATGTTGAGTATCATAAATGTATAGTCTGCAACTCATGCTTAAAGTTGTAATTGAAGTTTCAGTTTGTCATAGTATTGTATAGATATGATGAGTTTATTATGTAGATGTGATTATAGCCTGGGCTTAGGATTAAAATTATAAACTTGATCATACAAAGCATTGGCCCTTACACATGCTTAGTTCATTCTATAAGAGTTTAGTTTCCATTAGCATTATATGAGTACAAAGTTTTTCTCGAATGAGTATGCAGCTTATTTTCTCTCAAAAACTGTCATTCATATAAGCTAATTTGTGGTTAGACCTATAAAATTATTATATCATATCGATACGACTTTTACATGTTACTTTTTTCTAGTCATACACAAATTAGTTCTTATATGATCACCAAGGTTTTTCTCTATGATATTCTAATGTGCTATATTGCATAGTACAAAGTAAAGTATTATATTTCTAAGATTCTTTCCATATTTTAAATTGCTTAAATGACTTAGGACATATACTGTCATATGAATATGATATCAATATCATTTGAGTATGATAGTTATCAAATTAGAGTAAATATCAAAGTTCTTCATTATCGTGTAATGGCAATCTAAGTATCATACTTTTGTAATTTATTTTCTCACAATACTTAAGAATCTAATATAAAGTTTTTGTACTACTATAATAATCTTATTCTATGTGTATGACTATTCTATTAAACCTATATAAGCAAAATTATTGATTGATCATACATTGGATTGTTTTTATACAATCACATCATTGGATCATCAGAAAAGTTTTGAAATTATTTTCATTGATTTAATATGATTATTGAAAATAAGAACAAAATTTGGAGAATAAATTATTATTTTAAACATCTTTGAAAGCTCAATTAGCCATTATTTATTCCATTAATATACAACATTAGTAAAAATTAGAATGGATATCATAAAGAAGTGGCTAATGAAATATATTACAAAATAAAAAGAAAGAGATAAGATCTCAACAGAACTTACATTTATTTGGGTGGAGTTTCTGCTTTCTTATAACAAGTAATCTATCATACCATTGTTTGTACGAAATCATATTAGTAACATCTTATACTCTCTTAGTTTGGTGTCACTCATATTCTAAAGGTTTAAAAGTATAAGACATTTGTAAGATTTATTATGAAATTGTAGTAATCTATTTGTATTAGTTAAAATTACTATTTTGCTCTTAATGTCTCTTTTGAGGACTACTATTAATAATTAGTTTACTTTTACTAGTTGTGGTAAAACGAGTGATTAATGGAAGCTCAGTCAAATTAATTAGGAGTGGATGTAGACATGGGTGAAGTTGAACCACCTAAAAACTTTTTTTATACATTTTTCATTACTAGTTATGTTGTTCGTTTCTTTTGGTTAGTGTTACAATAGTTGTTCTTTGAATTGAATAAAAAATTACAAAGTTTTTGTTTAAAGATTTTTTGGTTTTCTATTTAATCATATTTCACCCCCTACTTGTGATTTTGATCTTCAATTATAACAACTATGGTACAACACTTCAATATAGATTAGTAATTATATGATATGTGATATCTAATATAATATAAATTATATGATACAAGAATGTAATATGACAAATTTGTCAAAATGCATCACCTATGTGGTGATATGGAAAGTGGCACAACAATATAGAAACATGCATTAATTATTTATAATTCAATAAAATAATAGAAATAAAACTAATAATAACTACAATATCTTTAATGTTGACTTCACTATTGATTTAATAAGATGGAGACTAACCATCTTATTATTAATTAATTATGCTATATATGAAGGAACTTACAACAGTTGCAACTATTATAATAGAAAAAAAAAACTTGTACAATAAGGCCTTTACAATTATTATTTTTTTTCCTCTAGACCCTCTCTCTCCACCTTCTATTACTATAACAAATACCATGTTTTTCCTCATGATGTTTTGTAAGAGAAAGAAGCAATTATACTTTGTTTCAAAGATAGTGAAGTTTGTTGATGCCATCTTTATTGTGTGTTCTCTTAGCCTAGGAATTTTTTAAATGTTTTCTATCTATTTTTTTATTGTTTTTGCATCACTAAAATTCTCAAGTTGTCCCAAAAATATACCCCACTTCAAATGATTATTCTTGTAGCCCAATAAGCCTACATAAATGCCGCTTCTTGTTAGTTGCAATAATAAACAGATAACATTTGAATAATATCATTAAAAGTTAAAAATCTATCCTTACAGCTTCAGTTCAGCATAAGGTATAGAATAAGAAGTCCACTGCGCATCACGAAAGATTCATATACATAAAAAATGAACAGAAGAATTGCAAACAAATCATCCACACAATCCTCCTTTCCCTTATTTTATTTCTTTTTTGTTTAAATGAGATATTTTTTCCCTCTTTCTCTCTGTGCTATGATTAACTTTGCCATGTAATAAACGACTAAGTTGCCAGCCAGGGAATCTAACCTGCATGAATTCCCTAACATAAAGAAACGGTCCAATCCATCATTAGGTGGCGAACCGTGATTCTTCACGCCTAACAGCTCTGCAATCCATTTGCATGTATAAAAGGAATATATAATAAAGCTGAAAGCTGGGCAACACCACGGAATAAAGAAAGAGTCAAACCGTTTGCTGCTTGAGAAATGCCTATCGGGACCAACATTAAAGCAAGCTGGCGGCAAAACTTTTTTTTTTTTTTTTTTTTTTTTGACAACCTTTTTTTTTCAACATAAAGCAAGCTGGCGGCAAAACTCTTACTTCTCGGGATCAATCTACGGCTAACATAGAGCCCCAAGTCTTATCAATGCATGATGTCTCTGTCGAGTCGCCTTCTTGTGCATGCCAAACGACGGACAAGGCAGTAAGCATTGAGTTCCCAATGCTCATGCTCAATGCATCCTAAAAACTTATCCAATAATGGTAGGCCATTTTGCATCTGTTTTATGGCTGACGATGTTGTTAGGGAATTATTTTAAAACGAAGAAAAAGAAAAAAGTTGTTTTTCAAAATTCAATTTGAGTGACTTTTGAAATAATTTTTTTTTGTAAATATCAAGGTGATTAGTTAAAAATAAATAGTACTAAAAAAATTATGTGTTTTATCTTTTGTTGTTGAAAAGAAGTATTTCTTAAATCAAAAACACTTCTAAATTATGCCAAATATACCTTAAGAAAGATTTGGTTATTTTTGAGTTGTTAGGGTTGGATAATTTGGAATGATGATTATTTTTGTGCATATGATCATTTTGTTTATGAATGATAAGAAGTCTTGTTAAATGTTAAGATATTTATACATGATTTTTATCAATCAGTTACATCAAAAGCTTTTCATGGTAATGTCATGTAGCAAAGAAAAAAAATATGATGCAATATCTGACCCTGCTCCTAAGCCCCTAAAATTATTGTAATGGAATTCTCATTTATTGTCAACATCGGCATAAAAGTTGGTACTAAATTAGGTGAACATCAACGATATGTTTTCTCCTAATTATCACAAGTTTGACACACTTAAAAGTGCAATACTTTGCATTGCACTTGATCCATGTGTTGTAAATGTTTGATGGCCATCCAAAAAATACAAAAAAATGATAATAAGTGTATATTATTGAATGCAAAGATGCTTCTTGCACATTATGCATGTTGTATAACATATTTGAACAAATTGTAGTAAGTTCTAATAAAAACTCTTATTCTATTCCACATGGGCTTATTTCGATCATCATCATTAGAGCTTGTGTTGGTCAAAACCTATAATCTACAAGCTTATCAAGCAATTGTAGCCTATACAAAAAAAGGATATCATAAAATACAATACACATTAAAAAATGTAAGCATAACATCATAAGAATATGTAAATCACAAAAAATATCATGAAAACAATAACAATATTGTGGTTATTGATGCCCATAACTAAAATCATTTACATCTCGCAATCCTCACTCAACTAGGGCATTCTTCTTATGCCAACTTGTACTACTCTTCCAACCATAGCCTTTTCTATCATAAAAAGTCAACTCAATTCTCAACATTGTAAATGTATTATAACAAAATTCTACATTTTTGTGTCATCCTAAATGCATCAACTGCTTGGTGCTTTGCTTATGCAAAGGTAGGGCATGAAGTTGTACATCAAGGCTCTTAATGTTCTAATAGATATTGTCATTGCTATGTGTGAGAGACTTTCCATGTATTTTTTATTGTCCCATGCTCCAAGGTTTTTCATGTGCCAATCCTTTTCAACATTTGAAAACATTGACAGCACCAATAAATGCTTCACCAATCTCATTTGAAGTGTATTTGATTAAAAAAAACAAAAAACTTTGATACCATATGATGTAAAAGGAGGGATGAGCATCCAAGAGAATCAATACTTTAAAATTTAAAAGAATTTCTTGATTACTTCTAACTTTGCACTGGCTGAAATTGATCACTTTATAGGTTCTACATTATTGTGCGAAGTTGGGATGACTATGTAGGCTTGCATGGATGGAATGGAAAAATGTGCATGGTGTAGTGTGATGCTCAAGTAGGTGTATACAATTATGTGCAAATGTGTATAGTGCAATAAAGGGTGTGAAAAGGCTAGCTTGGGTGCACATAATCAAAAGCATGCACTTAAGTGTGTTGTGTAGCATGCATACAAAAGGGCTAGTAGGCATTTAAGGATTATTTAGAATTATGTGAGATGGCCTAGCATTAACGTCAGCAAGTAGTACAAACGGATGGTTGAAGCATGTATATAAGGTATATGGGAAAAAGATTAAGATAAGCTGGGAGGGAGAATGTAAGTTGTGTATGAATAATGTGATTTAAGAATGAATTTAAGAAATAAAGAAAGGAAGAGCAATCTTACCAAAACATCACTTTCAATGCTCACCAAAGTGTTATCAAGGAAGAGAAAGCCATCAAACCTCATCATACTAAGCCACCAAGCAAGAGTTTAATAAGAATAACTCAAAATAAGTTGTATCCACTAGTACTTTTTTTTTACAAAATATCAATAATTAACACCTGTAGTTAATCATTAACATACAATACCTCAAAATGGAGTATCTTTTATATACAATTATCATGGACATGAATCTAAAAGGTTCATTTAAATGAATAAAATACTGGTTCATAATTTTCCTATAATTGTTTAAATGACTGACTCAATACTAATTTCATATAGACTTTTTTATCATACTTCATGTGATAGACTCAAAATTTTAACCAGATTGACTTCTTCTTGAGACCTTATGATAAGTTTATCATGTTGTTAAGTTTCAATGTCCTTGCTTTATGCTACATTAGTGTTCCTAGTTAGCCAAATCAATTAAGTGCACATCAATATTTGGAGAATAGCTCACTTAGTTTTTGACAAACATTATAGCGAACATTGAAGTAGGCTTATAGACAAGCTCCTTAACTATGACAACACTTTGAATTTTCTCAACATTAGGTTGACTTATAAGAACTGCCAAATTAACAAGATTTAGGAAATGATAAAGAAAAACATAAATTAACAAACTTGCTATGTTTCATGTTTTAAAGTATAAGTACCTTACATTTCTCAGCCCACCACATGTCTAATAATCAAATCATATAACCCAAGCTAAAACATAAATAATCATAGAGAACAATATCTCACCTCATCATATGCTTATGTATTAGCTCATGTAAAAGAGCAATATTTTGGTTTCACCATAATGTTTGTCATAGTTATCATATCATTGATAAATAGTGATTCACAAGAATTACCATGAGTTGTGACAAGCATCATAACAATAGCATAATTGCATAGTATTTCATAATAATCTCAACATAATCAATTCATTACATACCACAAAGCATGAAAATAATTATAGAATACATGTAAATACTACCACATCACTATAAAAATAATATAATACTAAATCAAAAATTACCCACCTTAAATCACAATTGATTTTCCTTCTTCATTAAATCATCTAAAAATATCAATGTTAAATTTATTATATATTTTTCATATTTATAATATTTCCAAAATTATTAAAATAATTCATTTTAAAATTAGTCCCTCATTAAAAAATTATAAAAGTTCCTTTTTCTATTAAACTTTTTCTTTACTCACACTTTCTAATTCATTATCAAATCATTTAATTTATTGATTAGACTATCTGATCCACATATTAGATAATATGATAAATGATTTAGATTATTTAATCAACTAATTGTATTATTTAATTAAAGGATCAAGCTATCTTATCCACTAAATAAAATATCTTTTTTATTACTCA
The DNA here is from genome assembly GCA_023846275.1 of Vanilla planifolia. Classification (NCBI taxonomy): domain Eukaryota; kingdom Viridiplantae; phylum Streptophyta; class Magnoliopsida; order Asparagales; family Orchidaceae; genus Vanilla; species Vanilla planifolia. The sequence goes on along the minus strand of CM043866.1, from coordinate 11,258,498 downwards.
TCTTAGAACATCATATCTATGTTGTTCACTCATCATGAACTTAAGACTTAAATTCTCAATCATAAATCATTTATTAATAATTTTTCTAATTTTTATATGTTAAATAAATAGAGTATCATGTATTTCTTTAATTTTCCAGACATATATATAGCTAATTTATATACATTCATAACTTGTAAACATCTTAATTATCTACAACATCCACACAGATATGTACAACAAACACATAGTTATCTACCATACATCTATGTAGACATAATATATGAAATTTTCAAAATCATAATTATAGGTATTTAGTTATTATATTACCCATATTTATATAAGATAGTAAGACTAGCATTTTATGGTTGTTCTCTTTCTTCCATATGTTATGACCTTACTATACTTGAAATGTTAATACTAAAATAGGATGAGTCATTCAGACAAAATTAATAGGATAAATCCATCACAATCATTATATGTAAAGAAGCATAATATTTTGGGCTATGCCTTGTAAAAGGTTTTCATCATATAGATTATTCAAGATCTTTATCATAATAATTAAATAATAGCATGATATATGTCACAATCATAAAAAAAATAAATATTCAGATAGAATCTTATAGTTATCATTTATTTTCTTAATGTAGTCTTACTTATATGCTTCATTTCTTCTTTATCAAGTAAAACTCCTAGTCTTATCTTGGTGCTTTCTTTTTCAATGGTAATTAGTTTGTCTTATTTGAGTGTACTTAGTTATAAAAAAAATCAAATTTATAATTTTTTATCTTGTCATGACATTCTACAATTTATTTCATTACCATCATTTACCACTTATTTATTTATCATAACACTTTCATCCTTTTTATCCATTATATAATTCATATGACTTGATAATTATCTAGGTCTTTTTAAAACTTTTTTATATTCCACATGACTTATTAACCACCAAGCAATTTCAATCTTTTAATTCGTTTGACTTATAAGTTATTATTTAAATCATTTTTTTATCATTTTAATAATGTAATTACACATTATTTGTATTAAACATAAAAATATTTTTATAAATACAAAAATCATGATGTATAATCTATTATAATACAGGCAATCAAGTATTGATGTTACACCTATTTAACCATAAGATATTATCATGCTCATGCACATAATAAACATGCCAAATGAATTGCATTTCATGTATCATATCATTTAATTTATTTTTTATTTTTCTAAGATATAGTTTGTAGACATGTAAAAAAATCATTGTCTTTTACTACTTTTAGCATAATAGCATTATATGACAACATGTGCACATATTAACAATGCAACTTGCCTATAATTCAAAATTTTAGCCTTTCCTAAGCACATAATAATCATGAAGTCTATTTATTTTTAAACATAGTAATATTACAATATAACATATATGCTAACAACTCTATAAAATACCTAACTTAATGTTATCAGATATATCTCTTTCTTTTCTAAATTTTTGTGCCCAATTTTTAATACTTGTTATCGACTTCCATCTTCTCAGATTCAACTATTAGGAATTGACAAATTATGTTATAATTAGAAATCATTGATTCAATGGACAAATGAGGAGTTAAAGCTCAAGAAGTACAAATCCAAATCTAGGGTTTAAAGAACTCACCAATTTATATTATAGAAGCTGCTTATCAGTTTTTTGCCCATCTCTTTCTTTCTCCTTAATAGGGTTCACATGCTATAATTTCCCTTTTAAGATCCACTAGTTTTCCCTTCTTTATCTCTCTGGCCCTACTATTCCCCTCTCCTCTTAACACTTCTCACCCTTTTCTCTTATTATCGATAATGGAAACCCTAGAGAAATTGATAAGAGTCAATAAGTCACATTGGATTCATTTAAAACATTTTTAACCAAGAGCTACCTTCTTATAATATTTATCTTGTGACAAGCCACCTCTCTTCATAATGACATGACAATAAGAGGTAGTGAGAGATTAGGATTATGGTTTTACAACAAATGTTAATGGATCAGAATGTGGGAAATCACGAAGTGTGTGTTGAGCAGGGTATGAGTTTAGATATTTAAGGTGTTTGTTTGTGTCGGTGTATTGTTTGTATATTAATTTCTATAATTTGTAATAAGTCTAAATAAACTTTGATCAAAATAAAAAAAAATTCATTGAACTCCCTCGGTGATCTCAATTCAATAGTATATCTATTTTCATATAAAATAATTATAAAATGTCAATGCAACTTAATTACTTTAAAATTTTAAGGATATTATAATGCCTTATAATCAGACAGTGGATGGAACATTTAATAAAATTATCTAATTGTCTACTTAAATCAATCAAACCAATTGTTCAAAGCTTTTCTTGTCTCTAACCATCAACTTGATCAAACCACTCAATCCGAGAGGACCAAATAGTCTAATCTGCACCCTAAAACTTCAAAAAAATAATCAATAATGACCAAACATCACAATTTTCTTTAGTACTCAATATCTTTTAGCAAAATAATATATGAAGCAAACTTAACAAATCCCTAAACATATAGGTAAATCTATTTTTATAGAAATAAGATTTCTTTGATTTCGAGCTATCCTTGAATTTTCTTAGCCATTGATCTCTATCTTCATGTTGTTCTTCACTTCTACAATCTCCTCTTTCTCTTCCATTATTTTCTAGTTCTTTCAACCTCTTCCTCACAACCTTTCTCTTTCCCTCTCATTTCTTTTCTCTCTCTTCTTTTGCTCTTATTGAAGTTTTGTCCCACTTCAACTTTTCTTATACAATTTTCTATTAGGGTAATGGGTTTTAATGATAAAAACAATATTCTTTAAAATATATGCAATTTTTAAAATTTACAAAAATTTCAAGCAAGCTTTAAATTTAGTTAAATCACTCTATTATACCTATCTTAATAAGTACTTTCCAAATATTATTTTATTTTTGCATTCTATATATTAGAATTTTAATTATAACTAAGGTAAAGACAATTAGGATCACATTAAATTTACATAAAAATATTTAAAAACATTAGTTACACATGTTTAAATAAAACGCTCATATATAATTAAATAGTAATTATGCATATTTATTGGCAAACAACTTTTACAAGTTTATAGCACAATTATCCCATGCTTCTTATTTGGCTTACCCATATGGACTATTTCTAAGATGGCCCACAAAATGAAATTACTTATATTTATAATGACAATATTATTTAATTAAGATAATCTTTTATCTGTGGAATAGAAATATTACATAAGAATTTTAAAAGAAGTTTATGAAGCACCAAATTCATGAATCCACAACATCAAGGAAGTAAATTAAAAGAAAAATTAAGATAAAAAAATAAAAAACGAATTGTGAAAATTGATAGAAGGACATACATTATAAATATAATCATGATGCTAGTCAATCGAATAATGTATGTGGCTAGATGTAATAAAATTTGTTTACATAACCAAGAACTATGCAACATTAAATAAACTAGTTCAATAAAATTGAAGCCATTGAAAGGAATTGCACACTATAAAATCAATCATGTTTTAATTGAATATCAGAAGTGATGCATGTAGGGAGCATCAAAACACTACATAATCGTATATTCTCCAATAAAAGCATTAAAGTGTATCTGTATACCTAACTAGTAGCCAATGCTTTCAACAACATTCAAGATTTAGATCCAACAATCCAACACTACAATTGTAATCTAACATAAGATGAAACATCATGTCCATCATTTTGTGGGGATTAGTGAAAACAATGATAGGTTAGAAAAGAAAATATTAGAGCAACAAACACAAAGTTAACCATTCAAAAAATGATGATAAGTACACATAAAGGGACACATCACAATTTCACATTAGTAAATCCAATTAAAGCTACATAATAAGGTAGCTCTAAGATATAAACCATAATCTAACTTCAAAAAAAATACAAAACCAATGTTCACACACAAAAATATGTAATCTATGTCAATATTTGAAGGTTATCTGCATTGAAATAAAGACATTGTTGATGGTTCACATGTTTTACAAACATCTTACATTGTCTAAAACTAGCACATCTTCTTCTTAAGTTTAGTAGGAACTCTTACTATTATGTAAATGTCAAATTAAGAAGAAAAATAATCACACATGTAAAAATAAAAATGATTTACTTGATTAACAAGAACATATAATAGCATCCACTGAAAGTAACAACAAAAATTCATTATGAAGAAAATAGTATTACATAATAGAATTACAATAAAAGTGGCTAGAAGAGGAGATTTATCTCTAAATCCTAATAATGGATAGTATTTATAGCACTCCACAAAATTGAAGAATTATCTAAAGTATCTCCTTGAATCAAAACGTTTCATAATAGTCCAAAAAATATATGGATAGATATGTAAAAAATAGATATGATTAGGCTTCAAGCCAAGATTCAAAACATAACTATAAATCTTCACCTTGAATTGTATCCCAAAAACCCAACAAGAAGCCCTTCAAGATTTTTGCAGTAATGGTCCTTTAGGATTATATCCAATTATAAACAATAAGTCCAAATAATGCATGAACTTACTTTTAGGAAAAGGCATGGTGAGTATATCAACTAGATTATCCTTTATTCCTATTTTTTACACTTTTATTCTACTTTTTAATGAATGAAATGATATTGTAGGTCAAAATGATTGATCCTTTCATCATGCACTTGATCTTTTGCAAAAAAAGATAGCACTTATGCTATAGAAATATATAATAACTTACTTTTAAAAATTTGAAGTCATTAATTAAACCTTTTAAAAAAATCCCTTATTTAGTAGCTTTTGTCAAGGCCATATATTCAACTTCTATGATAAATAACATAATTGAAGATTGCAAAGTAGCTTACCAACTAACAACAGAACCCCTAAATGTGAACACGATCAATAAAGATCTTAGAGCATTCGAGTTTATAACATAACATGAATCTAAATATTCTACAAGAAAGAAAGTAGAATAACCTCCATAAATAAGCCCAATATTAATGTATCTCTTAATAAAAAAATATGCTTCATTATTTTTCAATGTTCCTTTATACATTGATTCAAAAAACTATTTAACACACTAACTACAAGAGAAATAAAAGGTCTCATGCATACCATAACATACATAAGATTACCAATGAAAACTAAACATAAAAAATTAAGAAATATACTCCAAATATTCCTATGATTATGATTAAGAGCTTAATTATAGGTTAATCAAATCATCAATAAAATCTATGATTAAGAAAAAAATTCAAGGGAACAGTCAAAACAAAAAAGTCAAATGCTAAAAGATGTGAGCAGAATCACTTGCACAATCGCACACAGAGGCTTGATGTAACTAGAGCACACACAGTTGAGAACTTCTTGTACATGTGAATAATACTAACATGCATGAACAATGCTAGTGGTGTGCTCTTTTAGAAGCTCCAGTGTGCACAAATTTTGCCTCGTTGGAATTTTTAGTCAAAACCTCATGTATTATATGAAAAATAAAATAACATACATCTTATAATAAAATATTATATCAAAACCCCCATATAAAGGGATAACAATGGTAAATGAAGATAATTCTTAAATTTCTATTTCCTAACATTTGGCAAAGTCTATCTTTTCTTTCTTTTTTCTTTAGTGCCTTTGTCATTCTTATGCATCAATATCACTGTTACGACCCTAAAAATAAAATCTACTCTTAATGGATCAAAGTGAGATGATTAACATATATATCAAATTGAGGTGCAAAAATTGTAAAAAATGAACATTTATAGTCAAAGGAGTACTTAAAAGTTTAATTGTGATAATCACAAAACAGGATAGCATGTTTTGAATATAAACCTTTTATGACAAGAAGAGCCTCTTCTCTGGGAGATATATATAGATCTCTTATCTTAAAATCTTTTCAACTACTTCTGCATCTTTCATATCAAGCTCTGGATTAAACAAATTTAATGACTTAAATAATAGATTTGGTTTGAGCTGTGATGAGCATATTGTTAACATAAACAAATAAGTGAATGAAAGAGTCAACCTCCACCTTTTTATTATATGCATAATAATCATAAGAACTTCTGCTATAATAGCCCTCAATTTTCAACTAAGATCAAAAGGAGAAACCTTAAAATCAAGCAAGGAAGATTATGATTAAATTCGATCAAGTCAATTTTCTAAAATATACATCTATAAATAATAATATTAAAATGATAAGAAAATATTAGAGAGTACACAACAAGCTCAAAATATTATTTGAGCATCTTAATAAAAAGAACTCTTTGAGGCAAACCAATTGACATCAAGTTTGTAATTTTTAAAAACAAAGAGAATTTCTTATAAAGTTATAAATATTTGGGTATAATTATACCTTTTAAAATTTTATTCATGCTATATTTGTAATTTCAAGAATTTTGTCTTAAGTTGAAATTAATTGACAAATGATAGATTCGTAAACATTAAAATATCAAATATGCCAAGATAGATTTACAATTACAAACATTTTGGCTTAGGACTAATACGCTTTCGTAGAGGATGGATTGGTAAATAACAAAATATTGGAGAGGTAGAACATTAATTTTTATGCTTAAGTTCTCTATTAGTTTTTCATGTCAAAGAAATGTTTGTTTTCCTAATGACATTAGCTTAAAAAGAGCTTATCAATAAAAATTATATGGCGATTAAGTATGGTGTTCTTTTAGGTCAAATCTGATTTGCAAATGACAGATTTGCAAACATTAAAATATCAGATGTGCTAAGCTAGATTTATAATTACAAAAATTTTGGCTTAGGTCTAATATGCTTTGTAGAGGATGGATTGGTAAATAACAAAATATTGGAGAGATAGAATATCGATTTTTGTGCTTAAGATCTCTATTAGTTATTCATGTCAAAGAAATGTTTATTTTCCTATATGATAGCAACTTAAAAGGTGTTTGATGATAGAAATTATAGGACAGTTAAGTATGGGTGTGCTCTTAGTCAAACTTTCTAATCACACATTAAAATTATACAATAATTTAAGTAGTGGCATATCCCTAAACTACCATTACTATATTATAAAATGTTCATCTCTTTTTTCATGCGTGAATTATTTTTCGTGTGAACAGTCAATTAGTCGACAGAAAAAGCCAGACAAGGAGTCCACAAACAATTGTAGGAAGTATACTCATTTTCCATCATGACAAGCTACTATAAGTTACAGATAATTCTAATTGAGATGGCATTCTAGCTTATAGGTTTGACCAACAGCCAGTGAAGTATACTCATTTATTTTCATCATTTTACTTTTCTAGTTACTATGAAAAATTATCATTGAGTAGCTGTGAAGGGAGGAGAGGATGAGAGATGGAAGAACTTGAGTTAGAGAAGGGAAGTAGATGGTAGCCTTGATTGTGTGAGAAAGAGATGGTGAGAAGGATGATCTCATTAAAGGAGGAGGAGGAGACTGTCGGGTTCACCATAGCAAGAAAGTGACAGTTGTTAAAAAAATTTTGAACTAGTACGATGGTATACTTCATATGTTATGAAGATTTAGGGTTATAAAGCTATGATGAAACTGTTAGCTGTTTACCAATGAAAAGTTAGTTAATCATACAAGGATGATGTTGTTATCATACTTATATGATTGGTTGAGATTAAATGAGAAGATTTTCCTAAGTTTGAGGGTTCAAATTTGTATGTTATAGGAATCATATTATAACAATCAACTAAGAAAAGTAGGATCATATGATTACGGTCCTCGTAGTCAAACTGTACGAATAGGTTGAGTCACCAAAGCAAAGAGGAATGTATGATGCAATAAGGGAATCACAAATGGACAATATTGTACAAGATAGTTATTTTTTTAGGATCGTACAATAAATTGGGGAATTATACAAGTATATCCAAAGAAAAAAACTAAGAACATGAGAAATAATTTATTAGAATAAAATGCCTTAAGAAAAATATTATTTGTAAGATATATATTAACCATTTCATATATAGTTTACTATAAAACATTTAGATGAGGAGATGAAAAAAATAAAGAAATTACTTTATAGAATCAAATAGATTAATTTATAATGTGTGATGTAGGATAATATTATTTTTTATATTTATATATGATTTCTTTTAGACTACATTCTATAAAGATAAAACATTCTTATGCTTTATAATTTAACATGATCTTAATAATATTCTGCATTATTTATCACATGGTTTATTAATTACATGATTCATTTATTTTTTTTTTGTTACATGGTAATATATGGATAGGATAATGTATATAATAATGATATCTAAAAATTTCACACGATTACTTGGTAATAAAAAAATAAAAGATAATACTTGATATAGTAGAGCCATGATACCTTACATATATGTGTAACATCTTAGTATGATTAGGGCTACGATATTCTCCATGCAAAAGTTACTAACACCTTATTGTAACTAGAGCTATAATACCTTCTATGTGAAAGTCATGAACACTTCAGTGTGGTTAGGATTATGATACCCTCTATGTAAAAGTCGTTAATATTTCAGTGTTGATAAGGCTACGATACCCTTTTATTTGATTTGATCAAAAGAAATTGAGGATCAATAATTACATAGCATATTGAAAAATAAAAATAAAAGAAAAAAATTGAAATTCATATTTCAACTAGCTTACTTCTAATACACATGATATCTAGTATAGTTTCATACTTATACATATGATTTATTATTACAATTTATAATATGACTTTTATTTTATTCACCATACATATTCATTTATTTCAAAATTTATTTATATATTTGGTTAGTTATTATTATTCATTAAGATCTATAAATCTTATCAGTACTTATATCACAAGTCATGCATATATTACATTGAGACTTAAGAATTTTAATATCACAAGAGAGAACCACACTCCTAAGATTTGAGAGTAAAAAATATTCTGTTTAAGTTAGATGATTGAAAGTATAATAGAACATAAGTTCTATTTTCTTACATATTTTAATATAATCTTATATTTGGATTATATTATATTGATAATTTATTTTTGTGATTTTATTTTGATTAGTATTGAAGATTTTGTCAAATCATTGGGTTTCAACTAACATTTTGATGTTCTCACTCAATATTTTAACTAAGTATCATCTTTGATTTTTAATTTAATATTATTTATCATACTCATATGATTTAGTTCAAACTAGAGAGTTATAGTGAGACAGAGAAGTGATAAAACTAAAAAGCTTTGTACAATTGATCATCTTACTTATATTAATTTATTTGAAATCAAAGAGTTTCAAATAACCCTTAAGCAACTATTAAAGCTAAATAACTTTTTATGATATAATATTGATCATTACACTTATTTGAGTCATTTAAAACTAGAAAAATATAAATTGAGGCTTAGGCGTGTGAAGAATTAAACTATTTGTACAATACAATGACTCACGTCAAACTTGTACAATCCTATTAATATAAACACACATAAGGATGATTGATAGGTTGATGGTTGGATAATTAGTATATTAAGCAATATCGTATTGTATGATTTCATTGGTCGTACAAGTATGAAGGAAACTAAAAAGTGTAGTGACTAGTTAATTTTATTGCAAATCAAGATTTAGCTATTAGGGCTTCTTAAAATAGAGTTTTAGCCTCTTTTCTCATATAACTAGCACCTCAAATTATTCAAAAAGAAATTAATGCAATAGAATCTTGTCTCATACACTTGATTAAGAGAGGATTAAGTTTACTGACACCATACATCTTGCATCTCTTCAATTGAAGCATTGCTAGCGTAGAAAGCTTCAGGGTGATTTCATATACTTTCTTTCTCATTGCAATTATTTTGGTATCATCATTTCAATTTCATTTACATTTAAATGTGCTACTTGATACTTGAGCAAAGGTTGCATGAACACTATAAAAAGCTAATTTTATAAGTGTTGTAATTTCTTTCTAGCTATTTATTTTATTGTCTCTTTTGAGTTTTATTCTTTGTGGCACTTTTAGGACCTCTATAAGTCCCTTTGTAGATCTTATCTTGTAAGGCTTTACCCTTATTAGTCATTCAATAAAAGATAATGATTTTATTAGCAAAAGCTTAGTCATTGGGGTAGAAAAGGATTTAGATTCAAGTTTGGATCAAACTATTTAAAAATATTTGTCTTATTTATAATCAAGAATTTTTCTTACTTTTGTTATTTCCACAAAGAATTTTAAAGTTATCAAGAGTTTCATTAAAATTCATAATTCAACTCTCACTTATGACTCAATCATTCTAATAGGTGGCATTAAAGGAGATTATATCATAAGAAGAAATTATACAAAGAAAATCCTTTATTTTTTCATATATCTAAGTGAATTTTGTGAGTCATGAAACCATTGATTTCCTTCCTTTATTTGCACAAAAATATTTTGATTTTTTGAAAAAATCTTTCAAGAACTTTAACAAAAGGATTAGTTGATTTTTGACATTTGTTTGAAAATTCTTATGATATGTCCTATGTGCTAGATGAGAAGTTTTAAATCAATTTATTTGTCATGCACCTTCTAAGGTACATGTTCAAGAAATGAAACACTTAATAGTAAAGGCTTATCTTATTTTACATTTCTTGAGAAATACCATCCTACCTAAAGGGGGTGATAAGCAAAGGATCACTTAATGGATTTCTTTGGTAGCTATCATAGCTTAAAGAGAGAAATCTAATCATAAGGAAACAATATTTAGAATGATGAAGAAGCCCTATTTATCAAAAAATGAATCTAAGCTATTAGCATCTCATTATCCCAATCATGAGATATAAATATAATATTAGAGCTACAATATGTATTGCATCCTTAGACCTTTGAAAAGAGCAAACATAAAAAGAATTCAACCCTTTACTCATCGATTACTTGTTGATCAAGGTGAGAGAGAGGCTAACTAGGATCCTTTAGAAAATGCATCATTTAAGCCTTCTCCTCCTACTCCTCCTATTATTGAGTTTCACATTGCACTTCATTGATTCCTATATCAATGCTAAGCTTGTTGCATTAGAAGCAAGAATCCAATAACACTCCTCAAGAATAAATACAAAAAAATTTTATTTGAATCTTTTGTTAGTTTTATAATGGATTTCATGACTAGAATTGAGAACTTGTTAATGAAACCTTAAGTGGTCATGTGGCTATGTATTTGTTTTGAAACAATGTTTGAATTATACACAACTATGCATTATCTTATTTTGTGTTGGAAAAAGAATTTATTTAAATGTTTTACAATATTTATGTTTAACTAATTAATTTTTTCATTATATACTCTCTGATTTCTTAATACCTTTCTTTGGATTCAATTGTTATATGACATGGCTATGTTGTATATACATGAAATGGAAAATGATTTCAACCTCTTATCTACTCTTTTGAAAGATTACAAAATGGGGGAATAATTATATTCTACAATACAAAAGTAACTTAAAATTAGAGAAATGGTAAGTTAGATGTTTCACATTGATTCAACCACATCTTGATGATTGCATTATAGTAGTTTCAAATGATTGAGCTATATCACACGTGTTTTAAATGTTATTTAGTTGTTTCAATTGTTTATATTACTTGTTAACCCTATAACATTAGATAGTTTGATGATGATAAAACCATGTATTTATGGACTAATATGTGCTATGAGATATGTTGAACATGTGTAAAATGCAATACTCAAGCAAGAAATGGTTAAGAATTAGTCAAGGACATGTTGGCTCAACTTTAATGTAAAAGAGCTTTGTGAAATAGCTCTTGATGGAGTGATCTTCATCTACTTTACTTGTTTAGAGTGTTAAAATATGCATTAAAGAATCTTGTGAAACCTAAGACATGCATAAGTCTCTTATCTCATTCATACTCATGAAAAATTTTACAAATTCATACATTTTATCTTTTATACTTATGTATAACAAAGTATTTTTATTCATATACCATGAGTAAGCATTGGTATGTAAGAAAATTCTAATTACATGCTAAGCTAAATGCATTAATACTATTATAAGATATTGTAGAATCTAGATTAAAATAAAATCAAATCAATATATGTTCAATTTGTACTAATTACATTGTGTGAATGAAAAAAGATTTAGACATGGCAATCCAAGATTTTCGAGTTGATTTGTTATGCTATTCATACTACAAAATATCTTTTATTGTACTTGTTTGATTCTAGTCTTAATAAAGAATTTATTTAAGTGTAAGAGAATCATTGTTGTCATACAATTTGATATTATTTATTATACTAATATGATTCACTTCAAACTGGAGAGTTGTAATGAGATAGACAAGTGGAGAGGTTGAAAGGCATTATATAATATGATGTAAATCATCTTACTCTTATGATTCATTTGAAATCAGAGGCTTCAAAATAACCCTTAGACAAATATGAAGCTAAACTGCTTCATAATAATACGATAGATTTCATTATACTTCTACAATGTTGTTTACAAAGATGTCTAAGGGTGATCAAACAGGTTGATAGTCTAGATGTGCAATATCATATGGTGTGATCTCCTAATTATACAAGTATGAACAAAAACCAAAAAAATATAAAAACCAATTAATCTCATTAAAAATTAGAACTTAGTTATTAGGACTTCCTAAAATAGATGCTAACCTTTATTCTAGTATAAATAGTACCCCAATTGTTAGAGAAGAAACTAATGCAATAGCTATTTTCATACACATGAATAAGAGAGGATTGAGCTTACCCAATCCATAAATCTTCCACCTTAATTGAAATATTGTTATAATGGAAAGCATCAAGTTGATTTCATATACTTTTTTCTCATTGCAATCATTTTGGTAATATCATTTTAGATTTATTTACATTTTGATGTGCCACTTAATACTTGAGCAAAGTTTATAAGAACATTGTAAAAAGCTAAATGTATAAGTTTTGTAATTTCTCTTTAGTTATTTCTTGTATTAACTCTTTTGAGTCTTATTTAAGAAATAAGTCTTTTGAGTCTTACTTTTTGTGGCTTTTTTGGACCCTTTATAGGTCCCTTTCAATCTTTTAACAAAAGGGTGTGATTTTGTTAGTAAAAATTTAGTCATTAAATCAATGGTAGATATAGATCTAAGTTTGTATCAAATTGTCTAAAAATATTTATGTTATTTACATTTAAGCATTTTTTTTATTTTTTATTTCAGATAGAATTTTAAAAATTATCAACTCTAAAACATGTCAAACAAAGAATTTCCAACATGAAGTCTATGACACTCAAAAGATATTTGATTCTTGTTAAATCTAGAATATGTCAAACATTATTAAGAGTTCTAACAACATCATCATGCATTTTAATCTAAATAGAACAAATGCTAACTATTGTTTAGAGTGCATAAGTTTTTTAAGTAAAACATTCATTCTATCTTCCTATATATTAAAAACCAATTTCTATTCAAACACACATGATAAGAACAATTATTATCTAACACTCATTGATGTTGTGGATGTTATTGGTTAACAAGAATAATTCTAACTCTATGTTTGAAAAGGAATCCTTAACTACAATTACAATGATTGAATCATGTTTTTCTTCTTCATTGGATAATTATTCTTCTAATATCTTAGTTTCAGATAATTATTAAAGATACCTTTTTCACTAATTTATGGTTTAATTATTCTCCTAGTCTTGATCTTCATTGACTTACCTTTATAAGAATCAATGATGACCAACCCAATTGTTGAATTACCTCTACTACTTCTACATGCCATGAGTCAAATTTCTTATGTATGAAAGCTAGTCTAAGTTCTTGTAAGATAATGTCAATTTTTTTAAACTAAAAGAATTCATAAAATTTTCATATGATATAAGTAATGATACTAATAAAATGAAGATATCATCCTTATCTTCTATCTTGACATCAATACTTTTATAATCTATAAACATAGAATTTAATTTTCTAAATATACATAACTTCTTTCATACAGAGAGAAAATAAAAGTTTTAACAACTACTTATTAATTAGAGATTTTATCATATAGAGATTCTCCTACTTTTGTCATAGTGTAATCTCTTTATTTGTAAATATTAATCTGTTTATTATACAAATCAAAATCAATCAATTTCTCCTCTAATTTTGTGAACTCAACATCATTCATCCCACCAAGCTTTTCAAATAAAATAGCTCAAAAACCTTTCTATTTTGATAGAGTATGCATCTTAATATATCAGAGGTTGAAACTGTTCTTTCTAGTAAACTTCTTGATATTGATATTGTGCAACATTATTCTTACTTCATAACCAAATCATTATGTCCTAATACTATTTTGTATAAATATTGAATCAAGAATAAATATAATCACATATACATAGAAATAAAATGATTTATGTGGTTCACAACAAAATTGGGGTTAAATCTATTGACAACTATAATAGAAATTTATTATAAAGAAAATAAGGTCACAAAATAGAATAACAATAACAATGTTATGAAAAGAAGATATATCTCTAAAACATAAAAATAGAGAGTTTTTATAAAATTCTACAAAATTAATGAATTCTTCAAAATATTCTTTTGAATCAAAAAATTTCATAATTGCACAAAAAAATAGATATAATTAGATATTCCCAAAAAAAATTAGGTATGATCAAGCATTTAGTTGATCAAGATTCAAGACATGTCTACATTTCATTTATCTTTTGGGGGTGACAGGCTTGCTTCTTTCAAGTGAAGGAATCTTATTAATTGGATCTTACACAACTTGAGACAAGGGACACTTGCAAAAAGAAGGGAAGAGGAACAATGATACATTAGAGCCTTTACCATTAGTTTTTTAATAATTTTGCAAACATATGATGAACCTATTCATCTATTCACTAAAGAATGACGAGATCAAATGAGAATAATTGACCTTCAAGAGACACGTCCAAACTTCGGTGGTCATAGTTGCATTTTAAGTAAACAATTATACAAAATATAACATGCTTCTTCGGTCTATTTATTATTTTTTAAAAAGTGTTCAATAATATAAAAAAACTTATACTGAAACACTTCTGTGATTTTTTTATATAAATAAAAAATATCAATATTTTTATCTATATAAAATATTTTTTTCGAATAGTTTTTAATAAAACATCTTTTTAAAGTCTTTTTCATCCAGACAACTGTTACTGATCAGCCATTGCACTCGGCCATGTGCTTAACCCTTCCGCTCTAAAAGCGACCCTTCGCCAAATACCTCTTTACTTCATGCCGCCAGAAAACCACTGTCCCATCTCCGCTCCCTTTTCCCATCCTCCCTTCCCTCCATGTTTTCCTTAGTATAATCCCTCTCTCTGCCTCGCTCTCTCATGGGAAACATCTCCTGCATGCCTCATGATACCGCCGAGATGACGAAAGTCGTCACCTGCAGCGGAAAGGCGCACGAATTCCTACTCCCCGTACGTGCCGAAGAGCTTGTGCGCGAAAACCCGGGTCAGTTCGTCTGCGACTCCAGCAACCTTCAAGTGGGCTGTCGTGTCCCGGGTCTCGCCTCCCACCAAGAGCTACAGCGCCGGCGCCTCTACTTCCTCCTTCCCCTGGATCTCCTCTTCTCCGTCCTCACCGAGGAGGAGATGGTCTGCCTCAGGCGCCGAGCTTCCCGGGCGAGGAGACAGAGGACGCTAAAGAGGAAGAAGAATGATGGAAGAAAAAAGAGGATTTTTCCGGTGCTCGGATACTTCTGCTTGTCTCCGCTGGTGGTGAAAGGGGCGGAGGTGGAGCAAGAGAAGAAGGATTGCAAGGCGGTGGTGTTTGGTGACGGGAAGTGGAGGCAGTGGTCGTGGAAGCCGGCGTTGGATACGATCGAGGAGGAAGGAACTGAGCTTCGTTGATTGGGTTGCCCCACCCATGGATTTCGAATTTGGGTTTGTTTATTTTACCATTAGCATCGATTTGTGAAGCCTTGATTTATTTTTTTCTTTTCTGAATTTTGTGGCATATTGCTTTGCTGGAGAAAGCTGTCTGCTCCGTTTCTGTATATGTAGCAGAGAGAGAGACTGGTTTGCTGATTGTTCCTAACAGTAATAGCATTTGTTATGCTTCTGTTGCTGAAACTTGAAACTTGAAATAGACTCTATGCTCTAGGAAAAAATTAAAAAAATATATGCTTGATGAGATAAAAAAAATGAATTTCTTTTGAATTAACTGACATACATTTTTTATTTTTTCAAATAAATAACTCTTAATATCTAAATGACATATGTTTTGCAATCCATCATGTGCTGCGTTGTCTGAGATGGTTGCTTTAAATAATGCTATAGCTTCGGTGTTCTCTTCCAATTAATGGGTATGGTAAGGGATCCATTTTGGGCTAGTTCGTGTATTAGGTTTAAAATGTATTTTATAAGCTTTTTTTGAGATTCAAAAATAAAATGATAATAAATCCATGTTGACTTGAAAATTTGGCAATAATTTTACAGTCCTTGGATTAGATAGATTGTTTTATAGATTTAATTAGGTTAAGAAATTAAGAGAATGATAAAATAAAATAATATTTTATTATGAAAATTATAAATTGATCGACACAAATTTCTTTTGTCGATCTCTTGTAAAAAAGAAATATAAAGAAAAATAAAAGAAAAGAAAGTATATTTCTTTTTTATTATAGCATAATCTCTTTATTAACAATCTTCTTTTATTCGTACAAAAAATAATATAGGATATATTATATTAAGAGAATAGTGTTTGCATTAATCAAATTGAATACAAAATATTTTTTTAATTTATTTTTATTGTGTGTATATATGTGTGTGTGTGTGTGTGTATGTGTATGTATATGTATGTATATATATATATATACATACACACATACATACAGATACACACTTGTCTATGTATTGCAAAGGAATAAAATGATGACAAAAAGGTTTTGTCGATTATTATTTAAAAAAAATGAGATTTTCTATAGTACAAGTGTCTAAACCTTTAAATTGTGATCCATGTTTTAATTTGGGATTTAGCTTTTTTGAATCCATTTGTGCCCTTATTCTCTATTTCTAATAGATATTAGGTATACATATAATCAAAATTTTCAATTAAAGATTCCAATTAACTGTATGCAATTATGACATACGCATGTTATGCTAGTTTTCTCACTTATTAAACCCCCTTAGGTTATCAACTTTAGGCTATTATATTTTATTATCATGCCCTACTCAACCATTCCTCTTATTATCATCAAATAATACATACAAGCATATAAAACATTAGATCACATCAACAATAACTATGACAACACAAAACTAAAATTAAGATAAGGTTATGATGAACATATAATTTTAAATTTATTTTTTAGTAGATTAATTAATAGATGTTTTTATGAGTGACATTATCATATAAGGTATGTTGATGCAAATATAAGAAATATTGATAACTAATAAACCAACTCATGATAAATATTTATAATTGATGGAATAATAATAATTTGGATATTACAACTTCAGAAGTGAATGACTATTTTCAATAATAAGTTGAATGCATAAGCCATCTTAGAAACTAACAAAGATATCACATAGCTAAAAAATTTTATGAAAGATAATGTAAAATAGCATTATCATTAAACTATGTTTTGTGTTAGTCAAAGTGCCACTTGCTGTACAAAGAATCATGCATTTCATTTAAAGGGAATTTTTGTTGAGGAAACTCTTTCAGACAAAATTCAACATATATGTTATTCTAGACAAACATGTGGACTAGCAGTACTCCAAGCATATAAGAGACGAACTAATGAATTGGAGATTAGAGATTTGTTATATATAGTTTAGTTTTTAAGAAAAAAAAATATTTATTCTACTACTCTAGTTTCATAATTACTGAAAGAACTATCATTTTGATACTTACACTTATTATTGTTATTCCTTAACCATCAACTATGTCCTACCATCTAACAATTGCCTCCTAGTGCCATCGCTCTTGCACATCACTATTACCTGCTGGTGGCTTACTATCACCTATGATTTGATACAGAAGTGTTGCTAAAGAACATTGTAATACATTGAAGATTCAAAAGTTATAAAAACATGTATCGTACATTGTACACGATACATATTTGTTTGAGTTAATATAATGAATTGAAAGATGTATTATTGGCCTTGGTGACAAAGACTTGTATCTTGACGTGAGTGCAACAAAGTTGTTGGACTTGTTTAGCTGTACTTCTAAGATTAGTGCTCTACAAGATCACCTAGTTTGAGGTTTCAAGTTTCCACTCACTCTTGTCACCTAGCTGAAGATGAACAATAGCCTTTTATTTTTTAACTTCACATGTTTGCCGTTTCATGTTAAGCTATGTTAAATGTTTACATATGTGATAACACAAAGAGAGCAGGGTTAAAGTTAAGGATGATGGTTAAAAATAAATTAACTCAGATTTGGGTTAAATTGTTTTGACAGCATATTAATGTTAAAGGTTTTAAAAACTGTTCTATTATTGGAATAATGAAACGATTTTCCCTACTGTTAAAGGTTATCAAACAAAACGAGTAAAAGTAAATATATCAAAAAGACATAACGATCAGCCAAAGCTTCTTGGAAAACGACGTAACATCAGCCAAAACATATCGAATAGAGCACTCTTGGGAAATGGTTCAAATTTTTTGCAATTTTTGCGAAGATTAATTCTTTAGGATCGAAGACGAATCGACTGTGCTCACCCATCTTAGCAATTCTGCGACGTCAGCCTATAATTTATTCCCTTCTCCTTGTTTTTTATTCACGCCCGAACAAAGAAATCGAAAAAAATAGCTTACACTGCTGTTAAAACTGCAGGCTGTACTGGTCAATCGGATTTGTTTAGTTAGTCAAATGATTATTAGGATGTTGATTTAATAGAAAGGTTTGGGATGAAAAAAATATATTATATTTATAATCATGTATTATATGAAGATATAAATTTTCTAATTCATATATCTTTAAATCGATATTAAAAACAGATGGGATCTATCATATTGCATATCATTTCAACACATAAAACTTGAATCATTTGTGATGATATCTTGGATTCAAGACATTTATTCGAGATCTTAAGACTTGATTTGTTATCTATAGTTTAACCTTCAAAAAATAAGACCAATTATTCCTAATATATCAATTACTTCTTATGAAAAAAAGATTTAAAGATAAAGGGAGAAAACTTAATAATAAAAAAAGAGAAAGAGAAAAATAAGAAGACATGAATAGAAGAGAGAAAATAAGAGAATAGAGAGAGAAGAATGAGTCAAAGAAAAAAGAGGAGATGAAAGAGAAAGAAGGAGTGATTACTCATATAATTATTCTTTTATTAATCAATGTGAAAAAATTCATTCATATATTTTCTACTAAAAAGTCTATCAGGACCTATTTATTCTCCGACGATTCTTCTCTCAAGAAATCAACTGACGTTCACTCCTTGTTAATTAGGAGCTCAATTTTAAGTCCATTAAACCTAAAAATTTTGGAAAAAAAATCAAAGGAGGAGATAACATTGCAAAAATTGTTATCGTAGCATGAAGAAGAGCTGCACATTAGGACACGTGTGATGGCTAGTTATAGGCACACTTATTAGAAACCATGTGCGGTAGCATACTTGCAAGTAAGGATGCGTGGCACAACTGATGCCCATTAACATTGGAGGCATGTGACCACCTGAGACCATACACTTGCAATACACTTACACGTGTATCAACAATCTACTGTGCACACAGTACAAGGGCTACTTAATAAACCTACTATACACAATGCGGTCAAAGTGAAAGTGCATTGGTGCAATAGGCGGCATGCGAGGGGGCTTAGCTAGCACACTTCGGGCATAGATTTTGCAAAATTTTATATTTTGGTAAAAAAACACAAGTTTTTTATTTTATAATAAAATATTATATCTAAATCTCTATATAAATGAGTAAGAATGATGTATGAAATAGTTCAATACTTTTCAGAACATCAATTTAGAATCCCTTGAATGAAAACTTCTTCCAATAATTCAATTTTTTTGTAACAAAATCTCTCTTCTTTTTCTTTCTTAGCTCCTCAAAATTTCTCACATTTCAATTTTTTCATAACTTGAAAAAAAGTATTCTCTTGTTGACCCCTAATCATGGTATTTTGTTTGATGATAATAACCTCAAAGTATTTCTAATTAATTTATTTGAGTGAATTTACAAATTTTAAATAGTCGATACTCTGTTAATGGGAGAAATTAAAAAAGAGAACTAAATGTTAGATTTTATGAAACTAGTCCTTATTGGAGTGATAGACACCAAAAGATTTATTTTTGAGTTTAATTTTAGATATTTTACTTTTATTTTGATGAGAATATTAAGTTTGATTAAAATCATTCTTATAATACACAAAAAATAAATTTTATTTAAATTTATCATCTTAAAAAATTATTTAGATTTCTAATATCTTTGATCATTTTATCTTGATCATCTTAAAAAATATTTTATCTTGATCATATCTTTGAAAATATTATTCTATTAACTTGTTTAAAAATATGTATTATAATAATAATAAATTAATTAGTAAATTTAATTATAGTAAAAAAGTCTTTATCCAAATTATCTCAAACTATTGTACCTTCAAAGCATACAACTCTCATAAGGGCAACACACCTAAACTCAATTAACTATAGTAATTAGTTTAGACATAACTCTCAAATGCTTATATAATTGTAACGAAACAAGGCAAGTGTCAAGCCCCCACCGACATCTAATACCATTATGTCACAAAGTTATCATCAGAGTCGCCAAATACAGCATTTAAGTGAGGACAAATAAACAAACCAAAGGTGGGGACCCGACGGTAAGACAAACACTAATTCAAAATCCAAAGTATATATATAAAGACATGTTTTTAAACATTTAATCACACTAAAATTTTCCCTCTCACACATCTCTTGGAAAGGGCTCTCCTGTAACAGCATCATTCCCAGTTCTCGGTGTAGTGGTTTCATGTCCTGTGATGTAAGCACTAAATGAGATTTTATAAATCTCAGTAGATAAATCCACATATTTAACCAAGAAAATAAAAGGCATAACAAATACCATTAACAGTAAAGATGAATGTCATACATACATATAAAATAATGTCAAATGAAAGTCATAAAGAAATGCAAGTTCCTTATATTGTGCTTATTACCGGGCCCAATTCCCTTTGACGCATTATCCTCTGGATCCAATCATCAATGACTGTCCTCTAGCCGGCATCCAACCAAGCACATAACACTAGGCAGATATCTGATCCGAAGATCGATACCCTGCGATCCAACACGCTGAGCCTAGTGCCACCAGGCAGGTATGGTACCATACCCTGCGATCCAACACGCTGAGCCTGGTGTAATCATCATGGAGTCATAGCACATAACACTAGGCAGATATCTGATCTGAAGATCGATACCCTGCGATCCCACACGCTGAGCCTAGTGGTGAGGATAATGTTCTCTGGGAATCCCATTGTTTTATTTGTCATTTTCCAAACATCAATCCATGTCATATCAAAAGTCCTTTCATGCCATATTGTTTCATCTCTTTCTTTAGCATATTGTATCATATTCTTTCTTTCTATGTTATTTCTTTCTTTTCAGTTTTTCATGCAAATGCATAAATAATCCACACCATAATATTCCTTTCTTTTTATACCATAAACATATGCAACAATCAAAATTCTATAACAGTAAGAAAAGCATGTAAAAACACATAATATCGTGCTACATCACAGGGTTAGAAAATTATTCTACCTGGATTTGTTGTACCAAATTTTTCTTGTCAACTTCTAATTGGTTTTCTTGATGTCCTACAAGGCCATAGTGCAAACATAATCAAGTTAAAATATGTTTATTTGCCAAAAGTTGCTTTTTCTAAAAATTATTCCCAAATAGTTAAAAATTCTGCTTTCTAAAAGCTTTCCCAAACACACCCCAAACTAATCCCAAAAGATGGGCTTACGCGGCACTGAACCGCCCGCTGGACCGCGCGCACGTTCGGCGCTGGACCGCCCGCGCAGAAAAAGCTTTCTAAAAGCTTTTCCAAACAGATTTTCAAAAAAAAATAAATCTGGCTTACGCAGGCGCTGGACCGCCCGCGACACTGGACCGGGCGCTCGGCGCGCTGGACCGCGCGCGCTGGGCGCTGGACCGGGCGCGCTGGGCGCTGGACCGGGCGCTCGGCGTGCTGGACCGCACGCGCTGGGCGCTGGACCGCGCGCTCGAAGTGCTGGACCGCGCGCCTCCGCATCCGGTTCAACGGCGTAACCCGGTCCAAAGCCTGGACCGGTTCACGCAGTCCCCCCTCTCTCTCGCGTCCGGCGAAGCCGAAATCTTTCGCCGGCGCTGGATCGGCTGTTTCATATGCTGAATCGACCGAATCCGGCTCGGCTTCCTCCTCTCGGTCTCCCCCGCCCACCGGAAAATTAAATAACCCTAACGACGAATAAAAAAAATATTTTTTTACCTTACGGAAGCCTTCGCCGGCCTTCACTGTCGCTTGCCGGAAATCCTCGCCGGCCGTTACTGTCGCGTCCAATGCTCCCGGAATCCTCGTTGGATGTTAATGTAGCGTGCAGAAACTTCTTTAAGATATTTCTCCGAAATCTCGCCGTCGCACTCCGGTAACTCTTCGCCGCCGTTTTTCGCAGAAGCGCTTTTCCAAACGCACCTCGGTCGGCCTTTTATAAACGCGGTCGAAACTGATAAGCCTTGGTTCGTGAACCACGTTTTTGCAGAAAACCCCTTCTAAATTTTATATTTGCAAATATATCCTCCGCCAATCGGATTTGAACTAAGCCGACATTTAAAAATTACAGATCTATCCTCTACGTTACAAATTTATCCCAAATCTTCAAAAATTCATAATTTATTCATTAGAGCTCCGAAAATTACAAATTAAACATCGTTGGATTCGTCTCACAGAGCTCTTTCTATAAAAAAATATAAGATAAAACTAGGGCTGTTACAGCAAGGCTCTTGTATTCTATATTAGTTAAAGAGTATGCTTTGGCAGCATGGGTAAATTACCCATTAAGTAAACCAAAGAGTAGCCAATCCTAATAAGCTAAATCATAACCTCACGCAAAATCTTAAAAACAAATAGTTTTGATTCTTGTATGCCATATGGAACTAAATTAACTTCCTTTATTCACACAACAAAATTCAGAATTATGGGAGTGATTTCTGTTGTTTGATCGCGCAATTTCATGATCGAATGATCGTCGTCTCATCCCCTTTTTTTAAGCTCTAATATAATCAATCGTGATCAAATCGTTCCACATTTAATACATAATATTAAATCTAATAGTTTAATCACGATTGAGATATAAATATTCAATTTAAATCCTATTTTTTAAACAGTGTCACTTCAATCCTGGTCATCTGATCATGTGGTTTTCATGATCGAATAGTCAAGAATGTTTCTAATAGTTCAGCCCTCTATGTAACAACCATTTTAGTCATCATTACAAGTCGTTAGAATTTTTATTTAAAAAATAATTTTCTTTTTTAATTAAAATAGTAACGACTAATTTGTCTCTTTGTTAACTACTTTTAGTCGTTGAAAAATGTTTATAAATATAAGATTTTTTCAACAACATGAATTGATAAGTTTTTTATAAAATTTTGGTTAACTTTAAAGAAATAAATTCAAGCCATTTGCAGTCGATGCTCATCATCGCTTTCATTTGTTGCATCATTCAATCGTCAAACTCTAATTTCAACTCCCTTCTTAAATTAGTTAAGTTCTTAATTTTTTTTCTTAGTTGATTCAATTAAAACACTTGTCTCGTTAAGTATTTCATCAAACAAATGATTTTTATTTATATTAATTTAACTTTTGTGTCATTGAATTCTTTTCTTCTATTAACAATTTTATTTCATTGTAAGGTCATTGGACGTCTCTTTCATTTTATTATTTTGAAGGTTTAGCTTACTCGTTTTATGGTGAAAGATTTATATTAATTTTGTTTTATTTTTGTCAGGGGTGGACGTAAGTTTGGTTTTAAGTAGAACTATCAAAAAATCATCAGTGTACGTTTTAATATTTGCTATTTTTTTATTTCATAATTTTTATAAAAAAATATTTTTTTAAAAAATATTTTTTAAAATAAAATTCTCATAAAAATCATTTTTAGAGATTACCTAAGTTTATTAAAAATTACAATAAAATATTTTCTTTAAATATGCCTAAAAATTAAAATTTTACTTTTAGCAATATCTCTCCTTTTATTGAACATCACTTCAATTAGTATCAATGAGAGATCTCTTTCTAATGAAAAGAAATTCTCTAAGAGATTTATGTCTTAAATTAATGTTTTAATGACTTTAGGTGGAATAGACTACTACTCTTTTGTAATGATTATATCTCTATTGGGACAATAAGATGGCTAGTTATTAAAAATAAGTTGATTGAGAAATATAGAAATGAATACAAACTCATTTTGATTCTCACTAAGAAGAACACACAAGATAAAAAAATTGTACATAAACTATTTAGTGAAATGAATGAAAAGAAAAGGTATAAAATATAATAAAATAATAGAGATATAAACATTTTATATTATATTTTGAATACTATTGAATTTAATAAAATTATGAGTTTAAAAATAGTTTATGAAAATTGGGATTAATTAGAAATAACTTATAAATGATTGTTTGAGAAGAATGAAATAAAGAAGGGCAAGAAAAAGAAAAAGAAGAATGCAGTAAAAGTAGCTTAAATTAATTTAAAAAGAACTAACATAAGTGAAAAGAAAAAAATAATAAAGTACTCTTTTACATGATGGCTAAAGAAAAGAAGAAAGTACATCTTTAAACAAGAAAGAGGTGAATTACTCTAATAAAAAATTGGTTCAACAATTGCTTTAAATTTGTAATAAAATAATATCGTGTAAAAATATATAAAATTAAAATTAAAATATTATAAATATATAAGTCTTTTTATCAAATTAAAACTAAGGCTGACACATACTTAGAAAATATAAAAAGGGCCAATAATGATTTAGTATAAAAAATTAATAAACATACAATATTAGTTAAGAAGTTTAATAGTTTTAAATTCTTGTACTCTACATGCTAATTTTCAAATGTAAAACCAATTAGTTTGGACGTTTTTGTTGTAATACCAGAAATTTTAATGGCATAGATAAGTTGATATTTTATATGGTTATAATAATAAACTCAAATTTATTATTTCATGGCAACTTGATCACACATCACATGCATGTAGAATTTTTCACTTTTGCATGGATAATGAATGAAGATAGTAGCTCATCCACTCTTCAATATGTTGAACCTAAAGTGGTTTTGGTTTTTAAATCTAATAATTAAAATCAAGCAATGTATATTTAAATATTGATAAATTAATTTTAACTAAACAAAAAATGCATACATAGATAATGAATAAATAAGACTTAAGAAATTAAGTTTAGAATGTTCAAATAAAATAAATAAAGAAAAAGAATGTAGATGAAGTAAATCAAATTAAAATTTTTAGAAAATCACTTATAGAGACTTATCTAAGCTTATTGTAAATTACTTTAAAATATTTTTTAAAATATTTTTTAGAAAATTATATTTTTTTATTTTTAGTAATTCAACCCCCTCTTGCTAAACCCTACTTCAAAAGAAGGTATGTTGTTAAGGGCTCAAGGTGACAACACCTTATAGACAAATCACCTGCTCTTTTTTGTTTCAGGTGTCACAGGCTCACTAATTTCTACTTTGCTTATGCTTAAACAACATCAAACTAATAAAAGAATGGTTGTGATACCAACTGTGATATTTAGATCTCACAATATTAAGATATTGTCCCCTTCTTAATTGGATTTTCCTTCAATGGGCCTTTCAAAATCTTAATATAATGTCAATCATATAAATATTATAATCAAACCCTCAATAACTAATATAGGACAATTCATCCTTATTCTCTCCATATCCAATGGCTCCTCTTTAAGGATATCACCTGATATTCACTCCCAACTTCTTTGATCGCAAGTGTCTTAGCACCACCATTCTTCCATTAAAATTTAAAACTTTTAAAGCACTTAGTGATCAAATCACACAACAATGAAGCCTCAACTTAATTAATTGCATACATTTTGGGGTGTGTCCTTCGTTGTTGCATATAAGTGGAACCCTTGATGTTGTTGTACACCTTATAAGTATTGGAAGGTCCACCTTGTATAAGCTCTTTCCAATTGGCCTATTTTTGTTACCACAAGCATTCTCTGGCATAATGTCAAAAATTTTTACAATTAAAGCACTTAGTTCCTTTTTTATGCATTTTCCTTTATAAAATTTTCTACATATTTAACATTGAGACATTTCACATCATTCTTGTTAGAGGTGTAACAATTGTTTTCTGCTCTTATTATTTTTCTATTGAAGAAACTTTTAATTTCCTTTTTTGTGCTACCTTCCTTGATTTAGTGAATTCCAAATCTTGTTTCATCCAATGAGCTACTTCTATTAGTTATCAATATGAGTCAAACATCTAAGGTATCAACATATTTCTAACTACAATTTTAGCCTTTTTTGAGAAAAGATAACATCTTTGTTTTTTTTAGGCTACAACCTCTAGAATGTATCTAATGACCTTTGAGAATGTTTTCTTACATTTATTTATAATTAAGTTCTTCCAATACAATCTTAATTACTCATCCTATAATTTTTCTTTTGTTGACTCTAGAACATGTCATTCAAAGAATGATTGATAAAAACCCTTCCAAGATATTTTTGAATTTGGCTTATCATCAAATAGAATCCTTTTTTGTCCTCACCACCAGCATCTATTAACACCATTCAGTACAAGCATAATCAGTGGCACCCTCCTGTGATCTTCATAAACCAAACCATTTAGTAGTATCTATATTCTCTCTAACTAGCCTTCAACTTCAAATCAAGTTTTTCAATCAATTTATTAGCATAGAATGCATAAGAATCTCTTTCATGATCATTGAGTGCCTCCTTAATTGTTTCTTATAGATTCTTTCTATTAAATTCTAAGCATTTTTTAGCTTTAGAGCTAATAGTCCTTAGCTTGTTTGAACTATTAACCTCCTCTTTGTCAAAGCATTATGGTTCTTTGAGGTCATTTTACATGATGCCAAATATTCTTAACATTAACATTAACATTAACATTAATATCCAAATGTTATCATAATTAATTTTTTATATTTATCTTTTTCATATACACATACGTACATCATCATTTCATCATTCATTCATTCATTTTTTTATTATTACATGGTATAATATATATTATTATATTTTATGAATTTTTTCCTTTAGTTTTGTTAATTTTATCTTTATCTTATTGTATGAGATTTGTTTTCATACTAATACAATTTCTTTTATCCTTTCTTTTACCTTATCAAACTATTTTGTTTGATAAAGCATTTTATTATCAAAAAAAAGTGTCCCATGGCATCATATTTATGCATTACTGTATGATCCTTTTTAGCATACCCCTCTTCTCCTTTTGTATTATACAATAGATTATATCATATTGTACGATATTTCTATTTGCTAGTCACTTTTCATTCCTTTTTCTTATAATCGTATTTGTCATACAGTCCTAGGTCATAAAGTACGATTCATACTAGCCATATATCCTACTCTGTACTTAGGATTTTAATTTTCTTTCAAAGATTCATATCCTAGGTTGTGGCGTATCTTTTTAGACCCATTTTTTCATTTGTTTTACTCTTAGTGTCCATGTCTAAGTTTTTCACCTAAGCCTATCCTCTCTTCGATAATGTAACCTAAGTTTTCTTTAATGTCCTATAATCTTTCCTTCCTAGGACCTCAATTACTTTGAGACCAACTATTTGGTCATCCTCTTTCGACCTTCCTCAAATTTGGGTGCCAGTAAAATATTTCTTTAATTTTTTTCAAATCATTAACATTATACAATGGAGCATCTTTTCAAATAAAATTCTTTTCATATAAAACTTTTATAAATCAATTTAGAAGAAAATATGAATATTTTCTCATAAAGATCAACTTTTGAAACAAAACTTGTAAATACAAAAGTTTTCAAACATTTCCTTATAATAATAAGATTCCATCCAACTTTTTTAAGTTAACACCGATTACATGTCATTTTCTAAAATACATAAAATAAAAACTAAAAAACATCTAATAGAAGTCAGTATCTTCTATGTCAAGTCATCAATGGTTTATCCCTATTTCTCCCTTGTAGTCCATGAATTGTCTCATTTTTCTTATAAGTGTTAGGTCAAAAAAAAGCATAAGCCAACTAACACTAGCTTGTGATAAAAACAAATGAATGTTTATAAAGAAAATAATATTTTAATAATTTTATATATGTTTAATTGTAATAATATAATAAAATATAAGCATGTGAATGATATCATATATAACAACTGAGGAGAATATTACAAAGCACATTTCAACTAAAATCTTATTCTTTATTATAATTTTATCATCTTTATAGATTAATTCATTTCCTTTTTCTATTTATCTTCTTTAAGATTGATTTAAGATAATGCTTATTTAATAATGATTAAGCATGTTTAGGAATCCATTACTCCAACTTAAACTATTTTGATTAAATGGTTCATTTGGTTCACCTCTAGAACCATAATTCCATATTGCTCATCCCACTTTACACAACTATTCAACTTATCATCATTTGAACTTTGCCCTTCCTTTATTGAACTCTTTTTTCTTTTGGTTCTTTATATCTCTTTCCTCCTTTTTTACATTCTTAGTTTTCTTCTTTTTGCCTACCATTATAAGTAATAATTTACCTATTTCCCTTTCTTTTTTATATTACTATTATATTGGTATGACAAATAGATGTAAAATAAGCAAATCACATTTAATAAATTATAACTTCTTGTGAAATCAAACATGTAACAAAAAATTACAAAATCAAAGTGATCAATCATTTTCAAAATAACATATGAAACCATCATCTTAAGTTTCTATTCTTTTAGAATACAACAAATATCAAACATCAATATAATCATTAACATCTTCAACTTAATATTTCTACAATAATTAAGACATCATGTCTATAATACATAATACATTAAGAGATACACATAGTATAAACTTTCTTACATTTCAAATCCCAAATAGTAGTATTTTCCAATGGTTCATAATTTGCTCCAAGCTCTTGGTTCTTTAGTACCCATGAGCTTTTTCGTTAGTGTTTTCCTTTTCCATAAAACTTATTCCTCTCAAATTCCTTTCAAAATCTTGATAGCACTTTCTTTCTCTCTTTCATTCACTTTATCACACATGGGTTAAAGTAATAACTCCAACTGTCCCAAGAAAATCCTCTCAAGCTCATCTTCACTTCTTTTATACACAATTCATGATCCCTTGCATTCTTGATGATTTCACTTCCACCATTGGCTAATCTATTCAATTTGGTGTCTCTTCACCTTCATTTCCAACTTAATTCTAGTAGTTTCTCATCAATTGAATGCTCTTTGTGATGATTGAGACAATCATTTCACTATTTTAGTTTTAGTTTTTTATTTTTTCATATCATATTTATATAATACATAGCTTCAAATTGTACAATCAATCAAATCATTCTTTATTTGTACTTATCATACTCATATGATATACTTCATCAATTATGTATAATAAATTTAAATTTATTCAACTTAATCATTCTACTAACATTATACTGTATGATGTTCTTATCAAACTTTTAAGATTTCATTCAACTACATACTCTTATTATGGCATAACTAATGATGTCATGTATGATGTTATTCTTTATTTTATTGTATTTCTATGATTATGCTCATTATACTATATTATTCTTTATATGTTACTTAACTCATCAAACTCAGCTAAGTTTTTCTTCTCAGTTTATCATACTTGTACAAATTTGCTTTTATAATTATAAACTCCAATATTT
The DNA here is from genome assembly GCA_023846275.1 of Vanilla planifolia. NCBI lineage: Eukaryota > Viridiplantae > Streptophyta > Magnoliopsida > Asparagales > Orchidaceae > Vanilla > Vanilla planifolia. The sequence continues at coordinate 11,228,678 of CM043866.1, read as the reverse complement.
TCTTATTACCTAGTATGATCCATTGAGATGATACTTCTTAAAATAAACTTATAAGATGGTCTAGTCAAATTTATACAATAATTGTTTAACTTTTATGTTTGTTCATATAAATGTCACTTTATTCTCTCTCTTAATAGTATCATTCAATCACTTAATATCATACCATATGATTATATGTTCTTTCTTTCTTAGCTTATTAGACTCCTCTACCCCTTTGGTGATGCTAGATTATGCATATAGTATACTTTATGATGTCTATTATCATATCATATAATTTATTTAACTAAATATTTATGACATCACACTAAAATGTATCATATTATTTGTTATATCATATTGTATGATTTTTTAAAATTTTTAGAGATAATTTTTAAAAAAATATGAAAAATCTCAGAATTTTTATTTAACTCAAAATGTCTTTATTTTATAACGTAAGATGTTACATTCTACTCCCTTTCCTCTACACCACAACCCCTCATTCTCAAACCTAAACCTAATAATTCCCTCGTTAAAAATCATCAAATAGCACTTATGAAACTAAATTACTTGTTCCTAGATCAACCTACTACAACGAGCTCTATTATTATTTTGGTGCAATGTCATGACACATTGACATTTGAATGCTGCTTCATCACCTCATCACACAAACAATTTCACCACACACAACTTATTTGCTAAATTGAATGGAAAGCCATAATCCAACTTTGAATTAGTCCATTTATTAACCTGAACAATGTCAATCTCAACTTGAACCAAATAAACCTATAACTCATTGTAAAGTTCTTTGGAAACTACTTTCCCAACACCTAGGATGTTTTTACCAAATTTTTAAGCCAACTTTTTATCAAATTATAGCCATTAATTAGGGTACCAAAAACTTATCTACCCCCTTCTCCTACATCAAATTTGATATTAAAGTTTGAATCAGGTTTAATTCAAAAGTTTTTGCTTTTGCACATTCTCTATAAAGCAATCTCTGTGGCATCAACTATATTTGATGATAAGAAACTAATTAAGTGTCATCCTTATGTTCTAATTGCTTTTGCACATTCTCTATAAAGCAATCTCTGTGGCATCAACTATATTTGATGATAAGAAACTAATTAAGTGTCATCCTTATGTTCTAATTGTCTATTCAATGAGTTTCAGGATTATGATTCGAGTTGTCATAATGCCATGATTGATGCTTGAAAAAACTTTGTGCATGATGGCATACAACAACTTATGTGAAAGATGATAGAAGTATGTGCTATGAGAGTCAATTGTTTATTTATTCTAGAACCTATGTAGGGATTACATTCCAATTGATCATCCTTGAGAGCTTGCACTTCACCTTACACACTTAGATTATGTTTGAGAGGTCCTACCCAAATTCTTTTATGTTCATATTATGACAGGACATTGAGAATAATTTAACACTAGTCTGTAATGCTTAAAGATATGTTGAGTTAAGAAATTGTGAACTTGAATTGAAGTTTAAAATCTTAGAATAGTTAAAACATGTACTAATCATATAATACAAAACTTTTTTTAAATAATAAAATTAGGCTTGTGATAAATGGATGAAAGAGAGAATAGTTTGTTCAATTTAAGTTTTATTTGTGCTCTGTAAGAATTAGATGGTACAATCTATAGATTGAATAGTGCAATTTGAGGGTAGCATATACAGAATCAAATGGTTTACGATCTCAAAAGATCTAGCCTAATATTTTAAAACAAAAATCATAAGAAACTCAAATGGTATGGTTTTATTTGCTAGACATTCAGATTTCATCAAAGGCAATATCAATCAAAGATTAAGTAGTATCATAATAAAATACTATTGAACTATACAATATAACTTACCAAATAATATGATTAATTTTCACATGTGATTATCACTTAACAAGATCATTCTATCTTAAAACATTCACAGAATAAATTAATATTGTAATGAATAATATGATTTTCTAAGTATGTATGATCACATCAAATAAAAATAAAATCAAAACCTTGGTACGATTTGAAAATATTCTTTAAAACCATACAAAAAATTCACCCTATTCAAAGGAAGAAAATCCTAAAATATCATATGATATGATAACATTTCTTCGTACTAAACTAAATATTTAAAAGACAAATATAACTTGGTTTGATTCAGGTTTTGAACCATAAAAATGGAATTTAAAATAATTAATGGCTAGTTTAATCCTATTATAAACATAAAAATAGTTGTCAAGAGTGTCACTGAGCTTTTTATTAAGATTTATAAAGATCCTTGGTATAATATAGCAACACTCGACCTTTCTTAGATTCAGTGGCACATCATCTAATTCTTTTATCTTTCTTTGTTATTTAAAAAATTATCTATATTTTTCTTTTCTTTAACAAAAATCATGATAATTTTTTTTATTTTAATAAAAACCAAATCATGAAAATTTTGAAAACCATCTTAACGTTGGCAAAGAACCAAAGCATAAATTTTTTCTTTAGAAACAACAAAACCTTTTAAATAAAATGGTTCTAACATTACTTATACAAAAAAAGATTTAAAATGACAAAGGTAAATAAGGTTCTTGTCATGAAAATCCTCTTATTTTTCTTGGAACAAATTGAGGAATAGAAAATTAATTTCAAATATTTTATGAAAACTAGCAATTCAAGTGTTTGAGGGCTGTTTAAAGAACTGCATGTTGTTCCTTATTATAGTATCTTTGTTATTGACATTATTAAGCTATGACTTGTATAATTAAATTGTCAAGGGTTAAATATTTTTTATTGTTCACTTACCTATGAAACCTGTATTAACTTTTTGCTTTTAACACTTTATTAGAGGCCATGAAAGAGCTTGACAAATTATATGGAGAAAAGAGGCCTCAATAACAAATGGAATGAAGGAGAAGAAAAAGGAAAAGAAAAAGGAAAAGAGAAAGAAAAAGAGAAGAAGAAGAAGAAGTCCAACAAGCAGGAAAAGAGAAAAAAAAAGAGAAGAAGAAGAAGAAGTCCAACAAGCACATTGTAATCCACTTTCCCAATGGAACTTGATCATGATGGTGAAGTGTTTCGTGTTAAGGAAATCCCACAAGAGGGGGGGTGAATTGTGTATTTAAAAATTTTATGAATTTCGAAATTAAACTTAAAAACCTTTAAGCAAGAGTAAAGAGAGTGGAACACAAATTTTTAAGTGGTTCGACTCAAAACCGAGTCTACGTCCACCCCCAACCGGTGTTGGGAAAAATCCACTAAATGAACCGATTACAAGTGAGGTTTTTCCTACGGTTCACCTCAAACCTACTTGGGATTTTTACTACGGCTAATCCCAAACCTACTTGAGTTTTTACCGGGCTCAACTCAAACCCGGGGCTTTTGCACAACTGCCGGGATGCCCTTGCCCCAAAACGAAAAGTACGAAAAATTGGCAAATAACTTAAGAGAAATAGGAGAAAAGAGGAGGCACACACAATCGACAAATTAGAGGGATAGAAATTGAGAAATAATTGAAAAACCTCTAATTACAATAGCCTTCTTGCCGCTTTGCTTTTTGAGCTTGGATGCACTGTTTTTGCTTGAGTGCTCGAATTTTGAGATCTGAAATCTTTGGAAAATTTAGCAAATGTTAAACTGAAAAATACATCAATTTTCCCTATTTATAGAGCTTAAATTTGAGCTCTAAAAACACCCCCAACGGCTCCAAAAATTAATTAGCCGTTTGGGCAACGGACGGAAAGCAGCCACCGTCCGATCTGGGCCCAAAAACGAACGGCGCAGATTGATTTACGCATTTTACCGTTCGGGCTTAATCCAGAGCATTGGATCCGGGCGCTGAATGAACGACGCCGATTAAACGGCCGTTCAATTTTGATCTGGAGCGTTGGATCCGCGCGGTGAACGAACGGCGCCGATTAACCTTGCGAAGCAGCCGTTCGAAACAATTCTCGCCCGTTGGATCTGGGCGGGCTTGATCTGCGCCTTTGGATCCTGCCGAAGTTATAAGGTGGGATTTTTAGTCCCACACTGCAGAAATGAAATTGGCGCATTGCTTTATAAACAATTTGCGCCCTGCAGCTATTGAGCCTCTATGGGGCTGGCTCCCCCCTTCCTTGACCGGGACTTCACCACCTGGTTCTGGTGGACTTAGCCAAGCATTGTTCATTGACCATTGACCGCGCTGCAGTTTGACCTAGCCGAGCTCCTCTCGTCGGGCTTTGGGCAGGCTTGGCTTAGCCAGGCACTGTTGATTTGACCGTTGACCAGTGCTAGCCCAGCTCCTCTCGGCGGGCTTGGCTCGCCCTTTTCGGGTCAACCAAATTTTTATTTTTAGATTAAATTTTTAATTTCTAAAAGACCTGGACGGGCTGTTCTCGCGCCGGGTCGACCCGCCCATTGCTACAGTGCATTTTCCCGAGACTTCAGCTGTTTTAGGGTATTTTTGACGAATTTTTGTGCCAAAAATTTGAATATAAGTGTATAAAAATAATTTTATATTCTTATAGTATTATAAGTTATTTAAATAGCTATGAAAAGAAATTCATGAAAAACAATTCCAAAATAATATTAAAAAATCAAATACCAATGTCTATACATTTTGTCAAATATGCTTGGCCCAAAAATCAAAATTCAGTATTAAATAAATTTAAAATATTTTTAAATGTTAATACTACTAGTGTGCCTTATAATCTCAAAGTTTGGACATATCAAATTCAAGAGAAATAAAAAGAAATTCAATTATAAAAAATCTTGTGCATGTCTCAAATTTCCTTGAAGTATGCCATGACCTCAAGGCCCTTAGAGACCATTATTTTAGACATCTAAAATACATGGCTTGATTTAATTAATTATTAACAATTTTACTTAAAATCAAGCCCAAATAAAACATACACATTTATGCTTGACTCATCAAACACAAGGGTGTAACAGATGGTTCTTCTTCAAATGCAAGAGTAAGTCCTTATGCTACTTCTAATGATGAATTACAAGATAACTTTTATGAATTGATTGAAAAGCATGGGAATTTAATTTAGAATTATTCCAATATTAGAAATATATGCTCTAAACTTGAAATTTTTATTCATGAGCTTGAAAGAAAATGTAATGAACCAAGAAAAAAGAATGACACTTTATCTACTAATTTTCAATTATATTTCTCATCTTTAAGTAGGTTGCATAACAAAGCTGATAAATTTTAACATACATCTTTTGAAAATACAGAACGTATTAACTCCTTGAGAGCTAAAAAGGCTCATCTCATTAAGGAGAATTAAGAAATGAAAGAAAAATTGAATATTATTTCCATGCTTAAAAAAGAACTAGATTTCTTAAAGACAAGATTTATTGATACATGCTCATATGCTAGTTCTCAAGTTCATTCTTTAATTCATGTGAATAATTCTATTAAAAGAATTTCATATGGACCTACTTATTCTCATGTAAAACTTTGCATGCTTTCTTCTCTCATGCATTGTTTAAAATAGTATGCAATTATTGTTGTAAATTACACCATATATACATTGATGGACCTATGAGAAAATCCTTTAATTCTAAAGGAAGTAAATTCATGTGGACTAATAAAGAAAGATCTTATGAAGAAAAATTTTTAAAATCATCCACATGCTACCACATGTGAAACCAAGATTGTTTGGATTCTCAAATTTAAAGCTTAGGTAGTTATGTAGGCCTATCTCTATGACAAAAACCCATAGAGACAAACCTTGTCTTGTGAACCTTGTTTGATACTTGGACTTGTTCACTTTGACAAAATTATGATAACTAGTTTATCATGGATTGGTTTTTGACTTAATCACTAGATTGAACCTCTTAACGATATAGTCACAATTCACTTGGGTCAAGAATAAAAGAAAAATATAATTCAAGTAGTCTTGAAATGGGTCTATGTTTCTAAGTGTATTGGAGTTAAGATTGACAAAGAATTACCTAAGAATTTGCATGGCTAAGGAAATAAGCAAACCATATCAACATATATTAAGGGTAGAGAAGAAATGCAATGTGTGAGGAAACTTATGAAGAAAGCTTTTTAGATAAAAAAATATGTTAAATGAAAATAAAAAGAATAAAAAAATAAAAGTTAAGAATTTTGACGAAATTAAAAATTTAAAAAACAGTCCAATATGATAGAAATAAACAAACCATATCATTGATATGAGAATAAGTTGATAACACTAAATGAAAATCGAATGAAATTGTATGGTATAAAGAATTAATAGTATTGTGTAGATACCATGGATATTCTAAAATAAATTATATCAAATAATCCAGTAGGGTTGATCATATCGAGCAATTATGTTAAGCTACATTATATCGACCCAACTTTATGGATTCTTATCAATCATTCAAATACTCTAGGAAGAAGAAGACAACATTTGAATGAAAATTGCTAAAAGGGTTAGGGCTTACTTAATGTGATCGATGAAGCAACGAAGCCTTTGCAAGATACACATTTTATAAGAAATCATTTTGATCTGAGAAAGATTTTGCATCTAAGAAAACATTTGGGAATGATTGATGAATGTAACATAACCAATCCTATGTGACTTAGTATACCATGCTAGGAAACCAATATTGCGAATGCTTGAAGGGACAAGAATGGAGAGATTATTGTAAGTAAATTATCCTTTTAAGCTCTAAATTGATTAAACATTTCTATAGCAATGTTAAAATTAGTGAAGACTTTAATATAACGACATCATTTATCTATAACCATAAAGTTAATATCACAAAAGTTGATATCAATTATTTCTTTAATTTTTATTTGGGTTTCTCTACTTAGCTATGGTGAAGGAATGTTTTGATAGGTGGTGCTTAAGTAGGTTGCTTATTTTGAACCCTTGGTCTTTATACTTCTTATTTGATGATAAAAAAATTATTATGTTATTTATATTAATTTTTATTTGTTAGATCATTCATCTCTATATAAATTAGGTTAATATCATTTAGAGCTTAGTCAATTAAATCATAGAGTAATCCATAAGTGAAGACATGTCAAGGCATCTTAGTAGTTAGCTCCGTATTTTAGGCATTATATAGGTATAATGGTTTCATCTTATAAATATGATAAGTGCACTAAATAAATATAAGAAGTAAGAATCTTATCAAACAAAGGATCAACCTTATATAAAAGACTTATGTTTGGGCTGCTAAAGCCTTCACTTGGATCATACATATATGAACCACATTTCATACTCTTACACCATGTTTCATTATCCTTATATGATCACATCATATAATATTTTTCTAAGAGTTTAGCACTTTATGAAATTAATTATCATATAGAACTTATGTGGTCTACTTCGATAATAGAAATGAACTATATTGTAAAAATATGATCCTTATGATATCATCTATTATGATATATTTAGAACTCAAGCATTATATTAAGATTTGACATAATACATTATAAAGGCACTTCTCATATTTATATGAAAAATTATTTTGAGACAAGGTGCACTAGTCATATCATTGGATTTTTAGGATGATCTAAGTTCTATCCTCATTGTCTTGATATAATTATTAGCTTGTACTAATACAAATAAAATCTCAAGAATGTAATGACTAATTTTATACATTTTTAAAAGCTAAATTATTTGTTACAAGTTTTATAACTGACTTTGGGACTTATATTAGTATAAATAAGAGTGGATTTCATAAAGAAAAGGCTAATAAAACATATTACAAAATCCATTAAAAAGAAACTAACTAATATGAATTTATATTCATATGGTTACAATTTCTACTTGCTTATAACAACTCATCTCTTATACTTGTGCTTCATTTCTTATGTAAATTATATTGGTAACATTTAATACACTTTTAGTTTGGTGCTATTCTTATATTAAAAGGTTAACAGTGTATGATCTTTATATGCTTCATTATATAAGAGCTATAATTCATTTGTATTAACTAAAATTGTTATGTTACTTTTGTATCTCCTCTCCAGTTATTTTCGCTTATCTTAATATTCTAACAATTATGTTTTAATTGTTTAAAAAAAATTTCAAAGTTTTGTTATAGCTTGGTTACTTGGTGTTATATTGAAACACAATTCCACCTTTGAGACATTTGATTCTCACTAAATCTAATAGAAAAGAAAAAGGTTCAAAGATTTTAAGGAAATTTCTTATGTAGTTAAGCAAAGGAAAGAAAAGAAACAAAGAGAAGAATTAGAGGTTTGAAAAAGAAGGCAATTTCATAATCAAGCAATCATAAGGTGATACCCAATACAAATAAAAAATTGAGATAAGTAATAGTATATATCAACAATGCATCTATAACATATAGTGGTGAATGTAGTTTAGTGACTTATTATTTGTTTGAATTCAAAAAGGCTAAATTCAATTAATTAGAGGCTTGACATTTAAAGCCTCCTAAAAAAGCACATGCTGTTTGGAAACTATTTAATTCAATTAATTTTGTAGCTTTTAAGCCTTTTTTTAGTTTTTTGGGTGAAATTAAAAGTATTTATTTTGTAATTTTTTATGACTTTTAGAATTCTTAAATATCTTTTAAGTTTTCAAAAGTATATCCCTTAGTAATCTAAAATATCTTTTTATATTCTTATGTTAATATATTACTATTATACTATTAAGATATCTATAAAGAAAGATACTCATCATGTTATAAATAGATAAACTTCTAAATAAAGTAATGAATTATTGTTGCCAAGTCTGTGTGATAGAGTATGTTGTGTGCGAAAACTCGATGGTGTAATTTTAAAGGTGCCTTAGAAAGGCATGTCAGAGGCTCAAAATGAGAGGTCCTAACCCATTATCAAATATCAATAAAGAGCATTAAATCTCTAAGAAATTCCTTAGTCACTTTATTTCATATTTTCAAAAAATTAAATCATCATATCTAGTTTTCTAATTTGTGCATGTGATCATGTGATTTCTTGTTTAACATTCTACAAACTCTAATTTGTGTGTACCTTACCACTTCACCACTAATTCTAGTGATTAGGTATGCATTGTTTAAAACCAAATTTCTTTTAGGTTAAGATCCCGTATGTTAAAAATAGTACAAATTCTTAGCTTCTGAGAAATTTTTTGCTTACTAAACAATCTTAAAATTTTCTATTTAAACTTATAACACCTTTAAGTAGGCCCTTATATGGATATAATACTTGAACCTAAGCCTATCTAAATTATCTATGAGCTAAAATTAGTTTTAGTATTTCATCCTACATCAACTTTGGTATTAAAGTATTGTTAAATTTAAGAACTTGTATATTTTTTAATTTAGTATAAAATAATCTTCTTTTAATTTTGTGTATTTGTTTTTAATTGTTAAAAGTTATTAAAAAATATACATATAAAAAATTTTCAAGTTTGATGCTAGATTATTTTGTACTTATATAGTCTTTTCTTATTATATTTTTAGGATTTATTTATTTTGTTTTTTTTATGATCCTAAATTAAGAACTTTATTTTCAACCCAATAGTTTATCATCACTAAATTTAAAAAAAATATAGAATATTTGATTCTCAACCATCACAACCAATCATAGACCTAGTAATATAGCATGCAATTTTAAAAATAACTCATTTAATGCAAGATCTAAGAGCAACCTTAGAAATATGCCTAGACTAATTAGAATAATATATAGATAATAAATTAGGTAGAACCTATAAATCAAGTAGGTCTATGACAAATGATTCTAAAGTTGAGAAAATATCCTTTGAAAATGAACATAACCAACCATAACGTCAACTTAGGTGTCGAGCTACTCCACAAATCCATGATAGAAGATATGATAGGGATGATGATTGTTAGGTTACTATTTTTCTTTTATGAAACTATGATATAATATTATATCAAAAGCGACATTAACCATACAAGAAATCCAAATTGTTAGGTTATTATTGTTAAAATAGAATGCCCTACATTTGATGGTAGCTTAGACCATAAGTATATCAATATTGGAAAATAAAAATATAACATTATTTTGATTGGTATGATTTAAGTGAGGACCAAAAGTACCAATTTATAAAAATTATACTCACATCACATGTTAGATTACTTGTTCATACATTAAAAAAGTAATATCTTACTGAAGATCAACCATTACAATGATTATGGGAAGAACTTAAGATTTTCCTGTAAGCTAAATATGTACTAACCTCTTATTCAGATGAACTTTTGGATAAATGATAACATCTATCCCAAGATTCAAAGACTATTGATGAGTACATTACTAAATTTGAGAATTATATACTTATATGTAATGTATAAGAGACAGATCAGGTAGTATTATCTTGATTTCAAACTAGGCTTAGAGAGTTTATTAATGTTGAGTTATACTTGAGAAATATTATTAATTTAAAAAAAATATAAAGTAGCCCATAACATAGAAAAATTTAGAGGATCAATTACCCATAAGAATGAGATTCCTTTGTCCACTTCTTATCCTAAAACTCGTACCGTCACTTCTACTATTCTTAATACTTCTACTCCAAAAGCTAACCATGCCCCTCCACTCATACTAATAGCATGTCAAATCCAACTCTAAAATAAATCATTTGCTATTTTCAGAGTTGAATGTTATTGTTATCATAGAAGAGGGCATGTTGTAACCCAATGCCCTAAGAGAGCTCTACATATTGACATAAAAGAAGAGATAAAGAAAGTGTTGAAGTTAAGGAACGAGAGGTTATACAAGCATATGAGAAAGTTGACAAAGAATTGTATTAGATGAAAGTATTTACTATATTGAACCACTACTAACAGTTGTGAGAAACATGATGACTACATTAGGACCATTTGATGATTGGCAACAAATTAAAATCTTTAGTAACATCATTAAGATTAAAGACCAACTTTGTAAGATTATTATAGATAGTAGTAGTTATATCAACATTATAGCACAGAATGATGTCAAAAGAATAAGTTTAATACTCACAGACCAACCCCATTCATACACCGTATCTTGGATCGATAAAATCTCAATTTTCATTTAACAAAAGTGTTGTGTTTCTTTAAAGTTTGGTCAATATTTTAAGAAATTATAATGTGATGTTATCCAAATACAAGTAAGTAGCCTTATCTTATGAAGACATCAGTTATATAATTGAGATACTACCTTAAATAGAAGAGCCAATATGTGTACCTTCATATACGAAGGAAAGAAGATCATGTTATACCCTTTATCTCTCTCAAGAAAAATTTCTAAATCAAATACTTCAAAAGAAAGAGATATAGGAAAAGGAAAATTACTTAATATCACTTCACTAATTGAGATTGAGAGGAATATAAGGAGTGATAAAATTATCTAGTTTGTGATAATTAAGGAAACAAGTATTAGTATAAAAACCCCACTACCCACCATCTAACATTTGTTAAAAAAACTTTATAGATGCATTTCTTAGTGACTTGCTAGACATACTCTCACTTTTAATAGATATTTAACCTACTATAGAACCAATTTTTAATACCTCACTACCACATTTACTGCATATTCAAGTAAATCTATCAGTTCAAGTAAGACTTAAATTTTTATCAACTTATCATCCCCAAAAAGTTGAATAAAAAATAGTTAAACAAATTTTAAATCATCTTCTTCATAGCTTAATAGAGAAACATATGTCAAACTGGGATTATTTATTATAACGCATAGAGTTTACTAAAAGAATAACGAGTTTGAATTCTTTTGAAATTTTTTTTGAAAATCATTATCAGAGTCTCATTGATTTGATTTCTTTACATGATTTTTGCACTTTTGAGTCTATTAAAACTTTTTCTCATTATATTATATCATTATATAAACATATTATCAAAAAAATTAATTTAAATAATAAAATATTTAAATGACTAACAAATACTCATAGACAATCTCAAAACTTTATTGAGAGGTGATTATATGATGATCTATGTTAGGTTCTAAAGATTCTCATTAGGAACAACTAAGAAATTACATACCCATGATGCTAGACCATTTACAATTGTAAAAAAAAACTAGGTATCAACAAATATATTTTAGATTTATCTAAAGATTATAAAATAAGTACTACATTTGACATTTAGAATCTTTTACTTTATAAAGACCATGCTTAATACCTAATGAGCATTTTTAAGTCTTCAGCATCATTGTCGAGTAAACCTATCTCACCAATGTATTTAGTCTAATCTAGTGAGTTAAGAGAACAAGTAGAGCAAACCTTAGATGATCAAATAATTTTCAAATATGATTAAGCACAATAAAGATTTTTGATATAATGATGAGGTCATCCTATCTTCAATGACACTTAGATTATTAAAGAGGAGCTTCATTGTATAAACCCAGAGATATTATAGCAGTATCACAGATTTCATGATAGTTTTATAAAATTGAGCTCTTTTCCACATAGAGAGGATGATGTAGTAGTATCTAATACATCTAATAATAGTTTCACTTGTAGGCATATTAGTCTTACTTAAACTTTGATTCATGCCAAGATAGGCCTCTCTACTTATCATTAATCATTATCATTATTGGGGTCAATTATAGCTTACCTTTATTTATTACACAATTTAGTTTGCTTTCAATAGTTTGTCAAGTTATTAGCTTCTAGAGTTTCATTTTAGTCATTTGAAAAATAATTAATAGTTTTTTGGATATTTTCAATTTTAAATTCAATACTTGTTATCCTTTCAAGAGTCTTATAATTTTATTAGTATACAATTTGGTTGAAAGATGACTTCAAAAGAGCTTAAAATGAGTTTTAGACTACTTCTTCCACTATTTGTCGCTTATCGTCATTACCACTGCCGAATAGTATAATTGTCTTACGTGTTGACCCACGTGGCCCACTGGACACGCTTCGAGCCCTTTAAACTCGTTGACCTACTCAACCCGCAATGACCCATCTATTCGCTCTAAGCATCAACACAAGCAAACTCGATTTCTGACATGTCTAACCCAAAACATGCATGTTGACCTGTCAACCCATATTGATTTGCTCTAACCTACATTTACCTGACAATCAGACCTTAGGCATCATACACTTCTCCACTTAAGTCATTCGAGCTGCACACTACCCATAGCCCACCGCATCGCCGTTAGCTATTACCATGTCCCAAAAATGCATATGCTGATTTAGAACTACTTAATTCAATTAATTTTGTAGTTTTAAAGTTAAGTTTTTTAGTTTTTGTGTAGAATTAAAAATATTTATTCAATAATTCATGATGATTTTTAAAATTCTAAAATATTCTTTAGAATTTTAAAAATATATCTATTAGTATTTCAAAAAAATTATATTCTTAGGTTAACAAATTATTATTATGTCTTTGAAGTTTTTTATAAATAAAGATGCTCATCATGTTGTAAATAATAAACCTTTGAATGAAGTAAGAAAGTGATGCTACCAAGCTTGTGTAATACGATCGTGTTTTGTACAAAAATCTAATTGTGTGATTCTGGAGGTACCTTGGGAGGGTGAGTGACAAGCTGAAAATGGGAGATCTCGACACATTATTCAACATCAACAAAGAGCATCAAATGGAAAGTCCTTACTCTATTTCATATTTTTGAAAACTTTAATTATCGCATCTAATTTTCTAGTTTGTGCATGTGACTGTCTGCTTTCTTGTTTGATATTTTACAAACTCTACTTGTATGTGTACTTTTTCACTTCATCATTAATTTGAATGATTAGGTGTGTTGTTTAAACTAATTTTTTTATTGACATCCCTTATATTAAAATTAGTGTAAGTCATTAGCTTCTAAAAAAGTTATTACTTATTCGATGATCTTAGGATTTTTAATTCCAAACCTATGACGTAGACCGTTGTATGGATATAATATTTAAATCTAAATATTTCTCAATTATCTATGTGTTGAAATATGTTTTGGTATTTCATCCTACATCAATTACTCAGGTTGAATGAGGCCCACAAAAGTGCACAATATACTTTACCATTCATCACAAGCTGTTTTAAAAGTTAATTAAATTTAATAATTAAATATAATTAATTATTATGCATAATTAAATTAAAAATAATGAATTTTAGCTTATTTATTTTAAGTAGTTCTTAATTAATATTTTAAAATTAATTTTAATTCAAATTCAATTAAACATTAGCAATTAAAAATAAATTAATCAAATATTAACTTTTTATTTTAGAAAAGTTTGAAATAAAATTAGATTTTTTTAAGTAAAAAAATCTAAATTAAGTTCTTAAAAAGCTAACTCTAAAATCTAGGTTCTTATTCTAAATTATTATAATTTTTATTATTACGCATTTTTATAGTAAAATATTCATAACATAAATAAGAAAAAAATTTCAAAGAAGGTAATGCAATTTCTAATAGAATCCTAAAAAAACTTTGCTAAAATTGCTTGCCATCCAAAATTCTAAAAAATGATCAACTCCTAAGAATAGGTGAGAAAGTTAGAGAGTATAAAAGAAAAATGGGATAATCAAAATATTTTCTTTTTATAATAATAATAATAATATAATGCTAGGCCTTACCTGCATTAAATTTGAATCCATGAAAGATAGATCGCCAACCATGCCTCCTTGAACAAAAGCATCGGCAACTCCACAAGCAGCAGTAATTATGCACAAGGCCAGGAAGACCACAATTCCTCCTCTTCGTGATGTCGCCAAATCGATCTGTAACTCGTTAAAAGAAAGAACATTAGTTCATGTTCTCTTTAAATGTTCAAGCTGTCGCATGAGAATGTTTACTACTCTTTGAAAAAAAAAAAAGAAAAAAAAAAAAAAAATAATAATATAATGCTAGGAAAGAACCTTCATTGGTACGAACTCACATAGAAAGAAAAATTACAAGAAGCAGGGAAAACAACATGAAAAAAATATCAAAGAACACAACAGATCATAACGACATGAAGACAACCTCATTCCGTGGACAGCACCTCTATTCCTGTAGCGACGATGGCACGCCAATTGTGAAGAAATTTGCTCTCAACGAAAGCAATCTTTCAACTTTTTTTCTAGAAATATCACAAATTCCATCACTTTTATAGCATATAATGCACCTTTTTCAATTTTCCAAGCACTTCCGCATTGTTAAACTCCTTAAAAATTTTCTGCAAATTTCCCTTGTGGTGATTGATCATGCGCGCAAGTTGGTTAGGCCAAGCGCCTATGCAGGCCCATGCATGGAGGTTATGCATGCATTGCAACGAGCGGAGCAAGTCTGTAGGCTTGCGGGTGTTGCATCATGCATGGATGATGTGCAAGGATTTGCAAGTGCAATGGATGTGATGCAAGTTTGAAAAGGTCTACAGTAAAGATTGAAGCAAGGACGGGTGCAAGAGCATCTGTGGCTGCATGCCTTGTGGGCTAGAAAGTGCATGTGACAGGCCGAATAAATCAAAACATGAGCCAAATCAACAAGCTGTCGCCAGCTTCCAAATACGTTTGTATTTGATCTAAAGATTCTCGTAACTAGATAATTATTTACAAAAAAAATATATGTTTGATGTAGATTCACGAACATAGGTCGAAAAGAGCTCTTCTCAATGTCAAAAAGATATGTAGCACAATATTTATTTACATTTAAATTCTTTATATACTAATTTGTTTTTTTCTTCCTTTCTAAGATTATGAGAAAAGAATTTCACCCTTTTCTAAAATAATGAGATTTAACGATTTGCAAACAAAGAAGAAAAATCAGTTTTTTACTTTCAAATGTAGTAGTTATTTATTAATAAGATACTAGAATGATAGTTTGAGAAGAGTAAGAGACACCCCTAAAGATGGAAAGGAAAGAAAAACTTTCTAGACAAAACAGTAATGGAGATAGAGGTTTTTGAGAGGGCTCCTTTTGAAGGTCCCTCTTTAGCAATTCAAACAAAACAAAAGGAATCCAAAACTATAGGGTACAAAATTAGAAGCCTCACACAAAGAATCTTTAAATCATATAGATAACTCTAATTACTTGCAACATAAATCCCACTCTACAAAGCCTATTTATAAAAATTATAGACATATATATATATATACATAAACATATACAAACACATATAATAACTCATCAAATCACTTTCCTAATCTTCTTCGCTAATTGCCATGAAAAACTTGTAAATGTAGCATGTGAATGAGCCTATTACATGTTTAGTTGATAAATATAATCAATGTGGTATTAACAATCATACAATTTTCATAACATTTTTGGGAAAAAGATTTTATGGGAACAACAATGAGATATGACGCAAACAAATGACAACTACTACAAATGAACAAAAACTAAAGTGTGTAAATCATATAAAAAAAATCTTAATTAATGATGTTGTTTATAAGTCATGATCTCAAGCAATTGTAATTACAAGTTTCCTACATTAGGTTGAATTACATATTATTTCACCTTCTTTGTTATCTTTGTCTTACTACTTTACTCTTTAAAGTTTTGTTTGTTAATCACAGTTCTAGTTGAATTTTCAAAAACTTTTAACTATGTTTTTTATAAATATTTTTATTAAAATTCTATTTTTACTCCTATAAATTCTTTTTTCAAAAGTTTTTTTTCAAACCTCATTTTTAATCCTCTTTTCTAAATTTGTGAGTTTTTTAATAAAAAAAAACTAAATCTATTTCCTTCTCTCCACCTCCCTTTCTCTTCTTCCCCTTTCATTCTAACTCCTTGTGACACTTACACCCTCCCTTAGTTCTCTGTCTTTCTTCTCAATCTCCTCATTTCTATTACATTTGATGACTTTCTTTTTCTCAATCTCCTCATTTCTATTACATTTGTTGACTTTCTTTTCATCTTTATATCCAATTTCATTTAGCTTACTCAAAAGGTTGCTTAGCTTGAGAAGCTTCACAATTTTCTATAATTAAAAATATGATGATGATGATAATAATAATAATAATAATAATAATAGAAATAATTCATAAATAAATGTCTAAAAAAATAGTCATCAAATAAAGTCTAATTTATTCACACATTAGACTTATTTCAATAAGAAGTTTTTTAATAGCAATTAATTTTTGAAAATCGAACTTATTTAATTTTTTTCTTAATATTTCATGTTACTCGCAAGCTAAACATCAAATTTTTAATATACAAGTCAAATTCACTGCACTAATTCCACTATAAATATCAAATATACATTTAAAATGTAATCACAAAAAAATCAACTAAATTTTAATACACTCAAATGACATATAACTTCAAAGAGATCAGTAATATTGAGTTTGCCCAATGATCTTATAACATTCCAAGCTTTTATATCAAATTATATTATGTTAAAAGTTTTTTAAGACATGCAAAATATTATGATGAATAAAATGATATTTTTAATTCTATTAAGCATTTTAGAATATGAATTATTTAAAAAGCTTCAATAAAGGGCACTAAATGATCTGAGAAAAAATAAGAATAATTCCAAGTCTTTGTTGAATGTATGTCAAATAAAAGAACAAACATTCGATAAGATCAAACAATCCAATAAAAAGGGATTGATGATTTTATAGGGACTAGAGAGAAATAAATGATGGGACAAACAAATAATCTAGACATTTGATATGCATCAAATAATTGTTGAATGATCTATTGGAAGTAGACTAGATAATTTAATGGAAAAGCAGAATGTCTAATAGGGGCCTAGGAACGATTAGATGGAAAGTTGGATGAAGTAATCAAATAAATCAAATACTTATCAGATGCTCATCAAACTATATAACGGGTCGATAAAAAGAAAAGAGCTTGAAAGCTCATGAAAGACCAAAGGCAAGGTTTGCAATGACAGCAATAAAGAAACTATTGCATGTCCATTTAATAAGATAAAGAATAGAGTTCATTTCCAAACAATTAAGGATTAGCTGAAATGGAGGTGACCTTATTAGGTTACCTAAGAAAAAGGGGGCAAGAGGATGTTGACTATCACAAGGCAAATACCTTATAAGAGAAAAGAACTATTGAGCAAGTACCATTAAATAAAAAGAAAATCAAAAATGTAATGTGCATGTGATTGTTTATTTATTCTTCTGAATGATTATACAAGTTGTAGGTGATTTTATTAAATTATGACATTATATATAGCTTGATCTAGGTGCTATAATATTTTATGATGTGATGATTGTGTTATTATACCTATTAAACCTATAACAGTTGCTCGATCAATCTTTTGGCACTAATTCTTTCATATGTATAAGAAGTATATATTATGCTTTATACTAATACTATGATTGTTGTATATCTTTCAAATTCATCTCAATTTGTATCAAATTGAAAAGAGAATATATACACAAAAAGTCATTGAGGTTAATACACATGTATATGGATTAAATAAGACAAAAAAGTGCTAATGAATGCGACATTTTATACAATTACAGTCAAGGGTAATGTCACAGAGCTCTACCTAATACACTTTTGGACAATGAATTTTGGTAAGATGCTTAATTTAAATTTCATATGCGCTTGAGTTAAGTTAACGAATGATAGTAACTTAATAATATCACTATAGATGATTGTTTAGTAGCATTAACAAACATAATAATTATTCTACTTTATTTGGCTCTAAAAATAACACATTAAACTTTTACAAGATAGAAAATATATTAATATGATAATCAATCCATTAAGTCACCAAAATTTGCTTTTCCAAAACAAAATAATCTTTATTAAATACATCATATCTTACCTTTACCAAATAAATATTACTTCTATAGATTCGATTAAACCCATTAACTCCACAATGATGCATATTTTCAACTTAACAAAATACGAATTATTACAACTATAACTCTTATCAATATTAGAAAGTGCAACATGTTTCTATAACTTAAATTATTACCATTGAATTTTTTTTAAAAAAATAAATAATTAAACATCATATAAACTTTCTTATTATTAAATTTTCATACAATATCTATATTTGTTGAACCTCTTAAATCATAAATATACCATGATGATATGTATTTACTTATTGCTTCCTAACATGCAATTTCGAAATTTGAATAAATAATTGCTTATGTCAATTACACAAACTAAGTATTATCAATTACATACGACATGTTATTACATGTATCAAACTTTCAATGTTAAGAAATACATAGATTTTTTATTTTTATTTTTATTGAAAATAGTGTGACTAAATTTCTTACTAAATATCATATGACTTATCAAAACCAAAGCATTAAAGAATTTGAAAATGCATGTGTTTTAAGGACTAAAACTTTAGGTATCATTTTTGTAATTTATTCTTAATTTGTTGAAGCCATCATCATCATATAATCCCTCATTTAAATGTTCTTATTTTTACAAATATCTTATGCTTATCCTTTCTCGAGAAAAATATAGTAAAAATACAATGATTAATGCAATTGCTATGATTGAAGAATACAAAATAAAATCATTACTTGATTTTGTTTGTTAGTTTTAAATAAATTATTAAGTACAAAAGTATAAAAATAATAATATCTAAATCATATATAAATTATGAATATAATAAAACATTTGCATGGCTGCAAAAAAGCAGAATTGAAATTTAATGTTAAGAAATAAACACCACAGTGAAATGAAAAGATATTCAGTAAATTATGATTAAAATTTAATGTTAAGAAATTGTGAGAAAATTCTTTTGATTTTTTTGAGCATATGAAAAATACAAACAAAACTTTAAAGAATTAATAAAAAATTTGAAGGCCTTTTAATGAACTGGGTGATGCAACTCACTTTAATTCAATACCTATAACATATATAAAATATTCGAAAAGAGTCTAAGTTAGCAATATTCGTATCGGCCATCTAGCTTCAACCGAGGCCTAAGAGACATAAACACGTGAATCCTTGCAACGAATCAACCTTTCAGGCAGCATCATATGCATAATTCCAAAATATCATTATTGTAAAGAAATAAATAAAAATACATTTAGGGTATGCTTATCTTTCTTTTATAAAGATATTTTTTTTATAATATTATGTTAAACTATATTGAATATCTCTTTCTTTCTATATTGGTCTAAGCCTAGATAAAAAATAATGACTAATAGTTGCTTTGAAACACTTTAGTTGAAAACAAATTAAACATTCTACTATGTTTATTATACAAAGGAAAATATAGAAATGAACATATACCTTAACTAAGAATGAAAGTTAAAAAAAATTAATTTAGGTGATTTGAACTCCAAATATTTAAAATGTAGATTGACAAATACTCAGATAATTAAAGAATATGTCAAATTTTTTCATAAAAGAAAATAATAATTGAAGAAATAAAGTGTGTGTCAATACTACAAGAGAATGGTGAATAATAAGTCTTTAAACTATTTTTGTTATTTTTACTATTTTTATATCATATTTATTTTTTAATATTTTTTATACAAACAATTTTTTTGTAGAAAATATTGATATTCAAACTTATATATAATTTTTTATTAAGAAAATAAAAAAATAGAAAAGTAGTTTACTAGCTTTTTGTGGGTGCAACAATAACTTGGGTTTTTGCGAGCTTAACCTTAACTTGATTTTTTACTGAGATCACATCAAACTCGGGCATTTGCAAATGCAGGCTGCCCAACCCAAAAAAACAAAAATATAGCAAGAAAAGAATTCTCATAAAAATGTAAAATTTTCTTATGTTTGTTTTAGAATGAAAATAAGACACAATAAGCTCAAAATGATGAAGAGAAATAAGCAAATGAAAGCTTGGAGGGTTTAAGCTTAACTAGAAGAATTTAAAATTTTTGTATAATACTAAGCTATAGAGTACCATCGAGAGATTTTACACCAAAAACATATCACACAATGCTTCTTTGAGATCTTAAAGTTTTGTTCATATTTATTAGTAATTTTATTCATAAAGATTAGGTTTTAGTTTTTATATAAAAAGGAAGTCAAGTAAAAGTACTTTCATAAGCTATTGTTAATCATCTTAAAAAATCCCTTCCAAATAGCTTTCTCAATGGCTCAAATAATGGTTAGGGAAAAAACCATTAAGAGAGATCAACTTCAGTTGTTAGATTAAATCGAAGAAGATATGGACTGTTAGATGAACGAACGTTAATGCAGAAAAATTATGGACGATTGGATCAGAGAGGATAAAATTTGAGCCATCAGATCATATTGGATGACATCTAGAGCCTTTGATTCATCAAAGGTAAATGCAGGAATGATCTTAATCATATGATTTAAAATAGTGAGATCTAGATTATCCGAGTGAAAGATAGATCATTTGGAAAGACGGAATTGGTTAATGTCGTTTGGTTAAATCAAATGAGATATTGGTCGACCAAATTTGAGCCTTGAACAAATTCTTACATGCAATTGAAAGCTCCATTATTCAATTGACAATCAGATGGTGAAATATCACTCACAAGGTGCCACTTCATAGGTCGCACTAGAACGGATTTTAGTCGCACATTATAAAATAACTTCATATTTATTGCTTTATAATAAAATTTGCACATTTATATGTTAAGTCAAAACATAGGGTTGGCACTCCCTTTGTGTTCTTCAGATTTTATTACTTGGGCCTATAGTATGCATACAAGTTTAACATAATTATGGGTCCAACATGACCTACTACATATTATCTTCAAATTCTGCCCAATTTGATAATTCCTTTGTCCTATCTCATTCGAGTTCATGATTGCAACCTTAAAATATTGTTCAATAAGAGGGGGATGAATTACTAGAATTAAAAAAAATTTCTTATAAATATGTTATATTTTTATTTTTATAATAAAGATTAAAATAGTGAAATAATAAAATACAAAAATATAAAAGTATACACAAGTGATTTTTTAGTGATTCGATTTAAAATCAAGCCTAAGTCCACCTTAGTAAAAATTAAACACAAAAACAAACTATGCAAGCCTTTCGTCAAAAGAAGGGTAAGGTAAACCTTAAAACAAGAACATAAAACAGGCTACAATAGCCTTACAATCAAAATAGAATTGGTAAAAAGAAAAAAATAACGATAAAAATCTGTACAAATAAATTTTTATGTCTGACAAAATATTTAACAAGACACGATTATTTTTGTTTAACTAGTTATAAAATGAGAAAATGAGAACTTAGTTGATTGAAAGATGAATCAAGAAATTTGGAGTTCATTGAAGAAAGGCACAGCGTAAGTAGGCAATGATTAGCAACGACTATGAATTAATTCGAGATCGTGGCTTGAGAATTCTTCTTTGGAATTTTGTAAAAGTTTTCATAAAAAAATTTAATTAAAAATTCTTCTATTTATAGACATTTTCTAATGGCTAAAAGGACTTGCTAAATACTCAAATTAGTCATTTAAATTTTCTGCTTTTGCGATTTTTAATTTAAAAAATAAATATTTTAAGAAATTGCCCAACAGCTCGAAATAATGACTAAAAGAGACATTGCGCTTGAGCCATTGGATCGGACCAAACCACTACCGTTCGATCATGAAAACTATCCAATCGGATGAACGAAATTCAATCTGCACTTCTTAGACATTCATTTGATATAGGCCGTTAGATCATAATAGTGATCTGATGGTAGGATTTAACTTGTTGAATGGAAGAAATGCGACTATGCGATCATGACATTGCTCAATCGGACAGCTAAAAGAATTAGTGGTTTGAAAGATTAGATACAGCGGTGATCATACAATTACAAAAATGCACGATCGAACGACTCACTTCACTCCCACAATTTGGAAGTTCATCATACAGTAAAAGTAATTCATTTTGTGCTACATGGTGTATTTGAAAGGTGCTTTTCACCATATAACCATTCTGACACGAAATTTGACTGCCTCCTGGTTCATGCAAGATTTCATCAGCCGCACGTCCCAGTAATTACAAGGTTAATTGTGTAATGTCTGGACTGATTAATTTCTAATTCTAGCTAAATTTTAATGTGTGGAACAGGTTTGGGATTCATGCCCCGATCCAGCCCGAACACTGTAGCATCCAATGAACTACGAGTGAATTATTAGTAAGGTAATTAATTTTTATTTTTATTATATTCTAAATTTCTTATTTAAATCATTACGAAATAAAATTTTAAAGATATTAATCTAATATTTAAGAAATGTGTATTTTAGATATTGAATCAAACATGATGATCAAGGATATTAGAGATGAAAGTTAGTTAATATTTTTGTCTTGTAAAATTAATTTTAATTAAGGTTAACATTCCAAAAATAAAATTAGAATGCCTAAAAGTAATGTCAAAAAAAATATTTCTTGGTGATTTGCCACTTCCACTAAGATTATTTTCATGAGATTTCACTTTAGCGTTTCTTCTTCTTTAAATCCTCCTATGAATACGAGCATCGACTATTTAGAATCTAAAAATTTACTAAACCAAATTCATTAGGAATACTTAAGATTTTTTATCATCAAATAAAGCACCATGTCTAGAGGTTAATAACACAACCCTGTACAAGTTCAAGCCTACCCTGACTTGATTTTAGTTGATCTCTTGACTCGAGGCTTACTAGGCCCACTCAAGCTTGGTCAATCCGAGTGCTTGGCACTTGGGTTATGCTTAGGGTTTTGGCTTATTATATATTTTTTATTTTTTAAAATTATGAAATTTATAAAATTATTTTTATTATATTTTATTTTTCTAATTTAACTAAATTTTAATAATTAATCAAATATAAAATTTGGCAAAGATGCATAAGTAAAATTTAACCAAACTTTGGTGATTAAAAGAAGTAATTAAGGTTTGATTAAATGAGTGAAAATTGGATCTCATATATTTCCTAAATCAAGAAAAAGATTAAATAATTTAGATGCTTAAGTTAGAGAGAGATGTATCTTATAATTAATAATCAATAAACTCATATTTTATTTCATAACAAAAAAGAAAATATTTTCAAAGTTAATGTGAATGTCTTAAATCTTTAAAACTTATTGAACATTTTAATATGCTTTGAAGACTATTAATTCATGAGCTTTAAAAATACATGACTTATTTTTTACAACTAAACTTGATTCATACTAAATAAGCTCATAAAATAAAATTAAATATTTATTACCTAACTTATAAATGCAAATGTGATCTAACAATCTCCTCCTTTATTATTGGCAAGACATAAATGTTTAGATAAAAAAATAACTAGTAAAAATATATTTTTAAAAAAGTATTATTCTAAGAGATATTAGAAATGAAAGTTGTATATGCTCTCTCATACTTTATGCTCTCCCTTACTACGTACTCCTCTCCTGTTGTGACTACTTTAAATTTTATCTAAACTATAATCATTCTTCTCTTTGTCATCATCAAAAACGAAAAATATTTTGGATAATCTTTATTATATCTAGTTGTTGTCTTATGGAATGAAATAATTCAATTTGAAAAGGTTTTGTAAATAAATCGACCAATTCTAATTTTCAAGATACACATTCTAATTCAACTAATCCTTTAACGACATGATCTTTAATAAGTATATCTTATATCTTTATGATTTTTCTGTACTCTTAGTAATAAGTGTAACATTGCCTCCAATGATTATGTTATTTTCATGTAGTTTATTCTTGAATATCTATTTAGCACTAATCAATTATTTATCACTAAACCTAGGAACTAATTCCTATACTTAATTTCTCTCAAGATTATCTAATTATCAATTCATAACATGAATTCATATCCTTAAGAGCTTCTTTAACAAATATTGATTCTATGAAAAATGCAGATGTATTATGATCAATATCTCTCATAAAAACTTAAGTTCTAACTCTTTGATTAACGATCATTTAATTGATTAATATGGATTTTGATATTATTTGTTAACTAGCTTCTTTTTATATTATTTTTTGTCTAATTTATTTTCTTTTTTCTTCAATAATAAGTTTGTTAACAACTCTATCTAATCATTTAAATTTTTATTAATTATTTTTGTAATTGACTCATCAAATACTACTTGTATTATTGTTTGTTGAATAATCTTACATACTTCCTTAAGTGAGACATATAAATTGATGCCATATTGTCCATTACTTACAATAATTATATAGATATTTATTTTTAAAATTTATTACCATTAAATTGAAATTATTTTGTTTTTTAAGTTCTTTAATCAATTTAATAAAACCTATTATGATCACATTTTTATTCTTATAAAATTTAACTCAAATAAATAGTGTTAATCATAAATCCATGTTTCTTTTCACTTAGACTTAAGATTTTTGTGCCTAAAATGATTACAATAAATTAGCTCTAATGGTTTATTAGTAATTTAGTCATTTTAAATTAATGTTAAACATAAACTAGGTTTTTTATTGATTCTTAAGTTAACTATGATTTAATTATACACTCATAAACTTTAATATAATTTCGTTCTTAATAACAAATTATAGGATGAATCAATCATATTTTATCAAAGAATGTGGTAGATGAACTATGGTCTTGACTTGCTCATAATATTTGAATTCATCATGCAAAAATTGTATATATTAACAAATTCTAAATGAATAATATTGACTTTGTAACCTAAGCTAAATAAGCTAATGACAATAAATATTTTACAATAGAGTCACACAAACTCATAAAACAAGACTTGTCTCCATAGGTCCTAAAATATAGAGACATACATACAAAACTATCTAAACTTTAAATTTAAAAACTTAAACTATCTTAGTTTCAATAGTGGTAGGGTGTAAATATTGTAATTTTACAAAAAAAAACAATTAATTTTTTTCTTAAAAATCTTCTCATATCTATTATGCTTTAGATTTATGAATTTTGTAATTGAATAACCAAATACAAGATGTCTAAATTTAGAACAATAGTTACATATAACATGAGATTTAACATAATAATTAGATACATGCAAAAAAATGAATACACAATGCATTGAACATATAGATATATTCTTTTTAATTTATAATTATCATACAAACATATATTATTTCTTATAAATGGTTATAAGATGAAACATGTTTAAGCACATATAAAATATTCAAATAAACATTATTTTTTTCCACATGATTGAATTAAGTAGCATATAAAGACACATGATAATGATTACAAATAGATACATAAAAAAAATATATTAGTATACTTTGTTTTTAAATCATATAATTCAATAAATCAAATTTTGTTAATTTTTTTAAATAAAATTTTTTTTTAAAAAAATTATCATTCACTAATTTTAAAACATTATTGTATGTAATATGTTTGAATAACTTATTTTCATATTCTTTATTTGATCATTGCCAACATCTCTTTCATAATGCGAAACACAAAAAATCAATGAAGTCACTTAATAATGACACTTCTTTAGGCAGATCAATTTGAAATGACAAGTTTGACATCTGCACCAAAAAGTCAGTGAAGTTTTACTACTCCATTTGACTTTGTTGCACTAGTCAAGTTTGCCCTCATAAATTTGCACTAATTACCTTTTACAAAAATGTAAGTAAACTAACCTCTCCCAATCCAAGTTTACCTTCACCTCAACCATTTATTCAAAATTAGTTCAATCCGAATCGAACCGGTAACCCAGTTTGATAACTAACTATTTAAAATAGTAAAATATTACAAGATAACCAAATAAATTTGACCTAAAAAATTCAAATAAAAAGAGAAAACAAAAATGATACTTTAGAAATAACATAATACGTATTAATCAAATTAAGCCATATAATAACAAAAAAAGATCAGACAAGGGATTCTTAATAATTCAATTGTAACAATGTTCAGAACATCACCAAACCTGCAGCGAAGGACTAATCTTCATACTCAAGCCTTAACCTTACGTCCAGTATTTAACATAGAACTACTTTTATTCCAATTTTACCCAACAAACTTGCAGGCTCAAAAACACTACCTTCCTATTGAAACTTATTAACGAAATGATCCCATGTGTTCCACCTTTGAGAAGCCATTAACCGCACATAAGAACAAAGTTGAAGCCCACATCAGTTACCATTAGAAAGAGTTTCCAAATACATTTAACTCATAATCACATCAGAAACAGAAACACAGATGGCGCTTCGCTCCACCTGAACTGACAATTAAACTACAAACAACCTAAGTGGACACATGTTCTCTGCTCACTGGGATGTTGTCATCTGAAGCTACTTTGTCTTCAGATACAGGCACAAACACCTCGTCCCTTTGGGGGCGGTTTGCATAGACAATCCACAAAATGAGGCAGAGCATTACACCAACAGAGATCAGGACAAGACCAGCGATTACCAGCCGAAGGTTGCGCTCCAGATTCGGACAATAACGGTCCGTGATCGAATTGAAGGTTTCACATACAAACTTGCAATCCTGGAGGCTGAGAAGCAGTGGAGCATAGTGGTCCAGAGCATAGCTGGCATTCACAGCAGTAACTAGCTGAGTGTACATTACAGGGGTAATCCTTCCTGCACCGACACAAGAACCAGAGCTGGAAACATCACAAATGTACTGTTGCCACACCTGAGAAGCATTGCCAAATGAAACTTCTTGAGGTTGGCATGGTCGCCGCAGGAGTTGGGAGTTGTATGGAGAACAAAGCAATGGTATGGAAGGTTTGGACTGGTTGAAGACACGAGGGGCTCGTGTGTTATTTGAATGAACAATAGAGCGGATAACTGAATTGACAACACTGACAATCTGCAGGATGACTTCTTTGGTTTGGTACAAAGTTCGATTAGTTGTTTGCTGATCAACGCAAGGAAGAATGTTGCTGAGTGCTGTCTCAGCCTGAGGATGGTGTACCCATTCATCCATGGCAGTACAAGTATCACCAACAGCACTGTGAGAGGAATTTACAAAAAATGCTTCAAGATGGCTGAACCAAATTCGTGCTAATTTTGAGTATAATCATGAAAATGAGTAATAAAATTTAAAAGATCACAAAAATCAAATAATCAAAATGTCTAAATAACGTAGCTCTAAACTGAATAACCTCTAAATCTAATCTATTTTTACATGTAAACAACATTCATGACTTAGTGAGCATACTTGGTATGATGGTGCATTTTACCTTTTTCCTAACCATAACGAAGTTACTGGAAAAAGCACACAAACCCCAGTAACTTATGTCAAAACTAAAAACTGTATAATACAGGCACAGCAGTTTCCTACTTTAGAAATCATATACTGATGAGCATATGAGAGTTTAATGGATAAGCATCTTCAAGTTCAGGCATAGCCAAGGAAAATATTATACCTAGCTAAAACTCAGAGGTCTAAGAATCTGTATACACGAAATTAGCAGTCACAGTAATTGATCACATAACCCAAATGCTTCTACAATACTGGCAGTTTTCTATAGATTCCTCATATTAATGCCTTTTTTATCTTTTAGATGTCTTACACCGTGGGTCTCACCCTATACTGGTTGGGCCTTTAATTACAGAAGCAATGTTCTGGGGTAAAAATCAGAAAACCTCACCTTTGACATAGTCCAGGTCTCAAGCTTGTTTACAAAAGTCACCGAAGATGTAGGCTGCCTTGGACCAAACCCTAAGAAGCATCTACACCTAAATACACCGCATTAAGCAGGTATCAAACGTTTCCACGGAAAAAAAACATGGTCCAACGTGGGAAGACCATGTAAAACACACCACATGAACACAGTTCAACACCTTATGGGCAGGGTAGCTACTCTGAACACTTCTACATGCCACAAATGGACATTAATGCTCACAAATTATAGCTTTACAAAATAAAAAAACATGAGCTTGACCAATTTAAATGAACAAGATAGCTTAATATGTGAAGCAAGATACATGTACAAATTTTTCTACCTAGCTCCTCAAGAACAATGGCTTCTCCATGGACGCTAAGGTGGTGTTGGATGTGTCGAACACTAGCCTTGGACGCTTCTTGAAAAGTGTAGAACTCCAAGTATGTGCATTACTAACAAAATGTTGGAAAGTCAAAGGGATACGTTCATTGATTTGAATTGGGTTACAAACTTGCAATTATTTTCTACATGAAGTTTTCAGCTGCTTTAAAATCAACTGTCATCACAATTTCTCGCCAACTACTTGATTTTTTTTTTAATTGATTCCATTTTGAGCTTTGGCTAATTGAAAACTAATTGATTGAACCTATGTGTGCACTAAAACAACCAAATGCAAATCCCTACCAATGATCATAGTTCCTCCACTACCAATCATGCTTTCTCTGGAAGGATGCCACATTCGTTAATATTGTTCACGGCACTAAAACCCTTTTCTCCTTATCAAGGACGTTGCAACCTCGTCCCTTGTGAGATTTCTTCCTGCTTTCTCCGAAAACTTTTACCTTATCCATATAACAAAGCCACTATTGTTTCCTTCCTCGTGCAACAGTACAATCTTTTCTTTTTTCTTTGCATTTACCAGTAGTTATGAGTTTGTAAATTTCAAACTATGTATTTGTTATGTGCAAAAATTTGATTGTTAGAATTTGAAAAATGTCCCAAATAAAAGAAAACCCAACTTAAGATAATACTTAGACACACAAAAATACTTAAATTGAAAACAATTATTATGATTCATAGACCACAAATAATATTTGTTTGCTCTATTTGAGCATCTACAAATTAGTTAAAATTCTACTAAAATTAGTAAAAACAAAACACTATTTACTTGGAAGTAAATCTCATGTAATATTAATTCAGGTCTTCTTGATACTCCAATTCTACTTCTTTTGAATACAACTCACCAGATTGTAATCTCACAAATTACAAAGGAAAGCATTTTGCTAACTTCCTACACATAACTTACAACTTACACATGATTTATTACAATAGTGTTGCTTAGGGCTTAATTATAGTTTCCAAAAAGATTATATTAGTAGTTCGACATTTACTAATGAGTCCAAGATCTCATATACATGTCAACCTACAATCATCAAATTTATTTTCCAATGAAAAATATCTTTTACTTTAAAATCTCAACACAAGCTATTATGAGACTTCTCAAAATCCACTTTCCTCACAAAGCTAAATAGACATCTAACTGAATCAACTAGCAAAAATGAGGTTAGAGATAAAGCATCTAATATGGGGTGAATATTTCAAGGCAATACTTAATCTAAATGAACAAATATCTAGACTGAAATTATATTCACAATCTTAAATGTCCTTAAAAATATGCAACCCAAGTTATTCCTATCGCATAACTATTCTCAGACAATAACAAGTAAACAAGTTGTGCCTAGTAGCATAGTTTGTAATCATCTTGAAAATTGTTATCAAGGTTCTCAAGTAGATTCTCATCTACTTGATATCTGGATTGTCCCTTCAACTTAAGAATAAGGACATGCAAATAAATAAGAAAAAGGACATATAAATAAATAAACAATCATTGAACATATTTGTAGGTTTGTCCCTAAAAATTAAATAATCACATTGTAAAGTGGGGTGCGGGCACAACAGAACCCGAAAGCTCATTCAAAAGGAAGAAATAGAAATCAAAACAAAGATCTCATTGATTGAAGTAAATCGTCACTGCTAGAACTTTAATAAAATGTTTAGTCAATGTTCTTACTTGTTCAGGATGACAAACGCCCCACATAAAACAAGTGTAACTGCAACAAGTAGCCATCCGCTAGTAATAAATCTGATGCAAGACACAGAAGAAATGGCAACTTTGATAACTTCAAATAATCCCATAAATAATCCTGCAACTATCAACTTACACATAAATAGCATGTCTGTGCCTTAGAATTGAAAGGGCTGCACTTAAAATGGAAAAATAAGTCCAGGGTTAGATCCAAAGCTCAACAACTAGATAATCATCAGGTTAGCATTTACAAACAAAACACCTATTTAGTTAACAGATGAGGAAAAGGAAATACATACCAAAACCAATAATAGAAATTAAAAGCATAATTGCAGCAACCACTATCAAAATATGCCTCCTGTAACACAAAAGACACAAAAATTAAGGTAATATGAAATATGTCTACGACAATTTCCTCAGCTGTGAAATAACAACATACATATCATTCATGACTCTTCTAGTCTTTTCAGAATTTTCCACTGTTTTCTCCGATATTGTATGAGTTGCACTCTTCAGATCGAAGTCTAACTTATCAATTTCATTTTGAACATGTACCGCTATATAGTACTCATCTACATTAATCTTCTTTGCTAGAGATAAATAATCGGTGACATTCCTCAATATCTGAACAACAAAATCTGATTGGTTCACAACATACTTCAAGGTATCAAATACTTCATCATGGAATTCATCCTGGCCAACAGATAGTAGCGCACAACCAGTCCTGCAAAATTCATGCAATTAATAGTAAATATATGTAACAATTTGCTTAGACTAGAGATAATCCATAGTGCAAAAACATATCCCCATGAGTGAAAATCATAAACAAATATGTCATGTGGTATAAAATATCTAAAAAGGCAAAGACAAGAAGTGATACAAGATAACTAATGATGGAAATTATGGCACCAAACATTTCTTCCAGAGATCAAGAACAAAAGGTCCCATAATTATATGGTGTGCCACTCGAGCATTTCATGACACTTGACTTCGGTCAGAAAAGGACTAAGATTACTTCAACAATATTAAATTCCCTTGTTATATAAAAGAAAAAAAACAAAGATCTACAATGCTTAAGGTTTCACAAGCCAGTGGCTACTGTAGCTCTTAATTGAGTGTGCGTATTTACTATTTTTATGTCTATTTCCAGTGCCGTCTCATGAAGGTTAGGAATCAACAAGAACTAGCTTGGTTTATTA
Organism: Vanilla planifolia; assembly: GCA_023846275.1. Classification (NCBI taxonomy): domain Eukaryota; kingdom Viridiplantae; phylum Streptophyta; class Magnoliopsida; order Asparagales; family Orchidaceae; genus Vanilla; species Vanilla planifolia. Next base: position 11,197,122 of record CM043866.1, on the reverse strand, counting down.
GTGTTCATGTTGTTCATAAAACAGTATTATCGACTAAAAATAGTGTGTTTGGCATGCTGCTATCTTGATTGAAGAATGCAGAAGAGCTATAAAGGATTACGTCTCGAATGATGAACAAGAAGAACCCTCTTATTTCTTTAATATGATAGAGACTTTGAAATACAAGGGACTTGAAACCCAATGGATATGAAGCACTAACATTCTCTTGAACATTCATGGCACAACCTAGAATTAAAAAAAATAATTCTATAGTACCTAAGGTTTCACGAGCTGATGATAACTTTTAGTTGTGCTAAGTGTTTGCATTTGCTACTTTGTGCAAAATTCCAGTGGCGTGTCACGTGCTTTGGAATAACCAGAAAGTAGCTTGGTTCATCAACATCCATGTTGTCCCTAATCCCTAATCTTTTTAATTAGCATAGCAGCTATCTTGGTTGAAGAATGCAGAGCTATAAAGGATCATGGAACAAATGATGAAGTAAAAGGAGCCCTACTATTTCTTTAGTATAATTGAGAATTTGAAATACAAGAGACATAAAACACTAGCATTCTACTTAAAATCCCCAGCCACATTCTTCATCAACATCATCCTCAACAATCACCTATACTACCTCACTAGACAAGTGCAGACTTGTGACCATGAAGACTGATCCTCAAATATGAACAACTAATGGTATATTTTTTTCCATGGATCTTGTTAACTCATAAAGGAGAGCCTATTCTCCATATTATTGTTCACTAATTTCCTACAGCTAATTTAAATTTGCCCCAGGACATTTTAATTCTTCTAATCTAATTATTAGTTTCTTAACTAATTGCCAGTAGTGCAATTTAGAACTTGTTCTTAATACAGATTGCTTGCAAGAATTTGATAGCATCATGATTACTTAGCACATGTGCTGATCATTTAGGATAGAATTTTTCCATTTCCTTCGATTCATTTATTTTTTAGAAAATACCACAACCTTTCCATTAAGGTACCTTTCAAATTATACTGAACAGAGGTCCAATAGGTTTCATTAAGCTTACCTCATTGAAGCAAAACATTAAAAGTCACAAACGAAAGCCCCAAAGAACTCAACTGTTCAATTAAGCATCCTAGGATTGTAATAGAAGGATATAAACTTGAGAGACTTGTAGTCACTTAAATACCATCAGACAATTAAGCATTAAATGTGTTATGACCACAAAAACCGATACATTTAAAAAATCATCAACTTTGTAAAAGAAAGACGTTTCCTTAAATCTATAAATCTGTTGAAAGAAACAAGGGAGCATTACGATGCAGCACAAGTAAACAACAGCAGCAACAGAAGACCGATTTGTTGGTGTGGCCGTTCTGAAGCTTTCTCCATGAAAAGTATTCTCCACTTGCAGCAACGAAGTGCAATTAAAGCAACTGCAAAGGATGTCAACCATACTACTGCAAGAATAAATCCTGTGGCACCTGTAAAACTGACAGACTGCACAAAAGAATAGCAAACAAACGATAAATTTACATATTGATGTTTAAATATGATATGGTGCTTCATATGAAAAGATTGCATTACGAGCTAAATGAAAATGCATGTATATCTGAAAAGGGAAGCTTTTAACATGCTAAGTTATTGCCAAACTACATGATTCTTTTGATGATGCCATCAATGAAAGAAATTAAGAAACACAACACAATTAAAGAAAAATTACGGGCATCACCATCATAGCTGACCATATATGTACTGAAAAAAGAAAATCATCAAATGACTATAACCCAAAAAAAAATTAACAAATGACAATCACCTACAGAAAAGATACCAAAATCTACAAAGAGAAACAGTAATAAAACTATTTCTCAAAGAGTTTATTTGAATACCCTACCTCCAGCTACAATGAATGGCACTAAGTACAAGAAGATCCATAATCATGCTATTACTATTGAAAAGTTTAGAAGCACTTGGGAGGATGTGTTTAGCTAACAGGCGATTAGACAGGGTTAAGGTACTTGAATCAGGTGCCATGGCGATGAGCTTTAGTTAGAGATGGCTCTGCTTTAGTTTACCTTCAAAAGCTTCTAAGTTACAAATGTTTATAAGAATGCCAACTAATTAATAGATTTTGTTGCAGCTATAGAAACAATTGATGAACTCTTATCACCACCGAGGAATGTTCCTCACACCTGGGTTTTGCAACATCTGCACCATCCTCTCCAAGGATGGAACTTTTGAACTTAAATTATAGTTCTAAACTAAACATTGTTTGCAACCGTCATTCAGTAAGGGCATGAGACCTCAAATCAACCATAGAATTGCCTAAGCCATAACGGTCTATTCATGCTGCAGAGTAGTTTGTGCAATTACAATTACCAAGCGCAAAAAGAAACAAAAAAATCCAACAAGAAACATTTTGCATAATTTTATTCCCTGGGAATTACAAAGAAGCAGTGAATCAATGGAGCAACAAATTTAAGATGCACTAGCTAAACAAGAAAGTAATTTTGTAATGAACAAATAAACGACATCTCAAAAATTTTAATCAAACTAAAAATCAGTCCTTTTGCTATAAACGGACATCAAAATTAAAGGAAGATCACTGTTTTCCTCCTCTCTACCACGCAAAAGAAAACTCAGAACTCAGATATCACTCACCGCCCAGTAATGTTTGTTGGTCATGTCCCAACCTCCCTTATAAGGCCTGAACTTCTCCAGCACATCAGGCCTCCTTGTCCTGTTTGCAGCCAAAATGAACGCAACGCCAGCCTCTGGAGCCATTGCCACGGGCCCTGACGCTGCCGGTACAAATTTAAGCAGCCCATCCGTCAAAGGCGACAAACTATGACTATCTTCATCTATCCAACGAAGAAGAGAAACAAACACCATCTGTTAAGCCCTGTCTTCTTAAATAGCAAAAGGACAATCAAATAACATAACAAATAAACATAATCTCCGTCTAAAAAGAACAAAAAGCCAACACTCCCGTCACCATTATCCACTCCATAGCATTACCACCCGAATTTAGGACAACAGAAAACGAGATTTCTGCTCAAAACTTCAAGATAGTAAAACATTACCAACCTAATAGGAAATTACTGGTGACCTTCACTTCGCTGGCTCGTAAAGGCGAAGCAATAACCCCCGTCGAAGCAAATACAGTAAGCACAAGAGAGAGAAAAACCGCTGATTGGATCAAAGACGCGACCTCCATCTACGGATCGCAAGCCGGGCACCTCCGATGACCCGCGTTCATCTCCGCGAGATCAAGTGCCGATGGAAAAGTTTTAGCACCAAGATTTAATAGGTTTTGGCCTACATTTCCATCTCATTTGGAAAGGCTCCCGTTTGGCCTGTTTGGAATGAAGCGAAGATAGGAGGAGAACATGGAAAACAAGCCGCGTTTTATCGGCGGGAGGGAGGAGAAGAAATGACTCCAATGACAGTTTCAGTCAAGAGAAACAGATGAAGCAAAAAACTTGACTCAAGAATTGAACCGCACACGTGGCATTATTTTAGAAGACGATCGCGTGGGTTGTTCACCGTATTAAACCTTGGAAAGTGGTGCAAAAGGTGTGGGAAGAATTGCTAAAATTAACACGCACGAAATCGGTGCGCCTCATGTCGGATCCGCACACTAACTGATGGAAAACGCCTTGTATCAAAACATATTTTCGATTATACCATAACAGTTAAGCGGGGACGTTGCCGACGAATCTACTACGACCATGCTATAGCGGTAATATTCAGTAATTGCGGGTATTTTGCTCCTATCCATAACGGATCGGATTGCGTTTCGCGCGTGATCCGAATACCAAATAAATGGCATTTCTAAGACATTGGATACGATCAATTGTTCTTTTTTCCTAAAGAAACGGCGACAATTATCGGATTTGTATGATTTGGAACCCACTTGGCCTCATTTATCGGAATTAAACGTTTCTTATGGACGCTTTCTTTATACAGTGTTTGAAAAATATTATTAAAAATATAATTATTTTATAAAATAATAAATTGTGCTTAATTATTAAAACTAAAAATAAAATAGATACTTAATAATTATATGAAGAATATAAAAAGTTCTAAAGAATAATAGTGCCTACCACAAATTAATTGTATGAATATAAAAATACATGTATATATTAAATTGTTCCAGATTTATTTATTTTGTTTTTTAAAATAACTATAGAAACTATAGGCAAGTAAGAATATTTTGCATTTAGAGATATGCTTATCTAACTTGATTAGATTTTTTTTTTCATTGCTTTCCAAATTTTCATGCATAATTAATGAAATAAATAATTTTAATTCCTTTTACATATCGCATGGATTTTAAAATGTATTAATTATCTGACATGACAGTAACAACCAATGCAGGCGTTTACGGCATCCAATGAGAGCTGTGTTTTGAATTTTTAAAAAGAAAATACATAACTGGTTAAAACAAATTTCAAATACATGTTAGCATCATCAACCAATATTATTTATTTAGTACTAAACATATGTCCTTACATTCAATAACATATATTAGTGTATATTGAATTTAAGTTCATTATTGAGTTAGTGCATATTAAATCTTATTCATTTAATATTTAACTAAGTAAAAAAAATACACATGTAAAAGAGCATTGAACACAAAAAATAAAAATAAAGAAATATGAGAAATAGAACACAAGTAGACAAGAGTTGTGTAATATATTAAACATTTAACAAGTATGATAACTATTAATATAGAAAACAAATGTATAAGATTTATTCAAGTAAATAAATAACTTAAAATTAGTAGAAATTGCGTTTTTCTAAAAGTCAAATACATTAGTTCATAAAGTATAAACATAAAAAAATAATATCCTACATAAGAAAAATGTAAACAAAACGTGTACGTTCATAAGTTGCACGAACTGTTATGTTGATTAGTCAAACTAACAGGTCAACATAGTGTCGACAGATTCGGATGCTTTCATAAGTTGCACAAACTTTCTTTGATGCTTGCCATGTAGAGCATTGGGCTACCATAGGATATCACTCTTTGCATAACAAATAAGTTACTTTAGGTCATCGATTAATAAGTAGATTGGGTTCCACCATAAGTTTAGGGATAAGGTTTGGAAAGAAAAGTGTTGGTGTGTAACGAGTGGATGGTCCAGGGTTGGTGGATCGAAAGGCTAACTTGGGTGGTAGTTTAACACTTTGAGCTAGATAAGACTTCTATAGTCACTCAAACTAGCTATGAATTCAATAAGGATCTTCAAATGTGCGAATATTACGTTTGAAAATCTCCTTCTACACATCTTCTCAAAGCCTAACTCGAAAGCTAAGGAAGATGACTAAAAGATATTGATTGACACCACAATGAAAAAAGTACTTATTGAAACGAGCAATGTACTCATTAAATGACTCTTTAAGTTAAGCATTGTAATTGATCAAGTAAGTGATTCTTGTACGAGAGATATGTATTCGTCCCTTAGGACTATCTTAAATTTTTTCTAGGTTCTTATAGGTTGTGTTCCTCTCGTTTGATAATGGCTATTTATGATTTTAAAAAATAGTCAAACTTGTTTAGCCAACTTCATTTAAGCAAACAATACTTCTTGTTTTTTTGTTAAGTCTAAATCATTAGAAATATTGTTTCAAGGCTGCTTATTATTTTATGTAGTCCTTAAGGTTTAAGATACCTTCAAATATGAGTGTGTTATATTTTACAAATTTGATGAGTTTATCATTATCATTTCTCAATGTCATCCTAAGAAAGAGATGTTGATCTTAGTAAGAATTTGATTAAGTGGGTTGATAATGTCAAGCTTGATTGGGCAAGCTCATTTAGAGCTTATGCTACCTGGGTGATCCTAATTTCATATTTTTTAAAGTTAGCCTCTGTAGTTTATAATCTGGTTAAAAGATCTTTGAGGGTCATTTGTACTAAGGTGATTTGTGGGTGCTCAATATTGTAAATTCTACCAACTCTCATGCATATATAATGTCTCCTTTAGAGAAAAAAAAGAAATGCACAATTTTAGTCTTTTTATCTCTCTCACACACACTCTCTCTCTCTTTACAAAATTACTTTAGTTTTGGCTTGTCATCAATGTTGTAAGCACTAATATAAACCTTAATCTGATATTAAATTTGATATTAAACAAGTGATGCAAACTATAATGAGCAACTCAAAGATTAATCTACACATGTTAGGAAGAAAGAAAACATAAAAGATAAATACAAGAAACTCAAAAAGAAAACACACAAAAAGATACACATCAAAGATAATCCTAAACAATAAGGGACCAAGAGTAACATCGGGATTGCTCCACATGCTAACTCAAAATTTTTTTTAACAAAATAGAGACAAGATACTAAAATAAGATTTAAATAAACTAATTTTAATAAAGAAAGAATAAAATAAAAATCAAATTGATGCAAATTGAAAGAATTGAAAGACTTACTAAGCCTCACAAAAAAATCAATGTAACAAAATACTTGAATAAAAAAGTGTTCCAAACACATAAGAAAACTAAGTCACAAACAATAGTGAAAGCGACGTTAAGAAATGTTGTTAATAAAGTTAAAAGAAGGCATAGGTGACAATTTCAAGTAAACTTTAAACAACAAAATAAAAAAGAGATAACGATGAAGTGAGAAAGAAACATCAAAGTGAATGAAACTATTATGAGACAGTGATACAAAAGTAATATTGTGGAATTAAAGGTAAAATATCATGACGTCTCATTTTTAGGCCATGCATCCCTACAGTATTAGAGTCACAACGAATCAACATATTAAAGTTCTTGTTTTGATCACTATAAGACCTCAAACAAGAAGTAATAAAATAATGAAGATTTTACTCATGCCAATATCATCATTCTCAAAGGAGAGACATCGTCTTTAATAATTAGTCTAAGCAAAAAAGTCAACAAATACAAAAAATGTGGTTAAATGTTGTTGCCAAACTATTTTTTGAAAAGTTGCTTCTAAAAATATGTTTGTTTTAAAGCTATTTCCAAAAATGTGAAACAATTTTTTGAAAAAACTCTTATTTTAGTCAAAAAGTTCTATGATGAAAGCTTTTTCCAAACAGCTTTTATAAAAAGCTATGTTCTTTTGTTTAGCACCATTAGGTTCACACTTATGTCTGATGTTGACAGCTCTGTTAATCTATTTCGATAGAATGTAATCCAAGTGGGCTGATGACGATCAACAGAGCTGACGAGATTGACCCAATAAGTTATTTTTTGTTCTATTTTGTGTTTATAGCATAATATCTAAGCACACAATGTAATTTTATGCTCCGATTTTGCACATCAAGAATAGATGCATCGTTAATCTAGAAGTGCTCTGATTAGCTTCTAAGAGTAGAAAATCCTAATTGATGTCTTCACCAAAATTCAATTGAAATCAAAATCTGAGCTCCTTCTCAGTTTCCCATTTACAAATCAAAATCCCTTTGCTATAGCAATGAATTGAACCAAACTTTCACAAGAACTTCTCTCCCTCACCCAACCTCTCCTTCTCTTTTCTTCTCCAAACTCTAAGATTTTCTTTTCCTCAATCATGCACAACTAAACAAGCCCAAGAAGGAGTTCTTATCCTTAATATAAAGATTTAAAATATAAAAATAAACAAAAATATTATTGTTTTTATTATTTTAAAATTTTCATAAAAAATTAAAACAATTTTCAAAACTTGCAAAAAAGATATCTATTGATTTCTTGTGTCTGTATATTTTTAATGATATGTTTAAATTTCAAATATGACTATTAATAACCTAATATACATTTCAAGACATGTCAAAACATAATAACTTTTTAATTCTCAATTTACATCACCCATTTCTAATATTAATTATGAAATTAAAAATATACTTATTAATTGAATTATTAGGATGGTACCCCAAGTCATTACTCATAGACAAAGATTTGACTATGGAATGCTTCTTCCATGAATGCTTCTCTAAAAGAGCTCATTAAGTGGCTTAGTGAAACATGGTTTGGAACCTAACGTGAATCATGCATAATTTTATATAAATTGAAATCACTAAAAAAATTATTAAATTGTTTTTTTGAAGTAATTCATGATGTAAACTTATATCTAAAAAGTCTACCTAATCTACACATGCATCACTATCAGCCCACATGGCATGCTTATATGGCCATGTCCTTTTTTCTTTGAGGACCGACTCCACGTTCCCAAACAAAAAGCAAAGTTCCATTCATTCCTATCGAAGTCATGAGACTTCTGCCATATTACTTTCGGCAATCTTCGGCTTCGACATGTTTATCTTGGCATGTTTTTTTTTTCGCAAAATGGATTTTTAAATATAATTTATTCAAAAGAATTAAAAAAGAAGACTTGTAGATGAAGTATAGTATTTTTTTGTGTGCAGAGAGTCGGTGCATTTTTACGGTGGCTAGAAAGAAGTTTGGATTCTTTAGCTTTTTTTTTTGTGTTGAATAATAAAAATATAAATAAAACTAAAATTTAAAATATCATTTTTAATTTTTATTTTAAAATTATATTTGATAAAGTATTGTCGACATTTGTATTTTTGATAAAAAAAAATAAACATTTTGAGCATTATTTTAAAATAATTATGTTTATTTTTATTAAAAATATGTTGAAATTTAACTAAGTAAATATTTAATTTATTTCAAAACTACTTTAAAAAAAATTGAGTTCGTGCACGGTTTACGAGACGAAGTGTGAACAACTAAAAAAAAAGTCTTTTGAATAATGTCACGGTGATGCTTTCCTTGGGAAGGCTGCTACTCCATGGCATGTCGTGTACTACGGCTGCACGCTCAAAAGCTCCACATTTGACATAATTATATGGATTTACCGCTGCTTTATTTCATTTTTCAAAGACATTTTTCAAATACATTTTCGCGTATCTCTGATATCTTCTAGTGGAGAAGGTTTGATTTTTACGCATATTAAAAAATGTATAGATGTTTTATAAACTATACTTTTTTTTGCTGTACTTTATCAAAATTATCATTTTAACAAGTTATAATATAATTAAATCAATATAAACATTCCATCTATTTAAAATTTGATCAAAACATACATGATAAATATGATTAAAATATGATATTTAAAAAATATAAATATAAATATAAAATTACTTTTTTAATATTTTTTAGAGTTAGATAAAATATAAATATAATAATTATATATATTTTTATTTTTTGTTTTATTTTTGAAAACATTGTTATTCATTCCATGAGAGATCTAATACAACAACAAAAATATAATTTTTTAAATAGAATTATATTAAAACATAATTTAGCTAGTTTTAACTAACAACAATTATATTTGAAATGCACAACTTAAAATATAATGATTATTTGAACTATAATTATTAGTCTAATCCCTTGTTTCTCTTCTTAGGTGAAATTGTTTATTAGAATTTGCTTGTAAAAATAAATATATACCTTTCCTCTAAGTTCTCTAGAAAGGGCTAATTCTTTTCGAACCCTCCAGTGTTAAGTCATGTTACACTCTTAATTGTTGGGAGCTCTTTTCTATTTAAGCTCTCATGAGGGTTGTCTTTTCTCTTCCTTTACCGTCTTCTTATTGGATCATGATAATAAGAGGTTGATCACTCTTCTTTCATGATAAACCACCCACCAATCATTGTACCTCTAATAGATCCTCAACTAACATGTCTTCTAGTCATCACATCATCAACACGAGTTAGCACACCTTTAAATCGCTCTCACTCTTTATTATGGTTAATGATGTTATCTTACTTCTATCTTATGAGGAGACTTTCTTTACCATCTTTTTAACTACTTTTGATTAGCTTATTAAAAAGAAAATTTCATATTAAGTCAAGATAACGAGAGATTAATCACCCTCCTTTCTTAATAGAACACCTACTTGTTATTGTGCCTCTAGTAGATCCTCTACTAACATCGTGTCCTCTACTCTTTGCATCATCGATAGGAATTAATGCACCTTTAAGTTTCTCTCACTCATCATCTTAGTGTATGACATTCCCTTACCACTATATTAATAGGAGACTTTTTTATTATGTGATATAGTAGTCATCATTTATTGTGTGATTTAATGGCCATTATTTATTGTGGAATCTAGTAATGAATATGATAAGATGTCAAAAGGCATGAATGATATTGGGATCATGAGGATAAAAGTTATTAGGGAAAAACTAAGATTTTTATTAATTAAAAAGAAATATTGAATGAAAAATAAAAAAAAAACTAAGATTAAATTAGATTCGATAAATAAATTTGCATATAAATATTTATAAAAAAATACTTGTAAGAAAAGAATAAAAGGATTTGAAAATTATTATGTTATAAAAATTAAAAGTTAAGACATATTTTATATTACATCTCAAAATTTTTTTTATATACTTACAAAGTTGTAGGGACATAATTCTTAGTTTTTTTGATATTATGTAAATTATTACAATGCTCAAGATTAGGTGTATGTTATTTTATATTTATTTTTATACCAGTTTATTTATTTTATCAGTTTATTCGTTAAGTTATTCAACTTATTTTCTTATTTGTATTATTGGACATGACATAGGTACACATTTAGTGAGGATATTTAGATGTATAAGTGTGAAAATTGAGATATCAAAATAAGTTATTTTATAAATAATGATAATATTATGAATTTTATTATAAACTCTTATCTATGAACTTTTGGAAATTTTATGATATGGTCTTTATTTCTAATAATATTATTTTATTATGATGATATGATATTAGTCATAATGTTAATGAGTTTCTTGTGATCATATGATTTTATAGTGATATTAAATTTTAGTAATATTATATCTAGTTGATATAGATTATTATTGATATATATTCAATTAGAAAACTATATGTATATAAGAAAATTGATAATTTATAAGAGAAATTCTATCTATTTGTTTTTCAAAATTTAAATCTCTCGTGAGTTAAAAAAACTTGAATTATCAGAAGATTAGGAGATAGTTAATCATCATTTTTTACATAAGTCTTTTGTGTCCTCTTAATATGTCAACTCTATTTATTATTCAAATATCCTTAATTAGAAAGAAAATTATGAGTTGATGAATAGATAAGGTGTGACATCTATCCTTGTGTAGTCAACAATTTGTTATTTGCATATATGCTTTTCACAAACTAATTTTGACCTAAGCTAGAGTTTACAAAATTGTAAAACTATTTTAAACTTAAATTTAAAATTATAAATATATCTTAAATCTTTAAAAATTAATAATAAATTAATTTTTTTTGAAATATTACGAGCTTGATGCCATTAGGCTTGTCTTTTAGAGCTCTTCTAATTGATATGCTCAAATAATGTTTTTAATCATATTTGAGATGTTAGTATACTTTTTAAGATTTCAACATTAGTTTAATATGTTTTATGTATAGATATTACATTTCAAGAAATTGACTTAATAATATCAAAACATGTCTAATCACAACTTCATTAACTTAGTTTTAAGACTCATTGCCTCTTTATCATTATAAAATTATGGGTTATTATCTCTTTAGTGAGGACAAGGTAATAATAATTCAAAAAGATTTAGACTCAATAATTATCTAAAATATTAAAATTTGAAAATAACAAAAAAAGTTGCATTCACATTACATTTATCTTACATCAATTATATACATAACATTTCATATGATTTCGAACTCAATCATGTGATTTATCATCATAGCTTATGATATGATTTTAGATTTATTCATAATACTTATTTATATTGATATTTTTTATATCTAATTATATTATTAAATTTATCTATTAAAATTTATAAATCTTACTAGTACTTATAACATAAATCATGTATTAATTATACAGATGTGTAGAGATTTTGATATCTTAAAAGAGAACCATAGTCTTGAGACTCAAGAGTGTACATTACTTGGTGTGATTTGAGAGTAGATAACATGATAGAATATTTTTTTGAGTTTTGTACATACTTTTATACACAATTTTATATCTAGATCTTTTATTGTGTTAATATTTTATTTCAATTCTATAATTTTGTTTAGTTAATATTAGAGAGTTTATAACATAATTAGGTCTCCACGTAGGATTTTGTGTCATCGTCTATTATTTTATTACACAAAACTTTCAATTTTATATCTTATTCAGTATATGTAAGGCCCTGAAAAAGTGAGCTTGAGTTGGAAGAAAAAATGAGGAATAAAAGCATGAAAAAAGAAAGAATAAAAGAAGAGGACTTTAAACATTCCTACTACAGCTCTAAAAAAAAGTTTGGAAGTAAAAGAAGAGGAGAAGATGTTTCAGCTAATGAAATCAAAGAAGCAATAACCAAGCTAGAGAAGGATAAGAACTTAACTTAGTTTTATTAAATTCAATTTGAGAAATTTAGGAGCAGTCTTGGAATGAGTTGAGAATGATTTGAGGATGTTAGGTGGAGAATTGAATTGGAATCGAGCTATATTTTAGAAAGTTTGTTGTTAGTACAAGAACATATTATATGTTTGATTTAATATATGATTACTTTAAGTAAAAGTAATTCAGTAAGTTGGTATAAAATAGGCTGAAATATTATTAATTAGTTCTATACCCCATCTTATATTTAGGAGGGCTAATGGCAATCATGTATATAAGCAGACTATTCACTAAAATTGGATAGATCATATGATGTGGTTAAAGTATGATATATTCGATATGAAAAATCGAAGAAACTAAATTATGGAAGGAACGAGTGGTAAATGATAGTGAAAGTATGGTATATTATGTAGAGAATAATTAGGTAAAATGAAAAAACTATACTTTAAACTGAGTAATTATGAAATCCTAATCTCTTTATGTTGAGATATTTTTCCCTTAGGTCATCTTATATCGACCCAAGTAGTTTTTGTTCTCTTAAGATATTCCAATATTTTATGACAATTGCATTTAATATAAATATTAAAATCTCTTAATAGCTAATATAGAATAATTTATCTCTATATCCCTTAATCTAGAAACATATAAAGAGTTACTCTTTATTTAAATAATTTCTTTTGTAAGACATTACCTAGCATTCATTTCTTGGCTTATTTGATCCTATGTGTCATAAACTTGTTAACTTTTACTTCACTTATCCTTGAATCACATTAGACTTATAAAGGGTTAATTTTAAATGATATCTTAGTCTATTATATTAAGATATCATCTAATTCGATCATCTTATATTAACCTAAGTTTTAAGTTCAAAATATATTTTTATATCTTGAGACAATGACATTTCTTATAAATAACAAAATATCTTCTAGGTAATTAATAAAAGATAATTTATCTTTTTACTTATCTACTTAAAAGTCTATTAAAAATCTCTTTATCTAATAATTTTTCTCTTAGAATATTACCTGATATTCACTGACTATCTTTTGTAGTCATATGTATCACAATATTATATTAGAATTAAAGGTATTAGATGGTATGATGCAATTAACACATACTATAATAGAAGCTTTTGAAGAAATTATGTTATACATTATGGTCATAAATAATCCACTAGTTAGGTAATAAGAGAATATTAAGAGAAATATTTTAAGAGTTTGCATGGTTTATATAATATGTGCTATTCATATATTTATATGAGTATTTATCAATCTATATATACACATAATATTATAAATAATCTAGAAGATAAATAGATTGGATAAGAAGTTTTTATCTTAAGTAAATCTAATAATTATATTTGTTTTATTTGAGATATTTCTATTATTTTTACATTTTTATATGACATGGTTATTTGACTCTTATTAATATTTTAATTATTAATAACAATGTACACTAAGCTAATTTACATGAAACCATGAATAATATATGAATATGATTACATAATAAGATAAGTATTGATAGAAACAATTGTTAAGGATATAATTGATTATTTGAATATTTGGTATGATTATTTGGTAATAAAAAAATAAAGTATAATAATTCGTATTTCTTAGAAAAATTATGCAAATTATTTTTTAGGATAAAGATGCTCTTATAAAAGACATTACTTCAAATGTTTAGGAGAGGATGTCTAGAGTTTAGATATCATTTATTTATAGATAGATATTAAGACATTCGCATTTTGTGCACAGTGCAATTAGAGTTAGAAATTTTATTTGGTTTGTCATATGATTATTAGTTATTGAATCGAGAAGATGATGGTATAAAAAAAATTAGGCCCTTATAAAATAAAATAAATGATAAATTAAAAATGAAAGAATAGACAAATGAAGTATATGTTCACCATTTATGTTGGTTTACCTATGATTATTAGATTTGTTGATTTTTTGTATCATAGTTATTTCTTTATAATTATTTAATTTTGTTATCATAGTATGATTTTATATAAATTTATCAAGTTATGATATTATTATATTTTATTATCTATTATAGTTTATTTATTGGGTTTTTTATGGTCTTATTATTATTTATATATGAGAATTTTAATAATAAGAAAGACTTATTAAGATGTCAAATGAATGTGAGATTTTGTGGACTATAATTTTTATATAAATAGATTTTGTATAATTACATTCTTATATTTTATATTTGAGATTTTTTTTATTTTATGTTATAGATATTTTATATTATAATATAATATGACGGGTAGGTCTAATTTTTTTTTGTCTTACCATGAGACAAAAAGAAGCACGAAAGACAAAAAGAAGAATGTTAATTTTGCATAGTTTTTAGTCTTTTTCTTATGTAATAATAAGGTTTTATATTTATTATGTATTTTTGTAATAATAAGGTCTTCTTGTTGAATTGAAAATTATGATTTATCTATTTTTATCATTTGTAGTCATTTTTTTTATCATTTTTAAGTTTTATATTCTACCAATTTTTTATACTCTATTATCAACAATTTGAACATTTTTGTGTGTAAGAATATGAGGGATTAGTGCTCAGACATATTTAAAAGTTACATCATAATATTAAAATGTCATTGGACTATAGTAATAAATAAATTTTATAAAATTTTCTCAATCTTATGATGATTTTGAATGTTATGGCAGGTTTAAAATAGTTTTCTTGGCAAAAAGAAATTAAAAAAATAATTAATTAAAAAATTGTTAAAAAAATATTTGTCATAAGTTAATTTTATAAAAAATATATATATATGAAAAAATTCAAAACAAATTAGAACTTGATATTTACGTAAAAGGAATTCCAGCCAAAACAGTTGTACCTTTGAACGGAGCCCAACATTTTGACTATGTGGCACGACAAATGAAATAAAGAGCACCGTCGAAATTATTGAACTTTATGCCAAAGACTTTTAAAAAATCAGTCATGTCGTGACAATTTGTGCTACAAACACATGTTCTAAAAATATATTTTTAATAGTTTTTAATAATTTCAGATAATTCTTTTTTTTTTCTTTTCAATAACTTTTTGAAGTTGGTCTTGGAGCCATGCTATTAAAAAATAATTATAATTAATTATCTTAGTATATTAGCATAATTTTGTATTTCATTATTAACTTAAATTATAATTGAAGATAAAACAAGTATCTATTAGTTATCTTTTGTTAATATTTTATGTTAATGATTCATCAATTAGCTTTATAATTGACATACAAATTGAATGAGACAATGTTTATGATGGTGGTTGAAGAATGATAGAAGTTGTTGAAGAGTGACAACAAGGTTGATGATGATTGAAATAATGGTCACTCGAAATAAAGGTTGAAGTATAAACCATGACAACATAGATGATAAACACAACAAAGTTGACGATAGCTAGAGTAGCGAATAGAATGACTATAGTAGAAGCATATTATTAATAATGAGACAGAAGAGCAAAGCATGATAGTCACAAAGGATTATGTTAGTGTGGTTAGGCATGACGAAGAGGATGGTCAACATAAAGCATAAAAGTCAAAGGATGGTGGATGTAAAGGAAGCAAATGATGTTGACTAAGCATGAACGAAAATGACAAGGAGGCCAAAAGTCACAATATGACTGGAGAAAGATGATCACATAGAATTCTTAACCTAAGAAAAGATGAACATAAAACATAAAAATCAAAGGATGGTGGATGCAAAGGATGCAAATGATGTTGACTAAGCATGACTGAAAATGAAAAGGAAACCAAAAGTCACAATATGATTGGAGAAAGATGATCATATAAAATTCTTAACTTATAGTGATGCTATACTAAGAAAATAACAGAGTTAGTAATTTTGGAGATGCTAGATAACGTAAAGGCATCATATTAGTCAATAAATCTTTAGATGAGTTAGTAAACTTAATTGAAGTTAATCTCATTATTGTACCTCATCTCAACCAAATAATCACTTCTATATGTGAAAGTCATAAAAAATAATCAAACATACATACCCCACTTCATAATATACAACAAAAATCATGCTATTATATATTCTTATCTTAAGAAAACATCTAATGACTATCCTATCTTTCATTTCATTAAATATTTTAACGTTTGTTTACATAAAATATTAAAAAATTATTCTAACAGTTTTTTATAAATCATTATCAAACAATATTATTATTAAGGCTTTTGTTATAAAACAACTATTTTGTCAAATACTACAACAAAGTAACATCAATTGTGGAGTAGTAATCTATCTATATGTTATGTTTTGATTGGACATAAAAAGACCATCAAATGTGGAGCCATTACCTAGCAGCATAAACTCTGTGTCCTTTACGTTATTCTAAGATGCCTTTTGTTTTAAATTTCTGTTATTCTAAACAAAATTTCTAATTTAATTGAGATATATAGTTTAGCAATCTTCATGTGTTAACAATTCATGATAAATTATATCTAAATGTTGCTCATAATTGAGACCAAACTTTAATGTTTCTTATTCTATTTTTTATAGGCACGTATTTTTTTTAGTTAAAAATCACAATATAATGATATTTATTAGTTAATTCTCTGACATTTCCTCTATGTAAAATTCAATTAATTATGTGAAATATTTTTTTTCTAAAATTTATACTTTTTTAATAACTTATTTGATTATTTGTCACATCAGCGTAAGTGTTAATGCAAGATCAGCAGATTGTGATGATTTAGAAAACTTTTATCCTGTAAGGGGAAGAGCTGCATGTGGAATTAATAAAAGAAAGCTGACACTGAGTTTTATAATAATTTGCATAAAACAAAACATTTGCACTTATATCTAATAAATAAAATGTCACCTAAATCGACAGAACAAGTTTTAACAAGCTTTAACGAAAGCATTTAGTTTCTGCAGATGTTCTGGAAAAACTTTGTCCTGCATATTCAATTTACTTCATTATAAATAAATATTCAATGTGTTATTTTCTTGCTATTAGGTACTTCTTTTGGTGCTTGCCAAATTCACATACAGCTCACTATAACTAATCATAATATAAACTAGTTAAGTTTATGTCATCTTTTGAAAAGTATCCCTCTTAATCATGGGAAACTAAGCAAGGAATTTCCATTATGCTTCTTGTACGACTCTACCTCATCCTTTTCTCTCTCTTTTTTTTTGTTCTTATTTTAGTTTTCTATCTTATGCTTATCTTCTATTAGGGACATCTTGTATATATACTTCAAAGGATTTAATGATTTTGTATTTGAAGTATTTGAAAATTTTTTAAAAGATGAAAATGTAACTATTATCTTTGATGTGGTATCTATCCAAGTAAACAAAGTTTAGAAGATATAAATTCATAATCATCTAAGCCTTTAAATCCACTATAAGTTTCAATATAAATATTCGGATGATATCTTTCAAATATTTCTATTTTTCATGTGCAAGATAAGGGTTCATTAAATAGGTGGCTAATCAAATATATAAGATTAATGTATCATGTTATATATAAAATTGACTATTATTAAACATTTTTTAAGGATAAAATTACTGTCTTTTATATTTAAAAAAATTATTTTACATGTAAAATAAAAAAAAATTTATGATAATATGTGAAAATGTTATAGGTAACCATTAAAAATTTAATTTTTTAATTTTTTTAAATATATCATATAACAATGATTGTTTTAGATTATTATCATTTAACTTAAGAGTTCAAATTATCAAAATCATCAAAACTAATTTTAAATCAATTCAAAGTTAAAACATAATTATATTTTTTATATTTAAAATACATTCCACTATTTAATGCTTTATGTTAAATTTTCTAGATTTATTCTATCTTAGGTCTAATTCCAATCTTGAATACTTTAAACAAAGTTGAACTAATACAAACCAAATTAATGCAAGACATAATACAAAAGGTTATAAGGTTTATATGCAAATTAATTTTTTAGTTCAACCTAGAATATATCGATATGAAAAATCATTTATTTCATATATAAATGTTTGTACATTATGGAACTCGTGTGAATTGCTAAAAAATAAATGATAAAAATTGAGTTATAATATATATATATATATATATATATATATATATATATATATAAGTCTTAAAAAGGATGAAATATGATCTATCATCTTGTCCCACATGACCATGCCCTTTATTAATATTGAATAATATATATAACCAATGGAACTTATTAGCTTATACCATAGTAAATAGAAATATTGAGAACATAAAACCAATAATTTAGCAAATAATGAAAACACATTTTAGAAGAATAGGCAACATAAACTATAGCAATGGATATTTATACCTCAAATATTATCCACAAATAATGCACATATACAATTATTGACATATAATTTTAGATACACAAAGTTAAAATAGCATGAACTTCTCATATAAAACTCAACACAATGCTCAATATAAACTTAATTACTTTTAAAAACTTATACCACATGCCATTAAATTTCTCTAATTCTATGTACATCTATATCCTAAATTATTATGCAAATAGGTAATAAGTATAACATGCTTATGAGTTAAACTGATAGTTATAAGCAATAAAGTATAATAAAATATAACAAGAAATAACTCATAAATAATAAAGAATGATAAACAAAAATATATGACAATCGTGAAGCACTTATGGAAACATGTCATTAATAAACACATATATGTCATACTCATTTGTATACTTTATGCTTTTTAACTTATAATATTTCTCTTTTTTATTAATTATTATTATCATTTTTTATATTTCTCATTTTTTAATATTTTTTAAAGCATAAGGCCTTGATTTTTTTTTAATTTATTATTATCCATACTTTATAGGATCTTATATCATCACACATCTATTGGTATTATCATATCTAAAACCCAGTTAGTGGACATGTTATTGTTGGCTGGCAATCGCAATTATATCATCTATGTTTATTATCATTTTACATAAAGTGTTTTATTGTACCCTTGAGGGTGTTGACTATAAAACTAAACTATTGATTCTAATAAATGGATGAAGTGTTGTATGCAAAAATTATTTAATGTATATAGAGGGACGAGTGAAAAGGAACAAGGTCTATAGATTTGCATTTGAAAGAAGATTGAATACTTATGCTCAAGCTTTTGAGTCAACTTACATACTATAGAGTCATCTTCTAAATGCTTAGTATAATTGGTGCCTAACACAAGTTCACTTTCAAGAAAATTAGTTGGTTTAATATGTTAATTATTCACTTTATATTTATATGACATTTAGAAATTATTGCGTACATCATCTTGCTAAATCATAACTATTAAAGTTCTTTAGAATTGTATTAGCTTATTGATAATATTTTTTCAAGTTATTTTAGAGTTAATTATAGTATTAAAATAATAAAATCAAATTTAAAAAAACTTGTGTTGTTTACTACATATTGATCATACATTATAATATCAAATATTATATTTGTACAATCTATATTCAGATTTAAAGTCATAATTAAATTTTGAGTTTCTCATGACATCATATAAGTGAGATAAAATCATTTTATAAGTTTACAGCTTATTTTCTCACATAATCTATCATTCATTAAAGGTAAGTTATGGTCTAAAAAGTACAATGTGATCATAACATGTTACTTTAGCCTACTTGTTTGTAAAGTAGTTCTTATAAGATCATCCAAGGTTTTGCACTATGATGTTCTTATTTATTATATTGTATAGTCAATAGTAAAATATTATTTTTATATATTTTTTCAAAAAAAGATAATTTAAATGACTTAGGATAAATATATGTACATTGTGTAGCATGAATATCATGAGTATAATAATCATCAAATTAGACTAAAAAATACATTAGCATATGATAATAATTAAGATATCACACTTATATGATTTACTTTCATAGATGACTTAGGATGAAACTGACATAAAGTTATTATACTACTATAATAACCTTTCATACATAAACAGCTATTCTATTAAGCCTAAATAAGCAAAAAAATATTATAAATAATAGGTTGTTCATTTATGTTCACATCATATAATATTTTTCTAAGAGATTGACTATTATTAAAATGAAATATTATATGATAAAAATTACTATTAGACACGTACAAGTTTATTCAAAAATAGAAATAAATTGCATTGTACTTGTAAAATCCATATAATTGTATGATGCATTATACATGAAACTTAGGAGTGCACTAAAAAATAGAATCATACAATATGAAATACACTTCACATATGTGTACGATTAATCAACTAGTCTTTTTACACTTATCATAGTATCATATTATCGAAGTGATTCATGTCCACTTCTTATAGTTTTAATATATTATATGCAACGTGCTAATATGAACGTTATCAAAACCTATAATGACTAGTCAATTTGTCTCGAAAATATCATTACAGTTGTTGAGGATTTTGTATTTGCATATAGTTCACCTATTCATATAAATAAAAATAGAATACAAGAATAAAAAAATACTGCACTAATTGCAAAATCATTTGAAAGATCAAATAAGTAAGTTAATTATGGTATGTGCTAAATCTCACTTGAAATGATTTAATTGCTACATCAATTTTACTTTGAATTTTTTCTTCATCTGTCTTGCATTACATCAAAGTGAATGGTATAATCTTTGTGAGTCCTATTGTATTATGAGTGTTATAATATTTGTAAAACTATTATATTTGAGTTTTTTTGCATGGTGTACCCTTACCTATTTTGTCAAAAGAAAGCATTTGTAACGTTTGCCCTTATTAGTTATGATAAAAAGGGTGATTTTTTAGTAAAATCTTGATAAAGTTGTCTAGAGATAAAAATAAACATTGATTAAGCTAAACTATTTAAAAATCTTGTGCTTTTAAGTCTCACTTGACTTACATGTATTACTTGATTCATTACATTGTATAACATTTATTATAAAAATTTTAAAAATAATAAAAGAATATTTTTATATACTATTAAAAATAATTAATAATCACATTTAATTTACTTTATAATACTACTTAAGTTTATTGAATTTGATTGATGAAACAAAAGTGTTTATCATAATCTTGTATTTATTAGTAAATAATTGCATACCTATATAATTCATTTCTTTTTGTATTTTTTGATTCTATATAATTCTAACAGTATTATCAATGATGGAGTTTGGCTCATCAAGGCAATGATAAAGTATTAAGGATGGCTGAGAACGATGCTTGATGTCAATTTGCTCATCAAGGGCTCATATTAAGTGCTATACATTAATTTGGATTTAAGGTATGCAACTTTTGAGGTAATGGGTGTTGCAACCATTCAATGTCTCTATCTCTTTCTTTTTGTAACTTTGGTATGTCGATCCCATTGTATTGTGCATCAAATAATGACATACTAAATAAGAACTTACATGACTACAATTGCTTCCTTTTAATTTTTATTTTTTTAAAGTAAAATCAACTTCAAGCTAAGAAAATACATAGCTCTTTAAAAGTCCAATAATGAAAATAACATAACACTCTCAAAGCTATACCTTACATAAATTTTCATGTTACAACTATCCCAAATCTTTTCCAAAGGCTTGGTTGTTTATTTCCTCCTATTGCATAAACATGATCTTATTTTTATAGTAGCTCCTACGTCATCTCCTCAAAATCTAAATCCATATCTCCTTCACTTTTCTTTCTCTTCTCTCTCTTTTCATTGTTTAGTTGAGATCTCCAAATTCTTATCCTTATTATTATTGTTTTGAGGTTAATGGGAAAGAAAAAATACATAAATGCCCTTGAACTATATCTTTTTAATAAGAAAATTTATAATTATTTTTTCTTACAAAATTCATAAAAATTTCTATTGAATTCAAAAAATTATAAATTGCATATTATAAATTTCTCAAATACAACTCTTTCCAATAGTAAGCTTAAATCACAATTTTGAGAAATTTTATAAATTAGTACATTTTTTAGATGTGAAAAAAATTAAAATTTTAAATTACACCTTTAATAATTTTCAAATTATTACTCTGTACATTAGAAGTACTAGTAAGATGTACTCAAATACGTATATCTATTATATTCAAAATTTGGATTATCATAATAACCTTAGGATAGTTCCATCCCTTAGAGACTTTCATTCTTTCTCTCCTTGGACCACTTAATGATTTTCATGTCCTTATTCAAGTGCTAAACTATTCCAAACAATGGTGATCATTAACATAATTTTTAAATAGATTACATGAAGAGCATAATAGATAATGACCTCAAATCACCATAAGAAAATAGTTAAAGATTTGGAGTGTTGTCCTTAGTTGACGAACCATCCACTACTTGGCTTAGGCTAAAGTCTATCTGCCAAAGTCTTCTAATAGCTTAGGTATTCAGCACTTGCACAAGTGAAAATAAGTCATTGTCACAAAGTTTTCTAAGCAATTTTTAAGATAAAGACCTTTTCTTTGGGTTTAATTTCTAGCAAATAAGTATGACAACAAATCTATACCCTTTTATGTTTATGAAGGTGGTTCTAGGATCCAACATCTTATATCATTGGTGATAACATTATTCAAGAGAACATTGGATCAAATCTATAATAGAAGATCTTAAAAATTTAGTTATTGTTAATGACTAAATGTCCTTATCTCTCACTAACTCTTCTTATTAATATTAATCATGATTGGCCTATCATTATGTCTATCACCTCCTCAATGATGGGTGACTTCTTGACCTCTTGAGCCCATTGTTTCACCCTTATATTATGGAGAGGGTTGTGTACATTGCCTTACATCCTTGATCAAGGGATTTATTCGTGATCTAGGAAGAACCTAAGCCAATTAACAATAATGAAATCTTGAAGAAGAAAACTATCTTTCTATGAAACAAATTAACAGAAAAACTATTTTTTATATCGGAAAGCATAAGAGGCATGTAGGACACCCATAACACATGTGACAAAACTTGTGCACGACTAAGCACACGCATGAAGTTAGACCATATGCATGGAAGATGACATATAATAGAGTGATACACAACAAATTGGTTCTCAATAGATTAATATGTGATAGAAGGTGCATAATAGATCAACGTGATAGAATAATAGCCATGGAAAGCACACATGTCTAGCCCAATGTTCACATGACCTACCTTTGTTATAGGTGTGGTATGCATTGCCTATTACAAATATGTGATATATTCATGGGTTGTTCGTGCAATAACAATGAATCACATATGAAAGTTTGCAAATGGAGAGTGTATGGATTTTAATAATTTTTATATTATTTGTAGAAAATATAAGGAGAATTAAATAAATATGTATGCATAAACCAAAATATATTTATTGTATTAATCTAAATATGTAATTAAATCCCTTATAAAGGGGCATTTCCATGAGTTTTAATTCCCAACCCTTAGCAAAAGTAGTTTCTCTTTCTCTTTGTTTTTGTTTATTTTTTTATCATTTACCTTCTTACTACTATTGTTGTAACTCAGGTCAAGGTCTATTCTGGAGGGCTTCAAACAAAATGCTTTATAATTGGATCATATTTGTATATCAAAGCATATTTTGATAGCAAAGAAATCGATCAAGAATATTAAATTAACATATTTTGGTGTCAAAGACATTTCATTTGATGTAATGGCAAAGAATAAGAAGAAAGAATCAATCGAGAAAGGGAAGTAGGATATTAGAAAGGCTTCAATCATGATAGCTATGTCAAACAAATAATCAACAATTTTGAAAAATCATGTAGTGCTATCAACTCAATAAATGTAGGGAGGTAGTTCAAAAACCCTAATTCATATGGTAAAAAATATAGGGGACACTTACAAAACAAAGGAGGTGCTTTTCAATAAGAGGGATTATGGTTTTAACTAAATGTGATGATACTGGTGATAAGTTCAGTAGTCTTACTACTTTGACACTTAGGAATTGGTAGCATTTATTCAAAGTTGAGGCTAAATTTCAACTACTCATCTATAATGGTGCAATGTATAGAATGGCCATTATAAATTCCTCCAACTTTGTTTTCAAAAAAATGGATAAGTTGATGTGAAGGAAACTAATGCAACTAGAGAATCTAGTTGTATTTATAAAAGATTTAATGGAACATAAATCACCAAAAAAAAAGAAATATATGATTAAGAGATTAATTCTAGGTTGGAAAAAATGTATTTTAGGAATCAAGTTGTATTTGAAAAGAAAATGATGATTCAAAGGGACTTGAATCGCAAAAAAAAAGAAGCATATGATTAAAGAATATATTAATGATTCAACAAAAAATTTAACCATTCAGCTCAAGAGACCTTAAGGAAGAAAATAAAATTTTTATGAAAGAAATTGGCAGTGAGAACTGTTAAGCACATCAAGACGTAGCACGATGGCACATTAGATACTTGTGACAAATCATGTGCATTTTACTATTCTCTTGCACAGTGCATATAGTTGATTGCATACATGTAGCAAACTACATGTACAATAGATGATGCATGACAAATTGATGTGGCAAAGATGTGTGATGGACATGCATGCAATAGATGGAGCATGACAAATAGTGTGCAATAGACCATATGGGCAACTGATCATGGGTGCAGATCACCCAACATGCACGCACACTTACATCAATGGAATGTGCAACATGCATCACCTGTCATCAACATGTTATTCATGTGTCTATTTTAAGTGTAATAACAATATCTTTTGTGTGAAATTTTTACACATTGAGAGAGTAAGTATACATTTTGGTATTTTTATATTATTTGAGTAAAATTTGAGAGAAAGTAAATAAATATTACACATGTGTAAGAATATATTTATTTTATTATTATAAATATGTAATTGAAACTCTTATGAATAAGTATCTTCTTTGGGTTTTAATTACTAGTATTTGACAAAGATAAATAATCTCTCTTTATTCATTTAACTTTCTTTATCATGCATCTCTTTAATTTTGTTGTTGTAACTTTAAAGGAAGGTCTTCTATAAAGGGCTCGAAACAAGAAGCCATGTCGACAAATCAATCTCTATCCTTTCCAAGATTTCTTTGATAAAGGTTGGTATATTCCACTTATCCTCCTAATTAGTGTGGCTAACATAACTAAGTTTGGATGATTAAAGCTCAACTTAGAGGTTATACTTTTCTATAAAAAATTTGTAAATATGTTATGCATACTGCTCATTGGTTGTATCATTACAACATCGTCAATTTTCCCTTTTCCCTTACAAATTTGAGTATGTTGATGTTGGGCTATGTTTTCTATTAACATCCTCATGTTTTATCCTTTTTTTCAATATTTTTTTATTACATCAATAAATGGTATCTTTTATCAGATTTTTGTATTGCTAATAATATTATAAGGCATAGTTAAGAGAGATATAACTAATCATTTGTTTATCATTGTTTTCACTGTCTTATACTAACTACATTTGATTAAATCAAAATTCTCATTCAATTGTGGTCATATCTACTTGTCGTGATCTACCTCCATGCTTATTTGAGTTGTTGTTGACCATCAATTTTCTCTCTCCCATAGAAGGTCTAGGATTAAATAATCAAGCCATCTTTACACATCTCAATCATGATGGGATCCCCTCTCCCTCCCCTCCTCAACTTTGAATGAAAGTTAACTTTGAAAGCTTAGTCTCTAAATCTACTTTAATTAGCACTATTATATTGATCTAATACCATGATGGCCACCTTTTGATTGTCTTGGAGTTTACTTATATACATTTGTTACTATTATTATACAACTTGATAGGCTTAGGATGTAGTGCTTATTTTCTATCATTTACTCGAATTGTATGATATTGTTTACTTTGAGGGCGATTCAACTTCTAGTATCTTTATTAATCGACATGTTGTGAAGGGTGAGGATAATGTGTCTCATATGTATGACTTGGTTGCTATGATCTATTTTTTGTTACACTATC
Source organism: Vanilla planifolia (assembly GCA_023846275.1). Lineage (NCBI taxonomy): Eukaryota > Viridiplantae > Streptophyta > Magnoliopsida > Asparagales > Orchidaceae > Vanilla > Vanilla planifolia. Next base: position 11,170,971 of record CM043866.1, on the reverse strand, counting down.
ATCATCTCCTTACCTTTTAGTTTAGATGTATTGTTGATTTATTTGCATTCCTTGTTTTTCTAGAGAAGTTTCACATGAGTTAGAGGATCCTCCTTCCTCATAAGTTTATAGCAACTATGCACATTGATCATTAGTATAATAGTGTCCTATCTTGTATAGCCTTTGGCCAATTAATAAAACAAAGAAAAAATACATTCTAAAAGTTTATAACAAAAACTATTTTTTTTTTTAAAAAAAAAACTATTCAAAGAAGATAAAAAAAGGGCTCTATTATTGATAATAGGTTCTATGAAGATGCTTTCGGAATGGTTTACAATTATGCCAGTGGGTCTTCATTCATGGGACAAATAGGGCCTTGGGCTGTTACTGTAAAGCAAACCGGAGAATGCTGTTCTCATAAGTATCGCATTTTGGATTATACATTTCAATATTTAAATTATCAATGTAAATAATCGAATGATATATTTCTTCTTCTGTAAAATAATTTAATTCAATTAGAAAATAGATAAATGGTTTAATTTGTTGAGTGCTAGTCGGAACGCCACTTTTAACTTTGGCGTTTGCAATTTTGGTCTCTGTTTCAATTTTGTTTTATTTTATATTTAACAAATATTTTTTTATCAAATTATATTTTTACTTATACAAAGCTGATTTTTAAAAATTTTTTTAAAACATTTTTTAAACATTTTGTAACCTCGTAAAACATTACCAAACTGCCAAAATGAAGGGTTTTCATCGTAAATAAGAAAATGCATTGGGTGTCATATTTAATTTCAGTAAAAGGAAAAAATAATATTAGTAAAAAGTCTATTTAATCAAGAAAATTAACATAGTACTTTTCATTTAGCAGTGTCTATGATATACTAGAAATCTATCGATCATTTTTTTCTCTGCAAATTATATAAATGAATTATATTGATAACAATTTGTTCAATCAATTTTTTTTGTTCAAATAAATAAAAGAATAACAATTTGTTCAATCAATTTTGTGACAATTAAAAATATAAGTTTCACTAATTTTTTTTCCTTTTGTTTCTTTTTTTGTTTCCTTCATTTTATATGATTAAAAAAACATAGTTTTAAAAGTGCTAAATATTTAATTTTATTATAATTTTGAATAAAAATCATTATAATTGGCTTCATCTTTAAAAATGATTATTGTACAATTCTATAATTACAAATTAATATTATATTTTGTCACTTGAACCAAAAATATTTGAATGGCTAATTCATTGATCAAACAAAAAAGGACATCATTCAAAGATGAATGCAAAATAAAATGCAAATGTCTAATCATTTTTAGAGAAATGTAAGACATGCAATTTATCCTATGCTTTATGTGTTAAATTCAATTTTAAAAATACTTTTTAAATATCATTCAAGTTTAAAAAAATATTATTAATTTTTTATGTTGATAATCATCTAAATCCATAGAGAACGGTATGATGAACAAATGTTCTATAAAAGGTTAGAAGTTATGTCATATTGTTCAAATCTATGATTGATTATGCTTTAAAAATTGACTAATAAAAAATAACTTGATGAGGGTATAAGTAAAATTGTCATAATTCATCTTTTTTTAAACCTTTTTATTTTTTAATAGTCAAATATTATCTAATTGATTTTTTTGTTTACTTGAAATTAAAAAATCTTTGATAACCAATATTCACACTTTTCGAAATTTGTTTTTACAAAAAAAAATTAAAACAAATATTTATAAGCACGCCTATATTTCAACTTTTGTGCCTCCTTTGTTAAAATTTAAAAATATCTTTTTATTTTTTTTCTATAGCCCAGCTATTTAATTTTATGACTCTTTGATGTAATTTTCTCTTTTTTAAAGTACTTCAAAACCTTTTACACGTTCAAAGAAGTGTTGTCTTTTAGTTGGAATGAATGTCTTTGTGCTTTTTGTTTTTTTCTAAGGAATTTACTTTCTTCTTTCTTTTTTATGCTATTTTTAATTAACTAATTCAGTGTTCAAATCCTTTTTGTCTTCTGCTACAAAAATCATTTTAGCATTTGAAATTGTTGATTTGAATCATTTTTATTTTTCTTCATTGATCTTTTTAGTCTTTGAAATTATTGATTTTATTAGATTTGAATTTTTTTTAAATCAATTATCTCAGAAGTTTGAGCTTTTTATCATATTGTAAGAGTTGAACTTCAAAGTGTGTGTAACAAAGACATGTGAACTTACTGTTATCTATGACATCCTATTGTTTTGTCATTGAATTACTTTTACGTGTCCTCAAGGGAGTTGTAAGTCTTTAACATGGAATGGATGAGTTATCTAGACTTTTATTTTAGAAAAAATAATCTAATTTATTTTTTATATAAAATTAATGTAAAGGATTCAAAATATTTACTCCTAGTATAAAAATGACTTGAATCACTTAAGGTGCATTGACTTCAACAAATATCGATAAATTTAGTGTATTGGAATGCTCAATAAATGAGTAGGAAAAGTGAGCGTAGGTCGATCTTTAGGCCAAACCATTATAAAATTTTATATGACTTGTTCTATTTTCTTTAATATTTTAATATATTGATCTCTTGTTTTTGCACCTATTTTTGAAAAATTAGAAAAATAAAACAACAAAAATTTCTAGTATAAATCATGTTGGTCAATTACTCACTTGTAGATCAAACAAAATTCATTTGTTCACTTTGTAGACTTAAGCTTTTTTTTTTTTTCTAAATTCAATAATTAAAATTACTTAACATTAAAGTTGCAAAGAATTGTTTGTTCAAAGGTAATCCTCTCCTAATAAAAAATCTAAATCATAATAACAAATATTTGAAGTTATATATATATTATAAAGCTAATCCCTTTTAAATCTAGAATAACATGTGAGCCACTTAAAAGATAAGTCTTTACCAGGTAGCTTCTTCATGAACAATTGTGATTTGAATTGTATTGCTCATTAAAAGAAAGCTATCATTGACATCGCACACCTCTCACATCTAACTCTTGCAAGCTATTTCAAGCTATAAGATGACCTTTTTAACCTCCATGCCTTTAATATTCTTTTTTGGAGCTTCATATTCTTGTAAGATTATTGCAATCGACATTCTAAGTATGAATCCAATGTTAATTTAGGTATGGAGAAAATGTTTTTGTGCAATCAAAATAATATATTTTTGTGTATCTTTCTTGTCACCATACTAACTTTAGAGTAATAAATTGTGCTATTCATCTTATTTTGTCAGTGTAAAACTAGCAAGTTATGGGCTTGTAGATTTTGGAAGGGAGATGTATTAGATATTTTTTTTTGTCGAACTTTGTCCTATTTTCATTGTTAGCATTGGGCTTTTTATTCTTTTTTTCATAATCTAAAATCTCTTTTCGGCTTTCTAACTAAGAATCTATTTTGTTGTTCTTAATAATGTATCTTATTGTGAGATGATCCTAGCTTTTGCATTTTTCACCAAGCTGTTAGTTATTGTTAATCAATTGTTATCACTAAATATAAAAGAATAACTAATTTTATTTTGATAATAAGATAGAAATTTTATAACTACATATCAACACATATGTTTGATTATTTTTACACAATCATCACTCATACCTTTGTTGTTTAGGGATATCCTTAATAAGTGAATCTAAAATTATTAATACTAAAGGGTGGGATTATCATAGGCTTAATAGCTATGTCAATACTAATAATTTTAAGTATAGAACTATGTTATCTAATTTTAATTCATTTTTGTTTATTATGAATTTACTAATCTAAATTTCATTAATGTAAGATATTATGTATTATTTGTATTAATATAATATACAATAAAGTTGGAAGATATATAAGATATTATTAAATCATTCATGTTAGTATAATATGTAAGAGAGCTAAATATGTGTAAAATATTTTTAAATAATGTTCCATATAAATCAACAATAATAGACACAAGTATATAAATATCACCTTAAAAATATTATGTTATAAATATACAAATCATCAAGTATTTAACTTTTCATATGATATTACTTAGTTGGTTACAAATTTCTCTTAACAAATGCAATAATGAGGCATGATTATAATAAAAAGTTGATTTAATCACAGTTTTGTAATCCTACATATAATATTGATTGTGTTTTAGATAATTTGAATTCAATGCCTAATTTCTACTTAGTTAAGCAATACCTTCAATGATGATCAATTTGAATTCAATGCCTAATTTCTCACAATTTTTCATGGTACTGAATCAAAGGGTTCTCCTTGACCAAGTAAAGCACCACATAAGGGGTGTTAGATAGATCTAGCAATGCCTAGGACAAAAAGGATCCCATTTTCTTAGAGGGTTTATTGAACATATGTGTCACCTAAACCAAATAGCTCGAGCTGAGACCAGAACTAGAAATTCAACTCATTTTATAGTTTGGAATGCTTTTTAAAGTTTTTTTAATGGACTTTGGCCCAAAGTTTGTATAAATCAACTGATGTCTTAACCATAACATTTCAATAAGTTTAGATAAGAGATAATTTTTAAATATTATGTGAAAATAATAATAATAATAATAAGTGCATATGCAAAAACGATAATCTTAAATTTCTTGAATTGTTTTTTTCATTAAATAAAATTATCTCAAGTTGAAAATTAGTATCTTAAATTGCAAATTCATAAATCATGATTGTAAACTCATTAGAATTTACTCTATTTGAAAATATAGCTATGATTTTTAATAAATCTATATTGCAATTCATGACTAACAACTAATGGAAATTTCTAATTTAATTTCTTTGGGTAACCTAAATATATAATTAGTTTTGGTTCTTAAGTTAATATTCTAAGAATAATTTCTTAATAATTATGCTAGTGTCTTTTTGTTAATATTCTTAACCATTATTAAAAAATTACATAATTTATTTTTTTATTTAAGAATTATTTAATTAATTTAATTGTCCACATCATTTTATTTGTAATAATAGTTTTGTTAAATGATGCATGAAACAATTATCATTTTAATCATGTCTTCTTTTTAACATATGTACTATACATAATCAATTGAAAATTTTAGAATATATTAAGAATAAAATTAATACAATTAAAAGTTTGGAATCATAAAAGTAGAAAGCTAGAAGCTACAATGATTAAGTGCATAAAGTTAGTAAAAGAATACTAGCATGCACATCACAATTTTTGAATATCATAATAAGGGATTATTTGAGCAATTATAAATACAAAAAATAAAGTGATTTTATACTGATGAAATATTTGAATATATCTAAAGTTTTAATAATTAGAGCTACTTATTATTATAAGGATTGATAATTAACTAAAAAGCATAATTATAGCTTAACTACTAAAGAGATTCTAATAGTGACTCTCTCTTACCTTACTTAGGTTTGATGTCATGTTATCTTAATTTTTATCTTGTTTTTAATTTTGTTTTAAAACATATTTTTTATCATATTTTTTATTCAATAAATCTATTGGAAAACTCATTTTTAAAAGTTATAGTAGAAGCAATATGAATTTTTTACATTTGGAAGTCATAGTAAAAGTAATATTTCAAAAACTTACAGATTCTTTTGAAACCATGTCTTCACATAAGTATGAAAAATAAAAAAATTTCTAAACCATAATCAACTATAAAAGAATCTATATTATTAAATTATAAAAAGATCTGTTAGGGAAATTAAAACAATGAATGAAAAATAAGTATACGAGTCTTACAAGAGTGGGATGAATTATGGACTTCAAAATAATTTTTGCTATTTTTTTATAGTATTTATTTTTTTAAAATTCTTTATAAAAATAATTTTATGTTTATAAAAAACCTTGATTAATATATATATATATATATATATATATATATATATATATATATATATATGAAAAAAATTAAAATGATACGTCAAAATTTTTAGGTGACTCGATTCAAACAAGAATCTATGTCTACCCCCAACCAAGATAAAAAAACAACATTATCAAAAAGTTACAAGTTAAAATTTTTTCTTATAATTTACTTATAAGTTACTAGTTTTTATGGGTTTAATTACAACTAGGTCTTTAGTGAGCTCAATCCCCACTTGGTTTTCTACAAGAACAAACCCAACTAAGGATTTCAAAAATGTAGAGTTGCCCAACAAAAAAAATGCATAACGAGCTCAAAATTATGAAAAGAAGTAAAAAACGAAAAGCTTAGATGTGTTAGGCATAGTTGGAAGAATTTGAGATTTTCAAAAGAATAAAGTCATAATTGCTCTTAGAAAATATTATGTTAGTAGAATATTATCAATTTTTTATTGAGATGTTAATGATTTAATCTTATTCATTAGTCATTTTATGAATAAGGATTAGATTTATATAGAAACATTTTGGTCATAGTCATTAAAAAATAAAAAAATGTTATTTGAAAAGTTACTACTAAACTACTTATACAGATTTTCCAAATGGCTTAAAAATTATTTTAAAACGACTGCCTACAATGACACATAACAACTAGGTAATTAGTCATTAAGCAGGATTGATTGAAGCCATTAGATCAAATCGATGAAGTTCTAGACAATGAGCTCAAAATTAATAAAAGTAGATGAGTTATGAATGGTTGGGTAAAAAAGGATTAAATATGGCCTTCCAACCAATTCAGATGAGTTTTGGATCGTTATATTATTCAACGATAAAATAGGGAATAATCTCAATCATAAGATGTAAAATAAATAATTTAGAGTCACACGATTCAAAGACAAGAAAGCAATTCTAGTCATCCAATAAATTTGGATGGAACTAAGGTCATCCTAACCAAGCCTTGTAGCGAAGCTTAAAAGTTGGGAAAATGTTAATGGTTTGATCAACAATCGAATAGAAGGAAATTCAGGCAAGGTGCTTGTGGTGTTGTACTTGGAAAAACTTTAGTCCACACTATAGGTAAAGAGAAGATTTTGCACTTTACAATAACTTTTGTGGATGAATAATTTGAGCTGAACTAGAGTTGGCTCCCTCTTTTCACCTTAGGATTTCATCACCTGAGCATACTCATTTTCTTACAGGTTATTTTGTGTATGGGTTTGACCTGACCTACATGCATATTTTATTCAAGTTTAGCCTAGTCTATCCACTATCTTACCCTAGGGAGGTTAAAGATGTAACTTGACCAAATTTGGGCTTAACCTATCTTGGTTCAACTAGTCTCTTAACATGAGGCTTCTTGGCCCGCTTAGGCCTAGTATGCCTGACTACTTTGTACGTAGCTTACTTGGGGTGTGGCTTAATTTTTTAATTAAGAAAAATTAACAAAATTAATTTTTTAGTTTACTCAAAGTTTAATAATTAACATAAAATTTGGTAAAGATGTATTAAATGGATTTAATCAGAGAAAGGATTTAGTAACAAAAATAAAATCTTATAAGATTTTTAGATTAAGAAAAGGATCAATAAATAAGATGTTTAAATTAAGATTTATAAGTAAGATGAATAAAGATGTGCCTTATAATCAATAAGTTGATATTTTATTCCATAGCAAAGAAAGAAAATATTTTCAAAACTGATGCATATGTTTTTAATCTTTAAAATTTATTGAATACTCTAAGGTATTTTGAAGATTATAATTCACTATCTTCAAATATGTATGATTTGCTCTTTAAAATTAAACTTGATTCATACTAAACAGTCCTATTAGAATAAAATATTAAATATTTATGATTTGACTCATTAAACACAAGAGTGACCTAATAAAGATATTATCCCACCAATTGTATATCTACTACATTAACACTTTATTTTTATCAAGACTTTATCTCACAAACTACTGAATTTGGAGTTGCTATTAAAGATATTACCACGTTTTTTGAGAATTGTTGTGAAAGTGATAGTGGCATACAGAGTATCTCTACACTAGAACATAAATTTCACAGAAAATTTTTTAATTTTTTTTAAAAATAAAAGAGAGTTTACTTTACAAATATAGTGTAAAGCTATCATAGCATTTTATAATAAAATTAGTCACAATAAATTGGCCGCAAATAGATTACTCTTCTTTAGTGATTTTTGATAAATAATGGTTACAATGTACAAATAGAATGTATCTATGAAAAGGAGAATACTTAAGTTAATCATCTATCAATAATTCTATGGGATAAACCTCCTTATATAGGTAAAACATAAATGCCATATTATGCCATAGTCATGTAGCAAATAGAATTCTAAGGGATTTAGTCATTTAAAAGTGAAGGGACAAAGGCTACATTATGCCACTATAGCCAAAAAAACATAGCCTTGTGATATATGGTCTTCGATGACACATAATAAAGGTTTAATCTTTAGCAAGAAAAAGATTGAAATAGGAAGCAATATATTAATTTCTTAGGATTATCTATAAGGAATGAGAAAGTAGAATTGTAGGAACACATAAGTAAATCGATAGTAAAAATACTAGATAATTTACCTACATTAAAAGACATGCAGAGTTTTTTAGAAATATTAAATTATGCAAGGAATTTTATACCAAATTTAATGAAGCTACTTAGAACAATTTACGTTAAAACAAGTTTAAAAGGTAAAAAAATTTGATGAATAAGACATTAAATTAATTTAGAAAATTAAGCAGGTCGTACAATCCATAGCATCATTACAGTTGCCACCATTTGTTAGCTATTTGATTGTGGGAATAGATGGATGTTTAGGTGGATGGGGTGGTACCCTTAAATGGAAACCATATAAAGAAGCCTCTAAGAATAGAGAAGTTGTAAGATTTCTCTTAGTATTAATTCAATATTTTTATTCTTAAAATTTTGTAATTTTTTCTCTACATCTACAAAAAGTTTTAGGTTATAGATATCCTTTCCTCTATAGTTATTTAACCATTTATGTTAGTTAAACATTATATTGTATGAAACTTAGCATTTTAAAGAAATGTATAATTTTAGTTTTTGACGATTGCTTTAAAATTAACTTTTTTTGTTAATGTTTTAAATTACTTCCATTATGTTTAAAATAGTTTCAAGTGAATTTTGTCATAGTTTAATTTTTATTTGAATAAAAGAAATTTGTCATAGATTTTATTAAAGAAAGAAAAATATACATTGTTTTAAAAATAAAAAAAAGATAAAGAAATTAGATAATATGACACCACATCTAGAAAAGACAAGATAAGAGTTACAACAAAAATGAACTAGTTGGACAATTTTTTATGGGTTAGATGATGAGCATATGATAGTATTATACTTATACAGTCCTTCAGTCAATCGATTAAAAATTTCAAGTAATTGTTAGTCTGACTAATTTTTAAAAAAATATTAATTTTGTCATTGGGAATTATTTGAATCATTGAAGAGATTGTAAATGCATATATAAAATGATCTAAACTTAAGAGAAAATGTTAATGATCACTTGTATATTTTTGTAAAGAATTCTATTAAAAAGTTTTCATTACAAAGGAAAAGACCAGAGCAAAAACTTGAGCTATAAGTATTGATCTTATTTTTTATAGACCTTTTTTATATTAATACACACATCGAGCTAAGTTACATTTTATTTCATAATTATTTTCATTAAGCTACATTGTATATCTTTTTTATTTTACTTTTAACCATATTTTAGTGTGCATCTTTATAGTAATAATTAGGTTATAGGACAATATACTTTTAGTATTTATTTTATACTTTTATTCTATTATTAAAGCTTTTTTTAATGAATTTTATACTAGTCTTTTGGCTATGTTGTATGGTCTTTTGATCTAATGATTTGTGAGGTGTTTTGGCTCAATATTGTAGGCTCTTAAGAGTTAATTTATACATTCTTTTTGTTCAAATGTGTAGGCTCATTGCTTTTAAGATTTGATGACCTAATATAGGATTTTGGCCTATCTATTTTCTTAAAATATATTTTTTATTGAGTCTAAATTTTTTTGTTAGTGAATGGATTTTTAAGTTTGCAACCTTTATTAATACACCACCATTTGGGATAACATTGTAAAAGAATTTTTTGATATGCTAAAAAATTCTAAAGTTGTCAAATATGATTTATTATTAATAAATATATTATTTTATGAAGTGGTTTGGGCTATAAATGTTGCTGTCGGTCGATTTCGGCTCGTATTAATTTGAAATCATCCATTATCGTAAGGCCGTGCAATAGCAATACAACATAAGCATGACGAATATATGTGCTATTTGTGTATTGTCTTTTATCCTTTTGTTTTTGAAATATCTGTTTTCCAATTTTAATAAAATCAAATTTTCAATAAAAATTTCTTTTTAAAACCTTATTTTTTATCACATAAAACTCTATTTTTAAACTTTTTATTTTTAAATATCATTTTTTACATCTCAATTTTAAATTTACAATTTATATACAAATAACGTTCTAATATTTTATAAACCTTAATTTGGTTCGAAAGAATCATTTTATATTTGTAAAAATATGTAATCCTGTTTGCTTGCACGCTTGAGATGAAAACAAAATAAATTAAGAACATAATAAAGATTGATAACATTTGAATGTTTAGTTGAAACATAATATTTAAAATAAAATTATTTTTGCTCTTTCAGCATTTACAAAATCTAATAATTATAAAAATAAAATATTAAGAGTTTTATATTTATCAAAAAATAATAATAAGCGTAATGTGAGCTCCATCACTACAATTCAAAACATAATTGCTAGAAAAAAAAATGCCTCCAAACTAAAGCCATCAAGAACATTTTAAAGGTGTTTTCTTTTTTATTTCTAGAAATTAAAAAATTATCAAATAATTTTTATAAAATTTATTATTTTTATTTTAAAAAAAAAATATTTGTAAAATAATATTTTCCAATCTCAAAAAGCGCTACGCAACTGCGACAAATTTTACAAAATTAACCACCAAATGTTGTGAATTATTTATCCAGCAGCATCTAATTGATATTTGTTTAAATATTGAGATTACTTTTGAAAAAGAACCTGTCAAATGGAACATCAAAAATCACATCAGTCACGTCTGATAAAATAAACACATTTTGTATTCTGTTCAGCCATTCTTTTACGAATCTTTATGTTTTTTTAAAATATTTTTTATCATAATCCATCATTCAGATTTAAAATTAATAAAAAAAAAAAGAAAAGGTTACCATTTGTAAACGAGGCAGTTCCCTAAAATTAAGGCACATGGTTGGGTTCAGAGCTGTAGTCTGTAGTACGGTGTTGCTATATGGGTCCCACCACATTTTGAACAACGTGACTTTTCTTTACCTCTTCAGGAAATTATGCCGACTAAAACTTTCACCCATTTCGGTACCCACCCATCGTTTTGCCTTGGTTTGGGTGCAATCTGAAACCTTTATTAAAAAAGGTCCATAAAGAGGCCTCGAGAATGGGCAATCTATCGCTGGATTCGCAGCAGTGGGCCCCGCAGTTATAAATTTTTACTTTTTTCAACCCACCCGAGCCATAATTCTCACTCGCGGGATTTATATTTATTAAAAAAAAACAGGGAAACGAAATTCAGGAAAAATAAAAAATAAAAAATTGTTTTCTTCGTCGTCGTGTCGCATTCAAGGGCTTTTGTCGATTCGTGTCTATAAATAAAATAATACACGTGACACAAGACCACGAATTAAGGACCATAACAAACTCGATATTAATATGTATATATATCCATGATTAAATTTTATTTCTTGATTGGCTTATTCTTAACAAAATTTTCTAAAAAAAAGGGATCCAGAGGGAGAGACCCCTCCTTATATGGTGGGTATGTTTCTCAATTTTTCTCTTTTAAAAGCATAAACACTTGTTCAGTCTACCAAATATTTAAATTTTTGTTTTGATTTTTTTTGTTTTTTCTTTTTTTTTTTAAAATGATAAGTTTGATTACATTGAAAAATATGATAATTATTTTTTACAATTATATAAAGACTATTGGATCATTTAAAGGTGACTAGTAGATCGTAATACGATAATCTCATGTTTTATGTAGTTATTTTCTTAAGTTATGTACATGCCATAGTTTTTATTAAATTTTTTATAAATTGATAAAGATTATTTTGATCAACATCCACAATAATTTTTTGATTAATTTTAACGTATAATCTTATGAAGAAACATTGTTTATAATTCTCCTAAGAACCCCTTAAATTTAGGATATTTGTCTAAACATTTAACAATGTTACATTTCTAACAAATATATAAAATAACATTTACTTGTCTACCCATATTTAATTGTCATTAATATTATATTATTTTATCAAAATTATGCATTTCTTTTTATTAAAGTACAAGTTAACATAAGTGTGATGTAGAGCTTATTAACATTTAACATTTGTTTTTATTAAACATTTGCAAGATTTACTATTTATCGCAGTGTTTATGGAACTGTAGCCAAGATTAGAGCTTGTTTTAGAAAAAGAAAAGATTATTTTTTTAATTAATTTATAAATTTTTGAAAATATATTTAAGAAATTATTTGAAAAGTAAAAAAAAAAAAGGTTTCATGTGACCACAAAAAAAACACCATAAAATTTAAGTTGAACTATTATTTAAATTGATTGGTTGTATAATTTTAAAAACAAAATAGGCTTATAAAATTAAAATTATTTGACAAATATTGAGAAAAGAATTATATAAATTTATAATTTTTTATTTTATAAATAAATCAATGAAAGAAAATGAGTTGCGGAGCCAAACGCACTAAAACAGAACCACCTAAAGCTAATGTTAGCAACAGTAAAAACCAATTGTCAACTGAAACAGTTATAATTTATTTCGAATTTTAATTAAGCTGTTGTCAACATAACAATTATTAATACATAAAATCCAACAAAATTATATATATATTTTTGTTAAATACATTCAGTCAAAATTTATTTTTTCATTATATAAATTGTTTCCCAAAATTTAATTTTAAAATTATGTAAAATTCACCCTGAATTAACTTTTTTATACGATCTGTCAAGCAGTGACGATAACCATTTTTTGGAAATGTTTTGTAAGATTAAGTTTATTTTGACTAGTCAACGTATTTTTGCAAAAAATAAGGAATATTTTTTTGTATAAACTTTCAAATAATATATACGGTTTACGACCATCGAGTTGGATGACTTGACGTTTGCAGCGAGAAGTCACGTGACTACAATCAAGTCCTCAAAAAAGGAAACAAAGAAATAAATATCAAGTGTAGTACGAAATTAGTCCAACTGAAATGCCATAGCAGCTGACACCTTTATAGTTATTGGTAAATAGAGAGTATTTAATTTTTATCAGATTAAATATTTGAATATTTTTTATAATTCTTAAATAATTTCCGGAAAAGATGAAGATAATAAGAAGGAAATCATTAATGCAGAAAAGGTATTTAGAAAAGGAGTTTTGAAATAAAAAATAAATATTTTGTTTTAGTAAAAGGAAAGTTTTGTTGACAAAATTTTATTTGAGATTAAATTTTTAGAGGAAATTTTTCTAAGTCCTGATTGAATGTATGATATATGAACATATAATTGGAATAATCATTTCTCTTGGGTTACAAATATTTGATAATTAGATTTTGTAAGAGAAATATTTCTAAAACTTTTTGTTATCTTAAAAAATAATTATTTTTTCTATTATTTAAATGATATTTATTTAATGAACATATTTTGATAATAAAACGATTGATATTATAAAAATTATTAACACCGTATTTAGTTTTTAGTAAACGAAAATAATAAGGGTTTTAATCGTATTTTTAATGAAGAAATTTATTTTTTTTAAATTTGAAAATTTATTAAAAATTAGATTGGATATATAAAGAAATAAATTATACTAAGATAGTCTCCCATCAAACATGTTTAAACTCTAGATTTCTTGTGGAATAAATAGTCGAATAAAAAAAAAAAAAAAAAAAAAAAGCCACAAGAAAGAGGCACCACCAACAAGCAAGCTCTTCTATAAAACGACCCCCAAATCCATCCATATATCTATATCTAGGGTTTTCACCCTCGCAGGCGCAAAAGCGAGAAATTTATCTCACCCGTCTTCTAGGGTTTGCTCCTCCATGGGGTCTTGGTTGCGGTGGAGCTCCTTTATGTCCAAACACAGCTCTTCGATGGTTGCTTGAGCTGCTGCGTTATGGATTCCACTCCCCTATTCCATCTCAACATTTCCTCTCACCAAAAAAATAAAAAAATAAAAAAAATTATGGAATAGGGTTGTGGTTTGCATGACCCGGGAGCTGCAGCTGCCCTCTCTCCGGTCTGTTTTTGGATTGAAGGGAGCTCTACACCCAAACCGCCTCTTTTTTCTTCTGTATTTAATGCCTGCTTTATGCCATTTTTCTGCATCGTTCTTTTATATTTACTTGCCTAGATCTCCCCTAGGAGATAGATAGCTGACTATTGTTCTTCGTTTTTGGTTTCTACTCTTGGAATACTGTAGGTTAAAGACCTGAGCTGCTCTGAGCTCAGTCGACTACTTGAGGTGGGAACCTGCAAAGCTTTACTTTCTCCTTAGGTTTTTGCAGTGGTGGCTGAGATCTGGACTGTCTACTAAATATTAGTACTGTGTTCGAAGGCAGATTGGCTTCCATCTCTGTTGAAGCAAAAAGAGGGCATCTTTCGCGTTTGATAGAATAACTCTTCTTCATAGATCGACGGCTTTCGTTAAATTTTTCAAAACCCGTTTTGAGGTTTAAAATGAACCATACTAAATGACGGTTTGTTTTGTAAGATTTTTTTGGTTTAGTTTATAGTTGAACAATGATAAGAAGATGTCGCTAGACCGTTTCCAAATACCGTGACGTCGTGTTGGTACAGCATTTGGATAACATTATTGAAAGGAACAAATTATTTGTGATCGGTACTTTATTGCCGTGTATTTTGTCGATCATTTTTTTTTATTCTTCTTTAATATGTTTTATTTATTAGTCGAATTTCATAGTTTTTCCATAACATTTAGTATTTTTAATAATTTTTTAAAGTTAATATTCTCATAATAATTATTATATAATTTCTCTAAATCGTTAATTTTTAATTTAATATTTATTGTGTTCACCTTTTTTAGTTGAGAAAATTTATTAAGTTCATCTTAATAAATTTTAAGTCAATAAATTTTCATAATTCCTTTAGTTCGACTAATATTTTCAAAATTCTGGATCTTTCATTTTAATCTTTCAAAAAATATCATAGTATCTTAAACTTTTAAAAAATTAAAGTTAATTTAATAAATATTTTTGAACTCGATATCAAAATTTTAAAATAAAAATCTTTAAAATTTTATTAAAATATTCAATTTAAGGTTTTGAGTATTTTGATCCTCATTGCTTATAAGAAATTTGTTTTGGTAAAGTTTAGCTTAATCAATAGATTTTTTTTGTATTTCCTCTTCAAACTTCCAATTAGGTTCTTTTTTGGCCGTTTTTTTATCATTTCTTTAGTTCTTCTATAAAATAGTATATAATTATTTTTATCTTTTTTATCTTAAAACAATTTTATAGAAAAGGTTGTTGACCTCTTTCAAGGATTCTACAAACATGTAATGGTTCTTCAGTGATTAGGATCACAATAAATGATATAAATTGCCTTATTAAGGTGATGTTTGTGCATGATATTAGGTTTGTTTCTTAGATTATTTTTTTGGCTTATTACAGTTTAACAATGTTACTTAAATATGAACATGCTTGATCTTTTCCAATATCGTGACGTCGGTTTTGTAAGACTTTAATGTCAATTGATGAATGAACAACGCGCAATTGAGGAAAAAAGGGGCCAATTACTTTTGATGGCTACCTTATCTATATGTATGCATATGAGTCAATATTTAGCTTCAGCTTTAAGAAAACAAATATCAGCTGAATTTTGATTTTTACTGTAGAATAAATTAAAGAAATGCATGTATTTTAAAAATTAATGAAAAATGTTATTGATTTAAAAAGAATAAAACTTTACTTGTTTATTAGGATTAATTGTTTTATGAAACTTTTAAAATGTTAAGATTGTTAATCATAAAGAAAGTGATACAAAATGTTGTGTCAGATATCTTATGTAATTATTTTAAAATGTTTTTTGTTTTATTTTTTAATTTCATGTTTAAAATTTTTATCATTCTAAAAACGTAGTTAATATAAATAAATGAAAAGATAATTTTTTGAAGAAGTTCTAATAACTACAAAATTGTTTAAAATTTTAATAAAATTGTACTTAATAGAACAAATGTTGACAATCATCTTAATAGATGCAATTTGTCACATTTCTATCAATGTGTTTAATTATTCTATATTATTATGGCATCTTCAAACATGTTTATTGAGAAGATTGTTGATCCCTTCAAATGGTTTCATTTAATAAGAAATGTTTCTTGAGACTTTAAGATCACAATAAATGATGCAAATTGTTCTATTTAGTTGTCATTATAAATTTGGCACAAGGTTAACCAATTCGAGTGATTCATTGATGGCTTTGTGTGGTACCTCTATATTTATTTTATAATGTTTAAGTAATCTCAATCGATGGATTATAGAGTGTTTAGAGTGAGATATGATGCTTATTATCGAAGTTCACAAGTGGTTGCACTGTTTTGGAACTAGTAGTTTTTGTGATGTTAGCATCATACCCACAACATGTCCTATAGGATCAATCCAAGTGCTCTTTTGATTGATTTGATCCTTAGATGTTATGGTTCAATGCAACCTCTTATAGTGGCTTTGTTTGATTTCTATCCTTGTGGATTTAAGTGAGTGAAATTTATTTATTTTGAATATATGCTTATTACAATATCAGGCATTATTTATGTTGACTCTTTCGATATGCTGATTTGTTTTATAAAGACACCTTTTGTATTATTATTATTTTTTATCAAAAATATTTCTTTTTATAATAGTGAGAGAAAAAAGAGAAAACGTTTGTTAACAAATTTTATAAAACATTTTATATAATGATTATATAAAATAATTATTATAAAATTTATTTTATAAAATAGGCAAATTTATTCAATTCCGCGGCATAGACCGCTTGTGGATCAGTGTCAAGCAAACTAAGAAGAGTTTCAATATTGCAACAATTTAAATTGTTATTAATATATCTTTAATCAACAAATTATTGAAATAAAAAAAATTTTAATCTCTTTAATATGAATTTTCAATCTCTTAGACTCTTAAATGATTTGATGCATTTCAAACAATTAAGTTCCATATTAGAAGTTCTGTTGAATAATTTTATGATGATATCATAAAAATAGACATAGTTATTTGACTTCAAATAGATTTAGTAGAATAGACATGATCCTCCACTTTTTGTAAAATTGAAACTTATTTTTTGTATTTTTTATTTTTATGTGTGTATTGAGTCAATGAAATAAAATAATTAATTTTAGATGTAAATTTCATATAAGTATATCTCTCTCTTCTTTTTCTAATATAAAGAAGAGATTGATTTTTTTGTTTTATTTTAGAATTTTTATTATTTGTGAGATTGTCTCTTCTCTTTCTCTCTCTCTAATTGAGAAATCTATATTTTCACTAAACTAATAAATAGATTTATCCCAAAATTGAAATAAAATTTATTAACTAGTTAGCCTCCCTTGATCCTCTAAGACCATCCTCGTTACCCTTTTCAAGGTAACTCCATGGACAAACTCATAATGCTAAACAAATTTATTTTCTTTTTCTTCAAACTTCCTCTAAAAGACCAAAATTAACATTCTTAAAGTTTGTCCTCACATAAATACATGACTAAACAATTGATTGCTTTAATAAGAAGCTATAAAACCCAACCAATGCTCAAGAAATACTAAAATTTCTCTTTAAATATTTTTCTCTTTAATGATTTTCAAACTTCATGAAAATCACACCTTACCCAGCTCAAGTCCTATTCTTAACAAATTCACACATTTGTACATTCTTTTTACTTCATACTTCTTTTGTATATTTATATAAAAATGATTTTCATTACATGCTTTATTTAATCAAATAATAATTTGAGTTTAATAATTCTAAATGCACTAAATCAATGAAACAAATTAGGATTTTTAAAAAAATTGATAGGTGTGATCAATTAATGATGTATATTTACTCGAAGAATTATATCTTTCTAAAATTTAGAATTTTTATATGAGGATTTTTTAAATATATGAAAATGAGTTTAGTTACATATGTTTAAAATTTATCTTCATGTATATTTCATACAACTAATTTTCATATTATATTTTCTCTATTTTATGAAAGATTAGTATGTAAAAGAAAATTGCAATAAAAATCAATAAAAGGCTATTAAATAATTCTTAATTATCTCTTTACACAAGTATTTTTATTATTTATTTTAACTTGTTCTTATAAACTATTTTGTTCCTCTTAGATTTTAGATGTACTTAAAAGGAATTCATTCATCCAATACTTTTCTCACTAAGGACTTAAAGTGATGATATCAAATTTAGTGAAGATGTTTTGGAGTATCAATTTATGGGATATAGTTTCCTATGGTATGATAGATTGAGTCAAAATAAACCAAGCCTATTCTCAAAAATACAAAAAAAAAAAATTATGACATTACTGGTTTTGTTGATCCCAAAATCTATAGAAATCTGATTTTACTTTGCCCAAATCATAGTCTCACACAACTTATATTCTATATTTGTTTCTAACATAGGACTTAAAGAGATCGTAATCAAATTTAATGAAGGTATGCTTGAATCATAGCTTTCCAACATATAGTTACATATGGTGTGACGGATTTATATATAATAGATTGCATTAGAAGATTAGTTGCAAGGAAAAGCTTATTGGGTATAACAAGTCATCCATGTTATTTATGAGACATGCTACAAGCATCAAAATCCTTGTTGCTTACCTTTAAAATGATGCCACCATTTGAGGACATGGATGAAGCTACACCAAAGTAAGAATAAGTATACATTTTATTTGACTTTTAATATGTTTATTGTGATTAGACTTGGTTCACCTTTCATTAAATTTGAATTTGTTTCTAAAATGTTTTATTTGCTTTTGTTATGTATCTAGAAGAACATATAGTATGAAGTAATGTAAAAACACAATTAATATAAAAGATCATTTTTTTCTTTCTATGTGTTTTCCTATTTTTTTTTTCTACCTATAAGAATGTTTCACCTTTTTCTCTCCAAACAAGAACAACCCAAATTTACACTAAAACTAAATCATAAAAACCCAACAAAACCAATTCAAATTTCTTTGAATCAATTCGCCACCAAGTCACTTTCATAATCTTCTTCCTTTGATAACTTATACCAATTTTTCTCTCACTAATCTAAATACCTTTAAACCAAATTTACCTCCTCTCCTCATATTTTAAATCTTAATTCTATCCTAATCTAATTTTCCATCACCTCCTTTAAAAGAATTTCTTAAATCAAACCTTAACATTAAAATAGTATCTATCCTTTAACCAACAAAAACTCTATCAAAACTTATGACTACAATCATTTTCTTTATAAGAAATATTAAAACCAAGCATATCATTAAGGAACACCTATAACTTTTCTCTTATGGCCACCCCAAATTCCATAAAAATTCATATCTAGCCCAACTCATCTTCTTACTATCTCATACTTTCTTTTGAAGGCTTCAATTGAAATTTACAAGATCAACTCACAGTGTCATTTTTACTCTCTAAATCTTGCACCATATTAAACCTACTCCATCAATATATTTAAGATCTCTTGGAGAGTAGATAACTCAATTTTTTGCCTTTCTACATTGCACTCCACTTGAAGATAAGTTCTTTTTAGGGGAATGGTTCATTATATGTCTCTTAGCTCATTGTGGTTACTTTCCCAATATTCATTAGATAAAATTAGAGCATTAGAGACCCACACATTTTTTTTCATAGCCTTTATATAATTCAAAATAATATTATGTTGTGTATGCATATTTGTTCTATATAAACATATATCTGGTTCCTACACCTTTTTGGGTGTATCTTGAGCTCATGGATGCCCATGTTAGCTATTAGAGGCTTCAAGATTTTCTTTGGTCACTTAAAGATGTTGTAATACACAAGTTTCAAGCCTCTTGAGTTGGATGTTTCTATAATGTTATGAAACTATAACCAATCTTTAGAAATTATTTCTAGAGCTTCTTAACTTGGTAATCAATTTTAGGGATAGTTTGTAATGTGGTAGTCAAATATTATTGTTTTTGTGCTTTTTATAAGTGTTATGTCTTTTTTAAGCATTATGATTTATGTAGAGATTTAGATAAGAACATATAATATTGCATATGCTTATAAGCCCTCAAACATTTGGTTGTAGTACAAAAACTTGTGTGAACACATTTTATCAAACAAGTAGTGCTTATCAAGGCTTTCACAATCAATTGGACTGCTCCATGCATTTTTTTCACCTTATAATGACTCAAATTTCTATTTCAATTAAATTGCTATGTAATGTGATTACAATTGAGTTCATAACTATGGTAATTTGATTATGAGAACTTAAATTAAAATAATAATTTTTAGGTTTTGTATCTTAAAATGTGTCATTTTGTCAAATATTTTGGATTAAAAAAAATGATCATACCATTGAATAGAACTCATTGAAATGAGTCCATCAATGCTTATTTTGTCATAATTGGGGTTCGTTTGGATTTAAGTGAATTTTTAAAGAGAAAAGAAATTATTAAGACTTAACAATGAAAAATATTATAATACATATTACTTTAATCATTCTTATGCTTTCAAAAACCCATAAGCTACTACATTCTTTTCCTCCTTAGTTTTATTGGTATAAGGAGATTTCACTTGCCTTAAGTTGCTCAAAAAAAGAATGAAAAGTACCCTAGCTTTGATTGCTCACAAAATCTTTCTAATCTCCTTGATAAGAGTTGATAGGAAGTAGATTTTGTGAATTTAATGTAGGATTTGAGAAAGAAAAATGGATTTTCATGGATTCGATCCTTGTCATCAAGAATCATTTAAGTTAGAGCTTCTTTAAGAGTTTAGGATTTGTAAAGGAAAGATTTTAAGTCAATTTTTTTATTTACTTTAAGTTTTGGCCACAAATAAATAGAGAAAGCATAAATGTTTTTGTAGAAAGTGGTAAGCCATGTTTGGAGTTGTCTAATTGTGGTGTAAAAGTGCTCGAGGATCAAGGAATCAATGAGCTTTAACAAACATTGTTTATTGAAATGAAAAAAAAGCTCGATGAGTGATTTCTAACTTATGTAATTTATAGCTTAGATAAATTGTAGGTTAATAGAACCAAGATCACCATTTTGATTATGAGTTGAGCATGCAATAGAATAGTAGTTATTTAAAATTAATAACTTAATATTCATTATGTAGGAAGCAAAGGAAAAAGAAAAATTGATGTAGGAATTTTCCAAAGAAGGTAAATAGATAATTTACAATAATTTTAATGTAAATATGTTATTTATTATTATCCTTGACTTTTGTATTGATTTGTACATGATAACATGACATTGTTTTTTTTTTCTTCGTCTTTGTTTTAACATAATATGACATGTTCCTAACATCATTATTTGCATGTTTTATGATGTGGAATATACATAGAGAAATAAGACAATTGATTAATTAGGTGATATCAAAATATAGAAAGTGGATATAATGGAGAAGAAAGAAATGAGACAACAAATAAAAAGATAAAAAAAATAAGAATAGAAGGTAGATGATATAACAAAATTGTTATGGCATGATATCGTATGAGTATCTAATATGATTTAAGATATATGTGCCATATTATGATTATTATGCTAATGATAATACTGATTTATCATGAAACATTATTTGATGAAATGATCTAATAATTGATATAGCTATACTTCACTATACTAAGATGAACAGAGATAATTTCATATAGTACGACTTACATCAAACTCAATATTTAGGTATTACTAAAAGATGATATCTATTAGCAAAACTAGTATGAGATGAGATCTACATATTATGTGTTGTTGTAGAGATGATATGAGATAAGATGACATCACTACTACTATTGATAAGATAAGTGGTGGGGATGTGATGTCAGATGATATATTATAAGATGAGATGGGATTCAATGGTATTAGAATAATGTTCATTCAAGGAATACATAAGCCCTTAAAATGATTATAGTAGATATGGATAAGGAATATTAAGAATATAAAAGTTGAAAAAATAAGAGATTAAATAAAATATTTTAAGAGTTAAGATGGAAACATATATAAATATTAGATTTAGATGATTGATCATAAAAGAAGTGGATATAGAGACGTATAGAAATTGATATGATCAAGAGTTATATCAGTGCATCTTTCTATATATTCTATTATTTTGTTTATTTTTATATATTGATCACATACTCTCACATGCTTATACTATATTTTGTGTAAAATTTTCAAGTTTTTGTTATTGTTCTTTATTTATTATAGCTTATCTTGTTATGATATTTTATTTCATATTATTACTTGTAAATAATTAATACATATTAGACTTTTCAACTCATCGCCTATTTATATTACAGGTAATAATTCTAAGACACAAAGAGATGAGTTATGATATTTTGTTTTGGATGTTATTTATGTTTAAAAGAGAGACATTTTTTTATGGTTTATTTGTGGTATGTGACATCTTTTTGGAGATGTATATATTTTTATTTATTTCTTTTTGTACCATAGCTTGATCTATAGGTGTCAACTAATACCTTATGAATTGATGATAATGTTATAGTTTTTGTAATATTTCATGGTATTAGTAATAATTATATAATTTATGATTGATTATTTGAATATATAGATATATTGTAGATAGGAATATTATTGAGATTTTATTTGAAGTAGTTGATATTATGATATATTCATATATAGTAATTTGATATTGATATATTGATACCTGTAAATATTTGTACAAAAAATAGAACATTTTTAGGAAAGATTTTAGACATTTTAATTTTGAATTTGGATCATATTTTACATTTATATTGAAATTAAATAGGACTACAATTATTTCTATTATCACCTTCACCTGATTAAGTAAATAATGTTCTTAATTGTGCAATAAGACTTTGATCGAACTTAATAATGAAGCAATTAGTGGTAGTATTAGGTAAGGAAGTTAAGCACGATGTGACACTCTAGGTGAATGAGTCCTATGTACATTGAGTGTTCTAAACCATACCATTTTATTAATTAAGTTAAATGAAATGTATAAGAGATTAGAGAACTAGATTTGTGGGGTTTTCCTCCACTACATTTGGCTATCCAACCTTTTTGGATTTCTTTTTTGCTACTTTTATCAATACTTTTGTGATGTTTCTTTCTACCTAAGCTACTCTCATTACAAAGAAATACTTTGTCTATACAAATATGATGTCTTTTGTCACTTCGAATAAAACTAAAGCTTGAAACTTGACATTTTGGGTTTGTATGATGAAATGATTTCATCATTAGTTATGAACAATTTAGATATCTAAGAATAATGATGTCTTGTTGACGTCATATGCATTTCTCCTTAAGTTATCTCACATGTTTCTTCATCTACTTTGTGGCATCCTCAATTTTAGCTAAGCTATACCAAATTTTGGTGTCACGACATCTATTTTTTTCTCTTACTTTTTAATATTTTAAAAATATTTAAAAGATCATTCTTTTTTTTTTTCTAAAAACTATTGTAGAAGTAAACCATTATACTTTTGAAATCAAGTAGTGGAAGCATTTTTTTAAAATTAAAAGAAAGCATTTAGTTTTTAATATTTCTTTTTAAAACACAAGTATATATATTATTAATGATTAATAAAACCTTTACAAAAAAATTTTTACATATCATTTTTGTTAAAATAAAATAAACATAAAAATCACACATATAGTGACAATTATGGTATCTTTTAAATCGTTATATGTTAGCTTTCACTCAATCTTAGTTGCCCATGAAGTGCCTTCTTTTGATTTAAATGTGTTAGGCTAAGATAGGAATGAGCCAATAGATAATGGCCTAGTGGCAAATGCATGTACACACATGTAAAAAGCATATAATATTTGGATAACCTCATGTATGAGTCATTTGTAACATTACAATATGATAAAGCATAAGAGAAAATAAAGAAAATAAGGCAATTTCTATATGAAACTTTTATCAACTTTCTTATTAATTTTTTCCTTTTTATCTTTTTAATGATTGGCTTAGAGAAAAACTCGTTTCATAAACAAATTAAGCATGTTGAGGAACATGTTATTCCAAACTTAAATAGCCCAAAGTCTCTTTTTGCTCATCTCTAGAACCTATCATTCTAAAATATATTATCACCACTTTGGACAACCTCTCATTTTTTTTATTTTGAATATTGCCTTCCCTTCACCAAATCTCTTTTCATATTCATTTCTTTTATCTTCTTTTATGATTATTTTTACAAAAATATCCTTACTTTTAATTCTTTTCTTCTTACTTTTTGTGATCTCTATCCCTGTAAAATTTTGCATTGTGTGCATCTTTGATGAACATTATCACCCATTTATAAAAAAAGAAACATGTAATCAAAATAACACATTACATATGCTCAAACAAAATATATACTCATATACACATATAAGATCATACCGTAAGAACATTTTTAATTGACATCCTCAATATATCCTTTTTTTCCTTGTCTCTTAAATATAAATATTTTGAGCAAACATTATGCATCGAACATCATCGTTTATTTTACTTATTCATGCATCTTTTCTTTAAGATTTTATCAATCGTTAAAGCCTTTAACCTATAATACACATTATAAGTAAGCATTTACATATACATATAGGGTTTTCCCAATATTATCATCTAATTAATAAAAATACGTTATTGAAATCAAGGTTAACAATCATTTTTCATATAATATTTTTTACAAATCTTTTGAGATTTCTAATATAATATTACACATTACATCAAATATATACACATAGGTACAAGATATTCTTATTTTTCAAATATATGTAGTAGTCTTATTAAGCTTAATTTTTCTTAAGTCTAAGTTGCAATAGTATTTGAGAGCTTTTCACCCTTGATTTTCGATTTGTTAAGCTCTTGACTCCTCTTAAATTTTTCTCAATACTTGAGAGTACTTTTTTTCTCTCTCTTTCACCTTAATACAAGTATTCAAAGTTAATTACACTGATACCAGAGCATAAAATTCTTCTCATTTTTAGCCTCACTTGCATTTAAACTCAACAAATATTTGTTTAAATTCTTATCCATTTATCTCCCTTTAATAACTATGTTCTTTTGGTTTTATATTTCTTTGACTTTATTTCTACTTAAATCTAATGATTTTTTATTGATTAAATGCACCCTTATGTTAATTTTCTTGATTATTTATCATTTCAATTTTAATATCTCTTTAGTTTCTACTAATCATACTAGCGCTATCACCCTAATCATACCATATGATTCTCAATCTTATCTAAGCCTATCTTAAGTTCTTCTTAAAGTAATATTATGATCTCCTTATCATGCTTATGTGATTCTCTTATTCATATTTCTTATGCAAACTAAGTTGTTCAGTACTAATGTGTGGAAGAGATTTGTCAGAATATAGTTTTGAGTATTTGATAAATGTTGGTTAAAAATTGGAGCAAGAATTTGAAGCATGAAAAAAATAAACATTGAGAAACTTTGGTCTTGGAGCTTCAACTTTTGGATCATAGAACTCAAGATATTATCTGTGAAGTGGTTAAACCATAAGATGTTAAACTATACTACTTAAGAATTTGATTAACATGTTTAATTTTTCTTTAAAGTTGTGATACTTAAGATCATCACTGTATTTCATGCATCATTTTTTAGAAAAAATGAAAATATTATTTTACATTTTTATGAGCCAAGATCATGTATTAATAAATTGCAAATACAATTTTAAAAAAGGTTAAATTATTTTGGTCATGCAAGGCATTGCTCCTAAATGTTTTTTTTTTTTTCATAATTTCTAAGAATTAAGTTTACCTTTGGTTTGTATCATACGAATATTGGTTCATATGTGCACCTTTGCTTTTACCTCACAATATTTGTGCTTTGGTTAAAATCAACTATATATAATTATTTCTTTCATATAATGATGATCTTATTTTCTGAAGTTTTTATTTAGGTGATATATGATGTACAATATGAACTTTTTATGTCCTATCTGTATGTCACTATAACACTTAAAGCTATTTTAGTGTTTATAATGCAAACTATTATTGTCATGTATTGTGACAATGTCTCAATTTTGAGTTAGTTTTTATCATCATACTATACAAAGTTCATCCATTGTACTTGTACAAGCTTGAGTTATAATGCTTCAATGCCTTATATGTATAAGATATTTATCATATTAGTACTAGGTCAAACTCTGAGGATTTCAATATGTGCTAGGATGATATGCACATCAGACCAGTACAAGTAATATTAAAATCATTAGTTTATTTGTTAGATTCTTTATTATTGTACTCTAATGATAGCAATATCATATTAGTACATTAAGTGGTTCAAATATTTTGTGAATGTATGATGATGATTTAAAATTGAACTAATATATCAAGTTTCAAATACTTTTATTAATATTATATGGATATGATAATATATATTTTATGAGAACTAGTCAGGTTAAACTAGTAAATTTGAATTATATAAGCATTCATAGTTTACGATAAAAATGTACGACATTTATTGAGAGCTTAACTTTTGGTAAAATATGTATCGTACAATTGTGATCTACCTTCATATTATTATAATCAACTTTAAAGTTTAAGTAATTCTTTTTGTTTTAGAGTTGTACAGTGCAAGATGCATATTGGACTTGTATAATACATTATTGTAAGCCTTTTGATGCTAGTCATATTGTTGTGTAATTAAGAGATCTCTGTATGAACATTGTCACTAAGAGCTGCTTAATGTACTAATCCAATAAAAAAGTGATTATCCAATAGTTATTTCTTAACTATTTTGGAAATTTTAATTAACTATTGAGGGTTTTGAAATTAAATTTAGGATTATGTTTATTATAAATAAATATTTAATTTTAGAAAATTGAACTAATGATTTAAAGTGTAAGATTCGTATTTTTGAGTAAAATCTTAAAGGCTTAAAAGCAAGATATGCATTTCACTGTTATTCTTATTACAGTAAAGGAATCAGTTTGTATTTTATTTTTTGATCATCAATACTTATGTTATTCAGGTAATGAGTGTATATGTACTTACTTGAATATATTATGTGATATCATTTGATTGTGTTGTATGATACAATCCTCCTTAACCTATCAAACTCATTCAACCATTAGCATCGATACACAATATACAATCTTTTATACATATACGATTCAGTTGTCATTCTTGTACAATACAATCTTATCTTATAAATGCATTCACATCACACCCCATCTCCATTTTTTGTTATTTGATCAAAGTATACACTACACTTATATTATATTATGTTTTCCAACTCTTTCTTTCTTTGTTTGGTAGATTAATTTGACCCATATATATGATGTAACCTTTTACTATTATATCATATAGATATAATGGTTCTCATAGTATGATATAATTCCATTTAGTACCCATCGATTATTCTATTATATTGTATGGCTTTCTATATTATATTGGATGATGATCTTTTTGAAGCTAACTTTCTTAATACTATGAATATTGTAATACAATATACTTCCATCATATTGTGCAATCCTTTTTTCTAAGAAAATTTTTACAATTTTTTCAATTACTTTCTTAATCAAAATAACAATAATTTCATTACTTTTTAGTACTCTTCTCTTCTTGGAGTCATCAATAATTCTCTTATTATTTTAAATATCTTATGATTTGAGTTTATTGAAATTACATACCCCACTTTTGAGATGTTACATGTTCCACATCTTATCCAACCTCAAGTATTTTTCTTTTGTTTTTAGAAACATTACCTTTTCATTATTAGTTACTTTCTAAGAAAAATCAATAGAAATAGCATATAGATTTTTGTATTTTTTTAGAATTTGAAAGCACTATGCATATAAAGAGGGGGTGAATTATGCAAATAATAAATTTAAATCAATTAAAAAATTCAAAATAATATTGTAATAAAAGACAAGTAACACAT
The DNA here is from genome assembly GCA_023846275.1 of Vanilla planifolia. Taxonomy (NCBI): domain Eukaryota; kingdom Viridiplantae; phylum Streptophyta; class Magnoliopsida; order Asparagales; family Orchidaceae; genus Vanilla; species Vanilla planifolia. The sequence goes on along the minus strand of CM043866.1, from coordinate 11,143,018 downwards.
GTAAAACTAATACAAAACTACTTAAAAGATTTTTTTAGGTGATTTGGCTTATACCAATGCCTACAACCACCTTTAGTCTACCCAACAAGGCCTCCATAAAAACCACTCTCTTTTGTCACAATCAACTAGGATAAATCTTACAAAAAAACCACTCCCATTTTTTGCTATAGTAAGATAAAAGTCAACCTTAACAAATGTACTTCTTTTTTATCACAACTAAGTAGGGACATCATAAACCTATACAAAAGTTTTAGAACTTGAACAAATAATATATACGAGATCTTATGCCATTCACTTGAAAAAATAATATGACATAATGTCCAAAATGATATGAAATGAATGTACAAAAGTAATATATGGAGTAGAGACAATTAAGAAAATAAGTAAATGTAGTAACAGATGAAGGAGTTCCATTGTTATGCAAAACTCATAACTCATAGCTATAGATTTAATTTCACTTCTAAATGATTTGCAAGATGGTTCGATACTTATTTTAATCAAAATACCCTTTTCTTAGTTATCTTAATCATTTAAGACCATTTAAATAAGTTGTAAATACTATAATGATATTCTTAAAATGATTGACATAGTTGTTATCTATTTTAGTGATTATTCAAATAAATACGATCAAGGGATCATACTAAGCTGATAAATGGATAGAGTTGATTGCTTGATGAACTTCTCTCAAAGCCCTTGAAATTTACTTAAAATAAATTGATCGAGTATAATATGGTACATTGTACTCAACAAGAGCCACTTAGCACATATTGTTATAAGTTATATAAAAGTTTTACAAGATTATGATCATATATATCTAAATCATATGTATGTGATATTTCTTGCTTTGATTTTGGGATTTTTTTGTTTCATACAAAATATTAATATTATGGCTCCTATTATTTGAGAATAACAGGCTAATTAATTTGCTCATGCATGATATTTTTATCACATCGATATGAAAGTGTTTAACCCATCAAATTCATTCACCAAGTTATGATATTTCTATTTGATTTACTAATCAAATTCCTACAAACTTTTAACGATAAAATTAGATTATTGTTAATTATTTTTTATAAGATTTGCGTAATACCATAATAAAAGATCATATTGTATGATGAGGAAAAAAGCTTATTCAAAGGCTCAATTATGAATATCACATAATACAACATTGGTCAAATGTATAATACAATTTAACAATAGTAATAATTTGGATAAAAGTGTGAATGATTGTAAAATTAGAATTTGGTCATGCAAGTATGTCATGATTATATGTGTCATGAGTTTTAAAGTTAGTTCTATTAGATGTGGCTACGGTAGAAAATTGGCATCTTATAGTACGACAACAACATATCGTAAGATGTGATCTAATATGAGCTAGGAGCAAATTTAAGCTGGCACAAAATTTTATTATTGATTATACTAGGTCGATCATACCATCATACAAGGATGTCAATATAAAAAATAGAAAGTTAGTCCAAATGATGTTATGATTATACAAGTACGAAGTCATGGATCATAAAAGTATGATAATAAAAGAAAAAAAATATTTTGAATCTGATAAGAAGTAGTAAGTGTTATGATCATACCATCATACAAGAATGTCAATATAAAAAATAGAAAGTTAGTCAAAATGATGTTATGATTATACAAGTACGAAGTCATGGATCATAAAGGTATGATAATAAAAGAAAAAAATATTTTGAATCTGATAAGAAGTAGTAAGTGAGCTGAAGATTATACAATATGATTAGTAGTATCATATAAATATACTTAATTATGAGTGGCATTGCACAAGATAATTGTCAAGTTATAATGGGCAATTATGGTGCACATTGTATCATACTTATATGAATACTAGATCATATAATTACAATTAGAGCAACTATTAGTCAATAAAAGAAGATTTGGCTCATCATAAAATATATAGGTATAATATTAATACAATTTGATGTTACTGAATAAACTGAGTTTTGTATTTAGTTAATCATTATTCCAACTATTTGAATTAAAGTTTCCTAAATTTAAGGTTTGGAAATGACCTAAATAGAACCATTAATAGAAAAGAAATTAAAGATTAAATGAAACCCTATAATATATGTATAAGAAAATGGGTAAAGATATCATAATTGTCCTAATTAATATCTCTTCATTAAAGGATTGATTTAATGATTATAAAAGATTTTAGGTTAACATTATGGCTAAACATTTAGTATAATCTAATTATAAATTCTTCCAAGAACACTTACCTAAGAGAAGCCAAGGATTATTTAAAAGAGCAAGGATGAAAAGTGAGAATTTCTAGACTAATTCAAAAAGAGGAGAAACTCTCTTTCTAGTGTAGACCTCTACTTGGTTAAAAAGGTAAGAGATCTTCTTGCTTTGAAAATAAACTTAGAAGCATGCTAGAAATGAATTAAAGTAATTTGTTAGCATGCTTGCAAAGGAAATTTTGGTTAAAAATATATGTTATTTTCCTTCCTTAAAACTAACTTTTTCATATTGAAATTTAACCATGGTTTTGCTATTTTGGTAAGTAAAATGTATGCCACAAATTTTCAAATGATTTTAAAGTAATTAGAATACATGTTAATGTAAAGGAAATTAAATAATTGAATGAAACAAAATTGCAAATGTGGTGATTTATTTTTAAGGACAACAAGTTTTATTAAACTTTGATCTTATACTTGAGCTTATTGTTTCCATTATGCATTTGTGTGGGAATTGAAAAATGATAAAATGATGTATGTCTTAGTTGCAATATGAAATGCATGGCAAAAGTTTTCACTTAATTATTGATGTTATGAATTTGTATTTTAGTTTTTTATGTAGCAAACTATGAGATATTATATGTATATTTATGTTTAAAATTTGAGTCCTCATGATAGTTTTTAGTTTTTTCTGTCATGGTAAAATCTAAGATTTTCAAAGAATGTTGTCGATGTATACCAAACTGTGATCAAGCATGATAATGATGACATGATTTAAGTTTATGTTTGGATGATATTATTATAAATCTGGTGACTTTGCTATTTATGTTGGAAAAACTTAGATTTATCATGTAAAATTATTACTTAACTAAAATGTAATGAATGCATAATGATGATGAATTTAGCTCAAAACTTAGAGATAAAACATCACTAAAAAATTGTGGTAATTTCCTATGAAAAACTTTGACACAGAGTTATGATTTTTCTTTTAAGAGTGGCTTAAAGCCTAGAGTTAGGCAAAGGGATGAGTGCAATGCTGAACTATTGGTTCAGAATGCAAGACAATATCCTGGAAAGGACCTTAGATGGCTTCTAATGCAAGTAAAGCTCATAAGTTTTCTTGTGTGGTGTCTTTAGAGGCTTGGGTTGGCTTTAGAAGAAAATTATGGGAGATTTAGGTTTCATTTAAGTGCAAAAAAAGGGTTGGCTTTGATTGAGTAGGTAAAAGAAATTAAGAAAAGCCTTATACTAATTAATAGGTTAAATTATTTAACGTTTAAATGTCAGATTTAAAATTTGGAAGTAAGTTATGACTTGAATGGACCTTGGATAAGATTAAAGATAGCTTAAGAATTAAGCATATATTAAGATTAAATAATTTCTAATGATTATGGCTTTTGCATGAGGAAACCTTAAAGATAAAAATTAGTGAAGACTTAGGCCATCAAACACATGACGAGATCTTGGGTGCACTTAGGATAAGGTTGTCATTTGATGAGGCTCTTGGTTAGACCTTGGATGAGAGTTGGTTAAGATATAGAGCTTAATTTTGGCCTTAGAAAAAGTTCTAGTCTTAGCCAAAGGACTAAAAATTCTCTTAGATTTAGGTTAAACCCTAATCTTGCCTACTTTAATAAGCAAGATCATAAGTAGCTTTTAATTAGGCTCTTAGGTCATGTATCTACTCTTGAAATAATGATTTAGGAGTGGTATATGGTTGATGATAGGCCTTTGGAAAGGGTGGAGTGACTCGAGTTTGCTTGTAAGATAAGAGAGCATCACTAGTAAAAGTTATGTGAACCTATGATAAAGAATAAAGTGGTATAATTTTATCGGTTTAAGCTAAGGATTTTAAACTTTAATGAGTACTCAAGTAATATCTTACATAAGATAAAGGATTCTAAGTAGACTCTTAAATTAAGAAAATGATAAAAACTAAACACAAACACAAAAAAAATACGATAGAGGAGGATTACCTGAGGTAGACTAATCAGGGTTTGGCAAAAACTCTAGGTGAGCCTAGATAATGGAATAAGGTTTCGAGGAAGACACAGATAGACTTATTAGGATTTTAGAAATTCATAACATATTTTATCAATATTAGATCAATTTTTATTTTCAACTTTTGAAAAAATTCTTGCACTTATTTTCTTAGTTTTTATTTTAAAGAATTGCTCACTTCTTATAGTAAAAAAACTTTAAAATTTTAAAAAAGTGCTCACTTTAAAATTTTTTCCCAACTTTTTTAAAAAAATTCTTGTACTTATTTTCCTAGGTTTTGAACCAAGAATAATTCAAATTCTTATTCTATCTTTAGATCTTATAGTGCGATCCCTCTTATCATGTTGTACAATCCTTAACATGGATATGTCAGACAAGGGATCAAACAAGCAATCTCTATTAATCCTTTTCATGAACTTATCATACTTGTCTGATCCCCACCTCATACTTGTACAATCTACAACATCACTAATTAGATAAGGGTTCAGATGGATGAACTCTTTTGTGTCTTTTCTAAATCAATCATATCTGTCTAATTAGTGCATTATACTACATGATCCTTAATAGACATTAATCAGATAATAGATCAAATCAGTGATCACCTTGATGCATTTTTTGAACCTGGTAGTCTTGCTTAAGCAATGCATCATATTGTAGAATTCTCAATTGACTTAACAATCACATTAATGCACTATGCTATTGGCACTTCGCTAGTCCCATTTACATTGATTATACAAGTATGATTTGTTTGATTATCTTACACAACCACCATTATCGAAGATAAGAAGGATCCAACTAACTACACATTAGAAAAACCTTAAAATCCATTGTCTGACACTTTTTAAAAAGTAAATAGTCAATTCATGAAAAGAAACTTGAGTAAGATCATACCTTAACACATTATTTTGGGAAGATGAGATTGAAAATCTCTTCTTCCTTAAGCTCTTTCTCTCAACTTCAATATCCTTCAATCCCTATAAGGACTTGAGTTGCTTTTACTCTAATGCCTCTCCCTTCCTCTCATTGATCTCTCCTTCGTAACATGTGGCTTGCTTCACATTCAACTCCAAAGCTAGGTCAAAATAATTATGAGAGGTGAGGATTTAAACTATTTTTAAATATAAATATTAGTTTATTATTAAATTTCTTTTTCTCTTTCCAACTTTAAAACATCATAAAAAAATTAAAATGATATCCAAAGAAATGCAAACCACATACCTACAATTTTTTCAAGTACAAACCTTCATAATAGCACTCTCAATTATTTCAAGTACATACAATTTTTTCTCATATTTTTATGTGAGATATCATGTTTTTAAAATGTTAAAATATCTTTTGAGAAGAAAAACACACTTGGATATGGATTGGGTGACCCATGTAAATAATGCCTTAATATACTGATTAATCAAGTTTAAAAGATATTTTCAAATTATAGAGATTTTATAATATAATTTTTTTTAATTCTTAAAGGCAAAATTGGATCTAAAATTTCATGGTGATAATATAGGTGTCACTCTCAAAAATTATTTCCAAAGCAACCTAAGAAGTTTCCCTCAAATCTCTCGTCACTGCTCATTCCTAGATTTTCCATGGTTTCTCGAAACTACTTGGGTAACATTAACTACTAATTTTATAATTTTTTCCAAAATGCCATTTAGCTCGCCACTTTTATCCTTCACTTCCTCTTCGTGAAAGCACACAATTGCTTCTCTTTCTTCAATGCATGTGTTCAAGATATTCTTCCCATATAAGTTCTAATTTAAATCTTACGTCTAGCCAAACATTGTAAATTTTTCAATCTAAATTATTTCTAAAATTTATTAGATACTTTTAAAATAGTTTATTCTTTAAACTCCATGAGACAAAAATTTTATAATTTTTTATGTTATTTCATATTTTTAGTAAATTTATATTCTAAAAATACATATATTTATTAAAATAATAATATTTTTTGAACGTACTACATCTTATTTTATTATTGAGATGCATTTGTATTTCACAAAATTCATATCTTAGATTTATAAAGAATTACATCACTTTTTAATGTTATTTAATAATTTAATATAGTTTTTCTTTTTAAAAATATCATATAATTAAATGTTAATATTATTTATATAACATTGGTTCTATATTTTATGACTTATTCAAATCTAAATTCTACAAATTTCTTATGATTCAATTGATAACTATTTTTATTTCATTATTTAAAGTTTTCCCCCATTAAAACACAAAACCCTTTTTAACAATTATCGCTAATTGTAGTGCTGTAGAGAATCATCAAAATTTGATAACATTTAATAGAGTTTTAAAATAATAAACTCACACATCTTAGAGGATATTTATAATTTCACTTCTCTCCTTAAAAGTGTTTACTCTTCTTATTTTTGTTGAAATGTGTGGCAATTCATAAATTTTTAAAATTATTATTTAACAATTGTGGTGCTGACCTCTACCCACTTTAAGAGGTACGAATCCTCATGCTTTGTAGAATAATGTAGATACATATTAGGTGTTTAAATGAAGTATTTTGAAACTTATTTGCAAGCCATAGTCTAGAGTTGCGGATCAATATAAAGATTGTGCAATGTATCTATGTTAATGGCTCTTTAAAAGATCGAATTCATAAATTTGGAACTTTTTATTCTATTTAAAAATGCAAATGAAGAGCAACAAAATAAAAGTATTGAAATGTTAATTCTTATTATTACCTTTATTTTGAAATTAATGTTCATTTAATGTGTAAATACATAAGATAATGTAAGAGTAGTAGATATTAAGCCTTTTAAGATTTTTTATTTAGTGTTAACTTAATAAAGAAATAACATAGACAAGTCACAGAAAATATTATTGGATATATTCTTATTTTTTAGGGCAAAAATGTTAAGTCAATTTTAAAAGATAATTCCTAACATATAGAGCAGGTCTGTAAATCGATTAACTTTGGTATAAGTACACTTGTTTATTTAATACTCCTTGACAATGTTGTAATAAAATAATTTTTTTTATTATGATGATGGGATCGCACTTGTTCATCTTCTTCAATTTGAATCACATTATGTTAATGACATACTATTGATAGATAAGATATATATCAATATAAAATAAAAAGAGAAGAGGTGTGCAAGTAACTAAGAAATGTATATTGTTTATGTCAAATGTAGCAAGATATTAACACATTGAATGGACTGGATAAATTAATAAGAAATATTATTTTCCATGTGATTTTACCAATTAATGCAAGTGTTGTACCCATGACAATTACTATGTTTTATTATTAGTACACTTTGTAGGATAGTTGGTATGGTCATAGACTATGCCATGATATACGATGACACCAGATGGTGTAATGATTATATTTGCATAGGGTTGTCACAAGCTATCTATGGAGTAATAAGGCGGCAAGGCATGGGTGTGTGACTGATGCTAGAAATGTTATTGTTGGCTTACCTTTGGGTTTATTAGGTAGTTTGGTGTGGTTTCTAGAGCCATACCTATGATGATATTTGATATAATACCAACTAATAGATATACTTATCGATAGAGGCATATCCTTTGGAAATATTTTATTTAGTAATAATGTGGACATGGTATGATATTTGAGAAGGAAGAATATTCGTGGGGAAAATGAGTCCAAATTATGAAAGAGATGAAGAAGTCTAATGGAATTAAAAGATTAGCAAATTCTAGTTATGAGTGCAAAAATGAGAAGGTGGAGCCAATTAAATGTTAATTATTATGACTATTATTTTTTTGAGTTCATTATTATTAAATTTGTAAATAGTTAAGAAACTTTAGTAGCATTAAATATGAAGTCAGTTAGGATTGGTATTTAGTATTACTATGATTACGAAATAACATAGGGAAATCGCCAAAAATATAATAAGATATATTCTGACAATGTAGGATCAATATGGAAGTAAATTTAAAAAGTAGTTCCCTTATGATGTTATATCTTGACTCTAGTGTTGTACTTAGGTTGATTTGATGATCAAAGATGTTATGCTAAATCTTCTTAACATATTAGAATGTTATTTTCTCATACAACATATGTCATTTCTTTAAAAGTTTTGAATTATTTTTTTATAATGCTTTATAAATCTAAATCTCATTTTGTTTGACCATTATCTTTGTTTGATTTTATTAAACTACATAGAATCAATTTACCTCATCTTAGCTTTAATATTGGTTAGCTAATATTAAAATAATAATTTATTATTGTTTTTACTTGTTTCCCACTATAATTCATATTAATTCTAAAAGAGTTATTTAAATGAAATAAATATAATTAGACTCATCTCGACCAACTCTATCCAAATATATATATATATATATATATATATTAAATTTTTTAAAATAATTTAATTTTTTTAGTTTACACATGGTTTATGAGATGTTTTAGTTAATTCTAGATTAAATATTTAAAAACATTACACTTCATTTCATTAGTATCTTTGAATGCAACATTTACATGTAATTTATTTGATTAAGTAATTTTTTTGCTTTAATTGCATTATATTGTTATGTAACTCCAAATCTTCTCTCTTGTGACTATTAAGTATCTTTGATTTGGTTGTTTTACCTTACTTCAATTCATCTCTTTTTAGTAATAATATAAATTTACTAAGTATTAAAATGACTTTAGGATGTTTTAATGTGATATGCAAAGTGTCTTATCCATTCAACAAGTCAAAAAATTCTGTGTGATGAGTTGAGAAATGCCCATGGGATTACGAGATGGCTTTTTCATAAAGGAGTTGAGACAAACGTCTTCGAACTCACAAGTGGCCTACAAATGCAATAAATAATATGAAAGATTGTCAAAAATGTCACTTAAATTAAAGAAAAATAAATGATAAATATAGTATAAATAATTATTTAATTATGATTCTACATATGATATGATCTTAAATATGATGCTATTTCATATGTTATAATTATATTATTTTGTTTATTGAGTTTTTATAATGATTTAACCTATATTAAAACTTGTAGATTCAAATATAAGATATAGACATTTGGGCACAATGCAATTAGACAAGGTGCAACATATAATAGGAACATAAATATGTCGTATTATATGTTTCTTTTACACCTACCCATGTAATATTATATATTATCAGTGTGAAATTATTGTAATAACTTCTATTTCCATTGCTAGGGTATGTAACATTATATTTCTTATTTGTTAATATATTATTATTTTACATCTCAAATTTGAGCATGCTTTGGTAATTGGACAATACTCATGTATTTTGTTAAAAATTATAATATACACATGTATGAATGTGTTTTGTTATATATATATATATATATAAATTTAAGGGAATGTGTTGTTAACAAGTGGTTTAAAAGGGAGATGTCACGTATATATTAACTTCTTTGGTCCCCAAATATTCTGAAAGAAATTAGTCGATGAGCTAATAAGTTATTTTGGCCCGTAAACATGGCATGCTCAATTTGAATAGAATTAAACCGACTTCGTAAATTAAATTTGATAGCTAATGTGTGGGCTAATTGGCTTTTTGTTGTACCTAATCTCCTATTCATCTCGTCTAATCTTTCCTTGTTGATTTCAACCTTGAGTTCAGCCCTTACTACGCTAAAGTTCATGTTTTCCATTCTCTTGGCAGATTCCTGCCATCTTTTATATTTCTTTCCAAGGGTTTATTGTTTTCTCTATTTGCTCTAAACTATTCTAGTAGTTTCTAAGCTTTCTTCTTATCAAAATCATCTTTTCTTAATAAATTCAAACATGTTTGTGATCAATTCAATAAAAGCTTTTTGTGATTGATATACAAAATTTTATACATCAAATCTTATTGTCAAAGGATTAGTAAGAATACTTGTGTTGGTTTCTTGAGAATAAAATACAATCGTATAAACACGATCATTCGTCGTCTTTATCATAACTCTTTCGACCATGTCAACATTTTTCAAATTTAAAATCTTTATGAGTTTCCTTTTCTTTTATAATCATATTTTCAAGAGAAATTCTTTCTTTCTCTTTTATATTTATATTTTTTATATTATCCTTTCATTTCTTTATTTATTAATCATTTTTTTCATTGGTTCTCTAGCTTTCGTTTTCAATTTTAACCGATTTCTCATCATTCGGATGAAAATACTTGATGTTTTGCACCACTTACTTATTTTTGTTTTTTTTTTCTTTCTTTGGATATAAAATTTGTGAGTAAATATGTTCCTTTTTACTTAAGACTAACATCTTAGTATGAATCCAAAGTTGATCAAATATATTCACATGTACATCTAATGGTTAATTAAGAAAAATAAAAATTCTTGATTCACAACCATTCAAGATTATGAAATTTTATGTGAATTTATAATTTTTATTCACGAAATAATAATTTTTTAAAGATCATATTTATCTAAAAATCTAGATTGTATATATGATATTGGCATAAAAATGTTGCATTGATCATATCATCCATGTGCTATTTAATTAATACTCTTAATCTTAATATTTTCATTTTTTTAAAAAAATAAGTTATTATAATATTAGTTTAGCAACATATTCTTGATTATTATCAAGGAGTGTTGTAAAGTAACTAATGGATGTTACATACATATACCTTGCTTGGTATATAGTTTCTTTTCCCATAAAAAACAACGATAAATTTCAAGCCCTTAATACTTGTTGTATATGAATTGTCAAAGGATGCCAATTATGATAAGATGATGACCACATCTACTCTCCTATTGATCTTTTCTACCGTTTCCTTGTCAATTTCTACCTTGAGTGTAGCTCTTAGTGTTCTAAAGTTCATGTTTTGCTTTTTCTTGGCAAATTCCTACCACCTTTTATTATTGTTTTCTCTATTTCTTCTAAACTATTCAAGTAGTTTCTTGGTTTTCCTCTAATCAAATGCATCTCTTTTCTTAATAAATTCAAACATGTTTGAGATCAATTCTCTAAAATGTTTTGTGATTGATATACAAAATTCTATATATAAAACCTCGTTGTTAAAGGATTAATAAGAAAACTTATGCTTGTGCCTTGAGCAAAAGTCACAATATTATGAATATGATGATTCCTCACCTTCATCACAACTCCTTTAACAATGTCAACCCTATTCAAATTTAAAATCTCCATATGAGCTTCTTTTTCTTTTTTAATCATACTCTCAAGAGAAGTTCCTTCTTTTTCTCTTTTCTATTTATAAATTTTTCATACTATCCTTTCATTTCTTGCTATATTAATCTTTTTTCTCAATGATTATCTTCTATTCTTTTTCAATTATAATTTATTTCTCATCATTTGGATATAAATCCTTGATGGTTGGTGTCATCTACTTAATTTGATTTTTTTCTCTTTTTTAGAGATAAAATTTGTAAATGAATATCTTCCTCTTCACTTATATTATGAAGCTATTGTCTTAACATGAGTCCACAATTAATGAAATATATTCACATCTATATTGAGAGGATAGTTGAGAAAAAAATCTTGATATACAATTACTTCTGATCATAAAATTTTAAGTAAATTTATAATTTTTATTCACCAAGTAATGAATTTTTAAATTTTCATATTGATTTAGAAGTCTAGATTCTTTACACCATGTTAACTTAAAAATGATGCATTCATCTTGTTGCCCATGTGGTATTTAATTAATGCTTCTTATTTTATTGTATATGTTTTTTCAGGAAATTAGTTAGTATAGTATTGGCTTAGCAACATTGATCTTACGAACATATCAAGGAGTGCTATGAAACAACTAATTGCTACCACATATATAACCCCTACTTGGTATATAGTATTTCTTTTTAGAATATACTGCAAGTTCTTCATACCTGTTACATATGTATTATCAAAAGATGGTAATTATGATATGACTACCACCTCTCCTGGTCTCCTACAAACCTCATTTAATCTATCATTTTAATTTCTATCTTGAGTTTAGCACTTATTACTCTAAAGTTCATGATTTCTTTTTTCTTGATAGATTCCTACCACTTTTTATTATTATTATTTTTAAGAGTTTATTGCTTTTTTTTATTTCTATTAAACTATTCAAATAGTTTCTCAATTTTTCTCTTATCTGATTCATCTTTTTTGTAACAAACTAAAACATATTTTAGATATATTAAGAGTTTTTTGTTTTTGTGATTGATACACAAAATCCGATATGTCAAGTCTTATTTTCAAGATATTAGTACAAAAATTTGTGAAGGCGTCTCGAGCAAAAGTCATGATTTTAAATACAATCATTCATGATCTTCATCATAAATTTTTCTTCCATGTCAACATTGTTGAAATTCAAAATCTTTATTTAAGCTTTCTTTTATTTTATAATCACATTTTCAAGAGAAATTATTTCTCTTTTAGTCTTCTATTTATTTCTTTTTCATGTTATCTTTTTAATACTTAGTATACTAATTGTTCTTCTCATTGGTTCTCTTTTATTTTTTTCTTGAAATAAACCTTATTATTAAGGCAAAAAACGGGGTCCCCTACGGGGGATCAAACAGGTAATCCGAGTACAAGAGCTTGCAAAACGGCTCAGGGAGGGGCTCACCCCGTCCCCAGCTGAAGCTGGACCAACACGCGGCACACGCCACCCAGTCCGCCGACGCGTTGCCTTCCCTGTAAACACAAGAGATGACGAGGGCGTCGAGGCCGCGAGCATGGAGAATTGCTTTGGCAAATACACCCCTCGTGGGCACCTGGGCAATGATATCACGCACGTCAAGCATAGCGTCCGTGGAGTCGGTTTGGACCTCGATGGCCCGGACGTCTGGGAACACTAATCTGGCCGCTTCAAAGGCCTCCAAGAGAGCGTAAACTTCCATGGCTCCACTAGCTTGAGATATAATTTTCTTTCCAAGCACCAGCAGGGGCTTGCCCACATGATCCCTGGCAACCAGACCAAGACCCGCCGAGTGATCCCCAACGGCTGCATCGCAGTTGAATTTGACCCATCCAGTGGGAGGGGGAACCCAATTTTGGGCTACATTCAGTTCAGGTGAGCTGAATGGGTTCCCACAGGACATGGAGGGACGCGTTCGGTGAAGCAGAGCAACCTCAATCTGCAGCTTGCGTATAATAAAACTGTAATTAGGCCTCTCATCGTAGTGCTTCTTCGCATTGCGGAAATCCCAGATGTAATACATTGCCGTGGCAATGGTGGCAGCGTACTTCCAATTATAAGCCATGCTATGTGCTGGCGCTGCTACAAGTTCAAAGAGCCTCTGTAAATGCCCAGAGCCCTCATCAGGAAGAGGACCAATCGCCGAGATGGCTTCGCGAAGTAGGTTGCAGCGCCAGATAGCCTGTGCATGCGGGCACTCCCAGACAAAGTGTTCCCGCGTCTCATCCGCAGGACAACCCCAGATACAGTTACTACACTCGGCAAGCCCTCTGCGAACGAGCCAGACTGCGGTAGGAAGGTGGTCACCCATCAGCCGCCAAAGGAAGAGTTTCACCCTAGGCAGCACCTTAAGCTTCCAGATCTGCTTCGAATACTTCGAGTTAACTTCCGCGACTTCAGACATATTGCCACCACGCATGTGTGAGTAGAATTTTAGATTGTTGACCCGTGGCGACTCCGTTTGCAACTGCAGAAGCATGTCATGGCTGCGGGCCCAAGGCAGGTGCAAGACGCGATCAAGAAGGAGGTCACTTGCCCAAACCCTAATACTTGCTTCATTCCAGACACCCACCTCGCAGACGCATGCACTAACGTAAGTAGGCCAATCTACGTCCATGTTGATGAACGTAGGCCACAGGCAGATAGGGAGCACACCAAGCCAGTTGTCTTCAGCAAATAAAACTCCCTTTCCGTCCCCAATTCGCCACACAAAGTTAGCGAGGGCGCACGGCATAGCAGCTGCAAGAAGCCTGCAAGCAAGGGATGCCCTCCGGGGAGACTTAACAAGCGAGTGGGCAGCGCCGTATTTAGCAGCCAAGGTGCAAACCCACGGGATCTCCTCACGCCCAATCAATCTTCTGCAGTGTTTCATGGTCAAGACCCGTTGCCATGTACGCAAGTCAAGAAGGCCAAGGCCCCCCGCATCCTTAGGCAGAGTGATCTTCTCCCAGCTGGCATAATGCATCCTCCTTCCTCCCGTGGCGCCGCTCCAAAGGAACTTCCTAAACTTCCGCTCCGCCACGTCAATGGCACACTTCGGCAAGACGCAATGGCTCATCAAGTAGGTGGGGATAGAGTTGAGGACGCATTTGATCATGGCAATCCTCCCAGCAAGCGATAGATGCCTAGTGCGCCAATTCATCACCTGATCATCGATCTTTTGGAGCAGGAAATTAACATCCTTGAACTTGATTGGTTTCGCCGAGATTGGAATTCCCAGGTAAGAGAGATTCTCCCCCCGCGCCATGTGTAATTTCCTCGCAATTAGGATCTTCCTTTTGGTACTAGTGAACTTGCTGAAGAATGCCTTAGATTTCGAGAGGTTAACAGTCATACCTGTGGCTCTGCAGAACTCTTGCATGGCCAAGTTGATGGCTTGCGCAGCAGCACAAGTAGCCGAGGCATATATGAGGATGTCATCGGTGAACAAGAGGTGGGATACAAGTGGAGAGTCCTTCCCAGGGCTAAACCCCAGCAGCGACCTGGATTCATAGTTGTGGATGATGGCGGAGAGATACTCCGTCACAAGGGTGAACAAGTACGGCGAAAGGGGGCAGCCCTGCCGCAAACCACGTTGGGCATGAATCCAGGGAATCCGAGAGCCGTTAAGCAAGACTGCATATCTAGGGTTGACAATACACGCCTCAACCCAGTCGCACCAAGTAGGCGGAAAACCCATCGCCTTCAGGATGTTCATCACGCTCTCCCATTGCACCGAGTCGAAGGCTTGCTCCATATCCACCTTAACCGCCATGAGTCCAGCCCTCGCAGAGGACGAGTGCATTCGCGAGGCCATTTCCTGAGCCATAAAGATGTTATCCGCAACGCATCTACCTGGCACAAACGCACCCTGTTCACTGGAAATGAGGAAGGGGAGGATAGGCTTGAGTCTTCCAACAAGAACACGTGCAACGACTTTGTAGATAAAGTTGCAAAGGCTAATTGGCCGGAACTGCTCCGGCCTGCATGCGCCTTGAGATTTCGGAACAAGGATAACGAGGGTATCCTTCCAACAGCTAGGCATATACTTTCCAGCAAAGAAGGAGAGCACCGCTCTAATGGTGTCTTCCTGAGTAATCTGCCAATAGCCCTGGACGAACTCCGCAGTAACCCCATCCAGTCCAGGGGCTTTGTTTCTCCTAGCGGCTTTGATGGCTGCAATGATCTCCTGATCAGTGACAGGGCAGGCCAGCAAGGTTGCCTGAGCCTCACTAACCCTAACATGAGGCAGGTGCTTCAGGAAAGGCAGAGGCGTAGCCCCACCCCCCCACTTCGTCTGGAAGAAAGGCTCCAGGATATTGCTCATAGACTCCAGCGAGGTGACCATGCAGCCCGAATCATCCTTCAGCTGGGTGATGAGATTGTTGCGGGTGCGTGCAGTCGCGGCAGCATGGAAGAAACGAGTATTACGATCTCCCAGCTGAGTCCAGTGGAGCTTTGCCCTCTGCCACCACCAGCGCTCCTCCAGCGCACAGCCGCGGTGGAAGTCCAGAATTAGCTGCCCAAGCCGGCGGTGTTCCTCTTCATTTAATCCTTCCAGAGATTCTTTGATTTGTAACGTATTAATGCTAAGTTTAAGATTAGCATTAGTGCTCATAATATCACCAACCTCCAATTTACTCCAAGAGCGCAAAGCCAGAAGCGATCTGCAAAACTTGGTTGAAAGGGCCTCCATATGATTCCCCTTAGTACGCCTGCTCCAGGCTTGATACACGACCCATCTCGCCTTCGGAAACTGCAACCAGGTGCTTTCAAACTGAATGCGGCGTGAACACGCAGTCCTGCGTCCCCCCTCAATGTCAATAAGAAGGGGGCAATGATCCGAGCCAATTCGCATGAGGTGGGCAACAGAGCAGCCCGAAAATGCACGCATGCCCGCGATGTTCATCAACGCTCTATCGAGCCTTTCAAGGATTCTTGCACCCCCTTCCTTCCCATTACACCAAGTAAATTTGTTGCCAGTGAACATGAGATCCACCAACTGGAAATCTTGGATTGCATCCGCAAATTCTTGCTGCAAACTGCTGAATTTGAACTTCCTTCCCCCCTTCTTCTCACCCTGCGACATAACAATGTTAAAGTCGCCGGCCACCAGCAATGGGCCCGCAGTCTCAGCCTCCTGCATTAGAAAGTTCCACAATTCCTTCCGCTTCGAGGGGTCCCTTGGCCCATAAACAACACAACACTTGATGACAACGCCTCCCGCAATGCCCAGCTCAAGCGCCACCGCGTGCGTGAATGAGCGAATGAAATTCATCGATAGACAGCTCCTCCATAGGACAACAATGCCGGCAGACTTCCCTGCCGAAGGTTGTACCACGTAGTTCCAATCCTTGCCTAGCAAGCGATCAACATCCCTTCGCGCAAAGCTTTGAGCACGGGTTTCTACAAGGCCGACAACCCCGATCTTGCTTTCACGTACAACCCTCTGGAGAAAGGACCTCGACTTCTTGCCATAAACGCCCCTGATATTCCAAACTAGAATTTTAGTCATAAGAAGAAGAGTAGAAGGTACCTCTCCGCACCAAAGGATCATAGCACAGCGGCCAGGACTTTGGCCTCACCCCTACGCCCTCCAGGGCCAGCGTCCGAGCTTCGAACAGCTTGGGGAAATACCGCTCGACTAGCATCAGCTGCCAACATCCCCCAAGTAGAGTGAGCAATATACTGCAACCCACAAATTGCAGTAAGAAGGGGAATCCCCTAACCCCCGATGCGGAGGGCGGTTTCCTTCCGGAGGACAAGATCATTTCGAGAGATGGATGCCGTCGCCCTGCCATCATCCAACAGCGGCGCCTTACCTTTAATGTCATGCACATGGGGCTTCGATAATTCCTGCTAGTAGGCCTTCCTCTCGACTGGGAAGAACTTCTCATTCTGATTCTTCCTCTTTTGCTGCCACCCTCTCCAGCCTGGTTCGCTGTGGAAGTCATTCCCTGAGGATTGCGACTACGCGCACTCATGGCCACCTTTCTCCTTCTCGGTTGAACCACCATCCACGGGCCGAGGTTCTCCTTATTGGATCCATCGTCGCTTTCCAGGGCAGGGCGGAAATTCACACCATCAGATTCAACCTGCGAGTCCCGCAACGACGCGTTGAGGTCCCTAGGGACAGTCGGGGCGTCAGGCAACGCCCTCAAGGAGGAGGCCCCCTCAGGGCTCTTCATCAAAGTCCGCCCGTCGCCCATAACAGTCGCTACAGAAGCATTCCCCGACGCCCTGCTCTTACAATGCTCCGCAGAGTGACCCGCAAGCCCGCACAAGAAGCAAATTTTGGGAAGTCCCTCATACTCAAAAGGCTGGAAGGAGCGCCCCATAGGCCCTCGTAGCCACATGCCCGGCTTCAGTGGCTTCGACAAGTCTACCCTAATGCAAACCCGAGCAAAGGACGAGCGCTGCATGTCCGCCGTCCAGCCATCAAGAAGGATTGGATCGCCCACTGACTTCGCAATCCTCAGGATGTTCTCAACATCCCAATAGACCAGAGGAAGAGCCGGGAATCTTACCCACACAGGGGCGCGCATCGCCGTAGATGCACTAGGGCGGAATTCGGGGGACCACAAGTCCAAACCCATGGCCATGCCAGCAACTTGCCATGGGCCTCCACACCATACAGCATTTCTGTCTTCCATTGAGTCAAAATGAAGACAGAAACATCCCGAGGAGATGTCGAAGATTCGGAAGTTCTTCAAGTTCCCCCATCGTCTCTGAAGTACCCGCGCAATGATGGCGAATGGGAGGGAGCTACCATACACTTGCCCCACCAGATCAAACCTATGGAACTCAATGCGCCTTAGGTAGGCATCCTCCGACATAATGACCTCATCGTCGTCAACAGGGTCGTCCATGGATGCAGCCCTATCCTTAACGTCAACGGCAGCCGGCTTCGCAAAGGAGGCCTCTCCCTCATTAGGCATGGCAAGCTTAGACGTTAAGACATCCTTGAAGCTGACTTTATTAGCTTGAGCCGCTGCGCTGGAAAGATTCAAGTCCGGCAGGGAGGCACCCTCAGGTGCTATTACCTTCGCATTCGACGCACAGGGACTCACAGATTGATGGGCCTCCACCGTCTCAACAGCTAAGTCACCCTGCTCATCTCCAATCCGCGCCTGCGACAGCGCTGGGGGGGCCGAGGTCACACCTTCCTCAGGGGTACCTGCGTCCGCGTTGGAAGAGCTGGCCGAAGTATTAGAAATTTCAAGCTCGTGCAGGAGATACCCATCCTTCCCATCAATGACCGACATCCCAATCACCAGCCCTTTCTTGCCTTTGCCACCGATATCTAGTACACCAGCAACCTCCTCACACTCCCTGTTCGGAGATACACTACCACAGGCTTTGAACTTCCTATTGCTTTTCCGGCTTTTGGATCCAGCCATTGGACTCAATGGGGAGCCGCAAGAAGCACCCAGAAGCAGGTCAGCCCTTGCGTACAGCCCTGCAGACAACGTAGCTAAATTGCATGAAGGGAGTTAAATGTTCCGCGGCGTACCGAGACGCATTAATCTGGTTCCTCCACTACCGTGCGCAGGGCAACGGGGTACCCTGGTAGGGTTTCGGATTTGAATTTTGAAAGAGGGCAAAAGACAGAATTGCCCTCCGAGTGCGGAAAATGAAACAGATCTCGAGAATCCTGGACAACGGGATCGCGAGCTCAGCTTTGACCCGGCAAAGACCGCTTGACCTCCAAGCCACTTACATTCAAGATCCAATTACAGTGCCTCCTTCAATCACTTTCCAAGGTCCAAGCTTCCGGCTCCAGTCGTCAGCGTCGCCTACCTTCCCAGTTTCCTGCGCCTACGTCGTGGATTCGCATCAACTTGCCCACAGAATAGCCTTCCGGACGCCGGCTAATCGCCTACGCCACGCCGTCGCCTTCACCAATACTTTTCAATTGTAATTAATTTCTCATCATCTAGATGTAAATCTATGATGTTTTAAGCCACCTATGCTTTTTTTTATTTTTCGAGATAAAATTTATGAATGAATTTCTTTCTCTTCACTTATGTTGTTAAGCCTACCACCTTAGTATGAGTCAATAGTTGACGAAAAATAGTCACATGTAGATCTTGTGACTAGTTGTGCAAAAAAAAAAAAAAAATGATGCACAGCTACTCATGATTATGTAATTTTATATGAATTCATAATTGTGATTCATAAAATAATGATTTTAAAATTTTCATGTTGATTTAGAAATCAATATTCTATACATCATATTAACTTAGAAATTATGCATTCATCTTATTGTCCATGTACTATTTAATTAATGTTTCTAATTTTAATATATCTAATTTAAAAAAAAAACAATAGTTAGTTTGCAACATGATCCTATGAATGTATCAAGGAGTGTGCTAATAATTGTTACTTACATAACCCTTGTTTGGTACATAGTTTTTCTTACGATAGGTAACTAGGATAAGCGACAAACCCTTAATACCTATAGCATATATATTATCAAAATATGATAATTATGATATGACTATAAAAATATTTGTATCATAATTGATGCACAAGTATCAATTTTTTTGTTATAATAAGTATTTCACGTAACATAGAAAGATGGAAAAAAGATAGTCAGATACTATCCTTTTCATTAAAAGAAAAGACAAATGATTTTAATATGTTGTAAAGTCAAAATCTGAAAAAAAAAACTCACAAAAACTATTGAAATATAGTCACATAGACAAAAATAAGAATCTAAATTTGATGAAAATCGATTATCCTAAAACAAAAAATAAATCATTTTGTAATGTTAATTACTTTTATTGTAAAGAATCTTAAAGCTTATGAAAAGAAGATAGCATCCAAGCTACAAAGAATTTAACTCCCTCTCTTTTATGCTAATTTTCTATTTCTTATATGTTGTTTATCGATTGTTAAAGATTTTAACACAGAAGATATACGTGTAACAAACCTAAAGATGATAGATAGAATCATTGTCATTCTTTCTTTCACAACGTTATTTTTCTCTTGTTTTAAAGATTTTTTATATAGTTTTTCTTTTAAACGATATCATTTTATTTGATTTGAATTTCTCAATTAATTAACTTTCAATTTTCCGTTACCTGTTTGGAGACGCACATAAATCACTGGTTTGAGCTCATCGTCTTCTCCTAACGTGAACTTCGATAGTAACTAAAAATTAAGTATTTTATTTGATAATGACCTTATGTTATCTCCTAAGTGAAAAATGAACGATGCTCATGGTGGGCGCCGCAGTTCACACATTTAATTGATACAGTTGAATATATTATATAATTTATTATTATTATTTTGCCAGTTGATTTCCAACTCCAAATTAAATTTCTATATTATTTTATTATAGTTATGCACGTCGAATTCACGGCGCCGCAAAAGCATCCATGCATGCGCCTCAATATAAATAAATTATTACACACTCCATTTACATATTTCTTTAGGTACATAAAGAAAGGAAAATCAAGTAAATTTTCTAAAGATTATTTAATTCAATTAAAGCTTAAAAAATAATATTCATGGGTGTTGACTTTCATATATATAATTTTTTGTAGGAGTTTCTGCTTCTTATTATATAAACAAAATCATATTTAATATAGGAGATTTAAGACGTCCCATTAACGCAGCATGAGAGGAGTAGAAATGCTTTCCCTGTACGCGAATAACATCATATAGAAATATTTTTCACGTATTTGATCATTATTCCATAATTATCCCCAGAAAGCTTCATAAACAAACATAAACATTTTGAAAAAGTATGAAAAATACATAAAATGTTTCTTCACCTTAATTTCATTATCTATAAAAAGCCTTTCTTTCATTTGCTCAAGTATAGGGTTTAGAGTTAGGAAGGTTTGTTCTTTGTGGGGTTGATGTATCTATATACTAATGAACTTTGTTATCTAATTCTATTTGCAGTATCTGGAAGGAGGAAGATATAGAGAAGAGAGGCATTGGTGGTTTTTCAAATATGTCTGTGGTGTGCATGAGATTGAAGTTTTACTGCTTCAAGAGCAATGTTTGGATCGAAGGGAGCCCCATGGCCAAAGCTCCTAGCCCACACGGTTTTTCTATCATTTATTTTCTATTATTTGGCATTATCAGTTTATTTGTCAAGTTTTGTCCTCTTTATTTTCTAAAAAAAATAAAAAATGTTGCTGTTCTACTAACATATAAAATATGAGAAAAAATTAAAACAATTTCTTCATTTCTACTTAAATTTTAATATAGCACTTTTAATTTTCTTCTATAGTTTTTTTTTCTTTTAATTTAGAAATGAAAAACCGATTCTTTTAGAGTGTATTCTGAAGGAGATGGAGCTCCCTATCTTGTCCAAGGCAAGGCCACTAATGGATTGTTCTAGTTGCAAAGTCATACATTCTATAATCCTATTCCAAAACTTCTAAAAAAATAATGAGATGATATTATAATATTAGGATAGGCTTGTGGCTTGTATGACTTTGAAGCTATAATAGTCCAGAGTGGTCATCATTTGGCTTGAAGGGAGCTCCATATCTATGTTTCACATAATAATTACAAATAATACAATTTTCTTGAGAGCTTCTTCTTTATTGATACTACTATCTATTTAAAGGGTTGGAACTCCTTATCTAGTCTAAAACAAGACCATTGGTTGCTTCTTCTAGTTACAAAGTCATTCAATCCATTGTCTTATTTAAAAAATTATAAAAAAATAATCGGTTGATCGTAACAATGGGATAGGCTAGTGGCTTGCATGATTTTGAAGCTAGAGTAGTCCAACATGGTTGTCCTTTAGCTTGAACGGAGTTCCACATCAATACTTCACATAATAATTACAAATATTTTTAGAATTTCTTTTTTATTATTGTTGCTATACATTTTAGGGGTTGAAGCTCTTTAAATTCTCCAATACAATGTTATTGAGGATTTGTTCTAACTATGAAGTCTTGTATTTCATTGTCATATTTAAAAAATTCAAAGAAAACAATAAGATGGTTGTAATATTAGATTACATTTGTAGTTTATATGAGTTTTGAGCTATAGTAGCCTAACATGGCCATCTTTTGGCCTTAAGAGAACTTTGTATTTGCATTTTACATAACAATTGTAAATATAATAATTTTCGTAAAAGTTTTTATTGATACTAACTATTAATTTGGAGGAAGTTCCATGTTTGTATTTTATATAACAATTACAAATATAATTAGAGATTAGAAAATAAAGATTAGAGATTAAATATTAGAAAAATAAAATAATGCATGACATCATCTTATTTTTGAAATTCTAAGAAAATAATGAAATGATTATATTGTTAGGATATGCTCCTGACTTTGATGACTTCGAAGCTATAGTAGCTCAACATGGTCACCCCTTGGCTTGAAGAGAGATCCAAATTTGCATTCACATAATATTTTTCTTTAGATAGATTTTCTTATTGATGCTACTATTCATTTGAGAGGATGGATCCCTTTATATCTAAAACAAGGCTATTGAGAGACTAGGGGAAAAGAAAGAGAACTGAGTTGAAGAAGAGAAGTTATCCATTGGTGGCGAGCGGTCCGTCGAGAACTCTTGAGAAATGGTTCAGTCCGATGCATATTTTTGTTATATGGGAAGTTGGGTTTACGTTGGTAACGTGATTCGACTTGGTCGAGGAAGTAAGCAACCGCGTCTTTTCCCGAGTTACGTATTACTGAACGAAGAAACGAAGCATTTGTTTTGAACTTAACATATATTGAACGAGTGAACCTGAACGGAATTAATGAAAGCCGGAAGGCACGAGAAGGGGGAGGGTTGGCTTGTTGTCGCAGAACAGATGTTATGCGTCGAGATTGAAGTTTGAAGTTTGAAGTAGCTGCAATTATATTTACACTAGAGGAAAGATACAATTCATCAAAATCTTAAATAAATATCTTTTTTTATAAAGAATTAAATTTAAGATAATAAAGATAATGTAAAATTTTATGATCTAGAAATAATATATCAACAACATAGAACTTATGTAATAGCTGATATTTTGAACATTAGAATTAGTCCAAATAGCTTAACATATATATATTGAATAGGCTGAATTGAAAATTGAAATAGTTAAATTGAAATTAAGTGTTTTATCTATAGAAAATAAAAGAAAATTTCTCTATTTGACAATTATAGTGCATTAATTACAAGTACTTCAAGATCGTTTGTAGGAATTGAACTACATCGATGCTTTGATGCTTCTAATAAAATTTCTTAAGCCTAAATATATGGCTTTTTTTTATTAGTACTAAAATTACTAGTACAAACTTTTCCAACATAACAAATGTTTATGTTCATGATCTGTAATAGTCAATACGTTTTGTAGTAATACTATCAGTTCTTTATGTATCTTTTTCCTAGTTAGTTCAAAGACAAACATTTCTTGAAGGGCATAATATGACACTTTCATCCTCTCGTTATACATTTAACTTCTAAATTCTTGATCCAAAGTTATTTAACATTAATTTTTATAGTATCCTAAAATTTTGTCTTGTATGTTATATTAATAATATTGAGTTTTGATTAATTCAAATATGAGTTTGTATTTTTTAATAAAATAAAATTATACTTCTAAAATATTATTTTTATTGAATAAAATATTATTATTTTAATCTTATATCGAGAAGAATATTAAGTTTTCAAATAAAGTCAAAGATTTTATTTAAGTATATTATAGAAAAAGTGTTTGATAAGAATATAATAACTGTGAGTTTATAATTTTGAGATATTTAAATAATTAGTCATAATTTTTTTTTTAAAAAAAAGACAAATATCATTATATGATTTTTTAAGGGTATATTGATAAATTTGGCAAATTAATCTTATTGCCATATCTAAGATGGAGATAAGTCTTTAAGATTAAGAGAGAAAGAAACATAGTAGTGAGAGAAAGTACAGAGAAAGAGGAAAGAGAAAGAGAAAAAAAAGAAAGAAGAACAAAGGGGAAAAAAGAGAAATAGGTGTTCTTAGTTATAAAAGTAAGAAGAGTTGTGTTGCTTCTATTAGAATCAAAGCAGTAGAGAAGATCTAAGGGGAATATGTAGTCATTGTTGGGAAACAAAGAAAAATCTAATGTAAGAAATATACTTGTTCTTCTTTTTATTTAACAAAATTTATGTGAGAATTTGTAAGATTTTTAGCTATAATATGTAACAGAGTGTGATTTTACTTGGAGAAAAGCTGAGTGAGTTTGGTGAGTTTTATTTCTATTTGGAGTAGGAATGTACTATACATTAGACCTACGTATGGTGCATTAAGGCTTAAGTAGTTTCAAAGAGGATGTTGCATGTAAGGTCCAATAAGTTAGTATGATGTCTTGAATAAGGTTATTACACATTAACTTCAATTTATAATATATTTCTTACCTTTTTTCACCTATATTATCCTCTAATTTCTATCAAAACTTGAATACTTATGTTGAAGGTAAGGATATTAAACCATTTCTTATGTAAAGAATAACAATACTACAATAACTTTCTATTTATTTTCTTTCCTATATTATATTACATAACATCTATAATTTCTTTAGCTATAAGTTTAGCTTATACAAAATTATCATCAAACGTTTTACTTATATTGCTTATCCTTACATGATGAGTGCCTAATCTTCCTAATTGCCACTCTAATTTACTTCTCTCTATGTAATACTGACATTTTGTTATCAAATAAAAAGAATAAATAGTGATAAAATGCTCGAAAAATAAATATGAATAATAAATAATATTTAGGTGAAAATAATAAAAAAAATAAACTATAAATAAACTAAATCAAATAATATCATGGATAAGTAACATATTATACTCATAAACAACCACAAGTCACTAATATTTTGTTGAAACAAAATAAAGCTTAGTATTGGACATTCTTGCATATGGTTACCCCTTTATACAACCATGTATGTATGTATAATAGAAATAAAGATGAAAAAACTGTGCACACACACACACACACATGCACATATATGTGTGTGTGTGTGTGTGTGTGTGCACACAGTTTTTTCATCTTTATTTCTATTATTACTAACTTGTTTTTTTATTTTTTTCTTTTCTTGTCTTTCACATATTTATTTATTTATTAAGGTATTGTTTGTCCTTAATATCACTATCTCATAATTTCTATTTTTGTGTTTCTTTTTGTCTATTCAACATCACACCATCATGTAGACCACTAATTGTAGGCATATGATCATGACATACTGATACATTAAGGCCCACACCATATACTAGACTCTAATGCAAAGTCATGGCTAGTTTCTAGTGTCAATGAGTACATGATCTCTAATGTTAACTTATGTCCTTGTATATTATGAGTTCCAATAAGTAATATTTCTTTAATACTAGCTCATGACCTAATATATTATGTGTTTAATCATTTCTTGGATCTTGTGTTAATATTTTAATTTAACTTTTTCTCTTTTTCCTATTTTTTTATTCACTATTGGATAGTACATTTGGGGGCACCGTGTTTCACTTTTATCATGCCCCATCTAGCTTGATCTTAATAAAACTCAATACAATACCTAAATAATATCAGATTATTAGGTAAAAAAAAGATTAGTAATCTTAAGGACATAATTAAAAATTTGTGTGAAGGTGATGATTCGCAAATCTATATATCATCAGATAAAATAATTATACAATATTAATGCACATGATCTTAAAGGTGCTAATAGAATAGAAGCTAAAATAATACATAGATACAACTTCAATAAACTAAAAGTATAATATAAATAGTCATATACAAAATATCTTTCACAAATCTTACAAAGAAAAATTCTATGATACTTAGGGTCTTAAGCTATTCTTTAAGAACTTCTCAATTCTATGAATTTTTTTATCTTAACCTATAATAAAATTAGGTAATGAATATGATATACTTAATAAGTAAACTATTAGCTATATGCAATAAATAATAAAGAAGTGTAGCAATGTAGTTGATAAATAAAGGTAAAATATTAAGTAAAATAATACATTGCAATATTTAAAAGATATGATGTGCTAAATTACTACATATGTACTTGTATACATCATTGTCATGTATATATGTAATCATCTCATAATATTATCATCATATTATACTTATATTATATTTTTTATTTTCTTTCATTCATATTCATATTCATTGCTTATTTCTTTTGTTTTGTTTCTTACTTTTTTTTTGAAGTCTTGATTATCACACCCTATTCAAGTTAACAAGGTAAACCCAACCAAAGAATGATAATTAAGAACCTTAACTTGTATCTTTAAGGATATCCTAATATTGTATCATGACATATATAAAAAAATATAAATTTATAATTTAAAAATGAAAATTATATAAAATTAAATCCTTGCACAATTCTCTTTACATAAAAGATTATTATTGATAACAAATAATATGTATTAAAAAGAAACTCTAAATCTTATTAACTGATAGCTAACCTTAATTCCTATCTCTCTCTTTATTAATGTTTTGTGTATCTAAAAAATATAATATCGTGAAACGAGCACAATGCTATGCACATGAATGCTAAAGTGAAAGCGTAATATTAAATACCAATAATTAAAAATAATGCATATTGTGAAATCATATTATATAGGAATTGATAAGCAAATTATAGTATTTTTTATTTCTTTTCTCTTCTTTAATTAATACAAGCCCTTTCCTATTTGGGCATAGAGCATGATCATATACTACAATCGTAGTTAGAGAATGCCTGTCTTGTCATGTAATCAACATATTGTTCCAAAATCTTAGCTAAAGAATGACTCCCTCATCATGTAGTGTGTAATCATATAATTACACAATCCTATCAAGAGAGTGAATATTGAGCGATATCTTAAAAAAATAATTAGACAATGAGTGACTCATAACATAATTCTATATAGAGGGACAAAAAGATGAATTATCATATATTGGCTATTATGAGAGTGATTTTAATATTTATATGAGGTTTCATTGTTTCAAAATGTTGATATATCCTTTAAGGGCATGGTCAATGTGGGTCAAGATAAGATTATCTAATAAGATAATATCTCAATATAGTAAGATCAAGATATCACATATATTTTATGTATATTTTTCTACTTTCATTTCCTTTCATTCTCCTTTTAATCATTATTCTTTCACTTTATAAATTTGTGATAACATAAACATGAATCATATATTAGAATAAGAAATTAAGTACATGAATATGCTTTATCTTCTTATGAATATGCAAATTTAATCTAATATTAACAAAAATATATCTTCTTCTATCATGATTTCTAAATTATGTTATATTACTATCAATGTATATAAATATATTATCATGAAAAATTAAATAACATATTTCTAACTCAATTGACATTATGATAATTTATCATAATTCATGCTTTTAGAGTTATTTCATCTCACATCAAGACACACACACACATACAAACAATGTACGAAAAAAGTAATTCATATGAACAAAATATGACTTCTATAGCAAAATAATATTTTATTCAGATTCCACCTATCTCAAAGATAACCACTAGGTTCTCCCTTTGTTTCAAAGTGGTTTTCTATAATTTACCCACTTTTTCACATTAAAATCTTACATAAGTTTTTTCATTTATTTGCTTGAGACCTTCAAAAAATGTATTTTCCAAATCTCTTATTCAAAATGAAAATACCTTATTTTGATGTGTTTTATACATGAAACTATACCCACACAAAACATTTCATCCATTTGCTTATAAGTATAAAAATAATTCTTGAAAATTCTTTGCTAGAAACCTCAATTTCTACCTTTGCAAGTGGTTCCACCCTACATTTCTAAGTGGTTCTTAATGACAAATAGATGTAAACATATGACTGACATAAATTTTAGGAATTTGGTCATCTAAGTTTTTTCTCACATTTTCTTTTGCAAAATTGGTTGCCTTCCAACTAAGTTTAAGTTAATTTTAACACCACCTTCCTATGATAGCTAAGAACAAAAGCTTAAAAATAATTGCAACTTTTACGAATAAAATAAAAGAATTGCTTATCTCCTTCCCTTGACTTCTCTTTTCAAAGTTTGTTAAATGCAACTAAAATCGTCAACCAAACCTTAAGGCTTTTGGAAAGGGGATATTAAATGGCATTTAATATGAACTTGGACCATACTTATAACCTCTAAAGTTAGTTTAGAGAAACATTACGTTTACATTTAAAAATATAGGCTTTTGGCTTCATGTGGTTGTTCACGACTACATAATGACTTTTTCTGGTTAGCTTCTTGGTGACTTATTTTGATTGCTAATATCTCATTGTGGCAAGGATGGTTAGTTGAGAGGAGTTCAAACTAAATTTGACTTTTGTTCTCTCAAAATACAAAATAATTTTTACAAATATGTCTAACTTTATATCAACATTATAAATAACACAATTATGTCTTAAATTAAAGAAAAAAATAATTTAAGGCTTTTAGGCTTAAAATAAGTGTAAATAAAAGCTTTTTTAGGGTTATTAGGGTTTAAGAATTTTGATTATTTGAGTTTATTAGAGTTTGAGAAATATAAACATGCCAATCTTTATTTCATCATTTAAACACTAAAATTGATATTATAATACATCAAACTTAAAATTAAATTATATCAAATTTAAGAGAGAGAGGGTCACACTTATTCTATTATCTCTACTTCGTGGACCCATATCATATCTCTATCTTTGAATTAGAGTATCTTATACTAATAGTGAAGCGAACTCTGCTTATCGCGTTTACAGTCTAAGTGTTTCTCACAAGAGGGGAGATCTCATCATTTATCATTGAAGCACCATCCATATGGCATAGTATCCTCAATATGGGTTGGACAGCTACAAGATAAGATCATAAAACAAATCTCAATATTTCTTATTTCATCTTTCTTAGAACTTTTACAAATGAATCTATGTCATACAATATGCTCACATCATATCACATTTCACAATAATATTTAGAGATAATTTAATAATTTAACTAAATTACATCATAATTAGTTAATTATTTTATTTGATGGCTCTATAATGCAAATTCTATTATTTTCTTTTTCCTTTATCCCATCCTTTTATTTCCTACACAATATCTAATTCATTCTACCAATTGTTATTCAATTACGACTCTTAAGGTTTTCAAACTTCATATACTTTGTTTAACACTTTTGATAATTTCACAATTCACAAATTATATCTTTTTCTATACAATAAGTGTACATAAACATTATTACAAAAAGCTACTAAATTCTCCCAAACATTCTATAAAAAAAACACTATTCATTTCTTTTCATCATATCATAAGGTTCCCTTATTGCACCATATGATACATGTATTTTTCTATAAGAATGAACTGATCTCCTACTATTCAAGTTGATTGTATAGTTTGATGGTTCCATCATATGCTATAATATTCATAAGGCATCATGTGATGGTATGATAAAACCATACATAACATCTAAAATTTTTTGTATATTGCAATGAACTTATCATATATTAAGTTCTTCACAAAAACCACACAATGATCTGACCAAACTATCTTCTACTCTCCAACTATAAGTTAAACATATTGTATAATATTTATTATCTTACCTTCAATTTCCTAAAAAATTAAGGGTATAAAGCTACTATCAACAAAGTTAATATATGATACTTTTGGAATTATTCTGACATCTAAATCCACTGAAAAAAAAATTTAGCCTAAAATCCTTTACTTATTGCACTATCTTTTGAACTTATCATATTATTCATTTAAGATGATCGTATGGTATGTTCAACTATGTCATATACAAAATATGGCTCAAAAACTTCAACTTCAAAAGTTTGACCCAAATCTCATCCAAAAGAAAAACTAAAGCATGAGTAAGTCACAATGCAATAAAGTAGCATTCTAAAGAAAAAAAAATTTCAAGTAAAACCATATTAATGATCCCTTTCAACAAAAAACACGATCTAAACTCTTCTCAAACTCTTCCTCTTATTCTTCCCTCCCTCTCACCAAGCTTTACTTCCCCTCAACTCTATAAACCACAAGTTTTGCTCACACAAATTTTAGCAAAACTAAGCTTTGAGGGTAATGGATAAGTTTGTCATTTATAATAAATAAAGAATTAAATAAATATTCTTTTCATTTTTATTTTTTAAATGAAAATTTCAAATTTCTTTAAAAAATTACAAATAACGTATTAGTAGATTCTTTTCCCTCATACTATCTCATGATATGCCCAAATTTCATATTTGACTATAAATATTATGACATGCTTTTTAAGACATGTTAATTATGGTTTTGCATAGCCAACAACTAATAATAAAATCACAAAAATTATAAACTTATCATGATTAGATTCTTTATGAAGAGTTCTTTCTAATGGTATACTTAAATAAAAAAATTCAACTTTATTTGAAATCATAGTATGTTTCTTAAAATAATTTTAATATATTAATATTTTAATCAATAAACACAATAATTCAAAAAAATTAACTCTATTTTATTAAAATATCCATGATTACATTATAATGGATTAATCCTATAACTTTCAATATTTAACATAGAGAAATTTAAGAGTGTTATTATCTTCCTTTATATAAAAATTTTATCTTAAAATTCTAAAAAAGTTTGGTATTTATTGATCATGTCACCTTTTATTTCCTACATAGCTTCTCTCCCTACTTATCTTTGCCATAAGACTTTAATTATTGAAATAATTTTATTTTTTAATACTTTTTTCTTTTATCTAAAATCTCAACTGGTACCTTTGGATAAGTTAAATTTAGCTAATTTTAATACCTTTAGTATCATAGCTAACTATGTGTTAAGGAATTTATATATATCTTTTTCAAGTTGACAAATGAAATACAGTATGAATTTGTGACAACTTTAGTTGTAAGGCTACCTTGTCAATTACTTGTCCAACTTTTTCTAAATTTTGAAATAAGACAATAAATCTTGGTTTCCCCTTCCCTGAACTTTCAAATCATAGAACACCTTTTATTGGACTAAATTTCATAAATATATGCTCACTTTCTTGAAACTACATTGGTTTGTTCTTCAAATGAAAATACTTTTTTTGACTAAGTAGATTTGTTTTCATCATATCTCAAATAATTTTTATCTTTTTTTTGTAGCTTCTTCAATAAATTTAGGACACAAAATAAAACTTTTTTTCTTCATTCTAACATAAAATGTGATTGACATTTTCTTCCATAAATAATTTCATAGGGTTCCATTTCAATACTAAGTTGATAACCACTTTTAAGCAGAGGAGGTGTCATTTTTGTGTCGTTTGTGTAAAGAGTTGGTCAAGAAACTTTTCATTTATATGTTTTATGAATTGATTTTGTTTTGGTTTACTTTGTTATGTGGTCATGTTTTCATGTTTATGTAAGGAAAAGGGAGCAATAGTGATTGGGAGCAATTCAGTTTTATTAATGGTAGAACTCTGATGTTAGTGTTTGTTTGAAGAGGGGAAGGAATGTGTTATGCCCCCATCTAACTATATACTTAATACTTAATATAAATAAAATTAAATGTAAATAAAAATCATGTGAGGACATAATTCTTGAGGACCAAAAGGTGAAACAAATGTTTCTTCAAATTTTAATAAAAACTAATAATAGTAGTGTTTATAAAAACTCTATTGCAAAAATAAAATCAACTCTAAAATGAACATAAAACCAAACTCTTCTTGACTCTCATATCTCAGAGTATTGCCCTCATCTAAGGCATCAAAATCTCAAAACTTTAGTATAGTAGATGTATAACCTATGATATAACTATTAATATGATTTACAGAGCTCAATAGATAAATTCAAATAACTAAACATAAAAAGTGATAATAAATAGGTAAGTATGATGAATAAAAAAAATTATACTATGAGAAATGATGATAAATCACATTTAAAAATTTAAAATCATAATATATATCATTTGTATTAGAAGTAAACAAAAAAAACATAAATATCAAATTTTCTTTTTTTTTTCAATTCTCAATATTTATTTAATCATTAGTCTCAATTATTTTGAATTATTATCTTCATCAGATCTAATAATCATACCAATAAATGATATCTAATTGACATCTATTCCAACTATCCACATAACATTAGAGAAATATTTGATTCAAAGATAAATACCTTGCAATCTAACATGTTGGGCCTAGTGCAACCAAATAGGTTGGTACTTACACTCTATAATACATGTTGGGTCTAGTATAATCCATATATATA
Organism: Vanilla planifolia; assembly: GCA_023846275.1. Lineage (NCBI taxonomy): Eukaryota > Viridiplantae > Streptophyta > Magnoliopsida > Asparagales > Orchidaceae > Vanilla > Vanilla planifolia. The sequence continues at coordinate 11,110,548 of CM043866.1, read as the reverse complement.
TTATGGCTATATCCTAAGATCATAGTACATATATAAGACAAATATCTAATCTAATGATAGATACCTTATAACCAAACATGTTGGGCCGAATATTGAAGATAATGTCTCTAAGAATATGATTTTTATTATAATTTATCATAAGTTAAAACAATTATGTCAGTACATGTACATGAAATAGATATACTAGTTCAAATATTAAAGCTAGTATAGATTTCATTCCATTTGAAGTATTATTTATGTTCCATTCTTCTTATTTAATTATTCTTTTATGATGCCATTTAAGAAAGTCAAAAAATATTGAACCATATAATCAATAGAGCCAGGTATTAAGTAACGTAAAAAACTATAAGAATCATGCTAAACTATAAGACAAAAAATTTTCATCATAATAAAATGTATTTAAAAAATGTCAAAATAATATTATCATGTTACAGCATATGTTATCAAATTTATTTACTTGAATCTAACTATAGTATTCCCTTCTCAACCTTTATCTTTATTAATTTTCTACAATGTTATAGGCATGTAAGGGTTAACTTATATCCTAAATTTAGCAATTTTAATGAGTATTTAAAATTATGTAAATTCTTTTTTTGACCATTAAGTTGTTGCCTGAATTATACTTATACAATTCCCTAATTGTATTGTATGATTATCTAAAACTAAGAAATCTACATGATATCATATTTGTATAATTTTATTATCATATCATATGATCCCCCAACTTTCTTTATTACTTACCCTATTTGTTTGGTCCAATCTAAAAATTTGATATGATTATCATATCGTATGATAACAATATCATACTAAATGTTCCTATTCAACCCCTTATATTTTAATATATTTCTTACGATCCTCTTATACGATTCATACAATCATACAATATGATATAAAGAATTTTTTAATGATTTATACATATGATTAATCTCATCGTACTGAATGATTTTACTTTATTTTTATTTATTTTTATTAACTTCATCCCATTATTTAACTGATATGATAAGAGCATCATACCAAACAATCTTGTTTTATTAAACTTTATGCCTTGAAATAATACCAATCTGACCAACTTTTCTTAAACTAAAATAAATCATATATGACAATACCCATAGTCTTATATGATTAACCTATTCATGCAACAATAATTATATGGATCATAATAGTATCATCAAAAAGAACATCTGGTATGATTAATTTTGACAACCATTATATAGCTCTACCAAAAGCTCATTATATCGTACGATGATACCAACATACTATTACAATATACTCCTATAGTGAGGCAAACCCAATGCTGCTTAAATAGAAAATAACTTTAGAACTTACCTCAATAGTGATGTTGAGCTTTGTTACTCTCCTTGAATGGCTCAAAAGCTCTACCTCCTATTTGTTTTGCCTACACAAAAGAAGCACAATAAAGCACACGAGTTTCACTTGGACTTAGTTCTCTTAAACTCACTCGAAACATTTATAGGTTATGATGGTCAGCATTACTTTAAGCTCCTTATTAGATTAGGAATATGGAGCGAAAGTGTAACAGCCCTAGTTTTCTTTTATTTGTATTTTTTATATTTTTTTTTATAGAAAGAGCTCTTTGAGACGAGTCCAACGATGGTAAGTTTGTAATTTTTGGAATTTTGGATAATTAATTATGAATTTTTAAATTTTGGATATATTTGTAATTTCAGGATTTCAGATCCGGGATATATCTGCAATTTAGGATTTCCGATTTAGTTTAAAATCGGATGGCGGAAGGTAGATTTGTAATTTGGAAAAGTTCAGGGGGTGTTCTGCAAAAAAATCACGAACGTGTCGGTACAAGGCGAAATCAACACATACGTGTCCAGTCCGGGTGAATTAATCCCCTTAAATACAGAAGCGGTTTGGAAAAGTTTTAGCGATTGCGAAAAGCTGCCGGAAATTTAACGGAAGCTCGGAAGCTCGCCGGAAAAACTGCGGCAAGGTAAGATGGTTCGTTTTATTTTGCTGTATTGGGGTTCTGTTGAGTGGGGGGAGAGTAAGAGAGGCCGGCCGAATGTTTATTTTCGGCCGGAGACGTATTGGGTTGCCGAAGGAGTGGCCGGAGTTGTCGGCCGCGAGATGAGGAATATTTTTCCGGCAAATTGGTCGTCGAGGAGTGCGAAAGAAGTCGAAAGGAGCTTGGTAATTCCGGAGAGGGATTCGGGGAAAAGAGAAATTTACCGTGGAAGCGGCTAGAAGCCGCCGGACGCGAACGGCGGCGAGGAGAGAGGGAAGCAGCGACGGGTGAGAAACAGGGATGATCCTGTTTGAACTGGTTCGGGTTAACCGAACCGGAAGGCGCCCGGTTCGGGCTGAGGCGGAGGAGAGAGAGAGGGAGAGAGGAGCGGTTCAGTCGGCTGAACCGCGGAGCTGAACCGCAGGCCGGTTCAGCGGAGGCGCGGTCCAGGCGCGGCGAGAAACAAGAGAAAAATTGGGATTTTTGGGGATTTCGGGAAGTGTTTGGCAGGGCTTTTAGAAAGCTTTTCTGCGTGCGCGGTCCAGCGGGCGGTTCAGTGCCGCGTAAGCCCATTTTTGGGATTATTTTGGGGTGTGTTTGGGAAAGCTTTAAGAAAGCTGTTTTTGTGACTTAAAACCTTTTTATTTATTTTAATTATTTTGCACATGTGACCTTGTAGGGACTCCAGAAATTGAGAATAGAGGTCCTGCAATAATAGATCCAGGTAGATAAATTCGTAACCTGTGATATAGCACAATAGTATTTATTTATATTTCGATACATGGTTTCTTACGGGCTGCATTACAGTTTTTCTTTACATGACTTTTATCTCATGGCTTGATATATGTTTTATGGTGTTATTCTCTGATTGAACTGAAAGCATAAAAGATGACAAAAAGGAAATTGAAACAAAAAGCATAATATGAGATAAAATATAATTGGTTGGACATATTGATATGGTTTTGGCATATTTATCACATGTGTGACATGGTTGGAAAAAAAAATTGAAAATTTGATTCCTGGAGACATTATCCTCACCACTAGGCCTAGCGGATGAGATCGCAGGGTATCGATCTTCGGATCAGATATCTGCCTAGTGTGTATGTGTACCATGACCTTCGATATATTGATGACACCAGGCCTAGTGGATGTGATCGCAGGGTATCAGTACTATACCTGCCTGGTGGCACTAGGCCTAGCGGATGAGATAGCAGGGTATCGGTCTTCGGATCAGATATCTGCCTAGTGTTATGACTGGATGGATGCCGGCTGAAGGTCATTTGATATGATGATTGGATCCAGAGGATAATGATTCAGAAAGGAATCGGGCCCAGTAAGTATATAACATATAAAATAATGGAAATGGAAATTTGGTATACATGTTTATCTGGTTTACTTTTGATACTGCATGACATTTGATAAGAAGGTATTCATATGGTTTATTTTTCACCGCTTATGAGATGGATTTTGTTTTATCATGTTTCACGGCTTGTCTTTTATATCTGGAGATTTATTTTACTTGGTTACATAATGGATTTATCTGCTGAGATATATATGTCTCATTAGTGCTTTATCACAGGTCATGTATCCACTACACCGAGAGCTGGGGATTATAATAGTACAGGAGAGGACTATACTCCTGACATGTGAGAGGGGATAGATTTATGGTGGGAGTGGATTTGGTTTCATTTTGGTACTTCAGTTTTGTGGTTTATTGTATATATATATACAGTTTAATATACACATGTTTTCATTTCAGCTCCATGGTATGGATATGGTTAAAATGTTTTAAAAAATATACCAGATTGGTTCGAGGGTTAGAATTGTCTCACCGTCGGGTCCCCACCTAGGCATGGTTTGTCCTCACTCGAGATTATTTCTTATGCAGCATCCTTAATTTACTGTAGTTGGTAAGATGGGGTGCCTGACAGAAAGCAACTAAAAAAAATATATTTTTGTAATCCTACCTAGACCACCACCTTATGAAATCCAAAAGTTTTGTTCTAAATGATTAGCATGACTTTTTTACAAAACTCTTAATATTTCATAATTTATAAACCTATCCTTCACTTTTTTGATTTTTTTTATTCACTACCTTTTAGAAATTATAGATATACCTCATCAAAATCAAACATTTATATGTTTATAGATCTATCATATATTAATTGATTTTGATTTAAGCCAAAATTTTTTAACTTGCAAATCAAATCTAGCACATCTGACATTTTTATGTATACGAATCTATCATCTACTAATAAGATCTAATATAAACTAAAATGTTTGAAATTATAAATCTACCATGAGTGATCATTTAATAATTACATTTATACCTACATCTTTAAAAATTCATAAGAAATTTTTTAGGTCTCTAAAAACTATAAACATAATATAGTTGAGTTTATCTTAGAGAATTCTTTTTATTGATATATTCAAATAATATTTTTTAAAATTTAAACTTATTACTTACTTTTTAATGTTTTATTATTATTTCAATATTTTTTGTATAAACATATCTTAAAAAATAATTAGATAAAGCTCAATCTGACATAATTACAATCTTCTTATCTTAATTCTAAGATTTCTCTTAAGATAAAAAATGAAGAATGTTACAAAAGGTGTTGGTCACATTAGAGAGGATTGAAATGAGAGAGAGAAGATTAAAATTTTCAATTGATTTTATTTTTACCAAACCAATGTGCTATATTGCAACAAACCAGATCAAACCTAATGTCAGATTGAGTGCACATTTGTGCATGGGTCCCACAAGTGGTGGACTATCCAATATAAGTTTTCATAAACTTGTGGTTGACTGATTCAAGAACTTGACCAAATTTGGTCTATTGTTAGTGAATGACAAAGAAGAGCATGGAAGAGAAAAAAGGGCATTTGAAGAAATAAGCAAATATGATTAAAAATGAAGGAAAATAGAATAAATAAAAATAAATAAAATAAAAATATTGGAAAATAAATTAGAATAAAATGGTTCAAAATGTAAAATAATAATATAAAAAGTATAAAATATTGAAAAGGCAAATTTTGTGAAAAAGATAAGTTGGGACTTAAAAAGAATTTGATAAAACTTATATAGGTAAATATTAATGATTTAATGTGATAATTAATATGAGATTAAGAGTGGTTAAATAAAAAATATTATGTAATTTTTTGTTAGAGGAACTATATAATAATTGTTGTGTATGTATGGTATTGTAAGAAATAAAAAAGGATAAAACATTTGATAAGAAAATGCAATTACAAATTTAAACAGGTAAATATAGTAACTTGTAATATAAGGCATATTAATATTTTGTATTTTTTCTTTTATTTTGATCTTCTTATTTCAGTAATGTAACATGTTTTTGGTAATGGTTTCATAGATATCATAATATTTATATTGCCATATCTTTGTTTTGTTATGGTATGAAGATAACATAAAATGGGTTGTAAAATATAGAAATATATAAATGTTGGTTATGATATGATTGAATATGATTTGGATATACCTTACCATACATGGAATAAAAAACTAATATGATTCTTTTCTTATGACACTATCATTAGGACATGTTTGCCTCATTATAGATAATGACCTTTGGATAATGTTATCCTATATACATATATTTAAGATCATTAGTATTATATGTATGATTGTTGGGCAACATTACACCATTATATTGGTTGGATGTGGACAAAGGTCATTAGAGATTTATAATTAGATATTAAGAAGAATAGTTATAAGAAAATTAGACTTATGATTAAATAAAATATTAAAAATTTGAAATCAAATTAAAAATATGTGCATGGTTTTATCTATTATCATTTTTGTTATCTGGTTTCATCTAGTATTTTATGAGTATAGTTTTACGTGAAATTTTCATTTTTAAGTGGGATGTCTCCTTTATTACTTCACATTACAAAGCTATATTTTCTTCATCGTATATTAATATTTTTAATGGTTATTATATTGGATTTATTTATTGAGATTATTATCTTACTAATATTACATCACAAGTCATGCATCAACGATACCAAGAGATGAGAAGGTAAACACTATAAAGGAGAATCATAATTCAATTAAAGAAGAGTAGGTAGATATTTTATATAAAGTATGTTTTAATTGTATCTTGATTATAGTACTTGTGTTTTTGGTTTATACTTACACTATTCTATATAGAAACAATATATGAATAGATGCACATGACATTTTAAAAAATTTGAATTTTATTAAATTATTTAGGTTATGATTTAGGTTGTAGTCTTTAGCCTTATCATCAGGTCTTTGTTTAGAGTTTTGTGTCATCACTTTCTTTTATTATTCATATTCTTTTTATTTTTTTAGTTTAATAAGTATTAAGATATATAATGCCTTCATAATATTCCATTAATACCTTATATTAATTAATAATATTCTTATTAATTTTAAAATATCATGCTCTATTATTTTCCAAATAACTCTTATGCTCATAATTTTAATTTCTTTCATATTTAATTCCTTTTATATCATTTCATTACATCACATAAACTTTTATAAGGTTTATCTGACCTTCTTCCTTTTTTATCTTTTTCTTTGCTTATTCGTTTATTTTTTCAATTTTGTTTCACATCATATTGATATATATACACACATATATATTTATATATGCATTATTATTCACATAATAAGCCATTATATAATTTAGATGTACACATTCTTCCTATATTTCATATCATTTCACGCATGTATTAATACATGTGATTATTTAATATATATACGTGAATCAATGATTCCATGTTATTTGCTCTAATTCATGCAATGCAAGAGGTATAAAATAATAGTTACATTATAATTATTTTAGTTTACATAACTAGATCCTTGGAGAGGATTATCTTAGTATTTTGTTTTTTTACATTTTTCTTCTTACATAATAGAGATGGCACACACATTAGTTGCGATATACTCATTTCAAAAGACAAATGTTTAATTATTTATCTTATTTGCAAAAAAATTATAAATACTACTACTTTTCAAAATTCAACTCTTTTAAATGTTATTATGTATGATAACAGAGAACTACTAATTAAAAGAATCATACATGTAAAGCCTTAGGATCCCACTCTCTGTGTCTCTTCATGCATGCAATGCTAATGACTTCTCAACACGATATACTAAGGATTTTATATACACTTTTTCTATCTCCCCATAAACTTATTTAAAAGATAATTCTAGATTGCAACCTTCATAAAAAATTGGGAAAAGATATGTAAGATAGGTTTAAGTAACATAATTCCCTCATCTACTTAATATTAGGCATGAGCTAAGTAAAGTCGTTACCCAAGATAAAATAAATGATCTCTATCTTGAAAAAAGAATTGATAATTATTGATACATCATAATGGTTTCTCAAGAAAACTTATTAATATTAAAACAAAAAAATTAAAGACTAGAAGAAATTAAAATAAATAAACATAACCTTGTTGCCTAACCAAATCTTATCTCAAGTACAACTTCTTCTTTCTAATCTTCTCACTACAACAAAAAACCTTCTCTTTTACTCTCCAAACTCTACTCATCACTTTTCTCCTCTTTTTTTGGCTTGACACAAACTTGCCAGAAGTTGTTGAACTCTTCCAAAAAAATGTTAGAAAGCTCTTCTCATTGGAAAAACTCAACCTTCATGAAATCTCCCTTTCCTCTTTCAACTTAGGCTTGCAAAAAAGGATTCAAAACATTTTGAAAAGTTGATCTCAAGAATTTTCCCAAAATTCTCTTTTTCTTATAAAGTAGGTGATGGGACAAGGAAAAAGACATAAGTATTGTTATTATTTTATATATATATATATATATAAGTAATTAATTTTATCCTTTAATCTCTTTATTTTCAATAATTTACAATAAATTCAATTTTGATATACAATTCAATAGATTCCTCATGACAAACTATATCCAAAAACATATTCATCGATAAATTCTAGAATACATTCTCATGTACAACTTTTTAGACTTTTTAAAATAATATTATTTTATTTTAGTTTAAGAGAATATAGAAATATTAAAATCAAATACTCATGTTAAGCATGGCACTTGAGAAAAAAGAATATGGGTTGTTACAAATTCAAGATAGTTGCAAGCTAGAAAGCCATCCTATAGTTTATTCTCCTCTTTGTTAGTTACTTATACATAAGCCAAATAGCATTCACAAGCTTTTTATAATAGCTTTTTTGCCTTCAGTGAAAATATGATAGGTATCTTTTGTCTCTTACCAAAATTGATTACATTGTTTCCAACAAGCATATCTATTTTTATCATCCTTTTCCATAGTGAATTATCAATTAGTCTATACTCCATATTATATAAAATTCCTTTAAGTTGATTAGAATCAATTAAGATTTGAAATATTTCTCATTGATTCTAATGTCCTTAATGTAATTATTCTTTTCAAACTCTTCTCTTTATAGTTAATATAAAAGAGTGTGATGCTTCAAAGTGAAATGAAAATTTTGCAAGTATATTTTCATAGGCACCTGTGATCACCTTTTGAGATGTTGGAGTTTCCTTTTACATAATTGCATAAATTCACAATCACATCATCTAAGTAGTGTTAATCACACAAGATGATCAACATTTTATCTTCTACCCACCAATTTTTTCTTTTCATTTACAATGTCACCAAAACGAAAATTGCAAAAATTTTCTTATATGAACTTAAACTTTTTAATAATTTGAAATTAAGTTGCATGAATCTACTCTCCTTGACATTAAACAAACTTTTGAATCTAAAACTTCTAAAATTGATCCACTTTAGTCTATTTCCTTATTAAATTTGTGTTGACTCTATATATTTTCATATTCATAATTTTAGCTCTATTATTAAATATAACAATTCATTTTCCTACAATGAATTTCATAGTAATTCGAGTTTTAATTTGCATAAAGTTTTTAAATCTAACTTTTAGTTTAGAAAGTATGTTTATTTGTTAGGGAACATCAAGACTATTAATATTATTTACATGTCTAGAATAAAAAATATACTCAATTAGATACTTTAAGTATTCATATGACTAAACCACTACATCGGTTAGTTAGAAGACGTATGCAACTAGCTTATCTAATCATGTATATAGATAGACCACCTAATATCTTGACTATTAAAAAGAACTTATAAAGATTAATATTCATTCTTATGAAGAATTCTTTGGAATACAATTCTATAGGACAAAGTTTTTTATATTTGGTTGAACTAAAGTCAAGTGGGCTATATAAGGAGGTTAATATTAAGCTAATCCATGAAAGTAGAAGGTTCAATTTTGTTGCTTATCATAATCACGTTATTGATAATAGTCATTTGTAAAGCTTTATAAGGGATCTCTTACTTTATTAGTATTTTTAATTTGTATTTATTTGCAATAGATCATGGATAAAACTAATATTAAGGTTTTATTTAATTCAAAATATTTACTTATTTATGTATTATTTTATTAAGTACAAATATTTTATTTATTTTGATTTAAGAATATAATTCTTTTTGTGTGTGTATGTGTGCATGTATATATTATTCAATAAGATGTGAAAAGAAAAAAAAAGTTTTGCTGGCATTGTCTTTGACTTTTATAGAAAGTAAAGTTTCACATGATATAAGAGTGCATACTCTTAAGTTGTGATCTAAGTGTACCCATTTTTCACATTACAATATTAGTTTTATCTGAGTTGTGATTCCAATTTATCCAACCATTATAGCATTGTCTTTAACTTTTATAGAAAGTAAAGTTTCACATGGTATAAGTGTGCATACTCTTAAGTTTTTTTTGTGATCTAAGTGTACTCACTTTTCACATTGCAATATTAGTTTTATCTGAGTTGTGATTCCAATTTATCCGACCATTATAGCATTGTCGCTTATCGAAGTCCATATTCCCTAATTGATTGTGCATCATGTTGGCCCTTCTTTTCTCCCTTTCTAATGCACCTTGGAATTCATCCATGAACATTAATTATTAAAACTCATGCATAGCCATTCTTGATCCACTCATGCCCTTACTTTTTAAGATTTCAAAGTTAATTTTTGAAGAAAATTTTAAACCAATCAATGGACATAAATTGTATTACCATGTACCTTGCCATCATCCATCACTTTTTGTTATTTCTTTTCAAGCTATTGTGCTTTCTATTTTCTCTAAATTGTTAACGTGTGCTTAATTTTTCTCTCAATTAATTCATCTTTTGTTTTGACAAAATTAAACAAATTTAAGACAAATTCACTAAAAATTGGTCGTGATTCATATATAAAAACTGGTGCGTCAAACATTGTTATTAATGTATTAACAAGAGAATGTGTATTGGTGCCTCAAGCATAAGTCATTATCCTTTATATCAAAACACACTTCATGTTCATCAAAACTTGTCCAAATTTGAAATGTATACATGAGTTTCCTTTTCTTCAATAATCATGTTTTCAAGAGGAATCTCTTTTCTTTCTCTCACATTTTTTATATCTTCTTCTTATTCCCCATTCATTTCTTGAGCTATTAATTGTTCTTCTCTTTGGTCATATCTCTTTTCAATTGTAATTATTTCATCTTTTTTTGGCTATAAATCATTGATATTTTGCACCTCCAACTTATTATATTTCTTCTCTCCTTGAAAAAATAAAATTTGTGAATAAACATTTTCTTCTTCACTTATATGATTAAGCTTACCTTCTTGATGTGAGTACATAATTGAAAAAATATCGTTGCTTACAAATTTAGTAGACTATTGAATACAAAAAAAAGCTTAGCATATTTATTCTTGTTTTCAAAATTTTAAATGAATTTATAATTTTGATTTAACAAGTAATGATTTCTAAAATTTTATTGATTTAAAAATCATTATTTTATGCATCATGCTAGCCAAAAAATGAATTACTCTTCTTATCATCATGTGTTCTTTAATTTATATTTCTAAATATATCTTTTTTTTAGAAAATTATTTAATGTATTATCAACCTAGAGACATGATCCTATGCATATATAAGGGATGACATGAAGCACCTAACGGCTATTATGTAAGTAACTCGTGCTTGGTACATTTCTCTTTCCATAAAAAGCTAGAATAAATCATAAGCCTTCAATGCCCATTGCATACACATTGTCAAAAGATGGTAATTATGATAAGATTATGATGATGTTTTTGCTATGACTATAATACAAGTATTAAAATTATTATTACAATAAATATTTCATGCACCATATCTTTAAAAAATAATCATATATCCCATATTGACTCTTATTGGTAAAAACATAGTCTCATAATATATTTCAAAATCAAAAGATGAAAAAAAACAAATACAAGAAACTATTGACATATGAAGCATGCACATAGGAAGGAGAACCGCAAATTGTTCAAAGATGATTTTAGTGAATACAATAATTAAATTATTTTGTTATTTTAATGATATAAATTTATATATTTAAATATTTTGAATTGCTTGGCTCTCCATATCAAAGCGATGTCATTATGTCATTTTTAGCAGCAACTTGCCGGAACCAAGAGACTCTTAAACCATTTTATTTTATTTTATTTCGATTTTTAAACTAATTAGTTTTTAATTTTCTGTTACCTGCTTTGAGATTTGTGTAAATCGTTATTTTTGCTACACAAATTTTCCTACGCATGAGCTTTGCGTTTAATTTTGTTTGATGGACCCCAGTAAATATGCTAAGAAATAATACTTAATTTTTTTTCCTTTTATTGTTATTATTTCAAATTAAATTTCTCTTTATTATTTTACTCCATACGTTGAATTCACGGCGGCATTCATGCGCGCCGCAAAAATCAATAAATTATTAAACTTTTCTTTCTGCAAATTTATATATTTATTTTTTTATTAACCAACTAAAACCTAGACAATACAATATATTATAATACTAATAATAAATATTTATTATCTCATTGTCATAAGAAAGTTATTTTCATACTTCACCTAAATCTATCCTGAAAAATTTAGATAGATAAAAAAAAAAATAAACATCATCATTAACAGACTATAACACATAAGAGACAGAAACATAGACAAACATTGATGTCATCACAACTAATTTTTATACATTTATATATTTATTTATGTCCTATAAAATATTTAGAAAGCAAAATCAGGTAATTTTTTTATTAGAATTTCATTAACTTATAGTCTAAATCATACTACCTTTCAATTCAATTTGCTAACCTTAAAAATAAATATTCACATATTAGACTTTCTCTTTATGTGTACTATTATATTTTAAATGCAAGATTAGTTTCATTGGTAAGAGTAAATGGTCAGATAAAAAAAATTATTGTCTCATTAAGTCATATAGGTAAAAATAATAACATAAAATTGATCATAGATAATTTTATTAGATATGATAATTTAATTATTTTGTTATATTAGCTTGATTTATTTAATAACAAAACAGCTCAAAGATTATAAAGAGAAAATAGAAACCAAATCAATATGATTTAACTCGCCCTCCTGTTTGATCTCAGCCTTTGATTTTTCATATCAATAGTAATACTATCATGTCAACTTTAGGAGTAACATTCTCAAACAATATTGCTCGTTGGATTTGAATTTTTAAATTAATTAGTTTTTAATTTTCTGTTACATTTTAGGAGATGTACGTAAGTCGGTGATTTTAATTCATCGTCTTCTCAAAATTAATAATTTTTTTCGATAATGAAAGCGAACGATGGATTTGCTGGGCGCCGCTGCAAAATGTCAATATATTTAACAGATACAGTTGATTACAATATGTATTCTTTTTCTTTATTATTATTCTGCCAGTTGTTGGACTTTAAATTCCAAATTAAATTTCTCAAATATTTAAAAAAAAAAAAAACATCGATGCGTCTGCTGTTCGCATTATAAATGTTTACTGTTCGTTTGTTAAATATTGTAGCCATGGCCGAAATATATAAAAAAAATCATATTATTACAGGCAAGATTTAAAACGTCCCATTAAATTAGCAAAAGACCAATACAAATGCTTTCCCTATACGCGAATAACATCATATAGAAATATTTTTCCACATAAGCAAACTTTAAAATTTTGAATAATGCATAAAATATTTCTTTACCTGGATTTCATCATCTATAAAAAGCCTGCCTTTCGTTTGCTCAACTACATGGTTTGCTGTTATTTGGAGGTCGGGAGGTGTTGGAGCCCTGTAGTATGTATTATTTCATTTGCTATTATTTTATTATATTAATTAATTTATTTTTTTTATTTTCTCCTCTTATTTTTTAAAAAATAAAAAATATTGTTGTTTGAGTAGTATATAAAATATGTTGCAAAAAAGCTGAAGTACATTTTTTTTCATTGTTATTTAAATATTAATAGAGCAGTTTTTTTTTTCACCTTTGAATAATTTTCTTTAGTGTTTCTTTTTTTGAGGGGGCGGAGCTCCCTTCGTTGCCAAAGTAAGACTATTGCGGGGTTGTTCTTGCTGCAAAGTCATGCATTCCACTGTCCTATTTTAAAAATTTTAAGAAAATAATGAGATAATTATAATTTTGAGATAGGCTTGTGGCTTGTATGACTATGGAGCTATAGTAGCCCAACATGGTCATCCGTTGGCTTGAAGGGAGCTTCACATCCTCACTTTACGTAATACAATAGTTTTTAGTCTTTCAAAGAGATCTAATAAAGTTAGAATGATAAAAGAGAAGAATACATCTCTAAAATGAGATGCTTTGAATTTTTTATGTTTCAGTAATATAACAATTTTAAAAAAATATTTCTTAATTTCTAATTACTGAAAAGACCATGAGCAGCGAAGTCGGCGCGTCGAGGTGCAGCGCGGAAGCGGTGTCCATCGCCACGGTCGGCCAGGAGAACGATCTGCAGAAGACCGACGAGGTCGCCCACGAGGTCTGTAGCTGGCGTAGCTTCGCCTCTTCCATTGCATCCAATGGGCTGGCGAGTCGTGGATGATCTCCGCCATCCGCATCTGGTGGATCCGAGGTCGGAGTACGATCATGCTCTCGTCCACCGACAGTCTGCCTCCGGATTCGTAGGGGCAAGAAGAGACCTTTGTTAGATTAATGAATCTCCATCTAAACTCAAAAATAAAAAATAAAAAATAAAAAATAAAAAATAAAAAATAAAAAATAAAGAGTAGAGTTTAGAATAAAACGAGCAATAACCATAATGAAACAAACATTTGATTGCCAAAATTTTCAACCTTGCCAAAAGTGCTTCTTTTTTGGGTTATATGTTTATATTAAAAAAATACAATGAAAAAAATGTAAATGATAGATTTGATGAATTTGTTGGAGACATAACAACCTAAGCTAATCTTAGATGAAAAAAATATTAGTTAAATATCCAACAATATCTTGAAGATATAGAGAAATAATGGTCAAATAGTTGAGTGGATTTGATCAGACTTATAGATAAAGATATGAAATATTTTCTTAAGAGATAGACAAAACCAATCTCATTAAGATGGTCAAAACTTTTATTGAAGTACAAGTCAATAAAAAAAATAGCTTATACAAATATGCAATTATAAAAACATTAAAAAATAATAGAGTTTGACAAGCTTAATATTTCACAAATGATGAAGGGAATGATCATGCACAAGAAAAAAAAAACATGCAAAAAATACTTGTTAATAAGTGAGAAGTAGGTGAATAAATAGATTAATAAAAACCTCCTATTTTTAATAAGCATAAATATTTAGTGGGTTCACAAAAAAAATCTAATTATTGTATTTCGGAAATGTATAGATATATTTACATAATAGAGAAATTATCACTACCTTTGATTAAAAAAATCTTAAGAAATGATTAGCATTTATCATTTTCAAATATGAAGAATCCTTCATGATAAACAATTGGCTACATAAAAAAATTTATACCTCCAATGCCAATATATGACTATACTTTGAAAAAATATCTATAATCATAGACAATTGATGAGAATCAATCAATAGTGAAACCACTATATGAGCCACAATGTGCACCTACTCCCAAACCATTTAGGCTAAGATAAGCTTGCTCAAGAACTTGTTAAAAATGATGGGCAAGTCTATAGAGGGATAATGCCAAGAGGTGGTTGAGGTGACCTATTGTATAGATACCTACTTGATGGAGAGGATATTTCTTATCAAATTTTTAACTACTTAAGGCTAACTTATTGTCTTCTCATTGAGTGATTGATCTATAAGAGAAATTTAATGCACCTTTTTGACGAACAAAACTAACTTGAGCACCTGTAATAATAGAGGATATTAATACCAAGTTGAGCAATAATGTTTTTTCTCACTTTTTCTCAAAATCTTGAAACCTATTCAAGATATAATCGAGAAAACTTAACAATACAACTTATTTAGATATTTAAAAAAATTCTAAGTTTTTGGATAGAAAAATGTGAGCAAAAGGGTTTGGCTAAAACCGTGGACAATGGCATAAACAAGAAATATAAAAACAACCCAAAAGTTAGACAAAATGATTATGACAATATATTTGATTAAATAATAACGAATGAAGACAAAATGTAAATGTGTTGTAGTATATTATTAGATTGCTTCAAATGATAGAGAAAAAGAGAGTAGTGGGTATAAATAGATTGATATTAGAGACTATCAACTTGTATGCATTTATGACTTTAGATAATGTGTAAAATCACGCATAAAAAAGTACTTATTTAGTAACATATTTTATGTTATAAGGTACACGTAAAATTTTGTAAACCTATAAAAAATTATTTATACATTCATTTTCAACAGTGTATAAGATTTATATTTTTTATACAAAACATGTAATTGTCATACCCATCTCAATTATCATATATATTTATAGACTAAATAATGAGAATATATCTCATAAATCAATGAGTTAATTTGAACTCAAATCTTTTTTTATCTTCTTTTAATTATATTAAATTATTATTAATTATTATTTATATGGTAGTTTTTTTAAAGTTCAAATTAAATATCTTAAATTGTTGGTTATATTTGTAATAAACAATAAAATTGAGTAGATATTAAAATAAAAAATAACTAGTTAGATCTATTTTTAAGTTCATCTACATGATCAAATAGTAGATAAAATTGTATCCTCATTTCATTCTAATTTGATGTTAATATGGCTTAAAAATAATGTCCCAGGGTTTAATTTCTTGTTATATTTGTTTCAAAATATCTTAATTCAAATTGTTATTATACATATAATTTATTTTAATTTTTTTTAATTCAAAGTATCTTAAATTGATATTTATTCTTATATTTGCTAGAAAGACTTTTTTCTATTAAGTATAAGATTAAATTCATAGTTTTCAAAACAAATGAATCAATTCAACTAAGATTGTATATTAGATCCAGATTTTTTAATCAGTAGGAATCGGATTAACCCCGAATCAATTCGAAAATCAGTTTGAGTTTGACCTGTACATAGCAAAGATTGTTAAATAATAATAATAATAATAATAATAATAATAATCATATATATCTATATATTGTTAAATTTATTCTTTTATGATGTCATGTAACTAGTCCTTTGTGAATGCCGCTGGATGCTACGGTACGTTCAATTCCTCTTCTTGGTGGCTTCAGAGGAGACACAGTGCGACCTAGCAACCAAGGCTGGATTAGGTGATCTTCTGCCTCCTAATCTGTGTTTTAGGATTAGTTTTAGCTACGATTTGCAAGCCCTACACCAGTGTTTTCGAAGATGTTCTACTTGTTTATTTAGATTTTTTCTTGTGAATAGATTGATTCCCGCGTTTACGATGACCGCGCTTTCAAATGTCTTCTCCGTACTCAAATTGGAGGTGGAGGATGATGAAGAGGAGATTGCTGCTCATCTTGCTACATCCAAGGCAAAAAGCTCAAGGAAAGGAACTGGTGGGGATGACAATTTGTTGAAATAGTAGAACTTAGTTGTTTACGATCTCATTGAACGGATTTAAAGTAGGTGGTGCTTCGGCGACCATCTTTGGATGAAAATATTTCAGTTCATTTACTCTGTGTGCTTCTATTAGGTTTGACTCAAATGTTGGCTGACGAAATATCTTCAGTTCATGCTATTCCTTGGCAATATATTATCAATAATTTTAAATTGAATGTGAATCGATTAGTTTAGTTGCAGCGATTTTGTGTCTTTTTATTAGAATTCATTCATGGAGCGGATTACTTTAATATGACAGCAAAAGAAGAAACTTGAACATTTGTTTCAAGTTTTAGTATTTCTTCCTGTAAAATTGCCTGATCTTTATATATGAAACTCTTCTGGCAAATATCTTTTTATCTTGAAATTTGGTCACTTTCGAGCTAGTTTTGTTGTTATGTCCACATGCTGAATATGTTTGCATGGAATTATGTCTGATTGTTTGGCTTGATTTCTTCATCTTTTGTGGAAGCAGGGAAGTGGGATAAGCAGAATGGAAATGTTCTGAACAGGGCTCCTACAAAAGATGATAATTCTGATGATGAGATCCTCACATCATCATCATCTTCATCATCAGGGGACTACAAGCTTCCCTTGGTTTGGATTGACTTGGAAATGACAGGTCAGCTTCTATTTTCTTGCATTATTTGGATGTTTCATGTCATTAGGATAGAGTTTCTATGCACTTATACTTGTAACCTCTTTTTTTTTTTTTTTTTTTTTTTGATTTTTTGAAAAACGTTAAGGGCTATTTTTGGGTTTCATCCTTGGACCTCCTCTTTGGAGGACAAGGTTAGTGTTGCATGGGATACACGTCATTGTCGAAAGCAAGTTAGTTCATTCGCTTTTAAATTAGTATTAACAAACTAAATTCCTATGCTTGGAGCTTTTTCTGTGTTATAATTGAATCCTCACAATTTATAGATGCTTTTATTAGCATCTTGAGCTGCATGCTTTTTACATGATTTTTTATGTTGTATCCCAAGGAATTCACATCTATATGAGCTTTCCTTTGAGATGTAAAATTTTTTATAAACTTATGTGGATAGCACCTTTATTTTTATTCCCTCTTTTATTGGCATCTATATGAGCTTTACTTTTATTGGCATCTTGAGCTGTGTTTGCATGCTTTGTGCATGATTTTTTATGTTGTATCCCAAGGAATTCACATCTATATGATCTTTCCTTTGAGATGTAAAATTTTTTATAACCTTATGTGGATAGCACCTTTATTTTTATTCCCTCTTTGACTGGATTCTATGGTTCCACAAATAGATTGAGTCATGTACATGCTTTACACATGAAGTTATCATGTTTCACTTCTCCTTAAAGGGCTTATATTTTGAGCATATTAGAGCTTTTAATTCATTGTGCACATCAAATATAAAGACAAAAAAAATCAGTGAGGAATTGGTTATTATCTCCTTGTTAATATTTATGGGTAACATAAGGCCTTGTTTTTCTACCTAACAACCGAAATATTCTATTCATCTCATTCTTGGTGTTTTTAAAATTTGTATATCCTTTCACAACTTTTTTTAATAAGTCTAATATAAATGAAGGATTTCAATTGTCTATACCCATTTTACCACACCTAAGTTTTTTTAAGTTTGAATCATGGCTAGTTTCCTAAAATCACAAGTTCAAATCCTCTTTTATCATTTGAAAAACAAATTACAATATCCTGAAAGCTTTTTGCTATAAGAAATGCATAATCCCTAGCTTCACATATTCCTTTCATTCATTTAATCTCTATCATATTGATTTCTCCTAATCTCAAGAATGTCACACATAATAATATGCAATTTATTAATTACATGCTTCTTCTGATCCACATCTTGCCTTCGACTTGTGAAGGAGTAACAAACCTGACATTAGAAAATAAGTTGGGAACCACTTTTTCTTTTGACAAAGAAAATAACAAGGTACATAAAACATACAAGATCACTTGAAAAAATGATATGAGATCTATAACATTATTAAAAGAAATCAAAACCAGGTGTAATTGACAAAGTTCTATCTTCAAGGATTTTAAAATAGCTCTTCTCCTTGGTTGTAAGCACCCTTGCCCCAAGCTATATATGCACTCACAAAATCTCCTTTAGATTTTTTATCTTAGCCTTCAATTTGATCTTATAACAATTCTCTCTCCCTTTACAAAAGTTATAAGATCTTATCGCTTTCCTATTGAATTTTCAAATGAACCACAATGAGATGATTTACTCATCTTCATAAGGGTTCCTTTTATAACACAAGGGCCTTTGTTAAAAATTTGATAAGTTGGCCCCAAATGTCTCCTCAAAACAAGCAACTTTCTCAAATCTAAATTGGGCCATTTTGATTAGATCCAAATTTATCTCCAAAATTGGTATCCAAAATCACGTTTTGAAGCTCTTATGAGATCAAAGTTGGTAGCTTTAAAATATGAAATTGGCATTTCATTAGCCATAATTGGACTGTTTGATTGTGAATTGAGCTGTTTGACCACGAATGAGAGGGTTCGACTATAAATTGGGCTATTTGATCATGAAACTGAGCTGTTTGATTCGGTTCAGGGCTCCATAGTGCTCTTTGTATTTTGTTCATAAATTTTTACTATGATACCAAAAATAGATGATTGCAATGAACTGCAGTTCAATTAAAATGAAAAATTGCTCATCAATTACTCATTTTTCTGTTTTTGTTCTCTTTGATATATTCTTTATATTTTTTGTCCTTGATTAGATCTAAACTTTGTTAATCTTCTCTTATGTTTTACCGTGCAAATCATCTACTTCCAAGTAATTTTTTCCTACCATTTTGTGCTTTGTTTTATTTTACAAAAATTGCATACATAGCAAGCAATGTATAAAGATTATTTCATTTGATCAATTGAGTAGGTTTGCAAGTGGCTTCTATTCTTTGAGTAATTTAACCAATTAATAAAGCATGTCCTTACAAATTTAAATGATGTGTACTTAACTAAAAATTGGTTAAATTTTGAATATTTATAATATGAGTTGATTATTATGTTTATTGTTTTATTAATTTTTTTACTAATCATTATCTTATTCATGTATATCTTTTTAGAAATTTTATTTATTCTGGGTGAAATTAATTAATGTTTTGTTAATTTCAATTAATTTGTTATTTTTTTATAGACTATTATAAAAAATAAAGTGGTTATTAACAAAAGGTTTGTATTAACAACATGGATAATATTATATCAAGGTTAGTGATTAAATAATCATTGGTAGGATATTTAAAGTCAAGGGTTACTTCTTTTGATGGTATTATTCATGTAGAATCATATGCTTTGATGTTTGTAATGGTTGTCTAGTTGTATATATTAATGTCAACACAATTTTTTTGATATCCATCCTGACCTTAGTAGCATAAGCAGCTTCGTCATTTAAGATTAACTAACATTGTTACCTTTGCCTTCATTGTTGTCTATCTTTGCCATTGTTGCCATAACTATGGCTTGATCAATGGTATACTGGTGATAGACACCACGGGTTTAAGTTTCAAGGAGTGGTGGAAAGGTTGTGGATTGTTGTATGTAAAAATATGACAATGAATGGTTGGAGATAATCCCATTAGGAGGCCATGTAAGAGTTCCTCCCCACTAATTGATGTGGAAAATCTTTAGGACAAGATTGATAGTGAGATGGGGTGCCAAAGAAGCAATCTAAGATATTTTCATTCAACCATGTTTACAACTAGAAAGCTCCTTTAACTAGTATTCCTTCATGTTGAAGGCTCCTTAGAAAAACACAAGCACTAATAGGCTAAAAGGTAAACATATAATTGAGCTCAAGTTCAAATCAAATATAAACGACATGAAACTAGAATTTAAATTCAAATGCAAATAAAGGGAATTCAAGAAACATTTCTTATACATGCTTTTCTCTTGGGATGATTTTATTACATTTCGGTTAAGATTATATTCCAAATATTTATAGATATAATAATCAAAATGCATAATATCAAACATCATCACACCTATAATACAACTATAAATTTCAAATATTTCAAGTTATCGTAATTTAAATATTAGAATATAAAATATAATAATTTTATTAATTATTTTTTATCCAAGTAATGTATTAAATAGTATAAATGTTTGTGTTAGCTTTAAGTTTACATTCAAAAAGAATCACTGCACAATATTGAAGAAACTTGATTTTTTATTTTCTTTTTTTTCTTGGTTATTAATGATTGTCTTACTTTTTCTATTATGTTATAACACTATTTATCATACATAATATGAAGACATGATTTAGTAATTTGTAAAGAAGATTATGGAGTATTAGCCTATTTGAATTATTTTTTAAGTTTGATATGTCATGTGGTATATTGGATACATATTGAACAAGTATTAAGGAGTATCAATATTTGATTTATGCGTGGTACAAATTCATAAATTTTAAAGAAGTATCAATGTTTAATAGCTTTCTATAGAAAGTATGAATGCAATAATCTCAATATCTAAGTCATGTTGATCTAGCATCTTTGCAAAAAAGATAATATAAGCTCATATGACTTTGGCTTAAGAACTAGAGTTATTGGCTTAAGAGAAAAATGATCAACATTAGATCCAATTATAGTTTCTCTAACATAATCATATAGAGATGTTGTTGTAGTTTGTATATTAGATGTTTTTATATTAGAAATAGATTTATTAGGATTTGGTTTTTGTATAACATTATCACAGTTTTTAGGTAAATAAAAATTTCTAATATAGGTTCATAAAAGTTGAGATTAGAATGACTTTTTTGTCGAGTCTAATAAAAAATTTCATTTATTTCTTCATCATCAAAATTATAGGTAATATCAAATTTTTGAACTTGAAATTGAAACTTTAAAGACATTTTGGAAGGATTGGAAGTTAAGCATTCAATTCACTCTATAAATTTGAAGAAGTTAATCTAAATATGAAGCAAAGGTGTATCACATTTTCCAAAGTATTCTTTTGTTAAATAAATTATTTTTTGGCATAGGTTAAAAATGTTTGAGTTTGGAATTTTTTTTCTTGTGAATTTAGTAAGAAATTCTTATTTATTTCTTTTGCATTAAAAATAGGGATAATATCAGTTTTTTTAACGTGAAATTGTAACTTCAATAAAATTTTGGAAGGATTACAAGTCAAGTATTCAATTCAATTTATAAATGTTGAGAACATAATGTAAATTCAAGGAGAATTATGATGCGAATCTAATAATGTCACATCCTTTTTTTGATTTTTATATTTTTTTTGTCAATTTTGTTTGAGTTATTTAGAATTTTCCAAGTATGTAGATTTCTACAAATTGAAAAATTCAAAGTTTTTTTTTGTTGCCTTACATTCAACCTATTTGTAACATATCTTTTGTGTTTCCTTTTCTATAGCTCTTATTATCTTCCTTGATCTTGTTCATGGCTAAGATGTAAGATGCCAGTGACAATAGCTTAAACCAAGGCAATCAATGTTGATGATGCTTGGATGTGGTATTGATTGGTCAGAGGAGGCTTAAGATGGTCCAGAGAGGGGTTAATGACAACCAAGAGGTAGAACATGCGGAAGAGACACAATGTGTGCGTTGGCTCAAAGCCAAGTGGAATGGTGGAGAGGGCCTTGGATTCAATGTTGGTGGCAATTGAAAGGGCCGTGACAAGGGGCCAAGCAAGCTAAGTTGGTGGTTTACAAAATGCAGGGTAGCATGGTGTCTTCTATAGGAATCATTGAGAACGAGGTGGCAGCTTCATCTGTTAGGAAATAGATGAAAATTTTTTGGTTGATATTGTGGAGAAAGATTATAATTGTGAACGTGATATGGTGAAGTTATTGTTGACGACATTTCTAGATGTGATTAGTGTAGGGAAAAAGCATGAACAACGATGGTCATTATTGGAGGGGATGATGATGGTGCTTATTACTGATTGTTACTGTGGATGGGAAATGGTGAGACTGGCGATGACACTACTTGATAATGATTATCATATTGAGATACAAGGAGGGAAGATAGATGGCTTTCATTTGTTGAAAAGCTGTGGGCTATTTTGAGGAGGGGTATGGTAGTGACAAGTTGGAGATACTCCCATCTTGAGTTCACGTAGGAATTATTTGTTGTGAATCCATGTGGGAAGCTTACTCAGAAATCCATTGCTAAAGAGGATGAAAAGTATCAATAGTGAAGGAATCAAGGAGGCAATGAAAGAGAAATTTATTCAACCAAATTTGAATATTGACAACCACTTTTAAATAGTAATCCTTCACATGTTGACATCTCATCTAGATGTATAAAAACATTGATAACTAAGAAATAAACATCAAGTTAAATTAAAATTCAAATCTAAGATAAAGTGAATGAAACCATATTTCAAATTTAAATCCAATATAGAAAATTCAAGAACTAGCTCTTATGGATGTTTTTTTGCTTAGATGCTGGTAGATTTGATCATAAGTGTTGAAAGATAATTTGTAAGGTTTGTCTTATCTCTTGAATGCACCAAGACCAAATGATTTGGGCATCAATTTAAAAAGTTATGGCCAAAATAACACAATTGGTCAAATTAGAAAACTTTACATTGGCCTTCACATTTTGATGCATATTGGGTGTTTTGGCTTTCGCTTGATCTAGATTTGAACTAGATTCTCCACTCTCTTCCACTGTCACCATTATCTCCCCACTCTCCTCCCATCACCATTGAGAATAGAATAGAGTGGTTAGAGAAAAAAAGGGTGGGTTCCATTGTGGAGTGCTAACTGACGTGGGAAAGAATGTTCGGATTTCCTGCTTGAAGGGTTAGAAGTGGTGTTTTGGCCTTGCAAGAAAACTTAGAAGAATCTTGATTAAATGAGAAAAATGGACTACTTATAGAAAAAGATGAAATTTACTAAGATAGCAATATTCTTTTTCAATTTTCCTTTACAAGAGCTTTTTATTAGTATTGCACTCTATTTATGTACATGCATTTTTAGAGGGATTGTGTGCATTACTCTATTTTTTAATATATACATGTATTTAGGCACAGTTTTTGTGTGATGGAGAGAACTATAAGGTGCATTTTGTTATGTTTTGTAGTTTATAGTTGTGCTGCACAGGGTTGTTACCAAAACAGGTCATGGATGCAGTGCTCTCAAGGTAACCCTTTTTTTTTTTGACACGTTAACGTTACCAAATGGGACCTGAATGCAGCATAGCAAAGGATAAAAATTGATTAGCCTAAACAAGTACCAAAGGTAAAATGCATGTTGTAATGACAGTACCATTTCATGATAAACAAGGTACTAAAAGAATGGAAACCAATTTGTATTAAAGACAAACTTGATAGAGAAATTTGTGCATGGACACTGAAGCTCTTAATCTTTGCAACTTCAAGTGGTAAATAGTTCCATTATCATTTTGCAAGCTCCAAGGTTGGATCTGACATTAGAATGGGATCCTAATACTGATGGCCATTCTTTAAGAACACAAGACCATATTTCTTGTGAAATAGAGTCAATTGAGAGAAACATGAATGGAAAGTCTATATGCTATCAAATAATAATAATTAACCTTGATAACTGAATGGAAATTTTGTGCGAAGCTTGTTGGTGTGGAGGAATAGCAAGAACAGAGCTGATATGGATAATAAGGCCTTTAAATGATCAAGTTTCTGATCTGATAGCTAGGAACCATGTATTCAACCGATCAAGCATTATTGTAATTGTTGTGTTTATTTTTTATTTTTTGCTACAGTCTGATGCTTTCTTGAAGTACGCTAGTTCAGTGTTATTTTTGAGTTATTTAAACCTGTACAAATTAAATTGTTGTTTGGAATATTTGCTTTGCCTTCATGCTGAGTTTCTGCATCATCTTATGCCCTTTATTTGTGTTTGTAGGTTTGAATATTGAAGTTGATCGAATTTTGGAAATAGCTTGTGTCATAACTGATGGTAAATTGACCAAATCTTTGGAGGTGACTTTTGTTTTTCACACCAAAATCTTGCTTTCCTTTTTCTTACTTTCAAGACAGTAAATACGTATTATAGAACTTCTCAGCCCGTTAACATTGTTGTATTTATGGTCAAGGAATATACATTTTGTTAAGCAATTTAAGTATTTGTACATTCCTATATTCCTTGATACATATAATAACCTATTTAATATACTTTGTTCTGCAGGGTCCTGATATAGTGATTAACCAAAGCAAGGAATGCCTAGATAGCATGGGAGAATGGTGTCAAGAGCATCATGCTAGTAGTGGTATTTTGTGGCTTATAATCATGTTATCCTTTTGAGTAGCTGTCAGCTTTATTGATATACTCAAGAGCCTAAGCCAATCTTTTCTTAGCAAACAAATCTAAAATCTTAATAGTGCTTTTCAAATGATTTAGGGTTGACAGAAAGTGTTTTGCAAAGTACAATTACCGAGGAAGATGCTGAGAAACAGGTATGCTTCAATTTTCCTAACTTATTTGCTTCATACTAAGAAAGTCACACTGTAAATATTCTCTTCTGCTTATCATTATTTTCTTGAAGGTGAAGCTTTTGTGATCTCTGCTAGAACAGAGTTTTTATCCATAAATGTGAAGAAATTCTCTTGGATGTTCCAAGTTATTATTTAATGCTTTACCAATTATATGAATCAAGGAATTCCAACTTACAATGTTTTATAAAGATAATTTGTTTTCCAAGATGATGAACCCAATAATGTGGGTGAACTGAGTGTTTTACCAAATTTTATGCTGCTAAAAACTTTATAACTAAAAAATTTAAATGTGAATGAACAATGTATTGAAATACAAGAAAGCAGATAAAAATGTTAGATTGATTGTTAGTGCAATTTTAGATCAATTATTAGCATTGCATGTAAACAGATCAAGGGGGCTGCATAGTGATTTCTACGCTCTAGTACTATTTGGTTAAATTCAAGTCAATTGAGCATTCAAATTCTCCAAATGCCTGAATTGGTATACATCAGATTACTTTTAGGGTCAAATTAAGTCACCCAAGCACACTTGGCTGATTCCAATAGAAAAGATCATTGCCGAGAAGCAAACATGTTTAAACATATACTCAAGTAAAATGTTTCATCATTTTATACAACATGTAAACCTTTTGGAATGAACAATCTTTCTCAAAAATTGTTTGAAATCTGTTTAGCTCAAGTGAGAAAGAAATAGAAAGCAGGATTGGGAGATGCACTTTGAAGATTCCTTGCTTTATGCCATCAATCTCAAACCTAAAGAAAACAAACTAATGTCTTTAATTAATGAAGATTTTCTTTCTTGGATAAAGTGTGTAAAGTTTATTCATAGGTAAGAGAAATGGAAGTCAAATTTTTCTACATTTCTTGCATAAGTTGTAAAACCAAATTTAAAATATAACAAAGTGAAATCTTCTGCAGTTCAAGTTGGTTTGGAATTGAAGAATTTAAAATTCATGAAAATAACTAGCGTAAACATCAAAAAATTCAAGGATGTAATAACAAAGAGAAAGGCCAATGGGGTTTTCTTGCTATAATTTAAAACATAAATCAATATAAATAAGGGTCTCCCTTGATTCATAAATTAGAAAGTCAACCATTAGAAAAGATTCACCATGATTACCCATTCGAAAAGATTCTCCTTATTAATTAGCTGATTGGGTTTTCTTATTAACACCACTCTTATGGATGGTCAAATCATATTGATAGACTTAAGTGAGAAAGAAATAGAAAGCAAGATTAGCTTTTGGAATGAACGATCTTTCTCAAAAATTGTTTGAAATCTGTTTAGCTCAAGTGAGAAAGAAATAGAAAGCAAGATTGGGAGATGCACTTTGAAGATTCCTTGCTTTATGCCATCAATCTCAAACCTAAAGAAAACAAACTGATGTCTTTAATTAATAAAGATTTTCTTTCTTGGATAAAGTGTGTAAAGTTTATTCATACGTAAGAGAAATGGAAGTCAAATTTTTCTACATTTCTTGCATAAGTTGTAAAACCGAATTGAAAATATAACAAAGTGAAATCTTGTTCACTTCAAGTTGGTTTGGAATTGAAGAATTTAAAATTCATGAAAATAACTAGCGTAAACATCAAAAAATTCTTCAAGGATGTAATAACAAAGAGAAAAGCCAATGGGGTTTTCTAGCTACAATTTAAAACATAAATCAAAACAGACAAGGTTCTCTTTAGATTCATAAATTAGAAAGTCAACCATTAGAAAAGATTCACCATGATTACCCATTCAAAAAGATTCTCCTTTTTAATTAGATGATTTGGTCATGGGTTTTTCTTTTAACACCACTCATATGGATGGTCAAGTCATATTGATAGACTCACTCTCCTTTTTCTCTTCATTAGGGATCACTGATCACCTGCACAATGCCTACTATGGGCTACAGTGGTGTCTCCCTGAATAAGACAAATCACTCTCCTAGGACCTTATTTCATGGGTGTTAACGATCTATCTCATTAATTTGGTTGACTGTCTTGACCAATTGTGTGCATTATTTAATGCAAGAGCTAAGCCATGATCCAAGTAATTTTCAAGAGAATTATTTATGCTTTTGTGTTTTTCCTTTATGGGTAGTTATATTTAATTTTGAGGCAACTTATGTAATTTTAAATTATAATGTTAGTTCAGGCATTATTTATAGTATTTTCCCCTAGTTTCTGGTTTTTAAGATCTTAATGTAGTAGTTCAAAAGGAGTTGCTTTTGATGATGCTAAATATGTGCTTTATTGGCCACATATGATAGTTCCTTTTGGTCTTAGGAGTTAAAGCCAATGTTAGAGCCCCCACATACACATCCATTTTTTCCTATATTTTTATTTCTTTCTCTACTTCTGATTGCTTTGTTTTTTTTTTTTCCAATATGTATCTGTTTTCTTGCTGTTTTCATGTTCTTCCTTTGTTTTGTGCTCTTAGTTTGCCAAACCTAGCTCCATTGCATCTTGTCCTTTGTCATATTTGACATCAAAGTAAATGATCCACGATAATGATTTTTTGTTTATAAAAACAAATGGAGAACATTTGTAATGCCCTCTTTTTGTTGTTTGCATTGCTGAACATAAGCAAAATGTCAAAATGCAATTCTGATTTCTTTTCTTAGCTGCTTTTACTGCAATAATCTCCCTTCACTAAACTAGCTCTACGCCATCATATATGCTTTCTTAGGAACCTTTAGCAAAGTATAACCCTAAAGCCTGCATGATTTTGCAACCTAAATATAGCACATGCTTATTTTTTTTACAGCTGCCAAAGAAAGCTTCTCGGATCCCTGTGTTCCTGAAATTCTATCTTATTTTCCTTTAATTTCGTATGATTGCTTCTAGGTTGATGTGAGTCAACGAATGCACATCACTGCCATATTTACTTGATTGCCACTGTGAGCCCTGTTTATTTTTATTCAAACATCACGTTGACCTCCCATTAAAGTCACCAAGCCACAACCATCATTAACTAGATCTTATGAAGTCTGTCTTGTTTGCCCGTTATCTTTCTATTCAGCCATTCCAACT
This sequence comes from Vanilla planifolia, assembly GCA_023846275.1. Classification (NCBI taxonomy): domain Eukaryota; kingdom Viridiplantae; phylum Streptophyta; class Magnoliopsida; order Asparagales; family Orchidaceae; genus Vanilla; species Vanilla planifolia. The sequence goes on along the minus strand of CM043866.1, from coordinate 11,082,234 downwards.
TACCATCATATCCCCAGTTTGGCAATGCTAGCACTTCTACAAGCCCTGGTGTCAACTTCTGCATGATATAATTGCTCATTGTGATATGACATTGCTGAGGTTAGGATTTAATGGTTAATTTTGCTAATAAATTCTATGCTGCATAGATCCCAGCCTTTTTCATCTGGATCATCCCCTCCAAACGTAACTGATTTGGACCTAGAAAACAAATCAGGGGAATTCATGGCTCTTTTGTATATAGCTTTAGTGTTTTTCAGACCAAAAGGCATTACTCCAACTTGTGTTGATTGGTTTCTACTTACTGATGAAGTGGTTTCTTGCAGTTTCATGTATCATGGTGCATTCCAGATTTAATGTTTAATTTTGTTAATAACTTCCTCCAAACAAGTCCTTTTCATTTGGATCATATCCCCCCAAATGTAACTGATTTGGTTGCAGAAAACAAATGAGAGGAAGTCATGGCTCTTTCATATGTTGCTTCAGTGTTTTTCAGACCAAGAGGCATTACGCCAATTTGTGTCAATTGGCTTCTAATTACTGATGAAGAGGTCATAACTCTTTAATATAGCCAAAACTGATTTCCTGCAGCTTAAATCATCATGGGACATTTCCTTCTTCTGACCTAGGCACCAAAAAGTTGTAGTAACAGGTTTCCATGCCGAAGTAAAGTTTTATTGAGAGGTCTTTTGTCAGTCCTATCCCTAGTTCTTCACTAATATACCTCCATCTTGAGCTTATCATTTCACTTATTCTAATGGTAGTTAGATGATATTTTATATAAATATAATATGGTGTAAGATATACCAACAAGGTAAATTTATCAATTTTGTATTTGAAATAGCTAGGAGGTTTCTACCCATTTACCATTGTAAAGACATTCAGTATTTGAGTGGTTAGTTATAACAAAGTCCTTATTTTGTTAAGATATATTATGGTGTGATATGATACCAATAAGAAAAACTCATCTAGTTTGTGCCTAAAATAGCTAGAAGGTTTCTTCTAACCAATAAGGTGGGATAGGGGCATATCCTTCTCCTTTGATTTTATCATTTTTCTTGATCAAGATTGGTTTTTTACTTAGCTTTTTTTGATATTATATATTAGGCTAGGACTAATTTTCATTAAATGGTTAGAAGGATTCTACCTAAGCTTACTAGTGGAAAGTTAGGTAATAATTGGATTGTTAGTTATAAAAAAATGATATTCATGATTCTACCCTTTAAGTCACAATGTTATTTGCTTGCTATGAAAATTACTCTAGTGAAGGTTCCCAAGCATTTAGGAACTCGCTTAGTTTATTTTTTTATTCTATAATGATTTTGTTGAAGCTTAATGTAACACAGTTTATTTTGATTGAAGCTCTTCTTAGGTTTAGTTAAAAGCTCTTTTTGACAAAAAAGCATTTTTCTTAAGTAATATGAATTAAAAAAATTGATTCATTCCCCAAATCTTATAGTCCAAAACTATCATTTTGATTATAATATTTTGAAAGAGTAGAAATTTTATTTGTATTTGCGAGGTTTTAATTTGTTATAAGATATCAATACAACAAATTAGGATTTTCCAAAAATTTGTGAAATTTGATTCATAGATTTTCAATCTCAGATGAGGATTTTTGATTGTTGGGTGGTGAGGTGAGAGGTTCTTTATTTTCAATAGGTGCAATGATTTATTGTTAATTATTCTCTTATGATCGGGAGAAATCACCAATTAAAGAATTAGAATTTAGGTGCAATTCAAGGTATGAAGGAAAATAGGAAAAATGGATATGATTTCAAGGACAGACTTGATCCAAATACCTTGATCGTATGGAACCTTAGTTTTGTTGTAAAGATGTTTTTGTCGAGAATCATGGCTTTACCCATCTAATGAGGCTTCTTAATGACCTAATTTAGGTGGGTGAATATGAGTTTGATATTGTTGATTATCTTGTGACATGAGATTTAGAAGGAATTATTTATGAAGTTTTCGTCCAGCATGGTTTGAGGAATACCACTATTCATCATGACTAGACATTGCATATTCATAAGATGGGTTGCCCTGTTGACGTGTCCATGATATTAATTGCAAATGGCATCATTTAACACAGCTTTAGAATTATCAAGAATTATTTAGTTTTTGACAATGATTTTAATAAATCATGTCTTGGGATAACTTGGAAGAGGCTTTGGGGTCATGAATTTGAAAACCTTTTATGTCTAAAGATTGATTTAATGACACCTTAAAATAAAAATGAGAGTTCAAGCAAGCTCAAAGATTGACACAAGAGTATTGACGAGGAAAACTTTGACAGGATTGATATGGTCAAGTATGTCCAGTGGTTGATTTAAAGAACCATAAGATGGCTTGAGACACATAAAGGGCTAACATGGTTATGAGAAAAAAATAGGATCTATATGGTCAAACATGCCCAATGATTAGAGAAAACACAAGTGGAGCAGAAGATCAATCATATTTGAGGGGGTTTGGATTTGGGATATCAAGAAAGCATAGGTAGGATCAATGTGGTCATTTATACTTGAAGCTTAAGTTAATGATATTTCATAATAAGACTAGTCGTTAAGCAAATTTAAAGGCACTTGGATTTGGGACATGGAGAAAAATGTGGTAGGAACAATGTTTTTAAGTTTGCCCAAAGTTTAATTTGAGAGACCTTAGTATAAGACCAAGATATCAAACATTCGTAGAGTTTAATTTGAGGAATAGCTTTAAACATGATAGAGTGGTCAAGTGTGTTTGAAGCTTGATTTGGATTCAATAAGATGGGAGAACCCAATATAGAACTAATGTGGTCAACCATACTCAAAAGTTAATTTGGGGATATCTTAGAATTGGACCAAGAAGTTAATAGAAATTGCTTATTGTTTAACAGTATTTGCGAACATTGTACAACATTGATGTCTCAAACTTGATTTAGGGGATATCTTAGGATAAGATTGGTAGACCAAGCACACCTAAAGGTTGGTTTGGGCTTGATAATATGAAAGAATTCTATGCAAGATTGATGTGGCCAAATATACCCTAAAGGCTAATTTGTAGATACTTCATGATTAGATTGGAAGGTCAAGCATACACATAAATTGATTTAGATTTGAGATTTAAAGGAATCTTGGGTAAGATCAATGTGGTCAAATATGCATTCCTAAAGATCAATTCAGGGTTATCTTAGAATTGTTTTGAGACTTCAAGCATGTTAGTATATTGAATTTGGGTATATAGTCTGATTTTTGTTGATAATTTTATGGAATTCTATTTGATTTGGTTTTAGATTATGTTTTGGGTATGTTTTTCTTTAGTTGGTAGTTTTATTGGATTTTGTATGGTTAAAATATGAATATATGCTCTTGGTATATGTTCCCTACCTAATTGGTTATTTTATGAGATCTAGTTTAATTGAAACATATATATATAGTTTGGGTATATGTTACCTCATTGATTGGTAGTTTATTAGATTTTTCTTAGTTAAGATATGACTATATGATCTATGTGTTTGTTCTCTTAACATGGTGTTTTTACTGATTCTAGCCAATTTAGTTTTGGATATTTATATGTGCCTTATTCGATTAGTATTTTTATATATCGTTATTGGAATATAGATATATGGTCTTGGTGTATATTCCTTCTTTAGTTGGTAATTTTATTAGATTTGGTCCACTTTGAATTTTAATAAATTGAAGCTAACTTGTTAATGGCAAGGTTGCTTGGGACAACTCCAATTTGAGAGGTTGTAAGGGTATTTGGGATTATTTGAAGTTAGCTAGGAAAACTTGAATTTGAGTGTTAATTAGGAAATTTCGTATTTAAGAATTAGCTGAGGGTGAAAAGAGGTTATGTTTGTGTTTTGAATTTAAGGGTCAAATGAGGTTAAATTGGATTTTAAAAGAGGTTGTGAGGCATTTGAATTTAAGTGTTGATTAGGACATTTGAATTTAAAATGAGATTGTTGGGACAATTTGAATTAAGGAGTTGAATGGGGTGTAATTTGATACTATAGAGAAACCAATTGTGATGTTTTAGAGGTTTGATATCATCGGGGGCAATTTGATAGCACAAAAAGATCTAACTAGTGCATATTGATAATTTGGTGCTAATTTAGGTAAGTTTAATGATTTGATGCTAATAAAGGATAATTTTGTAACTCAAAGGAATTGTTAAAAATTTTAAAGAAATTGAAGACATAAAAATAGATACATCTTGATTTCAAAATTATTAGGAAAACTTAAAATGATTTGGGGCTTTTTTACTCCAATTTGGGATTCATTTATCATTTAAGTGAATTTTGGTCACTTTGCATTCCCAATGACAAATTATAAATTTTGAGAAATTTTTTTCTTAGAAGGCATTCAAATTAGCTTCATAAGTTCTAGAGAATAATTTTGGAATTTTGAAAATTTTGTAAATTTTTTTGAGTTGGGTTTGGTTAGGATTATGTTATAATATTAAGGATATGTGGTTTATTGATCTTTGAGTTCAAGTAATAAATGTGTCATAATAAGGGATAGAAATTTTTGTTGTGTGGATTCAATTGAGGCATTGGACAAATTTATATAGGATTGGGATAACTTGATCTATGGGTTTTGTTGAGGGAATGAGTATATACTATTATGAGATGAGAAATTTGAAGTCTGGGTTTGACTGAAGGAACATGATACAAATGCAAAAGTAGGGTTCTTGATGTATGGATTTGGGTAAGGAAAAGGATGTATTGGTGCGAGTGTATTAAAGTAAATGTGAGCATGAGCATACAAAGCTATGTATGGGCATGGGTATATGGATTTATGTATGGGAACAAGACTACTAGAGTGGGAACATGATAAGTATGGATGCGGGCTTATTGGAATAAGCATGGGCTCAACAAATTGGAGTATAGCAGGAGCATGTTGAAGTAAGTATGAGTGTTAGGTAAGAGCTTATTATAATTTGTATAAGAGTATGATGTGTTACCAGAGAGTTCTATATCCTTTCCCGATAGAATTCTAGCAGCGATCCAACACACTTTTGGCAACAATCCAACAACATTTTTTTTATCAATATTTATGAATTTTTATTTATCATTATTTTTTGAGATAAAAGAAATATATCCATCTTGTGTACTTGTTTCAATAGGTGACTGAACATGCAAGGTGTGCTTGGAATGGTTCGACATATAATCCAATCAAGTCAAATAATTATATTCAAGTTTTGAGTTGTGTCTAAATTGCTTTAAATAGGATTAAGTTGGGTTCGGGTTTAATAAGCTTGACTAGACTTGATTTTAGCTTGGGCTTGAACAATTCAAGGTGGATTTTAGTTTGACCCAAGCATTTACATCGGTGCATGCATGTGGGTGTTCTGGCATAAAGATATGTGTATAGATTAGAATGTATGCATGCAAGTTTTGGTTGTGGTTACATATGCATAGGTATGGGTAAGGTTGTACATGTATACGTACTAGTTTTGTGTTCAAGTTTAAGTTGTGGGCATATAGGTATTATGAAGGCTTCCATCATCATTCTTACTAATTTTTTAAACAAAATTTGGTAGCACTTTATCTTATGTTTGCTTTCCTTATTAGATCTTGGAGACAATTTTGGCAGCACTTTGGCTTGTCTTTGCATAATTTTTGTTTCTATTTGATGATATGTATCCCTTTAGAAGCTGGTTCCAATGGGAGACTCCTTGAATGCATTGGGTTCAAAGGCGTGCTCATGATAATTTGTTCAATAAACAAGTTAATTGATGAGTGACCACCTTGAAAGTTATTGTGGTAAAAAACTATCCCTTATGTGTTTGCAAGAACAACCATTGGAGGTGAAAACCCCTACAGGTTGGCTGTTTATTTGTGGTCACCTTGCAAAAGCATTGGGCCTAAAGGCAGGTTGTGGGAGAGGCTTGGTTTGGGGATTGATAAGAGCAAAAAAGTTTATATGTGCTTTTGAAATATTGAAATCCTATATCATCACATCTTGTTTCACTGCCTCTATCACCATTATCAATCTTCTTTTAGTCACAAGTTGATTTAGACAAAACATTCTTTTGTTCACTTTCTTGTGAGGAAACCCAATAGAGGTCTCCTTAATGTGGTTGCATTGGGGTTTGCAAACTCGTTTAAAAATTCAATATTTGTTTTGAGCATTTGAGATCGAGTCTCATCTAAATTCTTCAAGTTCTAATTTGGTTTTCTAGATATCCCTTTGGCCATGCTTATCTGGTAACTAACATATGTTTTGACTTTTACATACATGCACATGTGGGTTGGTGTATCTTCTTATGTGTGACATATCATACATGTTAGTGACATGTGTTTTTATACATGTATGTATGCCTTTTTTTCTTTTCTTTTCTTTCTTTTTTTAGAAGGTTCACAGAATAGAGCCATTATTTAAAGATTTTGTTCTTTTATCTAAAAAATTAAAGGATGTTTTGTTCATTGCATGGTATAGTTATTCAAATAAGTAATTTCAACAATAAATCATCAAAGATTATTTTAATAGCACTTTATTACATAATTTTTTACTTAATTATTCATTAACAGCTTTTCCAAATGAACTTGTAATCTCTTTATGCACTACTCTATTTTATCTCATTTTTACCTAATGATGTTAACAATTAGATCTCGATCTTCACCCCAATTCGACCTTGTCTTAATTTTGACTTTTGAGGATGTTGGATTTGATCCTTATTTGTTCCTAACTTTTATATTGGAAGGGATCAATTTTTTAGTCAAATTCTTGTTTATAATAAATTGACATTCTGTCATATCAAATGTATCAATATATGATACAAAAGTCTTATAAATTCATTCATTTATCTATGTAAGATACATAAAGATAGATATACACAACTTGATCAAATTTTAAGTCATATTAGGTCGATCTAACCATGGCTTAAAATCAGGCCACAATATGGTGTGAGACAATTTTTCAACTCATAGCTTAGCTTGTTCACTTTGATTTGAGCTTGATGTAACCTAGAATACGATTCCAATTTAGCCATCTTCGATTTTTGGAGGAAAAAAAAAACCTATCATCCCTACTTGCACCCCATCCTATCATGCGGGTCTTATGAAAATCGTGGGGTGAGATTGTGAGATTACACCTTTGCTTGAGCTCCTTGAGTCATGGTTGAGTTTTTTCATTCACCAAATAAATGACTACTATCCTCATTACCTTCCACACATTCCATCATATAATCGACTTTGTCGAACCAGCACGCCCAAGTTGAGAGCCTTCAAGTAGAGCAGCAAGACGAGTAGGTGGGCAGGATGAACAGTCCGGCTGGACAGTTGAGATAAGTAATGGCACACAGTCAAAAAGAGGCAAAAGCCGAGACAGGGCCTTTGACGAAGAGTAGTAGTCAAGCTGAGGACAGACAGCTCTTCTGAGAAAGTAGGGACCGGGTGAAAGTGTCTATCTTTGAGAATAGTACCACAGTCCATCATATATGATGCACCAAATTCTGGATGCCTAGATCCACCTCTTCTGAACCTGGAGTTTGCCCTTTCCTACTCACAAGCTCCTACAGATGTGATTGATGGATTCATACCCAATTTATCATTGGTACATGGCTATTCTCTCCCATGTAGTACAAATATTTACTCATTGGAAAATATTTTACTTAAATCCAAGCCTGTTGTATTGCAGATGCTCAACTTCATATTAGCTTAGTTTGTGTTATCATACTCAAATTCTAAATGATCGTTCATAGAGCTATTTCTAGCTTCCATGCGTTTGTTGGGACCTGCAACCACAATTGGTGGATAAGTCAAACAAAAGTATTTAGGCTGTGCTGTAGTAATCTGGAGTTGGCCCCCTTTCTGAAACCTCTGTTAGTCGACTCAATTAATTTCTTCTATGTAAGGGAAATAGATGCATAACCATAGAATCTTCGAAGTCATGTTTCGAGTTTAGTTACTGTAATATAAAATTAGCTTTTTGGCTAGTTTTTTTTTTAAGTTTCATTTTCTTAAAAGTATTTGGGTTATTATGCTTTTGGGCCGATGGTATAATATAAAAGTGTGTTGATTTTGATGAGATGAAATGAGTAAAGTACTTTGGTAGCCTTAAGCTGTTGGTGTAGGTCACGACTATATGCATGTATATTGGTCTGGATGAATTTGATGCTATCGTTTTTTCAGTTTTATTTTTTAAAACGTTTTAATGACACCCTTTTTGTGAAAGGACCCTTGATGCAATATTACATGCCATTGTCATGCGATCTAGGGGTTGCACGTCACATACAAGTGGTGTTTGATTGAGTACAATTGATCATATGGGTTCAACCCTTAGACCCAATTCATACGACCTTTCATGTATCAAGCAGACCTTTTATGCAATACTTTCCATCATGATGTGCAAGAGAATGCATGTACAGTCCAACAAGATCTGACCTTAGCATATGTTAATAGGTTAGTTCAGTCTAATATGAAGTCCTAACTTTGGATATGGCTTCTTAATATTTTTGATATGGCCCGTATTTGATTTTGTTTTGGTTACCAAACTTTTGATGGGCTTTCTCCCCTCAGCAAAATATTTTTTTTTCTTAGGCTCAGTGTTAACCGTAGGTTGAAGAAACTTTTGTATGTTACAGGTATTAGCCTTTGTGAATCGTCATGTTGGAACTCAAACGCCTCTTTTGGCTGGAAATTCTATCTATGTGGACTTAATGTTTTTGAAGGTCAGTAAAATTTTTCCCTTGTTTGTTTTATTAGTTGTTTTGTTTAAGGTTGGAAAAGAGAGACTTCTCTTTCACTATTTTGATGAAAATGAAGATTTTTTTCATTTTTAGGAACTATGATGCATACTGGTTCTTTTTCTAAAATTGCATCTGCAAGGAAGAGGTCTAAGTGACAAAATCATGTATTTGTACTTGTCATCACAGGACCCTCTGGCAAACTTTTTGGTTCATTGCGGCTTCTGTTAAAAACTAGAATAAAAGATTAATCTTCTTGTCTTGATTGTTTGACTAGTGAAATTTTTACCAGCAAATATACAAAGTTCAACAACTAACGTAACCCTATGTTTTGAGCTCTATTTGTAGTGAACTTGCATTGTATCCCTTGACTACAATTAATTTTTTTTGTTTTCTAGTCTTATTGATTGTTTCTTTTTTTTTTAGTAAATTATGTGCTGCCATCATCACCATTAGCCCTGGGGCGAGGATGGGGTTTACACATGATCAAATTTGGCCATAATATTAAACCTTTGAATCAACCAGTGCCCTGGCCCAACTATACAAGTTGGTCAGTTTGAATGGTTGGGCCAGTTTAGATTACAATTGTGAGGTCATCCCAAACACATCATTGGGCCATTTGGGAACATATGGACTTTGATTAATGAGAAAAACCTTACCAAGGCTGTCCAGTAATGTAGGCCAATTGGTCACTGGGACCATGCCTACCTTGAGTCACCAGTCATATTGGTGTGTCTCCATGCATTGGATCATATGCTATTTTGGATTCATGGACTAGTCTATTTACTTAGTAGATTGACCTTAACAACTCCATGAGGAAATTTTGTTTGTTAGTAATGGTCATTATTGAACATGGGCCTGGATGGTCTTTTGATTGTAGTCTAAGCTCATTCTTATTTATGTTATTTCTTTTTTTTTTTTTTATATATACGTATTATATCTATAAGGCTTGTCAATGGGTTCCAATGAAGCCAGCATCTGTTGGAAAGCTTTCACTACTGATGTACATTCGTGTGTACATTAAGCACGTCTTATGTCACTATGTCAGTTGTAGTAGCTGTAGTTGCTCAGGAAATGTAAATAGCTCCTTTCAGGCCTGCGGAGACAGGTGAGGTGGTCAAAAGTATAAATATTAGTGCAATAATCTCATCAACTTGGTCTATTTTTGTTTGGCTTAGTTGGAGTTCATAAGGTTTTTGCTGATATGGATAGCAGTTATACTTAGATTTTAGTGTTTCTTTTATAATGTGTTAGAAGACATATTCTAACACCTACCTTAATAACCTCACCAAATTCTAGATGTTGAGTTGAGAATAGCTAGAATTTGGGCTTTATGAGACAAAAGAATACATACCTGAGAACAAATACACTTCACGAAGCCAAGAAGCTTATGGAAGATGATAAACGGTCTCCTTCCTATGATTATAGGTTATATGTTTTTGTACTGTATAAATCAGAGTTGTTTTCTGTGATTGCTTGTTCTAAAATAACCATAAGAATGGAGGGTTTAAATGTCCCTTCATTTTGGCAAACGTTGTACCATATATTCTTGCGTAGTTTGTTATTATTTAGTTGATCACTAGTCAACCAAAATTGGGCTTTAATGCACTCGTGGATGGATGCCCATGAACCCTTACAGTTTAAGCCAGTGTGCGACTAGTCTTGTTGCACCCTTGATGTGGGACTAGTCTTGTTGCAATTGCCTCGCCATGAATTGGCTATCTTAGTATATTGATTTTTTTTTCTTATCCCTTTAATAAATTCCTTTTGTATTAATGACTCAACATGAATATCAAGAGTCTAATCAATTACAAGGAGGCTTCATAGGGGTCACCACCTCTTAGAAATTAGATGTTACTGATGCAACACATCAAACATATCAATTAGATCTAATGAAGCTTAAGGAGATAGGAGGTCCAATTTTGTCATAAACCAGATCACAAATAAAATTCACAAAAAAAGGACTTGTAAGGGTTTTAGTGGGTCATTAATGTTCTGGATGTTATTAAGTTGTAAATATTATTTATGTGACCTATAGGAATTTGTTTTTGTTTATGCATATTTTATCATTTGTTTGTACTTTATTATTGTTTTATTAGGTCAGGGGTATTTTCATCTTTGTATTTTTAGTTAGGACTTGTATCTATTTATGTTTTGTAAAGAAATGCAAAATAACACCTTTCGACATGGTCATGTGAAAAGACTATTCAAATTTGTTATTAAGAATTAAGGGGTTGTGAGGTGCATGCATGGATAAGAGGTTTCATTCAATAAAGACGTTTGCTGCCCTTCGTTCTCATTTGGGTTGAGATCCAGATTTATCCCTCCTCTCACTGTCACTTCATTGCCATTTTGGTCATCGTTCTCCAATCCTATCCATCATCGGTGAATTTAGCATAATCATCTCCTCTTAGCTGTCATGTTTCTCCGGCTATCTTCTCCTTCCCATTGTCAATGACCAGAATGTGCCAAGCCAATTGGCGCCATTGGAATTCCACTACTGCTTGCCCTTATCCAATATAACTTTCAAATCCATAGCCGCAGTCCCATAATTTTCCCTGCACTCTTGGTTAGCCAATGCCTGATCACTTGTGCGACTCAACAATCAAATCACGGCCCACCTGCCCTGATCCACCTAGCTGTGTACAACAGTTCTTACACTTTTTTGTGTTGACCCTCAGGCACAACACTGCCTCACAAAATGCCAACCCTTGCTTGCGATCTACCCACCATTGCCACACCTTGTGCCAAATTTTGCTGAACCAACTATCCTTAGCAAGACTGAGTTGGCTTGCCTCTGAACTAGGCCAGTTTCTAGACCTTAACTAATCTTGAATCCCCGTAGCTGAAATCCACTGTTTGGAAAGTGCATTTCAACCTACTTATCAGGAGCTTTTAGGAGAATTCTTGCACTGTTGGTGTCCGCTACCAATCGTTTGTCCACGCTCACTACCATGCTGCTATTAACTCCTCAGTATCGTAGTGGGTTTGTGGTGTCTTTACATGACGACAATCCAAGTTCCAAACTGGGATTAAAGAACATGAAGATTCTACCTTAAGAAAAGAAGACCAATGCGAAAGCTGAAGAGTAGGAATTAGGAGAGCCAACGAAGGCAAGTAATTTGCAAATAACTTGATTGTTTTTCATTCTTAATTATGGCTTCAATTTTCTACATAAATATTATCTTGAACAGGTTTGATTGCAACTTTGTTGAATAGCTTGTTGTTAGCTTAGTATATTACAATTAGCTGGCTTTAAATTAATTGAATCTATTTTTAGCCTCTAAGTGACACCAAAGAGAATGTTCTTCAAATTGATGTTTAGCCCATTTAGAGCACAAATTGTATGTGATTTTCTTTCTTGGTAAGTATTGTTAATATTACTATGTACACACACTTTTAAGTTATTTAGTTTAATCTATTATTGTACTTTTTAATTAAAAAAAATCATAACTATTTTCTTTTAGTATTATTTAATTAATTTAATTTAATAAAAACTTGCATAATTTTTTTTTCTTAGTATTATTAAATCAATTAATTTAATTTAATATTGAAACATTATTGTAAAACTTAAATAAGTATTAAAATATTAAATTTTGTCTATAGTAAAACTTGATTTTCTCATCTTGATTTGTTGGAATTGAATAATGCCACCAAAAGAAAACAAAATAAAGAACTTAGAGACTATGAAGATTGAGATGGATATACTTTATCATGCAATGAAAAAATATTATATGTTAGAATTGAAGTCATATTGACTGCTTAATTACTTAGCTTTGACCATTATGGTTAGGAACTTAACTTGACCTTCCTTTGATGAGTCATTAGATGAAGACTATCACACTCCTTATGACAATGGATTTAAAGGAGACTATATCATTTTAGGAATCATAGAGATGGTAGGATGGATATTCACTAAGTCAACGAGGAAGCACCATTGTTTGATGGAGTTTATGATACTAATAAATTATAAATTCTTGAATTAGTTAGCTTAAGTGGAGAATTTCTTTAATGATATGAATTTGATGACTATTACAGAACTAGTTTTGTGAAGATGAAATTATAGAGTATGCTAAGATATCTTGAACTAACGTCTTAGCCAAGGAGCAAATGTTGGATTGAAAAATCTTTAAGAAATAAAGGAAATACTAAGACAATAGTATTATCCAATATATTATGATAAAGATTACATGGATAGTTACATATACTAAGGTAAAAAAGTTTTATCATGGTTACATATTTAAATATTTAAATGTTTTTATAGATTGGTAGTAGCTAAGTAAAACCATTTATAATTAAAAATGTAATCCAAATATCTCAATTATAATATCATATATGAAAAATCATAAAATAAAATATATTTATAATATACCACATACTATAAAACTTATAAAACCATCCAATATATAGAATTACATAAAACCAACAATATAAAAATTTTTACGTTTTGACTTATCTACAGAATAGGACCCTCATCCATAGCTTTATATTCTATCTCTCAGTTTAGTGGATGCATGACTTATAATGTATATCTTAGTGAGACTCTGATATAGGATGAGACGCTATTGTGTAAACTCTATAGAGTTTATGAGGTAAACTAATAAGATAATAATATGTAAAAGTAAATATAACATAATAAATCAATATAGGAACAATATGAGAACATGATAAAAGATAATCCTAAAATAACATAATAAAATTAGAATATGAGTAATCAATTAATATCAAATAACTATAAATAAAACCCACATAACCTTATGTTTGTTATCTTATTTCTAATTTTTCATGTATTGTATTCCATAAGGTCGAATTTCTTCTTTGATCATTATCCTTAAGATTCAATAATATCCATAGTTTGTATCCAAATGACATTCAATCGGTATATTTCCATAAACATATAGCCATTGGACTTGTTCCTAACCACTTAATATAGAATACTAGTGGCACATCAAATATTGTATCAAGCATAGCTTTTCTAGATCTATATCTGGTAATCTACACAAAGTGCTAATGACATTAACTGAGATTATAACAAAAATAAGATATGGTCTATAGACTTATATCCAATCATATCAAATGAGAATGTCTAAGATATTCTATTTTTGTTTTTTTCATTTATTTTCCAATTTGGATTTCGTTTTATTTAAATATGTTTTCATGTATGTATATTTTTTATTTCAAATTAGATAAATAAAATATTTATTATGATGTGCAACTTATAAACCAATGTGATATAAATAAAATTTAATCCTATTAATCGTGTCATGTGTACTAATGAATAATAAGAAATGGCATATGAAAATATTTTAAATTAAAAATATCTATGAATTAATTTAATACTATATTTATATAACGGTTATCGGATTTATTTATTTGAATATGAGATGATATTTTGTTTTTCAATTTCTCTATCTTTTTAATTCCTTACAATATTATACATGTACATAAATTACTAAATATTTTTTTTTAAGTATATATAACACTTATATTGTTAAGAATAAAATCCCCAAAAACATAATTTCCTCTTTATTATGGTTTTACCCTATTAACGTATTGTTTGTTGATCTCCACGTACAATTTATTTCTTACAAAATGTTTATATTATATTGTAATTTGAATCCTGATATAAACCATGAAGGACAAATGTTATAGGAGGGGGATGAATTGTGTTATTTAAATCAATTATTAGCAATTGGTTTGATATAGAAGTAAATTTGGGTTGAGTATAATGTGTGAAGAATTTATGATGAATGTTAAAATCATTTAGTATAAAAATAAATCTGTGACATTTTCCTTCATTAGTTTGAAAAGATAAAAAGTTTGATTGTGGAGAACGATCTATCCTTTTTTTGAAGGAAATAAAAGTTGACATACTTTAGACTTTAAATGTAAAGGATTAAACCAATAAAAACTAGTATAAGTATATATAGATACTTGTTTGTCTCCTAACAAAGTTGGATTATGTGTAGGTTCCCAAAGATGAGTTGGAGCATACTTTTATAAAATTGGCTAAAGTAGTAGAAGATGGTGGTTGTGACCTAGTTGATAATCGGGACAAACACTAGAAGTGCTCGAGATGGAACTAAAACAATGTTGACCACGTATGTTGTTTGAGGGGCAAGAAGATGGGTGCCCGAGATGATCATTGTCTAATTGAAGGTTGGATAAACCATTTAACAAGAACTGATAAACAACTAGAATTATTTATAGACGTTGTGGAAGGCCACAGAAGAGCTCTTTCTTTGTTTGGGAGCCTTCGACGACACAAAGAGTGGATGGAATTCAATGAATACATTTTTATTAGTAACAAATTTATAGCAAATTCTTGTTTATATTAAGAACATGAAGAACTTGCTGAAGGGAGAAACAATTATTTGGATCAGTTAATAATGAAGATTCGGTATTTTGAATGCATAAACCTGCTCGATTCCCAGCTTGGACATTCTCCAATCCAGTGAATGGGAAGCTGAGTTATAGGTATTAATGGTATCATGTGATGTGATGTGATGTGAAGTGCTAGAGCCATGCCACCATTTGTTGAAGTGGGGTGCAGCAATGAAAGTAGAATGCAACAGTTGTGAGGGAGGGTAGATAAAGCAATCAATAGTGAATTGGCTAATTTATTTTCATAGCTAGCAGGGAAAACTTAGATAATCTCTTAATGGAGAATGACTACGTCTGCATTTGCAATTATGTTCATGACTACAAGAGGTAGGAGGGGCAGCTAGGTTTGTAGTAGTGTAGAGCAATGAAAACATGAAACATTAATCTAAGTTAGCAATAGTGGGAGTTTCCTTTGTATCATGGTAGAGAAATTCACGACTGGGTAGTAAGGCGATGAAATCATCCAAAAAAATAGGTTCAAGAGGCATCATAACAGAGGAGGAAAGCACAACGAACTCGGATCTTAATTTGAGCAAACTAAGGTCCGTTTGCTATATAGAAATTGACCTGCTAGTGGCAGCAAGTTATGCACTATCATCATGACACTTTGGATGACATTTCCCATTGATAGGAAGCCTTTCATGAGTGCTTGCAATTGATATTTTAGCTATGACATGTGAATTTGCAAGGTAGATGCATAGATGAAAGATAAGGCCTTCCACATTAACCTTTATTTTCATTGCCTAACACCTTAGCAAGGATAGGCCCAACAAGGCCAGTCGTCTTAGCCTTCCAAATTGTTTTTGTCAAGACTAGCAGAGAATTTTGGATTGGGTTTTGCTGAGTTAACTAGCACTGGTGAGGTTGGTAATGTTCTACAACATTTCTCTTGAGTTTGTGAGTTCGAAAAATTGGAATGAACTGAGTTCGCCATACTGGATAGTTGATTTTGTCCAATTTGACATTGAGAAGGCAATGGACATTGGCGAGGGCTGCCAGAGCCTCAGGAAATATGATGGCAATGGGGATTGTGATAGGAGGAGATGAAGATGCCGATGGAGTTGGTGAATTGTTCATGAACAAAATGAGGGCTGAAGCTGGGGAACCCAGTGGACAAAAGCTGGAATGATGGCACCTTAGTGCAGCACAGTACACAAGTTGGTTTGATATGTGAAGTGCAAAACATTCATTAAGATTTGTCCCAAAGTTATGCATGGTGAAAGTTTCTTATGGGTTAATGGGCCTATTTATCGAATATGGACTTGTGCTAATTCTATGGAACAATGGTACGAGATCATAGTATTCTTTGAAGAAAAACTAAATCCGGATCTAAATGCTTGGTTTATAAAAGAAATTTGTTACTTAGGCAAAAGGTGACAGAACGGTAAGTGGTTTAATAGAGAATATTTCACATGCACATTACATTGAAAGAAATAGTATCCAAAGTGTAAATTATACAAACAGATATATCATTCAATGAGATTGTTTAGTAAATGTTGATAGACCATTATAATTAAAACATATGCAAATGCTGGGGATATACAATATAAAAGTGGGGTTTCTTCACTAATCGAATCTGAATAATCAAAAAATTCTAAGTTTCATCACATGGTTATACAAACAATTATTTGTAAAAAGTGAAATCGTCATTCAAAGAAGTGGAGCACATCATTCATGTGAAACAACCACAACTTGAACTGTACACTTAACATAAAAACAATTAAAGAACATCACTCAAAAGGATTTTCAGGTACTTGAATCCCTATTATTGTAGCTTGACAAGCAAGTTTCATCTGGAAATAAATCATCCCTTATCCTAACCAAGGCCTTAAATGTTATAGATGATGCACTGGGCTGCCTTGATTCTGTGGTGCAATCTTGTTACTCCCTGCCCATCATGACCTCAATGTGGCCAATACTCTCTGCAATGCACACACAGTGGGAATTATCAGTCAGAATAACACGTGGAGGACGATGAGACGGGTTGATAGCTTGTGGGTGGTGCTATTGAACAAATGGTTTTCTTGGGCAGGAGAGAGGTGAATATGAGGGAGGAGGTTAGCATGTAACTTATTTGGAAATTAATAAGGTTTTGCGTATTGGTGCACGTTGATATGAGTGATTTGGTGGTGGGTTGATGAGATTGATTAAGAATTTTAATCGCTAGCTCATTAAACCATGTTTGAATGGATTCTGTTTGGAGAATTGCTTCCAACCACTAGTGACCGACTCTATACTTTCAAAAGAAAAATTTAACTGTCATTATTCTTTTTTACTTCTCCAAAAATGTCAAAATTCAAATTTGTCTTTATATATCTATATTATTTTTAATAACACATTACAACTTCGTTTACTAAACATCATTATGTTTTGATTGCATGTTTCCATCACACCAATTTATTTCCACGGTAACCTTTGTAAGAAACTGGGCCTAAATGATAGGGTTTTGGGTGGGAAGGGCTATTTGATGTGAAGTTGTGATGCGAGGAATGGAAGATTTGGTGATTGCAAACATCAATTATCTAATATTTGATGATAATTTTTTATGATAAGGTTCTGTTTAAAACTATTTTTGGGAGAAATTTAACATGAGTATTGCAAGGGTTTTGAGAATATAAAATGTGTTTAAAAATCATAGTGACATTTTCCAGTTAAAAATTTATTCAGGCATTAGTTTAGGAAACTTATGTTAATTTTCATGTAAATATTAAAATAACATTTTTAATGCATGAGTTTCTCACTCATGCTAAATTTCTCCTATCAAAATCTTCAAATTTTTAGCATTTGATCATAATTGATGGTTAGCCCCAGTTTGATTTCAATGTTATTTGTTTGATGCAATTTAGATGAAAAGCTAGAAACTGTTGTAAACTTTTCATTTTTGCTCTCCTTTGAGCAACCAAATTTGACTAATTTCAATGCTTTCTGTTGTTGTTTCACCGAGTTATTGAATGCCTATTTTTCTGTTTTTACACTTAAATGTGTTGGATAACCTTTACCATGCTTATTGGCTCCTTTCTTTCAGAAGTACATGCCGAATTTAGCGAGCATCTTCCCTCATGTGCTTGTTGATGTGAGCAGTGTCACGGCCTTATGCCTCCGTTGGTTTCCCAAAGGTAAAATGTAAAAACTTCTGTTGTTATACATGGTTTTTCACACCTTAGAATTGTCAAATTCAGCTGTTATGTGATGCATCGCCCTTTTGATAAGTTTAATTTAGTTCATTTTTTTGGATTTTCCAAGCATAAATCAAATTGCACATTTTGGTATTTAGTAGTATGGCCAAAGCGACTGAAACCTAATCCAACTGTTTCTTTGCTTAATCTGTTACGGGCATTTCAATGCAAGTATTGAAAAAAATTACATTAGGGCTTAATATCACAGTTCTTTAAAAAGTCATGTCGGGGTTTTCTTTGATGGAATTACTGAGTTAATCAAGAGATGGACTGGACTTAAGGGTATACATGTTCATAGCCACTTATGAGTCATACCTAGATTGGATCAGCTGAAAGCTTGATTTGAGACCAAAACAACTAAGTTCTTATATATTTGTATTTTTGTAATTAGAAGCATATTTATGTATATAAATGAATGAATTTAGTTAGTTATATTAACATATTTTTATACATCTAGTGTCATGCATACACATGTACATACGCATATATGGTTAAGAATTTGACAAAAAAATAAAAATGTTCTGAAAATGAATTTTCTTTGGCTTGCAATTGAGCTGGGATTGATAATTAACAAGCTTGGATTGAACTCATTTCACCCAAATCTTTGATTGTCGAAGTATTGCAACTCAATCTTGAGCTTGGTATCAAAGCAGCTCGAGATCAAAGCAATTCATGGATGTGGATATGGGAGCCATGAGTGCAGGTATATCTGATACTCAAATAAAAGGGGAAGTAACTTTTATAAATATAAACTACATGACGTACAAAACTTTTTTGTGTTTAGTCTCGGACCAATCAACTTAACGTTGATTTGAGGCATCATCAATAATCAAACGCTACTTTGTACTATTTTAAAACTTTTTTTTCTATTTAGAAACAAAATGTTTCAAATATTCTTGAAAATTGCTGTTCTCGTTGGATCATTTGTATTTATATGTATCAGAATCTTGATTCTTAGATCTCTCAGTTCTATGTTCGTGCGCCTTGTTGACCATTTAAGAATTCATGATGCGTCTTATAATTCTCTGCCCTAGAAAAGTGCTTTGATCAGGAAAGGCATTTTCCCTTATGTTAATGCGAACTATGGCGAATGTCAAATTTCACATTTAGCGATGATGTGTTTTCATCTGACCATTTCATACACCTATTTGTTCTTGATCTGGTAGAAAAGAAGAAGGCTCCTGCAAAGGTAAAGAAGCACAGAGCCATGGATGACATAAAGGAGAGCATAATGGAACTCAAGTACTACAAGGAAAGTATATTTAAAGGAGTACGCAGGTGTTGAAGTCTTATTATTGGAGATTACAACAGGAAAAGCTCAAGGAAAACTTGTTATTATTATTTAGTTGAGAAATTGAATTTATTTTTCCATTTCTGTAAGCTGGAAGAAATGAGTAGAGCAGAATTTTTTCAATGATGGGTCTGAAGATTAGGATTATTAGTCTTTTGGATTGCAGACTAAAGCCTTTAACCTGCTTGTGTTGTTTGCAAGTAATTAAGAGAAAATGGTATTTTCTAATTCGGGAGAAGATGGTGAAGTCTATTTTGAAGAAAACATATTACTGTTCTGTCAAAATTGATTTCTTAACAAGAATAAAACTAGGAACCATATTTTTCATTTTTCAGCACTTAAGTTTTGTTTAGTATTGATTATTGTGCTTTAAATGCAAACAGTTGCTTTAAGGCTTAGCGATGTTATTACTGGAGTTAAACTTCACAGATAACATTTGGTATTGAAGTGCTGCAGTCTGCTGTTTGAGAGTAAATTTTTGTAACTTGTAAGACAGATTTTGCTTCACTAAGCAACATCAAACGTTTGGAAGCTAGTACTTGGTATTAACAGGTGATAGGTTGAATGGAAGGCTATTTTATATTTTTTATTTTGTTTAATTTGAGTGAAATAATGTTAATAAAAGGAAAAGGATGACATAATTTAAAAAAAATGAAGTAAATTAATTTTCATTACCATATTTCATTTGGGTTAAAACTAAGAACTTGATATGATTTTGTTCAAGGAATTGATTTTTCAAATTTATATGAATGATAGAGCTTTTATGTTTCAACGAAAATGTTTTTCACGTTTTGGTATTCCATCTATGGAGTATGGAATAGAATACAAAAGAAATTTTTTATTAGTAATTTTCTAGATTATTGAAACTTTTCATGAATTTAAACATTCAAAACAATAAAAAACTATGCACTCAAATCAAGGATATAAAAGAAATAAACACATTTAATAAATGTATTGATCAATTGAGAATTATTTGTTCCTCATAATTGCAGTCACATTATAGTCTTATTAATATATACTACATTGTTCTTAGTTAAAGCATTAATTAAAAATATAATTAAGTACATTCTTTTAATTATTTATCTCATCTAAAATCCAATTTTATCTATTTTATTTTACTATAATGTGTTATGAATTGACTCATTTATATTTAATTTAAATTTAATTTAATATATATATATATATACACATATATATTTAATTATATGTAGATAATATATACATATACATACATTTATGTGTCTAATTATATGTAAAAAAATGCATATATCCAGACAAAGTAACTCAATTTGTTACTTTATCAAAATTTCTACTGTAAATGATTAAAATGGAAATTTACATCCCAACCATTTAAATGCAAAATAACATCACTCATATATTACTAAAAAAAGAGATTAATACAGAGTGTTATCATAAAAAATACTCAGCATTAATAAAATCATATTGATACACTGTATATCTACCAGCTTTGACGATTATTACAAAAAGAATGTGAAAAACAAGACTGAAAAAGATTGAAAAAGGTTGATTATAACTAGAAAAATCACGTGTATATTATATATTTGATATCTCAAATCCTTTTAAAGGTAAAAATTAATCAAACAAGACAAAGATAACACGCAGAAACACAAAAATAAGACGATAAAAGATGTTCCTCTATCTTGTTTGCATCATTTTTCTCTTTTATCGAGTCATATAAACTATATTAAGCCCATAACAAATTCATTTATAAAATAATCATTTTATTAATATACCTTTGATAAGTGTTTGAACTCCTGACAAAATGAAACCAAGGATCCCCTGGAGATGACACAACAAGAGGAACCCCGACGAGGTCACGCTCAAAGCAAAGGTCAGCACCAAGGCAACGGCGAAGCTCGGCCTTGTGCTCATCAGCAGCGTCTGCAGAAATCCCACGGCCATACAAACGTCGGCAGCATAGCTTGAGAAGCATCTCTTCTCCCACTCCATCCAATGCGAAGGAGGCTCTTCGTTCCTCTCTATCGCCCTCATCTCGTGAATTCGCAGTCGGAGAACGATCATGTCCTCGTCCACCTTCTGCCCCATGGCGTCGTCGCCGCCGTGAGCCGATCGAGGAACGAATCGAGAGCACCTCTTCGGAAGCTGCCGCCGCGTACAAAGGGAAGAGGGGAATGAGGGAAAGGGGGCGAAGCGGGAGGACACAAGGGCTTCCATTGTTGGAGCGCAAGAGCTGTTTGTCGAGATGCCTCTGAAGCCCAGCAAGAAAGTAATGTGGTGATATATAATGCCAAAAAGGCCACGTGGCGGAGATATGGACAGAAAGTGGAGGAGTGGGGGGAGTGGGATACACGTGGTCGCTGAGGTCACATGGTCGGTAAATGGAGCATTGGCAAATATAAGGACATGATTAATTTTTATTTTTCACTATTTAAGTATGTTTCGATATTATGGTAGATTTATTTTATATATAAAAAAATATTAAAATGATGATTTTTTATAAAATAGGCTGAAATATATGATATGCAGAAAATCAAAGTTATGTTTTGAATTTTTTTAGAGTAAAATAAAATAAAAATATTATTATTATATAAAAGAATAGTTTTAAGTTTTTTTATTTTTTTTTAACATACGAGAGAGATTCTTCATGTATGATTAATTAAAATATAAATTTTGTTGATAAATCATATTAAATATAGTAAAGTGAGTTTAAAAGAAAATAAAAAAATTATAACAAATAGAATACGTTTTTTGCTGTGAGATTAAAAAATTTCAGTTGATTGTTTTAAACTGTGGATTTTTGTGTGATTTTTGATTTATTATATGCTGAATAATAAATAACTATAAAAATTGTATTTGAGCCTATTAATGCCAGTAGATCAATTTTGTACGAATAATTGGTAATGATTTATCAGTTAATAATATAAAATGTCACATTATGCATATATTAGATCTAACATCGAATGATAAATTTATAATTATGATTATTCAATTATTAGCCTATTGTAAAATAATTTTTTTATGAAAATCTTAATTTTTAAGGATTAATACATTAAATAAAAATTGATCTCTACAAAATTTAAAAAATATATTAAATTTTATAAAAACAAATTGTATATCATAACTATGATGTATCTATTTAATAATATCAAAATAATTTTTATTAAACTTGTTTTACTTCTTTTTTAGTATTGTCATCTCTTGTCTATTTACCTTAACTCTTACCAAATAACTCTCCTTATTCACCTTCCATCATTATATAACTCCTCCCTTACTATGTAATCCTTCTAGTCACAAATCTTCTCATTACATAACTCTTCTACTAGCAAAAATTTCTTCTCCATTATTACATAGCATTTCTATATGCAAATCTTCCCCTTCCTTCATTACATGGCACTCTTATTCACAAATCTTTCTCCTTCATTACGTAATTCTTCTACTTGAAAAATTTCCTCACTATACAAATCTATTCTCATTGATCGTCCTTTCTTGGATCTCATTGAAATCAACAATGTTTCATTTGTAATTTTCTTTATTGTACACACCCTTATATCATTAATACTTTGAACTCATTGTCTTTATGCTGATGCCTTTATATCATTGACACTTTTAACTCATCATATCTATGCCACATCCTTGTCTCATAATTCATCCTCTGCTCACAATCTTTTCGTATCATCAATACTCTCTAGTTGCCAAACAACATTTAATTGTTAAGTAACACCAAATGATTACCTTTTAGATATAATGGGGATGATTGGCCTTATCTCATCTTAAAGTAAAATTATAGATTAGGATAACTTATTTGTTGGGGTTCATAATCATATTAAAAATTGAATTGCATAAAATCTTAAGTATTGTTAACGTGACCAAGTATCATTTAAATCTTAGAACTAATTTAAATCATCCAGAAGTTAAAACAATGCAAGATTTGTTTCTATCTAAATCTTGAAATAGAATAAGGACATATATAACAACATAAAAAGAAATAATTAGGATACCCATTAAGCCATTTGAGTCTTCCTACCCACTCCTTGAGAGTAAGCCTACTAGAGCTTATTAGGTATGTTCAATAACATAAGTAGTTTGGCCAAAATCAAGTTGTCTAAACTACCATGATTAGCAATCGTAGCTATCAAAAGCATTTACATCAATGTAAGGGTCACCCAAACATAAAAAATAGTTGGATCTCAAGAGAGGAGCTCTAATTGATAGACCCAACTTTTTGGAGGCATAATAAAGAAAGGTAATGGAATACTCATCAGAGTTATGTTTTACTTATCCAAGGGAAGTTGTTGTACATCCATTATATATTTTTAACTTACAGTGATCCTTAATCAAGCCTCACTAATTTAATAGATGTTATTTCACTTTTTCTAAAACTTAGTTCTTCAAAAACATAGTTTTTCAATAGTTTCCATTAAAGTTTTTTAGGATTCAACTTTTATTTAATTCCAATTTACTTTTTCTTTATTTTAGCTCCAATTAGCATTTTTTCAAATTAATTCCAATATTTCTTTAGTTCATTGCCTCTCAATTCATTTCGACATCATAATAATAGCACCATCATAGAATCTTCATTCATCATTTAAAGGGCCCAAACCTAGTAAATGTTTAAGCAATGTAGCGATTAGACAATTTATTAGTTGATTCGACAATCTGATGTATTATATGCATGTGACAATTTGATAAACCAACCCACTAAATCATATGACCAATAAATGATTAAAGTGTTCAACTTAAGAATCAAATTATCACTATAACAATCCAAAATTTTAATATTTATTATATAATATAAATCATGAAATTAAATAGAGTTGTAACTATATATGTTTTGATGTAATAAAGTCAAAACATATGTTTTGAAATAGAAACTTAAGTTGATGTTTTTAAAATCATTTAAGTAATCTCATTAAATCTTAAATATCTCAAAAAAATTATTATAGATTTTAACATCTTATTATCAAAATAAAAATATTCAATAAAGGTCTTATCCTTGCATTACTTAAGATTGTATTTCTTCTAGTATAATAGGGTTATTACCAAAACACTTTCACTAAACTCTTTGAGTCAATTTGATCAAGCTCTTCAATTAAATAATCTATTTTCTCTTGAGATGTATTATTTAAATATACTTAAAAATCATTAATGATAATAACAATAATATAATTTTATTTATATTTAAAATAATCTCTCAAACTTGTGAAATATATTAATTAGCACATCATCTACTTTATCATGATCCTCCTCTCTATGTGATTTAAAAAGATGCATTGTAATGTAAGTACTAAATTAGACTCTAAAAAAATTTAATAGATAAATCAATAAATAAAAAATGATATAATAATAATATAGTAATGTCATAATAAACAAATATTTCATGAATAATATAACAAAAGAATGCAATGATATTAATGGATAAAGTCATACCAAAAAGTAACCTAGTATTTTTTAACATTCAATTTTCTTATTTTCTCATTAAAGAAATGTTTCTATAAAATATTTTATCTTCTAAAATCTCATTTCTTTTATGATCATTATCCTTGTTTTCAAGTAAGTAATATCATATAATCATAAACTTCCACCCATAGGTATTAAATAGAACAAAGTCTACATCAAATCCAATAAAGATATAACTCTAATGATAATCCTCATCTCTTTGTACAAAGTATTATAATTGAGTTCACAACATCTAAAGGCATGATAAGGGATCAAGACCCACTTCACTATGTAGAGTTCTAGTGAGAAAACCAAGTCATATCATATATAACACTATAATAAATCAAGATATTGTGTATAACTAATACTTATCACCTTGTATTTTGAGCTATGACATAACATCTCAAAAAAGCCATATTTTACATAATGATCCATTAATAAATTTAGACATCCATTTTGAGCTATGACATAACATCTCAAAAAAATCATATTTTACATAATGTCACTCCATATTTTTTTAATTCATTTATCATACTATCATATTATAATATTATTCAAACTTTCTTATATTTCAATTATTTTGGTAATGCATTATTATTATTTTAGTTATCCTCATGGATATGTATGAAACCAACCAAACATTATCAAATCTAATGCACATCAAAATAATGAAACATAGAAATCTAATAATATATGACAATCCAAACCTTGTAGATGTAGATTAAATCTAACTAGCATTACATTATATATCATGATGATATATATAAGAATATAAAACATGCCTAAGGCAATCTAATAAAAAATACTTAACATTGTTACTAGATTATCTTCTTGATTCTATTGAAGATATTCTTTTTTTAATTTACCTCTCTTCTTATTTTCTTACATTTTATTATTATTCAAAACCCTTTTATAATATATTCATTTTTTCCTTATCCATAATATATTCTCTTGTTTCCATTTTTTTTTTCTAAATTTACAAAATTCCACATTTTCGAAAAAAAATTCTATTTTGTAAGAATTCTAATAAAATAATAGAAATACTTTTAAATAAATAATTATAAATATAAAAATATAAAAAAAGATATCATAATAGACATACATTTTCGAAAATATATTATCGCATAATTTTTAGAAATATATGTAATTTATAAAAAAAAGTACAATTTTTTCATTCCATATTCATACCATATTGTAAGGCAACATTCTAATGGCTATATCGTTTAGCTTGGGTCTTCAAATATTATGAAATTAATTTTGTTAGAAAGTAGACTTTTGTAGTTTTAATTTGATATTTATCAATATTTTTGGATTGTAAATTTATTTTTGTATTTAATAATAAGAGTTGATCTTCTTATATATTTTTTATTTTTTCTTGACCTGAATAAAATATTATTTTTATTATATATTAAGAAGTGTGTTGAGCAGAGTAATCTTAAATTCATCAATAAAAATATTTTTGAGTAGAATTCATAACAAGGTATCAATCAATATGTATATTATAATTTTTCAAACCCAATTAAATTTATTACAAATTGATGAAACTAAAAAAGTTTTAATAGAAAATTTTCTAATATTTATATAAGTATATAAGCATACACACATACATGCACATACACATGCTCACACACAAATAAACAAACAAGCACATATACATGATGCCCAAAGGAAACTAGGGTTTTTCGGTGTTGGTGATTCCCACTTTTCGAGGGTAGATCTGGAAAGTTCCTATCGTGTTTGGCCGAAGAAAGCTATCACATAGAGTTGCTATGAGTTTGGAAATTAAAACAGTGATGCAACTACTACTTGATCAGTCGAGTAGTTTCACTCCCTAGATGTTTACCCCACATGATTTAAGTGTTTTCTCGCTTTCTTTTAAGGATAGACACAAAAGGAACTTTGTGCATCTTTAGATAAATATGGTTACTCTATGAGGTAAGTCGTTTTTGCATTTCAAGGTGTTAATCAAAATGGTAGGGGTCAATCCATGGAGACATAATGTATTAAGAACCCTCAACCCTTGCCTACTACAATCCTTCTAAGGCAATTTCTTTGGAAATGCATGCTTAGGTGAGGTAGGAAAGTGCACAAAAAATGGTTCCCTTAACAATGGTATTCATTATTGGCTTGGTGAAGATGCAAGTCAAGAAAGAGTTATTATTGTAGCAATTATGGCTATTAAATTAGATGTCGTGTTTGGTGAATTTTCTACTTAATATTTTGAGGTGCAAGGTCATGAAAGTGAGTGGTTCTATAACCTAGGAAGTGATTTGTAGGCTCAAGCAAAAAATGGGATTGGATTAGAGCATAAGAATTATTTGTTTAATTGTAAAGTTAAGCATATTATTCACATTAAAAAGGCTCTTTGTGCTTGAATTTCTTTAAATCATGATTGCATTTTATCTCGAATGCTAGGTTCATGATCTTACAATATAATGGTTTTAACTCATCACCTCAAGAGAGAGAGTTAAAGCACTTGATGTTGTAAAATGTCAATGTGAATTATGATATTAAAACTATTAAAATGCAACAATCTGTAGAGACATATGGATTCAACTTATGACAAAGCCCTTATGATAGTGATAAAGAATAGTTAAGTAAATACCTATGATGTAAGTTGGTTGTCTTACAAAAGTTATTGATTATTATTATGGAATGTATAGTAATATAAGCATCTACAAGACATTGCTTGACAAATTTACATAGAATCTAATTATGATTATACTTTATTAAGTCTATTATATATATATATATATATATATATATATATATATATATATATATATATATATATATATATATATATATATATATATATATATATATATATATATATATATATATATAATTAGAATATATTATGAAGAAAAAAAAGAAAAAAAGAGAAAATGAGACTAACTTGAGAAAGAGATTACTATTCTATGACCCTATCTAGTAATGACTTTATACAAGTGATGTATGTGATATACATCACCCTTATTGTCGTGGTGCTCAAAGGTGGGGTCATGATATATAGAGGCCTCAACTAGTGATGATAAGATATTTTATTTTTTAGTGTCGTGGGTACCTAGAGATAAGGCTCAAGCATATTAGAGTGTCTCATTTTCTTATTAGTATAGATTGTTGGTGTTAGGGGGTGAGAGTAGTGATGATGAGATTATTTACTTCCTAGTGTTGTGGGTACACAAAGATTCCATCATGTCAAAGCAACCAAGCTTGTGATTTATGTGTTGAGCTTGTAGAGTCTCATTAGTGCTTGTGTTGTCTCCTTTTCTTATAAACATTTCTTGATCTTAGGTGTCACTTAATATCATTTTCTTTTCTCCTTTTTTCCCTTATTCATATTTTGGATTGTTTAATGACATATCCTTAGCAAAACTTTTGAAGAAATGTTATTATGGGTAGTGATCATATTTTTGAAGAAATTTTATTTTATATAGCAAAACACTTTTAAAAAATATTATTCTAGATAACAAGTTTGTTTTAGAAAAAAATCATTGATGTTTCTTATATTTTATCACTTTTTTATATCATTTCTAATTTATTTATATCGATATTTTGTTAATCATCTTATTTTTAACAAAAGCATGATAAATATTTAACATATCATTAAAAAACATATAATATTATCAGACTCAAATAAATAAAATATCAAATCATTATGCCAATATATGATATGTATTTAGTATGTAATTGATTATAACATGTGATAAGGAAAGTATAGTAATATGTAATTATGATAAACAATGATAATATCTCTCATATATCTTTTTTCATATATTATTTAAGACTTCTAACCTAATAATACACATCACATTAAATACAAGTAATGTATAGATAAATATCTTTTATTTGATATATTTTTTATTAATAAACCTTTGAATTACAATACACAATACATCAAGTCATATACACTATAAATAAGTTTTATCTACCTCTCAAATATGAGTAATGATCTCACGAAGCTAAGATGTTTACTTTAAGTCTTAATTACTATAGTACCTAAGGGTTTTCTCTTCTATTTTGCTTTTGCCTTTTACATAACTCTTTTTCAAATCTCTTAATGATACTTTCTCTTGTTCTCTTTTCTCTATTAACTATGGCTGAATACTAGACCTCTCAAATTTCTTCACAACAAAATTCTCTAAGTCACAACCAAGCTTCTTTTGTACCTATTTCTATGATTTTTCACATTCTTCACCTTCCAAATGCTAATAATTATATTCTTTTATTTGTATTCTCTTATTTTCAAAGGCTTCTCATCAATTAAACCAACTTATGTCAATTTTCTTAGTCATTTGTCATTTCAAATTTTAAGATCTATTTAGTTTTTACTAATCATAAAAGTATAATTATCTTAATCATATCATATAATTCTCAACCTTGTATAAATCTATCTTAATTTCTTATTATTATATTATTATAATCTCACTATCATATTAATATGATACTCTCATTCCTCTTACATTATATAGATGATTTCATTTATAATGTTAATCTTTATGTTATCATATTATATATTTTTTGTCATCATTTTGTACGACACTTTTCAATTAATTATTTTCAAAAACTTTTTTTATATTATACTATATAATATTATTTGTAATAATTATATGATCTCTATCTCTCTTTACTAAGTTATCTTTCTGTGAATTCTTTCACACTATAACCCTACTTTATTTTCTCTTGTGGTCTTATGGTACGATATATTCTATTATATTATATGATTTAATACTTCTATGGATTCACACTAAATACATATTTTCATACTAGTATATTTGTTTTGATGCACTTGTATGATCAAGTGTTTAGTTTTATATTGTATCATGCTTATATTATGGTCTAGTTGTACCTATATGTCGGACTTTAATCACTCGCTTGATCAGATTGCATGATTAATAGTATTGTATTGTATAATATATCTTCCTTCTTACGTTGGACCATAATAATTCTCTTATATCATCATATTATATACTAGATCATTCTTATACGATAGTGTTGGACATATTATATGATTTGTCCAATTATTATTCAACTCTTTGAACTTAGTTAATTTTTATTCTTAATTGATTGTACTTATGCATTCATTATTTTAATACTCTACAACAATGTATTATCTATATTGATCTATAGTATTGTACACTGACTATACACTATCATACTCGTATATTAACTTAATTATACTTATATAATACACTCTCATTTTATAAATCTATTCACTTGATTAATTTTCTCACTATACTGTTTTGTACAAACATATAATATCGTGTTATATAATAACTTAAAATGAAACATCTTTAAAAATTTTCAAAAAAATTATAAAATGTTTTAAAATATATTTAGATTAAAATTATTATTTTATAATCCCCTTAATATTATCAATCATTCTCTAATATTCTTCTTTTTAACACCTTATTATTTAATTTATTAAAATTACTTAATCATAATTTTGGGATTTTATAGTTTATATCATGAGTATTACATCCATTGCATTAAGAGATAAAAGATACAGTATGGAGGAGGACCCCACTTTTGATATGTGAGAGTGAGTAGTGTTTTTTATGAGAATTTACAAATTATAGTATTATATATACCAAGATAAAATAGTAATATGTTTCTTTGTATATATTTGAGATCTTTTAATTTACATTTTATAATTATAGAGTTTTCTATTATAATTTTTTAAATATGATAAATTTTGATTTGCTTTATAGTTAAGTCTCTTCTTAAAGTAATGAACATTCTTATATTTTGACTTTGATTTATGTTTCTTATTAAAGATTGGTTAGGTGGGTTCATGATAGGAAACCTTGAGGGGTGAAGGTTGAGAAAAAAATCTATAGGCCAACGTAACATTCTCGATAGTCAAATTAGGTATGAATCAATATGTCTCATAAGACATGCCAAAATCTCAAATAATAAAATATTTTAAAATATAAAAAATATATAAAATTAAATAAAGCTCATTAAGATGAGTTCAATGGAGTTTGTTTTGTCTCGATTAAAGTTCATTTGAAATTTATGTGAATTATCAAATTTAATAAGTATAAATGCATATATATATATATATATATATATATATATATATATATATATATATATATATTAACTATTTTTTATAAAAACAAAAAAAAGCCTTTTTATCCCAACCACATGTGTGACAAACCCAATGAAGGGATTTTACACTCACAGACTAGGAGTTTAGCCAGGGAGACACTTTGCCAATAATAGACATCAATCATGATCATCCTTTTAAGACAATCATGAATTTGAAGCTGACTGCATCGTCAAGGATGTCATGTAAGATTAGAAAATTGAAAATAGAATTGAGTTTATTTCTCATGCTTTAACTTCAAATATTTCTAATTTACAAAAGGAGTTAAAGTATTTAACCTTAAGTTTTTATTTAGCTATTAGAATGATTCAAAGGAATTTGTTAAAGATTTGTAAGCTAAGCTTTTTGGAAAAAAGGAAAACTGAGGAAGATAAGTGGAAAAGCTTATTTTCATGATTTAAGAAATGATTTTTATAATTTTACTATGATACTTTGAAAATTTTTAAATTGTATAGAAATTTGTAAATTGTGTTGTGAGAATTCCAATTGATAGACTAAAATTGACGAAGAAGAAAAGTTAAATAGCTATAGGACTATCCTAAATAATTAAAAAAATTGTGAGGTAGGTACTCTAACATAAATATTTATGTGTATGTTTGATGTATTAGTTGTTAAATTGAGGCATTGTATATAAATTTTATATAGAATATATGATATTGATGAATTGATATAGTGTAATTTTATATAACTTTATGAGAAGTTATACTTGTAACTAGGAAGTGGACTCTCTGACATGAATATTATATACAAATACTTAATATGTTACTGAATATTGAAATTAAAATATTGCATGTGAATATTATACAGAATATGTGATACAGATGTACTAATATTATGTTATCATATATAATTACATGGAAATTTATTCTTAGAAAATGATGTATATTTTTTCTAATATTAATAAACTATAATATAAAATTATTTGGCATAATTAATTATATAAATATGGCATTTGTTGAGATGATGTAAAAAAATACTAAATATAATAATGATTCTTTATCTAAAAAATAAATTAAAGGATTAAATGATATGAATGAATAGTGAATTTCCTAAGAATTAATATATTATTCTTTACAGCTAATAGCCAAGCAGGTCATAAGATTGAAATATTATCATCGTGAGGTGGCTAGTGGTGGCTAATGGTCAAGTAGATCATAAAATTAAGATATTATCACTGTGAGGTGGTTAGTAGTCAAGTCGACCACAAGATTGAGATATTACTACTGTGATGTGGCTAGTGGCCAAAATGGGTCATAAAGTTATGTACATAAAAAATATGACAAATGTGAGCATAATTATGCATGAGAATATGATATAATAAATCAATAAATGAGATTTTTATTATAATTAAATAAACTAAAAAGTTGTTAGAGTATAAAGTTTACTTAATTAAGTAAAAATATGCTTTGATAAACAAGACCATATTAAAAAAAGAGATTAAAAGTAGAATACAAAGTTGAATGTGTTTGTTATTTCTTTCAAAGATCATAACATACTTTTTTATTATATAACATATTTTCTCTTTTATATTCTAATATGAATGAAACTTTATTTTCTTACACACTATGGTTGATATTTATGATTAAACTTTACATATAATTATCTTAAATTATTATTTATTTTGTATATTTATTTATTGTTAGAGATAGTCTATCAAGTCAATGATAGTCAACTTAGTCTTTCTTTGATATTAATATTTTAAGTACAATAGAACTCAAATGAAAAGTGGATTACTCATAAGAATAATCTATAATCTATAAGAAAAAAAAGAATTGATACTACAAAGATTATTAGTATAAGAGTTGTATTAAATAATTTATTAATCATGTGATAAACTCAGTATTATATCATATGTGAAAATTGATACAACACTATAAAAAATTATGAAAACTATGACATATAGATATTGTGATAATTTTAGTTTTTTATAGTTGTTTGATTTAGATATTTATAATTAATAGTTGTACGCATAAACTACATGATTGTTATATTATGGATATAAATATTATATTATTATACTTATAAATTAGAAAATAAATAAAATATAAGGAAGGTTCTATCTTTTTAAATTCTAAAATTTGATAAAAAAAGAATAGAGTTTTGTGATGAAAAAAATAGAGACATCATATTGTTGGTGTTAAAGCATTAATTAAATTAGATGATAATTGGAGTATTTAAAAAAAAGGACATCATAGCCAAGGTGGAGAATCCAAGATGTATGTCATCAACTAACAAAAGGCCACACACTTGATAGATGTGATAGCAAGTATACTTTTAGTTTAGTAGCTGTTAAGAATTATTTTATTTGATAGTGGTGTATCACATTTATTCATATCTTTTCATATACTTAGTGCATTAATTATTGAGTTAAACCAAATGAATAACCCATTCATTATGAAATTGCCCAATGGGAGTGAGCTCCTAGTGCATGTGTTTATTCATGGAGAAATAAAAGTAAGAAGAAAGAAATTTGTTGTTGAATTGCTTGTTGTGCCCTTATAAGAATTTGATATCTAGGCATAAATTGGCTATCAGACCACCAAGCTATTATTGATTATGTTGAAGAGAGAATCAAATTGATAGCCCTACATGGAAAGAAAATTATTCTATGGCCAAGGGAAAAAACCCTAATTCTTTTATGCATATAAAGCCCAGAAAAGGAGTTTTACTATATATTATGTCTATTGATTAGAGGTTTTCTTAGCTACAAGATGTACTAGTGATCTACGAGTAATAAGATATTTTCTTAGATAAGCTATGCGGTATTCTTCTTAATAAAGAAAGGGAGTTTAAAATTTAGTTGATATTTAAAGTTGAGTTGGTATCCAAAACTACATTTAGAATAGAACTTACAAAAATTAGTTGAAGAGAAAATGTAGATTCATGAATTTTTAGACAAGGGTCCATTCATATTAGTGCATCCTCTTAGAGAGCACTAACCTTTTTTGTTAAAAAGAAAAATGGGTTCATAAACTATAATGAATTAAATAAAGTAACAATTAAGAATACATATCAACCTCTAAGAATTGATGACCTATTTGACTAGTTACAAGGTATTGTTGTGTTTGCTAAGATTGACTTAAGATTTGAATACCATTAATTAAAAATTAAGGAATCAGATATAGCTAAAACTACTTTTAGAACTCACTATAGGTACTATGAATTCTTAGTGTTATCTTTTGGCCTTATCTATGCCTACACATTCATAGACTTGATGAAATAAATTTTTAAAAGATTCTTGGATTAGTTTGTGAATGTTTTTATTGATGACATTCTTATGTACTTGAAAATGCCTAAGGACCAAATTACAAGCTTTGAGGGAAAACCAAATGTATGCCAAGTTTTCTAAATGTAAATTTTAGTTACCTTAAGTAGGGTACTAACGACATGTGGTTGGTGCATCAAACATAATTATTGATCCTAAAAAATCTCTACTTTGTGGATTGGTCTAGACATATTTTAATTGTAAAAATCTAGCATTTCCTTGATTTGTCTAATTATTACTAAAACTTTGTATAAAGATTTTCTTAGATAGTATCCCCTCTAACAAGATTAACTAAAAAAATTATGAAATTCAAGTAGGATGTTGATTGTGATGATAATTTTCTAAAACTAAAAGAGAAATTAACGATAGCTCTATTCTTAGTTTTACTAAAAAGACTTAATAAATGTCAAGATTTTAATGATGCTTCATTCTAAAGGCTGATTATAGGTTAATGTGAAATAATAAAGTAATTACTTAAGTTTTTAAAAAACCAACATCTCATAAGAAGAATTACATAATGCATGACTTAGAATTCACTGTCATAGTCTTTGTTTTAAAAATCTAGAGACATTACTTCTATAGGGTGCTCATTGGTTACCAAAGCCTAAAATATCTTTTCACCTTAAAAGAATTGAATTTTAAAGCATAAAAAATGACTAAATTTCATCAAAGACTATGATTTAACTAAAAATTACTATACAAGAAAAGCCAATATGGTTGTTGATGTGCTTAGTAAGAAAGCTATTTTACATACTTTTATAGAGCAACTAGATAAAAAAATAGATCTCATTTGAAATTAATAGATTGCAAATATAAAAGAGTTATGTCAAGAAATGTTAGAGTTGTTGTACTAGCCACACTTATGGCCTAATTAGTTTGTCTCCATCATAAAAGATCAACTTTAGAATAAGAAATACCAAAACATAATTTATATAGTTATAGATGGATTAGAATCTGACTTTGTGCTTGATAAATTATGATGTGTTGAGATTTATAGGAAAATTATGCTTTCTTATTCATTAACAAACTATGTAATTACTATTGGTTGAAGATTAAAGCTCAAAATACTCTATTCATCGAAATAATAAAATATATCAAACATCAAGACAAACAACTAATGGCTTGATATGAAAAGAGATGTAGTAGAATGAGCCAAAAAATATTTAGTTTATTAATAAGTTAAGGGCAAACAATAAAATCCTAGTGATTTGTTAAAACCCTTCCTTATCCTTGAATGGAAGTGAGGGTGCATAGCTATGAACTTCATTATTAGATTATCCAAGACTTTTGCATGACATGATTCCATATGAGTGGTTACAGATATATTGATTAAGTCTGCAAACTTTTTAGCTATTAAGATGAACTTTTTTTAAGTAAATTTATTTCAATTGTTTGTCCAACATGTTATAAAATTGCATAGAATTGTAAAAGATGTAATCTGTGATAGAGAGCCAAATTTACTTCTCAATTATAGAGAAATATGCATAAAGTTTTTAGATCTTAATTGAAATTCAATATATCTTTCCACTCCTTAAACTAATGGATAAATTGAAAGAACTATCAAGTCTCTTAAAAATTTGATGTGATTATGTGTTACACTTTCAAAGTGATTGAAAATATCACTTACCTTTATTGAAATTTGTGTATAATAATAGCTTTCACTTTAGTATTACATTACTTCTTATGAAGCCTTGTATAAAAGGAAGTATCTCTCCTTTGTTGGTTGGAAGATAAAGAAAAACAATCAATTAAAGTTGATTTTATTAATGATGACGTATAAAATGCTAAAATAATCAAAGATAGGATTTAGATTTCTCAAGATCATTAAAAAAATATTTGATGAGAAGTTAAGAATGTTGAAATTCAAGAAGGTGGGTATGTTTTTCTTAAAGTAAATCCCTTAAAATGGATAATTAAATTTGATAGAGTGAATAAGTTGATATCCAACTATAGTGGGCCTTGTCATTTTTTTAATAAGAGTTGAATCTATTAACTATAAAATAGCTTTGTTTACTTAGATGTCAGATGTCATAATATTTTTAATGTAGCTTCATTAAGAAGATATGTTTCTAATTCATCTCGTATGATCTAATATGATTCAAAGAAAATTGAAATCCACCCAATATGCCCTATCAAGAATAACAAGTCAAAATTCTTTGTAAAATAAGAAAAAAGACTAGCGAACAATATTATTTATTAAAGAGATATGATTCTGATCCATCTCATGTGATCTAATATGATTAAAAAAATTAAAATCTATCCCAATATACCCTATCAAGAATAGTAAGTCAAAATTCTTGTAAAATAAGAAAAAAAAATTTAAGGAACAAGGTCATTCCTATGGTTAAAGAGCTTTGGAAGAGTTGAACCAAAAAAGAAATACTATAGGAAGTGAAAAAGAATATAATGCTTTAGGATGAAATTTCTATTAGGTAAAAAGATTGTAACAATTTATTTTAATTAACAATAAAATATATTCTTAATCAATATTTTTTATTTGATATGTATTTTAGATTTGAAACTCATGTATTATTGTAATTGTGGATGCCTTAAAATATATGCCAAGTCAGCAATAACCAAAGTTAAGATTATGTCATATTGTGTAGGTCTCGACCTAAGGAATCAATAAGTATGTTTTTCTTAATTTTTGAAATTCATTTAAAATTTCTATGAATTATTAAAGCATGAAAAAAAGAAAAAATATTAATTAATTATTTTATTATAAAAGTACATTTGCCTTATTTCTCTCCTTACAATCATTTTGATCATGAATGATGAATGAAGTAAAAAAGAGAGGAGAACCTAAGGAGAGAAAGAAGGTGGTCATTCAAGAATGTTTGACTTGAATCTCCATAATGGTAAGGCTTAGAGAAGGAACAACATGAAAAAAAGAGTTTTGATCATATTCTTGCCAAAATATTTGTTTAATTGTAAAATCTCATTTGAGTTTTTCTTCTTTGAGACTTGCATGTAATGTATGAGGGGTGGATTAAGGTTGTTTTGGATGTGACAAGGATTTGGTTAAAAATCTCCCAACTCACTATTTTTAACCTCGTTGATTATACATCCATTATACAATACAATCGAACAAATTGTATAGTACGATCTACATAACTAGGCCATATGAAGAGGCAATCAGTTTGTACAATGAGTATATTAGTGAAGTCGACTAAAGTCTTAAGTGATTGTTCAAGTTTGATAGAGATGATCGGACAAGTATGATTAGCTTCAGAAAGCATACATAGGTGATCGGCTCATTTGATACCTTATCTGATCAATGATGACTAGTGATCAATAGTATAATTTGAAACCTAGAACAGTGGATCACAATTAAGTTGCCAAGGTCTTGGGAACCATTTATTATAGTTTTTACATATACTTTTGCTATAAAAATGAACAATTTCATAAAATAAAAAGAAATAAATAATGGGAAAACAAAGTATAAGAACTTTTAAAGTTTAAGAATAAAATCTAAATCAATAATGATGAAATTCAATGTGAATTATATAGAAAATACAAAAAAAGATAAAAAAAAAAAAAGACAAGAAAGTTAAGAAAATCTCTTAGAGGCATCAAACAAACAGTTAAGAAAATCTCTTAGAGTCATCAAATAAACAAACTAAATAATTATGACATAAATGTATTGAATTATTAATTTCTTTAAAACATTATTATGAAATATAATAAAATATAAATATTTTGCAGGACATTGAATCATTTATGTATGTTTTAATTTATGTGATTGTGCACTACTATTATTGATTTGTTTGTTTACACACACATATGATATTATAAAAATAAGAATATATAATAAATAAGTAAAAAAATGAAAAGAAAAGAAAGGTTGAGAAAGAAAATCTATTTAACTCTCATGATCTAGATGATCATTAAAAAGAAAGAAATATGAATATAAATATTTTCTTTATAACTCAATCTTGCAACTACCTAATATGAGAAAGTAAAATCACACTCTACTATTATGAGCACTCAGAGATATAGCCATTGCATAATAGAGGCTCTATCCTCATCAGCATAAGATGTTAGCAATTAAGATAAATAATTCCATGATATATGAGAAAGAAAATCACTTTTGCAGTCATAAGTAATCAGATATGGGGTTACAATACGAACAATGATCCCATCCTCCTCAAGATAAGATGTTGCCAATAAGGGGTGGTGGCTCTATGATATAATATGGGATCCTAAGAAGTAAGAATAATTGTTATAAAAGAAATCTAGTCCCAAATAAAGAAATAAGAAAGAAATAAATAAAAATAAAATGAATTTGAATATGAAAGAAAAATTAAAAGATAATATATGATATGAGCAAATATTATGTGCATACATGAACATATGTATATAATCATTCATGAAACAATTTAGTATTTTCATATTTTACACAAATTGTTATGCATTATCTATTTATTGCTTCTTATTATTGAAAACATATTTGCATTTTTATATTATCTTTATGCTTGTAACATGTAGTTTGTCTATTAAGTATATCATGCTCATTCTCTACTTATGTTAAAGGCCAAGATATAGACAATCATAAAATTAGAGTTTTCTAAATGATAGCCTAGGGTCCTAAGTGAAAGAGATTTTACTATATTCTATGAGCTCTGTGAGAGATATGTTATATGTGAGGATTACTTATACTTTTTGATAGTTATAGTATTAGTGTTATTATTTTTAGCTTTTATCTTATATAATAATATGAAATTATGTGTGTTGTTTTTATTTGGTTGTTTCAACAATGATAATTTATGGATTGTGATATTTCATGATCACCCTTACACCTTTTTTCAATATTGAGTCATTCAAAATTTTTTCTTACTCATTTTAATTTTTTAATTTAATATGCTTATGATTTATCTAGTTTTGGTACGCAAGGCTTGACATGAATATTCTCTAAAACCTCTAACTTGAGCCTCATTGAAGTACCTCCTAGGCCCTCGTTTACCAAAACTCCTTTTCTTACCAAAGTTGCTTGGGCATTCTTTTCTTTATTTTTTTCCTCCTTTTAAGTTGCTTTCATGTTTCACAAAACTCTCAAGGATCTTCTTCCCCAGAATCCATAAGAGATCCTTGCTTTTAGAATTATTTTCTTTTTTCCTCAAAAGCCTCCTACTTCTTAAGACATTTCCTTCCTATTGATCCCCATTTTTTGCTAACCAAGGCTAAACATGCCCATCTGCACCTTCTTATACAATGTCATGCGTACTAAAAAGATCTAGAAGCTCGCATTGCCTAGAAAATTCAAAAGACATCCATACTACTCAGAAGATTCTAGAAGACCTGTGCAAATCCATAGCAACCTACACTACTTGTGCTTAAAAATGCCACCCTATGTTGAACCACACCAAATAATGTCGTACCACTTTGACCTATGACAAACCTCATTAGACTTATCAAAAAGCTCTGAATTATGTCACACAACACCAAACTACTTTGAACTATTTTGAACTCTATTTAACTACATTGGACCTTGTTGAACCATGACAACCACACCAAGACATGCTAAATCTTGCCAAAAACATGCTCCATTGCATTGCCAACTTAAAAGCTTCTCAAAACACAACTTGTGATTGCACTAAGCTTTGTTCCAAAAACTCTTTTTGGCCCCTCTAATATTTTTACTTTACTAACAATTTGTTAAAGGGATGATATGCTTTTAATTATCTTTTTATTTTATTATTATTAAATTGTTTTTTCACTAAAATGAAGAAATTATTGAATCCTTGATCCATGTGTGACATTTGATGATAATAAAACTATTCTTTTATTATATTAATATTTTTTAAGTAATTAAGATTATGTATTTTAAGATTAACTAGAATCAATTACAAAGTTTGGTCTTAACTCGAAGAATTTACTAAAAACATATTATAAAGATTTAATTAGTATCAAATATAAAGCTTAAGAATATTTAGAGAAGTTCTTTGTATAGTCATCTTAATTCTGCCTTAAAAATTAAGACCAATAACAATATACTTGAATTAAGATGAATGATAAGGTTTTGAGTGTATGAGCTTAAATTTTTTTAAACTTTCTTTCTACTCATCTAAGCTAGTTAAGGCATGCATTCAATAAGAGTTTTTATTTATAGAATTTCCTTGTTATAGATTAAAAATGATAGATTACTTTCATATAACAAATAAAAATATTTAAAATAAAAAATCTCAAAGTAGTATAAAATTAAATAAAACATACGATATGTTATTGTTAATATATATATATATTAGTTTAATTTGATAAGTATATAAGTTGAGACAATGGTAAGTAGAGCAAAAAATTATTTTCAAAACTTTACATATGATATGTTAATTTAATATATAGTATATTTAGTTCAATTTCTTTATACATAGAGAGACACATGGTGCAATGAGTGCTCGACATAAAACCCAAAAATTACATACAATATGTCAATATTTAAAAGTATGTTGTGTTTAATTCATTTAGGTTTAGGTATTGTAGTTGAGAGACAACTCGAGAGCTAAGTATAGTATGTTAATATGTAACGTACAATATAATTAATACAAATTATAGACTAACATATAATACAATCCTTAGAATACAGGATAGATTTAGTTCTTTGTTTTGTATGTAATGACTAGTTTGGTTAGATTTTAAAATATTTTAAAATAACAATTAGAGAGTGAGTTGGGGATATGTAGAGTCAATGGAAGTCTTTTTAAAAATTCATAAAAGAATAAACTTAGAGAAAATGATAATGACTTGCTGTAAATCATTAGAAACTTTAAACTTGAAGATTCTCATTAAGAAGAGAAAAAAAAAAGTAAAGCTAAGCTACAACAGTTTAGCACACTCATTTTTTCTTAGCTTTCCTTCAAATTTAAGCAAAAGTTGAAAAACTATTTCTAAGTTGCTTTGTATTATATAGTGTGCCTCTTAATATCATTAATTGTTTATTGAACTTTGTATTTGTAAGATTTCTCTTATTCTTTTGTTATTT
The DNA here is from genome assembly GCA_023846275.1 of Vanilla planifolia. Lineage (NCBI taxonomy): Eukaryota > Viridiplantae > Streptophyta > Magnoliopsida > Asparagales > Orchidaceae > Vanilla > Vanilla planifolia. The sequence continues at coordinate 11,040,939 of CM043866.1, read as the reverse complement.
TATTGATCTTTGGGCTATTTTTGTAGAGTCATTTGACTCAATGATTGTAGAGTCCCTTGACACTAGGTTATAAGATTTTTTGAGCCAATTTTATAAGGGTTTTTAGCCCAAAGTAATGTATATTTTTGGCTTAATGATTTGTAAATCTTTCGACATGGTGTTCGTAAGCTCCTTTGGATTAGTGTAGGATTTTTTGTTCCTACATTTATAAAAAGCATTTGTGTTTGCTTAAGCTTCTGATTAGTAGTATATATAAATCCAGTTTGGAATCGAATTACTTAAAAATTTCTTGTATATTTACTTTATTATAATCCTCACACAAAGAATTTTAAAATTAATAAGAGTTTTTTAATTAAGTTTCTAAAAACAATTAAAAATCTCTTATTTTAACAACCAAATCAAACATGAAAGAAAAAAACGAGATTTAAGCTTTTAGAACTAAAAGTTAACAAGAATTTTCTATCTTTCAAAATTTCAAGAGAACATGATTATAACTTAAAATCTAGATTCACATGTATGATGGAATACCAAACCTTCTAGTGTTTTCCAATCTAGTTGGACCCAACTCAGCTTTGGCCACAAGGTTTGGAAATATGATTTGATATTGATGCTTTCATAAATGATGACATCATTACTTATCCTTGCTTGCACTCCCAAATGCCTGCACATGACTTTGTCCATAGACACAAAAACCATGTGTTCATTAACTTTTGTAGAAATATCAAAGTTTGATGTCAATAGGCAACCTTATGATTGGAGAAAGTCGTTGTTGTGGTCTTTTGATTTATTAAAAACTAATGGAAGAACAAATAAAATGCAAAATCCACCGATAAACGAGGAAAAAAATAAGTGCTTGCATATTGGAAATCTATTTTTGTGTGAAAAAAAGAGTTTGGTATAAATAGAAAATTAATTTTAAAAAGATAATGACTTTTTTTTTTCTATGTAGAAACAAAAACTTAAAGAAAGTGAGAACACAATTTAGATAAATTAGAAATGTACACCTGTCCCAAGTTGCGTGCACAAGTTTTCTATTCTTTCAAAGCTTCAAGCAACTCCTTTCCAATAGTCCAGACCACACATCCACACCAAATGTTTCCGAATATAATCCCATCTCTGCAATTAAAAAAATGTTTTATAAAATAAGAAAATCATGGAATTTATTCAATATATTGTTGATGCTTTTCAATATGAAATAAAAAAAAAAAGTATTTTTGAAAAGCTATTGCCAAACATAACCTTGGTATAGTACTTGCGTGCACGCCTTCCCAATCTCGACGAAGGAGGAAAATAACTCTATTGTTAAAAATTCGATACGATACAAATAACTTCATCTGCAATGGCGAAGGAGAACTTTGGCTTCACTGGAAAAGGACACCAATATCATTGCTTGGAAAATGACAGATTAAATATATTTAGAATGATATGAATAAATATATGTAACATTTACAATCTTTACCTTCTGTATGCACATGTGATTCTAATCTGATGATATGAATAAACTAAGTAGTAACGTATTTCTCCCAAAGCATACCTCCCAATTTAATTAATAACCGAAGCATTGATTAGGGCATGTCTCCGAATTTGAACTGATGACACAAGCCTAAGAATTGTTTTACGAACAGTAACATAAACAATTAAATCGGCTCAATAATCATAAATATTTATTGATTAATTGATAAATAACATCGTTTTCTTAAGTAGAAAAATTAATTATTAACAACCCAATTGTATTCCTTAGAAGATGACATGGGCACTATGATTAATTCAATGAGCAATGTCTATAAAAGTACAGAGAGAAAGAGAAGAGTTTTAATAACTCGTATTTGGCATTGCTAACATCATTTTTGTTTCTATTTTGAAGATTTTTCTACAATAAATCTTTTATCACTAATTTCAATTACCACTAATCAAGTAGCTGGTGATCAAAAGCTTTTTTTTTTTTTTTTTTTTTTTTTTTTGACATCTATAACACATTTTTAAATTAAATTGTTAACCAAAAAAATCTTCTTTTTCAATTTTTCCCACAATATTTTCTATTTTACTTTTTCATCGAGCTTTAACAATAAACAGATTTGCATAACTCAGGAATGAAAAAAGAACCAAAAGGCAACATCAAAGATGAAAAAAGTTGAAGTTAGCCACAGACACTACGAGTAAAAGGTAGCATCTTAAATCTCTATTCCAATGGTAGCAGAAGAAAGCTTCATCCCTTCCAGGTTTCAAACAAGAAGCAGATAATCCAGGAGTAGGAAATCAAAGAGATGATAACTTCACGAGTCCATCAACACAACTTGAATGCAGCAACATATTATCTTTAGAAAGATAAATAACTAAGCTCCATACTTGGGTGCCTTCCAAAGCTTAAAAGCAATCTCATGCAGAAAGTGATCTGATAACATAGCAAGATTTGCACCATTCTGCAGGAAAAGATGAATATTTGTTCAAAGAATGAAACTTCAGTTGCAAATAATAAACAAACATTCAGTACTGTTAAATTGAAACATTTGACTTCTAAAAGGAAACAACAGCCGTAAAGAAGAAGCGTGAACCACTTCAAACTTCTGGTCTACAAAAAACATGTATAAACCATCAAAACAGTTTGCTCCCAAGCTTCTCGTCAACTAGAGCTCTCTAATATAATTCATCTTTGGTAACCTATTATTGACGTTCTTTATATCTCAAGCAATGGGCATCTTGACCATCGAGTCTCATCATAAAAGATAGATGAACCTAACAAATAATTTGCTAGTTTTTCTAAATGCTAATAGTTAACAAATATACAATGAAAGCTGCATCGCTCAAAAGTGTACTCCTCAAATATTTAATGCACCAAGGCACATGCGCATTGATTGTTCGATCATTCATATGACCACTCACTAAATTTAACTAAAATTGGTTCACATGGGTCGTCTAAAGAGGAAAAGATGTCAAGAAAAATGCAGTATAAGTCCTTCAATTGGAGCGTGACGCAACAGTGATTATGCATAAACTTATTATCATTGATAAGAGTTGGGTTGATCAACGCATTTGCCGATAACCATTATGTGCAGTTTACACATAATATTTGCAAATAAGATGCTGAAGCCGATTTGATATTGAAGTAAATGACCAGCAACAGCACATGAAAATTCTAAATTCGTAAGAACATGTCTTGAAATGGTATTTGATGCCAAATGGAAATTGTAATGTTCAGTAAATCTGTAATCAACTCCTAATAGTGTGCAATACATGAATGTTTACTCAAATATGACTTGGTTTAAGTCTACAATGCATAAAGTATGACAACAGCCCACACAAATGGAGGATTTCAAGCACTATTGCTGATCGTATACTCTCCAATGACATCATACAAGGTGGCCTTCAACAATGCATTGGCATGTTTACTTCAAGATTTGTATTGCCAGCTTTCCTTGCACGAACGTACACTAAACCAAGGGAGATTACTGAATACATAGAGAGACAATTTAAGGTTAAAAGAGAGCTACATGAAAGCTTAGGATGCATGGACCATTTTCAATGTTTATATTTATCAAAAAAGACTAGCTGTTACGAATAGTGTGCTTCCGTTGCATATTGTATGATCATTTTTAGCATACCATAAAAATTTCCCAGGTTTTAAGCATGGGCAACAGGAAGCGTGTACGACGGGCAGAACGGCGCATCAATACAACAAGTGCGCACACTAGTAGCACATATAATGAAGATTCTGCCACGCTACAACAACTGCAGTAATTTCCACCCTTTTAAGGTCTTTTTTAAATGCCTAAAAAGTAATAAGATAATGCTTGATTTCTTTTTAAAATCATATATGCTACGAACATTTTTTTAAACTTTAAAACCAATATAAGACTCGAACAATATATGCATTTCATTGATTGTATTATATTATAAGTGTATCATATCGTCTAATACTTATATAATGAACAATTTGTATTGTTAGTTGAAACATTAGTGTATTGTACAAAAATTTTGGTTTTTCCTATACATACATTGCAGGAATACCCTTAGACAATTATATTGTCCGTTAAAATATTAAAGTATGGTACAGTGCGAAAATTTTTGGATAACGTGGTTGTGTTTTGATCTTTATATACATTGAAATAATCATACTGTCCAGCAAATAAAACCTTATCATATAAAGTTCATAAGATTACAATATTAACAAAACTACACTTTTATATCTTTCTCTTCCAAACTATCTAATCGTCTAACAAAACTCTTGAGAACACATTCATACTATCCGATAATTGGATCACATGGTCTAATTGCCACAAAGCATCAAAGAAAAGATAAATCAAGTGGTTTGTTTTTTCAATCTTTCTCTTCACACAAAACTAACCATATTGTACAGAATGAATTTCATACTATAAAATCAATATAAATTTTAATTACTTTTGAATTTAATCTTTAATTAAAATTCTATTTCAACTAACTCGTGCTAACCGATCATTGGATCATATGGTCTATAATTGCCACAAAGCATCAAAGATAACATAAATCAAATCAGTTGTGTTTTCAATCATCCTCTTCACACAAAACTAATATTGTTCAAAAGAATTTCATACTATACAATTAATACAATTTTTAATTACTTAAAGATTTAATCTTTAATTCAAATTCTATTTCAATTAACTAATTAATTCTTATAAAATAAGAATTAATTAGTTAACATCCATATAATGAATTATATTAATCCTAATAACCCTTAGTGATATATAACTAGAACTATTAGGACATACTTTCTAAATGATATGTAAGTATAGTATTGTGCTAGCTCTTAAATTAATTAGTAACTTTATTTTTCAATCATTACATGTCTTAATCTATTTAACACTTTGAGAAGCATCTTGGATATAAGGAACTTTGAGATGGATGATCATCTTCTTCTTACCTTCACTTAGTTTAACTCGTAACTTTTGAGGCTTTATTCATGTCACCATAATGAGTGATCTTCTTCATCTACTTATCTTTAAATAACTAAGTATATTTATTTGATCATAAAATAAGTACTTAATGGTTTATTATCATCAAAATATTATATTACCTTTAAAACTCATGAGGTTCAATAATATAGAAGAAAACAATTTGACTATTATTGTGGGAATAATCAACTAGATCAAATATTGGATATGATTACTTGTTCTATAAAATAATGCATGAGATTAGGAGAACTATTCAAGAGATATATTTAAAACTTGAAAAACATCTGTCTTGAAATTCATTCAACAATGTAGAACACATAATGAAACAAATTTATCATAGATAACTAGAATCCCTTTAGAAGACTCATAAGAAAGGGGTCTATTGTATACTATTTGCAAAAGATGGTGTTCCTTATAATAAGATGAAGAAAAAGGATTGGGTTTTTTGTAAAAGCACTAAACAAATATTGGACAAAGTGGAAAAGGCCTAAATACTTTATCTCTTACTCTATTTTCAAGCTTTATAATGCACCCACAATAAATTGAATGGGAAAATGACACATTATTCTTTTCAAGCCTCTATATTTTCACTAACTCATAGGCAAAACTCCAAAAAATCATATCTCTTAACAAGAACGTAACTAGTATCTCTTTAATATACTCAAACCAACTCTTGCTAAGCTTACTCTTGATTGGTGTTACAAAAACCTTCTCTATAATTCAGCCATTTTATTCATATCCTTATGAATATAACCATGATATTGGTGGTAATAATGACTTGCAATGTTCTCCATAAAACATTTGATGAACCTAAATTACACTTGAAAAAAAAGGATAAACACAGTGCATGTTTTAGGTTTTTGTAGTTGAAAATGAAGAAGCAAACAATAAGTAGATAAATAACAGTTCCAATCAAGCTTCATTTTTTTTTCACTTACAAGCCAACTCTTTTACCTGATTTTTTGTTCAGATATCCACAAAAGCAAAAAAACACCTCAAATGGGTAAATACAGGTTCCAGTCAAGCTTTGTTAGCTTGTACTTATTTGCCAGCTATCTTACCTGCTTTTTAATTCCAGCAACAAAAGCAAAAAAAAAATACACCAAATAGTTTCTGCAAAAAACTCTAGTGCCACATTCATCTAACAGATTTTTCAAAAGCCATTTCCAAATGCCATCATGTTGTTAAATGAATCCTAAATACCAAATGTGCACAACTTTAGTATATCATTCAACCATGTGCAATTTGTTGAGAAAATTGATCATTACCGTTCTATTAATAACATATTTCAGGTGGCACAACACAGCTCAAAGCCAAATATACATACAACTAATATTTTGCAACTTCAAGAACTAATGCAACATCAAAACACATTGTCTGAATATATAGGCAGTTACCTAATCAATTAGCATTGAATAATGTAATTCAACTAGTCCAATCCAATTCCAAAGGGGCAACATCTTCGAATTTAATCAAAGGTATAACATTCAGCAAATTATGCATACCTCTTTAAATTCTTCAAAGGAGAATGCTTTAACTTTGTCCCTTCGGGTTACCCCTTCTTGCCATTGAGCCATTAGCATTGGATGATGATGTCTGTTGAATGTAAATTCAGTAACTTCATTTTAACCTTTTTTAACTAGTTGGGCTATGCAACATGTACCTGATATCATGCAATCTATGACCTCCTTTAATAGTGTAACTTTGGCATGGATGAAGCAAACTTAAGTCAGAATTTGAATCTATTAAGGGGGAGCTTGAATGCAAGAAGCAATCTTTCTCACATTCAGAAACATATCCATAGCTCAAAACTATAGAGAGATGCAAACGAGAGCCAATGATTGATCCTGGATGAGCTTTCTCCATAACTCCACCGACCAAATCATTTAGCCCATTGACCAGGTTTTCCTTTTCGTTTGCAGGCTTCTCATGTGTCATAATGTGCAAAAAAAGTAGATCAAAATCATACTTTTCTAGAATATCTTTTCCAGAAAATCCTAAATGGTGCAGCAATTTTGAAACAATATCCGAGTAATTGGAAACAGAATGAAGTGTTGCAGTTGAACTATCAGGTTTAATAAGCTCACTTTCTTGCAGTATGCTAAATCCAAGCTTTCTAGCAAAAGATTTGATGGAGGGACAAGAAGTGACCATAGCAGCTTTTAATCCCATAAACCTGATATTTTATAATTCTACATAAAATTATCAGAAGAGACAATAAAATGATACAAGTTGAATGTAAGTTCAAATCAATCAAGTAAAGCAACAGGCATTCTTGTTCAACCTTTCTGATAATGTCGGACAATTTGAATCAGCTATGGCTTCAGCATTATCCTGGAAGTTTGGAGACTCAAATAAGTCCCTAAACCATTTCATATATTATAAAACTACAACAATAAACAAACCTCAGATACGTAAAAGTCATAGGAATCCAACAACTGTGCCAAATCTCTAACAATTCTTTCACCTTCAGCCTCTAGAGTTTAATCAATGGCATGAAAGAAGTAGAATAATCAGCATTACTGATGAAAATTTCAAAATAAGGCATATGAAGTAATTATTATACCAAAAAAATTCACTTCCCCTCATCAGCAATTTTGATAAAGGTTCCAAAAAGATTAATGGGATGACCTTCAAATAATCTATATGCATACATCCAATGCATATCTGGGGCTCTATGGATGAGCACACACTTTAATATACCCAGAACATAGCCTTCATGAAACTTTACAAGCCATGATCATCAAACACGTGTTGCATACCCAACTTACCTTGCGGTGTACTTAATTTGTAGCCACAAATTGATCTAAGAAAATGCATTCAAAGAAAACCAGCCAATTCTCCTTGTTCGATATGCTTGTTGGTTCATTTAACCGATTTAATGCGCTAAAAATTGATTCTGTTTGGTTCTTGGTTGATGGTTTATCCAGACAACCATTTTCTCTAAAGGAGCTAAAATGGTAACCAAAAAGCAATACATCATATTTATATACCAAAATTCAAGCAGATTTATACATAAAATATCATCTATTAGCAAGGTTCATATGTAGTATATTCCTGAAAAACCAACTTAAATTAAACAAAACAAGAAAACAAATTGATCGGTTCAGGTTAAATCATTTCTGATTCAAACTAGTTTCAACAAAAAGTTCCTCATAGAGGTTACTAATGGTTCAGCTTCAGCTTAAAAAAGAACTAAACTGAACTTTAACCATGTGCATCCCGAAAATTTGTTCAAATAAGTATGTCATAATGAATATGGTGTAGCGCTCTGATACAAGACCACTACCAACAACAAACCCAGCTAGACTTTGCACGCTAGGAAAGGTTCCCAAGGTGCATCACATTTATTGACACCAATGATCAAACTGCATGACACAAGCAACCCAATGCAACCTTATGGGAAGTGTTACAGCCCACCTTTGACAAAAGAAACCCTAAACTAAAATGCCATACTAATGCTAGAATCTCTTTTTCAAGGAATTAATCAATTTGCAGTGCATGGCCATCCTCTCCCCTTTTCAACAGAAGGATATACCAAAGCAATCTTCCCTCTTGACAAATCCAAACATATACTCATCATTATAACATATCATGATTTCCTTTTTTCTCAACCAAATTGTTACCACCAACCAATCCATAAATAATAAACAAAATTTTACAGCACATTGCTAGAGCATCCATCATGGTGGTAAAAGTCTCCATCAATAGAGGATGAACACATTACTTGTAAAACACAATCTGCCTTCATTCAAGATTATTCCAGAATGTACGATCTTAATGGAAAATGTTTTCCAGCCTGCCAACCTTACGCATGTATAGTGTTTTCCGTAGCTAACCTTCTTGGACTATCATGGTATCAAAGAAAACAACAAACTTCTATGGCCTTTCTGGTCAATATTCTATGGTTCAGTCTTCATCTTCTGTGACTCCTGCTTTCCATTCTCCACTTTCTTGTTCTGCATCTTCCCTATTTCTTTCCTCAAACAATATCATTTTCTAATTACTCTCAAATTGGAGAAATCCAATTATATTCTACAGCATGTCATGTTCTCTACAAATTTTACAATCAAATGGTATATGAAAAAGGTTCATGTATAGGTTCTCAATCCCTACTTGGTTCAGTGGGGTTCTCAGTCCCTAGTTGGTTCAGCAGGCAGGACGGAGAATTCTATTTGCTGAAAAAGTGCATTGATTGCTGGTTCGTTTTGGAACCAGGCCAGTCTTCTGCTTTATTCGAATGAATCGCTGGAGCTGTTGCGTTCAGAACACAGTAACACGGAAACATGATATTGAAATTAGTGATTGGGAAGAAAAGATGCTTCCAAACACCAAATATTTATTCTATCACAAACTGCAACAACAAATGCTTGTAATTAAATCTCTCCTCAAACTCATCAATAATATAACTAGTGCAAAATTCATAAGATGATATCATGTATACCCAGTATTCACAAGGTAATAAATGCCTGTAAAAAAATCAATTAATATTGTAAGCCAAGCCCTACTTTTGTCGCTGTTATAACAATGTAAAATTCTGCTTACTATTGATGGCATAGGAAAGTTTGCAATGTGATCTTGCTAAGCTGAAAACAAAATCCTATTATCATGAGCATTGCCTTGCCAGCTAGCCAATACAAATGTGAAATGCATGTTAAAATCACATGCCATCATGACATTCTATATTAAATGACCCTATCAACCAATGAAGGACACCTGGTCAAATGCTGGCACCTTGGCATTTTCATGTATCCCATCAATGACACCAATACAAGCTTGCAAGTAAATCCAAATAAATGCAATATGGTAAAATAAATACAAGCTTGGCAAACAATTCTTGTATCTTAGATATAGGATCCTTAGGCCAAGCAATGGCCATTACAAGACTCCTAAATTATCTAAGTATCGTCTAATCATTTTCCAAATTATGTTGAAATCATTCTCTTGCATCTTACAATTAAGCTACCACATAAAAGAACAAAGATAGCCATGGCTAAAATCTCCTTTAGTATGACATTAAAAGAGTAATGTAACCCATCCTTAATTGCTAAACACTGCACTATCTATATGCACATTGCCTTATTCATCCAACAAGCATTGTAAAATCTATACCCTCTAGAGCATAGCATCACATGCATATGTGGAGCTCCATTGTGTAATGAGGATTACATTTGACATAAGTATTGTAGAATATTAAGTTAATTAATAACAAGTTTTAGAAATATTATGTTTAAACATTATTAAAAATTATGTATTTGATAAAATATTATCGATAACTACTCAATGAAATGATTGGTATTGTAAAATAATTAAAGTATCTTTTGTTCTAATATTTTTTTTTTTAAAATTAAACAACATGCTTCAAAACATAGTCCGACAAATGTCGGATAAAGTTCCAAAAAGTATATTTGTAAAAACGATACTAAGTAAAAAAAATGTGTCAAATAGAGCTGAAATCATAACAAGCGTGCCTTAACCTTTTTTGTTATTGAAACCCTGAGCAATTATCCCCACGATAGCAAGAAGGTCATGCATTTGCTTGAAGCCATTGAGTAGAATTGTAATCAAAACCTAAATCGTTGCTAAAAAGCACCATACATAACAAGATCACGATAAAAATATACATGTTAATTTATTGATAAAAAAACTGTCAATAACTTCTCAAATCTCAAGCAAATAAAACAACATCAATATATGCAAATCATGATAATAATTGCAAGAAATATGTGTAGTAAAAACCACAGTGAATTAAAATTTTGGAGGCATTAGCTAGGATGCCAATCAACAAGAAGACAAGCATTGGGTAGGATGCCACGAGGTACGATGTTGCGGCTTCTAACGACTGGTAGGATGAAAAGATACGTAATAGTTGGGTTATATTTTGCAACTATTTCACCATTTATTTATAAGATAATTGTTCTATATCTATACAACATTTTTATTCAAGAGAAATCTCAAGTTGAAATGTAGGATTGTCAAAATAGAACCTAAGCTTAAGGCAAAGCTCAACGTCATGTTTAGTCTTGTTGCCTTAGAAAGCATGAGCTACACCATTAATCCAATAGGGGCATGGAGATCCTATGAGGCCAATAGTGTTAACTTTCTATAGAATGAGGGAGAAGACACTCTAATTATAATCATCCTTTTGCAACTCCCACAATGCCACACTCACATGATAAACCTAGGAACAAGAAGAAAAGGCATAGTGGAAACATAAGCATGCAACTAGATTATCTTGCGGCTACATCAGAGACTCTTTCACATGGTACTAATAGAGATGTGACCTCCTTGTCTATCCCCAATATAGCCCAAGATGGAGATTAACCCTATTGCCTACACGTGTAGTAAAAGATTTGAACTTATATCTTTAGGCATTGAGTTCTTTTATGATATATGATAATAGGTTGAATTTGTAATGGTTGAGATTGAGGCAGTATTGATTTTTTGTCAGCACGAATGAGAATTGTTTTGTTATTTGTTTAAGAAAAGTATTTTATGTAATTAAATTAAGCTTGCTACTATTTTTTATTATTAAATAATATTTTATGCATTATATTTCTCATCATCTTATGTGTTATATTTCTCATACATTATGATTTAAGTTCGAACCATTGTTGTTACACGAGTCATCTAATGGTGATTTTGAGTCACATAATCATATCTTTAATCAGCAACAATGATTCAGATTTCAATGATGATTTCACTCAATAACGACTAGTAATACGTTGCTTTTTGGTTACCACATAAACATTTGCTTAAGTTTGAAACTATAGGCCTAAAGGAATGCCTAATATGACTTCATCGCACTAGAGCATAACATATGCATGAGATGTTGCATTCTAGAAGGCACATGTTTTATAATACTTTTAGGATGGTAAATGCAATGCTCATAATGGTATTGCAATGCTTAACAAACGAGCATAGATTTCACAACTCTCACAATGTCATACAAAGGAAATTCTAGTCATAACTATATTTATTATGTTATGTATTGACTCAGTGCAAGAAGCAAGTGAACAATGTCAACATTCAAAGGAGACAACTAGTTGATACTTTGATTATGGGATGGAAGCATTAAAGAGCTTAGCAGTGGCCATTTGTTCGACCTGCAGATCCAACATTCAGTAACACACTAAGCATGAGAATGTCGTCAAGAAATAACTTGAGATGGGATGAATATTAATCATGGTCAGGAAGGCGACAAAACTCCTTTACCTACAACTCAAAGTGCTTAGGATCTACAATACATGCCTTATTAAAAGGTATAATAATTTTTGCTAAGCCCATATTTATTTTAATATATTAGAATTACTTGAATTTACTTACAAAATTATAGTGATGCCATTTGATAAGACAAATGTTAATGCTTATTTTTCCTTGTGTTAGACCAAAAGTGTGTACTTTGCTTGACTAAAACAAATAAAGGTTTTTAAAGCACATCAAACAAAACTATCTACATCATAACATCCTATTACATGCACTCATCATATTATCCAACATCAATATAATTCTAATGATTTTATAATATTTTACTTACTTTAGATGTATTATATATTAAAAAATATTTATACTCATATAATTCATATTTAGTACAAAAAACTAAATTTTCATAAATATTATATCCATCTAATTTACAAATTAAAAAAAATACACAAATCATTAAAATAAATATATGATACTATCTTTTTTTAAACTTATTATCATCTTAAATTATTCTAAGATTATATTAGATATACATGAAAACTAATACAATCATCCCAAATTCACAATAAGAATTTACTAAATTATCTTAGATGTTACATTCTTACCATAATTTATCAGACATTCTCAATATTGTCATAATCACTTTTTTAAAAATTATGTTCCTATCATAATGTTCAAACCACAATAATCAAAGAAAATAAAAACTATACCAAATATATTGTTCCCTTTCAATCACCTTCTTGCTCTATCAACTTTCAAGGATTTAAATGCATAATTTCTTCAATAGCAAAAAATCAATTTAATCCTTTTGCATAATCTAATAAATCTCAATAAAAAGAATGGGCCAAAATTTTCACTTAGCATTAAAAAAATGACGATAAAAAACTATTGATTACTTAAAAATTCTACAACAATGAAAATAGAAGGGAAAGATAATGATAGAGAAAAATAAGGGTTACCTGAAGGAGGCGAAACTCTAAGAGCTAGAAAGCCACAAGCTGCCTGAGAAGCAAAGGAATGGAGGCTTCCATGTGACGGTAAGAGCAACGGAGCAATGCCATCACCGAAGATGACCAGTGCCCGGCTCGGTTTATCTGCCATCACGATAAATCCACAAAGGTCACTTTTCTTCAGTGATCACTGTCATGGGAATAATAAATCAAGTTTGAGTTAATAAAATTATTAAAAGATTATGAGGTCTTGTACTTGAGCATGCATACATTATACACAATATTTGCTAACAACCAGTGTCCAATACTACAACAAATTGATACAAATCTATCAAATTTAATTATAAGCATCATTAAACATGAAAAAAAGAATAATTCGATATGTTACGCATGAGAAGATCAAGCCCATTTTGTTGATACCTCTATCCTAAAGTCTGAAACAAACAAGTTTGGGAATTTTTGCCTTCTACTTTTTATATATTATTTATTTTAAATAAATATTGTTTTTTTATTGAGAAAATATTGTATTTGATAGGTCATGGATTCAAACACCTCTGCTGTCAAACATAACCAACCTTTGTTGATGATTGTCAGCCACAACCATCCTTGAATGGCAACTACCAACGTTGAACGCAGCCAACCACAACCATTATTGACCATTTTCCCCTGTAACCTTCGTCGATCATCATTGATCACTACTACTGTCCTTGACCACTACCATCGACCATATTCAACGCCATGGGCACCATCGACCGTTGTTGACCACCATCATCACTGACCATCATTGCTACCGACCACCAACATCGTCACTGTCATCAATCACCATTTTACACCATGGCCAACTACCAACATCACTGGTTGCTGCCACCAACCATTCCACATCTATTATTGCTAATTATCATCATCACCCACCACCGAATGTCATCATCATTGTCTGCAACCACCTAAACTCTGAAGCCAACCACTATCGACTACCAATGCCAAAAACCAACATTCCACTACTTCAACAACCACTGCTAACCACTATCATCAATCAACGGTGACCATCCAACATTCAAAAAAATTATTCTAAAGTAAATTATTGTATAAAAGCAAAAATGAGCTAATTGTGAGATATTACAAGTATTTATTGATTGCACCAAATTTTGTCACCAATTTAAAGCTACTTGAATTTCATATATGCATTTGTGTGCATGTTTTTGAAAAAATCCCAATGAGAGAAATCCATTATGATAACTTCATTGAAATTGTGGTTCAATTAAAGCCCTAGTGCACAACCAAATTTAATTAAATATATGGTAAATCCTATTCCTTCAAGTTGAGATTAATTGGGTTTAGGAAGAAGGAAGTTAGATGAAAAGAATATAGAAGAGGAGAAAGACCATGAGAGTCAAGAAAAGGGTGTAAGGAGAAGAAGTTGCTGCAATTGAAGAAGAACAAAATCAAATTGAGATGTTCTTTTCAAAATGGAATTTAATCTTCTAAATTTTACACAAATTTGCTAGAATAGGATTTGTTTAATAGTGGACAACCTAAATAAGGAATTCGAATAAAGTTTAAGCTTTGCAACCAATTGAAAATGAGTTTAAATAAGCATTGTCTTTTGAATATTCCATTTGAAATGTTCTACAATTATTATCAGAAGTTTAGACAATTCAACCACTAAATCGGACGGTCTAATCCAAATAGTGTAATTGTATTTTATGCAATATAAATCAAACAATTCGATTTTTGTCAAATGATATGATGAGCTAAAAAATAAAAAACCTTATAAATTATTTAAAAATATATAATTTAGAAATTTAAATAATATAGCAAAAAAATTATGTCATTGTTTCAATTTATTATTTTTGGATAATTTAAAAAAACAAAAAAATTCAATAAAACATCGATACAGATAAACGAGTAAAAATATAATTTATTTATTTAATATCAATTCTATGATATAACTTAAAAATTGGCAAATTATCTACATTTTAGTCTAACTAGAATAAACAAATGCATTTTTTTGCATGATATAAATGCTAAATAATTAAATTTGTGAAGTATTAAGTAAATAACAATTTTATTATTTATGTTGACAGATTTAAGGGACAGTGAGCATAACAATGTAACAAAAAAAATCATGTAATACAATAACACTAGCATATGGAAATTAAGAATGATGCAAAATAAACAAAACTCTTTGATAGAGATGTGGATATGCATGATAGCAAAGTGATAATGATTTGGGAGTTTGTAACATTAAAACTTAATCTTTTTTAGGCATTATATCTTACTGTATGTTACTCGAACTATATATTTATGGTCCTTTAAATGATTGGTTCATCATTTATATTGAGAATTATTCCTCACGACAATTGGAACATCAACCACCATGATCACTTATGAAGTCTTTGTGATATTGACCTCCAAACGATTTGTTCATTATTATTTATAACATGAATTACTAGAGAAACTAAAACTCCCTGAATATAAAATGAATAACAAATAGAATAAATCAAATGTTACACATGACTCTATTAATTTGTTTACTCTTCAAATGATCTTATTGTCCAAATGATGAACTTTTCACATGCTTAAATTAGTTGATTTACATCACTACAAGATATGTTTTCCAATGATAACATCATAATAATGTTTGTTCATATGTTTAACATATTAGTCCATTGTAATTTCATTTATTAAACCATTAGTTGACTCATACAATGTGTATTAACTTTTTTTCATGTATATATGATGTTAGACACTATATTCACCATTAAGGAGAGTAAGGTCAAGTTTGAATGTCAATTTTGTTTCTTTAATTTTAGCAAGAAGAAGTAAAAGAATGCAAAAAAATATGTTACATATGACAAACTAAATACATAAAACTATCTTTTTATAATATAAATAAAGTTTATGTTTTAGTAATATTTTTATTAAGATTTTGGTAGTGGTTCACCCTTTAAAATTGTATTAGATGAGAATTAAACTATAAAAACTAGACTTCCATCATGTTCTATCTAATTTTATTAGGATTCTGAGTCTCTAGTGGACTCATCATTCTTGGTCTACCAAGCATTACATGTTGTCCATATAAAGGATGGTGGACTAGGATCTAGCAAGGTGATAACAAAAGGGGATAGTATGATGATAACAACTTAGAAAAGAGATTATGTAAAATATCTTGGGTAAGGTAATATAATGCATTTATTGATGATATATTATATATTGCATTTTATACTAAACATTATGATGTGTGTAGGTGAATATCAAAATCTGAAAGGAGATAATAAATAAAACATTATTAATGATGATAAAATTGGAAAAAACATAAGTTTCATGAGCCAAAAGAATATGCATAGGAGTTTATTGCACTAGAGTGGAGATAAATAAAAAATAAAAACAAGAGAAGAAGCAAGTTTTACATAAGAGGATATGAGAAACAATGAAGCTAAAAATGCATGAAAAAATTGAGCAAATAGTTCAATAAACTCAAACAGTAGATAAAAATCAACCGATAAAGCAAATTCAAAGAAGGCAAGGGCTAACCCTTAAAGGAGGTGAGTTGAATTTGATGGCATGGCAATTAGCATATGAAAAGTGGAAATAAAGTAAGAAAAGATGTAATTAATACAAGTAGAAGATTGTTAGTTGAGTGAACAAGGACATATAATGTAAAAATAAGCTAGTTTGTAATGTGAAAATATATATAATTCTGCTTCCTTTTGTTACATAAAATATTGAGTTTTGTTATTTATATTTATATGATATATTTTGTGTAAAATTTTCTTTCTTTAAGTTCACCATGAAAAAAGCTACAAAACAATTTATAAAGCAAGAAGAAGTATAAAGTAATGGCTGACAATGATCAAAACAACAAGACAACAAGTCGGCAAAGTGAAGGTTAAAAGTCACAAGAGAGATTAAAAGAGGAATGAATTAGGCAATAGATGCACAAAAAAAGATGGGTTAAATGACTAATATGTATTCTAAGTTTTGAAGGAGCAACAGACCATTAATGTTCCAATAAGAAAAGGTTACGTTTTAGTAACAAACCCTATAAAAAAAAGTTTGCAAGAATTATGTGAGTCCTTCAAAAACATGGTATTTTTTCCATAATGAAGAAAGAAGATTTAAGATGAATCAACCTGTCTAATTTAGAGGAATTTGACTATTTTTGAATATGAAGAAAGATTTCCTATGTTGACAATATATGCTTCTTAGATGATAATCATAGAAGAGCAAATGCATTATCTTCATTAAAAGGTTTATGAGAATCCATTCGAAATTGTTTGGCTCTTTTCAATATAAAAATATAGGGATTTTGTGGAAGCAACGAGGATGATTAAGCAAAATCAAGCTTTAAACCAAGCATGAATGCAAAAGAAGAAAAAATTTCAAAATCAATCTATGGGAACATTTCAAAAAGTGCAATTCAAAAAAAGAGAAGTTCAAATAAATGGTAGTCAAAGTTGTCCAAACGTTAGTAATTTAAGTATTAGATTAGATGCAAAAACAAAGAGTCCAACAATGTAAAAAGTAGCATTGGAAAAAATGTCTAAGTAGTTCAGATATTCGTTGCTTATCATAAGAAAAAAGGCATATTTTAAGGCAGTACCGTTTATTAGCTGCAAATAAGGAGAAAGAGAGTTTTCTTAGTCAATGGTAAGATCTTCAGATGGAGATGATCAAGACATCTCTATTGGAGTAGGACATGGTAGGGGTCAGTCAAACAAGTGATCAAATGGTTCAATCAAAGGTGTAAAATATCTATTAGCAAGAAATTCCTAAGTTCACTAATTTAGCAAGTACATGACATGGAATTTAATATTGGAGAAACATTAAAGAAATTATTTAAATTGCGCTGCATTAAAATTTCGAAGAGGAAATCTAACATGATGAGAATAGTAACATTTAGAAAAAATATTCTTAAGTCAATTCCACTGCATAGGTAAAAATGCATTATCAATGTTTCTGATAATTTTCAAATGATTCTTAAACTTTTGTGAAGAAATTAAAAGTGGTTCGAACAAAAATATGTTTTTTCAAAAGGTCTTTGATAAGACCAATCCAATGGTTGCAGTTTAATCAAAATCAGGGTTTAATTGGAATCCAGAAGCAAGGCCAAAGTACAAAAAAATTGTATAAGATATCGCATCGCTTAGCAGCGGGATTAACTGGGCTAAAGGGAGAGGGCCGATCTGCCAAGAGGAGCACTTCGATCTGAATATTTTACGAAAAACAAATGCAGAAACTTAAAATTCATTAAAAAAACACCACTATTTTCAAAATAATTACATAGATTAACCTATAAACTTCTCCTGATCTTCTAAACAAAACCTTTGAATATAAAGTTCACATAAATTTGAACGGAAAGCATAATTTATGTCTACAAAAAATATCAAAAGCATAGTTAAAATCACCCCAAGAAACCTCTCCACTTCGTCGAACACTCGTGCAGCCTAAGGCCCGAATGAGTAAGATGCCTTGGAGGCTACGTCGACCTATAGAAAAAGGACGATTGAGTCATCGTCTGCGGCTTTGACGACTTAAGTTGCGGTGGAGAAACTAGTAGTTGTCTAGGGTAGTATATGCCAAGAGCATATATGAGATTATGAGGGGAAAAAGGTGAATGTTTCGCAGGAGGATATAGAAGAACAGTATTGGCAGGAGTTTTGAGTAGGGAAGCATTGCGTTTGTAAAGACAATGGTGGGACGCTATGAGGCCCAAATGGCTATTTGAGGCCCAAACGACGATGGGAGATTGGAACAGACGGCTTAGAAGGAGAGCAAAGTCAAAAAATTTACAACACAAATAATATAAATATTTCACATTTCTTTCAAACAAAAAATTTATAGATTATAATAAAATATGAAATCATATTCATACTAAATCATACTCATAAAAATAAAATATAAAAGAATTATTATAATAATTTTACAATAAGATAGCAAAGATAAATAACTACTAAATAAATAGATCATAAGTTATTGTTTTTATTATTCTCCTAAAATCTAGTATTATGTTTTATCCTATTTTATAATTATTAAGATATAAAAATAATTAAGTGAACTATCACTAACACAATAACAAAAATAAAATAACATGAATATAAATAAACATTTTTAAATCATGTCATACATTACATTAATATTATATAGTAAATTTACAATAACATGTGAAAAACATAAAATTAAATATCAAAAGTTTTTTTTTTATTTTCTTTTAAAATTGTACTCTTTCTTTTTTTTTTTAAGAAACATTTAAATTTAATCTAGCATTTTTCTTATTGTTTTTCTCAATGTATTTCCTTTAGTTGGATTACAATTACATTTTCATTTTTTGAAAGAAAATGGGTGTATTTCTCTAAGTGGTACAAAGCTTGCTTACCTTAATTTCATTTTATAATAGCCTAGGCTTGGAATGAAACTCGAGAATGTGTCTTTGCACTATTATTAACCATTTTTTCTTTTTTTTATTATTATATAGTTACTATAATAATTTTTATTACAATTCTTTCCCCTTAATTCTTCTTTATCCCTTTGCATGAATATACGAAAATTTTCTTTCAAATCCCTAATCACACCTTCCTCTCTTTCTCTCTCACTCTCTTTCTCTTCTTGTCATGGCCCACCCACACCATGATAAGAAAACGACAATAAAATCAACTACAATTACAATTACTAATCTATTTATTGTAAAAATTAACTCAAAATTTAACAAAATTCACAACTCAAATAGGCACTTATTCCTTATAAATTATTTGTTTTTTATATACAAAAATTATAATAGTAACATAATTTCATAAATTATTAGCATCAAATGTAGCATGATCCCAAGTATCACACCTAAACCAAGGAATAATGTCTTGAGAAAACACATATTTTTATATTGTAACATGCCACATTATGGTATTATATCTTATATTATAAATTAAATAATACAATTAAGATCTTTCAATAATTTATACATTTTTTCTTTTGACTTGATAATTCATAAAATCATGCTTATATATCAATGGAATAACTAAAATTGATAACCATGTGAATAACATATAAAATAAAATGTAAAACTTTATAAATAAAACACATGTTCAAATTCACACATATATATATCATTAAGTTGTCATAGCATGCTTAAAATATAATATTTTGAATTAAAAAGTATACTTTTATTATAGTTTTTTTCTATTTGGACTTTGTGATGAGAATCATCTTCTTGAATGAATTTTTTTAATCCTACATATAAAAAATTATAGCATCTTATTATTACTACATGATTTACATTTTTTATACTTTTTTATAATTCTAAACAAACTCTATTTCATCCAATCGCATGCTCAAGCACACTACTTAAAATGCATCTCAATTAATACAAATAATATAAATAAATGTCAATTCAATATCATAGAGAATGTCAACAATTACTTGACTACTTAATCCCTTGCAATACTTTGAAAAATAGATGGTAATGAACCTAAGGTTAACATTTGAAATTTCATACCGTGCAATATTCTCAACAACAATTGGTTTTGTTCTTTATAATGAAGTTTTATATATTTTGTTATCCAAATATGATCACATGTCTTTCAAAAATTAGTTTTAACTAATCAACCTAGTCAAAATCGTTCTATTTAATGCATAACAGAATTTGAAGAAGCATCAATTGGTATAAGCAATTCTATAATTTCACAATTTCTTCTTAAAGATCCCAAAAATCTTGTTTTCACCAAGGCAAAATCCATAAAACATTCCTTCAATTAACTCCAACAATGTGATGAATCAATTTTTGATGAGAAATCTAAGAAGGTTCACTTTTTTTTCTCTACTCATCGGTCTCTTTTAAAATATCATACTTCTTTTTAACAATAATAATTTTTTGTAAAATATGAAATAATTTTAAAAATTTTTCTAAAATTTCAAATAAAAATAAAATATATTTTATTATAAATTGTTTATGCTACAAATCATTATCCTCATAAGACTTTTGCACCCATAATTTAGAATTGAAAGGAGTATCTCTTTCTCATTTCATCTTCAAATTTTCATATGGCCTCTTACTCTATTTAATTTATCTATAGCAATTTGACCATTAAGATCTCTTCTCATCTTATCGTACTATACGATTTTATGCATTGTATTGTACTATGTTTTGTTTTGCATATGTTCAAGTTCTCTCTATGGTCATCTTATTTTCTTTATCTATACAATAATCCCACTTATGATATTCTATAATAGAATAATGTGATAGCTTACTATGCAATTTTCTCAATTTTTTTGTTGCTTATCTTATAGTATTGTGATGATGTCTAATATCGTGTGACGACCTTTTTCTTCTCTCTTCCAACATTATCCATTTTTTAATTTAAATCATCTCTTTTTCTTAAAATCTTTATTTTCCTACAAAATTTCATATTCCAAACTGACAAACTCTTACGTAAATTTTACTCATTTTTATTATATAATAATAATTATTTCATATAGATATAAGAATAAAAACATTCATATAGTTTATTTTAATATTTATTAACTAAAACAACTAAAAACCAACATCAAAACTTATGTTTATAACTATAGTATATCACAACATAGATTTTTCATAATTACATTCAAATTTTACAACAGAAGCATTCCATAATATCTTAATACAGGGTTATAGAAATTATTTATCTCAAAATTTTAATATTTTTTTAAACTTATTCAACAGTTGTGTTCACTATTATCCTTTAATACAAAACTAAGCTTTTGTAGTTTTAGTTTTTTTCAAACAGTTGTTTATAGATAATCATCTTTTTATTGTGGTTCCAATAAACCTAAAAAGTTAGCACAAAAAAAAAGCTGACCCAATCGTCAGAGACTCAATAAGTTATCTCTAATAATAAATAAATATGCAAATAAAAAAAATATTTTGGGACAACCAGATGCACAGATATCAACCAAGAAATAATGAAATATGGTCTTTAATCAAATTAGAATATAATAAGAAACATGATATGCTATAAAAGAAAGCACATTATGAACTTCAAAAAAACAAACACGTGTAATTTCTTATTGTTTCATTCATTTTTCTTATTGTGTTCTTATTTATCAACACATGTTTATACTTAACTAAGTAAACTATATAATGGTCGTGCTATTATGCCCACTCTCTCAAAGTAAATAATTAGTATCCTCTTTCTAATTTACCTAGTTACAATGAAAACCTCAATTATTGATTAATCATATCATATTTTGATACACCATTAAGTTTAATATTTTAATATTCGTAATAGTTATATCTTTGTGACAAATCTCAATGTGGGGCACACTGATCATTAGCTATCTCTCAGTAGTAATTCTTAATTGAACAACTCGTTGACCACTAATCACTTGACAACGACAAATATCAATCATGTAGTACACTGACTACTAGCCACCTCATTACAACAAGTCCCAATATTGTGGCACAATAGCTACTAACCACATAAAATAATACATTTTAATTAGAGAATATACTATTCATTAATGTCATATAACTTATTTCAATCAAACTTCTCTTAATTTGATTTCAAAAGGACAATTTTTCTCAATTTTTATAGTATTTAACTAGATGTACACAATTATAACATCACATCAAACATTATGCTTATATAATTATAGCATACTAAATAATTTCACGTAGTAATACATCACCATATGTAAGGTATATATATAGTTACAAGTACTAATTATTACATAGTTATTTAATGTAACATTACAATAATATAGTTATGTTACAAGTTTTATGCAGGATTCACATACAATGTCATATTTACAAAAAATTAGTAATATATAAGACATGCATATAATATTAATTTTAGAGTATTTATCTCATAATTCTCTCATTTTTTGTGCCTAATCTTATTGATAACCAATTTTATGGCTTCTTAATTTCAACATGTCAAGTAATCACATCTCTTGATTTAATATAAAAAATTATAAAAATTATAATTTATTAAAATTTATACTTCTTCATTATACAATTCATTTCAAATGGATGGATTTTTCTTTTTCTCTCTCCTAATATACTTTCTCTCTCCTCTAGTAGTTTCCTTCTCCTCATGTTCCAACCAACAGGAGCTCAAATCTTTAAAATTTTCTGACATTTTTCCTCTAAGCCACATCTTAGCAAAACAACAAAATGATTTAAACTTAATTTTACTCATTTCCACTTTGAATAAATCATTAAGTCGGGCAATGGAGCCTGACCATGCAAAAGCATGCTAAACATTTTGAAATCAATGGCTTAAACAAGAAAGGGTGCAAGGAAGTGAACTATTTCTTACCAAAATCAAGCTTCATTCCCCTTAAAGTCACTTTTCACATGATAAAAGGAGCCCTAGGTTTAGCATCTAACACTAGAAGGGGAATGAGAAGTTATTAGAATTATAAAATTCAAAATCAAGTAAATTAGATATACATATTTAAGATATAACAATACTATATGGCTCACTATACCAATTTTCTTAAAAATTTTATAATAATTTAAAATAAACTCTAATTAAGATAAAACAAATATTAATAAATTCATCTCAAAGTTATATTTTTAATCCTATATTTATTTTTATATTTTAAAATATTTTATTTTCTAAGATTTTGACAAATTTGACAAGACAACTCTATTAATACCTGATTTATCAATTAATGTTGTTACATATCGTACTATATGATTTCTTCTATTTTAGTTTTCTGTCTTTTGTTCCATATATACTATATTATATAATCAAATTAATCATACTGTATGATCTTCTAATTAAAGTTTTTTAGTTTTTTGTTTAGTTTATTAGTTATTTTATTATGTTTTTTTAAACATAAACAAACATAAAATAGTAATATAAAAGTGTAACGAGTATATTTTTTTCTCTAAAAAGTTTACCCATGCTCATCACCTAGGTTTTTATTTCCTTTCTAGTTCCACACCTAAGTTGTTATTTCTTCTTTAATTCTTTTTTACAAGTTTTACTTAGTATCCATACATAAGTTTTCTCAAATACCATCCTTAAGACTTTGACTATTTTGAAATCACACTAGAAGTAATCATCTACCATCATTATCATATTTTGATGTTATAACATATATTTTTTTTCTCAACATTTTAAAAATATGTAAAAGTTATTTATTATTTTTATAAAAGAAGGCATAACATAAGTAAATATTTATTATTTTTCTAAATCATGTGTTAACTCTGACTTCATCTTGATAGTTTCATGAGATACCTTTCTTTGATTTAAAAGTATTAGAGCAAATAGGCATGAGCCAACTGACATTAGGACAGTGAAAAAGGCTTATAGTATAATGTAAAATAAATTATCAGGTAATCATATGTATGGTCTATATTAACAATATTATAAATTAGTAAAAGATATGTTTTTTTTTCTTTAAATTCATTTGAAACCTAATTTTCTCTTTAAGAAATCATATTAATTTCTTTAACCTTTGTTTCTTTTGTACATCTAAAATATTTATTCTCGATTACTTATCAACATCTCCTCTACAACACTCATAAAGAAATATTATTGCAAGTGCTAAGAAATGTTATTAAAATAGCTAAATATTTCTAGAGTGATGTTATTTCAAATAACAAGTTTGCTTTGAAAAACTATATTTGAAGTTTATCTCTTACTGAAGTTACATCACTTAGTTATAAACATTTGTTAATCACTCATTTTATCTTTTAATACATATGACATGGTATACATTTAACTAGTAACTAATCAAAGCATATAACAAATAATACATAAAAATATATTATTATAATAATAATAACAAACATATCCAAATATAGTCTTTTTTTCATATTAATTTAAGCTTCTAATCTATAATACATAATATAATAAAATCATATATATCATGAATAAGTTTTGTCTACATAAACATCTTTTATTTATTTTCTTACATATATTATCTGAAACTTTTGATATAATATTACACATCATATCAAATCATACATCATATACAAGTTTTGTTTACATAATATTTTTTATTTATCTTTCTTCACATATAATTTGAGACTTTTAATCTTATATTATATATTACATTAAATCATATATATCATATTATTTTCTTTAATAGTTCTTATCCTCAAGATCATAATCTTATATCTCTTGGCATCTCATCATATCTACTATTAGATCACACAATAAGTGGTGATCACTAAATCACACAGTAAGCAACATGTATATACATCATCATTATAGACTTCAATTGATAGATCACATAATAAGTGATAGCTCTTGAGCATATAATAGAAAGCTCAATCATTGAGATCTGATAACAGGGGTACCAATACCACTAAATCATAAAATAAATGATAAATGTTGTATCACTTATAAGCATAGGAAAAGCATATTTTTCAATATCACTTATTTGTTATTAAGCTTAAAGCCTAAATTCCTTTATTATGTTTCTTTTCACTACATTTATAAATATTTCAATCTATTAAATCATTTATTCTCAATTTATATATATATATATATATTACCTTTTTTCATTATAGGCATATAATAGTATATAAAATTTATTATATAACATTAATCATGAACTAATGTAATATGCTATGTATTATTATTCATATCAAATTATGTAATATGAATAGCATAAAGGAATGATTAATCATATTACAGAATCTCAATTTGATAATTATATAAAGAATTCATTATTCGTGTCATAATTTTATGAAGTTTATTAACCTAGATCCCTAGGAACTACTCTTATGTCAATTCCTTTTTGTTTCTTATTGTAATTCATAAGGAGTTACTTTGGATCTCTTTCCTAAAAGTTCACAAAAAATTCACAATAATTTAACAAATTCTTTTATAATTTATTATTAAATATTAACCTCATGATTGCTACAATTTATTCAAGCTATAGCTAAATAAAACATAAAAACCACAACGTGAAAATAAAAAATTACATGTTTTGCCTCTTCTTATTGATACAATCACAACGAAAGCACTTGAGCACTTTTTTCTTATCCTACAACAACATAACTCCACAAATTTTTCTTTTTATCTCTTTTTTCAACTACACAGTAATTTCTACAACAAATGCAAAAATAGTAAGATTTGACAAAATAAATTTCAAATATCTCTTCTCCTTTGTTTTATTCAACCCACCAATTGATCGAAGGGACTCACTTAATGAGCACCCACAATCCTTTCAAAATGGTGGCTTACAGCGAATCTAAAAATTAGAGCAGAGACATATATGGGGTTTGGAATACTCACACAAAGTAACAAATTTAAATATAAAACTTTCTATCACCATCAAGACTAATAAGTCCCCCAACCTTTTTGCTTGATGTGACTCACCAAAAGGAGGTTGCAATGTTTAGGTGACCCTTTCTAACATTCTTTTTTCACAGTTCCTTTATTTACTCATTCGAATGTGCAAGAATTTATTCTTTATGAAGTATTTCCAATAGATTCTAAGTGCTGAGTTAGGGAGCAAGAAAGGATAGGGCTCTAGAAGAGAGAGAAAGAGAGTTATAATAAGAAATTAAAATTATTAATTATTTTAAAATTTTATATTATTCTTTCCTTTCAATAATATGTAAAAATTTTAAACGGGTTTCAAAAATTATAATGAGCATAATACAGGATTCCTCATAACGTGTTTTTTTGAAAATGTATTCATAGTCAAACTTTGAGGTACTTTATCAAACATTGTTTTATAGATGCATATAAAATTATATCATTATATCATGTTTCAAAAAAATTTCTAGAAAACATTCAGATTAGAAATAATATTAAAGTAATAAAATATCGATCATCACTTGTCTAGTACAATCTCCATAAACATATCGATACAACAACAAAGTATGCATCAACTATATTACATTAGATAATATCCATATCGTTGTCATATAATGAACTAATAACTTAACTCATTGTACAAGCATAATACTTCTATCTCCTTGTATGATAAACCTGACAACTCAAATATAGCTTAATTAGACTTGTACTAATACCATCCAATAAATCATCTAGTACTTATATATTCTTTTTTTGTAGCATTTTTATCCCTTATTACTTACAAATTTAAACTAACTATATTGTATTATGGAAACTAATGTACATGTATGATACAAATAAATAGCTAACAATTTATTTCTTCTTTCTCTTTCTCTTTTTCTCTTATTCTCCTGTTGCTCATCACTTTCTTTATATGACAAACCCAACGTTTCTCAGCTTATTTCATTGATGGAAGGGGTTTTTCTTTATCCTATTCTTACTTCTTTACTCATAGGAACCCAAATCATGCAAAATAAAAGCATAAATAACACAAACCTTAAGTCTTACCTCACTGGAAAGGTCAAAACCATGAGCTAAAATACTTCTCTCTCAATCAAAGTATGATAATTAGGCTTCCTTAAGCTCACCATAATCCCAACGGAGATGACAACACTTTTCTTTGCCCACTACACTTAACTCCTAACCAAATGGTGGCTCACCTAAGTAACCTAAGATTCACTCGTTCATGGCTCCTTGTCGGACTCGACAGACATATTTATAAGCCGTCATGAATGGTCATTAAGTTTAAACTAACTCAATTTCTAGAAGATTTGCATTAGATTAGGTTTGAAAAATAAGAATCATTAGAAAGATCTATTTAATTAAATTACCTAGATTACCTTCGTTGGAAATCCAAAAACCAAAATTTTTTATAAAACCAATGCAAATCCATCAATTACAAACATGTCATTCACTTTATAGATTTTCTTCTATATTAAAATTCAAAAATTATAAATCTATTGTAGCATAAACTAAAATTCTTATGCTTATATATCTATCATTTTTCAATCAATTTTAAGTAAAGATAAAATTTATAAATTATAAATCTATTTTAAGTAATTTTTTTAAATTATAATTATACCTGAGTTTTTAAAAATTTATAATAATTTTTTTGAGTATCTAAATGTTATATACTCAACATAATTGAGCTGTTTTTTGAAGAATTTTAAACTTATAACATCAATCTAATGTTTTATGATAATTTTAACACTTTATATATAAAAAAACATAATTTCTTTTCAAAACTCCACATAATTAAGTCTTAATTCCCTTTTAATTTTTGCTTGTGAGTCCCCTTCGAGGCACTACAACTCCATCCAAATGGTTGTATTTCCTTAAAGACCTCACATGATTACCTCCTCACATTACCAAGGTTTGAAATTTGGTGGTTTTTCATCTATTCAAGCTACTATTAGAAAGGTCTCCCCTCGTATATATGTTAGGGGTTAAAACAAATTTGGGGTTTTTAGAAATGAATTAAACTATTTTTTAATTAAAAATGTCCTAATTATTTTTATATGAATAATTTTGAAATTTATACCAATTAAAGTAATTTTATAATTTTTAATAATTTTCTAAACTCAAAGTTATAAAATTTATTATTTAATAGTTTTCTTTAAAATCTTTTTATCATTTAATTTTATAATTGTCACCACTTTTTGTACTAAAATTTTTTTATTAAACCTATCTTTATAAATTCTATATCTTGGTCATTTTTTGTAGTTTTTTAATTCATTTAATATTGTTCTTAATTCTTGACATTTTACTAAACTTATAATTAAACTCCTTTTAAATTTGTGATCGTTTGTTTTAACACCTAAGAGATTCAATTTTCATTAACTTGGTATCGTTAGCTTTCAAATAATTTTTATAGTTAATTTTTCAGCTCACCTCCCACCTTTGACATGTCATAACCTTTTTTTAACATCGTATGTTTCTTAGAAATTAAAGTAATACTGAAAATCCAAAATATAATTTCAAAAAATCTAAGTAATCCCAAATAGTGATAAATATATATTTGTTTCACAAATTAGAATGCTACAACAACTACCATTGGCTCAACAAGAAATGTTACATAATTTTAATATAAAATGACACACTTTTGGAGTCATGTTGCATAGTGGTTCCATAACACATCTAGTTTAATATGTGTAAATTATTTCTATAAAATTGTCAAACAGGCATCCATACTAAACGTCATACTTTCTATGATCCCTTATAACCCTATGATGTATATTTAAATTATCTAAAATGTTTTACCAAAAAATAAGATGAGCTACCATTATAAGCTTGGCAAATAGAAGCTAAACAATTACACATGTAAGATATTAAAATTTTGAGATCATGTTGTATTTTAGGTCCAAATAAGATATTAAAATAAATAAGAATTATAATAATTAATGATGTATAGCAAGATTATGTCGTGTAATGCTTTTATTCCTTTTTAAAAACTTTGTTTTACTTTCCTTCTTATCCAATCAATTTCATATAATCTATTATTTTATTTAAGAACTTTTGTTATCTATATAAATACATATGTTTTATATAATCCAATTAAACACACGCCACTTCATAGGTTATCCATTATTTTGGTCTAATAATCAAATGCACCTCATATGAACCATATTCACAACTTTAAACCCATGAAGACATACCATATCATTTCAATGTCATAAAGCTCATGTTTCTCATATACTAGTGAAGTGTTTCGTGCTAAGGAAATCCCACAAGAGGGGGGGGGGGGGGGGGTGAATTGTGTATTTAAAAATTTTATAACTTTCGAAATTAAAACTTAAAAGTTTTAAGCACGAATAAAGAAATTTGAACACAAAAGTTTTTAGGTGGTTCGACTCAAAACCGAGTCTACGTCCACCCCTAACCGGTGTTGGGAAAAATCCACTAAATGCACCAATTACAAGTAAGGTTTTTCGTACGGTTCACCTCAAACCTACTTGGGATTTTTACTACGGCTAATCCCAAACCTACTTGAGTTTTTCTTCGGGCTCAACTCAAACCCGGGGCTTTAGCACTACTGCCGGGATGCCCTTACCCCAAAACGAAAAATACAACGATTGGCAAAAAGAACTTAGGAGAAATAGGAGAAAAAGGAGGCACACACAATTGAGAAATTAGAGGGATAGAAATGAGAAAAATGGAATCATGAACCTCTAATTTCAAGCGCCTTGTTGCAATTTTCCTTTTGAGCTTGAAGCACCGTTTTTGCTTGTGATTGCTCGAATTTGAGATCTGAAATCTTTAAAAGAATTTAGCAAATGTGAACTCAATAAATCTTAATTCTTCCCTATTTATAGAGCTTAAAATTGAGCTCAAAAACAAACCTTCAACGGCTCCTAAAAAAACAACTAGCCGTTTGGGCAACGGACGAAAAGCAGCCACCGTCCGTTCCGGGCCCAAAATCGAACGGCGCTGATCAAATTTACGAAACAGCCGTTCCATTTTGATCTGGAGCGTTGGATCCGCGCGCTGAACGAACGACGCCAATTAAACTCGCGAAACAGCCGTTCGATTTTGATCTGGAGCGTTGGATCTGGGCGGGCTTGATCTGCGCCTTTTGATCTTGCCGAAGTTATAAGGTGGGATTTTTAGTCCCACACTGCAGAACTAAAGTCGGTGCACCGCTTTATAAGGAATTTGCGCTGTTTAATTCTCGAGCCTCTGTGGGACTGGCTCCCCCCTTCCTTGACCGGGATTTCATCACCCGGTCGGGTTGACTTGACCATGCACTGTTCATTGACCGTTGACTGTCGCTGTAGTTTGACCTAGCCGAGCTCCTCTCTGCGGGCTTTGGGCGGGCTTGGCTTAGCCGAGCACTGTTCATTTGACCATTGACCACCGCTGTAGTTTGACCTCGTCGTGGTCCTCTCGATGGGCTTTGGGCGGTCTTGGCTCGCCCTTTTTGGGTCAACCAATTTTTTTTTTTTAATTTCTAAAAGACCTGGACGGGCTAATTGCGTGATGGGTCGGCCCGCCCAAAGCTACAGTGAATTTTCCCGAGACTTAAGCTGTTTTAAGGTTGATTGGAAGAATTTTTGTGCTAAAATTTTAAATATAAGTATACCAAAATAATTTTATATTATCATAGTATTATAAGTTTTCTAAATGACTATGAAAAGAGATTTATGAAAAATAATTCTTAAATAATTTTAAAAAATCAAATACCAATGTCTATACTTTTTGTCAATAAAGCTTGACCCAAAAATCAAAATTCAATAATTATTAATTTTATAACATTTTTAAATATTAATACTACTATTGTACCTCATAATCTCAAAAATTAGACATCTTAATTTCAAGAAAATTAATAAAAACTCAAATATGAAAATTATAGTACATGTCTCAAATTTCCTTGAAGTATGCCATGGCTTCAAGGTCCTTAGAGACCAATATTTTAGACATGTGAAATACATGACTTGATTTAATTAAATATTAATAATTTTACTTAAAATCAAGCCTAAATAAAATATAAACATTTATGCTTGACTCATCAAACACAAGGGTGTAACAATTAGGAACTAAGACCATTTGGTTGTATGTCAACCTGAGTAAACCCTATTTACTCATTTTATATTACTAATATATTTTTTCATCCCATACATATATATTAGAAGTGCTTAAGATTTGTTATCATCAAATAAATTACTATGACTATGACTATATATATATATATGTACATATATACATACATATATATGTATGTATATATATATATATATATACATACATATATATGTATGTATATATATATATATATATATATATATATATATATGTATGTATATATATATATATATATATATACATACATATATAATATATATAGTCATAGTCATAGTAATTTATTTGATGATAACAAATCTTAAGCACTTCTAAAAAATTTATTTGAGCAAATTTTTAGATTTTAGATAGTTGAATCTTGTTTTTATAAGAGAACTTAAAGAAAAGGTTAAGCAAATATTAAATCACATGAAAACTATCTTGGTTAAAGTGACAAATCATCAAGAGATATATTTTGAATTTAATTTTAGATATTTTACTTCTATTTTGATTAAAATATTAAAGTTGATCAAAATCATTATCACAAGACACAAAAATTAAATTTTACTTAAATTAACTATCTTAAAGAAACCCTAAGATTAAGCATTCATCATCTCATTTTATCCATTTTAATTATTATTTGATTTTAATAATAACTTTAGAAATCTTCATTCATAAACTTGTTACAAAAAGACATATTATAATTAATAATAATAATAATAATAATAATAATAATAATAATAATAATAATAATAATAACAACAACAACTAATCTTTAAATATAGTTAACCTAAAGCATGCGTCTCAGATCAGGAAAAACCAATTTGCTGTAATTATCAAGTAGGGAGAAACAGATCATACCAACATGCCTTACGTTAGTTAAACCAAGTCATAACCATCTAATCTAGAAAATAAATTACAATCAAATACTGGTAGTATGATAAATTAACTATTAAGCAAACAAAGTGCACCAAAATAATATGCTGATAGTGAAACGTAAGGGAAACCTTATAAGGAATTATGATCACCTCATTCCAACTATATGGGACTTAAACCATTCTTTTTTTCATGCAGGTGACCTTTGATTTGCAAGAATGACCTTCACATTTCAATTGCATAATTTCATAATCAAATGGTCTTTGTCTCATCTGCATCTTCAAAATGCTTAATTACATCCACCGTTCGATCACACAAATTTGCAATTGCATGTTCCACACCTTATCTAGACGAATATCATATTTCAATCCTCTAGTACTTTGAGAACTAAGAGTCCATATTACATCATACTTTCTAAACAACACAAGTTCAATTTCAACCATCCAATCACATAGTTTTTGTGACAAATCATCGAGTTTACATCTGACCATATTTATTCTAAGTAATGGCACTTTTAGTAATTATTATGAGACATTAGAATTTTTTATTTAAATAATATTTTATAATTAAAAATATGCAAAAAAAACTATTTGGTGTGTTTGATAACTAATTTTAGTCATTAGAAAATATCTATAAATGAGAGAATTCTTGAAAAAATTGATTAATGAATTTTTGATAGAATTGTGATCAAATTGGAAAAAAAATTTCAAGTACTTCAAGGGTTAAGCAATGAATGTTCATGATCACTTTAATTTGTTGTCTTTCAATCATCAAACTTCTAATGTCTCATTTCTTATCAAATTAGCTAAGTATTATTTTTTTTTATCTCTAATGGATTTAATTAAAACACTTGCATCTCGCTAAGCATTTCATCAAGCATAACACTTATGTTTATATTAATTTTAATTTTGTGTCACCAATTTTTTTGTTACTAAGTTTATTTCATTATAATGTTGTTATAGCCTACGTTTATTGTTTCATTATTATGAAGATTTATCCTACTCATATTTTAGTAAAAGATTTATATTAGTTATATTTTTATTTGATTTTTTAACAAGGGTAGATGTGTACTTGATTTTAAGTGAAATTATCTAAAACTCATTAGTATGTATTTTAAATATTCATTTTTTTACTTTAAAATTTTCATAAAATTTATTATTAAAAATAAATTAATGTGTTTTAAAATAATATTAAAATTTATACAAATAACTTTTAAATATTTTCTCAAGTTTATAAAAAAATAATTTAAAATATATTTTTAAATATTTTATAAGAAATTAAAATTTTTATTACTAATAATTCACCCCCTCTTATTGAATTATACTTCAATTGGTATCAAAATGAGATCTCTCTCTTGTGAGAAGAAATTCTTTAGGTGATCCACAACTCTAATTGATGCTTCAACAAGTTTGGATGAAGACGTGTCTTCCAGTAAGCCATCATTTTTTTTTGTAGCTGTTATTATTTTTATTAAAAGATCAAGATGACTAGTTATTTAAAATAATTTGATAAAGAAATATGAAAACTAATATAAACTCCTTTTAACTTTCCTATTATGAAAAACACATATTTTTTTAACCTAAATTATTTAGTAAAATGAATGAAAAAGAAAAATATAAAGTATAATTAAATTATAAAGCTATAAATATCTTAAATTATGCTTTGAAAACTATTAAACTTAAAATAATTATGAGTTTAAAAATAACTTATAAAATTTAACATGAGTTACAAATAACTTATGAAAGATCAATTAAATAGAATGAAGTAAAGAAAAGTAAGAAGAAGAAGACATTAAAAATAGCTTTGAGTGAGTTAAATGATTATAACATAAGTGAAAAAGGAAGACATAATGATGCACTTTTTTGGCTAAAGAATAATAAGAAGAAGAAAGTACTCCTTCAAGTGAGAAAGAGATAAATCACTCCAATAAAAAAATAGCTCAATAATTATTTTTGTTTGTGACAAATATAAAATTTTGTATAAAAAATAATAAAAATTAAAAGTGAAATATTATAAATATTTAGGCATATTTGATGAAATTAAAAATAAAGTTCACATATTTAGAGAATATGAAAAATACCAATGATGATTTAGTATAAAAAATTAAGGAGCACACATTTTTAGTTAAAAAATTCAATTGTGAAATTAATTAATAGATAAGTTTTTGTTATAAATCCTAGAAAATTCCATATACATAGAGATGTTGATATTTTATGTAGTTATACTAACAATAGTACATGCCATTATTGCATAGAACCTAGCCATACTTTACAAGTTTGTAGGATTAAAACTAATATTTATTTTAAATTTTTACTTATGCATGAGTAGTAAAGACAGATAATAGTAGCTCAATAACACTCAAATATGTTGAATCTAAAATAGTTTAGGTTTTCAAATCTAATAATTAAAATCATGTAATATACATGTAAACTTTGATGAATCAAATTCAATTAAATAAAATAATATGAACAAATAAGATTTGAGAAATTAAGTTTTAAAGATTCAAATAAAATAAACAAAAAGTAATTGAAGAAAATCCTAACACTTTAAATCTTACTAATTTTAAATAACAAGATATAGATAAAATTATGAATGATGTTCGAACTAGATCTTGTTATAACTATTAAGGTTTTGTTGAAACTTTTAAGCCAATCTTAATGCACGATGTCTGAAATGATAAGTTTTAGATAATAACTATGAAAAAGAAATTAAATCAAATTGAAAGAGATTATGTGAGTTGACCCCTATGCCATTGGATAAAAATATAATTGAAACAAAATATTTAAAAAAAACAAACTAAATCACCAATTAGTTGATAATTTCATACATTTTTATGGTTATAAATAATTTACAAACCCTAGATTGATTTCCTTTGAGTGATAAAAAAAGAGAGAAATAGAAATTAAAAAGAAGTAAGCATAAATTAAAGAAAGCATCAATGTAATCATTACATAGATATAGAGAGAGCTTATTTCTAATTATTTTGTATAGATTTTATAAATAATTTATATTTTTATCAATTTAATTAAAGGTTTTGTTATTGTCAAAAAGGAGAAATTATTGTATTATTTATCCCTAGTCATGATACTTTGTATGATAATAATAAATCTTAAGTATTTTTAATAAATTTGTTTGAGTAAATTTTTTAGATTTTAGATAATTAATACTCACGTTCATGAGATAACTTAAATAAAAAGATGAACAAATATTAGATCCCTTAAAAATCATCTTAGTTAGAATAGCAAGCCACTAAAATATATATTTTAAATTTAATTTTAGATATTTTACTTTTATTTTGATTAAAATATTAAAATTAATTGAAATCATTCTTATAAGATATAAAAATTAAATTTACTTAAATTAATTATCTTAAAAAAACCCTAGGATTAAACATTATTATCTCACTTACACTTAATAATCATTTGATTTTGATAATATCTTTTGAAATATTTTTTTATAAACTTATTATAAAAAAATATATTATAATTAATTAGTAAATATCATAATAATAAATAAAAACTAATCTTTAACTATGGTTATTCTAAAGCATGCATCTCAGGTTAGGAAACTAAACTCAATTTGCTGTAGTTATAAGGTAGGGAGAAATAGATCATACTAGTATATCTTATGTTAATTGGATCGGGTCATAACCATCAAATCTAGAAAGTCAATTATTAGTTAATCTAATATCATCTCACCTTGAACATCTTAATAATTATTTGATTTTGATAGTATCTTTGAAAATCTTCTTTGTCAAACTTGTTGTAATAAAAAAATATATTATAATTAATTAGTAAATATTATAATAATAAATAAAAACAAATCCTTAATTATCATTAGTATAAAGCATGCATCTTAGGTGTGGAAACTAAGCTCAATTCACTACAGTTATCAGGTAAGGAGAAACAAATCATACATGTAGGTCTTATGTCAACTAAATTAGATCATAACCAATGAATCTGGAAAGTCAATTATAATCTAATGTCATCTCACTTTGACCATCTTAATAATCATTCATTTTTTATAATATCTTTGAAAATCTTCCTTCACAAATTTATTGTAAAGAAATACATTATAACTAATTAATTAATATCATAATAATAAATAAAAACTAATCCTAAACTATTGTTACTTTAAAGTTATCTTGGGTCAAGAAATTGAACCTAGTTCACTGTGTTTATTAGGTAAGGAGAAATAGATCATACTAATATGTCTTATGTTAGTCAGATCAGGTCATAACTACCAAATATGAAAAGTTAATTATAATATAATATCATCCCACCTTGTTCATCTTAATAATCATTTGATTTTGATAATATATTTTGAAATCTTCTTTCACAAACTTGTTACCAAAAACATATATTATATTTATTTAGTATATATCATAATAATAAATAAAAACTATTCCTTAATTACCATTAGTCTAAAGCATGTGTCTCGAGTTAAGAAATAGATCATACCAGTATGTCATGTTAGTTGAATCATGTCATAACCATTGAATAAGTCAATTACAATCTAACACTGGTAACTTAGTAAATTAACTATTGAGTGAACATGGGGGAAGCCAAACCTAAACAATAGGTTTGCAATAAAACACACGAGAAACCTTATAAGGAAATACGAACACCTCATTCTAACGATGTGGCACTAAAACCATTCTTCTTTTCAGGTGGGTGACTTCCAATTTGCAAGAGTTATCTTCGTCATCCAAACATGCAATTTTGCAATCGAAAGGTCTCTATCTCATCCATGATTTTCAAATTGTTTAGTTACATTCGTCGTTCAATTGCACAAATTCACAATTGCACATTCACACTTTTTCCACAACTAAGATTGTATTTCAGTCATTCATCTACTTTGAGAATTAACAGGCATATCAAATCTTATTTTCTAGACAGTACTAGTTTAATTTTAGTCACTCAATTATATAGCTTTCATGATCAAATAGTTCGGGTTACTTATGATCATATGGATCTTGTATAACCGCTATTTGGTGTGTTTGGTAATGCTTTTAGCCATTAGAAAATGGTTATAAATAAGAGAATTTTTTGACAAAATTGATTAATGAATTATTTACAAAATCTTGATCAAATTGGAAGAAAAGTTTCAAGTCCTTTAAGTTGTAAGCAGCCGGTGTTCATCGTTGATTCTGCTCACTGCGTCCTTTAGTCATTAAACTCCTAATTTTTCATTTTTTTCTCAGATTAGCTAAATATTAGATTTCATCAAGTATATGAATTTTTAATTAATTTTAATTTTGTGTCATCGAATCTTTTTCTTTTTTTGCCAAGTTTATTTCATTATAAGGTCATATTAGCTTGTCTCTAGTACTTTATTATTGTAATAGTTTAGCCTACTTATTTTTTGGTAGAAGACTTATATTAGTTGTTTTGTTATTTATTTATTTATTTATTTATTTATTGAGGGTGGATATAAGTTTGATTTTATATCAAAATACTTAAAAATTATTGGTGTGTATTTTAATCTTTCTTTTTTTATTTCACAATTTTCATAAAAACTTATTGTTGAAAGTAAATTAATGTGTTTCAAAATAAAATTAAAATTTATAAAAAATTACTTTTAGAGTTTTCCTCAAGTTTATTAAAAATTATTTTTAAATATTTTTTAAAATGTTTTGTAAGAAATTAAGATTTTAATTCCTAACAATTCACACTCCCCCTTCTCTTATTGAACCATACTTCGACACTCTGATATAGTTGTCACTTCTAATAAAGTCCTTCATTATATTTTCTAAAATTATGCACATTTGTATTTATTAGATTTTTCTTCAATTGTATTGTGCCTATTTTATTTTCATGCCTCTTATAATATTTGATGATGTTATCTAAATTAAATTTGATCAACTTTGAACCTTTTTTTAATTTAGTTCCCTTTCATTGAACCATCTATTAATTTGCTCGACCATTCGATGCACCATTTGTTCCCACTCTAAGTCCTTATCAAACCATTTATTCTCTTTTTCATACAATATGATAGTATTCTAGATCCTTTATTCGGTAGACAATGAAGACTCAAGACTTAATTCTTCAATATTATTGAGCCATTTGATACCCACACTAGACCTTTTGATACCCACATCAAACTTTCTAATCGCTTATTGGGCATGCATCAAACTATCTAATCACCATCTAATAAAAACTCATATCATAATTCTCAAAGCTATCAAATCATCTTATACCCACACCAAATAACTCAATAAAGACTTGTCTTCCTTCTTAATCTGCATATAGTAAGATAAATTTCTAAATTTGAGAGTTTTAATTCCCACTCCAATTTCTTCTTTAGTTTTATTAATATGATAACATTCTCACTAAAATCTCTCATTTAACCCAAAACACGTTAAAAAATTCTATTGAACTAATCAAAACAAAATTGAATTAATGAGAAAATCATATATTTGCTTTCTTCATAGCTTTCTAGTCGAATTTCTTGTGAAAGTTCTTCCCATCTTTTGTTGTTTCATGAGACTCACCTTTTTAAATCCTTTTTTAAGCAACAAAATCTTCCCTGGGTGATGATTCTTTTATCATTGCATTCCCTCGACTTAGTTGACACATAATTGTTTAAATTAGTAGGGAATTAATTAAGGGATGAGTTTAATTTTTTTTAGCTAAAGTATTTAAATAATCCTTTGATTAGAATTTGTTAGCGAATTATATGCTTCTCATTTTCTACTCCAATCAATTCTTAACCTTTATCAAAAAAATCCTAGAATTAACTATTTCTTAATGCCTTTGTTTTTATAATATTTTTTATTTTTAAAATTTATTTAATATTTTAAATAAATTATTTTGTGTTTATCTTTTTGTTTTTGAGCTTCATTCCACATCATAATTATTATAACCTTATTAGATAATATGCTAAACAAATACTTTTTTATGATACCTTTGAAATGTTGCATAGAGCTTGAGCAAGAAATGAACTAAATAAATTAAATCAAAATATCCGTTACGTTAGAAAATATATAGAATAAAACCTTTGAACTTATTAGTGAGAGTTTTTGTCAAGCCCCCACCTAACCAAGTACCATTATATAATAATATTATCATAAATTTGCTTAGCTGTTACATCAAGTGAGGACAAATAACCCAAAAATCAAAGATGGGGACCCAACGGTAAGACAAACACTAACTCAAAATCCAAAGTATATATATATAAAGACATGTTTTTAAACATTTAATCACACTAAAATTTTCCCTCTCACATATCTCTTAGAAAGGGCTCTCCTGTAACAGCATCATTCCCATCTTTAGGTGCAGTGGTTTCATAACCTATGATGTAAGCACTAAATGAGATTTTATATATCTCAGTAGATAATTCCACATAGTTAACCAAGTAAATAAAAAGACAAAACAAAATACCATGAACAGTAAAGATGAATCACATGCATCAAGCTAAAATCATACCATATGTCATCTATATAAGGTAATGCCAAATGAAAACAATAAAGAAATGTAAGTTCCTTATATTGTGTGTTATTACCGGGCCCAATTCCCTTTGACGCATTATCCTCTGGATCCAATCATCATCAATAAATGACCTCCAGCCGGCATCCAACCAATCACATAATATTAGGCAGATATCTGATCCGAAGATCGATACCCTGCAACACATGCTGAGCCTAATGCCACCAGGCAGGTATGGTACCATACCCTGCAACACATGCTGAGCCTGGTGTAAATCATCATGGAGTCATAGCACATAATATCAGGCAGATATCTGATCCAAAGATCGATACCCTGCGACACACGCTGAGCCTGATATAAACACTAGGCAGATATCTGATCCGAAGATCGATACCCTGCAACACATGCTGAGCCTAGTGGTGAGGATAATGTTCTCTGGGAATCCCATTGTTTTATTTGTCATTTTCCAAACATCAATCCATGTCATATCAAAAGTATTTTCATGCCATATTGTTTCATCTCTTTCTTTAGCATATTGTATCATATTCTTTCTTTCCATGTTATTTCTTCTTTTTCTAATTATCATACCAATGCATAAGTAACAACAAAAACATCATGTTTTCCTTTATCATATGCAATAATTTAAAACACCATGTGATAGTAATAAAACCATGTAAAACATACAATACTGTGCTACATCACAGGGTTAGGAAATTATCTACCTGAATTTGATGTACAAACTGTCTTACTCACTTCTGTTTCTTCTTGATGTCCTACAAGCCCGTAAAATACAAAAATAATTAATTTAAATATGCTTATTAGTAAAAATTGTTTTCTAAAAGCTTTCCCAAACACACCCCAAAATAATCCCAAAAGATGGGCTTACGCGGCACTGAACCGCCCGCTGGACCGCGCGCGCACGTTCGGCGCCGGACCGCCTGCGCAGAAAAAGCTTTCTAAAAGCTTTTCCAAACGGCTTCTAAAATAAATCTGGCTTACGCGGGCGCTGGACCGGACGCTCGGCGCGCTGGACCGCGCGCGCTTGGCGCTGGACCGCGCGCCTCGGCACTGGTTCAACAGCGTAACCCGGTCCAAAGCCTGGACCGATTCACGCCGCCCCCCCCCCCCCCCCCCCTCTCTCTCTCGCGTCCGGCGAAACCGAAATCTTTCGCCGGCGCTGGATCGGCCGTTTCATGTGCTGAATCGATCGAATCCGGCTCGACTTCCGCCTCTCGATCTCCCCCGCTCACCGGAAAAATTACATAACCCTAACGACGAATAAAAAATTATTTCTTACCTTACGGAAACCTTCGCCGGCCGTCACCGTCGCATGCCGGAAATCCTCGCCGGCCGTTACTGTCACGTCCAATGCTCACGGAATCCTCGTTGGATGTTAATGTAGCGTGCAGAAACTTCTTGAAGATGTTCTCCGAAATCTCGCCGTCGCACTCCGGCAAACTCTTTGCCGCCGTTTTTCGCAGAAGCGCTTTTCCAAACGCACCTGGGTCGGCCTTTTATAAACGCTGTCGAAACCGATAAGCCCTCGGTTCGTGAACCACGTTTTTGCAGAAAACCCCTTTTAAATTTTATATTTGCAAATATATCCTCCGCCAATCGGATTTGAACTAAGCCGACATTTAAAAATTACAGATCTATCCTCTACGTTACAAATTTATCCCAAATCTTCAAAAATTCATAATTTATTCATTAGAGCTCCGAAAATTACAAATTAAATATCGTTGGATTCGTCTCACAGAGCTCTTTCTATAAAAAAAAATATAAAAATACAAATAAGAGAAAACTAGGGCTGTTACAGTTTTTTTGTGAATAATAAATATTTTAAATCTTATTCATTAATTAATCTTTTAAATTTTCATTTAACTTGCTTTCAATTTTAAGATTTTTTTGCAAAGATTTATTTTTACTAAATATTTATGAATTATATTGTTTTCAATGCTAATGCAAATTTTAATTTAAATTTAAAGAACTCTAAATTCTCAAAACAAAGCATATGTGGCTTTGGTTCCTAACTTTTTAGTATTTTTTGGGATTTTATGTTAATTGTATTTTTATTTACTTATTTTTTTCCCATTTATAATAACTTATTTACTTGACTTCATCCTACTCTCTTCTACCTATTCTACATCATGGTGGGTAAACATGAATTCATAATTGATAAATATTTCAAATATCAAATATGCATATTATATATCATAAATATAACAAATATGTCAAGCATTATTTAATATGATTTTAAAAAATAACTTATTAGAAAGAATAATTTGAATTTAATGAAATTATTTTAGGTGATTTATACAAAATAATTAAGATAAGAAATGATCTTAAGACTATTTATTTTAACAATTGCTGATTGGTTGGAGTGTTGTGAAAAAAAATGAGGTTATGGAGCCAATTATAACTAAAGTATGTTGATAATACGAAATTAAAAAATAATAATTATGTCAATGATAAAAAAATAAATATAATAATATTCCTGGACCAGCCCAATTAATGTAGCCCAGCCCAGTTAATGCACTCTCTCAGCTAAGTGGCAAAACAAACCCTAGCAGCAAATAATGGGAACAATATATAATGTCTAGCTCCAACTGTTGCAGGGACGGTGGCCGCCGTTGAGGATTTCCATCGTGTTTGGTGGTTGCCATCCACAACTGGGAAGCCATGGCGGACGCTATGGTATTCAAGGGGGTTCTCAGTGGACACAGCGGCGAAGTGACGGCGATTGCAGCTCCCATTGACAACACCAAGAGGATCGTCTCCTCTTCTCGCGACAAGTCCATTATTGTATGGGATCTCACGAGGGAGATACCTTCCAACGCCGAAAGCGGTCCTTCCACCGTAGGCATCCCTTTCCGCCGTCTGACTGGACACTCCCACTTCGTTCAGGACGTGGTTCTATCATCCGACGGGCAGTTCGCCCTGTCTGGTTCTTGGGACGGCGAGCTCCGCCTCTGGGATCTTACTACCGGCTCCACTACTCGGCGCTTCGTCGGCCACGCCAAGGACGTCCTTTCGGTTGCCTTCTCGATCGACAACCGTCAGATAGTTTCCGCCTCCCGCGACAAAACTATCAAGTTGTGGAACACCCTCGGCGAGTGCAAGTACACTATCCAAGATGGTGATGGGCATACCAATTGGGTGAGTTGCGTGAGGTTTAGTCCAAACAACTACCAGCCGACGATAATCTCTGGGTCATGGGATCGAACAGTTAAGGTTTGGAATTTGACTAACTGCAAGCTGCGCAGCACGCTTGCGGGTCATGGAGGTTATGTGAATACCGTTGCAGTGAGCCCTGATGGGTCTCTTTGTGCAAGTGGGGGTAAGGATGGAGTCACGCTTCTGTGGGATTTATCCGAGGGCAAGAAGTTGTACTCGCTGGATGCAGGTGCCATCATCTATGCACTCTGCTTTAGTCCGAATAGGTACTGGCTCTGTGCTGCAACACAGGAAAGTGTGAAGATCTGGGATTTGGAGAGTAAGTCCATCGTTCAGGATCTTAAGCCAGAAGCCCCAGGTGTTGGAAAGAATAAGGTATTTATTTATGCTATTTTTCTTCTTTTTTCTTTTTAGGATTTGAGTAACATGGATCACAAAAAGCTCTCTTTTGGTTAAATCATTTTTATTTTTTTTGCTAATATACATTAAGGTAACATGGTTGGGCCATGCTTTGTTTGATCATTTTATCAATTAACAATTTTCTCTTGGGGGTTTAGGGCAACCCATGGATGTACTTGACGTGCCAAGAACATATAAATATATACTCCCAAGATTTTAACTCCTTTGAAATGCAGAGGGCACTTGATGGCACAGCATTGTCACTTTCAACAGTATATTTTTGAAGTTATTGTTCTATGTTCCCTTTTTATGTGACAAATTTTATATGATGTTGTTGGTGAGTGTGGCAGTTACTATCTCTAGTTTTGTTAGGCCTCCATGCCTTTGTCTCGGTTTTACACTTTTGTCTCTAATTTAACATTTTGTTCTTATAGATTTTGGGATTTGATTTCTGGTCTGAAGTGTGTCACTTGTCCATCCTAGGATATGAACCATTGTTCCATTTCATTTGTGATTGTGCATTCTTCCTGTTCATCTTTGATTTAGAGATTCTATTCCTCAAACTTTTACAATCTTTGAGTGTAACTCTGAAGGTAGTTTTTATCCTGTAAATTTATTTCTTTCAATTGCTTTTACCACTCCCATCACTTGATTATTATCCTCATTAGGAGGTTATTTTGATTGATCCATTGCTATTGAGTGGATGTTTGACAGGATTCTTTACTTTAGACTTTAAAGCTAGACAATGTGCTTTGACTCCTTGTTTGGTTTTTTTGGCTTCAAATTGGAGTCCTTTATGATTTCATAAATTGAATCAAAGTGCAATAGGAAAGCTGAGTTCTCCAAAGCCAAATCCTTTCTTGGTTGTGAAATTTATGGTAACTTTAGTTTCTTTGTCATTAAGCATGTGGTTTTTTTATACTTTCTTGTTGATGTGTGCTTTCTTATATGAGCTTGCTGTAGGGGGTTTGTAGAAGTTTTATATGTCATAACAAGATACAAAATTGAACCATAACATGATAGATGACTAGAAGAGAGGAAGAGATTACCTCATGAAACTCTCAAGGACGTTATTCTAGATGACATAGCTACTTGTCATATTTGATAGTGAGAAGGGAGAGAGCTTTTTCAAGTGCTGCATTGTTCCATATGGTGTGCAGATTAGTCAGCCAAAGATGATTTTATTCACATATAGGCCCTTTTTTGAGCTATAATTTATAGAATTTCCATTGAACAAATATAGATGATTCCCATAAACTTGAACTTTGTTTTTTTATAGTTCCAACTATTGAGATTGGAACTCTATAAATTGTGTTTGGATGCAAAAGCATTTTGACCATCAGTAAAGCCCACATTTTGTTCACCACCATTTAAAAAA
Organism: Vanilla planifolia; assembly: GCA_023846275.1. Taxonomy (NCBI): domain Eukaryota; kingdom Viridiplantae; phylum Streptophyta; class Magnoliopsida; order Asparagales; family Orchidaceae; genus Vanilla; species Vanilla planifolia. Next base: position 10,996,257 of record CM043866.1, on the reverse strand, counting down.
AAACAAAAATATCTAAACCATCCCATTCAATACCTACATTAGTAGTGTTTTTTTTAAAAGCTAAAACATATAAACCATCCCATTTAATACCTACATCAGACTTTTACTTTATAATACTATTAAAAAGTCAAAGAACAATTTCTTTTTCATATCTATTTAATTTTCAATATAATGTTTTGATCACAATTTCTTTAGTGTTTCAAATACATTTTCTCTTCTCACTATCTTACTATTTTTCCACCACGCTGTATTCTAACCGCTATCATTAAAAAAAAAAGAAACCTTGTCCTAAATCTGTCAAGGAAACCGAACTTCCCAATCGTACAAGAGTGAACCTGCTATAGAAGTCATTTAGAACAACTATCACCACTGTGTTTGTAGCTACCTTTTTGTTCATTAGTGTTGTTGCATGTTTACGGGTCAACACTCATGTATCCCTGTAATTCTTTGTGTTCCCAACTACTGAATATTCTACACTACATAGTTTTCCTTGAAAGTGCATTGCAGAATAGTTTTTTAGTCAATCATTACTTTGCAAAGCACTTCACATTTTTCCCCATCTTTCTCTACTGTAACTTCTCCAACCACTATCAATGTGCCAAACCAATGCTTATGCATTGCAAAAGCTTTTGTTTAATGCTTAAAACCAACCACATTGGCTTTGAAACCTAGTTTTTATACCCCCTTTCATATTGCTGCTTTAATTACCCAGCTACATTGGAATTTCATCTTTCTTATATTTGATATCTCCTCTTTTACAAACGTGCCCAGCTGCTGTACTGCACAAGCTTGACTTGGAGCTTCGATGGGAGCACACTCTATGCGGGATATACTGATGGGCTTATTCGGGTGTGGAGAATCTCTCAGTACTAAGCTCTCGTCATCTGCTGCCGAAAAATTGTTTTGCTGTGCTTTTAGGGTTCTTTGATTCTCATTCCATTCCTCTTGATTTTGGAGAAGAAGAACATGGTTTTATAAATTTGATGTATTTAGGCATCGATTGGGATAACGGTGTTGGTTGCTTGAGAGTAATCTTAAGCTATGGATGCTGAAATCTTTCATTTGGATTTCATTCACGCTTTTCTTTGATTCCTCTGTGTTGTAACATAGTTAGGTCGTTCTGCCAATTTAAAGGATTTTTTATGATGAATGCTTTGGTTTGATTTGAAATCTTCTAATTGTCTTGAAAATTGAACTGTATATGGAACTCACCATTAAGTTCTTTTAAAAGTCGCTATGAGCTCATAATGTCTCAACCCATTGGGGTTTGATTGAACTGCTGAACAGTTAGGCCTTAGTTTTGTTGAGGAGAAACGTAGCAGTTTTATATGGCCACTCAAAAAAGTATATAATCATCTGTTTGTTCGGTTTATGTGGAGAATAAGTTTTGATTTAGACCCATCCATTTTATAATTTGATGTGTAGTTTATTGAGACATTTAATAAAGATGCAAGTGTCTTAGTAGAATTTATTTATTTATTTTATTTTTGATGAATTATTTAAAAAAATATTATACAGAGCTTGATCTTTTCTCATCAAGTTGATGTTTCGATTGAACTTCTCATTTGAAGATGTGAAGGTTCACATATAAGTTTCAACGTTCAAACAAATAAGTACCATATATCTTCATACTTTTATCTTTAAATTTTATTTTCTTAAAACAAAAATCAGGTAAACCAAACTGATCCAATCTTAGATTCAAACCAATTGATCTGGCTCAAATTTGGGTAAAACTCAGTTGTACTCCATAAGCTTACAAAGCAGCATGGGGTTGGAAAACTGCAATCCCTACAGCAAAACACAGCTTTCTTTTATGAGACTTCAATGTAATAGAAATTTTGTAGTGCTAAACAAACAGCAGTATAGTCAACATAGGATCAACTGGAAGTTAATGTTACAAAAAATATGTTTATCTAAAGAAAAAATTTTTTTTTTTTTAATTGCAACAAACCTACAAAAAAAAAAAAAAAAAAAACAAAATCCTTAAATATTGCTTTTGCTGGGAGGTTCAAGTTGCTGGTATTTTGGTTGGTTTTTTTTTAGGAGCAAATAAGTGGTCCAATACCAGAACATCAGTATCCTTCCTTGAGCAATAATTGTGTCTATAACTCGTCTCCCTCCCAAGGAAAACCTCTCCAGGGCCTGCAATAGAAATAGAACAAAAAACATTAATGTTTCATATTCTTTATTATTTTCAAAAGATGAATTTTTCTGAGCAAAAATGGATATTAAAGTGCCTCAGGATCCACACAATCTATTTGAATCCTATTTTCAGCTCGAATCAGGTAAACCAGGCTGGGCCTGGAAAAAATGCATGGGCAAATATACTGTAAAGTTTAACGTTTGTTTTATCAAATATAAATGTATTTATTTGATAAAATTAAGAATGATTGAAAAGTGATGAATAAAGTGACATGTCTCTTAATCAAGAGATGCTATTGAATGAAGAGATGTGGATCATTGTGACGAGATTATCTTTCATGTTTGTAAATAATAGTTTAGTTCATTTCTAATGAAGAGAATTTAATGATATGAGCATTTGTTAGATATCATGCAAAATATATCTTGTTCTTATGAACAATACGAATTGGGTTTTGAAGAAGGGGCCTATGATCTCAAACAAATTGAGGATGATTTCTTCAATGAAATTGTTTGGGTGCCTAGAATATGGTGCACTTGTGACAATCTATTTGATTGTATCTTGTAAAAAATTTATGAAAAAAGTTGAGTTTAAATATGGTAACAAATGAATCATTTAATGATATGAGCATTTGTTAAATATCATGCAAAATATATCTTGTTCTTATGAACAATACGAATTGGGGTTTGAAGAAGGGGCCTACGATCTCAAACAAATTGAGGATGATTTCTTCGATGAAATTATTTGGGTGCCTAGAATATGGTGCACTTGTGGCAATTTATTTGATTGTATCTTGTAAAAAATTTATGAAAAAATTTGAGTTTAAATATGATAACCAAAATGAATCTTAACCCAATAAGTCTACTTCTTACTCAACCCATTTCAAATAAATCTAATAATGTTTATTGAGAAAATAGGATTACTCATAAGTTTAGATTACTCATTTCAACCAATTTAATAACCTATATAATCCCTTTAAACAAATAGGATAATCCCTTCTAGCCTTTGAAATAGCTGTTGAAATATATGGGCTTTTTAAAGGATAGTATTCATTATCATTTACCATTCTATATTTCTTCCAAATAATATGAGAAACATTAAGTTATAAATCTTGATAAATGGCCATTTAAGCCAAATCATCTCTACATAAATATTGCTAAGTTTTACGATGTTGTATTTGGTAGAAGGTTTAAAAACTCAATTTTTTTATTTATGTTAAAGGCTTTAATAAAGAACCCCTAAAACTACATAGTCAAATGAAAGGGTTGTGCTTATGGAAACAAAGTTACAATTGAAGGTGTTGCATTTATCAAATATAGATACTGAATATTGTTTATTTCATACTTTATGTTGACATTTTCTTTCAGTTTTAGATCTTATTAGTTTTGAAATATTGTGTGATAATTTTACAAGCTTATACTATTTTTTTTTTTTTTTTTTTTTACAAGCTTATACTTGATAATGAAGTTGTCAAAAAACACTAATGACAATCATCATACCATAGTGCAAAACAGTTCAGTTGATGAGAACTTTGCTTTTTTGGGTCACGTATCCAAACGAATAGTAAAGAGATGATTAAAGGATGGGATTCTTTCATATTTGAATTCTACTTTGATGTGTGTAATGATTGTGTTAAAGAAAAACCAGCAAAACATACTAAAAAAAGGGAGCCACATGAACCACATGAATTATACAAAGCAAAATAAGCTAACCTTTTGACATTTCATCATTAAGAAGAGAGAATTATGTTCACTTAATTTTTGTTGACACACAATGCACATAGAATAGTGTAGCAAATGAAATATTTCGAGCAATGATCTGTGTATATACTCGAGAAGGTTTGATTAAAGAGTTTCTAATTATAGTTAGATTTCATCAAAGCTCTACATTAAATCCTTACCTTTTGCATTGACAGTCAACTCCAAGATGATGTGTTTAGATGTATGTTTTATTTTCTCATATTACACTTATCAATAAAGTGCTAAGTTTCTAGTAAGGTAATTTTAAAGAACACCTTTCGAGCAATGGACAGGAAAGAAACCTAGTTTAAAACACCTACTTGTATGAGGTTATATGGCAAAAGTTAAAATATACCATTCATAAGAAAGAAAATTAAGCTTTAGGCCAATGGTTAATTCATTGACATATAGAAAGTTCAAAGGCATAAATTTCATTTCCCTGATCATGCTACAAGAATTGTCAAAATATAAAAATGCTAATTGTATTGAAAATAGCAGGAATGAAAAATTGCATGATGTCAGCATTAAAGAAGTTAGGATTGATGATCAGAACTTCTATAGTGATTGTTATTGCAATTATAAAGCTACAAAGGAATGACAAAAAACTCCATAAAGAAAATGTCAATCCAAAACTTGCAATGATAAAAACGCGACATGTGACATTAAGAATATCTCAAAAAGAAAATAGGTCTACAGTTTCTAATGACTGTTGTTTATCTTCAAGAGTGTTAAATAAATCCATGTTGCATGACATCAAGCTATACTTGTCAAAAATTTTACTCAAAAAGATAGTTTGATTACAAGATATTTTCCCTGGCCTCTAACAAAGATTCTCAGTCCGTTTTGCTCTAGTAGCTTGTTATCATTTAGAGTTACACCAAATGGGTATTGCAATAACAGAAATTTGCTAGAAGGGACTTATATGGATCAAATTGAGGGTTTTTCTATTAAAATAGACATGGTACATGAATTAAAAAAATAATTATAAGGACTTAAAAAAAATTCTCCCAACCATGGTATGTTTAGTTTAATGATATTATTACTTTTTTTTTCATTTATTGATTGGTTTGTACTTATTAAAGTTAATTGAAAACTTTTGTGCGTGTTTGATGATGTTTTGTTTTTTTGAAAGGACATTGAATTGTTACATGAAATCAAGAAATACCTCTATATAAATTAAAAAAAAAAGATGTGAGAGAAATGACCTTTTAGAGTTAAGAATAAAAATATTATTATCAATCACAGCAATTATTAGGATTGTTTTAGAAAGCATATATTATAAAGTTATAGAGAGATTTATAAGATTGGATTAATTGTTCAGCAGTTGCTCAAAAAGGGGGCAAATTTAATCATGCACAATGTTAAAAAAAAATGAATTGGATCAATAGCAAAGGAGTATTCTTCATGAATATGCTGTTGGGAGTTTAATGCATGCACAATTCTAACTAGCAAAACATTTGTTTTGTAATTGGAATGTTGAGCATGTATCAAAGTAATTTGAATTGTATCACCAAGAAGTAGTGCATATGTTGTCTGAAAAAATGAATTGGAAGAAGAGAAAATGAGATATATTCTTTATGCCTATGTTGTTAAGAATTTAATATGTGATAAAACCTATATCATTTCAACCTAAACATCTGTTTTGTTGTTGGAATGTTGGGTAGATATCACATTAATCCAAAATTGTATCACTCCAAAGCTGGGAAAAAGCTTTAAGATACTTGCAAGAAACAAAGAATCCCACCATGGAAGACCTGAACATCTAAGCAATTAGACATCCAAATTCAAATCTTGCCGAAAGCCTCAATAAAAGAAAATCCACACTTGGTCATTAGTTCTTATTAGCTTGAACATCTAGGCAATTACTACATCCAAAATTGGGGCTGAGTTTGAAAATGTAACTTTATTTCGAGATTTATGACTATTGAATACCATTGCTAGTCCACTAAAATATATTCCAATAAATACACAAGTGTTTTCTTCTCTTCAAACAATTATTAAAATGGTTCTGTGCACATGGAAATAAAATTCTTTGTTGTTAAAAAGGATGTTCAGAAAAAAAAAACAATTAAAGATGTTAATAAGAAACTTGTGAATTGTACGATGCTATTAAGAAAAAGTACTTGATACTTAACTCTCATATGTACTTGTTCCAATTTTATATATAAATATTAATTGTTTCGGGATAAAATTGAGGTAATAATCTTGAGCAAAACATTTTAGATGGAATGTTATTGGTGCTTCATTAAAGATCATGTTCATTTCAAAGCTAGTGTTGTGGTACATAGAATGGCATATGTAGAGTAGTTTATAACAACTGCTATGGCTTGCATTATTATTTTTTTTCTTAATTAAGACTTAAGTTAAATCCAATATAAGAAAGATTTAAATGCAAAGTTTATTCTTATAATTTATAAAAGCCTTGTAACATGAGCCAAGTGGGAGATTGTAAGGTTAATCAGAGTCCATGTAATATTTAATGTTTATTTTATCATTCATAATCAAATCCCCAAGCCTAACCGGGAAGTTTGACAAGGAATGGGATAACTAAGTCCAAGTCTTCAAGGGAAATTAGACACATCAATCCACTATCACCATTTATCTTCATGATGTACATGGAATTACCATCACACTGCATTCAAGATGACATGTTCAAAAGGCACTTAGCGACCCATAAGGACGGGCAAGGAGGGCCAACCATTTCTCATCTTATGTTTATTGATAATGTGGTACTTGTTGTTGTTCTTCTAAATTGAGAAGACAAAAAACTATGGTTTATTTCTCCCCAAATAAAAAAAACGCCTTCAGTACCCTTTGGAAACATCCTACAAGGGAGTAAGCAGCAAAATAGAAGATCTCCATCTTATCCATGCCTCTTTGGAAGGTATCTCTTTTGTTTCCGAATCATGTGAAAACCATGAAGTTCTAGACCTTTTGTAAATGATAATTTTATGCCGAACAACCTATGCATAAATATTACTATGTTTTGAAAAACACTTCTCTAAGGTACAAATTAGAACCCTACTTTGACGCCTGGGTTTACTGAGAACCAGTTTTCCACATGGTACATCTACTGTTGCTGGTATGGAAACTCATGATAGCTTCTACGAGCTTGTTTAAATAAAACAAATATTTCACAATACCTGTTCTCCGGTCTGAATGTCAAATGAGTTTTGATGCTCAAATTGAAGACCATTGAATTCATTAATGCAAAGCCCTTGGAACGCCCTGAAAATAACAAAATTTATGCCATTCTCTCCCATAGAACATACAAATCCACAAACTTCTCCAAAAAATTGAAGTGTTTTTGGAGAAATACCATCTAATTAGAGAGATGCGAGGAATCCATCTAAAGATCACTGGAGTGTTTTCGGCATTGACATAATAGCCTCCAAAGACAATAAACACGGTCATGAGAGATGGTCCAACGGCCATTGCTGCTTCAGTTGTAGGAACCATGGCACCAACAGTTAGGCCCATTGCTGATGCAGCAAATGATTCCATTGTGATGATGCCACAAAACTTTGTAAATCTGAAAACAGATATTCATATTTCAAGGAAACTTAAAAAAAGGCAGGTTTTCCAAAAAGCTGAAAACGTGCTGAAGTTGCTGCACATGAGATGTGTTTCTAATTTGATATCTTGAGTTCGTATGCAAAAATTAAATCAAATTGTTTAGGGGAGGATACTGCATCAGTGAACACACCATATGCCACTTTGTGTACTACTCGCAATATCACTACAAAGCCCACTTTAAGTGTATTTCCACAGGTCTCATGACCTTATTGTCTTCCTTCTATAACTTACTCTAAATTTATTTTGTCTAGCATTTTTTCCTTCTTTCCTATCTTAAAATCGTTCATACCCTTTTGTCTCTCAACTCTTCTATCTTTTTGTCATTGTCCTTTTTCTAATTCTCGATTCTTTGTCTCCTAGCCTATTCCAACCACATCAAATTTAGTAGCCATGTCAAACTTACAGTTAGCTATGCTACATTCAATTCATGAAATGGAAATCCATCATATCTTGAATTCTGCTTGAGCAGTTGATCTAAAGAAGCCAAGCATGTTTTTATGCTCAACAAACTAATATGGGTTGTGTACAATTTAAGGTAATTTGGTTTACATACAAACGCCCCCATCAACCTGCCTCGAAACTAGCAAGGGCTTCGCAATGTGTTTACTGAGCATGTTTTTCTTCTCTACCTCCCAAAAATTCATTTAACTAATCTTGAACAAAAAATTTGTAAGCATCACATCATCAATTTCACATTAGTAGATAAACCAGTTAGTAGGGATTCCTTTTGTAAAAGGCATAAACCAAGATTTTTTGTACATATCTCCAAAATAAAATAAAATGAAAGAACAAGTTAATATTGTACTTTAAAATAATTCCATTTTTATTGGAAACCATTTGATAACCCAAAGCTTCCCCTACCACAGTCAAACATGTGGCATGTGTTTGATGTAAACCCTTGTACTTAATGGTCACATAGCCTGGCTTCCTTCCAGTCATAAGGAGTTCCAATTGTTTGTTTTCCTTCTAGTTAATAGGATTTCTATTAAAGATATGTTAGACATGTTACCCGAACATCTCTTGCAACTCTTCGAGCATAAATATATGCCTCACTTGGACCTACAACTTACCTCTATGTATTTCTCACCATGGGCATCTAACATCGATTTAAATGTTGCAAATTCTTTAGTAGGACCAACAGAGATGTAGTGAACACTATAACAGGAATAACTAAGGGGACTGTATTGGCTATATGAATTAAACATAGAATTTTGAAGGCTATGAGTTTCTTAAGAACGTTAATTCAAAAAACCAAACCAAACAAGCTAAATTGAATTTTAGTTCATGTTTGATATTTTTCCTAAACCAATTACAATTTGCATAAACTAAAGTCAACTAAGGGTTTATTGCTAAAGCTTCAAAATTTATTGTGTTAAAGATTGTACATAAATCTTCTGCTAGAATTTCATGAGAGGTTAGGATTGAAAATCTGTGTTCCTTTCTTTTCCTCCTAGCATCAATGCAATTGAAATGACAGCATCTGTGAATCAAGTTAAATTGAGCCAAACCCATCCACCATTTAACGCAGCCTAAAATCAATTTAAATCAACTCAATACACATCAATCAAACCAATTGGTTCTCAAAACAAAAAAAAAACAAATGAACCGACAGTTCAGTTTGGTTTCAGTTTCAGGTTTTGGTGTTTGCTTTTAATTTTTCAGGTCCATATATGGCTCAATTTAGAAACACGCATATCAATGAACACCTCTGCAAAGGAAACTAAACCAAACCCAGAGTTGAAGGCACTCTGAAAGGAACAACACTGCTTATAAGTAGCAAACAGAAAAACCAGATTTTATTTAAAACTTAACAACAATTTTGATTATTGTTATCTAGTTCAGCTTGTATTCTCTTAGGTCTAAAAAATCGTGTTAGCCAACTTTGAGCAATAGAAGCACAGCACTAGCTGTGATTACTATGTGAAACAACGAGAGACTTACCTTGAAAGTGAAGGATGGAGACGAGTCATTGGATATAGGATTGTACCAAACATCAAGGGGAAAGCTGCTCCAATTGGAATTTCAGCTAGTAGTTTAGACAGTAGATATGGTCCCAAGGTATATGATCCTTTTGCATGCTCACGATCAACAATTGCTCGCTCTTTTGGAAACACGCTGACCGTTTTTGTGAGTGCAGCCATTGCAGTGTTAATAGCAGCTACCTATATAGATGAAGATGCTCATAAAGATGCAACACTGCAGGAAAGAGTATGAAAAACATGGAATTCCCTTGTAATAATGCAAAATTGACAAAACTAAGTCTCCATATTCTAAAATGAAAAAAAACAGAACAGTAGTAGTATATAATGAAGATAAGATAGCATAAAGGGGACTGGTGGCGTAAGCAAGTATAATTGGTGTAGAAAATGTGACAACAAAAAAATAAACACAACAAATGTGGAATGATGGAAGAAAAGAGGGTTAACAAAATGGAACCCTTCTAGTAGATGAGGTTGCACAAATGACTTATTTAATATCACTGCATCGTTTCCTTATAGGCCCTATTTGTAGATCGTCATAAAACAGTGCTGGGACTTTCTTGCATCAATTCATTTACTATCTTTGTAGAAAAACCTTTTTACCTTCTCGGAATACAATTATAACTTTTTAGCTTAATCTTCCAATTAACAAATATAAGGTTTGTTTGGAAATTTCATAATAAATTATTTCAATAAATAGTTTTGAACAATAGATTACCAAACAATAATACCTTTTAATAACACTAAATTATGAGAACATATCAAACATGTTTAAAGAACCCTGTTTAGTCATTTCGCAATAGTTTTGTTAAACAGACTCTTAAATTATTACACCCACTTTTGTGGATTATGCTACCAGCCTTTCCTATACATTGTTATAAAAGTCATCTTCAATAGATCTAGAAAGAATTTGGACGTTAGAAGAATTTATTTGACAATGATGTGTTTTACATCAATGTAAAATATGTAAGTCATCTAAACAAGAAAACTAAGTTTATCATGAACATCAAATCATAGAAGAACAACAAATGAATTACAGTTGTAAAAAATCATTTTTTTAGCATATAAAGCAAAGTCACAACACTCGTTCATTCAAACCCAAATTAGTAAATAAGTTAACATCGCAATACCTAAAATAACACAAATAAATTTAACTGAAAATAATCATTTAAAATCAACGAATCGTTCATAAACACAATACTCTAGTTGAATTTCCCCTACAATAAATATTTCTATCAATTATAAGGAAAATAAATAAGTTACATACCTGAAGTAGTCCCATTCTATCTTGTATTGAAGTTTGTAATTTGCCCATGCGCCAAAACACAGAACCAAATATAATTGCAGATGCAAAGGACATTCTTGTCCTTACCTTGTTTGTTGGTCCATCACGAAAAGCCTAACAGCAAATACATAAATTCTATAGTAACAGTCATTATTAAATTAATAAGATAAGTTTGTTAAAAAAAACTTTTAAAATGCACCAAAAAGTCTCCAAAAATATGAAGTAACACTACAAAACTTCAAGCTCAATGTTAAATCAATTTAGCAATTGAAATTCATGACATTTCATATTCCTCTCATAAGAATTAAAATATCATAATCATAAATATAAATGAACCAAATTGCATAATGAAATAATTTTTTATGCATCTAAAGTCAATCAAACATAAAAGACTTCATACATAAAATTAACATTTTCTAATGAAAAATAATCTAACATATGCCTTTTGGCGTCATTGATTACACACATATATTTAATTAGTATAATTGTTATCTACAACAATTGTGATTAAACCTAGTGAGTTTAACCTTTTTAATCTTTGGAAAGAGATAAATTAACATCAACTATTTTGGTTAAGCTTGTGCCTTCTAAAGAAATTCTTATAACAAGAAAAAATATTATTGATTTTTATCCTTAGAACAAAAGGAAGCCTAATAAGGAAGAGGCTAACCAAAAATTTATAAATACAAAATACGTTACTTGTATTTGAATCATATTAATTTTTTTGTATGGTTAAGTGAAAGTTATTTATTTTGATTTGTTACAATACTTTTAATTATTTAAGATTGTTATTTACTTTACCTTTTATGTTATTATCAACATTGTTATTTTAATCTATTAAACCCTATTAATCAGTTTAGATTAATCATATTACTAGGAAAATAATATGCTCATACAATGACCAAACTTATTGGAATTAAGAGTTACCATTAATCTGATATACGCACACATACGTATATACACATAAGAGAGCTTCATGCTTATGTTAATGGTACCATTAAACGCTTATCCAAACACTATATCATCAATTAGAGAATTTTCAAGTCAATAAAATCAGGAATAATCGAGCTTACAACATCTACTGGTCAAAGACTCAAATAGCACAATTAAGATCATTATTTATCAAAAGTTTTAATTATCTAAGCTTAGCTTAAACTTATAATACATCCAAACTTCAATTTGTTTAATGAGTTTATAGGTAAAATATTTTGCAAATCATTTGTTTAGAGTTGAAAATGCAAAGATTGTCAAACTAATCTCAATTGACTGATTGTTTGTGATCCAGATGCAAAGGCCTACCATTGAAAAGAGTTTGTGGGAGCAGAAGTAGAGGCACATGAAGGACTTCACAAGCCCTTATTGGCACATGGCTCATCCAATGCTCACTCTCTTTTATTAACTAAACTTGAGTGGATGAAAGGCCTCATGCTAAGACCCTTTCAGCTCATCAACATATCTCTTTAATTCATTTCTCTCATGGTCTTTGTTGATCCAAAATGACCATGTTATCCAGCCCTCACCAATTCAAATCAAGGTGCCATCCAACTTAATGGTTGTGACAACCATTAGCTAAGTATTTAAGCATCGAATGACTGGTAGTTATAACTGTCTTTGCCAACTCAGCAAGGGAACATTTGCCATTTAAATGGTTCTAACTAGATGCGAGTTATCTGCCACGTTGATCCAAAATCATCAACTAAGAACCAATGTCATGTTCTTGTTTGATAAAGAGGAGTTTAATATCGTTGTGCAAGCGACTTCTTTAGAATTGGAATTCATATTCTGAACTCTTGATTTTAGATTCCACTTAGGTACTTAGTAGATTTCTCTCCCTTCTGTTTTATAGCTTTGTTTGCTCACGAGTTTTGAGTGCTGTGATGAGGCTCTTTCTCCAACAATATAAAGAAAGTTAATTCTATTCTTGCTGCCTATCTCGTTTGAAATTAGTAGATCTCTACTCAAATTTTCCCATATCGAATTCTCCATCAACATCTAACATTATTCCTTAATGCATAAACAGAATCAAGAAAATGTAATAAAATTTAGAGAACTGTAGTCTAAAATGTTAAATATCAATTAAAAAAAAAACTTTGGAAAGAGTAAAATGCAATTTTCCACTCATTGTACCATAGCTCTCTCTCTCTCTCCCTTCCCTTTGTACATATTTGTGTATGACAGGTACATTCTGTCTTTCTAGTTTTAAATTTGTTATAAAATTAATCTATTGTTAGCCAATAAAGGAAATATTCCTACAGGAAGTTTATAATTTCTCACTATACTAACGATGATATAAGTAATAATATAGACAAACTATTTCTTTCAATTTTTCGTCAATAAATGTAAGCTCAGGGCTTCTTTTTTTGCTGTTTCAAATTTCAAATATGTTTTAGAAAACAAAATATCTAAAACTAGAAGTAATTTCAAAATAAGTGAAAACCAATCCTGATATTGTTCATGCCTCATCCACATCTTTCCCCAAATCACCACCTTAGCGTGGATCCACCCTCAGCTCCCCAAACTTCAGAATGTAAATGTCTTTTTCATTTACATGAGAGATTTATTAACTAATAGGTGACTTTACACAAATAATTACATCAAATCAAACAATACCAAATAGATACACAATACAAAAATTAGAACTAAAAGAATTCTAATTAAAAATTGAATCTGAATCAAATGAGTCCTTATATAGTCCAGAAATTTACCTTCCAGACACAAAACCCATCATAACTGCAGCCGACATTATTCATAGTTATCTTTTAAGTATTTAGGAAAGCCATGAAATAAATGAATCATAAGAAAAAATGGAAACAAGAACCTGAATCCATGCACGTTTAAGTAGCAAACGAAACTGCCTCCACCATCTACCATGTTGCTTGATTAAAGATTTTTCACCAAACTTAGCTGACTTCTTGGGAATCATCCAAGCAGCAGCAGAACTTACACACTCAATTGTGGGGCCATTTTTTGAGAACTCTTCAACAAGTTTATCAATCCTTGTCTGGGAAGAAAACACACTTTCAGCAGAACTATAATCAATAGATATCAGATCGGCTAGGAACTCAGCAGGGTTCATATGATCTGGACATTCAAACCTGAACAAGTGTATCCATAAGTCATTACAATCAGCAGCGAGAGAAATTCCATAAAAACAGAAATTAAAAACAACGTAGGTAAGCAAAACTAGCTTTTGATTATAAAAAACTACAAAAATTTCATAGGCTAGATAATTATAAATGACAGAAGTTTAGGTAAACTTGTAGTGAAATTTTTCATGGATGGCAGCTTCAAATACTCCTTGGAAATATTTTTGCTCATGTTGAACACCATGACTTGTATGAAGTTATGCATGGCAACTATCCACTCCACTAATAATTCATCAATACAATTTGCCCTCCCTCTATGCCCTGCCCCACCAGAAATGTATCCAACACTTCCATCACGTGTTGGATGGTATGCCATCCACCTAAATAGTTCAACTATCACAACACTAACCAACTAAAAGTATAAATGTGCTTGTTGATAGAGAAGATTAATTAGATAGCTAAAATTTGTCCCAATATATCATTGGATATAACTATTGATCAAAGGTTAAGCTTATTGGCCTAAATCATCTAATATATATCAAGGTCCAACACTATGTTCAATTTTCAATACGAGACTAATTCTACTCTTGCATGTATTTCATAATCTCCATTTCAAAGGAAAGTCTCATACTTAACAATCTTACTCTCAAACAAAAGTTTCGTCTATATTGTTAAACATTTCTTAAATCTAAAACTTCCAACTAATCAGAACAAGAATCGTGGGATACTAGATGCCAAAGAGCTTGCTCCAATATGATTTATACATTGAACTTCTAAAGGAGGCATTCCAATTGCTCCAACATGCGAGAGAAAGCCATGAAAGTTATGTGTTAGTCATTTAGCCCAAACTAAAGGACTCAATGTAAGGATTTCGATATTATCAAGTAAAATATACAATAAGAGTTAGTCAATTACAAAAGTTCACCAAAGTTCTTATATGTTTGCTCACCCATCGTAAAACACTTTGAAGAACCATGAGAATCTCGAAAACATGGTCGACTTAAATCTAATCAAACTTGGCTAGATACTTAATAAACCATTAGATGAATACCTATTAACTAAAAAACTTAAGTCTAATGAATAAATAATTATATATATAAAGCCCTAATATTCTTCAAGTTTAGATAAACTTATTTGTTGTCTTTCTTGCATCAATAATCGACTTTTAGTAAAAATCTCATACACATTTTTTATTAATAAACCTTAACTTTATAATCTATTTATTAATCAAGTAAATAGTCACATTATACACCAAGGACATTATTGCATATACTGGGTTTAATGAACAAAATATTACTTAATTGGGAACCAAGAAATGTGTTTTAGGAGTTCAGAAAGAGAGTGGTGGAACCTTTACAGGTCAAAAAAGCTTCAACCAAAAGATGAGAAAGTCCAGAAATATGTAGTCTCTCTTGAGCAGACAATTTACCTCCTTTGGTCAGGCTCTATAGGTTCATTTATAATCGAAGATTGATGCTATTCTGGTAACGACTTATCTTCCCAAGACAAGCATACACATGGAAATAATTCTAACTTGATAATGGTTTCTTTCTTAAGGCATGCACATAAACAAGATAACAATGTTACTATGAACCCTTAACCCTTAAAGCATTTGTTTAATTACAACAAAACCATTTGATATTTTTACTAACTTTTTTTGTTAAGTGATTCAGATCATGCATCTCATGATCCAATAATTTAATCTATTAGAGAGCTTAATCAATTGATTTTTGGAGAAATCTAGAAGCAAAGACAAGTTAAGAAGAGTTGATAACATTGCTTAAATTTGGCTAAAGTTTCAAATCTTAAAGCTATTAGTCCTAACTCTTTGTAGAGTAACTACTCATCCAGAACTCATCTTCTATATAATATTTTGAGTTGGAATTGTAAACCCCTTACTTGGTACTCATATGATACATAGATTTGCATTAATCATATTCATTGATGGTTGAAATATTAATATCTTTTAACGTGAATTAGAAATAATGAACAAATGACTAAATAATAGTAAAAACATAATATTTAAAAAGTTAAATTAATCTTAGATTTAATGTTTAACTAATGAGCATTGAAATCATGTTAACCCAAAGCTTTGAATTAAACTTGTATACAAATCGTACAATACAATCTCTTTATCATAGGTTGACTTGGTCATATAATGTAAATCATTCTATCAAGTATACGAAACCAAGTAATTTTCTGTCTGTTCAATAATTTCAGGTATTGAACAGTATGAAATAGTGTTCAATAGTTGAATGATTTATTTCTCTTCCAATTAGAATAACTTAGAGGAGAAATGTTAATTTGGAGTTGAATAAATACGAACCATTACATCATTATGAGTATGATCATTCTGCAGAATTGGAATGTGCTAACCTTAACACTGTCATATGAATATGATGTCAATATCATTTACATATGAAGTAAATATCTTGTTACTCTTAAGTTAATGTTTTCATACTGTTATGATCCTATCTTGTATAAGAAAAACTCAAAAACAATAAAAAAATTATTATACACGTATGATCCCCTTATCAAATGTGTACGATATTTGCATCACTTAAAAAATATAATGGTATAACTGTATCAGACATGTACGATGTTCATGATTGTCTTGTATGATATATATATATATATATAGGCTTTAACAAAGCATTCTGAGTGGCAATCATGTAGAACGATGTATTTAGTCGTACTCATATGATACATTTTAAAAAAAATTAACAAGTCAAATAGGCATTTCATCAAAGCGATTAGTTATTTTTGATTATTAGCCTAATACAATCCACTAATAATAGTTGTACAAATAGTCATCAAACCCTATAATGACTAGTTCAATCAGTTCAGGAATGTCATCTTAGCCATTGAAAGTGTCATAAATGGTCTTAAAGAATTAAATAATATAAATAAAAGTATATTTAAGTTAAAAAAATGGATGAACTAATTTGCAAATCATCAAAAAGTGAAAGTGGAATTAGGCTATGGGGTGTGTTTTACATTGAGAAGAACTCCATCTTGTTATATCAAAGTTTATTTACATCAATGCTTCCAATATTATGAAATTGTTTTTCTCAAGTAAATAGTATAGGTTATTATATGATATTGATATGTACAAGTGCTAAAATATTTGTATAGCTGTTGTGTAACTTTTGTTTCAGTTGACTCTTATCTGGCTGCGACAAAAAGGAAATGGTATTTGCTTAAGTTGATAGCAAACTAGCTGCGACAAAAAGGAGTGGCAGTTGTTTAAGTCTACCTTATCTGGCTGTGGTAAAACAAACATAGATTCAATGCAAGCCTAGTCATTTGGCTGATAATAAATGTAAATCTAAGTTTAGATCATCTACCTAAAAATCTTATTATATACTTTATCTTATTTGCACTCTCACACAAGAATTTACAAAGTTAAATAACAATTTCTAAACCAATTACTTATAAGAGCAATTAAGTTTATAAAAGACTTTCATTGTTATATTTACTTTTTGAAATTGGCTTTAGTTTATAATTTACACAATTCACCTTTTCTTTTGAACATCACACTCTCACAATTCTAACAATTACTCCAATAATGTTCATGGTCTAATGGTAGTGACAGTGACAATACTCCAATAATACTTATGCCTGCAGGATAGTGATAGTAACACTACTCTAACAATGGTTAAAACATAAAAAATGAGTGCTTGCACAAGGGGGTTATGAACATTGCCAAAAACTCAAACAACCAAGTTGAAATTGGCCCACCTTTGTAAAATAAAGTGCATATTACTTGAGCAATTGAGACTCAAGGGCTTGGTGCAAGTAGTTGGACCAAAAATAACTAACCTCAAACTGATGGATCTCAAGGGTATGTCTTCGAGCATTGTATCTTACTGGATCTCAAGGGTCTGGCCTCGAGTGTTAGATCTTGAGGGTCTAACCTCGAGTTGTTGGGGTCTCGAAGGTTTGAACTTGGGCCTTAAGGATTTGGCAATGAAAAACTAGGTCTTGAGGGGGTTCGACCTTGAGTTGTTAGGTCCCAAGGTTCTAAACTTGAGCAAACTGTGTCTCAAGAGTTCAGTCTCAAGTGGATTCTCTTCGATGCTTACCACATGGTTGAATCAAAGATCAATGACTAAGATATAGCTTGCAAATTTTTGCATTTTCAAATTCCAAATAGCCAATTCTATCAATGGATGTATAGACACTCTAAATGTTGAACCACCATCATCCAAAACCAACAAAGCTATGCACAAGTCACTCAAGCCAAACCTAAAAAGCTCCTTAAAAGCTATTTGAAACCACTAAGGATCATGTCTATCAAGTGATAATCATGTCA
The DNA here is from genome assembly GCA_023846275.1 of Vanilla planifolia. Taxonomy (NCBI): domain Eukaryota; kingdom Viridiplantae; phylum Streptophyta; class Magnoliopsida; order Asparagales; family Orchidaceae; genus Vanilla; species Vanilla planifolia. The sequence goes on along the minus strand of CM043866.1, from coordinate 10,978,137 downwards.
ATGCACCATTTTGAGATAAGACCAAGTTGGTTCAAGGTTAATTGATCAATGTTTGAACGGCCTGAAATAAGATCATTAACTCAATTGGTACAATTTAGAGTTGGTTTGATACTTTTGTAGAAAACCGACATTAACATGAACACAAAAATCATTACATTTAATTACTTAGAAAAAAAATTTCAGAACTATTAGCCCATTTTTATGACCAAGAAAAGAACATCTTCGTGCACATTAAAAAACAAACAAAACTACTCACATTTCTTGACTACTCTATATTAAATAAACAAAGAAATCAACCTTCGAGCATGACAAAAGAAAAAAAAATTGAACATAGATCGAAGGGTTAACTTTCCTTAATTATTGTTATTTTTATATATTTTCATACTTTCCTTGACAACTTAACTTTGATTTCAAACAAAAACTTCTTGTGACGAAATTGATCATAATTATTCCCATGCTTTATTTGATTAAATCATACATAGTTATAAGTTCTTGTGATGTGAAGAAATGTCCACAATTAAATAGTGCTTTATTACTCTGTAGAGCACCAAGTTATTGGTAATAGCATGGCGATCAACTTGTTATTGTTTTGCCATCAATATACTATATTAATTGTGCCTGGTTTTGTTAAATTTATTTTCCAACTTTAACAATACTTATGTTCCGATATATAAGATATATATTATGATGTTTGATTTTATTATGTTAATTGAATGCTTTAAAGGATGAGAATGAGATGGAGAAATGAGGTGAGTGGTAAAAAAATGTAATGTGGAAGACAAACAATTTAACCAATAGACAAGAAGGAAAGTTAGGAGGAAAAGACAACAAGGGTAAGCTCATTAGGTTTGAACACGTGGCAAGAAGAATGGTTGGAAGAAAGGAAAGACATCAAAATGAGAAAGCTCATCAATTGCTTGGTTTAAGTTGTAGACCAAACAAGTGAACTTTTCAGGTTGTCCAAAATCAAAATGAACAATGGGATTAATCATCCATATTAGAATAAACTAAAAGGGATAAAAGGGAGGATTTAAAGTTGAAAACTATGATCTTATTAAAGCTTCAAACCACTAAGCTAGTTATCATCAGATGTAAAAAAAAAAAAAACAATGTGTTTACAATAAGTATATAAAAATATATTCCTTATTAGATACACTTGTGACTAGATATTGTTCAAACAAAATAACTATATTATTAATTTCCTATACATAATTCAAAAAATATAAGTGTTACAAGTAGCAAATTATTAAAATTTTTCTCCAAAAATAGATGGTCCAAAAAAATTTTGTAAGAGACTATAAGAAAAACCTAAGCAAGCTAAGATATTAAGACTGTTAATAAACAAAATATAATGACATTAGAGAATTCATGTAGCCAACCACATTTATTTCAATTAAAACTTATTTTTGTCCAAAACAGCATAAAAATTTATTGGATTCTGCCAAGTTTTCTTTCATAAGCTTCTCCCAAGATATATTTCTCATGCTTTTATAAGCATTATTTTGCAATAGCTGCCACAATTCCAAACAATCCTCTTAAACATAAGTGATAGCACCAAAGCATGAATATTTTAAAAATTTGTGGTATCTAACCTTGAAATTTTGATGCCCTTGTATGTTATAAATGGTAAATATGTATCCTATGATTCCAAATAGTCATGACTATTACATCTACTCTTAGCGCCTTACCATTATACATTTTGTTGAATGCTATCAAAACTCTAAGAAAAATAATAAGAACTGGTGAAAGTTTAAGACAAGCATACCCGTATTTTGCAAAGTACTTTAAAGGTTCATCCTTTGCAGGACCTATGTAAACAACTGAACCTTCTGATAGCAACACTATGTCATCAAACTTATTATATACTGAACTTCTAGGCTGGTGTATAGAACAGATAACAGTATGTCCATCATGAGCAAGTTGTTGCAGAGTTTCCATAACCTTCTCAGCTTGAAATGCATCCAAACCTACATATAAAACATTAATTTTAACTATAATTTTTATTGTGGATGAGGACCAAAATAATGGAAAGTGCAGTTGTCTTATGCGATATAATCACATTTTAAAGTGACTATGCTATGGCAGCAGTTAAAAAGAGCCATTAAATCATTATTTGGTTTAGTTTCACAAGAATTATGGTACAATACAACAAAGAAACAGTAAGGTAGCCTAATACAAGATGTAACAGCACTTTATGACAGTTAACAAGATAAGGGGAGAACTGCTGATTCTCCAAAGAGATGGTGATTCAACTCCTTAAAAATGTAAAATAGAAAAATTACTTTTATTGAAGGGTCAACGAGAAAACCAACTGGAAAGTTTAGTAATTATAACACTATGATTGTAAAAAAAAAAAACAAACGAAAGCTAGCAACAGTTTATCTTCTTAACAAACACTGCAGCAGAACAAAAAAATCTTGGATTGCTTAATGAAAACGTGAGCAGCAACTACCAGTTAGTATACATTCAGAAAAATTGTTTTAGCAAGATCATTTAAAGCAAGCCATGAAAGGATCAGATAAGATGAGCTTTCAGTTGAAACACAAATGATAGAAAAGCAAAAAAAGAACATACTATCAGATTTGTTAAATGCCTCGAACTTTAATGCTCTTAAGTGTACTATGATGAAGTACTCTCAAGGTAAGGTCTAATAATTTGCTGAAACATAAAGAAATTAGTCAATGCAAGGTACAAGTATATGAACTAAATAAGGATAAAAGAAAACAAGTAGAACAATTGTTACAGTGATAATGAAAGCAAATTTGCAAATAAACTGAGCCACATACTAGCTTGCTGAAGCTGAATTTTCTCTAATCTACAAAAAAAATTCAAACATGGTCTGAAAATTTAAAATTTGTTCAAGCTGTTGTATCTTTTCTTTCGAAGTATGACTAATAACTTCAGCTGTGATGAATTATTTGCAAATTTGCTATGACACGTAAAGGACTTTCTCAGCTTTTTTATACTTAAGCCTCAGCTTAAACCTTAAGTATATTACTTTAGGTGAGAAAATATGTGTTCCTATCCATCTCTCATTCCAGTTAAAATCTATAAAATGAAAGGCTGCTAAACAAATAATAGCACAGATGCAGAAGGTGGTATGAAATTTGTTTGTAAATCGAGTTGTGTGGCTATATGCATAGTAACAAGTGGAAACAGAACATAAATAATAGTAATGATGATTATAAAACTGTGATTTGAGCACATAAAATCGCTTGATAGCTATGTCAAAGTACATCAAATATTCAAAAACTTATCCAGCATACTAGACCAAGTGTAAACAAGTATTTATACACAAAGAGAGCAGGGAATGTGTACCGGTTGTTGGTTCATCTGCAAAAATGACAGATGGGCTAGCTATCAATTCACAAGCAAGGGACAGACGTTTTTTTTCGCCGCCACTAATGCCTCGAACTTTGGCATCCCCAACAATTGAATCAGCACAGTTGATCTATGGTGAAAATACAATCACAACATAACAGAGAAATAAGTACTGATGCTTGTATCAGGTGAAGCTACACTTTATGAAAACGAAATAGAAAACCATTCCAACTCAAGGTTCTCACCATTCATTTGTAAGAGTTATTTTCATATAATTTTTTTCTTTCTATTTAATTCAAAAGATTGAAAGGATATTGAACTTAACAACAAGTTCACAAGAAACATAAAGGCCATTATGATTCTGTCAACTAAAAATGAGCTGGGCTTATAATATACTGCTTTTAGGATGCTTACCAAACCTAGTCGGAATAAGAGCTCCTTCACATATATTTCCCTCTTCTCCACTGATGAAATCTCTGAAAGCTGGAGTTCCGCTGCAATAGTAAGTGTTTCTCTCACCGTCAGTTGTGAGAAAAAGAGGTCATCCTGTCTCACATAAGCAATCCTGCAAAAGTATGTCCTCTGTTGCTACCTGCAAAAGCGAAGTAATGCACATGCGAACAAAAACGTACTTGTAACCTTCACGCGGTCTAGGCTTGCCATTGACATCCAAATACCCTGAAAGATGCAACCTTGGTGATGCTACGAGCTGCCCCGCAAGAACATTGAGCAAAGTAGTCTTTCCAGAACCAGATGGCCCCATGATGGCAAGCAATCTCCCGGGCTTTGCCTCCCCACTCATATTTGTAAGCAAAAACCTTAACTGAATGTACGTTAGAATATCAAACTACAAATAAGAACTGTACATTACAGTGTACAACGACAAAAGCAAGCAAAGAAAAGAGGAGAAAGAAAACAATTGCTCAATACTGGAACTTTCTCCGTATAAAGAACAAACAAAGAATTATCAAATCAAATATTAGCTGAACGCTTTGTCCTGTAGAAAAAGTTCTGTCGAGAATTCCAATAATTTAAATATATAGAAGTTTCACTAGATTGAGAGCATGGCAAGGATAACGAGCCAGCAACTCGGATAAGGGATAGTAGAGCGATGACTATATGATAAACCTACGGAACAGGGCCTAAGTGATGGCTGGGACAGGAACTTACTTTCTGCCCGCGATTGTCGGAAAGGGAGCACGTGATTCCACTCCACCGGATGGTCGCCGGTGCGACTTTGCCGGAGTATGATGGTGCCTCCTCTTCGCCTGCGGTATCACCAACGTCTTCCGTCTCTTCATCCGGCAACAGGACGGGACCAGGACCAGTTATAGCACGGAAGAAGATTGCCGCCGCAATAGCCACCAGAATCCGGCCAAGTCCTCTTCCATCGAAGCTCAACATTTTTTCTCCTGTCACTGTTCACTCGTGAGAGACGATAGCTCGCTGTCTTCGAGGAATCTTGGATTTGTGCTGAGAATCAAATATGAACACTTCCAGGTGGCAGAATAGAGATAAGGGCATCTTTTCCATGATACAGTTTCGACGGTATTTCTCTTGAGATACTGTGTTATATTTAAGACAGAATAATTAAAATAATAATAAATCATTTAAATTAAAGCAAATTTAGATGCTATTTTTAGTAAATATTATACTTTTTAATAATATTATTTAAATATGTTATCAACTAAACAATTATTACCTTTAAACCATACTATATCACATGATAATATTCTTAAACGATTTCATAAATGAAAATTTTTAAATTTGAATTTTGTATTTTTCAATTAAATTGATGTGATAAAAATATATATTTTTGTTTCATGAAAAACATTTATATGCTAACTTTGTAAATGAAAATTTTCAAATAAGAAAAGAATTTTCAAACTCTTTATAATTTATCTTTATGTAGTTATTTCATCTTAGTACATAAGTTTACAATAATTTTAAATTAGGTTGAAATATATTATTTTAGTCCTTAAATTGCACATAATTTCTACACATGGTCATGATGATGTTAAATCTAACAAGTTTATTGGTGCTTGCTTTAAAAGATGACAAAAGATAGCTCAATTTTAATATGCATATTAGTTTAATATTTGTTATTCATAGTTTTGCTTCAACTAAACTAATTTTGCATTGAGAAAAAAAAATTTCTATTTATAAAAGATCCATTTAATTTTGATGACATTTTAGAAAATGAAAAAAATTCACAACACTTTTTTTTGACATTGGTAATATTCTAATTATACTCTTAGATTAAGTATATAATATGTTTTGCACATCATCCTTATCCTTTCAACTTTGAAATGCACTTAAATCAAAGTATGAAAAAAAAGATGCGGGTCTTGCAAAAATATTTGATCAAATCATTCCACAAATATAAATCGAATGATATTTATAACAAGTTAGCTTGAGTAAATAAAATTCAATATATTTTATGCAAAAAATATAACATTAGTATGATAGAAGCACATATTATTGAATCAATTATAAAAAACAATCATCATCTTGGAATAAATTTGGACAAACTCTTAGACATAATCAAAGCAAAATAATAATAAATGATTTCATTTATGCATTTAGGATAGAAGTAAAACAAAAAAAACTTGATAAATCCATTACTAAATTAGAGTTACAAGTGCATACTAACTTAAAAAATAATTAATAACATCAAAAAGAGATCACACAATGTGTTCAATAAATTGAAATAATTCAAGAAGCAAAATTTATATGCAAAAGACAAAATAAGAAATATTGTGTAAAAAAATCAACCATCTTGTAAAATTTTGTTATTATCAAAAGTATAAAATGTTTTGAAAAAAATAGAAATCATTTATTGAAATCAAACCTCAACCTTAAGTAAATATGATTATGATATACAGGAGTCTTGATAGTAGTCTATGTAATTGCTTCTCTTCTAATAAGAATGTTGGCTTGCCCTTATAAATTATTAATTAATAGATTGATATTAGGGTTCAATATATCTAGGTTTGATAGCCTTCATTATGTTAAAATACACCTAAGAAAGTGAGCATGGGCAATGAAATTTTAGCAAATGGCCACAAAAGAGAAGTTGGCCATTAGTTATCATTTAACAAAGTAATATTGTATTGTTATTGATGGGATCTCATATAAAACCACTTGATTTGTTGCACAAAATTTCAATCCTTAGAGTGCTTGATTAACACTTTTGGAGACATAACTCGATCATGTGACTTATTTTATAATATATTAGATAATTCTATTTGATATCATTATTTGCATATTTAGTATCAAATTTTTTAAAAGTAAAATTTTGGAAATAATTGTAAAATATTATAACAAAGGTTCCTTAAATATATCAAATTAATAGAAAATATCAAGAAAATTTGCATGTTAATTTTTTAAAAATCATGAAAACAAATTTTAATGTTTACCTTACTTTAATATTTTATGACATTTAAATAATTATGTACAACTTAACATATTGAATAATTATTTAAATAATAAAATATTAAAAATAATAATAATTTTTTTCTAATGAGATTGAAAATATAAATTTTTAATTAGAGCTTAGTCAACATTAATTTTGACATGAAGTAATCTACTAGGCAATTTTTATATCATGTTCTAAAATTTTTATGATAACAAATGATTCATCATTAATTATCGACTCAAATTTATCTTGAATAACTATTATCATTTTTTAATTATATATATATATATATATATATATATATATATATATATATATTGAGTTATTATAATTTTTAAAAAACTTTTAAATTATTAATATAATATAATATTATATCATCTCTTATATTATATCAAATATTGGATTGTTTTTATATTACACTCAAAAGAGTCAAAATAATAATAATTGATATTTTTCTTATATAATATTTCATCATAGGGCCTCTAATTTTTTTGTTCGTGAATCCTAAAGCATAACAAGAATAATAATTTCCCCGCATTTGGTTCATGAACAAGGCATTTCATATCAAATCAACTTTTATTAGGCACAGAATGTAATAACATGTTAATAATGGAATTTCGATCTTAAAGTAAAGCCCACGTCATCTCGTATAAGGTTCCTTTTTTCTCTTCCGTCGATGTTTCCCTCCATAAGTCAAGTCGTGCACGATCAGTCTATAAATATCTTCACCCTTCTCTTCGGCTCGCTAGCGCTTTGCACCTCTCCGATTCTTCGAAGACGATGATGCGCCTCGAAAAGGTTGGTTGATAGCTGTTTACTGAGCGATTTAGGTATAGCGATCTTAATCGGCTATTGTTTCCTTGATTGGAGCGTTTAATAGGTTTGCTCCGTTCCGAAATTTCAGCTTGCCGTTCTATATTGGGCTCTGATTCGTGTCCTTGGTAAATGTTCCGTAATCTCTCCTTAGTTTCATCTTCTGCTCTTGCGTAGTTTTTCTTTTCGATGCCGCTTGTGATGAAAATTTGGAGTAAAATATAGGATTTCTTGATCCCATTGGAGTCCTAAACTGGGAAATACGTCTCATTAAAACTTCGGATTTCGTTTATGCACGATTTTTTTCCAACTATAAAGTAGAGAAAAGTTCGAGTTGATGGTTTCTTGTTGAAGTTCTGCGGATTCTTTAGATCTGCGTTGCTATCGGCTAGTTTAGGGCAGGCAACGAGTTCTTTGCTGGTTGTTTGGGCTTATTTTAACTATTCTGATTGCATTATATTTTAAACTCTATAGTTTTGCTAGGAGTTACGACATTCTTTCCTGGCTAAAATCGTGGCCGCCCTTTATATTTTCTTTCAAATGTGAAACTTTCTCCCGTGTTTCCTTCACTTTCCTGCGTAGAAAAATTAAGATATAGCTTGTATGATTCTGTCCATCATCAATTCTTTTCTATGTCCATCTGTTCGAAGCTCTAGTGTATACAATTTGTTCTATAAATGATTCATATGCTCGTTTCCTTGTGGTTTGCAGCTTTCTTGGTGACGAGCTGGGGTTCATTTACAGCGTCCATATAGGGGTTTGCTTTTGCTCCACTATTTTGCCCTCTGAAAGAGCATATCAGTTTCTGTGTAAACACTTTCGCTTATGCTGCAGTATTTTTCCTTCTGTTTTTCAGTTCTTGTTTTGATATTGTATGCTCTTACCATGGAAATGTTTTACTCCAAATTAATTCATTAATGTTTTTTTATCCTTGCTTTTGAATACTTGAAAATTTACCAAAATACATTGAGCTAATGAATTAATTCATTATATTCTCCTTTCCTGATTGAGCTAATGAATTGTATGATGCAAGCTCAAACAAAATACATTCTTGCTCCCAATGAACTCAAGAGTTCAAAAGGGATTTTATCAAAAATAAAGAACACTGGAATGGTACTCATATTGATGCGAATTTCAAAGGCATATCGTCAGAATATGTCATTGCTTTGATGCAAATGTGGAAATGGATTTGCTTAAAACATGCAAGAGCTCATGTCTTTAGTAAAAAGCTTACTGGCTACTCTTTGGGTACCTGATTTGGGGAACAATATTGATCTGAATTAGGTTGGTGCTATCAAAACAGGCATTTGTTTGTATGGGATGATGATGCTTTTATTGCTTAAGTCTGGGTCTTCATGCATTGAGATCCATTTCCCACATTGCCTGCATCATGAGAAGATCTTTAATATGCTATGCTGAATATTTATTGTTTCACTCTGAGTTTAATGTCCAGCTAGTTAGTTTATTAAATTTCCATTTCTCTAGATAGGTTCTGAGACCAAGCAAACAATGGAAAGGCAATTGCGTCTGAACCCAAATGCACGACCTTTTGTGCCACTTGCACCGTACTTTGCTGAAGTAGAGCATGGAGATGAACATAATCATCCTGCAGAAAATAACTTTCATGGTGGAAAACTTGATGTTTCTGATGACAACAAGGATGTTACTGATATTTTAAATAGTCAGAAAGTGCTTGTTTCTGACGTGTCTTCTACCAAGTTCAATGTTGACAATGGTACATTCCCAGATGAGATATCTTTAATAGAGAAGCTGTCAATAAAGGATGAAGTAGATGCCAGTGAGCCAAATTCAATCTTGAAATTTCTAGCAGACTTTTTTCCTGATGTCTCCATTGAATATCTTACTGCAATTCTTAATGCGAGCGATGGTGATTTAGATACAACAATGGAAGTCATGCTGTCGCAGGAGGTACGTATCAAACCTTGAATATTTTATCTGAATGAATATGCAAATTTTTTGTACTGGTCTTATGAGAATTATCTTCGAAGAGTGCCATTTGGAACTACATATTAGTGTATGACATTTGATTTCAGTTAGAATAAATTTGAAATACTCGATAGGTATTGCATTGTTAATTGATATCAAATTTGTGTACCAGTGTTTTGATTTTTGGAGACCTTAGTTAAGAAACTGCAAGCAAATTTTGTTGCATGCTATATTCTGGAAATAGATGTGAGTTTTGGGCTAAATAGCATGCAAGAATTTTGATCGAAGACTCGAACTCCTTAATGCATTAACATTACCACTCCTAAAGGAATTATTTTGGTTATGCAGTGTGGAGACGATATTCCTGAAGCTTTGGGCACACCTAAAAAAGGTTGATTTTTGCCTGAAGATGGTTAATCCTATTTGATTTCGATGGAAGGTAACTCCAACTTCATAGTTTTTGCTGCTATATTACAGAAGTTACAGCGTATTGGTGAGTTGCTTCTTTCAAAGATGTATGCATGCATCAGGTCCTCCAATTTGTTGTGGTTGTAGATCTTCCGCTGGTTGGCTTTATATTCCCTTGTATGGGTGCTTAGTGTTTTGGTAGTTCTTTACTACTAAAATCTCATGCATTTTAATACAAATCGAGATAAGCTCTGTTCTAGAAGCAATTCGCATGATCTTATTTCTACGTTCACCAGATTGCTGCACATTGGCTTTAAAAGCAAAAAGTTCACAACGAAATATCCCTCATGATTTCATTTAAACATGACAGTACGGCAGGAAAATTAACTTCATTCAACAAGACACTTCATTTTTCACACTTTAAAGATCAAAGCAATGATCCACTCTTCCCCACGAAGCATGCACGGAGAACACCAAGAAAATACACCCCAAAAAGATTTCTCATGAAACGACGAGCGTCATCATTCTTCAGCAAAAGATTTCCCATGAGCCACGATTTTGCTGTAGTTATACACATGAAGGCACAGGCTGGGATAGGGCAAAAGCAGGAAGCGTGGATGCACTCGGCTTCGTGCGCGAATTCATCATAGTAGCATAATAAGCTCGCCTGACATCCCAAATCCCAGGAGCACCGAATTCGTACGATTTCTACGATGGCCACGAGGCCGAGATTGCGGATTCGGCCAGTTGTGAGCGCTTGCAAGTTGGGCATCTCTCGGCCAGCCTTTTCATGCAGGTTCCGGAGGCGTAGTGGCCGTTAGGACGCCGAGTAATTGAGGGTTGTAGGGCCTCTTTGCAGATTGGGTAGGAGGTGATTGAAAGCTATCGGAATGGTGAGACTCTTTTGGAAATGCAAGTGTTTGGGTTCCTTGAGATTGTCTTCTTCAACCTTCTCCTCTAATCCTTACTTCTCCTCATCCAAAATGTACAGAAAAAAAAAGGCCCACTCCAGCACCTTGTTGACCCCAGAATTGGGCGTTTTTTTGTTACAGTTTTTTGGCTGGTGAAATTTTGGACTATGTTTTGCAATCTCCATCAAGTCTCCTATTGGCGATTGATACCCAAATGAATGCCGCTTCTTCTGGTATTGTCTTGTTGATAGACGTTTTCGTTGCCGTCTTGGAACGATATGACTGGCTTTTTTATCTGTTTCTGATGCGTTATTGTCCCAAGCCCTCGATGGTAGAAATCTTTTTAGAATAATAATAATACAAGTGAAAATAAGATAATGACGAAGAACAAAACAAGGAGGTGAAGAAGGTTTTTATCATAAAGAGATTGAATTTTATAAATTTTTTTTTCAAGGGGTTTTGAATTTGTTAAATTTTTATTTTTTAGAATTTTGATTTTTTGAAGTTCTCAATTGTTTAAGTATAACAAATCATAAATATTTATATTGAATTTATTTGTTAGATTGAATTTTTACATTTTAAATAATCGACATTTGTATTTTTGAGAGAATTTAAAAAAAAAAGATGAGTAAAATGTCAGGTATCTTGTATGTTATTTTTGTTGAAAAGACAAATAATAAATAGATTCATTTTAAAATTAATATTATATATTTTTAATTTTATTTTAATTAGAATGTTAAATTTAATTATTTTTTTTTTACAAAATACTTAAATTAATTTTAATTAAAATCAATCATCTTAAAAATATATAAGTTTTTAATATCTTTGATCATCTTAAGAAGCATTATTTTGATCACATTTATAGAAATCTTCTTTTATTAATTTATAAAAAGTGTATTATAATAATATTAATTTATTAGTAAAAATGATAATATTATTAATAACAAATAAATAAATGAGAACCTAAATTTATTTAACTTAATGCCATTGCTTAGAACTAAACTATAAGTTTGTGATCAAGGTATCACTCTTAAACCAATTTGCTGTAGTAATTAGGTTAAGAACATAACTCCCAAACTTGTCTAATAATATTGACTTTCTAAGCAAACTAGGGGGTAATCAACCCTAATAAGCTGACTTTGCTTGCTGTCTTGGAATGATATGACTGGCTTTTTTATCTATTTGTATGCTTTATTGTCCCGAGCCCTCGATAGTAGAAATTTTTTCAAAATAGCAATAATACAAGTGAAAATAAGATAATGATGAAGAACAAAGTGAGGTGAAGAAGATTTTTATCATAAAGAGGTTGCATTTTATAAAAAGTTTTATGTCAAGGGGTTTTGAATTTGTTAAGTTTTTATTCTTTAGAATTTTGATTTTTTGAAGTTCTCAATTGTTTTATTATAACAAATCATAAGCATTTTTATTGAATTTATTTATTTGATTGAATTTTTATATTTTAAATAGTCAATATTTGTGTTTTTGGGAGAATTTAAAGGAAAAGATGAATAAATATCAGATAACATGAATATCATCTTAATTGAAGAGATGAATAACAAAGAGATATATTTTAAAATTAATATTATGTATTTTTAGTTTTATTTTAATTAGAATGTTAAATTTAATTGAAATCTTTTTTTTACAAAATATTTAAATTAAATTTTATTAAAATTAGTCATCTTAAAAAATATATATATAAATTTTTAATAATTTTGACCATCATCTATTGATCATCTTAAGAAGCATTATTTTGATCACATCTATAGAAATTTTTTTTATTAATTTATAAAAAATGTATTATGATAATATTATTTTATTAGTAAAAATGATAATATTATTAGTAACAAATAAAATAAAAATAAATGAATAAAATCTTAAATTTATTTAACTTATTATCACTACTTAGAACTAAACTATAAGTTTGGAGTCAAGTTTATCACTCTTGAACCAATTTGTTGCAGTAATCAGGTCAAGAACATAACTCCCAAACCTGTCTAATAGTATCGACTTTCTAAGAAAACCAGGGGGTAGTCAACCCTAATAAGTTGACTTAAAGGATCATGCAATGTCATAAAAATAAAAATGCTAAGTTTTTTTATTCCATGTGGGACTAAAACTTAACATTAATTTCAAGCTGCTAACTTTTAAATTGTGGGAGTGACGTAAGCCTTTGATCTTAATATTTCATGATCGAATGATCATAATCTCATTTACATTTTAAAATTGCCTAATTAAATTCATCATTTAATTATACAATTTTACAGTCACACAGTCAATGTTTAATATACACTTTAGATATAAATCTAGCCATGAGATCATGATTGAGATCTAATAGTCCATACGAAATTGTATTTTCTAAATAATATCAGTTTAATTTCAATGTCTGATTTCATAGTTTTTGCAATTGAATGTCCATAGTCTCTTCTATCATGTAGCTCCCATTTTTGTCAATTTTGATCAAACAACATCAACGGATCTTCTATGTAATAACTATTTTAGTCATTGTTGTGAAGATTTAACCTACCCATGTTTTGGCAAAAGTTTTATGTTGAGTGTTTGTTTTTACCCGAGTTTTATTGGGGGTGGACGTAAGCTTATTTTTAAATTGAACAACTTAAAAATCAATTGTGAATAATTTTAATTATTGTTGATTTTTCTATTACATAATTTTTATAAAAATTAATTTATTTTAAAATAAAAAATATTTTATAAAAACTTATTTTTAGAGATTTGTTCAACCCTTTAAAAATGCTTTTAAACTATATTTTTAAATATGTTCTCAGGAAATCAAAATTTTTATTCTTTTTAATTTACCTTCTCTTATTAAGCCACACTTCATATGACATTTTCTTATGATAAACCTAACACTCTTTCTCTTTTTCTCTGACAAATTTGACACCACATACCTTTCTTTGTGTCAACCTTAATGTTCTCTCCATCTCTCTTCTTTTTATCCTCTCACCAAAATCGTGAGACACATATGACATAGCATGATAAATCAAAAAATAATTCATAAATCTTACCTTATGAGAGACATTAAAATATTGAATTAGAATTCTTCCTTCTAGATTGGAGCTAGGTAGCAACGTGTTCTTAAGTTTGTAGATACTCGATGGAGATAGCAACACCTTATTTACTCACCATAGTCAATTTTGAACTAATAATGAGGCCTTTTGAGATGACAATTAAGAGAGCTGCAAATTTGATACGGGGTCCCTAAAGGGGAGGGATGTCTTCTCAAAGGCCCTCACAAACTCCATCGCACTTGATATCCGTTTCCTCTTGATCCTTTTGAGCCATCCAAGATTGTAAACATCTCTTCAAATCTTCAAGAGAAAGAAAGTGAGGCACTCAAAATCTTTTGGTCAAGTGTGTTAACATCCTTTCTTGCATGCCTTCTGACATGTCTAAGATGAATCACTTAACCTTACAATGCTTCCTAAAACACTGAGATCCTAGTTGTGCAACAAAAGAATTGGAATTAATGGGAACATTGTCTAGAAGTTTAGTTGTCAAGGGTCGAGAGCACCTTTCGTTATATTTAGATAGCATCACCTTTACTGTAGAAGATTCTCTTATATTTGAATGATGCTTATTCGAGAATTGAACTTGATGCACAGGTAAGATGAGACGACCATTCAAACTTATTCATCATTTTTAAATCCAATATGGAATTATAGACATTATAAAAAAGTCTATCACATACATAATCAAGCTCGAGTAGTTCCTCAGCATTAAAGGCATGGTAATAGTAACTTCTGGCTTCTTTACATCCACTTAGAAGCTCATGAGAGAGTTGGAAACAAGAAAAAGGTTTTGACTAATGCTAATCTTATTGTGAGTGTCAAGGATGAGGAGGTTCATATGTATGACTACTTATTATGTTTTAAAAATAAAATTTTCCATTGTTTTAATTTATTGTTAAGTAAAATTAATTCAAATATGTGAGCTCATATATTGTTTTGTTATGATTTGTCATGCTATATGTATTATTTTATTTGTTTGATATTATATTTTATTTAATATAAATATGATAGATTTATTTCTAATTTTATTAATATTTCATGTTTTTCATATGTATGTATATATGTATAATTTATGTATAAGTTTTTAGATATTTTTATAATTTTTTAAACAAAAGATATTTAAAAATACAAAAAAACATATTTAATTATAATAAAAAATTTGATTGAAATCAAAATTATCAACAAATATAATTGTAGTTATTGAAACAAAAAATTATGCACTTTCAAACCTATTTTGTTCTTTTGGTTCAAATTTTACTATCATTCTTTCATGTCATAAAATTAAAAAAAAAGGGCAAGAAAATAAGAAAAGAGAAAATGATAAACTGATGCATAATTGAAATAGAAAAGATGAGTTGTGATGAATATTGAAAATTAGGTGGAAAAAATTTTAAATCTCTTTTCCATTTTTATTACTTATCATATGATAAAAATTTATAGATGATCCGAGTCTCAAGATCTAATTGATACTAAAAAAAGACATGTTTTTATGCCCATTGAATTAGGATAAGATTCAAATTAGAAATTAGCATCATTGAAATTGATCAATAACAAGAGATCAAGCACCAAAATTCTCAAAATTGATTATGTAATATTTTGAACTTTTAAATATTATATTATGAAAATTGCTTGACTTCATAATATATATTTAACAAATTGAATAGTATTATCATGTGAGTTTGATGTTTTAAGCATAAGAAATATGTTAAATAGCATATCAAAGAATATTTGTGGCATGTCTCATAACAAATATTATAGAAAAATATTTCAAACTTTTATTATAAAGATATTTTTGAATAGAGCTTTTTGATACTAATCTAATAACATTCGTTTTACATCAATCGAAATTTGTTTAGAATTTATATGAAGATTTAAAGTTATTATATAATTATATATATATATATATATATATATATATAATTAATTAATTAATTATTTATTTATTTATTTATAGATATACATATACATATATACACACATATGCATACCACCAAATTAACTTAAAAACCCCTTCCTTCCTTTCTCATTGTTGGTTGAAAATCTTATTCCCTCTCTTATTTTTTCATGTGAAAGCTTTGAAATCTTGGGAAAAATCATTGATTTGAGTATAAGGAAGTCTTCCTTTTCAATTTATTACTTGCAACCTTTTTTTATTGAAATTTGGTCGACTGAACAAAAACTATGAGCTGTCAACTCGAAACCCTTTTCTTCTTGTATGAACAACAACAAATCAAATGTAAGATTTTAATCTTCTAATATATTGAACATCTTGTACTTAATTAGTAGATTTTGGACTTTGTGCTAACCTTGCATGGCTTGCTCATCGTGATAATCAAAACTGAGGTAGTGGTTTAATTTTGTTGACATTGAATAGAGAGTTCAAATTATTATGGCTAGAATCGCAGGATTTTAAGTAATTAAGCCCCCTTTATGGTTGTGAAAGGAATGAGAAAATCTAACAGAATTTGAAAACTAGTAACTTCCTATTATAAATGCAAAAATATGAAGGAAGATTATAATGAAAGGATATAAAGTGTTACGTCTTATTATTATTTTTATTTTAAAAATAATTATGCTTAAATACATAACTAATTTAAAAAATAAAAAGGAATTTGAGATTAAGCTTATTAGGGTTTGTAAACTAAGATTAATTTAATTGTGAGCTAACTTAGATTGGCTACAAAGAATGTAATTGAATATATTTTTGTTATGTTCGATTAAAAAGCCGAGTTAATTCAGGAAATAGTCTTTAACACATAGATCATGTGAGTAAATCAATTAATTATGATGTAAGTACTCTGATTTATTTAATTTTTCTTAAATATGTTGAAATAAAATAAAGTTTCATTCTTGTGATCATGATATTGAACTATATTCATGTACTTAAATTTGAATAATAAGATTTTTATGACTTATTATTAGTAAATAAGTAATATTTATACGAGTCTGAAGTTAAAAAAGGTGTATGCAAGTAACCGAGAAATGTATACTTATTGAATTAAATTACACTATGAGAATGATGTATTAAGTGATATTATGAAATAATAAGAAATATATGTTTTCTTATAATATTATCTGTTGGCTTTAATGTGATACCAGGGAACATATTATATTTTGTTACTAATAGTTAATGTATGATGGTTGAGTAGAGGCATAGATTATACTATGATATGAGATGATCTACATGATATAATGATTGATCTCTATAAGAGTTATTGCTAGCTATCTTCGGATCAACGGGGTAATCGAGTATAGGTGTGTGGCCCATGTCAGAAATGTTATTACTAGCTTACTTTCAAATTTATAGGACGACTAGACATGATTTTTAGAGCCATACAGGTGATGATTGATATGATACTAACTGATTGATAGCCATATGAGTAAAGGCCTACCCATTAGGAATCTCCTAATTAGTATTGATATAAATATGTTATGACACTTGAGCAGGGATGATAGTTAAAGTAAAAGAGGGCCTAAATTGAGTTAAGAAATTAGTTGAAAAAAATTAGATAAATAAATAGATAAAAATATATAAATAAAATAAAATATAAATTCAATCAAATAAGTCCATATTATTATTATTATTTAATTTAATGTAGTTAGTCATTTTTACTTGTGCCATTTGTTATTTGACTTATAACTTTGTTGTTCTTTACATTCGTTGCATTATATTATCTTTTTATTTATGATTTATCTACTAAACTATTTAAGACTTATTTTTTATAACATTAAATGTAAGTCAAGTTTACAACATCATGATAGATATATATATATATGTGTGCGTATAGCAATTAGAGAAGGGAGAAACGGAAGATTCTTTTCTCATATCACCAGGTGAGAGAGGAATCCATGGCTGCTGCAATACCAATTTAGTATAGCCACTTCGCTCACAAGCAAATCTAATCTACTACACGCCGGAGGAGCATGCGGAGCAATCCGACGAGCCCCTACTCGTTCTGGATTTCAGCTACGTCCTCTACGGTGAGAAGATGGACTGTAACGCCGACTTCCACCAAACACTCGACGACGATTCGTGCAATTCGTCTTTCCTTAAGGAGGTCTTCACGAGAGCCCACGCCAACGGAGTTCCTGATGGACCCCGAACATGCCGAAACGGCGAGGAAGAGTATCGCCAACGAGGTCAATTCCCTGGTACGAAGCATTGCCGGCGTTGCGGAGTTCAAGATTCTTCAAGTGAAGGTCATTGTAGAGGTCTGCGATGTGGAGACGGATGTTGAGCTTCTTGCCGAGAGGATGATGACTTTGGTGAGGACCAAGGAGAGTTCCAAACAAGAGGAAGCCTGCGCTGTTCGCTTGGAGGATATTTCGGTCGGGGAGGTGATGGCCTGCACTCCATGCTTGCACCGATTTCATGCCATGTGTCTTCGTCGATGGTTTGAAAACGCCGACAGCTGCCCGCCGGTTTGTTATCGAACCATGATTCAGCAACGAGCATTTCTTGAAATCAGTTTAACTTCATTTTTTTTTAAATAACAAATTTGTATCACAATTTTATTTTGTATTATAAAGCAATTCTTTAATTTTTTTTATTTTGTTTTTAAATATTATTTTAAACTTGTAAATAATATATAAATAGAACACATGCAATTTATGATTCATGAGATTTTATTCAAAACATGGTTAATTAACTACAAAATTGTTGTGGGGCGTCAAGAGCAAGGCATGGAGTCTTGATTTTTATTTTAGTTCAATATTCTAGTAAAACAAACTTTGATTCAATGATCTTAATAACTATTTTTTGAATTTTTGTATTGGATTCTATTGATCTTTTTTAATATAATTCATTTAATTATAAGTATATCTAAATTGTGTTTTTTGAAAATTTAAAAAACTCATTAAAATAATCTCAAAATTTAAAATAGCTGAAAAAAACAAGTATAAATTTTGAAAATTTAAATAATAAAAATATTTTATAAATTTTAAATTATTTTATGATAAAACGAAAGATCATTTTTCCAAATAAGTTGAATTTCATTTTTTATACATGCTCATTTTTATGATAATCTTAATTCATGATAATTCATACACTACTATAGTTAATCATCATTCAACTTGGCGAATAAAGCTAGAATTTTCAAACAAGTTACATTAGGGAAGATAAAACATATTTTTTGTCAACCTTAAATTGATGGACATCTTTGTTTGTTGATTTAAAAAGCTTGTGCGACATAGTTATTACTAAATAATTGGTATATTCATTAAAAATGATTTATAAAAATCAAAATCTTATAAAAATTTCTTGCTGTAAAAACATAGAATTTTAATAAAACATATTTGACAACATATGAGATTAATTTATTTAAGTTTGATTTAGCACGATTCACTTTGTGTTAATAGGGTTAAGAGCAAAATTTTATTGGGATACTATCTCAAGTTAGATTAAGTTAAGATGACTTTGTGTTTGATTGTAATGTAGGGTTAGATTCTGTTAGAAAAATTATTGGATATAAGAAATGGTGCACTAAAGGATAAAACGTTGGAGAATAGGCTAGGTTTATGAAGGTTAAGATTTATTTACGGGCTAAAATTAAAATTAACATCGTTTTGGGTTGAATTTTGTTTAACAATGGATATCGAGTTAAGTCATTTAACCCTTTAATATGAGGTGAGCTGATTAAATTGGCATTGATTTTTTGCCTAATGCTCTCAAAATAGTTTTACATTACACGATAATTTAATCATATTCCATTATAATAATTTGATGAAATTTGATATTTAGTAGAATTTTTGAATCATACCCTCAAATGAAGGGAACTTCACAAGGTCGTCGCCATAGCAGAGAAAGCTACATAGAAGTTTCTCTATGCTTATGGCGATGTGGTGAATCCCTTTCTCACCCCAATCATTCGCCTCCTTCTTGGCAATTATGGGAGTACTCTTCTTTGTAGATGTCACCTTTACAACCTCCCTCGCTCTCTGCCTCTAGAGTCGGTGCTATCGGCAATCGGAGCTTTCCAATAGCAGACGACTTAGCTGTGAGTATTGTTCTCTTGCATGATGATTTGGACCTATGAATCCATGAAGCACGCCGCCTTCTAAACATAGACCTATTCACCAAAAATCTCGACCACTGCTTCAGTTCTCTGCACCACTCTCTTGTAGTGCTATAGACCTGATCGCCCTGTTACAAAATCAAATAAAATCATAGACAACAAAATCTAAAGACAAAGATTTATGTGAAAGCTCCAAATGAAAAAAACTACAAAAGAGTGCGAGCAAAGAAATTCATTATAATTGAGGGTTACAAGAGAGTTTTGAAGGCCAAAAAAATTGTCCTTAAAAATGACCAAAAAATAGTTATAAAACCTTAAGCCAATATAGGACACATATAGACAAGTTTAGGAAAAAAATACTAAGAAAGTAAAATTACAAATATGTCATCATAACATTCCTTTATTTCTTCCAATAATAGTTATCATATCCATCATATTTGATTGCATATTTAGGATATACTTTATTTTTAATTTTTGATGTTCAAAATTCAAGACAATATCAACAAATTTCCACGTTGACTTGAATTCTCTCTTGAATTAAAATCAATTGAAGCAAGCTCGACTCTCCAAAAGGTGCCTTCATGAATCACATGACATAAACCAAGTTCAAACAAAGTTTGAACTTCGTTGTTGAAAGCACCTTTGTCATCATGTCTGCGGGATTCTTCATAGTATTGATTTTTTAAATAGCTACATCTCCAACATCAATCCTATCATGAGTAAAACAGTATTTGATATCAATATGCAATGTCTTCTAATAAAACATCTGATCCTTAGACAAGCATACAATACTCTTATTGTGTTAGGTCACCATTGTGTTTGATAAGTCAAGTATTAAATATTTAACATGTTATTCTAATGGGCTTATTTATTATGAATTAGGTATAGTTTCTAATGAACAAGCCATTCACAATAAAAAATTATAAATTAATGGTCTTCAAAATACCTTAGAGTGTTCAGTAAGTTCTAAAGATTAAAGATATATGCACCAAACTTTAATAAGTTTTTTAAAATGTTGACTTATTGATTTTAAAAACACTCTTATTTCTTATCAATCTCAAGTCACATTCAATCATCTCCTTGATTTAGAAAATAAATAGGATTCTATTTTTGAATCCATAATCCTTTCTTGGTTAAATTCTATATTGTCAAAATTTTATATTAGTTTATTTACCAAATCTTGATTAAATTAAAATTTAATTCTATTAAATATTTAGTAATTAAAATAATTTTTTTCCACATCACAGCTTGCATAGCTCTCGGGCTAGCAAGCTCGACCAGGTAAGCAATCACAAGCCTTGGGTCAGGAAAATCAGGTCATGCTCATTCGGGCTAATAGCAAATCCTGAATCGAATTAGAGTAAGGCATTATTGGATCGAGCCTGGTAACACTAAAAATTATATATATGGGGTTGAGCTGAGTTATAAACCTATACATTATGAATACGCCTAGGGGATGAATTTTTTAGCACACAAGAGGGGAGCCAACCCTATTTTGACTCTACATAATGCCTCTATACAAATTCTTATAAATTCCAAATACCCCACCTTTCCTACAATGTGAGACTAAAAGCCTTGTGCTTATCTCCCTTCAAAATTGACAACGTTCAGGACCGTTCGATCACACATTTTTGCAATCGCACTATGGAGATCACCTCTGTCTTTAAATTGTGTTTTTAATAAATCCAACCATCCATTTAATGAGACGATGAGATGGTTATTGTTTCATTTGTTGTAACCGATTGATTAATCCAATGGTCTTGATCTCGTCCGACTTCATTAAATGCTATCTTTATTTTTGTCATTTGACATAATCTATTCTTAATATGATTTCCCAGATCTCTCATATTTGAATCCTACAATCTAGATCTAATCCCAATTTTATCATTACAAAAGCTAGTATACTGAAGGTAAACATAAGAAAAAATCACAAGTTGTAACCTTTTATTAGTTGTGAGTTTCCTAACCTCAGTTGAGAATGAATGTAGGTTCTAATATAAATCAAATCACCTAAAAATTATGACGTCTCAATTTAATTTTTATCTTTATTTTTTTTTATCATATTAAAGATAATATATATATATCTATAATCAAGATTTTTTACAAATATAAAACCATTATTAAGAAATAAAAATAACAAAAGTTACTTTTAAAACCTTTAATTTACCCATATTTTATGAGTTTCACACACTTGATTTTACTTCAATTGGTATTAGAGCAGGTTCCTCACATAAAGTGAGTCAAATCACTTGGGTGATCCATCATGTACATTTTAATTATTTTGTTTGAGTTTTTTTAATAATCATTTTGGTTGTACATTGATTTAAATTTCTTTTTTATCATTTTGTATGTTTTTCAAAATACATGTTTGTCAGTTTACTTCTTAAGTTTTCATTATATCTTCATCCATGATTGATATTGGTGTGGCACTTGATGAAGGATTTTCATCAGTCCATCCACCATTATTTAAGGATGAATTTTATTTATATTGAAGAAATAGATTTAAAATTCTTATTCAATCAATTGATTTAGAATTTTAAGAAATACATACTAGACCATATAATTTACATAGAGATTCATGCACAAATGAAATTTAATCTTTTAGAGAACTTAATAGTGATTAAAAGAGAATAATACAACTCAATACAAAAGTGCTCAGCTACCTTCATTGTGGCATATCTTCAAGTGAATTTAATCAAGTTATGAATTTGAATACCACACATGAAGTTAAAAAAAATTGAAAAAAACTTATGAAGGTATTTCACAAGTAAAATAAACTAAAATAAATCTTCTTAGACTTTATTATTAGTTATTTCGAATGGATTCGTGAGAAACTATAAAAAAGATGTTTATGTGATCTACTAATATTACTAATGGCTTAACAAATTTTGTAATAGTACTTTCTAATATAGATCTTGTAAGAAAAGTGTTAAAGATTTTACCCAAAGAGTGTGATCCTCTTTTCACAAAAATAAAGGCAACCAAAGACATAAATAAGCTCATGTTGGATGAGCTACTTGAAGAATTATTAGCAGCAAAAATTGAGATGAGTAGAAGGGCTGAAGAGGAGGCTTCCATTTGTAAGCCAGTGCATGGAGCAAGAAAAGAATAACCTTTGGCATTTAAAGCAAGGAAGATTTTGATTTAGCATCCATTTTTTCTGTGGATTTGGAGGAAAAGGTAAATTTTCATGTTAGAAGTTTAGCAAAAAATTTGATAAAAAGTTTTGTAAATAGGAATTGACAAAAGAAGAAAAGAATGGAGAAGATAAATGTATAGAGATGTTATGATTGTGATCAAACTGGCCATATTAGATCAGATTATACACAACTTAAAGAAACTAAAAGAAAATATGAGAATAAAAAAGAAAGCCTATCAAGCTACTTAGAGTGCTTCAAAAGATTCTGGCTCCACAACTTCAAATAACGAGGAGAAAGAAATGTTATTCTTCATGTAAAATGATGATTCAAGCACATCTAGTGAAGAAGTGAATGAGGTAAGCACTTGGTCTCGAGACGTTATTGAAAAAAATTGCATAAAAGATATTAATGCTTTAACTTCTTTAATGAGTGCACATAAAAAATTAAAAAGGTTTTACAAATAAATATTGATCTTCTAGATTGTTTCTTTAAAGAAGATGAGAAAAGAAAAATAGAAATGTTTCAAATTTATGATGAAACAAAATTTATGATTATTGAGAATACTTTCTTGAAAGAGAAAATTATTAGTTTAAAAAAAAAATTACTTGCTTGAACATGCAAAATTTTTTATTACTTCATATGGTGTTCATTTTTCCAACCAAAAGAATGTCTTCTTTTGAATACATGCAAAGCATTTCAAATATTACATGCATTTATTGTTATAGAAAAGGACATAACATCAAAGATTATAAAATAAGAAAAAATATTTCCAGTTCAAAACCTTGTTTGAAATAGGTAATTAAAAATAATATTATTAATGCTCCTTTAGTAAATATTAATGCTCAACCCAAGATTGCTTGGGTTCTTAAGGGTAAAAAATAGAAAACTTAATGTAAGATGTCTCCACAATCATGGTATGGAGATATGATGTATTGGAAACATTCTTAGGTTAGAAATAATATGCTTCAAAATTTTATGTATAAGAAAAATATACAAATTAAGATAAATAAAAGTTAAATTTTATGATTATTAAGTTAAAATTTTATAATCTATGCTATCACACATAAAGAAAAAATCAAGATGTAGCTCTTGGGTGTTGGATAGTGGATGCTTATGACATATGATCGGAGACCGATCAAAGTTTGTATCAATAGAACGTAAGCCAAATAGATAGGTAACATTAGAAGACAACTCTAAGAAGAAGATAATTAGAATTGGTAATGTAAGTATGCCTAATTTTATACTTTCAAAAATTTTCTTAGTTGATGGATTAGAATTTACTTTAATTAGTATTAGTCAATTATATGATAATGATTACTTTGTTAATTTGATACTTAATATTACAAAATATTAAAAAATGATGAAGTATTACTCTTTGGAAGAAGAAAATGTGATACTTATATGATTAAGTTTGATCAACTTAAAACTAGTGGAATAGAATGCCTTGTTATACATTCAAATGAGAATAATTTATAGCATAGAAGACAAGGTCATGTATGTTATTCAACCTTCAAGAAAGTAAATTATATATAGTTAGAGGTCTTCTTAAACCAAACAAAACTAGTTTTAAAATGTGTGATTCATGCCAAAAAGGAAAGTAAGCTAAATATTCTTTTAAACCAAAAAATGACTTAAACAATTAGTAGACATTTAGAGATAATTTTTTTAG
This sequence comes from Vanilla planifolia, assembly GCA_023846275.1. Lineage (NCBI taxonomy): Eukaryota > Viridiplantae > Streptophyta > Magnoliopsida > Asparagales > Orchidaceae > Vanilla > Vanilla planifolia. The sequence goes on along the minus strand of CM043866.1, from coordinate 10,953,470 downwards.
ACTTTTTTGGACCAATACAACCTTTGAGTTTAAATAAAAAGAAATATGGATTTATAATTATTAATAATTTTTTTAGATATACTTTGGTTGTATTTTTTAAGAGTAAAACTAAGACATCTAAAAATTTTGTTAATTTGATAGAAGAGATAGAAAGACAAACTAATCTCAAATTAATTTATATTCAAAATGATAATGGTAGTGAATTTAAGAATGAGGATTTCTATAATTATTACAATCACAAGGGAATAAGACATCAATTTATATGTCCTTATGCATCTCAATAAAATATAGGATTATAGAAAAAAAGAATAGAACATTGGTAGAGATGGGTAGAATAATGTTGCCCAAATACAATATACCAAAGTACTTTTGGGTTGAGGTAATTAATATGACTTGTTATATAATAAATAGAATTAATTTAAGGCTAATACTTAAGAAAACTCTTTATGAATTATTTAAAAATAAGACATCAAATATTAACTACTTTCATATTTTGGGTATAAATGTACCATTCTTAATAATAAAAGAGTCAACTTAAACAAGTTTGATGAAAAAGCAAGTATGGAAATTTTCTTAAGATACTCTTCTCTATAGAGTTTACAATATAAATACTTAAAAAGTAGAGGAATCAATGCATCTAATATTTGATGAGTCTATTCAAGACATAAATAATAAAAATTTGGATGAAGAGATAAAGTTCTTAGAAAACTTAGATTTGAAAGAAGATGAAGACAAAATGAAAGTAAAAAAAGAGAAGAGATTAGTCGTCAATTATCTAAAGATTTGAGATATCAAGATTCACATCGAAAGGAATTAATAATAGGAGATGTTAATGAAGGAATTAGGACAAAAACTTTTATGAAAGAAATTGATCATAATGTATTTATATTTTTTTTTTTCATAGAACCAATATCTATAGAAGAAGCACTTAAGGATGACTATTAGATTCAAGTAATAAATAAAGAATTAGATCAATTTGAGAGAAACAAAGTGTGAGAATTAGTTTCTAGGTTTAGTGATTAACAAATAATTAGAACCAAATGGGTATTAAAAAATAAATTAGATAAAAATGGAGTGATCATTAAAAATGAAGCTAGATATGTTGCTAAGGGTTATAACCAAGTTAAAATTATAGATTTTGAGAAGTCATTTTCACTGGTAACAAGATTAGAGGGCATTTGACTTCTTTTAGCATATTCTTGTCCTAAATATTTTAAATTGTTTCAAATAGATGTAAAAAGTATATTTTTAAAAGAAATAATAGAAGAAGATGTATATGTAGAATAACCCCCTAATTTTGAGACCCATGCATATGGTGATTATGTGTATAAACTTAAGAAGACACTTTATGGCCTTAAGCAAGCTCCTCGTGTGATATCATAAATTGAGCAATTACCTAGTTGAAAGTGGTTTTAGGAAAGAAAAAAAGATACTACATTATTCTTAAAATATTTAAATTATCATTTATTAATTGTACAAGTTTGTGTTGATGACATAATTTTTTGAAGTACAAATGAAAATATGTATAAAGAATTTAGTGACTTAATGACAAGAGAGTTTAAGATGAGTATGATAGGTGAGATGAACTTTTTCTTAGGATTACAAATTTAGCAATTAAAACATGGGATTTTTATTTCTCAAAATTTGATGTTATGTTTTTACTAAACCTTGATTAAATTAAAGTTAATCATGTTAAATATTTAATAATTAAAATAAATTTTTTTTGCCACATCCCAGCTTGAAAAGCTCTCGGGCCAGGCAAGCTCGATTGGGAAAGCAATCGCAAGCCTAGGGTCAAGAAATTTGGGTCAAGCCTTTTCTAGTTGACAACAAATCTTGAACCAGATTAAGGTAAGGCATTATTGGATCCAACTGGGAAACACTTGAAATTATACATATGGGTAGACTTATGTTATAAACCTGCAGATTACGAGTAAGCACATGTGATGAATTTTAGAGCACGCAAGGATGGAGTTAGCCCCATTTTGGCTCTACATAACACCTTTGTGCAAATTCTTATAAATTCCAAATACTCCTCTTTTCCTAAAATGTGAGAATAAAAACCTTGTGCATATTTACATCCAAAAATGGCAGCGCTCAACACCGTCTGATTGCGCATTTTCACGATCGTACGATGGAGATTGCATCTACCTTTAAACCGTGATCTTAATAGATCAAACCATTCATTTGATGAGCCGATCAGATGGTTATTGCTTCATTTATTGTAACCGATTGATCCATCTGACGGTCTTAATCTCATCTGACTTCATCATATAACTATCTTCTTTTTTGTCATTTGACATAATCTATTCTTGATCTGATGATCTAGATCTCTCCTATTTAAATCCTATGTTCTAGATTTAATCCCAATTTTATCATTGTTAAATTAAAAAATCTAGAACTCATCTGTCATGATCAGATGACCAAGATCAAATCTGTCTTGATCGAACTGTCCATAACTCTTCTGCTTATTCAGTATTAGATCTAATGGTTGGTATCACCTTCGATCAGATCCAACGGCCTTAATTCATCCTACCTAATGGCTAATTACTTAATCGTTGGGTAAGCCATTTGAAAAAAATTATTTTAACATATTTTTAAGCAGTTTGGCAATAGCTTTTGAAATAGCTTTCTACAATTTTTTATGATTATAATCAAAATTATTTCTATAAATATCTGAACATTGTAATTGAAAATTTTAATAAATGTGAATTAATCTTTGAGATCTCAATAAAACTTTACTCTATATTCTACTAATGTAAATTCTACTAGTAGTAACTACGACTTCTCCTTCTCAAATCGTCAAAGTTTTTCAACTAAACATTTCATGTCTAATCTTTCAAATTCTCATTTCACTTCTTGAATTTAAGCTTTTTTTATATTGTTACATCAATCAACAAGTATATTAAATTATCAACTTTATCAAAAATTTTTCATGCTGTTATATTTTTCTGTTTCTCGAGGGTTGGGCGACCCAACATTTACAAAAGCCTAAGTTTAGTTTGATCTTGTAAAAAATTGAGTTATGGTTGAGCTCGCAAAAGCCTGGATTTTAGTTGAACCTGTAAAAGCTAGTGGATTGGAGGTAAATGTAAAAAAATATCAAGTTGTAACCTTTTGTTAGTAGTGCTTTTTCCGACCTCAGTTGAGGGTAGATGTAGGTTCTAATTTGAACATAACCACCTAAAACTTATGGTGTCTCATTTCAATTTTTATCTTTTTTTATCATATTAAAGATAATATATACATATAATTCATGTTCTTTACAAACATAAAATATTTTTTAAGAAATAAAAATAAAAAAATTACTTTTAAAATCCATAATTCACCTATTTCATGTAAGTTTCACACACTAGATTTTACTTCAGATTGTCACAAAATATGGTGATCGCTCCACAAATTCGACTCAGCTCTTGGAACAAACCTTATAGCCTGGTAGTTTTTTCATAGCAACAGTGATTGCTATATACTCTACCTTCGTAGTGGACAGTGCAACTATACTCTACAAGACTGATCTTCAATTGATAGCACAACTCTTAAGAGTGAAGACATTACCTATAAGGGATCTTTTTCTATCATAGTTACCTTCATAGTCTAAGTCAATATAATTTTTTAGTCTTGAAAAATTTTCTCCAAAATATAGACAAGTGTCAATAGTGTCACATAATTATCTCAGAATCTACTTAACAGCCTCCTAGTGTTGCTTATCTAGATCAGCCATGTACCTACTGACAACACTAAGAACATGTGTTAAATCAGAATGAGTGCAAATCATTGCATACATCAAACTACCAACAACATTAATATAAAGAATATGCTGCATGTATTCTACCTCCTCCTTAATGTTAAAACACAAATTTTTAAACAACTTGAAATTAGTGGCTAAAGGTATAGAAACAGGTCTAACATCTTTCATCTCGAATCTCTAAAGCACATTCTTAATGTAGTTACTTTGAGATAAAAGAAGCCTCTTTTCCTTCCTATCTCTTATGATCTATATCCCAAGTATCTTTCTTGTTATCCTAAGTCTTTTATGTCAAACTTCTATCTGAGAAGTCCTTTTAAGCTCTCCACATGAGTCTTACTTTTTGCTGAGCATGTCATCCACATAGAGTAACAAGTATAGGAAAGATCCATTTATAAGTTTCTTCAAGTATACAAAACTATCAAAATTACTCATACAAAACTGATAAGACAACATAAAAAAATTAATTTTTTTGTACTATTATCTAGGAGACTATTTCAAGTCATATAGAGACTTCCTTAATCTACATACATAGTCTTCTTTATCATCACAAACTAAACTTTCAAGTTTCTTGATGTATATCTACTCTTTTAAGTTTCTATATAAGAAAATAATCTTGAAATCTAGTTGCTCCAACTTTAAATCATTCACAACACATCAAACTAAGCAAATTCTAATAAAAGTGTACTTTAACATAGGTGCAAAGATATCAATAAAATCAATACCTTTAACTTGGCTATATCCCTTGGCTACAAACCATGCCTTTAACTTATATTCTACAACACCTAAAATACCACACTTTTAAACACCATCTTGTGTTTAATGACTTTCTTACCAGCTAAAAGCTTTGTCAAATCCCAAGTTTTATTCTTATGTAAGGTCTCAATCTCTTCATACATAGCCAATAATCAATCTCTTAAGTTTTCAAAAGTAATTGTATTTGAATAAGTACAAGTCACATTACTTAAACTCGTGTCTTAAGCCACAGATAAAGCATATGCAACCAAATTAGTATCTACATATCTCTTTAGAGATCTAATCATCCTTCTTTCTTGATCCATTCTAATGCTATATGATTATCCTTCTTATGGGGTCTGATCATCTTCAATAACCTGTATATCTTCTGGTAAGTCATCTAAATAAATCTTAATTTCTACATCATCTGGACTATTATTAGCAACATCATTACAAAAAAAACAAATTATTTAGAAGTATTTAAAATAGATTCTTCATCAAACACAACATTATTACTAATTATCAATTTAGATTCACAAGGATACTAAAGTCTGTATCATTTTCTTCCTCCTTCTTGAGCATAATCAAGAAAGAACATTATTTAGACTTAGGGTCGAATTTTCTTTCTCTACAATGAGAGTAAGCAACACAACCAAAAACCTTTAACTAAGAATAATAAAAAAGTTTACCTGACCAAATCTCTTTAGGCATCTTCATATCTAAGGCTGTGTTAGATAAAATATTAATCAAATGATAGAAAATGAAACATGCTTCTACTTAGAATGACTTTGAAAGACTTATAGTAAACATTATGCATCTTACCCTCTCTAAAATGGTTTGATTATATCTTTTAGAGACACCATGTTGTTGAGAGATTCCTACATAAGTTTTGTGTTTACGTATGCCTTCTTTTTTATAGAATTCGTTGAATTTATATTAACAAAACTCCAACCTATTATCAGTTTGAAGATGTTTTATGACTTTTCCTATTTTCTTCTCATTAAGTGTCTTTCATTGGACAAAACTCTGAAATTATTAGCTTTTTCTTTTAAAAAGGAAGTTCAAACTTTTTTAGAGTAATCATCAATAAAAGTCAACATATATCTAGCATAAGCTTTAATAGCTACTGAATTTATATTAACAAAACTCCAACCTATTATCAGGTTGAAGATGTCTTATGACTTTTCCTATTTTCTTCTCAATAAGTGTCTTTCATTGGACAAAACTCTGAAAATATTAGCTTTTTCTTTCAAAAAGGAAGTTCAAACCTTTTTAGAGTAATCATTAATGAAAGTCAACATATATTTAGCATCAGCTTTAATAGCTACTGAGACGGACCCCATAAATCTGAATAAACATAATATAAGATCCTTTCGATTAGATGTTATTCAGGGCTAAGAGCTACTCTTTTATGTTTACTCATTGTACACTGCTCACAAAACTCTAGCTTCCTATCATATCTCTAGATAAGAGATCCCTTTTACTTAGTTCAATTAGACCTCTTTCACTTATGTATCCCAACCACATATGTCATAACCTTATAATATTAAAATCTAAAATGGATGACACCACTATTACTCATGTCATAGTATATCCTTCAAGATAGTATAATCTATTACTGGCCTTCTTCCCTTTCATTGTCACCAGGTAACCATGAACAACTCTTATAGCTCCACCTTCTCCGATATATCAACAATCTTTACTATGAAGTGTGCTACCAAAAATAAGATTTCTCTTTAGGTTTGGAATGTATCTGATGGCATAAAGTGTGTGAATAGATCTATCAAACATCTTGATCCTAATAGTTCTAATACCAGTAATCTTGTGTGATGCATCATTGCCCATAAAAATAACTCCATTTGTAATAGGCTCATATGTGGCAAACCAATCTCTGTTTAGTGTCATATGAAAAGAGAAAGCTAAATCCATAATCCATTCTAAACTTGAAGAATTTTCTAAATCTGATATAAGCATGATGTCTCTAATACATTCTTCTTTACTAATTATGTTGGCTTCTCTTGATTTCTTAGATCTATGATCACCTTTTTTTTAATTCTTATTTTCTCTTTAGTTTAAAATAGTTTATTTTTATGTGACACTTCTTCTTATAGTAATTACAAATTAAATTTTTGTGTTTAGACTTTGATCTTTCTTTTTTCTTTGCATCAGAAAAATCCCTTTACTTCAACCATCCTCTAACAATCAAACCTTCTCCTTACGATTCAAACGTTAATGGATCTTTGTCAAGCATTGTTTTTTACAACAAAACCTATGAAACATCCTCAAGCAAAATGAAATGTCAATCATAAAGTCTTGAGTCCCTCAAATTGGTGTAAGAAGAATGAAGAAAATATAATAGAAGTAGAGTAAGGTCTTTATTATCATACTTAACTTCAAGCATCTCTAGATCTATAATAATTCTCTTAAACTCATCCAAATGAGACTTGATATCTTTAGCTTCAATGAGAAAGTATGTGTGCAGATGCTGCTTTAGAAGGAGTTTGTTTGATAAACTCTTTGTCATATAAAAAATCTCCAATCTAAGCCATAGAGCCACAGTCGTCTCGTTCTTCAAGCAATCTTGTAGAATATCTGACGAGTGTAATTGGATCTTGGTTTTTACTTTCTAATATTTTCTCTTTTTCTTTTCTTCTATTGGAGTTGATAACATCTTCTCCATTCCAAGAAGGGCATCATCCAGATTTAACTGCACCAAAATTACTCACGTCTTGACTTAAAATAAAGCAAATCATATACTCTGATCTAACTTCTCGATGTCGTACTTCATCGTTTCTATTCACAAAAAATCTAAAGAATCAATGAACGTGACTTTGATACTAATTTGTTACAAAATATGATCAAATCCCAGTAAATCAAATCTAAATGACACAGAGATTTACGTTGAAAACCTAAATGGGAAAGTCATGGGAGAGCAAGAGCAAAGAAATTTATTATAATTGAGGGTTACAAGAGAGTCTTGGAGGAGGAAGAAAGCTGTCTTTAAAATATCCTAAAAATAGTTGCAAAATCTTGAGCCAACATAACATATATATAGATGGGTTTTAAAGTAAAATGTTAAGAAAATAAAATTACAAATATGCCATTATAACATCCTTTCTTTTATTTCTTTTAATTATCGTATTTGATTGCATATTTAAGATATGCTTCATTTTTAATTTTTGAAGCTCAAAATTCAAGGCAATATCAACGCGCCCCCATGCAAAGATCATCGTTAGCAGCCCCTACATTACGGTCAATCTTGTCGAAGCCACCATTTCCCCCACTCATGTCATCCTCAACTCCCAGATCCGCAAAAGGGATTGACACATTAATCTCCCCATCACCTACTATGCGGGTAAATTCTGGCTCCTTGTAAAGGACAAAGACATCTTTGAAGCCCAGCTTATTAGCATCGTCTCTATTCCCATGCCACCTTCGAGCCAACGACCACAAATCGTTTCCAATCATATGTTTTTGGGCAAGCTACCTAATATGGGATGCACTCTACTTGTTTCAATGAAATTTTTAATGTGTGGGAGAATCAGGAGTATCAATAAGGTATCATAGGAGATCCAGAGAAGTGAGGTGAGCAAGGCAACTATTTCTCATTGAATCTGATCGGATAGCCTACTCGACTATTACTAACCATTGGGTGCTTACGTTGTGGGAATTCCTCAAGTAGGGAAGAAGCATTAATTACTTTTGTGTTTTGTATTAAGTAACTTTTTTCTATTACCTCATGATCTCATCCATTCATTTTTCCTAGTAGATTATGGGTCATGTGATCTAATGGTTGTTTGCTCAAAGTTATATCAAAAAGTCAAACTCATCTAGTTCTCTTATATGATCTATTCAGGACAATACCTTCAAATCAAGCAAACCATATGCATCATATGGGTAATATTTCTCCCTCAATGAGTACCTCTATCTTATGTATGGAAATCTTTAACCCTAACATGTATTCTTTGTCTCCTTTAATCTGTATATTCTCGATGAGAATGTCTCACCTCCTTTAGTGAGATCTTTCCTTGTTCAGGATACTGCATCTACCTCCATGAGGATTCCCCAAGCAAGGATCCTTTGCCTCCCTTAGTATGGTCATCCCTCACCTTTTTTATTTAAGAATTTGCTTGTTCTCCCACATCTCATTGGTCATCTTAGTGTTTTGAATCAACTTTCACATTCTTAATGTAGCCCCTTATTTTAGCAAGAGTGTTTAGGGCATCCTCTTTTGTTGATGAGGTGCATCTTTCATATCCTTGCTAGGGGTGGTCATGCCACACAAGTCCTAAGTTTTTCATCTCACCATTCTCAACTATGATTCCAGTTTTCAAAGTAATTTGACTTCTCATTTATAGCTCTAGATCTTATAAATTATATTAATACAAATTTTGGATTTAAGAAAAAGTAATACAAACTTAATTAAAGACTTTAAAGAGAAGGACTACAAAGCACAAAATGAGAGAAAGTTTAGATCCTTATATGCCAAAGATGATTAAGGAAGAATAAAACCAAAAGAAAATTGCATTTTTTTCTCAAGAAGAAGAAAAACAGTAATCGAAAATTTTGAAATTGATCTCCATACTCCCAAAGTAGACCTTTAGGGATCTATTTATTGTTGAAGGATGGATGATTTATGATAACGTCATGCAACACAAGATATTATAATTGTTATCTTGATGATAGTTTATCCACCTTGAATAAATGCATGCATTTTTGTTAATGCGCAAGGATCAATTATGATCAACATATGAAGTTTGCATTGGAAATTTAATTTAAATGTCAAGTCTCAAAGTTTTGAAATACTTTCATTTCCCATGGACATTGTTTCAAGATGAGCCATAAAGACTACTATAGTAGTCACTTTAGGTATAGTTGTGTTAAAGTAATATTATGATATTACCAATTTATTGTTTGTGATTGTTGAATTTGAATGATTCATTTTTTTATAACTATTATTAGATGTAGTGCTCATATGTCTTTATCTACAATAATGATTTTAATTGAATGACACATGTGCCTTTATTTTTTGCTGATGACGATCAGGTTGGTTGATTTCTGTACTTTATATTTTATTAATGGATTTAAGCTAAAAAAATATGCACATTTAATTAGAATATATGTTGCTAACAAAAACTTTAGCTTAGTGATGCCTAGACATCTATTCCTTAGGTGTGATGACATTTGTATTGTTTGATATGTGCACCAATTTTCATATCAGTAAAATAGTTGGACACTAAAAAAATAAGCTTATTTAATTAAAATATATGTTTTAGAAGGTTAATCTTTTTATTGAGAATTATTTTTCATTTTATTTTTTGCATTAAAAATATTTCTAAGGTATACTTGAGTTCCATTGTAATTTACATTCGAGAACCTAACACTTGAGGTCTCTCAAGCCTTAGCTTTTGAGGTTTAGTGCATGAAGTTTCAACCCTTGTTCTCGAGCCCCTTTTCTTGAGGCAAAGCACTCAATGCTTCAACACATATGGTAATCTCCTTTAGCCTTGGCCCTTAAGGCCAATGCACGATGCCTTAGCCCTTTAAGTTACCTGCTTGAGGTTCCACAAAGAACATTCTATGATGAAACATTTTTACTTACATGGGGAGTGCTACTATGACAAACACACCCACCTCACCAATTCTCACCAAAATATTTGCTCCTTTTCAATGGTAAATCACACGTGAGATGGTCATCACTCCAAGGCTTGATCACTTCAAGACAATTTCATGAAACATAATCTTGTATTGATAATTGACCTTATCATGACGAGGAAAGTGAGCATACTTATCTTCCCTCATGGATAAAGTAAAGCAAATCAATAATGATGGCTAAAAATAATTACCAAAAAACTTCACCATTAATAGCTCATCCCCTATGCACAAAATAAAGCCTATGCATTAAGGATCATCATGGGTTGTCATTGCATAGGACAACAACATAGAGGAGATAATTGTTATGGTTCAACTACCTATGCTCATGCCCAAAGCTATCACCATGAGTTGGTAATGCATACAATAGTGCCAACAAAGATATAAGGGGTAAGGGACGACTATCCCTCGTTCATGCCTTGCACCACTCCCCATAAATACAACTTTTAAGGAGATATGAGGAAAAGATAACAATAAGCCATGTGGTGCAGAAATGGGTAAGACAAAAACACCAGCAATTGAATCTTAATTTGTTTTAATACCAAAAATTATAGAGAATGAGACAATATAAAATTTGTAAATATATCTCAACTAAGTTTGATGCCAAATATTGATGAAAGATGTGGCAAGATGAAATCTTACAGTGGAATTTGGGATGAAGATACTGATAATGAGAATGATAATGATGATGGAGAAAAATCTGAATCATAACTTAAATATTTTCTAATCATAACACGAACGAATCTAGATTACAACCTAAGGATATGCATGAATGTATGATAAAAGAAACCAAAGTTTTAATTAAAAAGTAATGTACAAAAAAGATTACAATGTTAAACTTAGACTCTAAAACCAAAATAACAAAAATATCATTTTTAATAAAAAGTACAAAAAAATAACAAAATATATAAAATAATAATAAAAATTTCATAAATGTCTTATATATAATTATCTAACTTATTATAACCTATAATAAATTAAAAATAAAAAATCAATTACTATATAGCCCATTGGATTAACTTATCATCATTTATTTGATGCAGCTCATTTTATATCAATCCATCCCATTAAGAAAAATTATCATACAAAATTGTACTCAAAGTAAATCTTTATTAAGCTTAAAATCAACTTTCCCAAGTCCTTTGTGATTATAGCATTAGGTGAGAGATGATCCTTCTTATACACATGAAGACAAAGAGGAATACAATAGCTTGTATAAACAATATTGAATAAAAGATAGTAATCAAGATACCTATGTTAAAAGACATTTAATAATTGATCATCAAACTTTTCACTAACAAGTTTATTTGTAATTCTTTCTTATATATAAACTATTTTTTCATAAAGTACAAAAAAACTCAATATCAAATATATTTTGATGTGTTAAACCTTTGTTCTTTATACCATTTATTTGATGAAAATAAAATTATTATGTTATTTTTATTAATGTCTTTCTTGAATATTTTTAAATCATGCATCTCAAGATCAAAAATATTAATCTAATAGAAACCTTGATCACTTGATTCGTGGAGTAATCCATAAGAGAGGACTTGTCATTGCATATAGGTGGCTTTGCTCAACTTAGCTTAACTTGAAAATCCTAAAACCTTTGGTCACAGCTCTTGGTGAAGTGGTCGTGGCAACAAAAAACTAGCCTTTGTCAAGTTTGGCGCCACTTTAACTAATTTTTTACTCTCTTTCATTTAATTAAAAAAATGAAAATTTTTATTTTCTTTTTTAAAACATATTTTAATAACAAATTAAAACTCTTTTCAATAAATCTTTTTAAAGCATAATGAAAGCAAAATAAAATCTTTGCTTGGAATGATCACATTAAAATTCAGTATTCATTTATTCATAAGAAAAAACCATTTAAATGTTGAAACACTTGAGACATTTAAAACATAATTGTCTATATAGCTTTAAATAATTTAATCTTTAATCAACATCATGATTAAAAATTATATTACACATCCTTCTCTAAAATAAAATCAAAGTTGTAAGCAACACAACTAATGGCATTTGAGCATCTTCTAGATTAAATCATAATATGTTAGCTCTCAATGCTACCAGACAGCCTCGTGGTGTGCATGATTTGACTTGAAAATGTTAAGAAAAAAATAGTTTAAGCTAATCATCACTGGTATAGTAGCAAATACAAGTATAAATGGGTAAAAAAACAAATTTGGATAGCCATTTGCATGGGTTAATATCAAACAATACCATATAGAAAGAGTATGTGAATGTGTAATAGATTATAGTTTTTTGACACTTTTATGTTTTTTGTCATCTTTATAAATTTGCATGTTTCTTTTAACTTTTTAAGAATTGGCTTAAGATAATGTCACTTTATAAATGATTAAGTTTGTTTAGAAATATGTCAATCCATAAAAAAACTTAAATGAATGATTTATTTAACTCATCTCTAGAATCATCATTTCAAAATGTTAGTTGTCATAATGGCTGAAGCCTACAAAATACACTCTTTACAGAGATTCATAAATATAATCAGAATATAAAATAGAAATAAACTATTTGGGAAGGGGCATACCCTAATCCCAAGTACAATCAGAAGAAAGTGCATAGTGAGCCATCTAATCTACTGCACAGCTACCTTCATATAGAATGTAGGAAAGTCTAAAAGTAGTAAATGAGCAGGCATCTGTAACAAAAGAAGTTTACCACTGGTTATAATGTGACAAAACCAAGACTTTGAGAAGTTTAGAGACCATCTCCATGGAATCAAACTCAATCCAAATTACAGAATAATGTAAGCCAAGTTGAACAGCATAGTGCAAAGCATAAAAAATTGCATCCTCAACATGTGAAACAAAAGCAGAGTAAACTTGTCAACAATAATCTAAAGCAGTTTCTCACAAGCATCTCTCATAAAAAAAACCCATAATTACAACATCATCTTCATCAAATACTACATTACAATTAAGCTTAATCCAACCGTTGGGGGACAAAGACCACAGCATAGAAGGGGTAACATTCCACTCAAAGAGGTGGTTAAGTTTTTCGTAATCCAACCTAAAAGATTTAGCATAAATCGCATGCATATAATATGAAAGATCCATAATTGTAGTAGGTAGTTTTACTTTATTATGGTGCAACTTCTCATTTTGACAAGACTAGGAAAAGTAAAATGAGTAGTCAATATAGCAAACAATGTCCTCCATGGTATAAACTTTATTATACCTAGCCATCCAGTTCAGTAAATTAGAAAATAAATTAACATCCCAATACTGAAATTGATTCGTAACACATCCAAACTACTATAAGATGCATTTTTTAACAGTAGCCATAGTTGTACAGCCCCAAAAAATGTGTTGCAGTGATTCATATTCTAAACATCCCCATAAGCATAAAGTTTCAAGTCCAATGTGTCAACTATATAAAACTTGTCAAGTTGACAAAGCATTCATAAGAAATATTCAAAGGAAAACTTGCACATAGGGCTAAAATGGAAGTTTCCAAATCCAAAAAAACTATAATGTTCAGCCAGCATGTAGGTTCTCATTTTCACTTAACAACTAGGTATAAATCTACTTCGAAATAGACTGTGAATCTATAACAAATGGGCATAGCAACACATCATTTTTTGCTTCATGTACATGCAAAGTATGCATGATGCGATGAATCAAATCAGTTCCAAAAAATTCCTGCAACATTTCAAGATTCCAACAATTTTCATCCAGCACAAAGTAATTAATAAATGTAGAAATTCCAATGATATGTTTAAAAAAGTTGGCCATTTCATAAGAGATGCAGGACTAATCCAATTATCATCTAGAAAAGAAACACTATGCCCCAAAGCAACATTCCAAACCATATGATTTGCAATCCATGGAGTAGCCATACAAAGGAGCTTGTAAGTGATAGAGTCACCACACAAATAAAAGGCATCCAACAGCCATGAGTTGTACTGAATATTGAAATTCTTACACCATGGAGTATTTTCCTTTGCCAGTATGTGAAGATTGTGCTTGGAAATGATAGCTTGTTGCCAAACACGAAAATTTCTAATACCAAGTCCACTTTGATCCTTAGGTAGAGTGATCCTTTCCCAGTTCACATAATAAATAATATTGTTATCCATATTTACACTCCAAAGAAAGAATCTCACCAAGCATTCAAGATCAAAAAAAATATCCATCAAAATGACACAATGAATGAGGTAATATATTGAAATAGACAATAGAGCAGAATTAATTAATTGAAGCCAAACAACCATGGATAAAGTATGTGTTGTCCACCTATTTATTCTGTTTGCAGCGAGCATCAGTATAGCACAAAAATCCTTCTTTTGTGGCTTTGATGTCAGAATTGGAATACCAAGATAGGAATAATTTTTAGCCTACTTAATATGAAGTTTTTTTAACAATCATGCACTTTCTTTTGCTAGCTATCCCATGGCTGAAAGAATGTCAGTTGTCGCTTTGAACAACTATTCATTATATCATTTTTTGAATTTTTTCCTTCCTTCATCAAACCCTTTTCTTTTTATTTTTTTATTTTCTCTTTTTATAATCTTGTCTTTCTTTTTTCTTTTGAGGCTACTATCACAAGTGATAATTTTACTTTTTTTTCTCTTATATGAACATCATCACATAGTATGAAAATAAATGAAACTCATAAAAAGAGCAAGACAATATATCATGCTTAAGAAAAATGTGACAATCAACATAGTATAAAACCTTGCAATTCAAAAGAAATCAATCATCTTTATGAATTTTCTTTAAGATCTCCTCTTAAGCTTTTATACTTCTAGCAAGCAACATGCATCAAAAGTTAACTCATAAGTACAACTTATACAAGCATCTTCAATAATATTTTTTCATTCTTTATTATCATTTTAGAGCCTTTGATATATAATATATCAACCATCAAAGATTGTATACAAAATACAAGATTATCTACCTCTTAATTTCTCATACAGTAATGTAACATCATTGATCTTCAAATTAGATACAAACTAAAATATCTTATAAAGTATGTTAAAATCTTAAAAAATAAAGTATTCTAAAATATAAAAATGAATATAAAATTTGATAAAGGTCATTAAGATGAGTCTAATGACATTTGTTTCATCTCGATCAAAGTTTAGTTTGAATTTTTGTGAACTATCAAAGTTAATAAGTATATATATATATATATATATATATATATATATATATATATATATATATATATATATATATATATATATATATATATATATATATATATATATATATATATATATATATATATATATATATATATATATATATATATATATATATATATATCTGTGTGTGTGTGTGTGTGTGTTAAATATTTTTTATTTTACCTAAAGTAGCACCTTTTCTCCAAACCTCATTGTTGACGCTAACCTTTGGAAGGAATTTCAAGCTCGCTAGCAGTGAGTTTCCCTGAAGAGCCACTTCACCAATGATGAAGAGGTCGATTGTGATCATCCTTTCAAGGGAATTAAGGATTTGAAGTCGTTTGCACCATCGAGGACTTTGTGCAATTTAAGAAAAGTCAAAAACAAAAATTGCTTTCATTTTTGTAATATTTAATTTTTAATTTCATGAGATTTTAAGCAAAAAGTATTATATGAAATCTCAATTAGAGCTTAATATTGTTTGTTTGAAATATTGGAGAAAATAACTAATTGTAAGGAAAACTAGGTTTCATAAAAAAGTGAAAACATAGAATATGAGGTAAGAAAGAGGTCACTTTTTACAATTTAAGAAGCAAGTCATGTAATTCTACTTTTATAATTTAAAATTTTTAGTTTGTATAAGAATTTATAAATTGAGTTAAAAAAAATTGTAATTAATAGGCCTTAATTGATAAAAAGATAAAGTTGAATATTTACCAAACTATCCCAAATAATAAGAAAAATTATGAGAAAAGCCCTTTATCATAAATATTATATACAAATGTGTGATGCAGTATTGATTATTGAAATTAAGACCTTACATAATAATCTTATATAGAGTATGTGATATTGATAAACTGAGTAGTACTATTTTATATGATTATGTAGGAATTTACACTTGTAACTGAAAGTAGAGACACAAAATATAAATATTATATACATAAATTTGTTATAGTATTAATTATTGAAATTAAGGTCTTTGATAAAAATCTTGTATAGAACATGTGATATTAATAAACCGATATGATACTACTTTATGTAACTATACAAAAATTTATATTTATAATTAGAAATAGGTACTCTAGTATTGATATTATATGTGTATGTCTAACATAATATTAATTGTTGAAATTATGACCTTACATATGAAGTATAATCTCTAACATAAACATATATATGTATGTCTAATATGTTTTTGATTATTAAATTTTAGACTTTACATGTGAATCTTTTACCGAGCATATGATATTAATATACTGATGTCATGTCATTATATGTAACTGCATGAAAATATATACTTGCACCTAGATGTGTGCCTTTTAATAGTTGATAAATTACTATGTAAAATTGTTTGACATTATTAATTATACAAGCATGATAGTTGATAAGCTAATGCATAAATATTATGAAAAATAAGGATTTTACATGTGAAAGTAAATTAAAAAAATTACAATTAAGGATATATTAAATGACATTACTAAACAATGAATTCTTTAAAATTAAAATATATTGTTCTTTATAGCAAGTGACTAATGTGCCACATGATTGACTTATTTCCATTATAAAGTAGCTAGTTGTTAGTGCGTCACACGATTTATACTGTCGTTGTGAGGTGGCTAGTGGCTAAGGTGTCACATGGTTTACATTTGTCATCGTGAGATAGCTAGTGGATAATATACCATAAGATTAAAATATTATCATTGTGAGGTGGCTAATGACTAATAAAATATGAATATCTAAAATTAAAAAGACCAAACATTATTATGTATGAAAATATGATATGATAAATCAATAAATGAGTTTTTTATTATAATTAAATAAACTAAAAAATAGATACTGATTTATTACTCTAAGAGAGAGAGAGAGGGAATAGTAGTACTAAATAGTATAAAGTTTACTTAGTTAAATAGAAATAAGAACTGATAAACAAGACCACATTAAAAAAAGATTAAAAATATAAAGAAGTTGCATGTGTTTCTTATTTTCTTTTAAAGTTTCTTTTAATGTTATTTTATATTTATATAAAATTATTTGATATGATTAATTATGTAAGTATCATATTGATATGTTGATGTAAAAATATACATCTTTTTAAATACTATGAAAAATAAGGATGGTACATGTGAAAATAAATTAAAAAAATTACCACCATGAGATGGCTAGTGCCAAATATGCTACATGATTGACATTGCCACTATGAGTTAGCTAATGGCCAATGTGTCATATAGTTGACATTATCGTTGTGAGGTGGCTAGTACCTAGTATACTATATTATTATAATTTTCTACAAAGATATGTATATAAAAAATATGAAAAAAATAAATATTATTGTATATAAAAGTATGATATTATAAATCAATAAATTATATTTTTATTAAAACAAAATAAATTAAAAAATAAATATGGTCTGACTATCTTGAGAGAGAATTAGAGTAATAGCAATAGCCAGCATAAGGTTTATTTAGTTAAATTAAAAACATCTTTCGATAAATAAAACCATATTAAGAAAAATATTGAAAGTAAAATAAAAAACTACATTTGATTATTATTTCTTATATAGATAATAGCATATTTTTGTTTTGATAGCATTTTGGTGATGCAAAAAATGTATTCATGAAGTTTGAACAAAAACTTATTTAGGGCAACCAAGCCACAATGAACAAAATTTTCAAATTTGTTTGGAAAAAGATTAGAGCACACCTTTAAGCAAATTGGCTTAATATGGTGAAGTTTTGGTTAAGTGGTATTGATTTGTGGGTATCTGGCACTATTAAAGGATGCTTGGTGATGAAAAATATAATGTGATTGATATTAAGATAGTATTATAGGATGTGATAATAACTCAACTTGGATTAGAGGTGACTTGGTTAAGATCAGTAGTGCTTTGATCAAGATTGACAACAACTCAATCATGATCGACAGTGATTTGGATGGGATCGATGGTAACTCAATCAAATTGATGGTGACTCAATTTAGATGATGAATCTGACAAGATCGACAACGAGTCGGTTGAATCGACGTCAAGTCAACTAGAAGTGCGACAAATCAACCAGGATTGGTCTCAAAATGCCCAAGATCGATGCCAAATTAGCTCAAGAACAATGGTGAATGAACTGAGAGAGCTCGAGCCTCCTCAGCTTGGCTCTAGTATGTGCCAATTTGCATGGGTCAATGTAGGTCACCTCAAGCGAGCATGAGCTAACTCAAGTAGAGTCGGTGATGGTCAAAGAGGATCGACAGAGGTTAGCAAGTATTGACATGTGTTAGCATAGATGGTGTGGGTCAATGTAGGTCGTAGTAGGACAAAAGTGGTCGACATGGATTGCTATGAAGTGGCAAACAGCTCGGGTCGACATGGATCGACTCAGGCAGTCAACCTCATGTAAGTCAACATAGGTGTACAGGTCGATGTGGTTCGACATAGGTTTCAATAGATCGATACTAGTTTGTGAGTTGTCATGAGTTAGCACAGGTTTGTGGGTCATAACAGGTCTATGTGGGCAGATTTATGCATCGTGAGCAACTTTTTAGAAAGTTGTGTTCAAACGTAGTTTTAAATCCCTAATATTACCTGGTTGCCAGTGCTTAGAAAGATGTGAGTTTCTCCTAAAATGAAGGAAATATGGTGAGGGATTTTGAGGCTCATTAAGCGACAAAGATGTGGGATCGACAAAAAAGGAAAAGAAATTAGTGAAGGTTCCAGTGAAGTCGAGATTGCAGATGGAGGAAGATGAAGCTTGGTCATCTTGCAATCGGTCTCTGACAATGACTACGAATGTTCTGACCATGTTAGAGGAGCTTCTCAAACTATTTTCATTTTTTTGCTCCTCTCTCTACTTCCACTTCCTTCAACCACCTTTGTAGTCGACGGGAAGAGGGATTTATTTATAGTGGTGCTTAACGAATGACACCAAGATCACATCAAATTTTCTCTTCTGTTCTTTAACCTGGCATGGTGGCTTTTCTCAGTAAAGTGCATTAGGTCTTTTGCATTATATTTTTTTGTGATATTCTTGCTTTTTAACATATCGTATTCCTCTTTTTATATTTAAGCATGAATGAGACTTTGATTGGTTACATCCATGGTTGATGTTTATGATTAGTTCCTACATATGATTATCCTAAATTATTTCTTATTTCGTATATTTATTTATTGTTATAGAGAATCTATTAAGCTAATGATGGTAAACCTAGCATTTCTTTGGCACAAGACATTCAAATAAATTAGAGCTCTAGAAAAAAAGAGGATTATGCATAAGAACAACTTAAAAGAAAAATTGGAACTATAAAGATTTGTAATAAAAGATTAATCTAAACAAATTTTTAATTAGTATTGTATATATATGTGAAAACTTTATATAATATTATAAGAAACCATTAAACCTATAACATATAGTTGTTTTGATGGTTTCAATTATTTATGATTTTTGGATTCACTTGTTTATAGTTAATAGTTATATATATAAATTACATGGTTGTCATATTATGGATATAACTATTATATTGAGATATTATAAATTAGAAGATAGACAAAATCTAAGAGAGATTTTATTCATTTGAATTTTAAAATTTGGAAGAAAAATAAGTTGAATATGTGGTGAAAAATAAGAGATGTCATATTTGTAGTATTAGAGCATAATTTAATTAGAAAAGAATTAGAGTATAAATTCAATCTAGAAAAGAAATAGAGTTTTGTGATGGAAAATAAATAGGGACATCACAAGTAGCTATGTTAAGAATTTGATCTTTGCACAATTTTGTCTTTACCTTTTGAGGGCTACAATACTTGTGACTAACTCTTCACTTTGTGCTAAAGTCTTCATAGATTCCCTCCAACTCTTGTATATACTTTTTTCTATTATTTCCTTTTACTCTATTGCACTTAGAAAAAGCTAATTGCTCAATTATTTTCCATAAAATCCTTCTTACATTTGATCTCAACCCTCTCTATATATGGACAACATCTTCTCATAGTTCTTAGTTATTCATCTTCTCTAGATGGCCATATCTTTTTAATCAAGTGACTCATCACTTTCATTTCTTCTTAATTTTGATGTTTTTCTTTCAATTGGACTATTCACATGGCCATTTACTTAATCATTCGCTAATTTTACTTTAAAAATATTTTAATTATACAATGTCATACTATATGATTCCCTTCACTTTATACAATATGATTCTTGATATTTATATAAGTTTGTCATTAGTTCTACTCATCGTATTTATATAATATATTAATTGTACTTGTATGATAACTTTTATTATGTATTTTTATTATGCAATAACAAATAATGTTCATATACAACACTCCTTTAACTTCATCATACATATTTGGTAGCTTTAGTCACACTTGTATGGTACATTATGCTATATATTCTTGTTCTATCATAACAGATGTTCATGTATGATGCTCCCTTAACTTGTTAATACTTATATGGTATCTTAATCACATATGTACGATTCTTTTTATTCATTTAGCTCAATTATTCTCATGACATCATACTATATGGTATCTATTATCACAATTATTTGATTAGTATCATTTCTAAAAGAATCATACTTATATAATTGTTCTAATCATATTATAAAATGCGTTATCTATTATTCATTCCATCTTAGTTAAATTTTTTTGCTCTTTTTTTATCACTTGTATGATATCTAACATCGTTCCCTATGACCTAAATCTTCTATCTTTTTCTCTTATACTCATTTGTGACCCTTATGGTGATTCACTCAACAACACTTAATGGTATACGTATGATGCTCCAAATTTTATTGTTTGATACTCTTCAACTTATTTAGTTTGGTTAAATCTTCTACTGTACTATATGATTTACTTGATCATATTGTGTGATGATCATACAAAAATTACAACTTTCATAAAAAATTTAAAAAAATATATTAAATATAAAAATTAACTTAGAAATAGTTTTATTTTGTAATTTAGAATGTTATGATTTTTCCTTTGTTAGAAAAATTTTATCCTCAAAATTTAGAATGTAAAGGGGTATTTTTTCATCATTTCCTCTTCCAATTCCCAATTGGCCTCTTTTTCTTGTCTATAACATATTTACCATCAAAATTCTACATTTTTTAGTTTCTTACTTCCTTTGCTAAAAACTTTATTGATTTTTCTTCATGAAGCTCTATCAGACTTGTTCGTAATACTATTTTATAAGCACTTCATCTACCCTTCTAAGAATTTGGAAAGGTCTATTGTACCTTGGTTTGAGCATTCCTCCTTGATTGAATCTAGTAACTATTTTCATAGGACTTACCTTAATAAAGACTTGATCTCATTTAGGAAATTTAACATTCTTGTGTTGGGAATCGTAGTATTTGTTTTGTTGATCATAGGCTTTTAATATAGTTTTTCTTAACTTCTTCACATTTTATGTTATTTTAGAATAATAATTAGCTCAACAAGTGGCTTCTCACTCTCTCTATATAAGCATATACGTGATTGACATCTTATTCAATATAATACTTCAAATGATGCAGTATTGATACATGATTGATAATTATTATTATATGAAAAATTAGGACTTGTGATTCCCAACTTTCTTTGAAATCCAAAACACCTAGCCTCAACATGTTTTCTAACATTTTAATTATTCATTCAGTTTGTTTATCTATTTTGTATAAAAGGTCATATTAAATTTTGATTGAGTGTCAAAAGCTTCTTATATTTTCTACAAAAATTATTAGATAAACTTGAAATCTATGTCATATATTATTATCTTTGGCACTCTGTATAACCTTACTATATGTTCTAAATATAGTTGTACCAATTGTTTTGCTATATAATTTGTCTTAATAGGTAAAGAATAGTTGATTTTGTTAATTAGTCAACTACAACCTAAATAACACCTATTTTTTATTTTTCCTTCATAAGCCAACAATAAAATCCATGAAACTTCTCTCCTACTTCTACTTTGGTTTAGTAATCTTATTACTATCTTCCTCATCACATACTTTATTTTTTAATTTAATTCATTTCTTTCTCTTAAACCCTTGTTTTCTCTTAAATTTTAGAATTCAAATAGATAGAATCTTCTTTAAATTTTATTCATTTTCTAATTTATAGATATATCAATAACTAATTATATATTTACTTTTATATTTTAGAAAGCTTAAATTTTTATGATATTGACTTGTTTTACGAGACAATTCAATTTATACTTGATTATATGATTAAGGATGTTACGATTGGTTTAAGATGTGTAGACTTCTATTATATTTTTTATGTTCACTTTAATTTGTTGGTATATCAAGCATTTGCTCATTGTCACTTGAATATCTTTTTTCGTTATTGACCCTTAAAATTTAACTTTCATATCTTGATACATCTTGGTCATGCAAAGATGTATCAAATATTAGGATCCATGCACTTGTAATAATTTTCATCATGTTTTCTCCTAATTAGGAATATAAAATCTATTCTTATAGTATGAAAGGCCATTTTCTTAATTGAGGTAAAAATTTATTTCCTACTCTTCAAAAATTTTGGATTTAACCTTTTATACCTCTTCATCTTGAACTTGAAACTCTTTCAAAACTTTAAGCCATTTTGCTAGTATTGTGACTTCTCGAAAACTTCTCTTATTTGCTACCAACATAACATTAAGATGCAACATGTTCATCTCAATACATAATTGTGCTTCTTTCATTATAAAGTTACAAGTGTTTAAACTTGTCATTCTTCTTAATTCATCTACAACCATTGACATTTCCTAAGTGATAAATAATTTCAATAGCATAATCATTTGTCCATTTCAACCAATGCTTTTGTCTTGGAATTAGTTCCTTTTGTGTGATGATGATTTTTAGGTTATAATGGTTAAAAAAGATTTGAGCCTTCACTTCAAACAAGTAATGCATCCATATTTTTAAAGCAAAAATGATAGCCATCAACTCCAAGTCATTCATTGGGTAATTCTTCTCATGAGGTCTTAGTTTTCAAGAAACATAAGCTATAACTTTTCTATAATGCATTGATATAGGCCTGACACTTGAAATCATGCATCTATATAAATCTAAATATCTCCATCTTAAAGTAGCATAATTAAATTGGTGTGGTTGTCAATTTCTATTTTAATGTTTGAAAGCTATCTTTGCATTTTTATCTCAAATGAAATGAACTATTTTTTGGGTAAATTTTGTCAACGGTGAAGTAATTAGAGAAATCCTTTCATAAACGTCTGATAACATCCAACAAGACCCAAAAAAAACTCCAAATTTTGATGATATTTGCAGGCCTGTGCCAATTTTTTATTTTTACCATTGACCCTTTGACACCTATGACATACAATGAAAGTGAAATTCTTTTTAACTAAAAAAACACTTGGAGAGTTTAGAAAAAAAGTTATTGTTGCTTCTATCATTATAATACCATTTTAAGATATCAAATATACTTATATTTACTTCTAAAATAGATTAAAATATTATTAATAAACACTATTATGAAGTCATGCAACCATTGCTTGAATATTCTATTCATGAGGTTTATAAAAGTAAGTGGTGCATTTACTAACCATAATGGGAGTACAAGAAACTCAAAATTACTATATTTGTTTCTAAATATTATTTTCTAAGTATCTTCTTCTCAAATATTTAATTAATAATTTCCAGATATTAATTCAATCTTTGAAAATATATTTGTCCCCTAAAGTTAATCGAATAATTTATCTATCTAAGATAATATGTGTTTATTCTTGATGATTACTCTATTTAGTTTCTATTATTTAGTACGTTTCTAATATTTAGTACACATTTGAAGATTGTTATACTTCTTCATGGTGAATAATATCAATGCTCCCCAAGGTGAAACATTCGGTCTGATAAACCCCTTACCGAGAAGTTGTTGTAATTGGCTCTGAATCCCTTGTATCTTTATCAGTGTCATTTGATATGGTGTTGTGGAGATAGGTTCTATACTATGAATCAATTCAATGGCAAATTTAATGTCCTAATTTGATGACAACCCATGTAAGACATTAAAAAAATCTACAAATATTTACAAACCATAGGTATGTCATATAATTGTGATTTTGGTTGTGATGTGCATTGTATAGGTTCTAAGTAACACTTACATATTTTTGGATTAGCTTCTTATCTTTCATTGTGGATGTACTAAGTATCTTTCTTTTTTTCTCTAAGTAAACTAATTTTCAACCATCTTTTGATCTAATAGTCATCTTCTCCTTTCAATAATAAATTGTTACTTTATGTATCATAAGTCAATCCATCCCTAATATTATATCAATTCCATGATATCAACTAAAATTAATTTGGAATGGAATGAAATTTCTTTTATTTTCATATTCTTAAATATATATTTATTTGTTGTAATTGTTTTCCAGTAAGTAAAATGACAATTAAAGGGTTTTATAGTTGTTACTATTTAATCATTGTTTCTTTGAGTATACGTATAGATATAGAAGAATATAATGCATAATAATCAAATAAAACAAGCATATGTTTATTTAAAAATTATAAAGTACTTGTGATCACTTCAGGTGATGCTAGAGTTTTGACTTGGTTAATGACATAAATTCATTGTTGTGCCACCTATGGTTGCAAATGAGTCCAACCTCTTTCTATATTGTTATTATTCTTGTAAGTATGCAAATGTCCTTGTATAATCTCTCTCCCATTTGATTGGTTTTGTTCTTGTGGGCATTCTTTCGCACAAAGTTTCCATAATTGAACCATTTGAGTCCTTTAATTTTACATTTTCCTTTTTGAAATTTACCACACTTGGCATTATGGTATTTTTTTAGTATCCTTGTTTAAGGATTATCTTCTTATTTTACTATTCTTTTTGTTTCTTTGTGGCAAAAAACTCCCTTTCTTCTTCTTTGTTGCCCTTCTCAATTCGATAAGTTTAAGGTCTTGTTCAGCTCATTAAGCTACTTTCACCAATTTTTGGTAGGAATCAAACGCTAATGTTGTTAGTATGTTTTACATCTTTCAAGCCTTCTTGAAAGAGATAATATTTTTTGTTGTTAGATTCCACTATTTTTGAAGCATAATTTAATAAACATTGAAAATGTTTTTTCATATTCATTAATAGTGAGGTTACTTAGCCTTACTAGTTCATATTACATTTTGTCTTTATCTAATTCTAGAACATATCATTTGGGAAATGTATGACAAAAGTCCCTCTAAATTAGCTATATTAGGTTTGTTCTAAACAAAATTCTTCTTTATCCTTTCTACCAATGTGCAATAGCATTATCTTATACCAATATGGTTAATGGTACCCTACAATGTCATTCTATCAAACAACATGTCAAATCTTTAAAGCTAATCTTCAACTTGGAATAGAGTCATATTATCCCCTAGATGTGGTGGTTATAACATGAAGAATTGTTCCATTAGCATGGAATGCATTTGCTTTTTTCATGTTCAGTAGGTGCCTCCCTCCTTGACTACACCCCATATGCTCTTTTCTTTCCATTACTATCATTTATAGTTGAGGAATAAAGTGTCTTTGGGTTATTTGAGCTATTTACTTCTTCAAGATCATTGAGGTTTCTTTATGCAATTTTTGCATAATTTATCATGTATCCCATAACTTAAAATTTTAATAATATAAAAGTAATAAAACAAATGTAAAATTATAACATTCACCAAATGTCCTTCTCCATCAAGTATTATACTCGTACGATCAATATGATCAACTGGCATAATGAATATCAAATAATCAACAATATGTAATTAGTGGTATGCATACAATATAATTTACTATATTGTACTTAAACTATATATTTAAAGCATAAGTCATCATGCTATCAAGCACAAATGATTGTGTTGTTGAATGTGACAAACTTATAAATTCTTATGTATATTATTCAAAGTAATTATATTATACTTGTATGATCCATGTCATCATCATTTATGAAGCGTTTACAACTAGGGAATTGAAACAATAAACAAAGAGCAACTGTTAAGCATATAATATAATGTTCATTATTGCACTTCTGCACTACATTCTCAATAGCAAATATCAACAAATAGGACTAACACTCATTGAGAAGATCAATAAAATTTGTTCATCACCTTAATATGATACACTGATTATATTTGAATGAATGAAAACTAATACTATAATAACTAATTTAATCTCTTTGGAAATAACATTCTTAGTCATTGCACTTAACATATTATACAATTGACTTAATATATGATATCTTCCCTTTTTAAACACTCAATAAATTTTTCTCCAATCAATTTTGAACTCACTCAAATCATTAAAAATCAAACTTCCATTTGATATAATAGTTAAACACTTGCAAATTCTCACATAAACTTAGTTAAATTAGTAGAAAAACAAAATTCTATTTCTTTTCAAGGAGTTTCTTAGTTTCCTAGCAATAATTGTAGGTTTCCCTTGGATCTTCCCTACTTTAGTTATCTCTTCACATCCTCTATTGATTATAACAATAGCAACATAATTTTTTCTTACTCTTTGTTCTTTTTTCTCTCTTTTTATCTATTTCCTCTTTCTCTCATTATTTTGATTCCTTTGCACTTCATCTAAGCTTACCACCTCTCATCTCCTTTGTCCAAACATTTTCCTCTATCTTTATTAAATTATTAAAATTACTAATATATCTTTAGAAAATCACAAAATGATATTTTTATTCTTCTCTTTAAAAAACCATAACTAAATATATAAACATCCAAAAATTTTAAAACTTATCACCAGTTGATTCTTCCCAAATAACTCATTTTAATTATATTTCAAACAAAATTTTTACTTGATTTGAAAACCTCATGCTTTCTCAAAATAATATTTAAATAATAATATTTTATTCAGTAATAATAATATTTTAGAGATTTGACTTAATTGTATTAAGATACACAAACATATATCCATATTAGTTAAATATTAATATTTATAATATATTATATAAGACACAATTTTAGGGTTTTATTGTTGTAATCTTTGGAATAAATCAAATAAGCTTTCATACTAAATTAATGAAAAAAATGAAAAGAGAGAAACTTCTATAATTGAATCTCAATTTAATCTAATACCAAAAAAGAAGGAGAATATGACATGATGAAATATTGTAGAAAGATCTTACTTGAAAGATGTTAACAATGAGAATGTTAGTGAAGATAAAAGTAAATCTAAATTATAACTTGGATATCTTAGGACTTCAACTCCTAGATCCTAATATGGCAATGTAAACACATACATGTTTCAATAAAAAGATGATACCAAAAAATTTTCATTCAATGATACACTTTAAATAAATTATAATATTAATCTTAAACTCAAAATAAAATTAACAAAAGTAACCACAGTTTCAATCAAAAGATGATACCAAGAAATTTTCATTCAATGATATAATTTAAATAAATTATAATATTAATCTTAAACTCAAAACAAAATTAACAAAAATATCTTCTTAATAAAAATACTAAAATAATAAAATAGATTGAAAATAATAAAAATATCATAATAATTTATAAGCAAATCATTATAATCTATAATAAACTAAAAATGAGAATAAATAGGAAAATTCTTACATGACTCATTTGATTAGTTTATTATTGTCCACTTGACATAGCTTGTTTGGCATCATCTTCTTTAACCTATACTTAAGCTTAATTATAAAGAGACCCTTAGGGCATAGTTAGAGTAAGACAATTAACGTAGCTCAATAACTTAATACTCTTAAGAGAAGGGAACTTTTAGCTTGCTCCTTTGTTTTTCTTCAAACTCCTCTAACTCTTCTTTAGTCACTTTTTTGGCTTTTTTTCTTTTTTGGATTTTTTTTCTTTTTGACTTACTTTTATATAACTTTTTGTAATCTTTTCTATTAAGAATTTTCTATTAAGTAAATACTTGATAAAACCCTTAAACATAATTTCTCCATCAACATATTTCAAATCATCTTTTCTTCACAAATGCCACATCTTATGCTCTTCCCTACCATTCCAAACCCTTTTCTAGCTTAACAAATACCTCAAACTCCTTTTAATGCCCTCAACCTTGTCTTCTTGTCATAAATTTCAAACCCTTCCATATTTATATTTCCTTGTTGCTCTTATTCCTTCATATGCCTCTCCATCTTTTCTTCTACCTAACTTAATCTTATATTATATGCATATAATTCTCATGTTCATTCTCCATTTGATATTTTCTTTTCCTTCTACTTTCATATTTTAACATATTTTGTGCTTTATTTTTCATAAGGGGAAGGTTTTCAAGAACCTCTCTTCATTTATCTTTCTTTTATCATATTTTTTTCGAAGTAAATCAACTTTTTTCTTCAATGACGATAAAAGTTGGCCAAATCTTATTGATGAGAAAAAGGAAGATAAAAAATATGGTCATGTATTAGTTCAATGCTAGGTTTCGAAAAAGGTGTATGAACTAAGCATTTTTTCAGTTTTGATTTTAGATTTGAAATTAAGGAATAGTTTTGTATTTGTAATATAATTTTGAAGGAAGTTATGATTTTGGTAAATTCTATAAAAAAAAAAGAATTCATTTATTCTCTTAGTTTTTGAATTTGCATGAATTTTTTTTTCCAAAAGATTGTTACTCTAAAGAAATTAAAAATATGATATTGATAATACATCAATTTTTTAAGTAAAATAAAGAAATAATAAAATTGAATACATAAGTTATTTTAGGACACCATTTTCCTATACTTTTGCATTGCATGAGTTACTTGAAAACAGAGTCTAAGACTTTTAAAACTTGACTGATTTGAATAAATTTAAGAAATTTATGTCTTAATTATATAGGTTGTAAGATCTGATTTCACATACTATAAATTTACAATAAGTGGTCACATGTTGTTGACTATATTCCTCGCCACTCAACAGTCCTCTAATATCACATTTGACCACTGTCATTTGCTTGCTACTACCATTGCCCAATTCATGCCACATATTTCCAATCACTTTTATAGTTGTCAATTACTATTAGACTCTATTACCACCAATTGTAGTTAGATACCCTCTTTATTTATTAGCGTCAACTTTTATCTTTATTGGTTCCCATTGATAGTCATCCCCATCACCTGGCATGCACTGATGCATCGCTTGTTGATGCCACTGCCAACATTCATCACTTGCATAAGTCGTTCACTAATCACCTCTAACCACTGTTTGCATAATCTATCATTATCATTCGTTAACCACTAACCATCACAAGAAATATAATCAATAATCTCATTCTTGATGTGATGACTAATAAATTATAACAAGCAAAACAATTTTTAAAATAGGTTACAATTAATTATTTTAAGTAAAATAAAATGCTAACAATTTTATAAATTTGGAAAGTTATGATTATAATTCATTAAAAAAGGGTAAAAATGGAAGGAATATAGTGTACATTTGAGCTTGTGAGGGATCCAAAAGTTAATCATGTTTAGATAATTAATTAACAGGGTAAAGTAGCCCTATTTGGCTGTGATGAACACTGCCATCCCATTGTGGGCTCTTTAGGAATGATGTTTTGTTTCTTTATGGGGAATCATTATACTCTTCTTTTCATTTTTTTTTCTTACGTAAAGCAAACTTCCTTGCAAAAAATTCAAGGTTGACAGCAAGCAAGCGTGTTTCTCTCTCTAAAGCATCCCAAGTTATGATTTGCACAAAAAATATATATACTTAAAGATGTTTGTAGGGTTAATTTGATCCTTTTTTTAATTTAAGAAATGTGATTCTAAAAATAATAATTAGCCTATATTTTTTTATTTAAGAGACAAAATTCAATATTTTGAATTTCTATTAGATTTGTAAATTTAATCAAAATATTAATTTTATTTTTAAAATTTGGTGTTTGAGATACACAAAACCAAATATATTAATATTGCTACAAAACATCCTTATTCAGTTTTTTTCTAGAGTGCATTACTCCCCATTGTGTGAAGAGTACAACTATTATTAAATATTATATTAATTGATTAAAAATAAATTTAAAAAATTATCATTGCGTGATATTTAAAAGATTATTTATTTGATAAATATATTATTGAAAACTTTAATAAATGATTGATATTATAAAACATCTAAATCGTTTCTAACTTTATTTATAAAAGAATAAACATAATTTTTAATAGTATTTACAGATATTTTTTTATTAAAAACATAACTAATAATTTTGTTTCTAAAACTGTGACAATTTCCATCACAAGCTGTATATGACAAGGGTTTATGGGACAATGTTTACGATGGACTTTTTTCATTGTAAATGACGTTTTATAACTAATGTTGAGCCATCTAAGATGAAATGTTTCATTGTAGATAGCTTAGTTTCTTTACAATGCACCTTCATTCATAAGACTAGCAATTGGTAATTTGATAAATCTATTATCAATGATTAATATTATAAAACATCTAAATCATTTTTAACTTTATTTATAAAACAATAAAACATAATTTTTAAGACTATTTGGAAAAATAAAAGAAATTGCTTTAATTATATTATTTTTTATTAAAAACCTATGCTTTGAAGTGCATTATTATAAAGAAATAGTTGATGAAAAATTGATAAAAAAAAAAAATTTAAAGTTGTCACAATTTTCATCATAAATAATTTTGGTTTTAAAATTGTTGTAATTTCTATAACAAGATTTATGAGACAAGGGTTTATGGGACTCTGATTATAATGGATTTTTTCAATGTAAATGGTGTTTTGTGACTAATGTCGAGCCATCTGTGACCAAATGTTTTATTACAAATAACTTAGTTTTTAACAATACATCTTTTATTCATAACACTAACAATTGGCAATTTAATAACAATCTTTATCTCAGCATAATTTTTCTCATTGCCCAAAAACTTTTTCTATTTAGCAATGTTGGTCGATCACAATACTCTCTTTTTTCTTATGACCAAACCATCAAGTAAAAATCTTTGGGACACTAGAGTTAAAGTGTATATCTCGAAATTTTATCTTGTATAACATATTATAATTATTAAGCATAACATGATATAGATCTAAATATAACTATTTTAATGAAATAATATTAATAATTTGAAATATAATTAATATTAGTCAAAACATTTTATTTTAATATTATCTTAAAAAGTGTGCATGTTATTAAATAAAATAGAACATTTATTTAAGTATATTATTAGAAAAAATTGTTTGAGATAAATTAAATTGTTAGTTTATAATTTTTGAAAATCTAAATCATTAATTATAAATTTTTAATATAAATACGTAACATCCTGAATTTTAATTTCATTATAAAATTCATTTAAGTTCAATAAGATGCACTTAATAAGTTAAATATTTTAATTATGTTAGTTTGATATTTTGAAGTCAAGATTTTAGTTGAAAAACAAATTAAAAATCTTATGTGACATGTCTCATAATGTATACAACTAAGTAAATATTTTTAATTTTAGAATAAAAATATTTTTGGATAATGCTCTCCAACACAAGCCTAATGTTATTCTTTCATTTCAATCAAAATTTTGAATTATGATAATTTTTTAAAATTTCTTAGTTAAAATAAGAAAAAAAGATCGATTATAACTAAAAACATTCAACCCTTATCCTTTTGCGAGCCTAACTACTTGCATTTAGATATTTCTTCTTTCTCTTATTTACAAGAACCAAGAAATCCTAATTTCTTCTTTCTTTCCTTGTTATATATGCAAAAGAAAACCTCATTTACTCAACCTCTTTCTTCTTCGACCAACTATCAATAAATGATTTTGAACTCTTTAAGCTCCTTAAAGTATACAAGGAAGAAAACCTCATTTCTTCTTTGTATTTATGATTTATTTAGCGAGCTCCGTTAAGGCTAATTCTCTATACTATAATAGCCCATAATTTTATCATGCTTAATATACTATATATTAAAATAATATTAAAATATTTAGGTAGTTAAATCTTGTGTAAAGAAGAAAATCACAAGGAATAAGAATGAGATCAACAAGAAAGAGACTAGAACAAGTTGCTACAGCTTAGAATGAAGTATGGAATCAAAAGGAAGAGGAGAAGAGAGGTTATAAGAAGAGAAACACAAATGAGACAAGGAACAACTCTAAATAATATGCTGGATGCAATTAGCATATGGATGGCTTTATGTTCATTGGAGCCTCTCCAAAGATACCATCAAACAATGTGCTCTATGCTCAATAAGATGCTTATAAGAATAGTGCAATGGGCCAGAAAAAATGAAAGAATAACCAATATGGAGTTGACCATGAGTAATTTATTACAAATATGAGCACAATATCTACAAGAGAAAGTGAATTATACAAATTTAAACTTAATCAAATTCAATCACAAGTTAAAAATGCTTGTCTTCTCAATCCAATTTAATATCTCAAATATTCTCAATTCAATTCAAATTCAATTATAATATAAATGCAACCAAAGATTCAAGCAAATCAAATACTTTTATTATAAAATATACTTGTCATAATTAAATAACATAATAATATACTAGCATAATTCTTTTTATTTCTTAATATAAAATCAAAATCAAATTTTAACAATTCAATTGAGATTGTTTTAAGCCAAACCAAATAATGTCATAGTGAGAATCGCTTGTTAATCTTAATTCCTCTTTCAATAAGTTAGTTTTAAAAAAATTATCTAGCTTTGAAGAATCTTTATGTGATAGAGTAAGTAAAATAACATATATGATGTAATCTATATGACTAATAACTTATTATCTTAATTATTCTTGGTGATGTTTTACAAAATATTAATTCATTTATTAAAACCTCTTTGTGGTACTAATATTTGTTATGAAGTGACAAAACATATAAAAATGTAATGTAAATAAAAGGGGCACATAAGATTTTTAGGTGTTCTGACAAAATCTATAACTATATTTACCTCAAGTCAACCTAATCAGACTTTACTAAAAATTTTACTCTCATTTGTAGTAACAAATAGGGGTAAAACTTGACAAAGTCACTCCCTTCTTACTCATAGTAAGGTAATAATCGATCTAATACAAATCCATTCAATTTTTATCATAATTTGGTAAATGTCAACCTTAACAAAAAATAGTATAAAACAACTTACATAATTGTTACAACATTTATAAAAAAAGTAATATAATAAAACCTTTTACCATTTATAAAGATAATGATACGACACAATAACTAAAAGCTATGGAAGAATGATACTAAGTTAATATGTAAATTTTAATAAAATGATAGAATAGAAGTTATAACTAAAACATTGAATACATCAATAGAACTAATAAGAAGAAGAATGATATCATAGAGAAAACCATAACCTGTAGTATTATTCTTTTCAAACTTTTAAAAGATTTAGGAATTTGTTTATTAGTCTAGTCTTTCTTGAAATCACTTTTATTTATATGAATTAAAAGAATTTATATAAATCAAAAACTTTTAACAACTAAAATCTCATTCTTAAAAAGATTGATACTTTAATACAATGATAGAATAAAAAAATGCAAGTAAAGAACTAAATACATCAATGGTAGCAACATGATAAGAGATGTTATCACAAAGAAAACCACAACCTACAGCCTTACTCCTTTCTTACTTCTAAAAGATTTAACAATTTGTTCATTAGCCTATTCTTTCTCAAAACTACTTTTATTTATATAAATAAAAAGAGTTTATATAAATCAAGAACTTCTAATATCTAAAATCTCATCCTTGAAAAGATTCAATTAGCCATTATGCTTTCAAAATGATTATATTACACTTAGATCACCCACATAACGTCTCTGTCTGTTCAATTCATTTTTTCATCTCTTAAGGTATCATATTGATATGATGAGCAAATCATACGATATGACTAGAATAAATCTCCAATTCCAAATTCTAAGCTTTAGGAAAAAAATATATGATGTCGAGTCATGATGTATAATTAGTTACTTGAGAATCTCACAGTGCTAATAAGAAATGGTAGTATTGGTACAAAAATGGATAATACTAATACGATATTAATCAATCTAATAAATGACTAATTCTACAAACCAAACTCGTGTCAATATTTATCTTACTAGTATGACAAAAGTATTGTATTAGTATGACAAAAATCTATCCAAAATTTTTTTAACTGCTAAGCTAGGTCAAACGTAGATTGATCATAATTTTATAAAACTTATAATATACTTATATGAAAATACATATTTCAGTTCAGTTAACTTGATCATACTTATACAACTATAAGATTGTATAAGTACAGCATATTCAGCTCATTCAAGACTTAATGTACTCATTTGATATTGAGTATATAATTATACATCAATGGATTCAAATTTAATAAGATCATAGTAGTACGACATATGCATCATACTAATATGTCAATATTAAACTCTAATAACAACTTCATGTTAGAGTCTTTAAACAAGAAAAGTTTCATACATGTACGACTTATAGAATATTCAAATTAATTAAGATCATATATAGTTAAAAAAAGGATTATCCTAATATGACTAGGTCGTTAAGAATGAAAGATTGATTTTACAAATACAATAAACTCATCATACTTATATGACACTATAATTTTAAAATAAATACTTAATCACTTGACTTGATCCTTGTTCAATCTACCCATAATTGAATCGTATTATACAAAATATGGCATCTTATTATGTGGATGGATGCCAACTTTATTTATGTATACAAGTAAAGGTCATTTTGATATGGATATTCAATACTATTAAATAGAAAAGATAATAATCATAAAAAGCATGACTTTAATGAATAAAATATATGAAAATTTTGAAATGAATTAATAAATATGAAGAAAGATATTTGCATATAGTTTTTATTCTTGTATCTTAGGTATCTGTTGTCATGTTTCTTCTTAGATTTGATTTTATTTTAGTTTATTATGTTTTTATTTTATTATCTTATGAATTTATTTACTAATCAATATAATATCTAACTATTTTGTATATTACAAATTATATTTTTATTATATATAGAGATAAAGATTATGAAGAAATGAATAGGAGTCGTACTCATCATATAGTTTAATAAATAGAACCTTGATGTGCTGATTGTATTCTATTAAGTTTATAAGGATTATGTTATAGTTTTTTGATAGTTTCACATTAAATATATGTATATATATGAATTGACATAGGATATTTATGTTATGAATTATTTGGATCTTTGTTTTAGAGGTTTTAAATATAGTTAAGTATTTGGCTTTAAAATATATGTTTTTTAAGATTTGAAATATTTAGGATTTTGTCTTACTAGTCCTCACCTAGAAAATAACTATCTTTAGTTTTTAATTATTTATTCTTATTATTAATGTATTATGCAAGTAGATTAGGTGGAGTCTTATTATAGATAGTGTGGATTTATTGCTTAGTCTGGTTAAAAAATTTAGTCACCTTATAAAGATGATATGCTTAAGATATTGTAGTTTGGTCTAACTTGAAGTAATGGTTTTGTATTTGCTCCATATCCATGATCCAATAATTAACAAAAAAAAAAGAATTTTTACAAAATCAATGTCAATTTATAACTAAATATGAAGTGATGTCTTCCTTAAAAGAAGAAATGCAAAGGGAATTCATGATAAATAGTGGCTCACAAAATCCACTATTGTGAATCCTCTAATGTTCAAGATAGGGATTAAAAAAATGGAAGTATCACAAAAAAGTGCAAGCTTTGGATTCTCTAGAAATTTGTTGTTTGTTTCATCTTGGTTTTTTTGTTGACATTTAGAAGATATCATTCATCATGTGTCTCTCATAATTATATTACAATTTGATTTATTTTCATATATATTGGCATGTTTATAAATAATTTTTATATGTCACATATGTCTGAGTCAAATATCGAAAAAGATGAATTAATCATATTTTATACTTCTCATCACTAAGCTATGTTTAATGGCTTATGAAGTCTATCTTCTACTATAATGAGCTATAGATAGATGGTAGCTACGAGATTTGCACGAGTGTTCTTCAAAGTCTCAGGTAAACACGATTATATCCAAAGTACATAAATGGATTAAATCTTATGATTAATGTTTATAGCCCAAGAATTTTTTCTTATTTTAGTTCATTAATTGTTCACCTTTCACATCAAGCTCCACCCTGCTCACAATTTTGCAAACTCTTGAATATAAATACACCCCCAAACTCAAAATTCTCAAATCACACGCGAGCTCTGAGCTCTCTTGCCCCCACAGAATCAATCACACAAGGCAAATGGGCGCTCTTGATTACCTCTCCAACTTTTGCAGCATGGCAGACACTAAGGATGCACTAAAGAGGAAGAAAAGGAAACCATTACAGGTGCAAGCAAACTCTGGCTCCTTATTTCTAGTTACAGCTTTAAAGCAACTTTACCTACTCTTGTTCTGGCCTTTGGGTTCCATCAGACTGTGGAAATCAAGGTGAAGATGGATTGTGATGGCTGCGAAAGAAGAGTAAAAGATGCCGTTAACTCCATCAAAGGTTTAATTTTTCTAATTAAGAACTGCTCCAGTTGGTGAGCTGATTCTTATTTATAAACTATGGTTTCTTCTTCAGGTGTTACTTCAGTGAATGTTAGCCGAAAGCAGAGCAGGGTAACTGTGACTGGTTTTGTGGAGCCTGGCAAAGTTCTAAATAGAGTGAAGAGTACAGGGAAGAGGGCAGAGTTCTGGCCTTACGTCCCTTATAACCTTGTGGCCTACCCTTATGTTGCTCAGGCCTATGACAAGAGGGCACCCGCTGGGTACGTTCGCAGAGCAGCTCAGGCCTTTGCTGACCCAAACGCACCTGAGGAACGCTATGCTTCCATGTTTAGTGAAGACAACCCAAACGCTTGCTCCATTATGTGAGCTCTGCAAGATGGTAGCGTGTTAATGGTTGCTGTGTTTAGAGCTTCGTTTGCTTGTAAGATGGCTTCTGATGTCTACAGTTTATGATCTGGAGTAGAAATGAATGTTGTATTATGCTACTTTTAGTGTTTAATCGATATAATTATGGATGAAGCATTTGAAGCATTCTTAAGTTTTCTTCTTTTTTGAACATTGAAACAAAACATTGTTTTATATGCAACAATATCATGGGCATGACAACTATAAAGATCCGGGTGCTTCAAGAGGTTATTTTTGCTGGGCATTAACTCTTACCTGTCTACTCCAGCATTTAGTTAAGAACAACTCTTTTTTCTGCTATACTTAGAATCTATGATCTTCCTGTCTCGGTGGATGACTACAACCCAATATCTTTGTCTGTTTCTATTAAGCTCTAAAGCTTTAGAGACTATAAAGTCACCCATGTTGTTGCCAATCATCCATCAAATTTTAATATGATACAAACTTAATGTTGATTTGTTGGGTATCAATATAAAGATATATTAGTCCTAATCTTAATACTATATTTTTCTTTGTCTTAACAAATAGTATCATAGCAATAGGAGTTTTAAATTGATTAATAACATTTATAAAAAATTGAAAACTTTTGATTTGTTTGGATTTCATCGAATTTTTTGTGTCATAAAGTTGCTTCTCTAAAAAGTATCCAAAATCAAGCTAGAGAACATTGCATCTTCTTTGTGGCTACTTTTATTATACAAAGACCTTTATACCCAATAACGTGATGCGCTTGAAAGTTGAAAGTTAATCAAAATAATGACAAATTCATTTATGTTTCGGTGCAATTAAGCTTAGGTCTTATGCGAGACGCATTCAACCAGTTGTGTTCATGTCAATGGAAATAGCGATGAATAATCTCAATGATAACAAAGTTGCAAAGTATTTTGAGAACATATTCCTTTAAAAGTTGGTGCCCATTAATTAAAGATAAGTCTCGGATTCATTTCTTTTTTTAAAAAAAAATATTCCTTTATATTTCTCCTTTGTCGTAATTTCTATAACATGTGCTGCATACAAATAATGCACAAAACGAACACTTTAAAAGAAAATTAAATGAATTATCACACAATGCCAAAAAGCACATGATGTGAACAGTGAAGGGAAAGAGACTTGCAAATCCCATGCATGGCATTGCGTTTTAAACGCATTTCTGGTGACTAATTAATGGGCAATCATGGACTCAACGGGCGTGCCTGGGTTTGCAGGCTTCATTATTTGGAGAACAAGTGACGGTCGCTCTCAGAAACCGAAAGTAAATCAAATGCCTGCGTTTGGCGTCGATAGCGCGGCGGTATTGCTTGGTTGAGTGCTGCCGCGGCGCGGTTAAAAAAATGGGCAGTGGGAGGATTCGGATAAAGATTGGTGGAAAAGAAAGCTTTCTTCCTATATTACAGGTCTTTAAGCAACCACTCCACCTTTAGCTGCATAATAAAAAAAAGGTTGGGCAATAATAGAGAACATAACACCTATACATCATTAAGCTAATGTTTGAGCATTATTATTAACTTCTAAATTACCTTTTTTTTTTTCTCTTATAGGAGACAGAGAAGCCTAGTATCATTGTCTATTTAATATAGGACTAAAATACAGCCTATATTGTCTTGTATGAAGCCTAGAAATAATCACTAAAACTAAAAAGGTTACACAGAGTCTAGGATGAACAAAACTCCTATCAACTTGGGGGTAAGGGTAAGCACACATCTTATACTTAACTTTCATCAAGATGGCACACTAAAAAGACAATTACAAAATAGAGAAAATTCATTACCTTTGTTTGGAGATGCATAATTTAAAAGTACTAATAAGTTGGAAAGA
The DNA here is from genome assembly GCA_023846275.1 of Vanilla planifolia. NCBI lineage: Eukaryota > Viridiplantae > Streptophyta > Magnoliopsida > Asparagales > Orchidaceae > Vanilla > Vanilla planifolia. Next base: position 10,914,557 of record CM043866.1, on the reverse strand, counting down.
GATATTACAAAATTAATTTTTTTTTTTTTGAATATATCGATGAAATAAATGTGTTTGAATATTTTAGACATGCACTTGAAGAAACTATATCATGTTGTAATAACAATTTTTTTAAAAGTTCTATGCGGAAGCAATGAGTAATATGATTATAATTTATTTTGATAATTTTAATGAAATTATAGTGAAAAAAGATGTAATGAAGATGATAAGATTTGTTCGTGTGATTGTAATACACTGGTTTTTAGTCGACCACATTCAAATGAAATTTTTAAATTTATTAATGCTTCAATGATAATATGAGATTTTTAATTTTAGTAATGGTTTTGTGTGAGGTTTGTCATCAACGTTGTTTTGTTTGAGAGAATGTGATCAAAGATAGATTTGTGAGTTTTGAATATGAAAGCAAAAATAGTGTATAAAAAGAACTTGAGAGCATCTAATATTACCCTTCAGAACATGTCTAAAAAAAGTTAAATAACCTTAAAATAAAATACAAACTTTTCAAAATAAGACCAATCATGCGGCATATATCCCAATTCTTATGAGATAAATCATGCGGCATAAAATAAAGCATTTGGGCTACTCTAAAAGTTGCCCAACTTATCCATTTGTTTAAATTATTATAATGATATTCAAATGAGGAAAGAATTGGACTTTAATGCATAAATAATATTTAAAAATTAGTGCTAAGTTGAAGTTAAGTAAATCATGTATATAACAAGATATTAATTTGTTTAATATATATATATATATATATATATATATATATATATATCACCCTAAGCATTATTTAATTCAATTACAAGTCCATGTAGTTATACACAAAGAAGCACATCTCAAGTTAATCAATTTGTCTAATTTTTTTGCATTCATCTCTCTATTATGAGTCAATATAGCAACTGTTACTTTTAACCTTGAAGGGTCTTTGTTGTCATTAAAATTTGAATAGATTCAAACTAATGTTATCAGGTTTTTCATCTATATTTTTGTTTAGATTTGAATGATGTCCCTCTAGGTTTACTTAACCATAGAAATTAATTCTTTTGTAGGTCCAAACTTTAACTATTATAATATTTGTTGTAGATTATTTTTTATTATAATCTTCAGCAAGGTTTAAACATTTTGAGTTAGTTGTCTCATTTCTTGCACTAATGAAATGCTCAAATCTCTTAATCCAAGAAATTCATTGAAGTTATCAAGGGGCATATTCATTTTGGAAGATAGTGCAAGGAGAAACTGTGTTTTGGAGAAGGCTTAAAAATAGTAAGGTAGACCTTGAGAAGTTGTTCTCGAGAGTTTTTACAATAACTCAAAGAAGTCTTATAAGGATTTGGTTTGACTTAAGATCTTAGGAGGTGTTATAGCAACATGAAAACTCTTGTACAGTGAGAAAAAGTCTCAAAGAGATGGCTCTAGATAGCTTTTGGTGTAGGATAAGTCTTAATGTTAATTATTATTTTAAGGCACATGCTACATGTATTAGTTAGAGTTCAAGAGAGACTTGCCTTGTTGGAGATTTAGAATTCTTGAGGGTTAATTCCATTCTTCACAAAAGAAATTAATGCCTCATTAACAACTTAAGAGGTTTGGAAAAGTGCTAAGAATACTTTAGGTAACTCAAGAAAGGTTCAAGGGGTATTTGTGAGTCGTTGCAAAGAGTACGAGCTAACCCAAATCAAATAGTGTATTTTCAGCTATTTTGGGGCATATTATAGTTGGATTTTAGTCATGACTAAACTACAAAGTTTTATGACTTCTAATTTCCTTTCCAATGAGGTTTGTATTATCAAATTTAGAGTTTTAAAGAAGAAGTTGTAGGATTTTAGATAAGTATAGCTTTATAATTTGAATACCAAAAATCTTAGGATTTTGATATAATCTAAATTCAAATAGTTAGGATTTAAGTTATTTGTTTCCTAATTTGATAAAATAAGATCTTTAACATTTATGTCCTTTTATTTTTTTCAAGAGCTTATAAACTATTAAAACACCTTTGAAAGAGATGGTAAACTTGAAGTTTTTTTTAGATTGAAGATACCATCCTAATCATGTATTATTGTTCAAATTGCATGACAAAGAGTATTAAGAGATTCTACTCTTGGTGAATATGTTTTGAGGCATTGAATTATTGTCTAAGGTGTTTAGAAGTATTCTTATAATATATTTTTTCTAAGTTTTGTATAATTTAATATTGGAGTTTTCTTGTATTGTTATATTTTTATATTTATATTTTGTTCTCTATTCATCCCACTCTTTTTTATTATTGTATTATTTATGACCTATCTCAAATGAGACTGATCAAATCGTCTAGCATTAGAGTATTAAATCTTACATGGAGGAGGATTTAAATGAGTCAAGTATGTTATAATACATGCTTTAGTTAAGGAGTGTGAGAATTATTGAGAATAGTAATAGTATAAAGAAAGAGATGATATATGATAATATGCCTAAAACCTATTTTAACTCATAGACAGTTAAGAAAATCTTAGGTTTAAATAATATATCCATACAAGGGTCTATCCAAAAGTATTTTAGATTTAAAATCAAAATTTCTTAGATCACTAGGTAAGTAAGAACTTTTCAAAAACTAAGAACTTAATGAATTGCTGAAAGTAAATGAACTATTTTGTAATGTTTATCCCAAGGTTCAAAGACTGTTGGTGAGTCTATTACTAAATTTGAGGATCATATGTTTGGATGTGGTGTGCAAGAGTTAAATCAAATAGTATTGTCTTGATTTCAAGTTGGGCTCAGAAAGTCTATTCAAGCTAAGCTATACTTAAGAAATATTACTAGTTTAGAAAATGCATGTAAAGTGTCTCGTGATATAGAAAAATTTAGATGATTGATTGCTTGTAGAGTGAGATTTCTTCATCCACTATTTTTAATACTTCTACTCTACAAGAAACTCGTGCCCCTCCACCTATACCACCAACTTGTCGAATCCAACCCTCAGACAAATAATCTACTAGTTTTGGAGTTAAGTGTTATTGTTGTCATAGGAGAGGGCATGTTGTAGCCCAAAGCCCTAAGAGAGCTTTACAGATAGACAATGAAGAAGAGGTAAAAGAAAGCATTGAAGTTGAGAAAAAAAGAGATTATACAACCAAATAAGGAGACTGAAAAAGAGTTATAAGTACTAATAAAAGTGTTTACTATATTGGACTACCCCTAATTATTATGAGATGTACTTTGACTATACCAAGACCACCTAATGATTGATGATAAACTAACATCTTTAGTACATTCATTAAGATTAAAGACCAATAATTTAAGATTGTTATAAATAGTAGTAGTTGTTTTAATACAATAACATAGAATGCTATCAAAAGAATAGGTTTAATACTTACAAACCATCCCTACCCATACATTGTATCTTGGATTGACAAAACTTTAATATTCATACAAAAAACGTGTCGTGTTCCTTTAAAATTTGATTAATATTTTAAGAAATTATGATGTTATATTATCTTAATATAAGTAGACAGCCTTATCTTAGAAAGACCTTAGTTAGACGATCGAGATGCTAACTTAAATGTGCAAGCCAGTATGTGTACTTTTGTATACGAAGAAAAGAAGATCATGATATAACCTTCACCTCCCTCAAGAAAATTTTTGACCTAAACACTCCAAAAGAAGAAGATAAAGGAAAAGAAAAATTACTTCTTATCATTTTACTAGTTAAGATTAAAAGGGATATAATCAATGATGAGGTTATCTAGTTTATAATAATTATAAAATCTTTTAATTGTATACCCATCCCATCATCTATAGTCTACCCTTATTAAAAGAATTTATAATATAATTTCTCGATGACTTATTAAATAAAATCTAATACTTAAGAGATATTCAACATATTATATATCTAGTTTTGACACTTTATTATCATATCACTAAGTAAATCCATTACTTCAAGCAAAACTTATATTTTTGTTAGCTTATCATAGCCAAATAGATGGGTAAACTAAATTAGTCAACCAAAGCTTAGGTAATCTTTTTTGTAGCTTAATAAAGGATCATGATTTGCTTTAGAAACTTGTATTCTTTTAATTTATCATAAAATAATCATCTTTTTTAATTTTGTGTATTTGTTTTCAATTACTAAAATTTATTTTAAAAAATTATTAAAAAATATTGTTTCATGTTAGATAGTATAACATCTCTTTACTTATATGATCTCTTGTTATTATATTTTAGGATATATTTGTTTTCTTTTTTTAATGAACCCAAATTGAAAACTTTTTTCAACACAATAACTTATGACCACTAGGTCTAAAAAATAATATATAATGTCTAATTCTCAGCCATCAAAATTAACCATGAACCCAATAATAAAATATGCAATTCTAAAACTAACTCATTCGATGCAAGGTCTAAGAGTAACCTTAGAAATGTGTTTATACCAATTGGAACAATGTAGAGATAGTAGATCAGGTGAAACCTATAGATCAAGTAAGTATATGATAAGCGACACAAAAGTTAGAGAAATATCCTCTAAAAATGAACCAACCATAATGTTGACCTAGGTGTCAAGTTACTCGACAAATCCATGATAAAAGACACGATAGAGATGATGAATGCCATAGTAACATAGTTAAATTAGAAGCCCTTATATTTGATGGTAGTTGAGATCCTAAAGTATATCAAGATTAGGAAATGAGAATGGAGTAATATTTTGATTAATATGATCTTAGTGAGTGTCAGAAGTACCAATTTGCAAAAACTAAGCTCACATCACATACTAGATTATTTATTCACTCATTAGAAAAGTAATATTTTGATGAAGATCAAGCATTACCCTACTCATGAGAAGAACTCAAGATTCACCTATGAACTAAATATGTGTCAACCTCTTATTCATATGAACTTTTGAATGAAGTAATGAACTTTTATTGCTAAGCTTGTGAGATACAAGCATGTTGTGTGTGCAAAATCTAATGATATGATTCCAGAGGTGCCTTGGAAAGATGAGTAAGAGGCTTAAAAGAGAATATCCTGACCTATTATCTATTATCTATAAAAGCATTAAATCACCAAGAAAGTCCTAAGTTACTTTATTTCATATTTTGAAAATTTTATTTGTTGTGTCCAACTCTCTTGTTATTACATGTGATCATATGAATTCTTGTTTGGCCTTTTATAAACTTCACTTGTGTGTGTATCTTGTCACTTCACCATCATTATGAGTACTTGGGTGTGTGTCATTTAAAACTATATTTTCTTTAGGTTAAGATCTATTTTGTTAAAATTAATGCAAGTTCTTAGCTTTTAAGAAAGTTCTTTCTTTCTTAATGATCCTAAAATTTTTTATTCTAAATCTATGATATCTTTGGATAGACCTTTGTATAGATATATTACTTGAACTTAAGTCTTTTTTAATTATCTATGAGCTAAAAAATATTTTAATATATTATCCTATATTAATAGATTATGTAGGTTATAAAGTTATCTAGATCATTGGAGGAGTAGGTAACTTTTCTAAAATAATACTAATATAATATTATGAGCATGGTATGATAAAAAGACACAATGATACCCATCTATGTGAACCACAAATTGATGAAGACAAATTCACTTCATGGTGAAGGGCTGATAGTGACATTAAGAGATAGATCACTAAGAGATGGTACTAATGGTCATCAAGACATTTCAACTCCAAGTAAAGTGTGTCCTTAAGCCTTTAGAAGTAGAGGCACAAGTTGATGGGTAGTGAACAATAAGAATTTAAATGCTTGGTTGGATTAGTTAGAGATGTATTTCTCTACTTACTATTATACTAGTTTCAACATGGTCTCTTTTATGAGGTTGAAGCTAACCTTTCAAGCCTTTGCATAATGGGATGATCATGCTGATGCAAAAATTAGATTCAAGAGAATTAATAAAATCTTACTTATTTGAGAATTTGAAGGAGTGGGATTACAAATTAAGAAGAGGGAGAACTTTGATCCTCATAGTTGAAGATGACCAAAGAAGAAGGAGAAGGCCTAATAAGTAAGCTAAAAGTCTTTCTCTTACCTAAAAAAGACTAGTTTAAAAGAAAATAGATTACATGCTTTCAGATGAGCTCTAACATTTAATTTATAATCAAGTCTTAGTATGAGTTAGGGATATCTAAATTGTATCATTTCACTTTTATATCCTTGGTATATGATGATAGCTCTTGATGGTGATGTAGAGCATAAATAAGAGATTGAACCTTATCCTTTATCTCTTTGGGTGATAACAATACAAAACAATGGAGACTTATGATGGTGATGTAGAACAAAGGCAAGGGATAGTTAGACATTATCACTTATCTTCTTAAGTGGCAACATTATAGGCTATAATAGTTTATGATGGTGACATAGGACATATGCAATAGATAATTAAACCTCATCCTTAAATTAAATTCAAGGAAATTAACAAAATTTTTTTAATCAAGAGTTTGAATGTAATTACAGAGGGAAAGTGAGAACTTGAATTCTCATAAATTGAGGATGACCAAAGAAGATGAAGAAAGACTAAGAAGCAAATTAGAAGTCTCTATCTTTAAAGTTATTGGTCTCCAAGTAGGCAAATCACTTGCCATCAACTAAACTCTATTAACATAACAATAACAGAGTTTGGACATAGGCTAGGGATATGTGGATCATATATCTTATATTCTCAAAAGATGCACTATAGGTAGTTAGGTGTTGAGGGTTCAATCTCAAGTGATGGAATCTTTGGGGTGTAGCCTTATGGTTTTGTTCAAGTGATAGGTGCTTTTTTACTTGTTACAATAGAAGAAATTGATGCAATATGGCACCATCCAATTCTTGATAAAAATTGTCTCACAAGAAGTAAATCAATGAAAGAAAGAAAACACCACCAATTATTTGGTAGGATTTCTTTTTAACACAACTACAAAATTATTATTCATTCCTTCACCAATATCAGGCAAGGAGAGCAAGATTGTAATTGTTACTATGGAGAAGAATTGTAATTAACACAAGAAGTCGAAGGAGGGTGTCTTTAAAAGAACTAACGAAAAATAAATAATTCTTGGGTGAAGGGACTTCTAATTTTATTGAAGCTACTTATTTCATCATTATAAGTTTTTTTGGGCAATATTAAGAGGCATTATTGAGAACTACATCTCAAGTTAAGGAAGCAAAGAGTTCGCAAGGATGTCGAGAAAGTGATGAAGTTTGTCAATGTTTGTTTTTGAGATGAATATGATTTTGGAGGGATTGAATGTAGTTAATTGAAGTATGTCATTAATGATCAATATCTACCACAATAATAGAATAGTTATTGAAGAGAAGCTTGTTGTAAGGACTAACTCTCAAGAAAAGTTATTTTTAGTTTGGATCCAAGCCAATACAGACTTAGTAAAAACTATCTTAACTTAGTAAAAACTATCTTTGATATTTGATATAAAGGCAAATGGTTTGCTATAAGACAAGTTGAGAGGTTTTTGTTTAGATCCATGATGTAGAGATCAAGGTGAGGCAATGTCAACTAATGTTTGATATCTCTTGAGAATTTGTTGACAAGTTGGTCTGAGATAAGGTAAAACTTGATGCTCGTGGACTTATTTTTAGTAATAATAATTATGGGACCATTACGTGGTTTAACTTCAAAAACATCAAAAGATGAAGCCTTGCAAGCAAGGGAGGATTTTCTACTTAAAATGAGATACTGAGGTGTGTTAGTCATGAAAAACCTTTGATAAACTTTTTATAGTACTCAACCAAACAATAAAAGCTTCATATTTCTAAAATATTAGTTGTCTTTAGCCATTTAACTATAGCAAACAACTTTTGAAAAACTACAAAAAATCACTTATACAATTATAACAAATCCTAAAAAAGAAATAATGTGTAATTAAAAGTTATATGTGAAAAATTTTGCATATAATTAATGCTCTCTTAGTTTTTGTGTTACCATAATTAGATGCATTCTATGCTTTCCTTCGTGTTTTAAATAAATCGAGATATTAACTATGATCACAACCATAAATTGATCTAGGCATTACCTAAATATTTAGTTCATTAAGTTCATAAAAGTTATTAGAGCATTTGTCAAATAAAAATATAACATAAGAAACATCTAGTTCTAAAATAGGTTGTCACACTTCACCCAACCATTCCACTTATTATTAACTAACAATACCTATAAGTAGCAAAAAATATCATGTTACAAAAGAGTACGCATCAATCACAAGTATAAAAAAGTAAAATCGAGCAAAGATGATAATGAAAACACCCTTTTAAATCCATATTTTAGTATAAGTAATAAAAGCATAAAAATGTAAAGATACACATGCATTCCTTAAATACTATCTACATATCTACACATCCATGCAAATATAGCATAAACCTTTGTATACATACATAATACAAATCACAAGAAGAACCAATGCAAAAGTTATCACAAATCTTAACATAAACTCATGCTCAAGTACATATATCACATTCCACTAAGTTCTCATTTTTTTTTTGTGCGTCTGCATCATGACTTATAATGCAAGTAGGTAATACACATAACAAACTCAATAAAGTAATATGCAAAAGAAGCTTAATATGAAAACTAATATGTAATAACTCTTATATTATCCTAATCAATATGGAAGAAATCTTAAAATTAAACTAAAAAGATTATGCTTAGATATGGTTAAATTTAATCAAGTTAATTTTTTAACATATATTATTTATAAATAAAAGTATTAAAATAATAATATGATATTTGAGAGTATTTCATAAGTAAAACTTAATAAAAAAATATTATTTAAGTATATCAATAAAAAAATAAAATAAAGCTAAAGATATTAAATTTATAATTTTTGAAAGTATGGATAATTTATTATGAATTTTAAAAAATTTAGATATAATTATAATTTTTGAAAAGAGTATATTGTGAGAAATCCAGTAATATATTCATCACAATTTTCACAAACCATTTACATTTTCTACAAATCTTTTAAGATAGAAAAGAGAAAAAAAATAATTTATTAAAAATTGTAATTATTATCTTTAAATCATTTTCTTTATAGTCCTAATTCATTCTTCCTCTTGACAGGTGCTCTATTAAGTGACATTCTCAAAGAGCTTTAGAATCAACCTCTCAAAATGGGATTTTTTTAGTGAATTGTACATGTACAACTGAGAGAGGGGTGATGAGGAAGATCTAGTAGTTTTTGTTGCCTAAGCATTTATAATCTTTTCTTATGAGCTACATTAGGTAAAGAGACCAAGGGAAATGAGAGTTCTAGTGGCAATGACGAATCCTAAATTGAAATTGGTGTAATTCTTGAAGAAGTTGCATTGAGAAGGAGGGGTTTTATACAAAAAAATGAAACCCTCAATCTAGCTTACCTTGTGCATTTCTTGTAGAGTTATTCTCGGTCAAATAAAGGGAATAAAAGGGACATTAATAGAGGTTCTTATTGTTGAAAAGTGAAGAAAGACGGATTCTAAGGCATTAGCCATGAACCTTAGTTGAAAAGAGAAAAGTAGGAAAGAAATTTTTATTTTTATTTAGTCATTTATATAATTTAAGAAAGATTATCAATACTTTTGAGGTAAGATTTGACTAAAAAATGTGAGAGGAATTTGCTTAATTATTTCCATGGCTTTGTGGGAATTTTAAAAAAAAAAGATTTAGTGGTGGCTGATCATGGATCATGATAAGGAAGAATATTGGAATTGAGCTAAAATACAATGCTCTTTTCATTAAAATTATGCATAAGAATAAAGGTAATTGAAAGTGGTATTATAAAAAAACTATTATGAATGTACTTAAGTAATTATTTTATTATGTCATATGATTTACAATTTGAAATTGAAGAAAAGGTATTCAATAGTACTTGATTTTGTTTAATAGAATTATTATAAATTTGGAATTATTGTCTTACACATGTATGTGTCACCAATTTAAGTTATAAGGTTAAATAGTTTTATTGCTTACTTTCTTTACTTCCTTTTTGTTGCATTGCAGTACTTAGAAAAGTTATGGGAGCATTTTTGTTGAATCCCCTGCTGTGGTTCCCCCGTGTGCGCCACCAGCTCAAACTCAGGATATGCATGCGGATGAGGCAGTGAGAGAAGGTCTGGGGCCTTGGATGGTTGTTCAGCTGAGAAAGAGAAGGCCAATTCAGAACACAAATGATCACCAGAATATTGGGCAGAGATCTCATGCGGTGGACATCACTGTTAGGGGTATCAAACGGGAGGAGGGATGGGATAGAATTGCAATTAGAAGAAGAAGAAGTGCTTCGATTGTTAGGGGCAGGGAGCCAATTCAGAGGTCATGGGCCCCAAAGGGCGGTACAAAGAGCGCCCCTAACAACAGACATGAACTCTTGACTGATGACAAGGGCAAGAAAGTAATGCCAGTGGACAGTATGGAGGAGGAAGACAACAGCAGCAGCTTGAATGACAAACATGCTGCTATGGGTTGAGGGGCTACCCCCCCCCCCCCCAGCTGCAAATCGTGGACTATAGCAGATGTTGGTGTTGGTGGTACTAGAGGTGCTGGAGTGCGCTGCGCCCTGGGTGTACATTGGTGGAGCTGGATATACGGGATGGAGGTGTTGGTACATGCTGGAGGTGTTTGGATGCACTGTGGGTGTTGGTGATGCTAAGTGTTGCAGCAAGTTGTAGGTACACTGGACGCAATATAGAGGATGCGCTCACTGGGTCGGTGCAAGCGATCGTAGTGTGTTTGGAGGGGTTTCGGTGCGTGGGGGCTGTACGTGTTTGCACTCCTGAAACACATTTTCTGCACATCCTCACGATATGTTTGGGGATGCGTTCTGCGGTTGCTTGTTGGCGAAAGAATCGAAGGAATTTTTTTGGGAAAAAATACCTTTTTGCTAATGATTAAGATTGCTGTTTGGAACATTAGGGGGGTAAGGAAAAGAAAGTCACGTAGCTACCTACAGAGATTTGTTAGGGAAGGAAATATAGGGGTGGTAGCACTAGTGGAGACTAGAGTTCAATCTTTCGACAGACGTGATGATGACTTTCTTCTCGACACGGATTGGATGTTTGCTACTCAGCCGTCCGAGGGGAAGTCGGCTGGTATTGTTATTTTGTGGAGGCACTAGATTGACCTGGTGGTGACTCGCTCTTCAATGCATATGGTTGTCTTTGGTGTTAACTTCCTAGGAGGCTCATATCTAAAATACTGTGTGGTATACTCTCCTAATAACCCCTACAGGCGCAAGGATATTTGGCATATGTTGAGAGTGGAGGCAGAGGGGGATGACCCTATGATTGTTGTGGGGGATTTCAATATTGTGATGTCCCAAGAGGAGAAGAGGGGGGGTAAGGCATACAACTGTGGACTTGGCCAACTGGAGTTTTCAGAAGTTATGCAAGATCTTCAGCTTCTTGATATGGGTTTTGTAGGCAGCAGGTTCACTTAGTGCAACGGCAAGCAGGAGAATGCCAGAATCTGGGAGAGGCTAGATAGGGCTCTTATGAATGCAAATGGGCTGAATGTTTTCCCAGCTACCATGGTGACTCATCTCGCTCGTATCGGGTCTGATCATTGCCCTCTTATGATTGATATGGGCACAAATGTGGCAAAACCGAATCACAATAGGATCCAGTTTGAGAACATTTGGCTTGACCATCCCGAGTCCATCGATATTGTGAAGCATATGTGGTCCAGAAGTACTAAGGGGAATTGTATGGATAGCCTCTCTACTAAGTTTCGTCGGTGCCTGGTGGCTCTGCGCAGGTGGAGTAAGAGGGAGATGTGGAACGTTATTGGGACAAACAGGGAGTATGAGAGGAGGATTGGTGAATTACAAGAAAAGGAGGTGGGACAGGGTCTGAATGAGGAGGAGAACACCCAGCTTGGTAATCTCATTTCTGAATTCCATAGAGGGTGTGCACTTGAGGAGAAGTGGTGATGCCAAAGAGCGAAGATCCATTGGGTACAACTGGGGGATAAGAACACAAAGTTTTTTCATGTTGCAGCCACAACTAGATGGCGTAATAACAATATATCTCATATGAGGAATGAAGATGGGAACAGGGTGGAATCGAGGGTCGACATTAGCAACATCTTATTACAGTTCTTTGGCACAAAATGGCGGGGTGGTTCGTGGGTTGCACCCTCCCAACGACATCTGTCACACAACTGCATAACCTTAGAGAACAGAGGATGGCTGACCCGTGGAATCACTGAGGAGGAGGTGGCCAATGCTATTAGGACTAGTAGGAGAAAAAAAGCACCGGGGATGGACGGCATCACAACAGAGTTTGTTACGGGCTACTGGTCTGTCACTCATATGGATATTATAAAGGCTGTTCTTTGTTTTTTCAAGGAGAATTACATGCCTAAAGCATGGAAGGATACATTGGTGGTACTTATTCCCAAGAGGCAAGGTGCTTCTAAGCCTGAACACTTCAGGCCAATTAGTCTTTGCAATGTCATTTATAAAATTGTCGCCAGGATCTTGGTAGAAAGACTCAAAGGTGTACTATCTGAGGTTATTGTTAGAGAGCAGGGAGCTTTTCTTCCTGGGAGATCCATTTCCGACAAAATCTTTATTGCGCAGGAGATGGAGGCAAGAATGTATTCATCCTTATCCAAAGCGGGCTTGATTGCTGTGAAAGTGGATATGGAGCAGGCGTACGACAGTGTGAAATGGCAATTCATTGAGGAGATGATGCAACTACTTGGCTTCCCACCGACATGGTGCAGGTGGGTTCTTGCTTGTATTACCTCCCCAAGATTTGGTCTTCTGCTGAATAAAGATAGAATACCATGGATTGAGGCTTGTAGGGGTCTTCGTCAAGGTTGCCCCTTATCCCCATATTTGTTCACTCTGGTAGCGGAATTTTTCTCTATGCTGACGCGTAAGTATGAGAATCAGGCGTTACTTGGCTTTAGATGCACCTCCAATGGCCCCTTTATCTTGCACCTTTTGTATGCTGATGATATTATTATTTATGCACCTAGTTTACATAAGTCTGTGTCTGTTATCAAGAAAATGCTCCATAAGTTCAGTAAGTTTGCTGGGCTCAATGTTAACCATGAGAAATCTAGAATTTTCTTCAGTAGAGGTATGAAGAAGAAAAAGATGAAGCTTGTGTCCTCTATGCTTGGTATCCCAAAGGGAAATACACTCTCCTACCTGGGTATTCCTATTTCGACTAAGTTATTCAAGAAAACAGATTTCAACTTTTTGATTCAGAAAATTGAGCATCAGGTTGCTAAGTGGCGGGTATGCCCCCTCTCCTTGGCTGGAAGGATTCTGTTGATCAAGGCTGTTTTGGAGTCGTTTCCAAATTTTGTGATGAGCCATTGTGTGGTTCCACAGGGGGTGGTGGAGCAGATGGAACAGTTGATGAGGAGATTCCTATGGTGTGGTGCAGGTATGGCTCATGCTATCCATTATGCTAATTGCCACACTGTTACGCTCCCGAAGGACATGGGTGGCATTGGTTTACTTGATCTCAAGATCTGGCGCCGTGCATTGGTCATGAAGCATTGTAAAAGACTATTATACCGTGAGGACAGCCTTTGGGCGGACATCATAAAGACTAAGTACCTTTTGAGAAACAACCCTTGCAGGGTCCCTAGGGGTGCTTCCCATGCGGGAAGGTTGATGCTTGAGGCCCTCCCAGATGCCCTGGGGGGTTTCATCTGGAGGATGGTGGATGGAATGTGCACTGATTTCTATGAAGACAATTGGCTGGGTTTTCTTCCAATAAAACGGTGGCCCACATTCATCAACATGGACGCCTCGTGGCCAAAATATGTGGGAAATTGCATGTTGGGGTCGAGGAAGTGGGACAGGGATTCTATTGCTCGCCGGGCGAACCCTTTATTGGAGGACAGAGTCATGCACCTATCGTGGGGTCATAATTGTGGGAATGATGAGTTTCTTCAGGTACACATTGAATCCCCTAAGGTCTCTTCTATAAAGTTATACCGGGCTCTCATTGCATTGAGAGGAGCTGACAATGCTCGATTTACCCCACCACCGGGGGACCTTGCGTGGATATGGAAGCTTAAAGTCTTGCCCCGGGTCCATACTTATCTTTGGTGTGTGGCTCGAAACCTCGTGCCTACGGCGGATTGGCTCAAAAGAAGGCATTTGACTGTTTGTAGCAACTGTAGTTGGGGCTATGATGTGGCTGAGACTCAGCAACACGCACTGTATGATTGCGCTGCCGCACGCAATATCTGGGAGGACCTTGTGTTGCACGCATCTGCCGAGGTGTTGGCATCTGTGACGGTGTGCGCACGCGCGCTCGCTGTGGTGGCCGGTTTTTGGAGCATTTTCTTTCCCGTGCCGCTCAGCTTGACACGATGCGCGACATCTCCGCGACTCATCTGGCCATTGTGGCCTCTACCTTATTCCATATCTGGGAGAATAGGAACCTCAGGGTGCATAAGATGTCCACCCTCAGTAATAACATGCTAATTTAGAGGATCAAATTGGAAAGTACTGCCACTATAAAGCTCATTAATCATCATCCTTCTTCGTCCAGCAGGAAGTTCAACCCCTTGGGGTCCCTGGTAACTAGTTTTTGGCTTCCCCCTCCAACGGGATGGATAATGATTAATTGCGACTCTGCAGTAAGAAACGAGAAGGCTGGTATTGGCTTGGTCGTTCGTGATCATGAGGGTAGGCCCATGCATGTTGTGGGGAGAGGTTTCATTTCACAGGCAAGTGACGCCTTTGAGCTTCAGGCTGTTATGGAAGCTATGGTGTTTATCATGACTAAACTAAAGGAATATCCTGCGGTTGAGATCCAGACTGATTCTACTTTCATATTACATGAGGGAATGCAATGGGTTCGTTGTCCTTTGGAGGGTGGTATTGTTTCTGATGCTCTCCACTTTGTGAGAAAGCTGCCTGCTTTTCGCCTCACTCATGTTTTGAGGGAAGGAAATGCCCCTGCGGATTGGGTGGCAAAAATTGCATGCTCGTCTGATATGTCTTGGGAAAGGGGAATGTCCCTACCCAAGCTGTTACTTAAGCTTCTACTAGCTGATTTTGCTTTTAAACCCCCATAGTGGGTTGTATAATGTAGGCATAGGCCACTTTTTGATTAAAAAAAAAGAATAAGTGAATATGATCCCCATGTGTTATTTATTTACTATGAGGGAAGTAAAGAAAAAGTGGAATCGATAGCAAGAGCAGTCTTAATAGATCCAGAAAGATAAACTTAGAAAAATTGTGATGCAAATAGTGAATTTTTTATACAATTGTTATATTGAAATCTTGTGATATGAATCTGTGTTTGTGATATGAGTATCATGTCATGCCGGCATATGTAAGCATATTATAATTATTCATGATTAATATTACATAATTAACTTAGTAATTATTATATGTTTGTAATAAAAAGAGATAAGAAAGTGAATATAAAAAATTTTATGTGGAGTAAAATGATATGGATTATATATATATTGGTATGATAAAGGCAAAGAAAAGGAAGATAATGAAATAATTCAAGCTTTAAATTTAGTATTCTACAAATGATGAGTAATGTTAAAAAATATGTTTCCCTTATGGCTTTATCCCATGATGTCGCTTGTTATGTGACTTGGTGGCTATCGCTTACTATGTGATATGGCAATATTGGATCCACTAGTATTAGACCCAATTGATCAAGCTTTGTTCTCGATCAAAAGTTGTCACTTGTGTGATTTGAGAGCCACTACTTGTGTGATCTAGAGATTAAGTTTTATAGAGATGATATATATATACATGTCACTTATTGTGTTATATAGTGATAATCATTTGTTATGTGATTTTGGTGATGGATATGATCAGATGTTAAGAGATGTGAGATAGGATCCTGACAATAAAGCCATCAAGAAAAATCAAGGCTCTTATTATTTAAAAAGGATATTAAATTGATATTAAAATGACTAAGGTTAATTTAAATTTGATAAATAATAATATGTGTAAGTAATTATATAGGTTATCTATATAAAAGGATGTAAAAATGATTATGTTTTAAAGATTAAAGACTAACTTATTTTGCATTATATTCGAAAACTTTATTAATAAAGTTATAAAGTTATGATTCCCTTTTTCTTAATATCATGTATATTTTCATAGTACTAGAGATTAGGTGTATTTTATTATATACTTATTTTTTATTAATTTATTTATGTTATTAGTTTATTTATTAAATCTTAATACTCAATTCTCTACTTATATTATAGGGCATGATACAGGAACATATTGAATAGAGATACATAGAGATATATGAGTAGGTATAAGGTATTAGATGTGAATCTTTTTTGTAAAAAAAATCATTAATAATATGGATTTTAATGTAATGTACTTGTATATAGATTTTCATAAGACTCTGTGATGTACATTTATTGTAATGATATAGTTTTCTTTATTATGATGATGTGTTTTTATCATGATGATGTACTATTTAGCATGATAATGTGGTTTTCATCATAATTTTTTTAGTTTCATAGTGACGTTATAGTTCAATGATAATAAATTTGATATATATAACTTGTTAATGATATTATAACTAATAAATTGACTTGTATGCATATAAGAAGAGAAAGTGTCTATAGGAGACTTTGAATGTTTATTTTTTAAAATTTAAACTCCCTATTAATCAAAATATATTGAATTATCAAATATTTATGGTATAATTAATCATCATTTGTTATCTTGGTATGCCTTTTGTGTCTTCTAAATACACTTAAATCTATCCATTGCTTGAATATAATAAAAAAGAAATGAATTAAGAGTTAATTGACATAGGGCATGACAAGATGGTATCAGAATCATTGACATCTAAAGGAAGGTCCTTTATTTATATATACATGTATGGATAATAAAGATAACTTAGGATGAGCTTTCATAAGTGATGACTCTTGCACTACATGCATGTAGCATCTTTTTCTTTATAATAATTATTGTATTTAGTTAAAAGCCTTCATAAATTTTGATGCAATAGTTCATAAAAGAGAAGTTGAGTAAGGATTTTATGAGCAGAGCACTCATTGACAACTTTCTTCTGATTATGAGCATTTTCCTTAAAGAAGAGCAGATAAGTAGATTGATAAATATGTAAATCAATTTCATAAAATGCACCTACCTATTTTGAAGGAGAATCTCATTCAATAACAGCTGAGAGTTGGCTAAAATAGATTAATAAATTTTTTAGTGATATAGCTTGCCCTAATGATGGAAGGGTGCCACTATAAAACTAGATAGAGTTATAAATCTATGGTGAGAGTCCTATTACTAACTCAAATTTAAAGAACAACACATACATGAAACTTATTATGAAGAATTTAGAAAGAGTTTGAAAATTGGTACGTCACTCACTGAATGAGGGAGAACATCAGAGAGGAATTAGTTTCATTAATAAAAGAGGAATATTTTTCATTGATTATAAGTAAAAATTTTCATTACTATCTTGATGTGCCCATATCTTGTTAGTCTTAAGGAGTTGAGTTGTCTTTGATTTGAATTGAATATTACTATCAGATCAACACTTGTTTCCTTTCAAACTTCAGGCTATTAAAAATTGGTTGAATAGGCAAAAATAGTCAAACAAAAGATTATTGTTCTAGATGTTCAAAAAGAAAGAGAAAAAATAAGAAAAATCTATTGGAGTTAAAAGTATAACATCCTTTAAGAAAGATATTAAAAAAAGATAGAGATGATAAGTAATTTGGGCAAATTTGGATTTTGAAAGTAAATATATAATATAATTGGTGATCAACCTCATCCAATGTCTAATAAGAAAAACATCCTAATGCACTAAATGTGATAATTTCCACTTCAGTACATATTGGTTTACTTATGGAAATTAGAGAAGATTCTTTTCTTGTAGGAAATTGGGCCACATGGCAACAGATTGTTCTTAAACTAAATCAAGAATAGAAAATGCATCAACATCTCAGTCTTTTTCTTAAGGTTAAGGTAGAGGAGATTTGGGTAAGAGAAGAGGTGACGATTCTCAACGAAGTTCTAATATTGTAAATAGAGGGCAACCTCAAGTATGTTCAACTTCATGGCAAGATGTAGCTCATTCTATAGATATGATCTTAGGTATTCTATCTTCTAAGCAAATTTTAGTTGTAATCTTTGGTTATGAAACATCTTATTCATTTTTATCCCAACATATGCTTGATATATGATTTTTTGAATTATAATTATTAAATAATTCTTTATTAGTAAAACCTTTTGATTTGAGAAAATTTAGAGTAGATGCTTATGTATTTAGGGCAATTATGATTAAAGGGAAAGAATTTTATGCTAAACTATCGGTTTAGCTTATAGATGATTTCATATGATTCCATATGATATACATTAGTTGTTTAACCATTAAATTTTTATTGATTATTTTGAAAAGAAGATGAAATTATGGTTTTTGATAGTAAAAATATTAGTTATTTTGATAGAGGAAGAGGTATCTCTTATCTCTATGTTGAAGGAATGAAAATTACTAGTAAAGGATTATAAGACATTGTTAGTTTTTATCTTAACTTTGAATTCTAAAAATATAAATCCTAAAGAGGTACTTATTTTTTGTGAATATCTAGATATTTTTTTACAAGATTTTTTTTTGAATTTTCTCTTATTAGAGAAATAGAATTTAAAATTAAATTGATACATGGCTCAAGTCAATATCAAACTCTATATAGAATGGCTCATGTAGAATTACAAAGAATCAAAATCCAAGTTCAACAACTACTAGATAAAGGATTTATTCATTGTAGTGCATCCTCTTGGGAAGCACTTGTTTTATTAGTTAAGAAAAAGGATTACAGTCTTAGGATATATATTGATTATAAGAAACTCAATAAGATTATCATAGAAAATAAATATCATTTGTCAAGGATTGATAATCTTTTTAATCAATTATAAGGAGCACCCAATTTCTTGAAAATTGATTTAAGATCAAACAACCATTAATTAAAAGTAGAGGAAGAAGATATAATCGAAACAATTTTTAGAACTCAATATACACTTCACAAATTTTTGGTTCTACAATTTGGTCTTACCAATGCTCCTGTGATATTTATGTACTTGATGGATAAGATATTTAAAAGCTTTTTAGATTAGTTTGTAGTAATTTTTATTGATGATATCCTTGTTATTTCCTAAGAGAGTAGCACACTTGACATCTCAATAGTGTTTTGTAAACTCTAAGGGAACATTAATTATTTGTTAAATTTTCAAAATGCAAGTTTTTATTATCTTAGATCTCTTTCTTAGGACATGTAATGAGTGTAGTAGAAATTTCAATAGACCCTTAGAAGATAATAACTATAAATTAGTTGAGATTCTTGAATGTCTTAGAGATTAGGAGTTTCATGGGTCTAGTAGAATATTTTTAAAAATTTATTAAAAACTTATCACAGCTAGTTGTACCTTTTTACAAAACTAACTCATAAAGAAGTAAATTCTTATGTGATTTAGATTATGAAGAAAGTTTTCAAACCCTAAAAGAAAAATTAATGTCATCTCTAATTATAGTTTTATATGAAGGTACGTGAGAATATCACATTTTAGTTGATGCTTCATACCAGGGTCTAGGATATTTGTTGATGTAGTCTGATAAGGTCATTTGTTGCTTATGCTTCTAGATTATTAAAACTAAATAAGAAAAAATTTTCTTGTACATGACTTAGAGCTTATTGAGATTATGTTTGCTCTCAAAATATGATGACACTATCTCTACAAGATAGAATGTGAGGTTTTTACTAACCATCATAGTTTAAAGTATATTTTCTCTTATAAAAAATTAAATCTAAAACAAGATAATAAATTGAATTTATACAAGATTATGATTGAAAAAAATCTTATCATCTTTGAAATACAAATGTTGTTATTGATGTATTAACTAGAAAATTAATACTTAATCTAGTGATAGATCAACTTAATAAAAGACAAATATCTTTTGGAATTGATAGATTATTATTATAAAAGAAAGTGAAATGGAATATACTATTATTGCACAACTTTTTTATGAGATTGAATTGTCTTTGGTCTATTAAGAAGGACTAATTATAAGATAAAGAATATAAGAATCAGATTCAAAAGGTTAAAGAAGTATGATATCTAGTTTTTCACTTGACATAGATGGTTGAACACAAATAATTGTGATAGACATTACTAAAAAACTTATAATTTTTATTATTCCATTCATCTAGGAAGCAACAAAATATATCAAAAACTTAAATAAAGATATTAGTGGTTTGGACTAAAAAGATATATTATAGCTTGAGTCCAAAAATACATCCTTCATCAATAAGTGAAATTGTGAACAACAAATATTTAGTGGGTTATTACAACCATTGTCATTTTTTGAATAAAAGTGGAAAAGTATTATGATTAACTTTGTTATAGGTTGTCCTAGATCCCATGTTAGACATGATGCTATATGGGTAGTGGTTGATCACCTAACTAAATCCATCCATTTTTTGGCAATGCAAACTACGTATTTGGCAAACAAATTAGCTCAGATTTATGTATAATAAATAGTAAAACTCTATAGAGTGCCTAAAGTAATTATCTCTAATAGAGATAAAAAAAATTATTTTTTTCTTTTTTTAAGAGTATACATAAAGGCTTTAGAACCCAGTTATTCTTTAGAATAGCTTTTAACCCTCAAATAGATAAACAATCTCAAAGAGCAATTAAGATTTTTGGAGGACTTACTTCGATTTGTATACTTAACTTCAAAATGGATGAGAAAGTTACTTATTTTTAATTGAATTTGTATATAATAATAATTTTTAATCAAGTATTGTGATGACTTATTGTGGAGCTCTATATGAAAAAAAAATAACAATCATCTTTATGTTCATTCAAGGGTAGTGAAAGCAACTAATAGGGTTAGGGTTTATTGAAAATGTTATTGAAAAAGTGAAGATAATTAGAGAAATAATTAAGCCTACTCAAGATAGATAAAAGAAGTATTTCGATAAAAATAACAAAAATATTGAATTTCAAGAGGGCAAGCATGCCTTCGTTCGACTCTATGAAATGGGTGACCAATTTTGGTAGATTAGGAAATCTAAGACTTAGATATATTTGATCTTTTCAACATATTGAAATAATAGACTTAATTACATATAAATTGGTCTTACATATATAATAAATGAGAATTCATGATATCATTCATATATTTTCATTTCTAAGTATATTCCAATCTCATCACATATCATTAAATATGACTTAAAAGATTTGTAAATCTATCAAATATGATATATTTAGAGCATTTTATTCATATATTAGCATAAATAGGATAAAATTATAAGAAACAAAGTAATTCTTATGATCAAAATATTATAATATAATTAAACCAAAAGAAAAGAGATCTGAGAAGTTGAAGTTATCATGAGAAGTGAACATCTTAAGCTATTTTAAATTTCAAGATAAAATTTTTGTAAATATAAAAAGATTATTATGGCCTACATTTTATTATTTTAATGTTATCTTTAATCATAATATTTAATATTAATATTTTAAAATTTACATTGAATAATATAAAATAATATTATTTTATACCTCTTGAAAAGCATGTTTAAAAAATACTTCAAAATTAGGTTATAAAATACATCTTCAAAAAGAGTGAGGAATCCAACAGCGTGTTTTTCAGAATTTTTTAAACTATTTATACTTTTTATAAAATTTGAAGATAAAAAGGCACTGAATAATTTATTAAAAACTTTAATTGTTATCTTTAAATCATTTTCTTCATAACCTTAATCAATTCCTCTTCACAATGGGTGCTCAATCCGAAGTCAACTTCTTGAAAGGGGACTTTTTGATAAATTGCATGCAAATGACTAAGAAAAGGATGATGAGGAAGATGTAATAGTTTTCATGACCAAAGAAAATATTGAAACAAGAGAATTCGATGATTTTTGACAACTACGATAAATCCTAAATTAAAATTGGTGTCTTTGTGAAAGGAAATTGCTTGGCAGGGATTTTATAAAAAAATGCAAAACCTTGGTTAAGCTTACATTGTGGATTAATTGTAAAGCTACCATCTTTACCAAGGAAAGGGACTAAAAGAGAGAGATTAGTGGACGTTATTGCAACTAGGCATTGATCGTGAACTACAAGTGCAAGGGGAAAGGTAGGAAAGCAATTTTTTTTATTTTTATTTAGTTATTTATATAATTTAATGAAATTATCAATAATCTTGAGATAAGATTTGATAAGAAATTTGGGTGAAATTTGTTTAATTATTGTCACGATTTTGTGAGTTTTTTTTAAAAAAAGGTTCAATGGAGGCTGATTGTGGATCACGACAGAGAAGAACAGTATAGTTGGGCTAAGGTATAATACTCTTTTCATGAAAATTATGCATAGGATTAAAGGCAATTGAAAGTATGGATTTATGATAACTCTTAGGATATAAGATTGTTAAAAATATTATGGATGTACCTAAGCAATTTTTCTATTATACCATCTGATTTTATAGCTTGAAATTTAAGGAAACAAATTTAAAGGACTTGATTTAATTTAAAAAATGGTTATAAGTATAGAATTACTATCTTATACATGTATGTTTTAGCAATTTAAGTTGTGGGTTAAATAGATTAGTTGCATATAAGCTTCACTATCTTATTAACACATTGTAATAAATAGAAAAGTTATTGATCACACAAAATAGGTAATTCAATGTAATGTTAGAATAAGTGAATGTGATCCCCATGTGTTATTTTTAATTGTGTAAAAAGTGAAGAAAAAGAGAAACTAATAGCATTAATAGTTGGCACGAATCCGCATGGACAAACTTAATAAATTATGATATAAGTAGTAAATTTTTTTATACAATTATTATATTGAGATCTCATGATATGAATCTTTATTTCTTTTATACCCTATAATTATATATTTTTATACGAGTCGTATGCCATACCAATGTATGCAAGCTTATTATAATTGTTCATGAAAAGGGGTAAAAAAGTGAATAACAAAAATTATATATATATATATATATATATATATATATATATATATATATATATATATATTATACTCTCAAATTAAGAGTATCGACTTCAATAGATGAAAATTCCTATGCGATATGTTAAAAACAAAAAAAGAAAATGAAAGAATTTAGGCTTTAAGCTTACTATCATATGAATAATAAGTAATGTTGAAAAATGTATTTCTTTTGTGGCCTTATTCAATAATATCACTTGTCGTGTGATCTGACAATATTTGTACCACTCGCATCGGACCTTATTAGTCTATCTTCCTATTTTGTGATCAGGAGATGTCTTTTATTGTGTGATCTTGAGGCCACATATTTTTGTTATGTGATATTACAGTTGATGACTATATAAATAATATATATAAATATTGTTTGTTATGTGATCTAGTGGTCATTATTTGTATTATTTGATAATAGATATGATAAAATATCGTGAGATGTTGGATTATCTTGAGGATAAAGTAATTAGGAAAATCGAGGTTCTTATTATTTAAAAAGAGATATTAAATAAAAAAATGATTGAGATCAATTCAAATTTAATAAATATGAATATATATATATATAAATAATTATGTAAGTTATATATATAAAAAGATGTAAAAATGATTGTGTTTTTAAAGATTAAAAGCTCAACAGAAGTTTTATGAAAAACTTTGTTATAGCGCAAAACAGCACTAAGTTCGTACTGCATTATGGAACGACCTTCCCCGATGGTTCGTTCGAATAGTTCTTAGGGCTTAGCTGGTAAATTAGAGCCACGAATTCAGTTTTGTTTGCCAGACGACCGTGAGTCTGAAAAGAGTTCGTTGCATGCGATTGCCAAAGCATCGCCCGAGACCATAGTGTTCGAATCGGCGAACAGGCTGTAGCCGAGGCTTCAGAAATTTGTCGAGTCGCGATGGTATCAGCGGAAGTCGACTCTGGGGCTGGCCGCTTCAGAAGGTGGGAGCGCCGGCGAGACCCGGAGCATCCCCGTAACCTGAAGCGCATCCGAGAGCGAGACGACCATCGGCAAGCCCATCGCTTCCATCTCGAGTTTCCGCGCAAGAAGAAGAGAATGCGGGTTGCGGGCTGCAGCCACCGCAAGTGGGCGTACTCGCCTTGCGACCTGTCTTCTTATAATGGTAATTTACTAATAATAGGCGTTGCCTCTGTGCTTCCTTCGCAGATTGTATCTCCCTTATGCATTTACCACATTTTTAATGTAGTAAAAAACCTTTTTGTTTATTTTTTGAGCAATTTAGATATGATCGCAAGATGAGCGATGATCTTGCGATGTAAAGGCATCAATATGAGTTGAATGCATTTAGTGCTAACGTAGGGTTGTCTTGATGACCAGGTATGGCGTTTTGGGGATCTTCTGGTTGTCAAGGTTCAATATGGCCTTAATTGAAATCTTTTTAGGAAGTATATGGTGTTGTCAGTCTCATACGAGTGAAAAACAACTCTATATGGATATGCAAGCGTATCAACTTATTATATGGCTCAGTTCAACAACTGGACTCTATCCTAACAGGCTAATGAGGCGATGTTGAATAAAGCAATGCACTTCAAATGCATTGAAGAGGTTTCATTATGTTGCGCCTGTTCTTTTAAAAGATGGCAAAATCAATAAGGAACTCTTTAATAGGAGTTAAACAAGTTGGATGAAATGGAGTGTTTTTTGGATTGTTGTGGAATCAAGATATCACATTCAAGATTAAAGTTGCCACATAACATAATTATGAGGCAAGTATCATGTTATATTGGATATTGGTTTTTAAAGTATGAGCATTTACTTAGAATGAGAGTTGCTTGGATTAAGATGTTGAGATAGTTGAGGGTTGCACTTTGACAGGGATATGATTAAAGAGAGAAGGTTTGCATAACATCTAGAATAAGCTTAAAGAGAGAGAACATTCATTGTTAGAGTTGTTAAAAATAGGTTTTCAATGCTTTTGAAAATGCAAGTGAGTTGTTGGGTATTTTTTTATTATGAATAGGATGATAGAAAGACCAGAAAAGACATAACAAGCAACCATCAAAAAGTATTTTGCTCAAATTTGTAGGAAGATGTATTTGTGAACATAACATAAAGGCATTAGAGGATTTATGGATCAAGTCTTCTTGATATTGTATTTTTGGAGAGCACTCACCTTTGTTCTTTATTTTACTTTCAAATGATCAAACACAAAGCTGGTCTTTCTGCCAGGAGTATCAGATTTTGCATGTAATATGTGATTTATTAGTTTTCATTCTTCTATACAACAATTTTCCTAACACAGTTAAAAGTATGCTTCCTCTGATTTGATGACTTTAGTTTGTAGCTTTGTTTTGGATTTGACCATTTGAGTTCTGATTGTGCTTATTATTTTTGTCATTTCATTGACTATGATTCAAATTGATACATTCATCCGTCATTTTTTTTTGTGTTTAAGGATCTTTGTAATGTCTTCTGGATATTTTTGTGAAAAATGATTAATATTGTGTGCTGCATGTATTGAATACTGGATAATTAAATAGCACTTTTGCAGATAGGTTCATAATTGTCTCTTACAACATATTGGGGGATGAAAACGTTTCAAAACATTCAGACTTGTACAGTAACGTTCCTCCTGAACATCTGTGCTGGGAAAAGAGGAAGAACAGAATATGCAAAGAACTTAGGTCATGTAATCCAAGCATATTATGTTTCCAAGTAAGTTAAAAAAATCTTAACAATATAATGCTAAGATATTGTATTTCCAGAATTCCATGAATCCAATGCATGCTTAACAATGTTCATGGGACATTTTGCACATAAACTGGAACTGGCATGCTTATTAGTAGCTGACATATTCCTATTAGCAACTAATGATGATGTGATTGCTTCCCTAACTTCAACATTCCGATGTTCAAATCTTAATGATCAATCCACAGAGCTTTTAACTTGCTTATGATGCTTTACATTATTTTTGTAGTTTATGGTCCATGTTTGTGAGAAGATATACCTTGGTTATTTTGTGAGCAGGAAGTCGACCATTATGATGAATTGGCAGATCTTCTTCATAAAGATGGGTACACTGGTGTTTATAAGGTGTTATTTTGGGCTGTTACATGAACCTTCTAACTGTTCAGGTGTCCAGCTAATACAGTTTCTTGTGTTAGGGTCGCACTGGATGTACAAGAGACGGTTGTGCTATATTTTGGAAGGAAGAAAGGTAATAACTTAGTCCAAGTCTTATAGATTGATGTATTATTGGATAAAGCAGTGAAAACTTTTCTATGGCTGCATACTGGTTTTTTGGCCAGCATTTTTGGTTCGTTGTTTCACCTGTAATCCTTGTCAGGTGTTGAATGCTTGAATGCATACCTTGTAAACTTTTTGCTGTAATTCTTTTGGTTTCTTGAGCGGGTTTTCTCCTGACATCCCATCCTTAGTAAGTAATCTATGTAGTTATGCTCTCTCTCTCTCTCTCTCTTAATATGGTCTTTTGTCCTTCTCCCTAAACTCATCCTGACTTTTCCTGAATCTTGATTCATAGGTTAAAACATGTACTCAACTAGATTCCAGAAAACATTTGTTGGACACTAGTAAGGCTATGTTTGTTTAGCGCTTCTAGAATGAACTCTTGATTTTTCTATTTTTCTCAGCACTAAACACATCAAGGACATAATACCAAAAAGCCCATTTTGGCTTGCATAAATTTACGTTTTTTCAAAAAATACATTTTCCTATTTGTAGCACTAGAGACACTGACAAAAAAATGTGTTATTTGCCATGCTATAAAATGTTGAACTGTCAGCATATATTTTATGTGCTTATTTTGTAAAATTTTCATTTTTTTCTACTTTGGGTGTTGTGTATATTGCAGATTTTCACTTCTATATGAAGAAAACATTGAATATCAAAAATATGGGTTAAGAGACAATGTTGCCCAGCTTTGCCTTCTTCAGGTATGATTAAACCTTGTGTTAGTTCAATCTTTGATCTGGTTGTGAAGTGCATATGACTATTTGAGATTAGTGTTTTGCCTTTTTCTATGTTTTGACTTTGGATTTATCTTATGCCAACCATAGCTTTCAGCTTATATTACAAAATTTTTTTGTTTGTTTGTCATGTGATTATATTATTATTGTTAATGTTGTATTCTTGTCATGCTATTTGGAGCTTCACATGGCATGTGACATGTTGGGAGCTACTTATGAGTACAAGTGTCGTGGAGGTTAGGGAATCATAAAATATTGAATGATGAGATATCTTGCTATGTTCGGTTTGTGCTGTGGAGTGATGATGAAATTGTTAGAACTATTAATAATAAGTTTTAAGCTAGTTTGATGACATGGAGGACTAAATGTGATGTGTTGTGTGATTGAAACATCTTACTTAAGATTACAGATAAGCTTCATGATATTTAATAAAATCAATAATATTATGTGTATAGAATTTTGTTTATAATGTTTAAACACACAAATAAAATTTGTGTTATAGATGGATGGATAAATGTATATGCTCAAAAGATATGATTAAAAATTGTTGCATTCTTGAGAAACTATGCATTATCAATCGAGAATAAATTTAAGGAGAGTCAACTTAGATTGTTTGGGCTTGTTTAATGAAGGTCACTAAATGTTACAATTTGGAGATATTAGTTCCTTTTTCTTTTGTGAATTGTACGAGTTGTATCTCAAAAGAACAAGATAGGAGATTATTAAAAAGGATTGGCTTGTGAGGATATAGATGAAAAGATACTAATAGATAGGGTGCATTGGCATTAAAGGGTTCATGCTGTCAACCCATTTTGTAGGATTAAAGTTTCATGTTGCTCTGTATTCTTTGTTAAATCATTCCTATTGGTGAATGACCTTTCAAAAGATATGATATTAATTACTCTATTTCTCCATGAAATCATGCCAATTTTTAGAATGTAACCCTTAGTAACTTTTGGGAAGATTTTAGTAAGAAATAGTTTTGTGATTCATATTGGATTCTAAAGATTATTCTTAATGAATTGCAAAGCTTCATTGAAAGCAAAGCCAGATGAACTTATTGAAAATGTTCATCTATTAACTTTTCAGGGTAAGATAAAATTTGAACAAATTCAAAACTGGAAGAATTTATATTACCATTCAAATGGAGATCTGCAAAGAAATTCCCAATGTTCTTTATTAAAAAAAATTATGTTGCTGCTCTTCTATATGAATAGCTTTGTTGGCAAGGAATAAACAAAACATGGCTAGACATTTCCAAATGAGCTATAAATATTAGAATAATATCCAATGATATTATCTTTTAGAGAAAAAAAAACTATTGTGGAAATCTTATCCTTTTTAGAATTGCATAGTATATCTTATGTTAATATTGTTGTGGAAAATGAAAGGAGCAAATCTAGATTGGTCATAAATTACAAAGCTCAAAAATTGTTCAAATAGATTGAATATCTAATACCTAGTAAAATGAATTTACTTAAATTGATAGTACAAAGTTGAAGCATTTTTCAAATTTGATATCAAATTTTGCTATTCACAAATCCAAATTTAAAAGAACCAAGTCATTATAGGCTTGCTTTTATGATCATGTTTGGACATTATTAATAGAATGCTATTCCATTTGGTCTAAAGAATACATCTAGTGAATTTCAACATGTTATTAATGGCATTTTTGTTTTTAGTTTAGAATTTATAATTACATATGTTGATGATATCTTATTTTCTATAATAATTTTTGCTATCACCTTAAACTTTGAAAAATGTTCTAATTGTTAGTTGTTAAGAATGAATTGATTGTTTCATCTTCAAAAGTGAAGTTAGCACAATTGGAAGTTTTCATAGTCATATTGTTGTTAGGGTTACAATTGTTTGGAGACAAAGGAGTATTGATTTTGTTTCAAAGTCTTCTAATGAAGTATTAATCTAAAATAATTATATTGAAATTTTTAAGATCTCTAAATTATGTCATATATTTTAGAAAGACTTAGCTCCAATGCAACTATTCTATTTGAAAGGCATAATAAAAAATCATATTCGTTGGACAACTATGCATAATGTAATTGGACAGACGATTAAAAAAATGTTAATTTTTTTTTATCTTCAAGAAAAAAAAAAGATCAAAGAAATGTTAGACATTTTTTCCCCTATGACTTAACCTAATGGGTTTAAAATAGTTGAGCATGTGCTTTTATTATAGGTTTAAGAGGATTCCTTTAACAAAAAATAAAAGAAGAACATGCTCAATTTTATTTTAGAAAATGGAACAAGACTTTGAATGGGCAATTAATTATTAAGCTTGAAATACTTGTTATTATAAACTATACTACTAAATCTTAAAGTGATATTTTCAAGTTCTTAAGAATTTATTGCAATGACACTAAATCTGTTATTCACAAGATATGAAATCATATTTCTTCAAAACAAGTTATTGCAAGATGATAAACACAACATCTTATATTTGATTTTGATGACAAGTATTTTGAAAGTAAATATAATAATTTGTCTATTTTTCTAGATTGTGAACTTTAATTTGGGTGGCGAATGAATGAAAATTCAAATCTTAAAGAGGAAAATATGTCAATAAAATATCAACCTTTGAATGGAGGTGATGGAAATCATGCATTATGATCCATTTGTTCATATTATGTTTAGTCAATAAGCTTGTTGTAAAAACTTATCTATATGCTATTTGGAATTGTTATTAATGAAAAAGTGAGAATGTTCCACACAATCAATGCCAAAGGAGAAATTTCTTCTCAATTTACAAAAGGAAATTTTGGTCGAACCAAAATTTAGCTTAGTGAAAGTGCTCCAACTTTTGGGTTTATAACTCGAACTATAAGTGAGTATATGTTGGAGAAAAAACACAATGAAAGAACTGTTTTCACTAAAAGAAATTTAAATTGAGCGTTTGTTTGCTATTTAGATTGGGTTTATTTGAAATTTGATTAGTTTGAAATTTGATTTTTTTTTTATCTTTTTTAAATAGAGGAGACTTTGACATGTGAAAGAGCCCTTTAAGGAGTCTTGGGGCTTCTAATCATTTATAGCTTTGATTAATAAAGCTTCCTTTGCTTGTCTCCATGCCATTGACTTCATTGATGATTTTGATCATCCTCAGTGATGGGATTCATTGAGACCTTGTGCTAGAACTGCTGACGAGGAATCTTACATGGACTTTTAGGGTTATCTTTGACCACATTATCTCCTCTGTTCTTTGCTTTTGTGCTCTTTAACTCCATCAAATTGTTGGTTCATAAGTTCTAAAGATGGGGCTTTCACTTGTTGAAATAACGAAGAATGGGGTTTGGCCACCCTTATTTGGTTTTTATCCTTGTGAAACTACGACTGTGTCTTAATGGCAAAGTTGCAGAGGGAAACTGATTTTTATTTGCAGTTTGAAATGGGGAACGACCCTTGGAGCTTCATTGGAAATTTTTCACGTCCCCGCAAATCATAAAAAGATAACATGCAATCTATGAATCTATCAGATTTGAGTTAAAGGGGTTAAATTTGAGCAACACAAGCACCCCAACAATACTTGAATTGTTTTACGTAATATTGTTGTTAATCATATAGTCCATCATAGAGATTGGGGTTTGGATCCTTTCAGTGCATGGAATGCATGTATGATAAAACCAAAACTGCTTCTAATTACTGCATTGTGTAAAAACGATGCAAATGTCATGTATTAAGAAAATATTGAGTGAATTCATATAACAGTCATTATGTTTGGGGCTATAAAAATGGAAATTTCACAGGGACTTTATGATTGGTGGAGGAAATTTGGAGTATAGTGGGATGCTTCACCTAATAAAATTTGTAGTTGCTACAATGGATGGGTGGATTTTGAGTCAAAAATTAAATAAATCACTGACTCCAATTTGATTACTGGACAATGTCATCTTTATTTTTTTTACTGAATATTAAATTTCTTTGATATGGTCTTGGATGGTTGACAATGAAACTGACTTTCTAAGGTGGTGTCTTCAAAGGAAGTTCTTAAAATGGTGATAAAAAATAGAGATCAAGTACATAAGGGACAGATTGGAACTTTGATTGCCAAAAATAAGAGATGAATACTAGTAAAGCATGCAGGACAAAAAAATCTTCATTGAAAAATATGAAATCAGAATTAATGAGAATATCTTCATATGGGTACAAATAAGATTGTCGTACTAGAAATATAAAAATGTGATCGTGCAGTTTATTTGAATTCTGAAACAAATGCCATGAGCTTAGATAGACGAGATGCATATCAGCCTTTTGCAGAGCATGATTTGATTTCATGATCACAATGATAAAAAAAATAACAAAATAATAATAAGAGTTTCATCAACTACTTTAGTAATGGAGCACATTGAGTTGTGTGAAATTACCTTAAAAAGTGGATAATTTTTCCAAGAAAATGAGAAGTTCTACTAAGCTAATGGGGCCACAATGGCATGCAAAGATTGAATGAATCTTTCTTTGAAGGTCCGTTGGATGTCAGCTAGAAATCTTCTTCAAGTTAGGGTAGTCTTATTCTGTCTTCGTTCATTTCTTCTCTTGTGAAGCCAATTTTAATATGGGTTCCAGCTATTCTCGTTCATTTCTTCTCTCTTGAAGTCAATTTTAATATGAGTTCCAGTTAGGCATGAGGAAGAATTCTTTCACATGAATGGGCAGGCAAAATGTGCAAACAAATAGGCTAGCTTGGTATCAAACTAGCAATTGAGATTGAGGTGGCATGGGTGTATTGTGCTTTATCCTATGGCTCATATAAGGCAAAGCATGAGAAAGAAGTTAGTAAATCCACATACCTCTCCACCTCGCTTTAGGGTACGAACTAGTGATGATTGCTGGTGTAGACCTGTTTAAGGTGTGAAGAAAAGCACAAATTGTAATGGCTGTTGAAGTGCATATAGAAATGCCAAGTTGTCTGGGATGCTGATCCTGAGACAAAGCCAACATCTTCATTGTGGAGCAGTAAACCAATGCTAATCCTTGTTGCACTGCTGGATTGTCGTCTCTGCTTTGAAATATGATTTGTTTCCTTGATTGGAAAACTCGCCCTGGTACTTTTGAAAGTATTGTAACTGCAAAAGTACCAAGCGCCTGAACTCAATGTGAAATGAAAGAAAGGGGCCCCATTCTGGATTGGACAAAGTGGAAAGACCTTTTTTTTTCTTGATATGGGGAAAAGACCTCTGGGGTGACTTTTGAAAAGCAGCTATCCCTAATGCCTGTCATCGAGATTTCTTCCTATCAGTCCAGCTGCAACTAATCCGAAAGCCCTTCAGCCAGCAAAGACTCCAATCCGGGCCTTTTCCTCATGTAGAAGCCTTCACTCTATCATAGTTTCATAATAGGTACAGGATCCAGTCCTCTCTTCATACTTTCACTTTCCTCAAAAATGAGTTCATTGACTCGGTAGGGACTTCAAACTGAATGCCATCCCATCCTTGGGAGCACTATCTCAGCATCCCGGATTATTGCATTGAAAGCATACTTGCCTTCACGCATAGATGCTAGGAATGAAGCCGGCCAATGTCCCTTACAATAAGTTCACTAGTCTAATAAGATATCCCTACCCACAATCCTCGGCCAGATAATAGGAGAATAGGGGCTGCACATGAATAGGGCTTGGACAAATAGGGTGTCATTCCATTTCTAATAGAATGCCATCTTTAGCAAAAGCAAAGGAGGAATGATCTACGAATGCCGGGCATGATGTATTACCCGAGTTGAGTGTGCTGTTTTCAGACAAAATGCACAGTGAATCTACGAAGTCTTCCCCTGAATGTGAATGTCCT
Organism: Vanilla planifolia; assembly: GCA_023846275.1. Classification (NCBI taxonomy): domain Eukaryota; kingdom Viridiplantae; phylum Streptophyta; class Magnoliopsida; order Asparagales; family Orchidaceae; genus Vanilla; species Vanilla planifolia. The sequence continues at coordinate 10,881,871 of CM043866.1, read as the reverse complement.
AGAGCAGGGGAGAGTGAATCAACGAGTAGCCCTTTATCAATCTCTGATGGCATCGAATTCGCAAATTGAACTATCCAAATATGAGACAGTAGTCTCAGTAAGAGTAGCATGTTTTCGACCAGGCACGTATCGAAGGAGCAAAGGAGGAGGTAGCAATAGCATTAGCAGGAGCAGCAGGAAGCGTGGCAATCTTGCTTGTTCTCGAATCAGTGCACTAGAAATTCAACCATTGAAGATGATTTCCGACAAACGCACATTCATAGGCTTAGCAGGATAGGATAAGGCGAGACAGATAGAGATATCTCATTCAGAGAGGACGGGATTGCTTCGTGACTGGGACTTTACATTGATTCTCAACCTGAAAATAATTGATGAAATTGAATGTTTTGTGTTTTCTTGTGAACCAGACTAAATAGAATTTGATCTCACTTGGGCACTAAAAACTCAAACTTGAAAGTGAAATCCTCCAATCAGTGCAAAATTTCCATGTCATTAAAAGGATGTCATTAGAAAGGAAGAGAATATGCTTAGCATCATGATTGGACTAGGAATTTTTTCTGCATTGAACGTGAATACAAGTGTAAACTAGACTTCAATGCTCCAAAATTTCAATGTGCTTAAGGCATGTTACCAGCCAAAAAACAGAGAAGACATTCTTGAGGGAAGAACCTCAGCAACCAAAACATGTCATGATCAATTAGTTTTAAGAGTTTTAGGACGTCCATAGAGTACAACAATGGGTTGGTTGCTCAAAGAAAGTAAAACTAGGCCTTGTTATTGAATGGGTCATGCTCAAGGCTACTACTTTGTGGCTACTTGGGGAGCAAAGAACAATATGGTATTGGTCCAAGGAAAGACCAGAAGATGGTATTGGTCTAACAATGAAGGAATGTCCTTGAAAGAGGAGCCATGTGACTGCTTAATGGCCTGCTTTTCCACTTTCCCTTGCATGAAAGCCGTAAGGGGCAGAAATTTGAGTGTAAACCTCACATCTCATTATGGAGTCTTGGGGGTTGTTGATTATTTGTCATGGCAATGCTGTAAATTTTATGGCTGTAAGTTCTTAATGGTGTCCTGCTCCTCAATTCTGATGCTAGAAGGGGAATATATTAGGGGGTGTTCAATCTCTTTCATTTTATATGGGTGTTATGTATTGCCTACTGTACTCGTAATTAAGCAATAAAACTAATAGAAACCTTTTATATATAGATTATCAATCGAGATAAATCAAAAAAATAAAGCAACCGAAATTGGATAGATCACCTGCCCGCCCCATTTGAATATACTACCTTGCTAAATGAAGTCACATTTTAATGCTTATCACTTCTTTCTTTGATGATTATCAAAGTATTGAATTCCTTATCCGCTTTTAGTTATCTTGTTCAGGGATCTGGTGATGATTCTAATCATTCGACAACTGGAAATACAAATCCTTCGAGTGCTGGGTGAGTGATGGAAACACTGTGCCAGTGGATATCTTGGAGGTGATAGCATCATTAGCTGCATCTCTGTGAAGCTACGGGTGCAAACTAGTAAAGGGATTTTTTTGTTCTTCTATTGCTAATGAATATTCCTTCTTTTCTTGGTTGAGCATCTACAAATTGGTCAAAGCTTTTATTTTACTCATCATCAGCAGGTCTATACTGACATTTGTTGGTATGATGGTCATAGATGCAGGAATATGATGTTACTGGTGGGAAATATACATGTCTTGTTCAATCCTAATCGTGGAGACGTTAAATTGGGCCAGGTACTTCCCTCCACCTGGTATGATTTCAGCGTTATTCTTGTGCTATAAGTATGAGATTCGTGGAGTCATGTTTGCACTTTAAACCTACGATTTCCAAAAAAAAAGAAAGAAAAAAAGAAAAAACTGAATGTCATTTCTGTTCATCTTTAGTATTGGGTTCTACTATTTTGCTAACAATTAAAGCTACAAGGTTGCAAGTCATTCTCTTTTTTTGGCATATTTATTTATACAGCTCCTCTTTTTCACGTGGTCATTTTTTAGTTAGTGACTCGTATTCTGTGATGTTGATCCGCATAATTGCACAAATAAATGGCTAGATTTGTGCAGCTATGGCGGTGACTACAGTATCTGTTATCTTAGAAATGGCAGCGGTTTCACATTTCTCTTTTTTTGCATTAACCTATTTTCTTTGTTCAACTACCTTTTGATCTATTAGCACAAAGAATCTGTGAATCTGTGTTGGGATGCTTGTGCAAGGTATCATTTTACTTGCCATACCTTTGATCTGAAATGGATTGTCCATGAGAACCATTGTCTTCAATTGCTTTAAAATAATAGACTACAAACAAACCAGTGAGCATTTGGATCATCCATAAAAGGTAGATATCTGAAATAAATTGATGATGCAAATTGGTCTTACTACAATTTGAAGAACCACTTGGTGTTGATCTTTAATTTTTTCATTAACAATGAATTTAAAATATTAAAATGTTGTAAACTGAAACTTTTTGTTCTTATCATTAAATGACTACATAATTGCCTGCTAAAAGGTAATCTCATAAATGCCTGTGGTCACAAATGAATGTCGAAAGGAATTGCCCCTTTCCACATGCTTAAATTTTTCTAGCGTCCCAGAAGAATGCCTGGCCCTATGCAGTAACAATGAAGGATTTTTGTCAAGTGTGCAGCAGTTAATAGGAATAGGCAGCCTTTCCTTTGGATTGCATCTTTTAGAAGACAAGGAGAAATATCATTTTTTTTTTTGGACATCTCATCTCTATTCCCTTCAATTAACTCTTATGTTACTTTGATTGAAACTTCTGATAGTGTTCTTGAAAATACCCATCCACTTCAAGTGTACTCTAGAGAACAAATTCAGTGATTTATCCTGAGCCACTCCAACAGTTTCAAGCTGATCTTATTTCTACTGAGAAGTCCTGTAGCTAAATTTGATTCCATTTTCCTAGAAGCCAATCTTAATCCAACTGATCTTGCCGTTCCTTTTATGATACGAAAGTACTATGACTATTACCAAAAATCTCTTATTATTGCTTTTTTCTTATGACCTATTATATTTTAGAAGAAACTTTTCTTGCGAAACTAAACACTTCATCCATACCGTAAAGCTCATCTGGATTATTTAATGATGACAATTGAAAAAAATGTTATGGAAAAATTGTTGGAAGCTCTTTAGAAGATTAAAATTTAGGAATTGGTGAGACCTCCAAAAGGGAATAAACCCATACGATAGAGATGGATGTTTAAATCAAAAGGGACATTGAAAAAGATATAAAACAATGTTAGTAGCCGTAGGATGCACTTAACCATATGCAATAGATTATTTGGAGGCATTTGTTGTAGTTGCTAAAATGAATACAATATCTTTGATTGTCAACTTGGATTGAAAATTTTTGATGTCAAGAATGTATTCTTGCTTGGTGGCCTTGAAGGGAAATTTATATGGAGGTTATTCTTGGTTTTGAACTAAAGATAAGTTAGAATATTGTTTGAAAACCAAAGTAGACTGTATGTGGCACAAAATGGTTTTAGCTTAGCAAAGTGATGCTATATTTGGAATATATGTAGAGTCAAGAGTATCACATTATGTTTATAAACCATTTGGCTTTAGGAGAGTGATTTTATTGTTAGTATATATCGATGATATCATTATGATTAGGAGTGATGAAGATGAGATGAAAAATTGAAATGATATTCTATTAATGAATTTTAAGTCAAAGAATTAAGTAAACTAAAGTATATCGAGACATTAAAGTATCCTATTCTAAAACTCCTACTTTAAGGTCATGTGTATTGATGAGAGTGTCTGCTTGATGACTGCTTGATGAGTGAGAAGGTGTGAACAGTGTATTTTCCATGCCCTATTTTATGCATGGGAGATGATGTTGCTGAGAAGGATTGGGAATAAGTAGGCTTTTCAATGTAGACTCAATCACATTGCATGGTGTCCTTCCAACTAGATAGGCACATTGAAGACAATAGTTAACTTATTGACATATCTAAATATAACAAAGATATAGCATTTATTGAGAAGTCTTATGGATTATCATTCAGTATTTGTTAGATGCAATTTGAACTACTTTGTCCATGCTTTAGCATTAAATGTTGGATTTTTAGACTTCTATTTTTGAATTTTTAATCAGTATCATGGCTATAGAATCCTTTAACAAAATATGGGTTTAGCTTCATGTAATAAAGTCATTCTGAACTTCAAGATGCACACATGTTAGAGCTTTTCTTTGACAAAGTGTCCTTAAATATGTAATAGTTGGTAGGATTCTTGTGATTTTGGACTTATATCATCACTTAATTTCTTAACTTGTTGCAAGATACGACTTCTTCTTGAGAGAGCAAACACAATATCTCAAAACTGGGGCAACCCCTCGATGGTAATTTGTGGAGACTTGAACAGTATACCACAGGTGCCTTATTTGTAAAGAAAACTTTGTTTAGTAAGAATATAGTATATAAATTAACTTCTTGCTAATATTTGCAATTTTACTAGTGATCAGAGTGCAATTTATCAGTTTATATCTTCCCCTGAGGTGTGAATTTCTTTCTTCTATCTATATGTAAGCTTATGAAAACAGTACATTTTGTACTGGCTGTGGTTTATGAGATTTTAATCAAATATTTTGCAGCTGGATATTTTGAAGTATGAGCGGAAGAAAGTTTCTGGTCAGATTGAACTTCAATCTCGTATTGAGCGACATACCTCATACAAGGATGGATCAAGGTTTTCTTCCTTTTTTTATTCCTCATCTTCTATATTTTAACTGAATGTTTTATCCTATTTCAAAAGTAAGCTGATGGAAAACGTAGAAAATAAGCTATAAGAAATTTAAATCTTTTGCTGAAGGATATTTTAGCAACTAGTTATTTCATCATTCCATAAGTTCTAGGCTATATCTGTGATAAGACCCCCTTAATAGTTTCAAACTTTTTGTTAGGTTTGCAGTGCTATTATTGCTAGGGTTATTATAGCGAGTTGAGGGACACCAGGTGGTACTCAATACTGGATGATTGATAGTGTATACAGTTAACAGGATTGTGAATAGAAATGTATAGGATTTTGTACTTGCTCTAGGTTCTTAAGGTAAATTGAGAAACTTGATTGAATTGCAGTCCCTTAGTCTATTAGGTTTTCTTTGAAACATGAACACAGTGAAGATGATGGGGATATTGCATAATCAGGTATAGCACAAAATGATTAGGGATACTTTTTGCTTTTTCATCAAATTTTAGCAGTGGACAAGGGTGTACATTTGGTCAATTTGGTTGGTTTTGTTCATCAATGAAATTGATGGATTTTTTTTTTCTGCATACTGGAAAACTGAACTTTACTTGTTAATAAGCCAAAAGGCCAAACTTTAATAGAAATTGAAAGGAAATGAAAAATTGAAGTCATAGTCTAGATAATGTTTTTGGATCAAGTTAAAATGGCATTTATTGGAATTTAGATAGGACTATAGCCAAAACTCAAAAACCAAATCAAACAAACCAAAAAGTGGAAACAAAGAATAAAGTTGAGATGGACATGTTCTTCGTTTTCTGACTTAGTTAGGTTATTAGATAAGAAAACGAACGAATGACTTCTCAATTAAATTGAATTGACTGAACAATGTCAGTTTTATTTGACTTTTTCATTTTGATTGAACAAGGCACATCACTGAGAATCTACATTTTTATGATTTTAATCTACTTGTGTTTTCTATGTTAGGACATAGATCCTCATTATCAGTTGTTTCACTCTGACTATTTTTTAAGTAGTTGATTTGATTGGCATGTTGCTTATTAGTAGTAGCAAGGTAGAAGAAAGCAGCGCTGTGATCACCTCATCCGTCCATTTTGCCTTGGCAATTTGCCACCACTATTTTTCAATTTTGGCCAAATTGATTTTAGATCCAAAACAAGCTAAAAAGCAAGGCATGGTCAAACCCTGTCCTTGAATATTCCTTCAACTGAAGCTCAGTAATCTTCTACACTGAAGAGCAGTTAGAAGATGGGGAGGCCACACCAAGTCAACCCCTAGTCTTGATGGTGATGCCCTTAGCAACTGACAAAAAGCTGGACATCTTCAAACTCTATTTTGGTACCCATGTGACCTGAAGTCCAATGCAATAGTAACTAACACAAGAGGGCAATGATTAGAAGCAACGTGTGGAATATGGAATTCTAACAAACTAGAGTAAGGCATCAACTCAGCCTAGCTCATTAAATTCCCATCCATCCCAACCTACTTCTAAGCCTTAACCTTATTTTCACACAAAAGTTGAATCTATCAAAGAGTTGATTGTGAAAGTTGCCAGGAGTTATTTATTCCTTTGTCTTAGTAAGGCCAAGGGTAAAAAAAGCTTGTCCTTTATTTCTTCTGATTGGAATATATAATTGAAGTATCATCAACAATAGTCACGTCATCTTCCAAGTGCACAAGCAAGAAGCTTCAAGCCTCCTCTTGACATGGTAATAATTGGCAGAGTAGACAATGAAAAACTAGTTCATAGTTTAATCTACTCATAAAATATGTAATTTGAACTTTGATAAGATTACTAATTGAGAACATAATGATCCAACAAGGTTTCCACATTGAGGGGTTTTCTATGGAACTCCTTTTGTCCCAACAAGTTTGTCAACTTGTTGGGACAAAAGGAGTTCCATAGAAAACCCCTCAATGTGGAAACAACTTGTTGGGAAAATGATTCAACTTTAATCTCAAATAGATTTAATAAAAGGGGTATGATCCTTAATCAAACTTTGAAGATAGTTATGGGCAAAGTTTTTCTAGCTTTTTGACAACCAGTAAGTAGCTTTATTCATGGGAAAGGTGGAGTGAATGCTGCACTTCAATCATGAGAACCGTGCTTGGTTGGATTGGTACCATTTTGGGTCAGTGGCAGAATGATTTGATTAGTGGTTGTTGAGGTTGACCATAGTAATACCAACTAGTTTTGTTAGATTTGCTTACAGGGTTGATCATTTTAGCTAGTGAACTATAATTTTTCTCCTATGCTACATGATTATTGGTTTGATAGCATCTCCCACTTGTTTTTCATTGTTAGGTGCAACATTTAGTTTTTTGTGGCTTTGAGGATAAAATGTACTGGTTGGTCAGTCAACCATTTTGGACAATCTCTTGGGGCTTTTAGGATACAATCTATATATGGTTTTTTCCTCTACATATATTTGAACTTTTTTCTTTTTTTGGATTTTAGTTATTATTTACTTTTTATCTTATATTTTAGGTGAAGCTTATGGTTTGTAGAAGAGCAAAAGGACTTGATGTGTATTTTTACATTGTTTTCACATATTTAGTCCTACACCACTAAAAGGTTTTTCACAAATTGTATTGAGACCATAATGGGATTAGGTTGTAGTGCCTCTTGACTTAGAAACTTATTGAGTGATTTGTTCATCTCTCCAAAGCAAGGTTTTTCCTTTGCTTGAGAGCAAAATCCAAGCAAGGATTCCACTGACAATGTTCTAGGCTGGGTGACAAGGCCTGAAGGGGGGAGAGTCCCATCCATTACTAAGTTTAGCACTCGGTAACACACACACACACTCTCTCTAGATTTTTCTTTTCGATATATTTTTGTTTACTAGCTATTTTCCTCTTTATTTTTGCTTTTTTTTTTTTTTTTTTTTTGCTTTTGAGAGCCTTAGGTTTAGTTTTAACCTTCTCAGGGCTCCTTAAATTGCCCATCTTATTTAACCTAGCTGCATGATGCAGTCTCTAATTGCATGGGGTGGTCCATATAGACAACACCATTTGGTCTCCCGATTGCACCTTATGGTCCCTTTATATTCCTAAACTTGAGCGCTTTCCTTTGTGAGCTATGCCCTCTTTTCATGAGTATTGTTTTTTTCTTGCATACATATTATTTGGTATTCAGTTTTTTAAGCATTATAAATTCATGATTCATTGTGTTCTGGCTTCAAGTGCACTCACATGAACACTGTCGTCTTTCATTGTAGATCATTAGATTTTGGATTTCACCACTGTCCAAGTTGTATTTGATTTTCTTTGTTAAAGGGAATGCACTGTCTGTACTTTCTTGGTACACTTCCTAGTTATGTCAGTGGTTCACTCATAATGTTTTTAAGCCTACTTCTATTGCTTGATTGAATTTTACTATTTGCTTGATAGGAACTACGTTAACTTTTAATTGTGACCTAATTAAAGTGATTGCATTACGGCACTCCAATTTTTCCTTGTACATTGCATTGCCTTGCATCAATTTGGTATCAAACAATAGTGGTTAAGATTGTGCATCATGCATGCCATATGCCCTTTGTGTGATTTAATCATATATCAACTTTCTCGCTGATTAGATGGATGTTTTCCTTCCCCTTACTGTATTGTCTTCTTAGTCTCGTCTCTGCAGTGTTTGGACTCACCCCAAGATTGTGATATTGTCAGTTTAGTATGACAATGACTCCAATAATAAAATTGCATTGCAAATGGAATGATGGCAATGTTGTTTAGATTGAACATCACCCTAAAGCTTTATAAATTCTTTAATTCCTGCAAATTAACTTCAATGCAAATTTAATTTCTTGAAATTTTAGTACAGCACTTTACCATGTAGTTCATTTAATTTTGTGATTTGTTTTCTTTATTGCTTCCATTGTCACACTTTTTCTTGTTCGTTTTATATTTAGTACTTTGCTTACTTTTGTTTTTGTACTTTTCTTTATTCCTTTTATTATAAAAAATTAACTGCTGCCTTTTTTGTATAATTAAACAAGATAAAAAATTGTGATAATTCCCAAATCACATTAAATAAAGGCAATGAACTCGAAAGTTTTCAAAACCACTTGTGGATTTTGTTAAAGAAAATTTAAAAGAGAAGCATCATTTAATAAGTCGAAATAAAAACTTTCTTTAAACTCACTTTTTAATTTTTTTTTCTTTTAAAATGACAAAAAGGAAAATCTTGCTAGATTGTGATATATGATAGCATAATAAATAATTTTCTTCTTTAAAGTAGAAGAAATGTTTGTAGGTTTTTTTCTTTATAAACCTAATTTTAAAAAATTTAAACAAAAAATGAACAAGTGTATAATTGAAAGATTAAAAGTTGTAGTTTGAAAAAGCCATATTAAATTCAAAGTTTATTCTACAAAGAAGTGCAAATCACTCACCACATGGAGGCTTGATAGCAAACTTTTGTAAGTTAAAATTTAATTGTGCCTTGTGCTCTTGTTCCTCTCTGTGAAATAGCATTTGGTGGTTGCACAATCCTTTGAAGAAAGGCTGAGATTTCACTTTATGACACTATTTGCAAGACCTGCTAGAAAAATGGTTCCATCTCTTGGAATAGGTTGAGCACACTAGTGTAGCATGTTTTAAACACAACAAAATGGGCATGTCCCGTCAGCTTTTGGAGGAAGTTTGTTAGGAGCTTGAAGATATTAAGACTATCTCCCATGAATTGTAGAAATGAATAAAATCTTAGCAAAATTGGAGAAAATTATAGTGATTCTTATGGGATAGCTAAGCATCTAAGGACTACAAACAATTTGGGATATTTGGAGACTAATTCTAAGTAATAGTTTTGTGATGGAATTTATTTCCAAACTTTTTGAATATCTTATGAGATATGCATGAAAGGAGAGCAAGAGACCCCTCTGAGTAATTTATTATTGGCTTGAGGTTAGGCATCACTATTTAGTTATTCGACAAAGTCCCACACTCAATTCCATTTATAGGGAAGTCGAGGATGTAGAACACTTCTTCTCCACTTCCACCAACCAATCTCTACCATCTCCTACTATCTTGTTACTATTATACCATGAACCATTGTAACTTTATGCCTTCTCCTAAGTCCATTTTTGTCTAGGTTCCTATTGCAACTCCATCTACCTCCACTTTGATGCTTTTGAGAGCATTTTAGCAAGTGTTCCACCTTCGTGTTCGCTTACACCCATCGTAGACTTTATTCTTTCTCTCAATGTTTTTTATTCATTTATTGATTACCTCCATTAGGACTTCACAGCTATTCAAAGTCTTACCCAAAATATTATAGTTGGGATGAAGTAGCAGTTGTGGAGGAACAATAGCAAGAAGAAATTTGTATAGAAACTCATTCACCCACTTTTAGTGATGATTGTATTGTACCACTTATGGATTCATCTTTTAGGATTTTGAATCCACCTCCTTAGAATAGTTTGCCACTTTTGTGGAGCCTTTGCTGTCTATGGTTCACATCACTTTGGAGACCCATTCACTCCTTCGCAATGAAGATTGTGTGAATCATTTTGATGGTTTTGAGTTGTATCATTAGAGAAGTGTATAGCTTCTTTAGATTCTACATTTGATGGACACAACTCTTGCTCCACCATTAGTAATCCTTGATCTCGCCCTTTCCCCAATAGAGGTTTAGTGTCACTTAATTCTAAGTTCCACTTCATGGGAGTCGATTTTTTTCTATTATTTTTCTTGCTTTGCATGACTCACTTTACATGCTTGAATGGGTACCATTTGTTTTTTACTGCTGGATATTTTGATCCTTCCCTTAATTTATTGGATCTTTCTTACATTGAAATGGTTCTTCTTAAGGATTTTATGCCACCAATTTCCATATGGACAGTTCTACAGCCTTCTTGGTCTTCACTTCAAACTCTTTTCACTAGTGTTACTATGCTCCATAGTTTAGAAAGATCCATCCATAGACTTATACCACTTAATGGAATTTTGTTCATTCTTTTCAAGACGAAAAATAAGTAAAACTTGTCACTGTGAACAAGGCCTTAAGGTAATGAGATCTATAATACATATTAAAATAAGATTTTCATGGTTTCTTGTTTTAGCTTTGTTTTTTTAGCTTACAATAAAATGGTGATGCTTATCGTTAAGAATCGAGCTTGTCCAGTTTTCTTTATTTTATTTCCTCTTGTGGTTTTCAATTATTTTATTTTTCATTTTAACAAGTTTATAATGTTTGGCATTGCACTATAAAATTTTGTTTTCTCGAAAATTTTTTATTTTTATGGCTCTAAGCTTCAGTATGACATTGCATATTGATTCAAAATTCACATCTAATGAATGCAAGTATTGATTATGAAAGATGAATCATGTTTTATTAACACTAATAGGACTTTCCTTATGATCCATCTTATATTTAAGAGTTTATTTTGGAACTTTTTGAAATAGTATGTTGGGGAAGAAGGCTTATTTAAGATGTCAAAAAGTTAAGGCCAAATGTAAGTTTGAAAGTTACTAGAGTCCCTATAACATTAGTGTTTACTTTAGCATTTGCAAATTTTATTTATTATGGAACCTCACTAATGATATCTATGGGAGTTTTGGGCATATTTTCTCTATCCTTGTTGATTGACTCGATGCATATGTTTTATTGAGTCCGTTATGTGAGCGGAGAGAAAATGTTGAGTAGGTACAATATGATTAATTATTTCATTTCGAATTAAGTTACTAGATATTGCATATGTGGGCGAGATTGCATCATTCCAAGGACTCTGAAATTTAGAGCACAAGCCCTCCTTATACTCAACCTTTGACCCTCTAGGGAGAATCACCTTGCTTGTATGTAATTATGTTTCTTTTAGAGAGAATTCTTATGCCTTCACTTTCACCTTACTATTGATGGCATTGAACCTCCTCTTACCCTTGGAGAATTGTTGTTGAAGTAGCTTGTACTTTTGGAGACATTCTTCAACATCGCTAGCTTAGCCTTAGAGCCAACCCTCTTGAGGCTTTTTTTTGGCTAAGCTGGCTTGATCAAGCTAGTGGATCATGAAGGTCTGTTGTAGCTGCACTGGTAGAATTTTGCTGATTCCCCATGCTGAGATTATCATTTTAGCAGGTTGATTGACATTTTTGTGATGTCATATTATTCTTGGGTCAATAGCAGAATTCTCCCATGTTCCTTATAGTTAGGCTTAATGGCATAGAGCTACCTATGGTTTTTAGGGTTAATTGCCTTAATTGGTTAATCTACCGCACTAAACAGTTCTTTATAGATTGCATTATGCTGTTCTTTCTGCATAGTTGAATTTGTTTCACTTTTTTTGAGATTTTTCTTTTGTTATTTACTTCTACTTCCACATCCATTAAGTGAAACTTCTAGTTTATAATAAAGTACCATTATAAAGGGGTTGATGGATATTTTCACAGGTTAATCATGTGTCATGGAAAGGTATTTATGACTTGCATGAAGATCTTATATATAGGGGAGCTTTGAGACCATGTTGTAATGCTTCTGGTTTTAAAAACTCTTTTATTGTTTCACATATCTCTCTAGAGTAAATTTCTCCTTATTTGAGGGCAAATATTCAAGTGGTAACATCATGGATGGTGTCTCACAATTGGCAAATGATGGTGATCGAAAAGGGAGAGCCTCTTCCCCCCACCTAATTTTGAATCTCTATTCAATAATTTTCTCTCATTTTTTTTCTTTAGAATCTCTTTTCATCACATTTTTGCTTCCCTATTATTCTATTATTTTTAGCTTTAAGAATCATAGGTTTAGATAACCAACCTAATGTCCCTTAAAACACCTTGTCTTCTTTAACATAACTACATGTTGTAGTCTCTTGACTACATGGGGTGATCTTTTAAGCCTCTGCATCATCCAGTCTCTTAATCACACCTTACGGTCATTCGATATTCCTAAACTTAGGAGTTTTTCTTTGTGATCTAAGTTTGGACTTTTTGAGGATTGCTTTCTTTCATGTGTATATATTATTTAGTACTCTTTTTTGTGTGTTGTTGATCCATGATTCTTTGTGTTTTGTTCATACGTGTGCTCGATGTGAATCTTTTATGCAAGATTTTCCATTTTCATTGTGAGGTCATTTGTGTTTGATTTTTACTATCATCCGAGTTAGATTGGACTGCTTTGTTAATTGGAATGCATAATTCTTAAACTTCTAAATAGGCTTCTTTACTATGTTGGTAGTTTGTTCTTTTGAAAATCTTAGATCAACTCATTTTTCTTGTGTTCAATTGGATGTACGATTTATTTGACATAAATGATGCTAACTTATAATCGCAACCTACTTAAAGTGAATGCATCCATCGCATTTTAATTTCCTTTTTATGTCACATTTTTGTTTTGCATCGCTTTTCTTTAGCATCCTTCACTTCCTCTGGACTTGTTGGAGCAAGGACATCACTAATCTTCTTCTCCATGGAGAATCAAAGGGTCCTTAATTTGGAAGGATCTAGAGACAATTTTGAAGACACAAGTGGAATGCAGATTGCCTATAAGCTTAATTTTGACATAGAATCTCCACTCTCCATTAGGCTAATTGAGGCATGTTTTTTTAATTGTGGATACTTTTCAATCTCCTTTTCAATTCACTAAGCATTGAATTCAATTGTAGACAATCACAAGGAAACCAATACGAACTAATATTTGAGGTTAGTTCCCAACCAAAACATTGCTTTAACATTATCACATGCATCAACTGTGCATTCACCTAAAGTAGATAATAGTCTTACACTTAGCACTTTTGCATCTCCTTTAGGCAATATGAAACTAACAAACACTAATTGCTTCCTTACAATTTTTGTATCCTATGATTAGTTGAGTTAATAAATCGCAACCTTTCAAGTATATGACCCCTAGTCTAATTCTTACCCAATCTTATCACCAAGCTCTAGAATGTTGACCATGTCCTTGGCAAGAGTGGGGATAGTAGCCACTTGATTTCCCTTGGTTGTATGCACAATCATCAACTAAAAGCCTTTTTTCATATCAATCAGTGGATCGAATGCCCGCATTGCAACAACTTTGTGGACACACCCTTTTCCATCTATGCAAAACAAACAATGGAATCCTTACCCTTTCCAACCTATGAGAAGCTTCAATAAGTTTTCTAAAGAGAGCAAGGGCGCAAGCCATGTTTGCATTGCCACTTGTTGTGCTCTTGGATTTATTTGCAATTTCATACTAAATGAGATGGGCTTTTGGATAGGAGAACTAAGAATGGTGAAAAATGTGAAAAGATGTGCTTTTCTTTGAGAAAAAGGAAAGCATATAAGGTTATAATTGCTTTGGGAGATTTCTTGGCATTATATCAATAAGATAACTAATATGTAACCCCTTCTCTCTCATCAACAATTCATGAGTTCTTAGGTCATAGATTCTTTAAACTCAGATGCCCCTCAATAGTTCCATTAGAGGGCTATATGTAGACATTTAAAGAGAATTATGCATTAACACATGGCATAATTATTGAACCATTGAAATGTTTGGTGGCTATTACAACAATTGCAGGTTGATTGGATTATTTGGCATATTAGGTCCAATAACTTGAGAAATCAAATAAGGCCTCTTTTTTGAAGTTGCTCTAGGAAGGCATTTTCGATAGTCACCGTTAAGGAATATATTCGAAGATCATTGCCGTAGAAAACTTCCTTATCATGAACTAGTCTTGAAAGTTGCCTTTTGTAAAATAATGCTACCTAATTAGTATCATGTCCAAGGTTTGTTCTTGTAACATGGGATTAATTGTTAGAAAGTTTGACAGAGTTATCAAAGAATGTCATACATGTTCTTATGAATGTTGAGATAAGATACAATGTGTTGATCATCAAATCATTGGCTAATGAGGATCAAGTTCAACTATTGTTTTCATTTTTTCATAAATTCTAGTTGTTTCTTGTTTTTTGGTGGAATTGAGTAATCATTGTCTATTCTATGTCACATGGATGCTTTGAAAAGTGTGCATTTAGCATTTATATAAATGTGTTTGGTGCTTAATAAAATTCCATCTCTTTTGTTCTTGTGGCCTATTTATTTTTTTTTTCTCCTTCATTTTCTTCAAAGTTTTGCCACAATGACCATGGATTGGTGAGTTATGGTTTAAATTAATAGATAGATATTTAGGTTTTGATGAGGCCAAATGTGAGCTAGACATTGTCATCGTTAGCATGCTTAGTCTCATCCCATCCTTCTGTAGTGCTATAAGGAGAGAATTGTTTGGAGGTTGGAATGGAAACCTAGTTACCCATCTTCCATGCTATTCACTATATGGAAAGGCATTTGCTGAGGATTGTGTCCAATTCTACCGATATGCCAAAGGTGGAACTAGCGATGCTAATGGTGCTTGTATTTTTGGATGCCTTTGACAAAAAGGAAGATGCATACAATATTAAAGAATTGTAGTTCTTTGAACTTTTCTTAGACGAATTTCATGCATTAATGTTTTGACAATTATGTAAAACATACATGTATGACATATTTGAATGTTAATTAATCTTAGTATGATACTCATAAAAATATTATTATGGTTAAGATGGTTAATTGGGTGATTATGTTGAATTATGAAATTTTTTTGAAAAATAATTATGGTTATATTTATTGATTACCCTTGGTTATGATATATTAGTTATTAATTAAATCATAATTGAATAATGATGGTATTACCATAATTATTACTGTCATTAATATGATTTTTATTTTTAAAATTGTAATTAGTTAGAAAATAAATAAATAATTGATTTTTTTCTATGGTTAAGTATGGTGAGATCTCCAACCTTATCTTAAGCTAGTTAGATTAGGTGGTCTTTCAAGGGTAAAAATGGAAAGGAAGTTTATTTGAGAATTTTCTTAATCTTATTGAGATTATGGGCAAAGGAGTTTTATATGTAAGAGAGTAAGGGTTAAGGTTACTATATTTTAGCTGGATTCAAGATGTGGTAATTATAAAAAGAAAAAACGAGTATGCGTTTATCATCGATTTGTTATACAATGTTTAGACACTCAAGCTTAATTTATTGTTAGATTTTCATAAAGAGACACTTCCTAAAATGCATGAACTTAGACATGTGTGTTTTATAAAATCTTGTGTGAAAGCAATCTTGTTTTATGTCAAAGAACAATTTGAGAGTATAAGGGAGTCAAGAATGAAAAGGTTTATAGACATAGATGGGGTTGAGTGAATGACAAATCGCAAGAGTGCTAACATTAGTTTGTTGATTGGTTTGGAGGCTAATACCTTGAAATCAATTATTGATCAAAATCAATCACTCTTCCAAGCCTAATGGCACTTCATATAAAGTCAGTTAGCTTGTTTTCTTAAAATTGTTCGACAAACTTAATGTTAGCTAAACTGGTTAAATTGAAATTAACTAAAAAGGGAAAATCGATCATTAGAGTATAAATTGTGTTTTTGAATTCAATAAATAATAAAAAAAAATTTATTGTTATTAATATACATGTGATTGGTTTAGGGGGATTTAAATCAACATTAAAAGAGTTTAACAATGAATCATGCTTCTTTGATATCAAGTTTTGTGAATTCTAAATTGGAATGCAATTTTATTGAATGTTATACATTTTATATTCAATTTTTCAAACATTTAAATACATGATGTATATGTATGAAATGATACTATGCTTTGTGTTTTGTGTAACTTGTAAATTTTAATACAATTCCATTGATTTTGGAATTCAAGAGTTACATTTATGTAATCTATAATATACATGAGATACATGTAATTATTTTTTATGACATCAAGATGAAAGTATTGTACAGATTGAGAAAGAGAAACAATTGATGGAAAATGAAATAAAACGAAATGGAGTTTCCATGTGGGATCAAATCTTTCTAGTCTAAACTTCTGATTAACATGTATGATAGTTTCACTATACTTTAGATTTAGTCAAATGAAGTTATTTGACATGGCAGTAAAAGGTTAATTGTGTGCTTAGATTTAGTGAGGTAGCTAGGAAGGGGTATCCTACATCGATATTTGGTATATCTAGATAAAGTAATCATGATACTAAGATTTAATCAAACAAAGCTACCATATTGAGGTTTGATATTTGTTAAGTATTGTTATCATATACTAAGACTTAATCCCTTTTCTAAGAAAGAAGTGATTATAATAACAAAAAATTTGACCTTTAAGAATGATAAAATTGGAGATTTCATATTAAACAAGATTGGTTGTTAATGTTAACCTTCATGTTTATTCATTGCACTTGCCTTATGTATTTATACATGGAGGTTATGCTACTTGAAATAAGGGATTATCTTCTTTACTAAGTATAATAAGAGAATAAAGAGAATATTCTATTCCAAGAAAATTGTATAAATGATTAAAGAAAATATCTTATTCTAGGAAAACAAATGGATAGGAATTAAATAGCAAATGTTACCTGATTTTAGATATTACACTCCACCTTTTAAGCAAAGGAATAGATATACTTGATTATTCATTGCTTGTCGACAAACAATTCAAATCTTAGCTTAGAGAGTGTTTATGAGAATATTTGCTTTTGAGTGCTTTGTTTTAACATAAACAAGTGTTATTTCTCTTTTGTCAACTTCTTCCTTTTTGAAATTTTGATTAATCCTTATATGTTTCATCTATTATGTTATATAAGATTATGAACTATACTTTGTAAGTTTGTCATTATTATAAATGATATATATATGAGTAATTGTTGTTCCAAGATTTTAGTAGTAATCTTTCTACAAAATCACCAGTGTTTTCAAGCAAAGTGTGCCAAGAGAGAAAAGAGAGAAAAAGAGATAAATATAGAATTAGAAATAGGAACTTTCTTTGATAGAGATCATTGGCTACATATTTGTAGTTGTTAAGTACATAAAAAAGGAAAAATGGATAATGCATTAGTCACTAATTTTACTTATCCAACACTCATCACATGCAACTCACGTGCTCGTCTCAATCCTGTGCTCTTTCAATGCAACTGCGTGCCCTCAATCACTGCTTGCATTGCACGTGCGTAAGTTTATCCAGCTGCTTAGCTCATGTCCACACAGGCTTATCTACTTGCAACTCATGTAAATGTGCTTGATGTGTGCTCTTAATCCTCCACACAGCAGATGCACTGCTAGGCATTGGATGCATGCTCGTGGAAGATAAACTTTTGTACTAGACAATTGCAAAAAACTTTGGATGTGCTGAATGCTTGCTCTATTTAGTTAGTTGCTCAGCAGTTTATGTTGCATGCAGCTAGTCCACTTGATCGGGCACTACACATGAAGAAATGCTCCATTTACATCCATGTTTAGCCCACTTATGTCATCAATGCTTGTCGTTGTAATCATTTTATTTTTTGCATGCAGCTCTTCTTTGAGACCTCGTCTAAGCTGAACTGCTTAGTTGAAAGAACCTCAAATAGATTCCCTGATCATAGTTTTTTTTATGATTTAAGTACCATTAAAACTTTTTCAAATATAGCCGATTTTCCAACTACAATGGTGTTTCCCTTGTGCCAAGGTCTTCAAGATTATTGGTTCAAATATAATCAAATTTCTCAATTATATTAGTGTTTTTCTTTTGAAGGTCTTCAAGATTATTAGAAACTGTGATAAGGGCATAGAATTCAACCCTTTTAAAGCCTATACTATTTTGCAATACTAAGCCCCTATTCTTATCAATTCAGTAAGTGTAACAATCGGATAAAACAAACTATTTTAACAATGCTTGTATCTTATTGATAAGTATTCTTAAAATTATAACTTGTGAAAACTTCGTAGTATACTTTTGTTTCATCTGTCTTTGTTAATGTTGTAAGTATGTCACTTCCTTCACCTTTCTTTCATATATCCCATGAGGGTAAAACTCTTCTCTAATTAGCTTCTTGAAATGACTCCATATCACCTTTTCGACTACACTTTTGAACTTGTCATTTCACCAAATTAACACTTGAATTGTTATTATAAATTGAGCATATACTACCTTATCGAATGATGGCTTGTCACAAAACAAATGTCTTCAATTTTTTAGCTTCAATCTTGATTAGATGTTGTCGATTCCCAAGCATCAAAGGGAAGAGACTATTGATGTCTTCTTTGTCATCTTAATTATCCTTGGATTGATACTTCATCTAACTTTCTGTTGGTTGGTAGCATTTTCTTAGTTTGGTAGATAATTTCTTGGATTCGTTTCCAGTTGGAATTAGGATTTCAATACCACATCCATTAACACCTATATTTGCAAAGTTAATAAAGCAACCTCTGCCTTTAGGTTTGCTAGTTGAATTGTCGGCATAGTCATCTCAACTAATACTTCCCCAATCTCTTGGTTTCCTCTTTTTGCTTACACTTTAACTTCGTTCTTCTTATTCCCCATTATTTCTATTGAACAAAGCTTTGATACCAATCTGATTTAACTTCCATCGCCCTTGTAATTGCAATTAAAGTATGGCCAAGAGAGAGAAGAGAGAGAGAGATAAATATAGAGAGAATTAGAAATACAAAATTTGCTTTTATAAGAATGCTTGGTTACACATTTATAGTAATTAAGTACCTAAAGAAGAAAAACAA
The DNA here is from genome assembly GCA_023846275.1 of Vanilla planifolia. Lineage (NCBI taxonomy): Eukaryota > Viridiplantae > Streptophyta > Magnoliopsida > Asparagales > Orchidaceae > Vanilla > Vanilla planifolia. The sequence continues at coordinate 10,862,616 of CM043866.1, read as the reverse complement.
ATTGTGCATATTTTGGCACTTATTTGACTTATCTAACACTTATTCTAATGCAACTCATGCACTCATCTCGGTCTTGTGCTCATTCTATGTAATTGCATGCTCTCAGTCATGCCCCGCAACGTGCGCACGCCAATTTTTCCAATTGTTTCACTCATGTGTCCAAGCTTATTCTCTTGCAACTCACTTTGGTGTGCTTGGCAGACGCACTCATGTACAATTAATCCTCCACATGCTAGATGCATTTTTGGGCATTGGATGTGCACTTGCTTATAATCTTCTGTGTTGGACGTTGTGTGCTTATCTCTAAACATGCTAGACAAGCACGAGCAAATGTTGGACATGGTGAATGCTTGCGTGGTTTAGTTAGCTGCATAGCAGTCCATGCTGCACGTGGCTAACCCACTCAGTCGGGTGTGCACATATTGAAAAGCTTCATGTGCATGTGGTGTCATCAATGCCTTTCATTGTCACTAATTTATATCTTGTTCACTGTTCTTCCTCGAGGCTTCCTCAAAGTTGAGTTGCTTAACTCGATGCACGTATAGCAGATCCCTTAATCAATAGAATTTTATAGAACCTTCCTATGTGATTCCAAGATTTTCAAGTAGCTTTTTGAACTGCATAAGTTTGCACATTTCATAAGCAATTGCTTATTCTACTTTAGCATTACTTCAGGTTACCACAAGCCACTTCTCTTTTCTCCAAGTTATCAAAATTTCTCTAACTTTAGTATAATTAACATTTTTTACTTATCTTTAATTTCTCCTCAATTGACATAAAAAAGAAGCACTCAACTATAGCTTTGGAGTTTTCTAATAAAGTAGCTCATTTTTTAGAGTTTTCTTTGGGTATCTTAGTATGTAGTTTACAGTTTGTTTGTTCTTTTTGTGTTGAAGCATACATAAACTTTGCTAACGACTCACACTAAAGGCGATGTTTGGTTGAGTGAGCGACAAATAGGTTAACTTTCCAACCAATCATTAGTACCTTCCTTTCTCTACTACTAGATGATTGTTAACGATGCTAAATTTCTCGTTTTTCTTTAATGGCATGTTTGAAGAACTTCAACCATGTTTTGTAGTCTCCTTTAGAAGGTCAGATATGAATAGGCCATGTTTCTTTAATTTTTATTCAAACTAAGTAGTTGAGATCTCCAATTTTTTTAACTGTAAATCTCTTTCTTAGTTTACATGATCACCATGTCAACTAAACCACGTCATCTAAAAATTATACTTGAAAATCATGTATCTCCTCTTAATCATATTTTGTATCTCCTCTTAATCATAGCATGTGATCACCATGTCATCTAAATATATTATTAATATAGTTTTTCTTTCAACTTAGTGTTCCATAATGAATGCAGTGTGTTTTTCTTGTCCATAATGATATCCAAGTTTCGTTATATTATCATAGAATTCTTTGAGCCATGCTTTAGGACATTGTTTTGTGCATAATGAGATTTGAACTACTTGCACGATTTGTCCATTCTTTGTTTGGATTTAAATCCAATAAGAAACTTCATGTATACTCTTAACTCTCCATTCATGAGAACAATTTTTTGTATCTGGTTGTTTGAGCTCCTAGTTTAAATGTGTTGCCAAACACAGAGCTTGAAATGAGATCAATTTAGCTATTGGACCAAGTGTTACTTTATAGTCAACCTCATAGGTATGTGTTTCCTTGGGCAAAAAGTTTGATCTTTTGTCTATCATTCTTCTCACCTTCATTGCACTTTGTAATAAATATACATTTGTACCCCACAATCTTCTTATATTTAGGCATGCCAACTATTATTTGGATTCCTTTTGTAGTCAGGGCATCAACGTCTTCCATTATAACTTGTTTTCACTTTAGGTCTTGTATGACATTATGGATATCCTTAGGAACTACCATCGTATCAAGTTGGCTATCAAATGGTTTATATTTGAAAAATTGTTCTATATCGTTCAAGTAATTTAATATTAGATGAATTGTACAATACCTGACCCATTTCTTGATAACAATAAGGATAATAAGATCATTTTGGTGATTTGCAATTTTTTTTTTTTTGTGTCCAGTAGTGCCCTTGATTTAGGTAATTAGTGTTGCAAATGAGGTTATGGTCCTATACTATAAATCTTGATAGTTTGAGAGTGGTCTATGGGATCTCCTTCTAGATTAACAATTTTACTAGTAGATTTGAATGTTTTGTGTTAAGTTGGAAGGGTGATGAGTAAAATTATATAGAGTAAAATTGATGCATATTAAACTATCATGTTGTATTGTTTTCTCTTGAAGATACTTGTTGGAGTAATAAGATTGAATCTCAAGAAAAATGAGACATCACAAGTGATTAATTTTTTTTAATGACATATATAACACTTGCAACTTTTTTGAGTTATAGAATATACTATTAATACACATCTTTTAGCATTAGGATTCAGTTTACTTTGTTAGGAATTATTGTCATGATTGAAGCCTAAATGTTTAAAAATTTTTGTTTCAAGAGAGTTAAATACTCAAATTGTTAGGAAGAACCTTAGAAATAGATTTTGTTTAGTTTTGTATTACAGTTTTTTTATAATAGTTAGTAGATGAGATAAGATACTATCAAAATTGCCTTAACCCAGGCAGAATTAGAAACACTATTTGAGGCATGGGCCATTTTGAGAAGATGCCAATTTTTTTTGTATCTATTAAAAGGATTTTGATTTGGGATTAGAAGGGATTTGATTTATGTTTGTGGAATTGTTTAAAGATAATATATGTGTCTAATTTTTCTTTCATTAAGTATGCTAAACATATATGAGAATGATCACCTATGATTATGATAATGATAATCTAATGGATATTTGTTAGGTTTGGTGTACAAGTTGCTTCCTAGATGTCACGATGAACAAGATGGAATAGTCTAAAATGTTTTTACGGGTGAGTGGGTGAGTTGGTTATATTTTTTTGCATACACAATGTTTGCAAAAGATAGAGTTTAAGTCTTTATTTATGAATAGCTTTGGATGACTTAAAATATTTGAAACTTAGATAATCCAAGCACTTATTATTTGGTATGAAATTTTATTTGATATTGAAGAATTAAGGGACACTTTAAGAGAGAAAACCAGTGGGAGTTTTACCATTGGAGAATTAGTGCAAAACTTTATGCTACTTAGCATTGTAATCGTCCTCCCTGATTTAGGTTTGGAAACATGCCACGTGATAAATAAGCGAGCACTATGTATTTATAATCTTTTGTTAAGTTATTGATAAAAAGAATGTTGTAATTGAGGTCAAGGGCATAGAGAACATCCCTTAATTTTATTCCATCAATGTTTAGGATGCCATGACTTGTTAGTCAAGTAGTATTCCCATTACCACAGAATCTGTTTGAACTTTTGTGGTTGGCTTATGGTTACTGAACCATGTAGAGGAGCTTGTCATATGGTTTGAGATTCTAGTATCTACTATCCATTGTGATCTTGTTAAGTTTTATGTGAGGAATGAGGTTGATTAGTTGCCTAATTATGCGACAAATGTTGTAAGATGAGGATCAGATTCTCCCATTTTGTTGCTTCTCGATTGATTTAAAAGTTTGTTTAAAAAATATTTTTGTTCAACTTTGAAAGGGAGAGGAGCATCTAGATGTGTTGGGAGATATGGGTGACTTTGTAGCTTAAGAATTCTTAAGTCATGAGTAATTGTTGAGTTTTGAGTGTGGGGTTTGTCATATACCTTGAAACAATGATTGTGAATATGGTTTTTTTGTGGCAATAATTATAGAAGGGCTTGTTTTCCTGTGATTCATATCCTTTGTTTTTGTTAGTCTTTTTACTTTGTTAGAGTAGACACTTGAGTGCTTAGATTTAGCATGTAAAGAAGTGGTCTATGTAGCATAACTAACCTATGACTTTGGTCCTTTTGAACTTTTGTAGAACTTCACTAATGGAAAAATAGTTTAGTCCCAAATAACAGATGACATCATCTAAATCTACATGGAGCATATGAAAAATTCAAAGAAACATTTTCTCTTTGTTATTTGTGTATTAAAGGTTGACTTAAAGGCAATGCCATTCTATGTCATAATACACGGTATTTCTTGTCATGATTTTGTTAAGACTATTGAATTACTTGGTGACAAATGAGGTTGCTTGGCAAATTAATTATAAGGCTAAGCAAACTTTAAAAAAACTAAGAACTATTATTGAGGTTAGAGTAAAGTTTTTGAAATGTTTCCCATAATTCCTTTGTAATTGCATAAAAGATGTATGCCCAACCAATTTTAGGCTTCATTGAATTTGTTTGACATGAGATGATGAGGGAAATTTTAGCTTCCTTAATATAGAAGTTATTGATGTTGTTGAAGTATTCATGGAATTTTTTCCCACTAAGTTTGCATTGAGCAATTTGAAAGTCTAGAACATATAGATCAAATTGAAGGTTCAATGACACGGAGGAGGTGATTGGGTCTTCTATTGTGTTAGAGGAGGGTTTTGACTCATTGAATGGATTGACTATAATTGAGGAAGATCAAACTACCATTGACAATAAGTGAAAGGTTACTATCAAAAGAATGAATATGAAGATGTCACAAGGAAGAGAGCCAATGATGATGAAGATGGAAACCCTTGTACCATTGAGCTTTTAGAATGAAAATTGGTTGAGTGGTGTATGTTTTGTACCATAGGAGGAAGATAGAAGGTGTGCTTAGAAGAGGCTAATGAAAGAGAGTATGAGCACAATAAAGAAGATCATGATCTGATATAGCAAAAAGAGTGATTATAAACTTTAATTTCATTGTTGATACATAACACTTGCCTCATGTATCATAGTGCAAGGAGTGATGAGGCACTATTGAATACAAAATCAGGCTGAGAGCAGGGAATCACAATGTTTATAGTTAGGGATTAGATCATGGTGATGGATTTAGATCATGATGATTATAAACTTTAATTTCAATGTTTGAATGCAGCACTTGCCTCTTGTATTTATAGACCAAGGAGTGACACAAAGGCACTATTGAATACCAAATCAGGCCGAGGACAAGGGAATCACAATGTTTCTAATTAGGGATTAGATCATGGTGAAGGATTGCAGCAACAGAACTGTGGTTTTACAAACAACAATTCTTGGGATAGGGATTGGATGGGGTTGAGGACAAGCAATAGCCAATGAAGACTTGCTGTGTCCCCATGTTTGTCTTTGCTTCTATGGTCTGCCACCTAGAATTCATAAAAGGAATAACTGATTTTGGGCAAGATAACGAAGTGTGCCTAAAAGTGGAGTAAAAGAGATTGGGTTTGGTTTAAAATCAGTCTACTATGATTTAGAGGGAGATTTCAAATTTAATTACGACCATCAAAGGAAGGGGAAACATATGTCCACTTCCATACAAAATTTTATGAAGATAAGTTGGTCATTTATTGCATTGAAATGGTTTGTCAAGATCGATAGGTCTATAGAGTGGACCAGCTTTGATAGGCAGTGAGCATTGTGTTATGTTGCATAATTCTTGTTACTTGATTCATGAGAAATGAATGAAAAAGTCTATAAAGCAAGAGAGATGGTGAATGTGCAAAATCATGGTAGTGGTACTTGATCCCAGTATGACAGGCTAGAGAAGCCAATTGGTAATAATGAAATAGATAATTCAAATCTTCCCTTTTTTTGATCAGATGATGGCCCATATGCATAGAGTTCCACCATAGTGAGACAAAGTTTAGTTCCTTAATTGGACAAGGCAGTTGAATTGCAATCTCTGAATTTACAGGAATCACTTGATATTTTTGCAAGACATCAAGATGGATCATATGAGGATGTTATTAGCATCTTTTATATTGAATACAATGTTGAATTGTGAGATAAAGGAACTAGTTATCTCATTTCCCAATATCTGCTTGGCCTGTATTATAGTTTCTATGTTACATTGTGAAGTTTATTTCTTATAAAATTTCATCAAAATGGATCAAGGCGTACTAGTTACGTTAGTGTTTTAAAAACTTCATTACTTTTGTTAAAAGACAGAAGAACAAGTGGAACTTAATTGCATTTGCCTTGTAATAAAGGTATCTTTGTGGTCTCCAATGCGTCTGAATAGATAACAAACCATCATTGAATGTTAATATGTAGGAATGGTAACCTTACAAATTAATGCTGAAAATAGGTAGTGGCTTTTATTTGTTTGATTGCATCTGTAGGTATGAGCTTCAGCAATTGCTCACAAACCTCCGTTGTCCTATTCAATTGCTTCTCAAAGTGCGTGAGCAGGATTACTCAGTATAAGGCATGTCAATTCTTCATTATTCAGTTGAAGCATAAACAAAATAGTTACCAGAATATTATGTTAAGGTTTTAGTGGCATTGTGGCATTTCCCTTTCTCAGTCAACACAAAACGGAGAGAAGTGCTTATGCTAATAGAAAATGCTGGTTTCATTCATGTGGTACTTACAACCATTGTATGTGCTGTGAAGGATGTCCTATTTGTTTCAGTACATAACTTTGAAGTGCTTTTGAGGTATTTCTTGTGTGCCGTGTATCCTACTATAAAGAACATAATGAGGAGTGCACTTTAGCATGCATCAGTTGGGCAAATATGTGACATTCCTTAGCAAATGTTTTTTCATTGCTTTGTTGGTTTGCTTAAATCTTATTGGCTTCTTTTTTGTTGATTTGCTAAGTCTTATGTGTTATCAGAAGTGCACTATTAGTAGTTTTAACGCTTTTAGAGATATAAAACCATCCTTTTATCTTTTCTTCTTTTGATTCTGTATACATGCAAATTTTTTATGTTATTCATTTACCGAAGGGTCTCATATAACTTCTCATTTTCCATTACTCATTTGGAATGAAACAATAAAAATGTTATGGTTTTGTGCTATTATTTAACCTGCCTTTTATCATTTAATTATTATAGTTGTGCATTTGATTAAAAGAGATTTTTCTTTCATTTAAAGTAAAATATCAAGATTAATGCATTCTAATATGTTTGATTTGATATATATTTGTTTTTAATTTCTATTTCTTATATATGACTTGAGTCACAATGTTTTGTGGAATGTTGCCATGGTGATATTTCATTCATCTAAGAACGGTGCTAAATTTGTTGTGTTTTCATTTGTCAGTATAAAATGTGAAAAAAGTTAGAACCTTGCTTGTTGTCTCTCCACCTTCTATGGGAATTTGTAGCCTTGGCGCTTTGATCCATTCTCTTGAATTTCTATACAATATAAACATGGGGATCTCAACAAAGTATTCAGGTTGCTTCTGATAATGCTATGTTGCTACTTCTTTTTTGTTGTGCACATGAAAACGGTCAGAAGGATCTGCTCTTTTACAGGTTTGTTTCTGCTAATTCGAAGCTATGCATGGTGCATGGGCGGTGTAATATGCTAGTTTTTTTTAAGCTATTAGTGGTTCATGGGCAGTGTAATATGCTAGTTTTTGTAAATTGAAGCTGATAGAAAGCATTAGCAAATGCGTACATAACTGACAATGCTTAGACATATACTTAATTTCTCACGTTGTTGTGAAGAGTTTGTTTTCCTAGAATGTTATGATATCTGCCATTTCATGTAAATTGGAAGTTGCCTCAAAGAAGATGATTAACCTCTAGCTTATTTACCATTTAAACTATGCTCTAATTTGCAGACGTTATCAATTCTGCAGTTCCATTTCTTGCATGGGAAAGCTTCTCAGGTATAGTTGGAGTGATGAAGAGATCTGCATTGCAGGTGGAAAAAGAGATTGTACTCTTCTGCAGAATCCTCTAAAACTTTCAAGTGCATATACAGGAGTTCCAGTAAGTTCATGTTTTCTGTTATTTTTTTATTTCTTTGTCATGTGCTTGAGGATGCATTGAACTTTATTAAGTTAATGGGAGACTAAGCTTTGTATATTTTAAAAATCAATAAGATTAAAACCTATAGATAAAGAACATGAAAATAATGAAAACTAGTTGTTTCATATGAAGCATCTACCTTTTTATGACATTGTGTTGATTTTAGTGGTTATATTTCTTGTTTGAATATTTTTTCTTTTGACCAACTTTAATTAAATCGTCAATGAGTTAAAAGGGTTTTACTTTTCTTCTTAGGAGAATCTTTTGAGCCAATATTACTTGAATCACATAACTTTTATTAGTACTCTGTTGATGCGAAAAATGGATTCGGGGAATTTAAACAAAAAACTATTTAGGGCAATGGCAAGGAAGCTCGAATGGACGAAATTTTCAAATTTGTTTGGAAGAATATTGGAGCACACCTTTAGGACAAATTGGCCTGATACGACAAAGTTCAGGTTAAAAGGTCTTGATTTGCGGGTTTGTGCTACTATGGAATGATCTTTGGTGATGTAGAATATAATGTGGTTGATGTTGGTAGGATGCGGCAACGACTCAGCTTGGATTGGCGGCGACTCAGTTGGGATCGGCTGCGATTCGGTCGGGATCGGCTGCGATTCTGCTAGGATCGGTTGCTATTCGGCCAGGATTGGCAGTGATTCGGCCGGGATCGGCATCTACTCTGTCGGATCGGTCGCTACTCGGTCAGAATGGCGGCGACTTTCCCTGGATCAATGGAAAATTGACTTGGATCGGCAGTGAATCGGCCTGGATTGGCAGCGAGTCGACTGGATGTGTTTCGAATCAGTTGAGCTTGGTCTCGAATCGCCCGGGATCGGTGTCGAATTGGTTGAGCGAGCTCGATGACGTGAGCCAGCATGGTTCGACTTGGGTGGGTGCGAGTCGGCGTGGGTCGGCTTAGGCAAGCACGAGCTAAATTGGATATACGCGGGTCGACGTAGGTGTGCTAGTCGATGTGGTTTGCTGTGATCAACACACGTGTGATGGTCGACACGAGTTGCTGCGGGTCTGCATAGGTCTAAGAGTCAATGCTGGTCGACGTTGCTCAACACTGGTGTGCACAGGCAGCTTTTAGAAAGCTGCCTTCAAACGCAATTTTAAATCCCTAAAACATGTCTCCGACACTCAGTAAGACGAAGTCCTCTTACAAAGAAAGAAATGCGGTGAGGGGCTTCGAGGCTTTAGAAGCGAAGAAAACGTGGGATCGATGACGGAGGAGAAGTAATCAGCAAGGACTTTAGAAAACTCAGGATTGCGGACAAAGGAAGACGAAGCTCGCTCGTCTTGAGATTGGTCTCCAACGACGGCTGCGAGGTTTTGACCACGTCAAAGGGGCTTTCTGGAGCTAATCATTCTTCTAGTCCTTCCTCTCTCCCTACTTACACTTCCTCCTATCATCCTTCAATTGACAAGAAGGGGGATTTATAATGACGTTCGGCGAATGGCGCCAAGATTACTTCAGATTTCCTCTTCCATTTTTTAATCCAGCATGGTGGCTTCTCGGGGATTTCGGCAAAGTGTGGTTGGTCTTCTGCACTGCGCGAAGTGTGGCAGGTCTTCCGCACTATTTTTTTTATTTAATTTTTTTGGAGATTTTTTCTGCTTCTTCATTTGGTCTTTCAACTCATTATATCATCATTTATGTTGCAATGAAGAGTTGTTTGTAATCTTTTTAAAAAGAAGATTTATATATAAAACTATAGAGTTAACATTTTTCAAAGGATGTAAAATAATGATATATCAATGATATTGTAATTCAACAATAATTTTAAGTGTGGAAGAGCAATGATTGAATTTTTGTTAAAGTGATGAAGGAACATGTTGCAAAATCAGCTTTTCTTGAGATTTTTGTGCTACTAATAATTGTTGGAAGAGAAAGAGAGAGGTCTAAATTGTGCTTCTTGAATCCATCATGTAACATAACTGTGAAAAGAGGAAAGAGTGGAGGCAAGAGCATGCATCTCAAGCCTTCATGTGATAGGAACAACGATGAAGGAATAGTAGAAGTCCAAATCTTGCCTCTCATATCCTTCGTGCAAGAGTTACCAAGAAAAAATGGGGGTAGAGGTCATCTCTTGACATTTTTTGATATTTTGGTGGCAACGAAAGACTTCAAAAATACACTAGTCAAGCTTTAAGTGATGTAAGAATTTTTAATAAACTTTGGGAGTAGTCTTTATTTTTGTTGAGTAAGAGAACAGAAAATGAGAGTTAATAAAATATTTTAATTCATACCTTTGGTATTTTTACCTTTTTAAGAAAACTTTTTCAAATAACCCTCATATCAAGTATATGAGAGTTCTTTGAGTGGAAATACTTCCATCTGGTGATGACAGACAATACTAATCAGGGCATTGCCTTTGTCTTTTAATGCCGCTGAAGAGTCTGATCATCTTTCTCGGTTCTCTCGATGGTACTTTGTCCTACAAGCTTGTTAGAAATAGAATTCAGTTTGGAGACTTTTATCTGATACTTCTGGAGATAATCTTCTTTCAATAATTTCTCGATTAAAACTTTGAGGGTCTTACATTCAATAGTTTTGTGGCCATAGTCCTCATGATATAGAATTTTGTTGTGTCCTCATTATTTCCCAATAGTGATCTCGATTTTTGATAAAATCTATCTTTTTTAATGGCTGTCAAAATTTCTTCCAGAAGAGCACATAAGCGAGTGCTGAAATATTGAAAACTTTTTTGTTGATAATGGGGAACCCTCCAAGGGTAATCTTTTTCATATCGTGACCTTTTTTGTCTTTAGAAAGATGTGTTCAAACGCAGTTTTAAGTCCCTAAAACATGTCGTTGGCGCTCGGAAGACAAAGGTCTTCTCCTGCAAAGAAGGAAATGCAATGAGGGTTTTTGAGGTTGGGGAAGCAAAGAAAACGTGGGATCGGTGGCGGTGGCGAAGAAATCGGCGAGAGTTCCAGCAAACCTGGGATTGCGGACGGAGGAAGACGAAGCTCGCTCATCTTGCGATTCATCTCCGATGAAGGCTGCTAAAGTTTCAACCACATCGAAGGGGCTTCCTGAAGCTAATCCTTCTTTTGCTTCTCCCTCTCTCATTGTTTTCGCTTCCTCTAGTCCCCCTTGCAGTCGGTGAGAAGGGTATTTATAGCAGTGCTTGACGAATGGTGCCAAAAACACATCGGATTTCCTCTTCTGTTCTTAATCCGGTGTGGTGGCTTTCTTGGGGAATCCGGCGAAGTGCAGTAGGTCTTCCACACCGGCAAAGTGCGGTAGGTCTTTCGTACAATTTTTTTTATTTATTTTTTTTTTGGGAATTTTTTCTGCATCTTAATATTCTCTTTTATTTCATTTTAGTTTTTTTCATTCTTCAACAAGGTCAAAATCTAAATAGAATTTCCTCTATCGTTGTTTGTAAGATGATTAGGCTGGTACTTTGAGGAAATCAAACCTTCATGTCATCAAAGCTCATATTTTGGTGCTATATATCAAGTCCATTGAGTTTATGTTTCATCAAGTAACATCATTCGGTCTTGTATGATATTTTTTAAAATTTTTTTATTTTAATCATTTTTTCTTTTAAACAGGGGAATTTGCGCACCAGAGATAGAAATGGTGAACCTTTGGTTACATCTTTTCACTCAAAGTTCATGGGAACGGTTGATTATATTTGGTAATTGCATTCATTTAACTCCAATTATTTCTGATGTTTTTCTTGTGTTAATGCTTGATTTCAATTGTTTCTTGCAGGCATTCATCTGATCTTCTCCCTGTAAGGGTTCTTGAAACCTTGCCTATAAATGAATTGAAGGAATTGGGATGTCTGCCTTGTGAGGTGTGCCTCTCACTTTTAGTTTTGGCTTTATATAATTTCTCATAAAATATCTGTCAGGAATACTGAATAATTTTATTTTGTATTATATAACAGTTGATGTAACTTGATTGTGTGACTCAGATTTAATCTACTTGAATAAATGCATTTTATACTGAACTTAAAAATTATGGGAAACTAGTTCTGTGCAGCAACTTTGATATACACTGATGTTGTTGCCAAATTTTGAAATTGATATATGCAAAATGATGTAATGAACAAAGATGATGCTTTTAGTGACGAAATTCCCTGGATGCTAAGAAATGTCAAATGTATAATTTTTAGCTGAAAATATTTGAACCTGTCACTTATGATTTTGAGTTGGGAAAATCTACTTTCCATTAGCAACCCTTACTGAAATTCTTTGCGATGGTTGGTCTTGTCTGGAAAGTAAGATTTGACAAAATTCATGAGCAGGATATTGTGCTTTTATCATTGTCATGTCTTCAGCTTATATCATTAAAAGAAATGTAGCATTACAAAAATTCTTGATGAAATGGCGTTACGGAAATTGAATGCTTTAAGCATATAACTGTGATATGCTCAAAGAAGATGAATGAAATACATATTATGAAACCTCCGCCTTTTGCAGTTACAACTTGTATTGCTAAAGGGAAAACAATGCCTGAGCCTTTAAGTAAGCCATCTTAATTTTATAAGCTAATTAGCTGGGATGCTTTGTATTCATCTCCAAACTGAAGCAGGTATTTGGTTGGCTTGTTCTACACTTCAATTGAGCCAAACTTTGTTATCATCAGGTCTTCTGTGTGTTAGTCTGATTTGTTTGACTTGTGTCTATTGTTTTTTGTCTACTGTATGTTAGTCTGATTTGTGTGACTTGTGTAGATTGTTTTTTGTCGTGGGTTTGCCAAATGAACTGGATCAATTGTGATGGTGTTTGTGATGAGAGAAAAGTAAGAGCTATGTGAAAGGAATGCTCAAGCTTTAACGTTGACCAGGAGCTTGAGCTTGAGTGGGTGAACTTAGGTTGTAGATGAAGGCTAGGTGTTGTCGGTAAAGAGAATTGGAAAGGGAAGAGGGTAGAGGAAAGTAGAGGTGAATTCAACAAAGTTTGCTTAGAAGATGTCAGTAATCAAGTCAAGCCTTATGGTTCCACTAGCCACTTACTAGGGAGAATGCTTTATGAGGAAGCAATTATCAAATATCTATTTGAAGTTTTATCATTTCAAATTTTTTTAATGTAGTGTTGTGACTTTCAATTTCAAAATACCAATAACTTTATCTTAGTCCAAACAAATTTAATTTTAATACAAATCATCATGCACCTAATCTTAATAAATTAATCTAATAGATAATGTAATGTAATAAATTCAAAATTAAATTTAAATGGTTCAGATATTAAACTTAAATAAAAATTCGAATCAAAGGATTTATCCCATTAAATTTAAATTCAAATAAATTTATATTTAAAAATTTGTCAATTATTTTTCTAAAAAATGAAATGTGCCAAATATTGGCATTTGTCTCTACATAAAATATTCATTTTTAGCAAAAATGCATTCTTGAGTGTTGCTATGGAAGAAAAGACTCCAAATTTCACAGCAACTATAATTATTAAGTTCTATAATTTTTTTAATGGTTTTCTAATTTTTTTGTAGTGTTCTCCAATTTTTTTCGTTTCTTTTGTTATTATTCTTTTCTTTAGTCGTCCAAATTGTAACTTTTTGTATCACTTGTTCCCATACCCTTCCAGTTGTATCTAGATAGTAGATTTAGTTGATCGACAGGGATTCTGTCAAAAGTATCGATAGTTCAATATCAACATGTAGAAGTGGTTGAGATAATGACCATGGTTGAGGAGTATGTTATAGGCTTTGCTTAGATTCATATGACGAGCATTGCATGAAGATTGGGTGAGATTGATGTTGTTGGAATAGGAGGTAGCTAGAGGCAGGACGATGGATGCTAGTTGCGGGTGATGGTGCTTTTGTGGCAGGAACACATGCAACTATTTTGGCAAACAGTTATGTGTGGATCCATTGCAATAGTGTCTAGGTGATGTGGGAGTGTTGGCCAGTCTAGAAAGCTCAACAAAGACATTAGTGAGAGGTGTTAGTTACTTTGAGGGAAAAGATGGTGGCCATAGTGGTTTAGGCCAAGAGAAGATAGTGCAATGGTTTTGGTGGAGATGTAATGGTTTGCATCTACCATGTGTTGAAGGAAAGGTATGTTATAGCATTGGTGATGTGATCTTAGAAAATGCCAGAGTGTAGTGGTTTGCAAACTATGAAGATGATGCATGAAGCTGCAATGATATGCTCCTTGGAGATTCTCTATATATGGAATGCAGTGAAGCCTAGCTCCACTACAAAATTTGATAGAGGTTTGTGGTGAGGAGAGAAAACTAATAGCCAAATGAGGGAATGCTCGAGCTTGAATATTGGTCGAAAGCTTAAGCTTGAGAGGGGAACTTAGGTTTTGGATGAAATCCAGGGATTGTAGGCAAAGGCAAGAGGGTTGCAAGGAAGAAAAGGTGCATTCACCAAGTCCACCTACAAGTGGTTGGGCACCAAACCAAGCCTTACATATGTTTATGCATTAGACAACAAGCTAAGGAGAAAGTTTTATAAGAAAGCAATTAACAAAATAAATTTTATTCGTACTAAATTTTCTTATGTATACACAATTGTCATTTCTTTTAAATTCAAGAAAGTTAATCTTAATCGAAACTTTCATGAATTTAATCCAAATAAATGATCAAATATGATAAATTCAATATTAGATTTAAATAAAAATTCAAATAAAAGAATTTATCCAATTAAATATAAATTCAAATTAATATATACGTATTAAATTTATTGGTGGTTTTTCTAAAAAAAATAAAATATACAAAATGTTAGCATTTGCATTCTTCTTCAAACTCTTCCCATTTTATAAAAATTTCATCCTCAAGTTTTACTTTGGAAGAAGAAACCTCTAGAATCCATTTTTTTTTTTATGTTTTGTTCTCTTTCTATTATTCTTTTTGCCAAATAACCAAACTTTAACTTCCCATATCTTTATCTCTAATTAATCTTTGTGACTTTGTCTCAATGTTGAATCTAGTAAACTGTTGTAGAATTTGGAGGGATAGTCATAGTTTAGATGTGACTGTTGGAGGAGATTGAAATGGCCACGATCGAATAAGATGCAATTGACCCTTCTTGGATTTGTCTATAAGAGTTGATTGTGGCACTAAGTAAAAGTCAGATAGTATTGTGACATAGTTTAACTCCAAGAATCATCCAGGATACCACTTGGCATGTCTATTATGTCAAGGCCTCTATAATGGTATTTTTGGTATCTATGGGCATGTTGCATTGGGGAATGTTTTTGTGGGAACTATTGTAGGGCATGTCAAAGATTGGAAGTGCGAAGAATTCTTATTATAGAATGGAAAAAATCACGTTGGCTTTGGTGCTAATGGAAGAAAGCAATTGCAAAAGATTGGAATAAGTTCAATAGGTTGATGATGGTGACAATAATGTTGGATGGAGGGATCAGTTTTCTTATAGTTGATGATACATTGTCCAAGATTTAAGAGATATTTGCTGCTATAGATAAACAGTGAGCTGGGGTTTCATGGTTTTTAGGTTATGGAGATGCTAGTTGTATGTAAGTTTACATCTTACAACACATTGGAAGAAGTGAAAATTCAAGGGAGTTGAATTATTAGGTATTTAGATGATTTGAGCTTTCTATTAATGCTTGAATTTGAGTGGTATTTTAATAAATTTGACAACACGGAGCACTGAAGGAAGCATGTCAAGATTTGCTTGAATGTGAACATGACCTGACGTAGGATGTGTTAATGGAATGTTCAGTATTTCAATAATCTAAAGGGTTGTTGGTGGGTGGCTTCATATTTCTGTTTTGTACAAGTTTTGACATAAGGAAGTTTGGATAAAAGATGATAATGGTTGTTAGTTGGGTAGAATTTGGGTTAAATTATGCCCTCTCTTTTGTTTCCCTCTTAATGAAAAATTGCTTCATAAAGTTTTGAAAATAGATAGTTGGGTCTACAAGCTCCATAGAAGTTGCAAATAGTTCTTTGTCGTCATAATAATGTTATTGTCCAAAGTCAAAAACGCCTGTCCTCTTCTTACTCCAATGATACCATAAACCTCTTTATGAACTTTGAGCTTGTCGATAAATTGTTGCTCTACATCCCCTTACAATTTGTGGTTCCCCGAGCATCATAGGTGAGCTTAAGAAATAAGGGGCAATAGCTCTAAGAAATGGATCTGAGATGAAGCGTCCAAGAAGTTGAGAATTAAGAAGTGTAAGTCTGAAAGGGGAGCTCCTGCATGACCTTTTTTGAGAGAGATTTTGAGTATTCTAGAGAGGAAAGTTGGTTACTATTGCTTTTCTTTATTTCGGAATAAGCTTTTATACATACAAACAATACAAAAACCCATTAGCATTTTGCACCAGTTCTTCATCGTTCACATTGGAGCCACAGGGTAGCTTATTCCTTATTCTTTTCCTGAGAACATGTTAGAGGAGGTGGTGGTGAAGGTGAAAATGAAATTAACACTTTTATAGATTGGGTGCCCTAGTGTAGTTATAAGGTTTTTTTTACTAGTGCAATCATTCTAAATAGAATTTGGACTTATTTGAAACGCTCATGATACTAAAATTTGCCTTGCTTTCTTTAAAATCATATAGATCTGCTTCTAGGGATTGACAAACAAAAGGGACTCGTATATAAATGGTGTCCATTTATACAAAACAGTACAAAAATGCATTCTGCGTTTTGTACTAGACCTTCATCGGCCACATTGGAGCCACAAGGTAAGCCTATAACTTATTCTTTTCCTGAGGTGGGTGAGGAGGAGGTGGTGAAGGGGATAATAACATGTCACTTAGTAGTCTAGGTGCACTATAGAACTGTTAAGTTTTTGAACTAGTACAACCATTTTGAATAGAAATTTATATGAATAACCTAAGTACTAGTGTTCAATGTTAGGGAATGACAACTTGTTAATTTCTTGGTAAATCATGCAAATTTAAGTTTGGCCCGTGGGTGAGCGTCTGTTGCAGTGCAGTCAATGTTATAATTCTGATCTATCTTTCAGTATTTTGATAAAAACAAATAACATGAAGTATCAACGAGAACTTATGTTATTAGTTTGTAGGGATTCTTTGGTTGCATGTTATTACATATTAATGTTATTTAGATATCAATATTATTTAGATGTTAAATTTATCTAAATATTATAAGTAATTTCTTTTTTGATGGTTTAATGCTATCCATGTAACTTTCAATTCTTTTTTAGTTTATAAAGATGCCTTACATCTAGATGTCGCTTGAATTTAGTCGTGTGAAATCATAATGTTAACGATTTTATTCAAAGATATCAATCTAGATTCTCAAAATGTTTAGATAATGTAATATAACATCTCAACATGTCTGAACAAAACAGTACTTAAATTTATTTTGGCCTTGCATATGGAAGATGAAAATTACCTATATTTTATTCTTGCAAGTACCATCAGGCAGCTCATGTTGGATAAGCTTTTCACATTTTTACTTAAACCGGTTATTTTGATTTAGATTTTCTTTTGCTAAATTAAAAATTGTATTCCTCGCCTGCTATGAGCAGCATAGGAAATGAAAAATCAAAAAGCGATTTTACATTTTTTACTTATTTTCCATATATATCTTCAGCCTTGTGAGACTTGTTTTCTTGCAGAAATGGGGTAGCGACCATCTGTCCTTGGTTTGCGAATTTGCCTTCGCAAATGGTACCAAGAGTGAACAGGATTCTTTATAGAAGGCAATGACAGGTAGAGAAGCCTGCACTGCTTGCACATACATTTAGCAATACATTTATTTGGTAGTCATAAGTATACTAAAGTGAATATTAATAAAAGGAAATTAATATTGATTGCATATATTTGTCTCAATACATTTCTATATAGTAGAGGATACAGATTTCTTATCAATTGTGTTTATGTTGATAAATTTTGAATTCTCAAATCTTTGATTGAAGAACTTGAAAAATGAAATCAAAGAATTTGTCTGATTTATTTGGGATCATTGAATTTTTTTTTTTTTTTTTTTGTGTGAAATATACAAGTCAATCAAACATAGTGTAATTTTTATTTCTTAATTAATGTGTGGTTTAGGATTATTCAAAAAATATAATGGGTTTACTTGTAAATTTTATCTCCACACTCATGAATACAAATGAATAGTTTATTTTGAATTATAGAATAACAAAAGTGAATGAGAAGCTTTTCAACAAAATTTTGGGTGATCTTATGTGTTTGATACACAAAATTATATTTTATAGATTTGTTTAGTCTTATTTCAAATTTATACAGAATCCTTTTGTATAACATCTTCGAGTTTGCCAAAGGGTTTTGTAATATATTCAAGAAACAATTACCTATGGAATTTGGTATAAACATGTTTCTCATTTTAAGTTAATAGGTTATTTTGAGTGTGATTAGGTAGGTTTCAAGGATGAAGAAAAACTAGAAATGATTTAATGTTTTGTCTTTGATTGGGAGCAATTTCTTGGAGTTTGAAAAAACAAACAAGTATAGATTTATATTGATTCAAAACATAATATATTAATGTAGTACCTACGATGTGAAACAGTATGGATGATAAGAATTTTAAAAGATATGTAACAATCACAATAAATTCAATTACAATACTTTGAAATAATAAATCTATAATGTCAATGATAAATAATCTTATATTTCAAGGAAGAACATAATATATAAAGCTTTTTCATTAGTTGTATAATGATGCATCATAGTCAAATATTGTTATGTAAAAGTTCAAATTGTTGAATAATTTTACAAAGACACAACTTTTTATAATTTAAAAGATTTCATTCATTTGTCTAAGGAAAATTTAGTGATTTCCTTTTTTTTTTTTTTTTGCTTTTTGAGTGGTTTGTTATTACGTAAGATATCATTAGACAAGATAACTTTAGATATTGAATGTATAAATATTTAATAGAATTTGTTAGCATTTTAATAATTATTGGGAGCATATTTTTTGGATAATTGGACGTGTTTTTGTTTTCTATTAAAAGCCCTTGAAGATGGTGTATTCAATGAGGTATGTGTTTGAGGTTTCTTTATTAATAAAAGTATTTTCAAATTTTTGAGTTATCTTTTTTTTCTTCCAATATTTATTACAATACGATATTGTTTAAGAATGATATTGTTTAAGAATGAGCCAAATTAAAGCTAATAAGTTTATAATGCCTAAGACTGAAGAGGATGTTAAGTGATAGTTGGATTATGGCACATAGATGCAATTATCATACAATAAGCAAATATTATTAGGATCTTAGATGGAAAGATACAAAAATTGAATAGTTCAACATTAGAAAAGAAAATTATGATTTTGTTCTCTTTAAGAAGAGATTTTTAATATATTGATATATTTTTTAATGACAAACTTATTTTGGTTGATATGAGGTGTTGAAGTGAGATATTTTTTTGAAATAATATGACCATATCATAACAATCATTTCATATATTTGTTTTTAATATATTTTTAAATAGTTGAGGATATATTAAGAAAAAAGATTAACTTTTTCACCACATATAAATACACTTGATAGAATTCTAGTTAGTAGAAAATATATTATTGAAAGCAATTATTTTTATCGTGCTCATTCAATATTAAACTCTTTAATGAGAGTCTAGTCATGTCTTAAAAAGAAAGAAATTGGGATTATGGAAGTGGTTTGGCAAAAGTATATGCTAGTTGATCGATAAATGGGATGTGCAACTTAGAAAAGTCCACTTTTGACTAGTTCACTTGTGAATGAAACATAATAACAATATACTTCATTTGAGAGTAAAAAATTAAACTTGGGCTTAATTGAATAATACTAATGTTGACATAATAGATCTTTGGAGGATGGAGGTATACAAATCTAACTGATTTTATATTTCAAAAATAATTGAAGCTATTAGTTGATAATTGTCTTCCATGGGAAAGTAAGCTTTTGAATTAGTTTTTTCAAGCTCTAACAAAATGTATTGGGCCAAAATAGATAATATGAGCACTTATAAAAAGTTGTCTTTGTTTGTTGCGTGGTTTATATTTCATGTAAAGAGAGGAAAGTTGTGACAAAGGAATGTTATGATTTGAGGTGCCACCATGATATTTGAAAAGGCATTTCATGGATGTCTAATGGTCATTGTCATGAATATGCAAATATTGAGATTGCTTGATAACAAAGGCAATATCAATATTAGCAAGAGATATTGTAAGCCACTTACAATAATTATGTACTCAATAGGGTCAATTAAAGTCATGCTAGAATGTTAAGGAAGATGAATCCTTAGGTAGGGGTTTTTGACAAACTTGCACTTAAACATATTAGTTTGAGCTCAAAGATCCATGATGTGCCACTATAGATAAAGTATATTACCATGATTATGAGAAATAACTTCACCATCGAGGAAATTTGTGAGAGGGTCAAGGTCCTTGTCGGAAAAGCATTGTGCAAGAAAGTGAATTATGGTTAATGACATCAATGTTGTTACTTGTGAGAATGATGTTATCAATATAAAAAATGGATATTGTCTATAAAGATAAAAAGGGACCATTTTACATAATTTTGATGAAGTCATTTGTGATGAAAAGCTAAGTATATTATTGAAAAAGGCATGAGCAGCATGCTTGAGACTTAAATCGTGCATTTTACATAGCTGTGATTGAGTCATCTATGATGAAAAGCTAAGTACATCATTGAATCAGACATGAGCAACATGCTTGAGACTTAAACCATGTAAACATGTTTTGTAAGGCAATTATATGGGACTACATTGTTGACATTAAGTTGTCTAAGGGGTTACTTATTAATGATGAAAATGTCGAGTACATGACAGTTGTACATTTGACCATAAAACTAAATATCTTATTGTAATAGATATTAAGACATTGATGAACCTCTTAATAAAAATACATAATTTGTATATCTTAATAGATTTATCAGAGAACTATTTATTATGAAAAACTCATTTCTAGTCATTATATTTTGTCAAGAGAATATGAAACAAAGTTCACATCCCATTTCAAACAAAATCAGTGTACTCTTCAAACATTCCCTGACTCCTTTGCTACCTTTGATGGCTTGGGATGTAATAGGTTAAATGATAAGAGAGATGGAATCTTGTGAGCAATGAGATTGAGTTGTTATGAATTTATGGATTACATGTTTGGATCTATAATTATCATGGATTGCATGTTAGTTGTTAAGAAAATTGTATGAGTGGTTTTCTTTCATTATAAGTTGTGGGAATGGGTTGGATTTTGATGATGGTTTTATTTGTGTGCATTTTTATTTGGTTCCTAGCATACAAACTTTTAAAAGACAATCCTAATGTGGGATGCATTGTTGTCTGGCCGATGGAAAATGATCGACGAAGGCATGGGAACTTGGAAATAAAAGGACATAATAGACAAATTTGGTATGAAGAGAAATTATCAATTTAGAGGTGGATATATGATTACAAAAACAAGCATGCACTTTTGTGAGATAATAGTCAAGGCATGTGGAGCTTAGAGTGATTTAAGTCTATGAGAATTATATTATTAAAGACAAGAGTAAGGATAGCAAAAAATACCCAAAGTTTGGAATAATTTAAAGATAGCTAAAAATGTGTTCAAATAGAGAGGAAAAATTTAGTGCTGATATGAGCATGTGATGCATGAGGCCATAATTGTAATATAATAAAAGCGTAGGAGCATAGAAAGCTTAGTTTTAACAATAAGATAATGATATCTTTTAATAAAGACAATGTTTTGGTGTATATGGTGACGTGAAATTAGAGATGCCATGAGTAACATGTTAGGATTTAATTTAATATATTTGTCTTTCAAATATTAGAATGATTGTTTTTTAACCAAAATAATTTTTAACAATGCTTTTAAAACATATGAAAATATCATGAACAATCATATTTTCTTTGGAACAATTAGAGACTAGCGTGTATGGTGATCAACAAAGAGAATAATAATAATAATAAGATTATCAAAGATGTTCAAATATCAGGAGATAAATATCCAAAATGATTTATGAAAATAATGGACAAATTAGATTTAAGATAGTGATAGAGGAAGATCCTAAAATATGATGAGACAAATCATGCTTAAGAATAGAGTGTGGGTGTTGGGATAGAAGTCCACTCATATACTAGCCTTTGCATGACCTAATGAACAAAAGAACCTTAACACAAAGAATTGCTTAAGAATTCAATTGAAATATTGATCCAATTGCAAAATTGATAGATAAAAATTAAGTTTTTTTTTCATGTTGAAAACACAAAGGATATTACATAATAAAAATAAGTAGAACAAGTGTCGGTGTTGGGTAAATCTTTGCCATCACAAATCATAGTGTCTCAAGTCTATTGTAAGGTGAATGAATAAATAAGTTGCTCATGTCAATGTTAATATGGTGAGAAGTATCATTATAAAGAAGCTATCATAAATAGATCATGATCACATTTTAAAACACCTAAATAAATATTTCTTAATGAACTTGATTATTAGTTTTATTTTTCAATTAATTATAAATAAGTCTCACCATGTGACATTAGAAGTTGTCACCTATAATTGTCATCACAGTAATGGTAGTTTGTCTCTAAACTAAATAAAATACAACATTGCTCATATAACAAATGTTACAATTGTAGTCATAATATTATTGTTTTTATATTAACACATAAAAACTAACTTTTTGCACATACAAAAACTAACTTTATGTTTATATTATAACTTTTTTAGTTCTCAAAATTTCGAAGAACTCTTAAATTTTATTTTTCTTGATTTTACAATCTTTCACATGCAAAATTAATGGAGAATACAAAAAATGTTGAAATTTAACTCATCAAACACTTTGTGAAATGAATTAGATCATTTTATTCCTACATGCCCATTATACAAACATAATTATCATCCACACCATCCAATTGCTATGCATGTGCAACTAGCAAGAGCAAAATCAAGTCAAATGTTGATCAAAGTACCCTAATTAATATAGAACAATTAAATGAAAATTGTTTTCTCCAATCTCTTTCTAAAAATAATGGCCATTCAACTAAAAATGGCTCACAAAAGAATAAGGCCTTTCCTCCTAGCTAAGATGATTATATGTATGCCATTTGTGTCTAATTATCCCACCTTCTTCCTCCCATTGTGCCTTCACCTCTTCTATCTTCTTGTCTCAGTTTGCTTTCTTCCATAGGATGAGTTTCTACAAGCTTCTTCTCCCAAGTAGATAAAATCATTTGCATTCTTCCAAGTTAGTTCAACTTTCAATCCATCAATGAGTAAATCTTGTAAAAGAATGTTGAGGGATGAATCCTGAGAAGGGTTTGCCCGAGTTGATTTCAGGCAGGGCCTCCTCGTGAACTCGTAATAAATGGCCATTAAATAGAGTTTGCCCTTCGATGAGTCACGAGAACTGTTGCTTCACTTTTCTGCTGCTCCTGACACCTTACGCTGGCTGTGTTTGATGCTCACGTTTGTTTGTTCTATACATTTAAGTATAATTCCTCCTGCATTTTTTTTTTTTTTGATATTTCAAAATCAGAATCATAAAAAACAATTTGGAGAATATTTAATAAATTAATTAAACAATACTACGGATTAATTTAAAAAAAAAATCTTTGAAATCACCTTAAAAACAAGCTTCCGAAATGGTCATTAGAGAAAGCAAATAAAAAAAAAAGAACAATTATAGCTGTTTTTTACTAACTAGCAAAAAAATTTTCGACTTCGTCCGTGCTTGCCCATTCTACGGTCCTCTGGTCCGCGCGAGGCGATCTGAACCACAACTCGCCGGTCCAATCACACGACTCGAACCCGAATGACACGAAAGACCCAACTCCCTGCGCTGCCGTCTCCTCCGGTAAACAAACAAACGGCATCTTCTGGTACGTCGTGGACAGAAGTCCTGACTCAACGGCCGAAGTTTCGAGCATGGAAGCCGGCGAGGGAAAATACTCGCCACTTCGATCTCCGGCGTCGGCGACGAAAACTTCCAAGCCAGTGGAGGAACACGTTTCTTTCTCCTCTCCGCAGATCACAATCGCCTCGACTTGTGTAGAACAAGAACCAAGCCAAAATCCGTGGCTTTCGGCAGGAAGAATAACCTCATCTGGCCGTTTCCTCCAAGACCAGACTCGAACTCCATCGATGAGCCGGATCCGGCCGGGGATAGGCGAAGAAGCCGACGAAGCAGAGGCGGTCGAGTGAGGACGAGAAGCAACTCTGAACTCATGGACCGTGCGCCTTCTCTGTGAGTTTTCTCCGCCTTCGTCCTCAGAGGAGTCGGTGGCCTCCGGATCGTCGTATACTATTCTGATCCTTCTCGGCGGACACCTTTTGAAGGAGTTTTTCACCTTGAGGCCTCTACTTGGCCGCGCCATTTTCGCGGCAAAGAGAAGAGTTCGAACAGTCGCTTCGGGAAAGCAGAGCTGACCTTCGGAACAAATCCCTTCTTCTCCCTAAAGAAAAGTAATGCTGGGGAAAACCCAAAAACCTTATGCAAATGCTGGTCCCATGGAAGATTTCGAATCAAATAAACGAGAACAAGCCTGGTTAATTCCGTACCTTGTCTATTTCATTAATGGAAAGAGAGATGAATGGATTAAGAAAGGCGGGGTTTTGCGAGCAGGTAAAGTTCCTGCCAACAATTTGTTTCCCTCCAAACTTGGAGCAGAGAATACTTCAAAAGGAGGGAAGACAAAAAGCAGGGAAGCATTATAAAGCGGCGCATGGGGACAGACCATAAAAAAGATAAGAGATTTGGCATTACGAATCAACGGCGTGGATCTTCTACCTTCGACCTTGATCACGGATAGACGCCTTTCATTGCTTGAGACTTTCCAATAATGTTGAACACATACATTTTACGATAAAAACACTTGTAAACTTCATAATTTATAATAATGTAATGTTGCAGAAGTTTATAATTTATAAAAAAAATAAAAAATAATGTAATTTCAATTAAGACTAAGTTTGAATGAAGTTTACATATTTCATTTAGTACATAATATGTCATTTTTTATATTAATATTCTTTGATTTCAAATCAAATCAAAGCTCAATAATTGTGCACAAAATTTAAGAAATTTACCAAATTTTGTATAGCAATTTAAGATTTGACCAATTCTAGTCATATATTGTTTTGTTTAAACCTAAATCGACCCCATGCATCCTAAACCAAAGTTTTGAAAGGTCGTACAAGTGAAGCAAAATGGGGTATAACATGGCAATATGACAAAGAATAAGTTGAGAGCATGATAATGATAAAGATGAATATGAACGAGAGCAACGCAAACTAGAGCAAGGCAAGGCATAGCGAGGTGGGTAGGGTGGAGTGAGGTAAGGTAAGGAAGTCAATGTTTATTAAATAAATATTTAGGGTGGCTTCTAATGCTAAAACACAACCCTAATAAGCTCTTGGCTTCAATTTATATTTTTTAAGCAATGCTTGTCGTTTTGACTTTCATAGATCACATACATTATCAATTACGAATGAGTTAAAACACATCATTAAGTAGGTTTAAATACAAATTGTTATCTCTAAATTAAGAGCAAACTATGAATAGAAGA
This sequence comes from Vanilla planifolia, assembly GCA_023846275.1. NCBI lineage: Eukaryota > Viridiplantae > Streptophyta > Magnoliopsida > Asparagales > Orchidaceae > Vanilla > Vanilla planifolia. The sequence continues at coordinate 10,837,349 of CM043866.1, read as the reverse complement.
TACATTTTTGCTTCTTTTAAAAATTATTAGATTTCATTACATCTATTATATAATGAGCAACATGGCAATTTTTGCGATACATGTGGGATGATATAAATTAGCAAATACACATTTATAATGTATAGTTGAATGTCACCATATGTTAGATATATGTATTTGATTATATGTAGATATTTGCTATAATTGATTACATGATATGAGATAAGTCATTAAACTTGATAATCTTATAAAGTAATGACTCTATTTATGCCAATTAGTTAATAAGTTTTTATAGATTTAGGATGAAAATGATTTCTTGATAAAAACATTATTATATGTTAATGATGATGATAATAGCACATATGTTATATGTGTGAATGCAAAATTGTGCAACATATGATAACGAAGCATATTTTGACTAATGTCATATGCGAGCTTTCTCATAAAATGGTTTATATTTATTATATTTTTATGATAATATGCTTAGATACAATCTTTTTATATTAATTTGATTGTATTTATAAATCTATTTTGGATTATAAATATATTAGTAAATCATGATTATATTTGTTTTCTCATTATTCTATAATTTATCATGCATAATTTTAGTAAACTGTTCTGTTATCGACTTTTTTTACGAACTCACATGTTGTTATAACATATTAGTTGATCTTTGTCATAGATCTATGATGTATAATTAATATTGATTGGAGATGATTATTGAATTATTTATTTATTATTGTATTTAGTTTTTTAATAAGTTGATTGATTGTATTTTAATTAGTATATTAAGTTATTGGATAAAAGTTTTTTTTGTTGCATTGTTGTATCAATTATTTATTTGAATGAATTACATTTGTTCTTGTCTTTTTATATCTTTAATTACATATGTACCTATTATGAATATATATATTTTGTAATAGGCCTTGATAATTGTAAGATATGTGATATGCATAAAAGCTTTTATTCATAACCAAGAGAATATTTTGAGATGGTTGAGTCGACAACTAGAAGGTTATAAGGAAGAATATTAGCAATGTCAATCATTGACAATTACAAAAAATTATTCTTAAAAGTCAAAACAATATGACATCTTATTTGCAACAATATGATTTGCTTCATATAAAGTTTTTGCAAAATATTTTGTTGAAAAATTAGGATTTTTGTTGAATTATTTTATAATTATTATCCTTATTTTTTATGTTTTATGATTTTCTATGTCTAATAACCTCCTCTTTTCATATTATAAGTTGTCATTCATTGTTTATGTGAGAATAACTTATAGAATAAAAATAAAAAAAATCCTTATGCCAAAGAAAACCCTCATGTTATAAAAGTGTACTACCCTCAAACTTGTGAATGCTTTGTTGTTAACATATGCAATATAAGTATAACGATTAACGGGACATGATAGTTCTTTTTGGTAATGCAACTTAAGGAGAGATTTCATATGCCAAGAAAAATAATATATTGTGGTTTTGTTGAACACCTCAGTTGCTTAGTACTAAATCTTGGGGTCGAATGATGACCTCTAAAACTAGTTTAGATAGCACTAGTTAAGTATTTCATCATAGAAAACTTATTTTAATATTAATTAAGAATCTAACAAAAAGAATATATAATACTCTCAAGGATAATGCAAGAATGCTCCCATTTCATTGTTGCAACTACATAGATGGGTGCGATCGAATAACTTGTGGTGTATAGATTATTGCTCAAGTTTCATGGTCTATGGATAGAGAACATTGAAGAGATTTAAAAAAAAAATAATTTGATTTTTGATGAACATATGACATATTAGATTAGACAAAATGTTAAGTCTTCTCTTATGCTTCTCAATGGCATGGACCCTTAGATGTGACGTATCACCAAGCCTTTAAGTAGTTATCGCTACCTAAAAAATGTTGATTGTTCAAATAGTATCTCAATTGTGGAAGAGTCTTTCTGCTCCTGCTCTTTCAGACTGAGAGACTTGTGCCGTTCTCTTGAAGCAGAACGATGACTTCCGAGCACAAAAAACATTTATTCTGCGCCTCTCTCCATTCATGCGATTACAAAAAACGCTCAAATCCCTTCCTTCGTCGTTCCCCTTCGCCGGCTCCCAATAATCCGGCATCATCCAATGATCCGCCGGTCCGGCGTCGAATAGGCTTAGTAATAGTGGAATAAACGATGGCGCTCTCGAACTGGTTCAGCTTGTGTTTGCCGGGAAGAACCGGGAGGGGAGGCAGCGGTTTCGGACATGGTGGAAAGGGAAGTGGAGGCGCAGGGAAAGAGAATCGTTTAGCTTCTTCTTCTGGGAGCATTTTTATCGATCTGTCGACCCTGGAAGCCGCTACCGGCAATTTCTGCGAAGCCAACCTCCTCGGTCGCGGCGGTTTTGGCCCCGTTTACAAGGTATGAAATATCCTTTTCCTTTGATACTCGAAATAATACGGCATTATATTCTAGATCATTAATCACTTTATTTTTAGATGTCCCGATAACGAAGTTAAGCCATCGAGAAGAGCTAGTTGTATGTGGGAGGCCAGTGGTCGTTATGCAGGCATTTAATTTTTTTTTTTTTTTTTTTTTTTTTTTTGTAATGCAGGGAGTGATGACCAACGGGCAGGAAGTCGCAGTGAAGCAGTTGTCTATAGACTCACGGCAGGGTACAAGAGAATTCACCAATGAGGTGACGCTCCTTCTCAAGGTTCAGCACCGGAACCTCGTTTCCCTGCTCGGCTGTTGTGTTGCTAATGGCAGAAAAATGCTTGTGTTGCCCTTCTTCCCGAACCGTAGCCTCGACTACTTCCTCTTTGGTCCGTGCCCATTCCATTTTTATCCGTTGCTATCCATCCTTTAGATTCTATTGTCTATTGGGTTACTATATAAGGGGTAATGGTTAAATATCGCTTTCCGTCCTTGAAAGATAGGAAGAATTGGCTATTTCCTGTGCTATTGAATGGAACACGTGATTTGAGGACAGAAAGGAATCCGTTGTGGAGTTATCCTTTTGTTTAAGTTTTCTAGGTGGTTTTGGATGAATCAGCATAGGTTGCTTAACATAGAGTGAGGTATTTGAGTTGATCACGTTTTGTATGTTACTGGAATCCACCTGAAGATGGCCAAAGAATTGAATTTATACATGTGATGCATATTTTGAATTGCAGTAAATTAAAATTTGTGAACCACCACTACGATATCGTTATATCTCCAGAAATTTTGACATAATTGTGTTGAATTTGCTTAAAGAAACAAAAATGGACTGCTTTCTAAACTGCTGAGCTCATTAGTTAATTGTATGCTGATCATATGTATTTGTGTGGTGTAAAGCCTGTATTATTTGGTTAATTGAAGTTCTTAAAATATGTGGAACACATGCAAATCCACAAAGATACACACACCCATTATGCATGCTCACAAATGCACATACATGAATGCCCACCCACTCATCCACACATGCATTTTACACCTATTGATAGCTCAAATTTTGTATGACCAATGGCCTTAGTTTTCCTTTTTGAGATGGCTAAACCTAATAGGCCCCTATATCGACTAAGTTACCTTGTGAGCTTAAATATTTTAGTGCTTGCTTCCAACATGATACAAGCTATTAGGCTTATCACATGTTTATGGTATTTCTAGGGATCCAGCCACAACAACTTATGATCTAATGTCCTAGTGTTGTTATCATGCATTGCTATCATAGATTTTGGCAAAGTCTGCATTAGTAATCCTTGATCTGTTGGGGGATTGGAGATGCTCAAGTCGAGCCATTGATTTTGCCACGACTTATTGTGGTAGTGTATTAAAAAGCCACCTTTACAGTTAAATTATGATCATTCATTGCTAATGATCGGTAGATTCTTGCCAAAGTGCAAGAGTCTCCCATCAAGTGGCCTCCAATAAAGGAAGACCTCATGTTTAGAGGTAGGGATATCAAATTCTAATCACCCAAGTGTTTACCTTCTTAATAGTCTTGAGGAAATGCCATAGTATTGTCTCAGGCATTCTCCTAGCTTATAAAATTCATTTATGCTAAGTCCTTTTAATATTCTCTTCTCATACATTTTAGTCTTTCTTTTCTTTGCTTTAATGAGAAAATTTCAATTATGACTCCTCATAATTGGAGCATTAAATAACATATGTTATGTAACATTCCAAAAATAGAACAAATATTTTAATAAATATTTGAGAATTTTAAAGTATTAGATGTTGAAATTAAAAAATAATGATATTGAAATTAATTGATGATTTTAAAAAGGGATGATTTGTAAATTGTTTATATTTTTTGTGAATATTAGAAATTTTTTAAAATTTTTATGATAATGTTTTAAATTTTTGAAAAGGATCGTATAATACAATCATTGACATCAAATAGTAAATGAAGTGATAATATAGATGAATAAACTTAAAACTTATTATGTAGTATGATTAGGAATATTGTATAAGTGTGATAAGATAAGTGATGGAGAATATATAGATTGTACAAAACTATTAGAGGTATCATGTAGTACGATTGGAATGAGAATACTGAGAGAAATAATAAAAAATGGATCATATAGCATGATTAGAAATATTGCTTAAGCATGATGAGATAAGTGAAAGAATAAATAGATTGTATAATATGATAATAGATATCACACAATATAATGACATGAGAATACCTAAGTTGAATAAATCGAAAATAGATTGTATAATACGAGTAGGAATATCGATAAGTATGATACCTGATTGAGTAGTCCAATTCCAAGATAAGTGAGAGAATATGTAGATTGTATAGTATGAATAGGGGAAGTGTACAATACGATACATTGCAAGTGATTGAAGGGTGAAGGAAATGTTTTGGATCGTATAGTATAAAAATATTGATTATACGATATGATTAGATATAAAAATTTAATTTTCTTAAAACTTAAACAATATAATAATAGAGGAAATCGATATAAGAGAGAGCCTAATCCACAATGAACCGTTAGATTGAGTAAGAAGGTAAGGAGGCATCCATATGAAAGGACATGACTGTTGGAAGAAAATAAGAGGCTAAGAATACGAGAAGATATTAGATAAATATAAAAGAGGAGGTTGAGACCTAGAAAAGCCTTTGACAGAAATTTGAACGATTTTGTTTTGGCTGAGTATTGGAGAAAAAAGAAAGGAAGTGCTACCAAGAGTTGGGAGGGATTTGTTAGGATTTGAGCAAGAACAAGGGGCAAGCCAATGGAGAAGAATTGTGCTGGCACTGTAGCACTAGAGAAGAGAAGGAACAATGAAAAAGAAAATAACCAAATTGAAAATCCAAATTATGGCATGACCATTACTTGGAAACAGGGTAGGCAAGCTTATATTTATATGTATATAGGTGATGTAATCTTGATTGAAAGCTTAGTAATCTTGCTAAAACATTGATCAATCAACTTGAGAATAAAATGTTGGAGTGTTTGCTTGCTGTGTTGCCAATGTTGTTTATAGATTGTTTACTAAATTGAATTCGAAAAGGACAAGATAAAGTGATGAAATAAGAGCAAGAATTGTTGAATAGAGTAGGTAAATTTGCATTTATGTATGTATAATTAATGTAATATTGTTTGAAAGCTAGAGACCCCTTGAGTGATTATTTATAATTGTTAATTTGAAGTTGTTTGTTATCATATATTGTAATCACATATTGTCATACTTGATTTGACATATGATTTGTTTATATATAAAAGTATGATGTCATTAGTTATAATATTTTTATATTTTATGTTAATCATATAAATTTTGATAGTAGCTACAAAATGGAAAATTGTGATAACAATCAAAAAAAGAAAAATAGAAAGATAAGAATATGAAAAAAGAAAATGATAATTTATTTACATATTATGTATAACTATATTAATCGTGATAATGGTTACAAATAAGAAAAGGAAAAGGTAAGGATTGATAAAAGGAGACGATTTAAAATGTAAAGATAAATAATTATAAAAAATGACAACTATTATTCTAGAATGATAGTTTTGGAGATGAGCTACAGGAGTCATTTATCAGTATTGTTTACTTTAAATACCTGAACATACTTAATTTGTTATGAAAAATATTATTCTAAGTTAATTTTTAAATAAAGTGAAAAGATAAAATGAATGAAATCTTGTATATAAAAATTGGTATTCTATTACATTACTTATTTACAATTATCAAATGAAAATAGAGAAGAAAGATTAAAAAGTTTACGTGTAAAAATTGGTATTTCTTTTATATTATACATTTGCTTGCTCTATTTATTACAAGTTTGAAATTTTTCTAACATGTGGTATGATCGAAGTCATACTTTTTACACACACATACACACACACATATATAATTTTTCTATTAAGCCAATAACAGTTGTCTCAATCTATTTTTGATTTAATACTTTCAAATCAAGAAGACCTTCAACATGAGATTACCAGGGTGAAATGAATATTACTATGATATATATCTAGCTTTAAAGATATGGTCTTTTACTATTATTTGTGTAGCTATTGTGAGCCTATTTTACACTTGTTTTAGTATGGATCAATAGTTACTTTATGTTCTTGATAGCATGGACTTGTTGGCCTTTTGAATTGGTGTAAGAACATGTTATTTATTAAAATGTTATAAATGTTTTAATGAATTCCTTTTTCTGATTTTCAAAGAAATGATGTTTATTTATATTTCTTTTAAAAGCTTTAAAATAATTGGTTTTCGAGTCAAGATTGTGACTTACTTTTATTATGTTTATAATAGTTTTCAAACTTGTTTTGTCATTGTTTTATTGAAAAAAGAAAATATTCTTTCTAAATCAAATGATATGTTTAAAAAAAATAAACAACATAGCAGTAAACCCAAGAAAGAAACCCAAGAAAGGCTGAGTGAGGTCACCACAGGAGTGGTATTAAAGCAGTTGAAATCTTAGGACAAAGAATCATAAGAAACAAACAATCTATGATATCAAATTTAAAAATAAACATGAGATGCAAAACTAATTTGGAAAAGTCTAGAAAGATATTCTAAACATGTTCACGACTTAGGATGTGAAATTTTAAAAAAATTGAACTTAGGTAGTGAGCATGGGTAGACATTTTGAAAGGAAAAACATATAAGTTACATTTTTATTTGATATTGTATGATATTTGTTTTATATCTATTAGGCATTGCAAGAAACTAAATTGAATGTAGAAGATTATAAAACTTATAGCACTGTAAATGACTTGATAGTATTGTGTGATAATACCGATGGTACAATATGGAATACATATGAAAGAGATTTTGTAATAGAACAGAGATATCATACAGTACAATAACATTGATTGTATGGTACAATATACATGAGGAACATTACACAATGCCATAACAAGTATCGTATAATACAATATGCATAAGAGATTTTGAATTAGAACATAGAACATTGTATCATACAATTTGATGAAAAGGAGATAACTAATGTATTGTATAGTGCAATAACACTGATCGTAGAGTATGCTATGTATCAAAAAAAGGCATTTGTGTTAAAACAAAGAACATAGTACAGTATGATAAGATGAATCATGCAATACAATCTAGAGAGTAAAAAGTAAATAAGTTAGCTAAGAATATCATATTGTAAGATATCATACCATCTTGTAGTACGATTCTATAAGTAGGAATATATATATATATAAGCTAAGTGAGAACATTGTGTAATATGAAGAACGGGATTATACAAGTATGATTATCTTAAAAAAAAGATTTAAGGATTGAACGATTCTTTGTATAGGGAGTAATCATAGATAGATTGTATAGTACGAAGAGAGCGATTGTATAATACGAGAAATTAAAGAATTTGTAAACTGAAAGATGAAGGATTGTACAATATAATTACAAGTATCGTACATTAAGATGAAAAAAAAAATAAAGAAGAGAAAAGATGATTAAATCATACATTAAAAATAAGAGGATCATACTTTATGATTTTATTAAGAAGAAAACGAAGAAAAGAGAAGTAATGCATATTTAATAAGGATGTTAGGGAATTATTAATAAAGCAAATATATTATTTTAAAAGAGGTTAAAGTTTGATAAGGATTCTAATTGATTAAGATATATGATGTTGCTATAATAAGAATTCAATGTAAAAGGAAGTGAGACGAAGTGGAAGGAAGCAAAATTATAAAAATGTTTGTAGAAGAATAATTCTTACAATTTGTGAAGATAAATGTGATGATGAAGTGATGCATGATTTAATAAATGAGAATATTTTGGTGAATGTTTTAAGAAGCTCCATCATCCCCAAAGGTTGGGGCAAGCACATTGCAATTTTAAATAGTTTATGATAATTTATTTGATAATGGAGCATCGCATTTATTTAATTTAACAAACTTAGAGACATAATAATTGATGAAAGACAACTTGGGAATCCCAAAGTTTGATATAATCTTGAGAATGAATAGTCAATAATTCATCAAGTACTAATATTGTTGAGAGAAAAATAATCATTAGAATAGAATATAGATTAAGAGGAGATTACTTTAGAAGAGAATTGTTAAGGTGAATATATAAGATAAATTAAATTTTATAAGAATGAATTGTAGAGCCTTTGAAGAAGAAATAAAAAATGATTAAAGGAAAGTGGATGCTCAAGTTTGTGAAAGAAGCAATTTGAAGAAAGAAGAAAATTATAGAAGAAATATTTTTATCTATTTGAATTTCAAGGATGAAATTTTTATAGAGGATTGTAATGTCTTAAAAGTAGGGATAAATACTTCAATAAATATTGAAGATTTTAAATTATTAGATATTTAAACTAAAAAAAATTAATAATCTCAAGATTGATTAATGCTTATAAGAAGGTAGGATCTTTAATTTGTGAAAATAGCAATGCTTTTCAATTACTTATATTTTTTTTGTAAATTTTAAAAATTTTCCCAATTTTTTTTATAATATTTTAAATTTTTGAAAATGATTATATAGTACAATTATGAATATTGTATAATATGATGGAATAACAATACATATAAATAAATTGAAAACTGATTGTAAGTAAGACTAGGAATATCACATAGGTACGATAAGTGATAGAGAATATATAAATTGTACAGTGTGATCATGGATATTGTACAATATTATTGAATAAGAATACTGGGAGGAATAATCTAAAAATAGATTATATAGTACGATTATGAGCATTGTATAAGTGCAATGAGGTAAGTAAGAACAAATAAATAGACTGTATAATATAATAATGGACATTGTACAGTACGATGAAATGAGAATACTCAAGCTGAATAAACTAAAAAATGATCGTATTGTACAATTAGAAATATCATATAATTATGATATTTGATCAAATAGTCTAATGCCAAGGTAAGTTAGAATGTATGTAGATTATATAGTATGAAGGAAAGAATCGTACAATACAATACATTGAAGGTGATTGAAAGGTGAAGGAAATATAATGGATTATATAGTGTGGAGATAAGGCTCATATAGTATGATTAGTCATAAAAATTTAGTTCTTGTAAAACTCATAGTGAAAATGTAGGAAACTAAATTGAGAGAGGGCTTAATTGATGATAAATTATAGAATTTGAGAGGGTAAGGTGAGGAGACAACCATATGAAAGGACATAACTGTTGGAAGATGAGTGGACAAGAATGCGAAGAGACATTAGATGAGTATAAAAGTGGAGGTTATACTTAGAAAAACTTTTGAGAGAAATTTGAGTTATTTTGCTTTGGTTAAGAGTATTTGGAAGATGAGAAGAGAGGAGGTGCTATTAAGAGTTGAGTTCCATGAGGATTTGAGTAGGAATCATGAGATAACCATGAGAGAAAAATTGTATTAGCACTATAATAATACTATATCACTCAAGAAGAGAAGCAAAAGAGAAGGAGAAATTGTGCAATTTGAAAATCCGAATCATAAAGTGATTATTACTCTGAAACAAGGTAGATTTGTTTGTATTTATGTGTATACGAGTGATGTAATGTTGATTAAAAGCATATTGACTCTATTAGGAAAAGAATTTGATTAATCAACTCAAAGATGAAATGTTGATATGTTTGCTTGCTATGTTGTCGGTGTTGTTTATAGGTTTATTAAATTGAATTGGAAAAGGAAATGATAAAGTGATGAAATGAGAGCAAAAGTTGATGATTCAAGTAGGCAAGTTAGTATTTATGTGTATTTGATTGATATAATGTTTTTTGAAAGTTAGTGATTCTTGAAGCGATGATTTATATGATTAATTTGAGGATGATTGTTACACAACATATAACATTTAATTTTGTTTACATATGAGAGTACAATATCATTAGTTCGAATGTTTTTATATATCATGTTAACTATTTAAATTGTGATAATAGTCATAAAGATGAAAATAAAAAGATAAGATTTTGAAAAGATAGTGATAATTTATTTGTGTTATATATAATTATATTAATTGTGATAATAGCCATAAAAAGAAAAAGAAAAATATAAAGTTTAATAAAATGAGGTAAGATTCTAAATATAAAAAAGATTAATGATTGTCCAAAATAGTAATTATTATTTTAGATTGAAGGTTCTAGAATTGAGTCAAATGAGTTATTCATCAAAACTATTTACTTAGAATGTGTTTTGAAACATGCTCAATCTGTTAAAAAAGATTTGCCTTAAGTTGATTTTTAAATGTAATGAAAAGATAAAAGAAATAAAAGCTTATATTTGAAAATTGATATTTTTTTACATTGCTCAATCATAATTTTAAAATGAAAAAAAGCTTAAGGATTAAAAAATTATGTATAAAACTTAGTACTTCTTTTATATGGTATATTCATGTGCTTTGCTTTGTTATATGTTTAAAATTATCCTAACATACAGTATAATCAAAGTTATAATACTTTATATATACTTACATGATTTTGTCAATAAGTCAGTGATGGTTAACTTATTTTTGGTCTAATACTTTTAGGTTAAAAAGAGGCTCAACATGAGGCTATCAATGTAAAATGAGTGTTAACATGATATGTTCCTGACTTTAAAGATTTGATCTTTTATTATCAGTTTTGTAGTTGCCACTACAACCTGTCTTATACTTGTTTTTAGTATGGATTGATAGTTACCTTGTGTAGTCCAATAGCATGGACTTTTTGGCATTTTAAATTGTTGTAAGAACTTAGTATTTAATACAATATTATAAATATTTAAAGAATTACTTACGCTAATTTTCTAAGAAAAGATGTTTATATATGTTTTTTCAAAAGCTTTGAAATAATTAGTTTTCAAGTCAATATTTTAACTTGTTTTCGCTATGCTTACAATAGTTTTTAAATGTGTTTTGTCATGATTTTATTGAAAAACAAAAATATGTTTTCCAAATCAAAGAATTAATTTAAAAAAGAATTAGATAACATGGTATTAAACTAGTGAAAGGTCAAGTAGGGTTACCACTATTTAATATATCAAAATCTTTATTGATTGTCTTTATCTTTAATTGGTGGTACTCTAACTTTTGTTAAATGTGTTTATTTTTAATTTTCAAATATAACCACTTATCTATTTTATCATTTTCACTCGCATAACAATAGTGTTATTTATATGTTTGAATTAAAGGTTGGTATTCAATACCATATGGCTTTTTGGGAGATGTTAGACTATTTAGCTTTGATATCATTTGATTCATAATGGAACTAGGGGCTTTATGTTTTGTGAATACCAACATAGATAATGAAAATTTAAGACACAAAAACAATGAAAAGAATAAAATTTTAGGTTTTCAAAGTTTATTACATCAAAATGATAAAAAGGAAAATATTGGAATGCACTATAACAACACATTCATAAATTCTTGGAGTTAGCATTGGATAACCAGTGAATAGCTTTGGAGTTGACATTAAAAGCCTCCTTTGAAATTGCCACCAAAAGTCCTTTAATTCATTACCAAGCAAAACACCCACATAGAGTCAAACCGTATTTTGATCTCATAATATGTCTACAATGTAAACACTTATTTATAAGTTTAAAACTATAAACTTAAAGATTATTATAATCTTTAATTCAAAACTCCAATGTATGATATATCTATGAAGCAAACCAAAATGAATATTTCTCCCAAAATTGAAGAAAATTCAATTGGTTATCAACCTAAATTAATCTAAAAATAATTTTGGATAAATCATACCATTTGCATGCCTTTTTTCAAAGGCATTTTATACTTCCTCATTAGTCATTCTTTCTTCAATCTGATAAGATTTATCCAATCTTGAGTATATTTTGTTCACAATTGTCTTCAACATTGAATCATCATTTTAAGGATATAATCATGGAAATTAAATATCTAATTCTTTAATATTTTATCACTGATAACTATGCTTTTTTCATTATTTTACTTTTTATCCCAAAACTTGTATTTTCTATATGAAACTTTATATCGATTAAGTTAAAATCGCACACATGTCAAAGTTGTCTATTGTAAAATCAAACTAGAGTTTTTCCTTTTATTAGTTCTATAAAAAAACATAATAATAATAACAAAAGTGTATATAATAGCATCTCATTTTAACTTTTCTCAATGAACTTCCATAGCTATTGTACGAACTTTCTTCAATTTGATAAGATTTATCCAATATTGAGTATATTTTGTTCACGATTATCTTCAAATTGAAACATCATTTTAAGAATATAACTCATGGAAACTAAATATCTAATTCTTTAATATTTTATCATTGATAATTATGCTTTTTTCATTATTTTACTTCTTATTCCAAAACTTGTATTTTATATATCCAACTTTATATCAATTAAGTAAAAATCCATCACATGTCAAAGTTGTTTATTGTAAAATCAAACTAGAGTTTTTCCTTTTTTTAGTTCTATAAAAAGCACAATAATAATAATATAATATCATCTCATTTTAACTTTTCTTAAAGAACTTCCATAGCTATTGTACAAATGACAAGTCTAACTATAATTAAAAAACCTCCAGACAATCCTCTACACATCCATTGTCTTACAATTTTTAATATGCCCTTTTAAGTTAATAAATACTATGTGATGATCATCATTTATTTCTCTCAATTTCATTAAAGCTCTCAAAAAGTGTATAGCATTGGAAAAAATGATATTGAGTTGTTGGATATAATAGTCATGCATCCTATGCTTAATCACTCTCCCTAGAGGTTCAAAATGTGGCTGTTCAACATAATTTTGTCATAATCGATCAAATTTGTATATCATTTTCTTCTTTTATAAATATGTCAAAATAGCTTTCCTCTCTACTGATATAACATCCTTTTATCCTTTCAAAATAAATTGAATTATTTGTTAGTGTAATCTTCTTTCATGCATTGTGGTATGTCCATAAGAATGGTAACTGAGCTTATGGTTTTTTCATATTTCATTCCTTCGAATATTTCAAAAGGGTAAAAGAGTTTACACTCTTTTGAGAAATTTCTTTGAGAGGACTTTAATTGGTTTCTAAAGAAATAAATTAAAAGAATGATTTTGGAACTTCTTACATAAATGGTATGACTAATTAAACTTCCTTGACACATGCAAATACATCATACCCACTTATCTATAAACAAGAAAGAATATGAAAAATCTTTTGAATGATTAATACAATTGGAGATGCAAAATCTGATGGGACAACATAGAAGACAAAGAAGGCAATCAAGACATGAGATGTCCAAACACCCTCATGAACCCGATAGGAATAGAATCATTGTGGATGCCTCATAAAAAATGGAAGGTATTATAGAATTTCGATAACCTCCTTAAGTGAGATCTTGCCATACTCATTTATGTAATGGCAAAATGTCAACAGATCATTGACTGCTATCCAAATTTGGAAATCTCCACAACTAGAAGGTCAAGTCTATAGCCTCTTATCTTTTGCAGCATAATGAGAATATTGTGCTGCTGGGCAAAAGGCTCGTGAATTCCATCTAGAAACCCTTGAGATAGCAATAAATGCCTTTCATGCTAGAAAGAGGGAGACTGAAGCATAAATGAAGATGACCGATGGAGGTGCATGGCATCACAGATGATCATCACTGATCTTATTCAATAAATGTTGCCACATATGGTTGAGTATATTACACTTATTATCTGAATGAACTTTTTGCTTCTAAGCTCTCCTTGTAATGAATAATAATTTCTTTGAGTCAATTAAATTCATCAATTTGATTGTAAGCAATGTGAATTATATGCGTCAATGTGAATTATATGCCTTTTACATGTTTAATGTCAATTTGATTGTTGTCACATATGGTTGAGTATATTACAGCTATTATCTGAATGAACTTTCTTCTTCTAAGCTCCTCTTGTAATGAATAACAATTTCTTTGAATCAATTATATGCATCAATTTGATTGTAAGCAATGTGAATTATATGCATCAAAGTGAATTATATGCCTTTTACATGTTTAATGAAGCTTAATGTGTTGAATTTCATGATAGTTGTTTTCTTATTATATAATTTGTATTGGCATTTATTGTGATTATGGTTTCAATCATTATTAATATGGTTTCAGTTAATATAATTATTATTTTATTTGACATAATTGTTCATGTATTGATATCTTTTAGTGAGTTAAGGTGAAACCCACCTCGCACACAAAGACAAAAGGTAAGTTGGGCATCACCATATCCAAAGAAGAGAAGATAAGAGAGAAAAGGTGGAGTGGTAGAGTAAGGTGCTATGTGAGAAGAATGGTGAGGGAAATAAAATAAGAGATAAGGAGGCAAGAGTGGCCATTCATTAAGGAGAAATGAATAAAAGCTAGATAGAAAAGAGGAGAAGAAGAGAGAGGGGTTGTTTGATAAGGATAAAGGAAGAAGCCATGTAGAAAAGAGCTAGTATTTGTTTAGGAACTTCATTTGGGATTGTGTCGACGGTTCAATTGATTAGGTTATTAAAAAATAAATTAACAAATGCAAGAAATATACCAAATAATCTTATAAGGTTTAGTTTTTGTTAGTCGATAAGTTAGGTGTGTTGATGTTGATTTTTCATCCAAAAAATGTATTAGAAATTTACTTTATTGAGAGCTTAAGAAGGGTGATTAGAGTGTAAATAAGAGAAAGAGAATCTAAGATCCTCATAGCCTAAGGATGGCCAATGAATACAAAAAAAAAGATAAAGAGAAGGAAAGAGCTGGTTATAGGACAAAATGGGTTAGAATGGGCTGGAGACAATCTTTGGTTGCTTAGAATTGAAGTCTTTAAAATTATCCTCCTAATTGGACCCTTGGATTTTAAGTTATAGTTGAAAAGTAGATGGCATGTACTAATTTTATTTTTATACGTGAAAAATTATAGTTGTCATTTTATTATTTGGTTACAATGACATAATTGTTTGGGGTGATGTATGCCTACTATTGATGTGGCCGAACTAGTTATAATAGCCGTGTGTAATCTTCGACCATTGATGATGTGGTAGAATTTGTTATTATTGACAAGTAGAGAGTTTGACCATTGATGATATAATTGAGTCAATTACAACTATCAAATCTATCATAGTTTGTAGTAATGAATCAATGTTTCACATGTCTAATGTCCATTTGAAGAAGTTGGATGCATGTTAACTAGGAGTAAAGTCTTAGTACACTGAACTTAAAAGAGTTGCCTCAAGGAGCTTGCTTCAACAGTTTAATTTCAAACATCAAACTTCGAGAGTTTGTCCTTGAGAGATTAGTCTTGAGAGGCTGGCCTTGAGGGACTTAGGCACAAATCATTGATGTTTACGATGCAGTTATATTTTGAACCTTAGAATTCAATAGATGAATTTTTGCATATTCATTTACTAAGATGTGTTCTTAGGGAAAGAATACCTCTTAGCTGTCTCAGCTATATGAGAAGATCTCCAATTTATAACGTGAAGAATCTTTGTATCTCTAATAGTATTTAAGTTTCTTGTGAGATGCTCTTAATGAACTGCTTGTGTATTACCATTGGTTGCTACTTCTAATCGTAAGGCCAAGTGAGAAGAGTTTATCTTTGCAAAATTCTTTTCTCGTATATAAGGCTTCCTAAAATATGTTTGGGGTTAAGTCATTGCTATTGTTAGAGTGAAGTCTCTCTCTGTCACATTCTCCTTGAAATTGTCTCCATTGCCTATGAAAGCCTTGCTAAACCATCCACTAACTCTTTTTCCCAAATGTTTGTGGGCATGGTCATTGTTATGATCGGGATAACAGATTATGGTCATGGAAGTGATAATTGTGTTAGTAAACTTGGTCATAGTTCTAACTTCTCTTATTCTCTTTGCTTGGGCTCTCATTGCGACTACGCCAACTACATCTTTGAGAAGTATTGGATCAAGTTTAGAAGCTTGAGTGGGCTAAGGTCGTTGATGGTGAAGCCTACTCTATAGAATCTTTTGCTGATGCTGGTGGCATTACCTTGACCTAGGGTAGCTATGGAAACTTCAAGCATATCTAGTAAATCTTACAATTGTTGACTAATTCTTTTGTTCAAGCTATGTTGGTTGTTGTAGGTGTCTTTAGTCTTGCCTATGCTTGTCTTGGATGTTAGAGTTTATGCAATATCCCATATGGCTAGTGATTGCTCTAACATTTTTACTTCAACTCTCACCTTATCATTATATTCTATTCGTATTGTAGATGGATTCTATTCTCTTGTTGTGGTTGTAGGGTTAGTTCCATTATATAAAAATCTCTTCATGGAACAAGTTCTTTATGCCCAAAGGTTCCTGATGAGCCTTCAATCTTTAGGTCATTTAGCAAAAACACTTCATTGTTCTCTGCAACTTTTTATACCAACCATTGTGTTTTTTCAAGATTTGAACATGTGGCTGTGGATTAGTGGATCTTAAAATCTAATGGATTATTATATGAAGTTAAATTTGAAATATTTTCTAATCATCAGTTTGGAATATATTTTTACTTGTAAGGCATTAAATTTGAAGCAACATGTTGATTAGGTTTGATTAGAGATTTTTCTTTGAAAATTGTTTATCATCTCAGATGAACCAATGTTGTTGAATATGTATTGAGTAGAAAAGTTAGTCTTGGTATGATAAGAATGGAAGTAGATGCACAACGGTTAGTTGTGAAATGAAAAAAAATGTTGTTGAATTCTATTGATCGAATTATATCATGATTGTCCCAGTTGATTATTTTTTCAAATTGGTCCTGACAATTTAAGGACAATCAATTTAGAGATCTTGAATTATTACAAATTAATTAGAAAGCTAAGGTTTGAAATTTTGAATTTAAGTTAGATGAAGAGGGTAAGGAATTTGTTGTATATTCCTAATTTTGATGAGGATAGACAATTATTAGCACATTATCATGTTATTCTATTCACACTAGTGAAAATAAAATACAAAGTGAGTTTGCTCACTTTTTATGCATCAAATTAACTAATATCACAAAGAAATAAGCTGAACTTTATATGGCTCAGATTATGAGGGCATGTATTGTTTTGAAAGCTATAAGATCTTATGGAGTTCTAAATTTTGCATCATTTTTAAAGGAAATTATATTCTATTTTTAATATTGAGTTAAAATTCTACATTGCATTCAACTTTCAAAACCAATGGACAAATTGAAAGAACAATTGATATTCATTTAAAAATCTTCAAAGAATGTTTGTTTTTGAATTTGGAGCAAATTGGGGACTCATGCTTAGTTCGTTTTGCTTACTTTAATTGCTATTAAGCTATTATTGGTATGGTATCATACAAAGTTTTATGTAGAAGATTAAGTAGGAGAAAAAATTGGTTTGAGTCCATAATTATTGGATTACACTATAGAAATGATCATACTAATTTGTGAATGATTTTTGATTGTACTAGATTGGTGGGAGTACTATGACTGAACTCAAACAAGTGGAATTTGAATAGATCATGCATTTTTGAAAGTCAGCCCAATGAAAGAGATAACTAGGTTTTGATGAAGTAAGAAAATTGAAACTCCATTATTTTGGGCTATTGAAGATTATGGAAAGAGTAGAATGTTTAGCATATTGATTAATTTATCTCCTTAACTTGCCGAGGTGCATAATGAATTTCTTTTGCTTTGAAGAGAAATGTTTGTGACTCAACGCATTTTATTTAGTAGAATTAAAGGAATGCAACCTAATATAAGTTATAATGTTGGCTAGAAACATTAAGCAATCAAGCACAATGAAAATTCAAAAAAGATAAAGTAGTTTGGAAAAATTAAAGTGAAGAAGAAACCAGTTAAGAGATAAAGAAAGGAATAACATAAATATCTTAAATTTCTTTGATTGGTGCAAATTTTGTTGACAAAATTTGTGTGAGAAATGATTGTAATGACTCCAAACCTTTTTTAATTAAATTTATGTATTAATTTAATGTTATGATGTTTATTTATTTGTTTCGTAGTTGGATTGCTAGTTGTGGATTCTTTTCACTCTCCCTTGTAGTTTTCCTTATTTAGGTATTTCCTACTTCAAAATGCAAGTGTCAAACTACTTTCTCCCTCATGTCCCCTTCACTTCTTTCTTAGTGTGAGTGACTCTTTGTCTCAATTCTCCCCATACCCAATTCTACATGAACAAATTATCTATTTCCAAGAAAATGGCATGGGGATTGAAAACATCCTAATAATAAAAGAATCTATTCTTGCTACCATGTTGGATACCAATTCTTCACCCAAGAAAGATTAAATTATGACTTTTAGATAATTATTTGAAGTTTAATATGGTAAATTTTATGAAAATTGCTTTTTTATTATTTCAATATAATTAATTATAATTGTGGTTGTAAATATTACTAATTTTATTGCAATTAGCATTTATTAGTACATTTATTTCTATTATTTCAACAAAATTCTTTAGCTAAGTGAGGAGGTAAGATAAAACTAATTTCCCACACCAAGAGGAAGGGCAAGTGGTTGCCACCTTAACAAAAGAAAAGCAGAGAAAAGAGCAAATATGGTGGTAAGCAAGGAGGAATAGTTGGGAATAAAAGAATAGAGATGTGCCATTTAGAAGGAAGAATGGAAGAAGACTCAAAGAAGTAGATTAAGGGTGAAACTTAGAACTAAACTAGTTAGAATTTGCATATAGAAGAGATGGTAAGAATTATATAAAGAAGAAATTTTATCTAGCCATGAAACTAATAGTACAAGAAAGATTGAAGTTTTAAGAGGTTTGTGTAAAAACCTTATAATTTAAAGGTTAATAAGGATTGCTAATATATTTACATGAAGCTATGTTAAGAAAAGTTTTGTTGAGCTTTTCTATAAACCATTGCTAGGATCTTGTTGGTGGTTCAATCAAGTGACAGAACAATCAATTGACTAGTGAATAAATTGGTCGAACATTACCGAGTGAGTTTTTTTTTGTCGATTCATTGGTTGGCTATAGGACTGGGCATCAATTAATTAATTGGTTAAATCCTGAACGAGCAATGCGCTAATTAGGTTTTTGTCGGTTGTTCGATTGATAGAAGTTTATCAAACAGTAAGTGATAGATTGAGATAATTGACCAAACAATTGAACATGTAAGGCATGATTGTGTTGGTCAATTTGAAATTAGCTAAAAAATGTATAACCAAGTTATTTTGAATTAAATGAAGATATTTATATATATTTTGTATATTTTAGGTGTGATGATTTTGAAATGTTAGAAAAGTTTTTGAGGTTCGAAATATTTTTGGGTAGTAAATTTTAATTTAACATGAAATTTTATTGAATGTTATGTAGAACTTTATATTAAATGATTGCTAATTAATTTAGCAATGATGGTTAAATTTGGTGATATGATAGTATGAGTTGATTTATTGTTTTATATTTTTAGTTGTTGCATATACATGAACTGGGGATAGAGAGAAAATACTTAGATTTTAGTTTTTTGGTATTAGTGAAATTTTTTATAATAGTAATGTAAAAACACTTGTGTAGTTATGATGGTTATGTTTGGTAGTATTATAGGAAATTAAAGGTATCTACTTACTTTTCAAAATTTAGTATATAATTAGATTCATTACTCAATCTTTTAAAGCCTCTTGACAATGAGCTAGGTTGCTCCCATCCTTCATGTAGTCTTGTGCCTTTCCTTGTCATAGGGATTACATAATGGTATCTTCTCCCTCATTTTACTTGTTTTTCTCGATTCAAGTTATTATTCATGTTAAAGCCTTGGTTTCATTATGTATTCTTTCCCTCTTTTTCACAATTTCCTCTCCAAATACCTGTTCTTCATTCATTTTCTTCAATGGGCATGACTAAGTCTCATATTATTCATTCACAACGCCAAAGAGCTCATAAACTGCATTATATATCATATTAATTTTTTGGAAGATAGATTGATTATGGGCTCAAGTTTGTGCCTAACAAACAATTTGGTGAACGAGTATGAATTGGTTAATTGTTTGTTAAGGATTCAACACTATCTCCAACTTTCATCAAGAGATTAATCCTATTGTCAATTATTTTCAACAATCTTTTCATCCACCAATTTTTAATATGCCTTTTTAAGTTAATAAATAGTATGTAATGATCATCATTTATTTCTCTCAATTTTATTAAAGCTCTCAAAAAGTGTATAGCATTGGAAAAATTGATATTAAGTTGTAGGATACATAGTCAATTATGAGATTAGTCCTATTATCAATTATTTTCAATGATCTTCTCCAATCCCAAAGTGTGAGTATTACCCACATTGTTCATCATATCTTAATTCTAAAACTTCTTTCGATTCAAGTCGAGTATTATGTTGTACATTAAGAACATAATGGAGCTCGTTCATCAACAGATATAGATGACCCATAGTTATCCATCATTTGAGCCAAGCATCATTAACTCACCGAAAGCTTTTAACACTGATCAAGTATCGTGTACCTCAAGAATATTCTCAAACATATTAAGTAACCATGAGTTAACTGAAGCTCATAAATCATGTCAACAATGATAGTAAGGGTTAGCAAAAACAAATGGAAGCCACAAAGTTTACAAACTACTTAATTTAAGCAAACATTCTCTGGTACTATATGCCAAGGGAATTAAATTAACAGGTGGTTTAAAATTTAGTCTAGCACACCAACAGATGGGAATCATCATCTCAAAATTTAAGCCTATGAGTATGTCTCACTTATTTTCCTATTAAGATTCTATATGATGTCTGATTTTTGATATGGAACAGAACTTTGTCTCACTTGTACTCAACATAACTTTTATTTTTGACAATAGTGGCATTGCAAATAACAATTGTGTATCGCTAGTAGTGCTGGATAATTTTAGTTTTACGACCTAAAGGATTCCTGGAAGAATGGAACCTCCTATTTCATAATTTTAGTTTTAGCTTTCATGGATGTTACACATATGTACATAGTGTGTGCTTCTAGCTTGTACTTATTGTGGAATATTTTGCATAATAATTTCTTGCAGCTTCATATAGGCATATAGATTTAAGGACTCGAGAAAAATGCTAAGCAATTTGTTTCATATGATCTTATCTATCGAGAGAAGAAGGCAGCCCTCATCCAAAGAGAGGAAACTACAAACAATTTTTCTGGCAGGTTTTATGTCTAATGAGGCTTGAGTGCAGATTTCAATTCTAGATTTTCCCTCTTTACATTATTAACATTCTAGAAAAATAAAAGGTCATCTTTCAAAGAAAAAAACAGCTTTCATCTTTCAAAGAAAATAAAAGGTCAGTCAAATAAGCATATTAATCATCTAATTTCTCTTTCAGATAGTAAAGCTGATAACATGTAGAGACAATAGCAAAAGCACTTTTAGACATCACTATGAATTACAGATGACAACCTCCTTAATGCATGGATTACATGCCCCTACTTCACTATTTCCCTGCATTTTAGTATATATGTTTGAAATATGGTATTCTTAGAAAATTTTTCTTAGTTTGGACATTTATTCTTCTATGATGAATATTCAATGATCTTGGCATCCTGTACAAGTTAGCAGGTCTTGTTTGCAACTTCAACCTTGCTTTTAACATATTGCTAAGTGATGGAAATTTATCATAGGCATTAGACATGGTTAGTGATTTCTAGAGTTTACAATGAATATTTAGACTAAGGTACCCATTCTACATTCGGCATAGGCAGAGAGTACATGAGCAATTTTGTGATCACAACAAACTAACATAGAAACGTCAATCAGTGAGCAGAGAAACCTTCTTCCTTTTAAGTGTATTGCCATTTTCATTCAAGTAGGTACAAAGAAAATATCTCTGCTCTTATCTGTGTTTTATTTGTAGAATGAAGAATAGCGTATTTTATTAAGCCTTTGTTGTTAGAAATATGTGGTTATTTGTTTTATTATTGTTGAGCGTGCACACCTTGTGACAGTGATTTAATTTTGACCTGATCTTCACCATAGCAATGGTATCTTCATGTATTGAATAAAGATGGGAGGTATATTTCTTTATTTGAAACTTTAATATCATTTCACAGTTTTAATATATAATTAAGTTGATTTTTATTTTAAAATTTTTGGATTACTAGTTGCCCATGTAGTCTTTGGGCACCTATTGATTTTCTTCTTGTAACCAGTGTTATTAGAGCTATGAAAAGAGAAGCTGCCTGCATATCATATTAGTGATCAATACCTAAGAAAGGTAGTCTGCTATTTGTGGTGGCAGCTGTTGGGCATTCGATTATAAAGTACCGTTGTTAGTTGTATTCTATATTACTTTTGCAGAGATTGTATCTGTTCCTTATAGCATTTGATATTTGAATCAGATGTTAAATACTTTTAAAGGCATGTTTGACACACCTTAAAAAATGCTATTTTGATAAAACAAATTACCTATTTTTTATGCTAAACAGCTTAACCAATTCTATTTGTTGCCTATTAAACAAGGGATCCATTACTTTCATTATATTTTTTCAATAGTTTAAAAAGATCATTATATTTTCATAACATATAATCATTATATTTTTATTTTATATTTTTGAGCAAAAAAATAAAAAAATGATTTGTTTAATTTTTCAAAATAAGTCTCTCAATTAACATAGTTTTTCAATATCATTTAATGATAATATTTTTCAAATCTATTTTATCAATCAGTGTAATAATTACACTAATCCAACACAAATAACGGCAGTATATTTCTATGAAGTTGTGCCATCAATTCAATATTTTTATTGAGCTGGGAGCCTTATTGAGAAAATATTAGTAATTTCCAGTTGCTTGATTTGCTTTTCTGATCTTTGGCTTTATTATTCTTTAGATAAGAGCAGGCAAACACCATTAGATTGGTCAAAACGTTTTGAGATCACTGTTGGAGTTGCAAGAGGTCTCCTGTATCTTCATGAAGAGTCCCCCGTAAAGATAATCCACAGGGACATCAAAGCCAGTAACATCCTTCTTGATGACCAGCTAAACCCGAAAATCTCAGACTTTGGTTTAGCAAGGCTCTTTTCAGCAGATGAAACCCATGTGAACACATTTAGAATTTCCGGTACCTAGTGAGTCTTTTCTCCAAACTCTGTATGTTTTTCCTTCGCTAAATCCTGATGCTTCTTGCTTATCAAACAAACATGTAGTACCAATTGAAGAGCTCCAATAGTTTGTGCCATTGACTTCCTTGGATACTCGATGCCAAGTAACTCTATGAGATGTCGTTATCCAATGTTAAAACGTTTGATTTGTCTTTGATTCTTTCTCATCCCAAATTATCTTTCTTAGTGGCTACATGGCTCCCGAGTATGCATTGAATGGCTACTTGTCATCTAAGAGTGACGTTTTCAGCTTTGGAATCCTGTTGTTGGAAATTGTCAGTGGAAGGAAGAATCTTGACGAAACACTGGGCGTCCAAGAGGTTGATCTGCTGAGCTATGTGAGTTGTGAAACCTTCACCTACTAAAATCCAGGCAGATTCTGAAAACCATTTACTACAATTTGAAAAGCTTCTTGCACTTTGCATACCCTTGTAAAGATGCTAACGAGAATTATTTGTTCTGTCCAGGCATGGAAACTATACCAAGAAGGGAGTGAATTGAAAATTATGGATCCTAACCTTGCTTCTTATAATGCGGATGAAGCTTCTTTATGCATTCAAATTGGGTTGCTGTGTTGCCAAGCCTCTGTTTCTGATAGACCGGACATGTATGGTGTACATCTAATGCTATCCAGTGATTCCTTCACCCTGCCAAAGCCTGGAAGCCCTGGCATTAGGGGAAGAATTGGAGGGTGGTTAAGTGCCCCTTCTCTGCTTTCAAACACGAACTCACACTAAAATAGGATCAACATTGTTCTTTGCTAGAGGTAAGAGAAGACTAATCCATAAATTCCAGTTCTTGTTTTCTGTTGTCGTTCCTGTTATATTCGTTGTTCCATTATATCTGTAAATTAGAATAAAAAATAAGTTGGCCAAAATAATATGTTAATGAGATTTTAGGAAACTCTGCCAGCTTTTTTCCTTAGTTTTGTATCTTTTTCCTGTTCTTGGCGTTAAATGTATGCAGTTTTTTTTATCTAAGATGTGCTGTAACGCAGGTTCTTCTTATTGGTGCAAACTTTTATTAATTGAATAGCTAAGCTTTTCTGTTTTATAGAAGGACAATATTACTATGCCCAAATTTGTAGCCTAGTCCTTATGGTATAGCTGGGTAATATCTTTTATTATGCTTGTTAGTGCAATGGTATCATGTCTAAGATCTCTACTAAATGGATGTTAAAATATTATTTATTCCTTGGATGGTAGGGGCATTTTGAATCATCGGTTGCATCATTTATATGAGCACAAGAAGCCAAGTGACATGGGCATTTTAGGAACTTTCTCTTTACGTTACCTTAATGTTTTCTAAGAATACATTTGAGATCCAACTTGCTCTCCATTGCTTCTTATGACAAACATTTTGAAAGTATTTTGCAATGCTTAGATGAAGAGGACTATAATATAGTTGTTGCAAGAGTGATGTTTCCTTTTAAGAAGGGCAAGATTGATAGCAATGCGTAGTCTTCTTTAGTATTGAGAAAAATAGTTGCAGAGGTGTCAAGCCCAACTCTTCTCATCTTTTTCTTATTTTATGTTGAAGGGATTGCTTCTTTTTGTGATTAAATGTTGAGCAAGATTTACGTTTTTTAAAGGATATTTTTGCTTTTCAATCTCTCTAAACATTCTTATCATTGTCGTCATGACATTTGAGTCCTTTGCAGGGATAAAATTTCAAGAAGGATTGTCAAGGATCTTAGGCAATCTTCCTTTTCAACATTCTTTTGTGAACCCAAGTGTTAGTGAACTTATATATTTAGTTATAGAGTCATTGAAAGAGTGAAGTAATTGGATTTATTCAAGATGAATGAGATGCTCAATCCAAGAAGTCACATTCACATGAAATGAGCAAAAGTATATTTTTTGGCATACTCAAAACAAAATTTTTAGTGGATCCTAATGTACAGAATCGAGGAAACATGTAAAATTTTGAAGGTATTATTCATAGTACTATTTAATGTAAAGAATTAAAAAAAAAATCAACGACATGTTTTACATTTGAAGAAAATATATCATCGGATGATAACTAAATAAATTCTATAATATAATTTATGTAAGCATTAATGTCAAGGTAAATGTTCTTCTATTGGATGATGGAAAAGGTGAGGAAGACATAAGTGAGGTGGAATGACTAATGAAAAGGAGGATAATTATGCAAGGAAAAAGATGGGCCATCATTGTTGCTCCCCCTTCTTGCATGGAAAGCAAAGGTGATATGGATGATATTTCTCTTAAAAACAAGAAAAAGTGAAAACATTGTAACTTAAAAAGTCTTAAGAAAAAGGCTTCTCAATTATGAAAAACAAGAGGCACAATTCTTTTGATTAAAAGGTTCGTGGATTTGTTTCATAGATTGTAGATTCGTGGATGATTAACTCCCAAAGAGAAGGAGAGTTTAATATGTCCTCATGGCTTAGAACATAACTTTTGATGGTGAGCTGCAAGAAGGCTTCGGAATAAAGCACATAATAGTGATTACATATGATATATTGGAGATCTCCTAATTATTATCATTGGAATTGGGTAAGTAATCTTCTTCCTTAAAGATAAAAATTGTGGTAGCAGTTAACACTACAAGCCAGAGAATGCTTTTAATAGTCTAAGCTTATTAAGAGGAACATTACATGAATTTTTTTTTGTTATATTCTTATGATATGAACAAGTTAGGCCTAAATTTTATTTTGAGTAGTTTATTTTTATAATTAACTCATGAATAAATGTGTCATTATGATGATGAATTTGTTAGTATAGATTACTCAAAAATTATCACATATTACTCCCAAAAAAGTAGGTATAGAAGGAGAAGTTCAAGGCTAAGTTATACAATTATAATATTAAAGGAGGGTCAAAGAAATTTAAGATTGAATTAGAATAGGTGAAGTAAAAAAATAATTATAAAATAAAGAAAATAATATTAATTGAACATGAATCACAATCCTATGAAATAAAATATACGACTTGAAAAATAATATGAATAGAAATTAAATATAAGTAGTGTAATATTATATTTATTAGTTTATTAGTATCAATTATTAGAATAAAAAAGTTTCTTGAAAAAACATTACAAGTTAGCTAACAATAGCATTTAATAGTGGGTTATCATGGATTATCTGTGTTAAGGTCTTCTATTCTATATGATATTAATTGTGCTAAATCGTTCGTGGTTTTTGTGGTTTGGAATGTTTGTGTTTCAGACTCCCAAGTATTTTAGGTGCTTGGGACTATTGGGGCTTTATAGAGGTAGCCAAAGCTGTTAAAACTTTTGGCTTCTTAGGCCTACTAATTTTTTAAAAGTTCAACGACTATTTAGGCTTTTTGGGTGTAAATGTCAAAGTCATAGTTTGTAAATGCATTGTTAATCTTTACTAGGACATTTTGGGATGTAAATGACAAAACCATTGTTTGCAATAAAAATAAACGTAATATAAATAATTTGTTCAATATTAATATAAGGTTTTTTACTTAGTGCTAGACAACCTTTTAGATGTGGAGCTTTTGAGACTTAGTTTTTTGTTCACTTTTCAGATCTTTATTGAATCTAATTACTCAATCCTTTAGTTGTAATAAAAAAAAGTTTATAACTTTAGTGCACATCTTGTCTTTCTTACAATCCTTCTCTTAGACCAAGATATGTCATAATTTATGTCATGACTTATGGATTAGAAATATTTGTTTTTAAAGGAAAAGGTTGGATTTAAGACACACCAGGTTTAAATGATAGTTTACCTAACTATATGGAGTATGATTGAAGTATCTTAACTTTGACTCATCTAAACAATAATCAAGTTTAAAGATTATAAGTTTTAATTATAATGCAAAAATAATTATATCAATATATACATAAGAGATCATTTAACTTTAATCTAACTACAATGTAAATTAAAAATTTCAAAATTAAAAGAACAAAATTCAAATGATTAAATTCACATATCACCATTGAAATATAAATATATAAATTCAATGCTTCATGCACGACAAAATTTATAGACATTGCTCAATCAATAAAGATTCTTTTATTAGCTTAATTAGATTTAAAAATTATAATGTAATAAGGAAGTTTGCAAAGCAAACCAATGAGTAACCATACAATACAAATATGAATGATAGAATAGAATGATCATATGTAACTTTGGCAATATTACTAAATTTAACTTACTATTTATGGTTGCAAATAATTGATCATGTATAAATATTATTATTGCAATTAGATTTTGTGTAATTTAATTAGAATATAAGGTTGAGATATTTTTTGATATTCTTATATCTCTATGATTTTCTTCATATAACCTCCTTAGGTGTAGTATAAATATAGATATAAAGAGCCATGAAATGATCTTATTAATGATTCAAGCTTTGAAATAAAGAGAGCTTAAGAGGAATGATTGAAGAGATCGTTCCCTTATAGTCTATTCCTTATCTATAGCATTTAGGAATTAGATATAGAATTAATGTTAGGTATTAAGTTAGCACAAAAAAAAATCTCAAATGAGAAAAGATTTGTGATATATGTTTTTTTTTCTTTATGATAAGTTTGTATTTGAAGTACAAAGCTAAGACATAGCTTTATAAACTTGAAAGAGTAGATCGTTTATAATAAATAGTTAAGTGGTTTGAAGAGGTCCAAAATATGGGGTGTACTTAAAGACGTATTATGTTTTACTTCCTATATTATAAACATTGAGGATCTTTTTCTCAACTCCCTATATTCTGAGAGACCCATCATTAAAAACTTTTCATCATTGAGTTTCTACACCATAAAACTATTTAGTGTTTAGAAGTAATTGCCACCTTGTTGATAGCACATGAGTAATATAGAGAGAGAAGGATGTGAATGGTAAGAGGGAAAGTGAGATAAAGGGCAAAAAAGAGTAAAGAAGTACAAAATGATAGGCATGAGATTACCACTAAGTGGAGATCTCATGTATCATGAGATCTTGACCTTGGTTTCTCATCTATAGGATAATTAGTGTTCATAAAAGAGACAATTATAGAAAAGCATATTCCTATTCTTGTAATTTTGTTGTAGGTTAATAAATGATTTGAAGGTAGTCATTGATATGGGGCAACACCATATAATATAGATCATAAGAATTGTTTTCAATTTTTTTAAAACGATGAGGAAACAACTTTATATTACTATCAATATGATTTTATTTCATAGTGGATTCAAAATATGCGCATTCTGTTGGTATCAATCTCTATGGAGTAAGAATTTAAGAAATAAAAACTAAGTGAAATGTGTAAGTGATCTATGGAGTAAGAATTTAAGAAATAAAAACTAAGTGAAATGTGTAAGTGTTATGTGAGCGTATCATGTTAGCTCACAAGCACATACCCACTGTCGTCGCACTAGTATCATTCAAACTCGAAGCCATACCCAAGCTGAATCTTTTTTGGATTAGTCATTTTTGTGAACTATAGAGGTCTACTACAACACTCTATATGTTTTCCTATGATTATCTCTGTGGTTTTTGTTCTGTTCTTCTTAGAAAATTTTGCAGTTATTTTGTGTCATTTTGATGTCGATTTTTATTCATTTGAACTTGTGTGAGATTCACTCGTCTTTGTCAACTATTTGGCATCACTTGGTTTCCCACAATTGCCTGGCTGTTTGTTAGCCACCCACCCTCTAGTCACTATCAATTTTTGCCGTTTGTCTCATCCATTGTTGGCATCTTCGTTGCATCATTGTCAACGTTCGATCGTCATATTGCATGGTTGCATAATTTTTTCTATATCATAATTTTTTTTCTGAATTTTTTATATTTTGTATTTAATGTGGTTGACTTATTTGGAGTTAATATCTTGGAATTCTATTTATTTTTTTAAAATTTTCAAGTATTTTAACTTCAAAGTAGTCTCTCCCCATGTTGACTTCTCTTTTTCTAATGCTTATACAATGTTCTAAGGTGTATTTAACTTTTTTTATACATAATTATTAAGTTATCCTTAATCTATAAATAAGAGAGGTTCATTCATGATAATGTTATTATACAAGAATAAAGTTTCTCTTATTTGTACGCTTTTACCTTTATAAGCAAAGAATGTATGCTCAATTCTAGTTAGAGGGATTCCAACTTCTCCTTCCCTTGTGAGAGATAAGGATCAAATGTGAGAAACTTTCCACTGGTAGAGTTGACGACCAATCAAATTCCCTTTTCCTTGAACACTTAAGTCTTCGTCCACCATTTGATTTTGTCAATCAAACCACCAAACTATCAGCCTTCTCAACAGGACTCTAAACCACCTTATTACCTCTTTAGCCAAACTTCCCACTAACCTAATTCTCCATCTCGCGCCCTTTTCTATACTTGGCTTTTCATATGTTAACTCCAAAAGAAACTATAAGCTACCATCGCAAAAAATCTGAATTTTTTTGTAACTTTTATTTTCTATATAGTAATCTAGAGTTAGAGTTATTCTTTTTTTTATTAAAATATTTTATATAAAATTTGTTTTAAATTCTCTATTTTATATGTGTAAAATTAAATAAACAAAACTATTTAATAGAATTTTATACTTAATACTTAATGTGTTATCACTTACTTTACTAAGTAATTAACACGACAACTTTGGACATTAATCTTTAAATAATTTTACAATATTACACATGCCTCCATGCCTTAATTAATGTATGACATTCTTTCATATTTCCTATCAAGTTATTGAGCATCTTTCGTGTTATAGGCTCCAAATTAGACTCTTATAAAAATCTAATTTATCATACAGTAATAAGTTAATATTGCTTGAGGATTGACTTATGATAAACCATGATTGACTCATGATAATTTTAACAATGGTGATTTTGATGTTGTCATAGAAAACACTTGTTGGCATGATTATTAGTAGCAATATAATTCTTACTTGAAACTATGTTATCTACTTAGAAGAAGTTCACAAAAAGGTCAAAACACCGTTTAATAGATGGACATTTTGTTTAATAAATACTATAGGCTATGGATATTTCAGGATCATGTCACTCTTGCACCAAGTGATGAGTGTGAAGCTTAATAATTTACATGAAGAATTTGCATAAATTTGTCAACTACTCCATCTTGCTTAAGAACATTAAGAATTTATCACTGCCCATGAAATTAGAGTAGAAGCCCCTTATTATGTGGTTGTGAGCATCATAGTGATCTTGAATTTTGGCCATTCTTTATCTCAACAGTTGCAACAAAGATTTTAATATGAAAAATGTAATAGATTATAATTTTGAATTATGAAAGTAAATTAAAAAGAAAAATAATAAGACAATGGGGAGAATTAGATTTATAAAAAAAACCTCTCTAAAATAGAGAAAATTATGTTGATGGTGTGCTTCTAAACTCCTATTAATCCATCATGAGTTTATAGTGAAAGGACTAAAAATTCATCACCTTTGAGTTTTAATTGTCTTTTTTTTGCATGTTATAATTATTTTTTTTAAAATTCAAGACGACTTCTCTTTTTATATAAAATAATTAATCTAATTTGATAAAAATCCATTTCACTTGAATTAATCTATTATCATCATCCTTGATGACTCCATGTGAACCTTTGAGACCAAGTTTTAAGCACATGAAATATCCATATCTAAATGAGTTATATTGTTCTTATGACCATGAGCCACAATTCCCTTTGAAGACTTCAAAATTAAAAAACCATGTTGTAGGCCATAGTTGATCACAATCCATATATTCCTCATTAGGGATAAAGGCATATTCCTAAGTTCAATAATAAGCAAATCTTCACATCTTATTTATTACTTTGTTGATCATGACAATGCTAATAAGTTTTTTTTATCAACACATAAGATACGTATAATTGTTATAAAATACCATTAATGTGCTTGGGAATTGTTGTGTCAAAGTGTTTCAATCAACTAACAAAAAATATAAATTGAAATATTTTATTTTCTAAATTTACACAGGCATAGACTCTACTATATTACAAGTAAAATCGTGGTTGCCTCTTCCACATATATTGGAATGAGTTTGCATTCTATAATGGCATTGGCATATACTTGCAATGTACATCAAGCTTGGGGCCTGTTACACGTGCTTATGGAAAGTACTTATTAAAATTTTTTATAAAAAGCCTTAATTTTATTTCTTCACTCCATAACTTGAGTCATTAAGGAAGTTCCCTCGATAGGAATTTTCTTTGCAATTTTTACTTCTTTCATGAATTCTCTCTTTTTTGTGTATTTTCTCTTCAAGGAAATCTTCATAAGCATTTTTTCTTATTGCACCTCCTCTTTGAAGATAAGGATCTCGTTATTTCTTATTCATAAGTCCCTCAAATCTCTTAACCTTAGAGGAAATGGAATTTATTTTTTATAATATCCAAAAAATGTTCAAGTTAGTAAATAAAGTATCATAATAATAGACCTATGCTAAATGCATAATCTTATTAATATGCATGTCCTTTTATAAATTAACTTAATCTATCATTAGATAGGCATTTCATTAGTATCCAATTGTTGGAATGAGAAAGGAATCCCAAATTTTATAGGTATATTTTGTAGTTTCCACCATTTAATTTGCAAAGAAAAGTCAAAAAGGGAACTTTTTCTTTACTGAAGAGTTGAGTTTTATTGTAGAAAATAAATCTATTGATTACCTAATGAAGACTAATTTCTCCATAAGGTGACCCTCAAACTTGATCAAGATTTTAAATAGTTTCGATCTCTATTCAATATTGATGAAACAAAACCATTCACTCAATACACGAATCATTGCAAAATACTTTCGATTTATTTGAGTTGATTTTAAACCGTACAACTCAAGAATTTGTTATAAATAATGTAGATTAGAAAAAAAAAGAATACAAATGTTCGAATAAAACAAAATGGATGTAGAGTCTATCACTCTTGTCAATAGAATTAGGCCATTTAGTGGTTGATGGAATAGAGTATGCAGATCGGTGTGAAGCAAAAAGTTCATCAATGGCTTTGTTAATTAGAATGCTTGCTAGAAAAGCTTACACTTGCTAGATCTTGTAGTATTATTAACATTGATTTTTCTTTGCTTTTGCATTAGGCATAAGAGAAAATGACAAAGGGATCCAAAAGAAATTTCAAAAAAGAAGAAACAAGGAGGAAGAAGAAATATAAGGTGAATTGAATTCAATATTTGTTTGTCAATTTTATAGTTGAAAGGGGAGCACAATCAAGGAGAAGCCAAGTAATGGCCACATGCAAACTAATGAATTCATTATTAAGAATATCAAATATGTCCTCCAAAAAAAAACAAGAAGATAACATGTTATTAATTTGAAATTAATAAGAAAAGAATTATAATATCCAATCATTAATTATTCTCTTTAATGCTAATATATAAATGGATTTAAGTCTAAAATGAGAACCTATTTATGACATATCACGTTTATGATATATCTTGTTTATGGACTTTATCTTTATAAAATGGTACATCATTTGTGGATGAAAAATATTTAAGGGTTTAAAAAACCAAGAATAAACCATTATTTTCTATTTCATTTTTTTTCTTGTGAATCCTTTTTAGAATTGATGGGTTAAGAAGGTTTAGCAAAAGTTTTTTTAAATAAAACTATTTTTATTGATAACATAAGATTACAAGAACTATATTAAAAAATGTATTTAACAAGTGGTCATAGGTTCTAGTGATATATTGAGTTAGGGCATCAATGACGATGTATTAAGATGTAGAGTAAACTGTCTATATTGTACAAACATGAGTAGGCACAAGGTGGATATTTTGACGTTCTTATTTGATGCATGATCTTGTATCAGTCTAATGTGCAATTGATTTGAATAGTATTGGTAAGTTGTCATAAGAAGATGATGAGGTGGTTGTTTGTATCTGAAGAGGCACTCAAGTAATTGCGAGTAATTAGTTGTACTGGGCTGTTACCAGATTGGAGGGTATGATGTGCTCAACAGGTGTGGGTGGGTCGTACCAATGACGATTGAGCGAAAACCAGCATCGTAAAGATATGAAGATTTGTGAAATAAACTAGCATGGCATACAAGTTCAAAGCTTATCAAGGTATAAGACTGAAGAGTAGTAGTTTTTGAACAATTCTAAGTTCTTATGCACTTGAGGATGTCATAGATTATGTTGAATGTGCAAAGAAACAATAACTTCTAGTGAGTGTATTGGGTTGATAAAATGACCATCATCATCCAATGACCCTTCAAAATGAATAGTACTAGAGAAGCAACTACATAATCAAACGAATTGTTAACAGATTAAGACAAAATAGACAAAGTATATTGACGAGATACCATGAGTTGAAAAAATGTACTGTGTGATGCCTTCCAATGTATTAGACAAAAATATTATCAATTGGGCTCGATCTTTGACTTTGAATGTTGTTGTTTAGGTCATCCTGTACACTCATATCGAGTATCTTGTATGAGCCATTGATGTACAAATTGTCTTTCTTCATTATTATGATAGCCTTGCATTTATCAATTAAGATAATTCCTTCATTAGCTTATTAGCATATGATTTAAGCAACAGCTCTTGCAACATTGTTTTTTGCTTTTTTAATGCTATTCCAAGTGATTTGAGTGTTTTTTTCCATTTTCTTAACTTGATGAAAGCTATCCACAATAGATTAGTGTGGAGCATTAATACTTCAAATCACATTAATTAGATTATACCTTTGAGATTAATGATCACTTGAGAAAAGTGTTGACCATAGACAATTGTAAACTTTTTATAATGCCAAAAATAGTTGCTTCCAATGCTGAATTGTGTTGTATATGTCAAGCGAAGGAATGGAGCACATCTGAATTCTTATTGAAGTGTGATTCAAAAAAAATGAAGTGAATTATTAAGAATAAAAAT
The DNA here is from genome assembly GCA_023846275.1 of Vanilla planifolia. NCBI lineage: Eukaryota > Viridiplantae > Streptophyta > Magnoliopsida > Asparagales > Orchidaceae > Vanilla > Vanilla planifolia. The sequence continues at coordinate 10,803,152 of CM043866.1, read as the reverse complement.
TTGATTTCTTATATTTTAAAATAATTTTTTAATAAACTTGAGGAAATCTCTATAAGTGATTTTATGTAAACTTTAATTTTATTTTTTAAATATATATTACTTTTCTTTTAAAATGTTTTAAAAAATGAGATAAAGAATTAACAAAAATTAGAAGTACAACGATTTTTTGGTGCTTCCACTTAAATTCAAGCATATGTCCACCCCCAATAAAAACCATACTAAAATAAAATAAATAAATATAAGTATTACATTAAAAGATGGGTATGCTCAATCTTCACAATAATTAACCAAAAAAATAAGAAGCAACTATATCACAACGAAATAAAATTGATAGAAAGAAAAAATAAAAAAATTAACCAATAAAATCTTATTTAATATAAAAAAATTATGTTTGATGAAATCTTTAATAAGATGCAAGGGTGTTATGTTTTTAATTGAATCAATCGAAAAGTAAGAAAATGAGAGCTTAACTGATTTAAGAGAAAGGAGAATTTGAAGCTCAATAAATGAAAGATGTAGTGAAAGGAAGTGACAAATTTTATTTCAAATTGTATCAAAATTTTATCAATCAATTATATTAAAAAATCTTTTATTTATAGATATTTTTTAATAACTAAAAGTAGTTACCAAATAATCTAAAAAAATGTTATTACTTAATTTAATTAAATCTAGGATAGCATAAGTTTAATTTTATAACTTATGTTTTAATTAAATAATGGATATGTTATTTTGAGTTCATTATTTTTATTTTATAATGTCTATTTATGAATAGTTATGCTAAATAACAACCTTCAACCTATTACATTATATTGGGGATCATGATGTTTAGATCATAAAAACTACATGATTTGATGCTTGAATTGAATATGGGTTATTAGAAAGATGAAAAATATTTCAATCGTTTAACGACGAAAATTGCAAGATCGAATGACTATTTAATTTGGTGCTATTTAGAGAAATAGATTTGATCTTGACTATTAAATCTTAATATGTTCAGGCTATTAGATTTACATCTATGCGTAGATCAAATTTGGGCCATTTGATTGCAAACCTAATTGATTAATTGGTCGATTGAATGAGCACTTTAAAAGGGTGGATGAGATGACAACCATTTGATCGTTAAATTGTTTAATTGGATGATGCACATTACCTCTGCATTTTGGAAGTCAGTTGCTGGAAAAGTATAGTGCGCTTTAGTCTCATATGACCTAGTTGTGCATTAATGTTTGTTTATGAAGGATTGACTTTGTTGTAGAGTCATTTAAATATTGGGGTTGGTTGTACTCTAGTTTGCTTGGGAGGTCATTATCCTTATTTGTTAGTATGAGTTGAATATGTTCGGGAGTGATGCCCTTACTTAATACTTAGGGGCTTAAGCTTACAATAGTTTAGGTTAAATAAAACTTTGTTATTTTGTTTTTTTAATTGTTATTAATAATAATATTATTTTTTATTAATTAATTTTTACTTTTTGTAATAAGTCATTGAAAGAGAGTTTGGAAAGATATGATCAAGATAGATTAAAAAAATTATCAAAGTTTTGAAATTTTAATATTTTTTAAGATAGTTAATTTAAGTAAAATTTAATTTTTGTATCTTGCAAGAATAATTTCAATTGCACTTAACATTTCAATCAAAATAAAAGTGAAATATTTAAAATTAAGCTCAACAAATCTCTTGGTGGTCTCTCATTCTAACCAAGACGATCTTCATGTGATTTGATATTTTATCTTCTTTTTTTAGTTCTTCTAAGAACATAAACATTGATTATCTAAAATCTGAATTTTCACTCACCAAAATTCATTAAAAATATTTAAAATTTGTGACACAAAACACCATGGATAGTAGTCAATACAACATTTATCACAAATAAGTATTTCTACTTTAGCTTGTTCTTGTTTGTAAAGTCCATGAACATTGACTTTAAGCGCTTGTGTTGAAGGAGAAATCCATAAGATTCTTCGATAAAATTGAACTTTCCTAAATTGAAAAGTGGGAAGTAAGCCATGTTGCACTAGAAATTGATCTGCTTACTGTGTCCCTAAAAATGTTTATGCATTATCAATTAATATTCTTAATTGTTTATCACCCTAATTCAATTTCTCATCATATAAATTTCTATTTCTAGCTTTTTATATATGCCAAGAAATTAAGAGCAGAACGAGATTCATTACTTCTCTATCAGCTAGGCTACTATTGATGTCGTGCCATCTTTGATTTAGGATGGACATAATCGGTTGATGTTGAAGTGTTTCGTGCCAAGGAAATCCCACAAGGGGGGGGGGGGGGGGGTGAATTGTGTATTTAAAAATTTTAATAACTTTCGAAATTAAAACTTAAAAGTTTTAAGCACGAATAAAGAAATTTGAACACAAAAGTTTTTAGGTGGTTCGACTCAAAACCGAGTCTACATCTACCCCCAACCGGTGTTGGGAAAAATCCACTAAATGCACCAATTACAAGTGAGGTTTTTCGTACGGTTCACCTCAAACCTACTTGGGATTTTTACTACGGCTAATCCCAAACCTACTTGGGATTTTTACTACGGCTAATCCCAAACCTACTTGAGTTTTTCTCCTGGCTCAACTTAAACCCGGGGCTTTAGCACTACTGCTGGGATGCCCTTACCCAAAACAAAAAATATAGCGATTGGCAAAAAGAACTTAGGAGAAATAGGAGAAAAGGGAGGCACACACAATTGAAAAATTAGAAGGATAGCAATGAGAAAAAAATTGAATCATGAACCTCTAATTTCAAGCGCCTTGTTGCAGTTTTCCTTTTGAGCTTGAAGGCATCGTTTTTGCTTGTGATTGCTCGAATTTGAGATCTGAAATCTTTGAAAGAATTTAGCAAAGGTAAACTAAATAAATCTTAATTCTTCCCTATTTATAGAGCTTAAAATTGAGCTAAAAAACAAACCTTCAACGGCTCCTAAAAAACAACTAGCCGTTTGGGCAACGGACGGAAAGCAGCCACCGTCCGTTCCGGGCCCAAAATCGAACGACGCTGATCAAATTTACGAAACAGCCATTCGATTTTGATCTGGAGCGTTGGATTCGCGTGCTGAACGAACGACGCCGATTAAACTCGCGAAACAGCCGTTCGATTTCAATCTCGCGCGTTGGATCTGGGCGGGCTTGATCTACGCTTTTGGATCCTGCCGAAGTTATAAGGTGGGATTTTTAGTCCCACACTGCATAACTAAAGTCGGCGTACCGCTTTATAAGGAATTTGTGCTGTTTAATTCTCGAGCCTCTGTGGGGCTGGCTCCCCCCTTCCTTGATCGGGATTTCATCACCTGGTCGGGTTGACTTGATCATGCACTGTTCATTGACCGTTGATCGTCGCTGTAGTTTGACCTAGCCGAGCTCCTCTCTGCGGGCTTTGGGCGGGCTTAGCTTGGCCAAGCACTGTTCATTTTGACCGTTGACCACCGCTGTAGTTTGACCTCGCCGTGCTCCTCTCGGCGGGCTTTGGGCGGTCTTGGCTCGCCCTTTTTGGGTCAACCAATTTTTAATTTCTAAAAGACCTGGACGGGCTAATTGCGTGACGGGTCGGCCCGCCCAGTGCTACAGTGAATTTTCCCGAGACTTAAGCTGTTTTAAGGTTGATTGGAAGAATTTTTGTGCTAAAATTTTAAATATAAGTGTACCAAAATAATTTTATATTATCATAGTATTATAAGTTTTCTAAATGACTATGAAAAGAGATTTATGAAAAATAATTCCTAAATAATTTTAAAAAATCAAATACCAATGTCTATACTTTTTGTCAATAAAGCTTGGCCCAAAAATCAAAATTCAATAATTATTAATTTTATAATATTTTTAAATATTAATACTACTAGTGTGCCTCATAATCTCAAAAATTGGACATCTCAATTTCAAGAAAATTAATAAAAACTCAAATATGAAAGTTCTAGTACATGTCTCAAATTTTCTTAAAATATGCTATGGCTTCAAGGTCCTCAAAGACCACTATTTTAGACATGTGAAATACATGACTTGATTTAATTAAATATTAATAATTTTGCTTAAAATCAAGCCTAAATAAAATATAAACATTTATGCTTGACTCATCAAACACAAGGGTGTAACAGATGTATCATGACATGATTAACTAAGGTCATGTTGCAAAAAGAACAAAGATGTGCAATGCAAAATTCAATAAAAGCATGATCCAAAATGTCCTCATTACAAAATGTGGGCACTTGGAAGCATGCTAAACATGTAATCGTTTTAGTTGATCTGAAAAGAGAAGTGCATAGCTATTTATTTGATAAACAAGAATCAAAATCTTGGCAACAAGTTTGTCATTCAAAATTTTTTTCTTGGATGTCCTCTTAAAACTCTTGCTCTTGATGGCATCCCAAAAATGTAAGAAACATACCGAGCTCTTTTATTATCTTGATGATATTGATTTTGAATACCATAAATCTAAGAAGCATGCCTAGTTACCCATCCAATTATTTTTTAAAAAATAAGACATTGTAGTTCAAGTGTCTTAAGCTATATTAATTAATTATCCTTTTCTTAGTTAGTACGTCATTGATGATTCAACTTAATTTTGAAAGTCTTTGATGTCCATTATTGATCCTTTTTATTGATTTATCTTATTTGTTACATCTTTTATTGCTTAGATAATTTTTTTACTTTGCTATTCCCTAAAGGCTCAAATTGACTCAATGCTATTATTGTTAATCTCATTTTGTCTCCTTCTAGACTAATTACAAAATTCTACATCTCTTTTTTCAAATCAACTTCATTTTGTCTACACCTAATTTGTGTATGTTTTGATTTTGTTAATTTTCTTTTATATTCTTCAAATTTTCTTTTTGAAGATCTAACACTATCTGCATTTAAATAGGTTTTTTGTAGTAAATTCCCCATTGTTCTTATAAAAACTAGATACATTATTTTTATAAGTTACTTATAATTTATCCAGCATATCTAGTTCAGAAACAAATTCTAAAAATATTTCTATTTTTTTATTGCCTCACGAGTGTGTGATACGTACCATCATAAATATAATTCACTTTCTTTAACAAACCCCATTGATTTGCTTCAAAAAGCAAATTATTAGTATTAGGAGAACATTCCTCTAATTGGAACTCATTGATTTGAGAGACTTGTAGTTCAATGAGTCCTTCTTTTGCCCAACAAAAGCCCAACTTTTTTAATCTACTTTTCTAGAATTATTGCTTTCAAATCAAAATCTTGATAGTCTATTGCAACAAGAAGGTTATTTTCCTCATTTTAATGAGTTTTTTTCCATAGTGAGAAATTCTTGGATTTTTCCTTGTTATTGGTAATAATAACTTCCTAGGAGTCTCTCTAAGTTCTAGATCTAATCTCACACTTTTTTCATTCAATAAAGTAGTTTTTTCATGTGCACTAAAATGTTTACTCTAGAATACATAATAATTTTCCCATATCCAAAGGTACAATCCCTTTTCCTTTGAGATAATCACATTCTTTAGCTCTAGACCTACAATGAGCTCATCGACATTTGAATCTAGGATATTGATGGGGGACATCATTAGTTCTTACTCTTTTAGGAGGAGCGTCCTTTGATTTAGATTATGTTTTCAAAGAACTTTTGTTGCTAGAGGCATTGATGGTGTTTACAAAATCCAGGGATGCAAAATGTTGATATTAAAACGAAATTATATAGTTTTATTGTTGGAAGAGCTCAAAGTAAATTCATGTTTTTTGGTGGTATTTAATATTTTTATGTTTTATTTATTAAATTTGCTTATATCTTTCACATAAATATTTGTGTTTGTTAAACGTAAAAATTGTTTTTAGTCCCAAAAATGACATGAATCTTAACCATTTAAATGAAACCATTTTGTAGGAAGAGGACCAATACATAAAGGATTCAAACATAAAAGAACATTTTCTATAAATAACTTAAGTATAAAAGAAATGGCCTATGAAAGTGTAAATAATAATAAAATGATAATATTGTTTGTGATCAGGTCATTTGTGAGATTATTTTGTTTCTTAAACTAGAAAGTTTATTGATTATTTTGCAAAGAGTTAATGATCAATAGATAATTGTCATAAATTAATTATAGATTTATGTTTTGACTTGTTGAATTTTATAGTAATGAAATTCATAGTTTTATTCTTTACTATATAATTAATTGAGTTGCAAATTCTAAGAGCTATTGATAATAACGAAATAATTATACATTTTATCGTTCTTGAATACAATCCATTATCAAATTGAAGCATTAAAGTCACTCCCTAACAACTGTAAAAAGAAGATCATTAGTATGGAGGGGGAAAGAGATAAGAGAATGAGAAAACAAGAGAGTACTTATGTGTAAGAAGAGGCTATGTAATACCTATGAAATTTCTTTTTTTTCTTTCTTTTAATTCTCTTTTTTTTTTTCTTGTAAGATCTACCCAAGTTTTCTATAACCACAAGAAAAGGACTTTCAAGAAATTTCAAATAAACTTAATACAATTTTTTTTCTTTGAATGAGTTCCTACAATAAAATATTAGGTCTTTATACTTAAGTTATTTTAATAATAATAATAATAATAATAATAATAATAATAATAATATAATCAACTTAACCCATGCAGTCTTAATGACTACAAAACAACTGACAAATTTTCATATCAATATCGTTCAATGATGGTGAGGATAAATATTATTGGATTTATAAACTTTGAAGAACACAACCAACTTACACAAAATTTAATTATATAAAAGAGGCTTCAACTTAAAATGGAATGCCCTTTCTACATAAAACTGCAACTCGTCCAGATCAACTTCCTCCTCACCCAAATCAACTCATTCAAACCATGCAAGTAAATGAGCGACTGCATGCAACGACTTGGACTGGAAATGGAAGCAAGAGGCCGCATGCATTGCACCGCCGACGATACTCTCATCGTCTGGTTCATGAATGGTTAATCTAAGTCTTATTTGACTTCTTTCCAGGTACGATGAACCATGGTAAAAAAGTTGAATTTGCTCCTTGCGTGAATGACTCACGAATAGGGTTTCCCAGCTATAAGAGCTTAGGTTCCTTAAGATTGTAAACACTCTACAAAAATGGATATTGCTTCTTAGTCCGTCGAACACATTGTGGGGGAACTTCTATATATGGTTCCTTGCTTTTGTAACTTTTGTTTCAGGAAAAAAAAAAGAACAAAACAACATATGAGACGCTTTATGAGCCAAAAGAAAGTTATATTATATTTTGTTGATATTGAAGCATGAAATGAAAGGAAGAGAAATTTGCTAATAGAAAACTAAGTTTGCTTTGCTCTTTTTCTCACATAGGCCTTTGTTTAATAGCTTCTTGGCTTTTCTTTGATCTACCAGTGAGAGTAAAGAAAGTGAAGGTTTTTGACTGAGGTGTATCAGTTTTAGTGGAGACGTGAGAGAGGTGGGACTTCTTTATTCTCAAAGTAAAACTTGAGTAGTCATTTTTACAATATTGTTTTGCAATTGACTATGAAAGCAATACTAAAAAGGTACATAGTTTAGATTGATTTGAGAAAGATAGTTGTACAGAAAAAATGGAAGATATAAAAAAAAATAGAGAAAAAGAATGAAAGATAAAAATTTTAGTAAAAAACTTGAATTAAAAAAAAATCATATTAGAGATTCATAATGATCTTCACTATGTATGAAAAGAAAAACAATAAGTGAATTTTCCTCTTATGTAATCATTGTGAGGCAAAAAGATATGATTTTGATCATGAGTGAAGAAGAGAAGATGTAGTGCGTTTAGATAAACTTGAAAAATTAGTGATATTAAAGGTCTATTATAGAGTCTTTTTTTCTATTTATAATAACTTTTCATGTTAGAATTATTTCATTAATGATGAGATAATTGGAATCAATCTTAATAGTTAATAGGATAGAATTAGAAGCATATGAGTCTTAATCATCATGTCAAATTGATCATTTCCTCAAAGTTGATATTAGTTATGCAACTCGAATATACCCTATATTATATTTTGCACGATGTATTAAATATAGTTCATTCCATAATAGCTCAATCATTATGAAATTACATACCATATTATGTTTGGCAAGATTAGTAGAGTGTGTGTCTTATTGTACATCATATACCATAGAGAATTCCTTCAACAATCTTGTGGCCCAAAGTATACCAAAAAAACTCTCTTGATGGGGTAGATGGGTAAGATGGGAGGTAGGGTTGTAGTGAAATTTTAATTGAACATATTTTTTTTTATCTTTGAATAAAAGAAGATAAAATTGATATTAAACTACTTACAAATTTATTCTAGAAGAACAATATAATATAATTTGTTCTTTTTTAATGAGTAATTTAAATAATATTAAAAACTAAAGTTAGCAATATTAAAAATTAAATTTTTTATAAAAAATAGCATAAATAAGAATATTTATAGCCTTTGAGTTAATAATAGTACTTACACATAGTAATGTCTTATAGATGAAGGGTCTGAATCAAGCACTCCAAGTGTGTAGACTAACCAACATTCAACTTAACAAGGATTTAATGATTAAAAAAGTATGAAGGTTACTATGAAATAAAAAAAAATAAAAAATAGAAACATGGAGATGACAGTTCACATTGCCTCGAGAAGTTTGAAATGAGAAATAAAAAAATAAAATGGGGAGATAATCCATCCACAAGAGATAAAAAATAAAATAAAACAAAATAAAATTATAAGTATAAAAGTGCAAAAAATAGAAGTTAGTTAAGTTAATATTGAAATTATCACGTGTGTTATAAATCTGATCATTTGAAAGAGTGAAAAATTGTAGGGATCAAAAATGAAAAATCTTATGTGAAAGAAAATGAAATGAATATAAATGATTTAAAAAAATAAAAATGAAGAGAGAAAGAAAACAAAAGGATTTATTCCAGTTTGGGCATGCTACCCCAATGTACTCCAGTTCTCTCAGCTTATTCATGAGTGGTAATTTACTTCTCCAGGTTAATTAATAGTTTGACCCAAGCCAAAAATAAGTAAAAAATTATGAAATTCTAAGAAGCTTTATATGCCAAACAATTAACATAAAGATCCTTGTTAATAAAAAATTTATGGAGTTATCTACTACCCTGACATCAAGGATTTTCTTTTTAGTGTTGTCAACAGAAGTCACACAGTCACCATCCTTTTAACTCTAGCAATATAAATTTGGAGTATTCATTGTTTATATGTTTAAAGCATCCATTATGAAGATACCATGGATCCTTGAGTACTAAGATAGGTTTGGGTATGATAAGATTAGTACATCTGAAACCATGCATGCTTCATGTTCTTTCTGGCTTCCACACAAAGAAAAATAATTGCAAACTTAGCTTTCTTATTAATAATCTTTTATGATAAGCCCAATTTTGTAAAAATAATAACAAATAATTTCAAAAGAAGGAATATTTAAGTAAGAATAAGAGAAAGACTTTTTTTATCTTCATGTGGGTATGCAACATAGGCTTAATGAAAAGGTCTATTATCCTTAACAATTGTTTTTTTTTTAAGAATGCCAGTTTCAGCATATATGACGCATCTATCTCGATTTTCTTTTAGATCACATTGTGAATTATAAAACTTATCATTTAAATGTTTACATAGACTTTTATATTTAGTAAATTCCTTTTTGATAGAAAATATTTGTTGTTAAGCTTTTCAAACTCATTATATAAGTTATCAAATGAATCTTTAATTTATTGTAAGAGTTTTTGTTACATACTTGTTCATCTTCAAAGGATTGAAGATTGTCTTTAGTCATGAACCTAATTGTTGTTATTTCTAATTGATCTTCCTTCTTAGATTGGAAGAATCTGAGTCACTCTAAATTGCAACCATTGCCTTTTCCCTCTTATTTCTTCTTTGGACCATCTTTCTTAATTGAAGGTAATTGGGATGAGTGTGCAATGGGCTGCTACATTCAAAGCATTTTGGCTCCTCCTCCTCTCAATCTTTGTTTTGGAAGTTCTTCTTAGATGATGGGATGAATTGTCAAATTATATTAATCTCTTGATTTAAATCTAGCTTCCTTATTACAAAAATTTATAGACTCTTCCTCAAAGTGAAAAAAGTTGACACATAAATTTTCAATGCTTTTTTTTCTAGATTTTTGACTTTTTTTAAACTTACTTTTCTTCTTCTTAAGCTCCATCTTATATGTTGCAAGTAAGCCAAGAAGAGTGTCAAGATCAAAAAGAGGATAGATCTCAGGTTTTGACTATTAAGATTGTTTTTGCATTATTTTTCTTTGACAAACACTTAAGAATTTCTCATATTAATTCCTCATTTGTAAAATTTTTATTGAGCGATATTGAAGTATTGGTGATATTACTAAACCAAGTGAACATATCTTTTGATTCTTTAGATTTCATTTCAAAGATCTTGTTATCATATATGAGCATATTTAATTTTTATTAATTTACATATGATGTTCCTTTGTATGTAACTTTTAATTTTCTTCATAACTCATGCCACAAAAAAATGTGCAATTCTTATTAAATTCAATGAGGAAATACTAAGATTTAAGTATCCCATAGTCTTAGCATCTAATTTTTTTTCTTTTCATTTGAACAAGAGTAGCCAATTAATTGATTATTTTTCACAAAATATATATTATTTTGGATAACTTGGTTGTACTATAGGTCACCCTTTAAGGTTGTAAAAACCTTCAGCAAAGGTATGGCATCCTAAGAGGAGGAGGTGAATTGGATATATTAAAACTTTAAATGAACACTTTTTAATCTTTAAAAGAAATAAGGTAAAGTAATAATTAAAAGTTATTTTTTTTTTATTTTTTAAATTAAACATATTAATTTCTAATTCATAAAAAGGAAGGATTAAAAATTGTTTTGAAAAAGACTATCATATAAAATTGTTTCTTATTCTAATAATTAGTGAATTAGAGAAGGTTAAAAACTGATAGAAACAAGATAAAAAAAAATTAAAAGTGCTAGGAAAAATAAAAAAAAAAGCAAGAAAATTTTATAACATTCGAAGGTGAGCAATACTTGTTTATAACTAAGCACTCTAAGGTGTTGAACTAGGAATTATAAGAGTATAAAAATTTAGGTAGAATAATAAAATAAAAATGTGGAAAAAGAGATTATAGTCCAAAGAAATTTAAGATACTAAATAAATAAATTAATTAAGTATTTTAGATGGTGATATGCACATAAGAGATAGAAAAGAAAAATAATAAAAATAAAATAAACTAAAACTGTAAGTATGAAACTACAAAGAAATAAAAATGAGTTGAATTAATGCTAGAAGTTAGCTTGAGGGTTGTAAATTTGATTGTTCAAACAAGCAAAAAATTGTAAGAAAGAGAAATGAGAAATCACATGTGAAAAAATTGTGTAAATGAGTATAAATGATTCATAAAAATTAAGGGAGAAAGAAAACACAAGAAAATATTTGACAACCTTACCTTAGCTTACTCTAGCTTCCTTAACTCCTTTAGAGGTATTTTTATAAAATTCAAATGGCATGAGAATTAATTAAATAATTATTTTGAAATTTAGGTTATTTAACATATGATTAGGCAAATTATTATGATAATTATAATGAGAGTTGAAATCTATGAGAGAAAATTTTTTACAACCTTAGAAGTAAGCAAGTTTGTTAATTTACAATTTTATTTTTAATTATATTTTTTTATGATTTATGTTTATCATAAAATTGGTCATATTAATCAAAATGAGTTAAGACTTCTAAATGGAGAGAGAAAACTTTAAATATGAAATGGTAAATTATTAGAAATTAAATGATACTAATAAAATATAATATTAAAAATTGATGCCAATGCTTAATGGAAAAATTATATTATTGTGATAAAAATAACAAAATTTAGAAAACTTATTAAAATATGTTAAATAGAAGTTGTTTGGATTGAAAATACAAAAAATATAATTATTATAAGGTTTTTAGTTAAAATTTTAATTATTTATTTTAAATTAAACATAAGTTTTAACATATAAGAGGAAACATAAGGCGGCAAGTGCAATTCTTAACATGTGTGGCTGTTCGAAGAAAAGGAATAAAAGGGATGTGTTTGGTGAATCCTTGGGATTAGAAAGGAATTAATCTAGAAAAAAACTTAGAAACATGACAGAAAGAAAAGGATTGAAACATTTGGGAAAGGATTATATCAAAATTTTGGAGGAATGCCACATAAATTAGGAAAAAGAACCTCTAAAATATCCATTACTAGGTTATTAATGTAGGTTTTTTATGTAATTATTGATTCATTTGTTTTGGTGCTTTATGTGTTACAAATGACTACTTCTATATGCTATGATTAATCTCTTGGATGAGTTGGATAATTTGAAATTCTTGTTGTAGGCATACTACATGATTTGTGATGCAATTGACTTTATTCTTATTATATTGTAATCATATTCTTTTTTTTATTGTTATGATTGAAAACTCTTAGATAGTTCTAGTTATTTTAAAACCTTGCAATTATGATTTTCATCATGATTATCTTACAATTTAATTGTTGCATGTGGTTTCCTTCATTTGATATGGAAAATGTGTTATCAAGATAATCATGATTATTAGCATAATAAATAAATAGTTTTTGGATGTGTTGGTAAATAGCAACATTGTTAAAAAAATATTTTCTTGCTTAATCATGATTTCATGATTTAATCATCATGAAAAAGGGATAAGGTTCAAGTGGTATTGGTCTAAGTCAAGGAGACTTATGAAGAGTGTAACTTAAGTTGGATAGAGTTTATACGGGTGTATTTAGAGATGGAAGAGTGGACTTAATTTGTTTAATTCTAGTGATGTAAGTTTAGGATCATAAGGAACATGGTTCCATGGTTGAAAAAGGTTAATGAACTAATTAAGAATAAATTTGGAAATAGAGGAATAATAGTTAAAAATAAAATTCAACATTGCATTTTTTGCGTATAATTTTTATTTATTTTATCATGGTTATGCTTGTTTTTCTTTGGAATGCATGTATATTTTATAGACCTAGTTTGTGGTATGACCCAAATATTTATTAGCTTGTATTGTGATTATGTAGTTTTTTTATTGAATTTGTGTTTCTCGGATTAACCTATTTTGGCTTAAGTTTTTCATTAATATGAATACTCATCACAAGATTTCAAAAGAATAGTGAGTGGAGATGGAAATACTAGCATGTTAGCTTATTTTACATTTACATATTGATGTAATAAGCTATAATTAATGGCTTTGTAATAACTACTATTGCATCAACAATATTTGGAATTATGATATTTCTTTATATTTTATTACAAAAAGTATAATTAAATTTATTTGGATTACTAGTACTAAAATTTTAGTAAAATTTTTGTCACAAAATAGTTTATATAATAAACGATATAAATAAGAAATAAACAAATTAAGTAATTCCACAAGCACCATGAGATGGTATTAGAGCATAACTAAATCCTAATTTAACTTATTTTCATAAATTGAAAATAAATAGTTTATGTGATGGTATGACAAGCATAAGATGAAATCAGAGTGGGCTAAATACTTGTCATAAGGAAAATAGATAAATGCAAGGGAGTAACCTAGAAAATAGAGTAAGTTGGATGCCTATTAAAGTTCAACTAACTTACGCAATGATTACACCTAGATTATGTGAATTAAGTAAATGGTCATAGAAAGGAACATGCATTTCTTGACATTGACAGTTATGTTACATGTTTGATATGCAATCAATTTTTACATTCTTGTGATAGTGACATTCACAAAATCTACTTATATCACCCTTAGGGAATGCAAAATGTCACATTTACTAAAACAATGGCCTTCATATATGGTACATGAAGCCTCCCATGTATTGTATTTGTGGGATCACTATTTTAAGGAACCCAAAATGGAGGAAAAAATGGTTGCTACATATTTTTGATATATGATATATCGGGGTTCAATATATGATATGTTAGCCAAATATATGGTACATATAGGTTAAGGGATGAATCTTAAAAGAAACATATGGTACATATGTTTTAATAGATGATATATTTACTTTAAACTTATGGTATGTTGCCTAAGATGTACTGTAAATCTTAAATAAAGAGACTTGGGTGGTTATTTTGATCAAATTAATGGAATCTAAAGGAATTTTGAGTTGATTCCAAGTTAATGCATAAATAATTTTTCCAAACATCATTGAGAAAATGTTTTAAAGATTGAATTAATTCTTAACATGTGTGTTATGCAAATTTCTTCAAAGATATACCTATGGATATAGATTTCCTAGAATAATCATTTTTCACTATAGAAAGAGAAATTTTTTTACAACATTTTAAAGAGCTAAAAAATTCAATTAATAAAAATATCAAGGGGAGAAACTATACAATCAAACTTGATATTTTGAATTCCTTTGACAGTTTATCATGAGAATTCCTAATGAAGGCTTTAGGAAAATTTCAATTCTTGTTTAAGTTCATGGGTTTGATTAACAATATCATCAAAAATACTTTGTTGTTAATTATAATAAATGATACTCCTAGTGACTTTTTTCAACTGATAAGAGGTTTGTAGCAAATCAATCTAATTTCTCCACTTCTATTTATTATTACAATAGAAGCATTCAGTAGGTTTTTTTTACAATTTAAGGGTAATAGAATAATGCAATATTTTACTAACTGAGATATGTCATTAATTACACATATTGGCCACACAAATGACACTATTATATTCAATAAGAGTGATTTAAGATTCATCAATACAACTCATAGCTTCTTGAACAAATTCTAGCATTCAACGTGTATGCAGATAAACTCACAAAATCTAAATTTTATTTAGTGAGCTATATAACCTATTGCAGTTAATAGGATTGGTAAGATTTTTGGCCTTAAAGAAGGTTCCATACCCATCACATAGTTGGGATACCTGATTTTAAATGGTAGAAAGAAGTCTAGATTCTTTCATGAAGTATTGTGAGGAAAGAAAACTTTTCTCAATCGGTGAAAGGGTGATTCTAATTAAGCATGTTTTAAATTCAATCCCATCATATGCTCTAATGAAAAATACTTACCCCAAAGCAAGTTATAAACAAAATGGATCAAATCATGAATACTTTCTTATGAGAAATCTTTAAGGATAGTTACAAATATCATTGGAGGAAATGAGATACGCTTTGTGTTCTTGTTGAAGAAAATGGATTAGGTTTTAGATATCTCAATGAAATCAAATTGGCTTACTCATTTGAAAAAATAGAAATTTCTATTTGAGAAGTCTCTGTGAGTTAGATATATGAGGATGAAATTAAAGCATAACAATGACAAGGTCAAAAAATCTAACACTTTGAAAAACTTAGAAAGGACTAGAGCTTTAACAACAAGCCTAACATTTAGATCAATGATAACTTTGAAGAAGATTTGGGAAAAAAATACCTAGCTAAGTTGTCAATGCTAGTTTGGTAGATTTTCAACAAGTCTTTTTCAGACTAGTCAAAAAAATCTAAACATTCATTGGCTTTTTATGCTAATGCAATTCATTTCCGTCTTAATATGGTGAAACATCTACAAGGCTATAAACAAAAAAATATATAAGGAATTGAAAGCTCTAGTACTAAGTATCATATTCAATATAAATTATTAACGTCTTAATACTTTTAGGCACTTTGAAATTTTATAGACTAAGCAAAAGGATACACTTCTTATTCAACTGGGATTGCATCCACCATTTGCCCAAATGCTTATGAAATGTATTAATAAGATCCATTGGATTTCACCTTTAATCAATCAAGTTAAAATTAAAATTCATGTCTATACAAAATTCAACAACACATTTGTTGGGGCTATCATGAGAAATGACCAAGGTCCACCTATCCAAGCTTTTGTTAAAACTATTTGTTCAATTCCTATTATAGCAGCAACTTTTCAAGGCATTAGAAAATCTATGTATTAGTATATGGAGCATAATATTGTACAAGCATTTATTAAGATGGATTGCAAAGAAGCATTTTGAATGATTGTACGTACTCATAAAGCACATTAGAGTGTAGCAAAAATCATTCATTAACTTTGAAATAACACAATGGGCATTTCCATCTCCTACAATTTATAGGTAAAAAGAAGCAAATAAGGTGGCTCATTCTTTTATTAAATCTGTTATAAATCAAAAAGAGTCACACAGGTGGAACTCTAATCAACTTAAACTTTCTAAACACATTAGAGCATTGATTCAGTTGGAAAACTTAGGTTTCCTCTATCTATGTACTTTGTACAAAGTTCACAATCTATTAATACAAGAATCATTCTATGACTGTTTCAACATAGTTTTAGAATTCAATGCATTTGTTGTTCATTCAAAATAAAAAATCAGCATTGTATTGATATGATTTTTGAATTTGTATGCATTGATAATTCAATATATGCCAAGATTAATATGATGAATAGTCATACTTGAATGGAATAGATGAAAGAGGAACTATTCATGAGAGATTCCCATCAAAATATTGTGTTGGTAGCTTGGAATAGGCCTATGCAATAATATGTTTCAGACTTCATCATAGTGTAATGAATAACCATTATTCATTCATCCAAGAAAATCAGTTTAATTAGCCACGTATTAACAACTATAGCAACTATTCACTTGGATGTGGCATTGTAATATCATGAATAAAGGGTATCAACAACATTGCACTGAGATAACATCCTTACGTCACCAACCTATCAAAATTTCATGTCTAAATGTAGGTTTGATTAGAGACAAACGTTCAATAACTTTAGCTTTACATGTATTATTGAATAGTTACAAAGGAAATAACATGGTTTATGGGGTGATCTATAATCAATTTATTGGATGAATAAATATTTTTTTTGCTAAAAAAAGTTATGGATGCATATTTTGAATGAGCTTTTTATTATGCAGAATGGGATTAAGAAATCCTAATCTATATGATGGGGAGATAGAAAATTCTAATAGAAAAATGGAACAAAACGAACCTTCTTTGGAAAATAAAGATCAAGAAATAAGTGTGATAGTAGTAGCAATGCAAGCCTAGGGAGGCATAACACCAATTAGAGCTAAGAGGCAAACTGTAAATGATCTAGTTTATTGGTTGGCAGAATAATTTTTTAAAGATGCATCCACCATACCTCATAGATGTGATTGATCCTTTTCAAGTAGAGGATCAGCTCTCAATGATCATGATGTTTTTTAATAGCATGACTTGCTTGGAGTATAAGAGAGTCTCTTTGGTGGTTTTGACTTTGGATGGCCTTATTGATCATTGATGGTGAGGTCAACAAAGGTTGTCACTTTGGTGACATACTAAATTCAAAAATTACATGGAAGGAATTATGTCATGCATTTTAAGAGTAGTATATCCTAAAATAAACTAAAGAAATGATGTAGGATAAACTAATTAGGTTATATCAAAGATAAATTATTTTTGAACATGAATAAACATTCTCCAAATTGATTAGATACATACCAAAAGTGGTGGCCATTGAGCAAGAAAATTGTTATATGTTAAGAAAAGGTTCAAGAGGATATATTGAAAGTGTTATGGATATGATGCAATTTTCAACTTATAGGGAGCTAGTGGAGGTACATGGTGAATTGAATAAGGTCAAGCTACTATAGAGGCTTAGAAAGTAGTAAAAAAGAGAAGGAAAATTTTCAACATAAGGTGGGCAAAATTTCAAGAAAATTATGATAAGTGGTTCAAGTTCTCAAGTTATAAGATCAGGAATAATAGAAAAGCCAAAGTACAAAATATGTGGCAAACATCATTGGTGTGAATGATACAAGAAGAAATCTATCAAATTCTTTGTTTGTCAGGAAACCAATCATATTACTAGAGAATGTCCACTAGTCATGTGAAAATCTCTTAGTGGTGGTAATGCTAATGGTAGGAGCTTTGTACTTGGGGTTGCTACTATAAAATAACCTAAATTGAAATACCAATTAAAAGTAAGAGACAAGTTTCATTAGCTCAACCTCAAATGGCTCAACCAAGGATTTACAAGTGTGAAATGCTCCATCACTAATTGATGTTATAATTGATAGCTTATTATTGCTAAATAAATATGTGGAAGTACTTTTTATTATGGAACATCACATTCTTTCGTATCTATTGTATTTTTTTCTTGCATGGTGGTTGATTACTTCTTAATATATTCACCTTTGTTAGTTACTCTATTTATGTGAGAGAAAGTGAGAATGAAATAGATTAGCTATCACTTATAAAGTTACCATATATTATTTAGAGAAGAGGTAAAAATCTATATAATACATGGTACCAAAGTGATTTACTTTGGTAAGGGTTGATAATTATCCTTTATCTCTACAATAAAATTATAGAAACTAAAACAAAAAGGATGTTAGAAGTAGTTGACAAATGAGACTTCAACTACATGATGTTCTTATACTGTATGATTACCATATGACATTTCTTAAGGATTTACCATGATTTCCTCCTGATAAAGGGATCGAGTTTTGTATCGATATGATACATGAGATGAACAATTTATAAGGCACTATATTAGATTGTGTTAATGGAGTTATAGGAGATAAAAGCATAAGTATAAGAAAGCTTGGTTAAATCTTCATTAAATTGACTACTTCACCATGGGGAGCATTAGTTTTATTTGTCAAGAAGAAATATGAATGTTTACAAGGAGTATAGATTATAGTGAGCTAAATTAGATTATCATGAAGAATAAATATTCATTATATCAAATAGATGAATTATTTGATCAATTATAAAAAACAAAGGTGTTTTCAAAGTTCTACTTATGATTTGGATATCACCAATTAGTAGTCATAAAAGAAAATATAACAAAGATAACCTTTAATATTAAATATTATCACTATGAGTTTTTGGTACTTCCTTTTGAATTGATAAATGCATTAATTCATGCACCTAATGAAATTGGTTTTTTGATAATGGCAAGATAATTTTTTCATTATATTCATTGGTGATATCTTAATCTACTCTCAAGGTATAAGAGATAATGTAATGAAATAGAATATAATGCTATAAAGGTTAAATGAGAATTAGTTATATACCAAGTTCTATAAATTTTTTTATTATCAAGTGTATTATGCTCAAGACATGTGATTAATGTTGAAAGATTGTTAGTGGATTCATAAAAGGCAACAGTAGTGACATATTAGCTTAGACTTAAAAATGTTATAAGGTCAAAAGCCGTTTTGGATTGGTTAGAAATAATAGAAAATTAGTAAAAAGATTATTTCAAATTCTTATTCCCTTGACAAGGTTGATATAAATGATAGTTCCATTTGAATGAAATTAAGACTACGAGGATAGTTTTCAAACTCTAAAGATGAAATTAACATTAGCATTAGCTTTACCTAAGAAATTAATGTGTAAGTGTTGAGTGTTATTTTAATACAAAATAACAAAGTTATAACATATGCTTTCAAGAAATTATGATTTTATGAAAAGAACTATCTTGTGCATGACCTACAACTTGCTATTATAATTTTTACACTAAAGATTTGGAGAATTTACTTATATGGGATAAGTACTCAAGTGTATTTTACTCAAAATTTTAAATATATCTTTACTTAGAAGAAATTAAATCAAAGGTAGATGTAATGCCTTGAGTTGATAAAGGAAAATGATATAGATATTATATGTCATCTTAGAAAAGCCAATGTGATAGCAAATGCCCTAAGTAGGAGAGCATGCTTGAACAATGCAATCATAAATCTAAAAGAAGAATAATTGTGTATAGAATTGGATTATCTTTTACTAAATGCCACATCTTCATAAAACATGAGCTTTAATTAATTATCAATTATAGATTGGTTATAAGATTTTAAGGAATTTTATGATGATGATAAAGAAGTTTAGAAGATCAAGGGTAAACTCTTGGAGAGACAAGATTATGTTTTTTTATTTGAATGAGAAATCATATTCTTTACATCACCCTTTAATTATTAATTCTACTTAATATACATATAATAGTATAAAAAATTAGAAAAATCAGAGTGCACATAAATTTGAGGGCACAAAATAGCTTTACAAGTGAAGATGAAAATAAAATATATTTCAAACATCCACTTTCCACAACCAAAACAAAAACCATCACATGAAACATGCATAACAAACTAAATAGTTTGAATAAATGTAATTCTTAGCTAAACTCATCATAAATCTCTATCTCAATTTACTCCTCTCATAAGCTACTTTTGTCCCTATCTTCTTGTATAATTGTTGCATGTACAATAATTTAAGTAGGTAATGAATTTATGAAGTTCAGTAGGTCAATTGTTGTCTACAAGTAAAAAAATACAATGAAATGTAATATTAGGATAACTTGTGATACTAAAAGATCAATAATAAAAACATGACTTTTATGAAGTATTAATATAAAAAGTTTATCCATAATATCACTAATGTATAATGAAAGTTATGCACATTCTTGTATATGTATACATAAACATATCTCATTTTTTTCATACTATAGTACTTCTTTACATCAATATTTTTTAATTACTTTTATTTTATTAGTTCTTCTATTTTTCAAAATAAAGGAGTTTTATTTTCCCCAAAATGACTATTATCCTAGCCCTAAGGATCTCATATCATCTCGTACAAAATCTCATCATATCATCTCTATAAATCTCATGACAAGCCAATAATATATTTTAATATGGACCTATAATCCTTGTCAAGTTGCACAAAGTCTGAGAAACAATTATATCATATCATATCTACATATCAAGTCTTGCACAAAATACTGGTTTTAATAGAACTCAACATGTTAATGTGAAAATATATAATACTAACAATAATTGAGAATGTGGTATGATACTAGTGATACCACATCATCTTGCTACATAGTCAAAGCTTAGCACACGTTGTTAATAACCATCACAACATGTTATCTTCACATATCAAGCCTTGTACAAAATACTAATAACAATGATATGCGACTATAAGAGGATAATGCCATTTGAAAAACACCTTGATTATTATATTAATCATATCACCATTTCATATCATACTTCATAAGACTTGTTGGATCTATAAGACACAACATGAAGAGGGGTTGAATAAGGGTTTTAAAACTTTTTGCAATGTGATCTAAGTCTTTTATTTCCAACTTTCAAATTCACATTCATGTAATGTATTAAAGTATTTAACAAGTAAAACAAAAGAGCAAAGCATGAAAAATGCAATAAGGAAAGTACACAATTAATTTTAAATGGTTAGCTTCTACTAAATAATCCTACATCTACCCTCAAGCTAACTAGTTTGAGCATAATTCTTTCTTTCCCTCATTCGTCAACTTGATGAAGAAACTTTTACATTTGAAGTTTTCCATAGATCAACCATAACCAATCTCAAGGTTTTTACATGGCTCAACCATAACCAAATTTTCAAGATTTTAATATGGCTGAACCATAACTAAATTATTTGGTATTTTCTATGGTTAAACCCAAACCTCACTCAACACTTCTAATGCCTAGAGATATGTACTTCCTTCCACACTATTACTAGCTTGGAGTAGGCCTCTCATTCCCACACTAATATGGCTTAGAGTAGGTCTCAAAAGAAATTACATAAGCTTACAAGAAATACAAGGCACAATCCATAAACACTTGGATGGATACATAATAATAAAAGATTAAGTACAAATGTTATAAATTATAACAATGAGCTTGTGATGATGTGATGAGCGAATGTAAGTGTAGAAATGCCATGTAAACTCCTTGGATGCACATGAATAGCTCCAAAAAAAATTGGACTTAATAGCTCTTATTAAATTCATCTTTCTTGAAACAAAATGATAAGAGCAAGGCAAATGGGCTCATCAAAGGTCTAACAAAAAATTTGCATATTCATCACCATATTATCATTATTTGGATGCTTATTTATATACAAAAATTCCCAAAAAAAATAGTCATCACATTTTTCATGTAAAATACGTATCGAACATAAATATTGATGTGCATTATGTAATCCTTGGAAATGAGGGTACACAAACATGCAGCTCACTTAGTAGAGTAGCATGGAATGATTCCTAGCATGAGAAGGTTAAAAAATTTAAGAAAAATATTACTTCTAGTATAAGGCCCAAGCTGCAAAGGAATGGAGTAAAAAAAATTCCTTAATGTCTAATGTGTGGCACGTTTCATGAAGGAGAATGTAAGAAGAAAAGAGAAAAGTGATTTACTTGTGAAGGATTTGGACACTACACTAGGGAATGTCCATAAATGCTAGGGAAATGAACTGGTGGTAATGTGGATGATAAATAATATATAAATGGAAGATCTTCTATAAAGATACTCAAAATTAATAATGCAACCAAAGAGAATAATCAAGCTTTTATATATCAATCTCAATCAACTCATCCTTAAATCTATCAGTCAATCAAAAGGAAACTTCATAAATACTTCAAAATTTTTAAATCACCTGTGAAAACCTTGTGAGTAATCACTCCTTTTTCTACACATTAGTTAAGAACATGATAATTGACAAACATTAGGTAAAAATCTCATGTACACATGGTTAATTAGGAAAGAAATATCTATAAATAATTACATCAAGGAAAGCCTACAATAAATAAAAGATTTAACTCTAATTTGACATTAATTCAAATCATTTTTTGGAATGTATTGATTAATAATTCATAGAGTTATTATTGATTTTTGGGAGAAGAAGATAAATATTCATATGGATAATAGAACAAAAGTAGTATACTTCAAAAAAGAAAGAAAAATATTACTCATATCAATAATGAAGGAAGAATGACTACTACAAAAAAGATGTGAGTGTTATCTAATTTTTATATAAGAAACAAAACAAAAGAATCATGATTGCAAGGAATTCTAGTAGTATGCAAATACTCGAAGGAATTTTCAAAAGCCTTACAAGGGTTACAACCAAACAAAGGAATAGATTTATAATTGACTTAGTGCTTGGAGCTGAACTCATATCCAAGGCATCTTACAGGATGACACTTGTAGGGTTACATGAGATGAATGGCCAGTTGCAAGAAGTTCTAAACAAGGATTTATCAAAACTAGTATTTTACCTTGAGGAGCATTGATACTTTTTATCAAAAGAAAGGATGGGAGTTTATGCATTTGCATAAGCTATAGGGAGGTATATTAAATAATGGTGAGAACATGTATACTTTACCTTCAACAGAAAAATTATTTGAGGGATACAATCAATAAAAGATACAAAAAGCAGATTTACCAAAAGCAATATTTAAAACTAAATATTATCATTACCAATTTTTGATACTTCCTTTTAGACCGATCAATACACAAGCTATATTTATAGACCTAATGAATTATGTATTTAGACAATGGCTAGATAACTTTATAATAGTATTCATTAACAACATCCTAATATAGTTTTGAAGTGAACACAAGCATACACTACATTTGGACATGGTGATATAGAAATTGAAATAGCATCAATTATAGCCAAGTTTTTGAATAATTTTTTTGTTAAAGAATAAAGAGTGTTTCATTTTTGTAAAAGATAATCACTACTAAAGACGTAGCAATAAACACACAAAAGTTGATAGTAGTAACTGTTCAGCTTAAGCCTACAAGTGTCACTAAATTCAAGAGTTTCTTAGGGCTAGATAGCTGTTACAAGCAATTTATCAAAGGTTTCTCTTGAATTATCGTTCTTTTGACATGACTTACATAAAAAACTATTCCATTTAATTAGGATTAGAGGTGTAAAGAAAGATTTTAACTATTAAATCAGAAATTAACATCAGTACAAATATGAGCAGCGTTGATCAACGATGAAAAATTATAAGTCTATGCTGATGCATCACAATAAGAACTAGGAGTTATTTTAATGCAAAATAGGAAAGTGACAAGTTTGCTTCTAAACAACTATGACCTCATATGAAGAAATTTTATATGCATGATATTTGGTACAAAAACTTAGATATATTCAAATCATTGAAGTCTTAAATGCATATTCACACAAAAGGAACTTAAATATAGTATACCACCTAAGAAAAGGCAACATACTGGTGGATATATTAAGCTCAAGACTAGCTTTGTGCAATTTAAATCTCAAATTGAAGGAATCATGATTTTCCATTGAGCTGTCTGGTTACAACTGAATGCTATTACTAGTACAAATAATGGAGTTTTAACTAGTTATAGTTTTAGCAAAGTGGCTACAAGATCTTAAGGATTTTTGAGACAATGATGTGGAAGTACAAAAGGTCAAGACCAAATTCTTAGATGGATATGAATATAAGTGTTATTTAAATGAGAGAAGTGGTCTTGTATATTTTAAGAATAGATTATGCATACTAAACAAAGTAGTATTATTAGAAGAAGCACATGGAATAAAATACATTATTTGTTATACATTGACAATAATGTATATGTAGGGAAGATTTTGGTAGCCAAGTATGAAAAAGGATATTCAAGATTATGTGAGAAAATACATAATCTATCAACAAGTTATGGAAGGGCTTTAGAAGCTTAAAGAAATATTATAACCTCTTCTTATACCAATGTGGAAGTGGAAAGGAATCTATATGGATTTTGTTGCCGTTTTCCAAAAACTAACCAAGAAAAATATGTCATATGAGTAGTTATGTATGGGTTGACAAAGATCACATATTCTCTGCCTAACAAGATAAACTATATGGCAAAAAAGTTGGGCAATTTTATATTGATCAAATAGTGAAAGTACATGGCATGCCAAAATCAATAGTGTTCAATCAGGATTCAACATTTACTTCACAAATTTGGAGGATAGTTCAAGAGGAATATAAAACACAATTAAAGTTTATTATAGTTTTTTTATCATCAAATAGACAATTGAATAAAAAGAATGATCAAGATATTAAAAGACATGCTAGGACTATGTATTTTGGACTTTGATAGAACTTAGGATACACATCTATCATTAATGGAGTTTGTATATAATTATAATAATTATCAACCAAGCATTATTATTACTCCATTCAAGATATTATATCGAAGGAAGTGTAAATCATCAATATATTTGTATAATGGAGCTGAGTAGACAAAGACTAGAAATTACAGTGAAAACCTTTGAGAGGGTTCAATTGATTAGAGAAAATATACAAGAAGCATAATACAGCTAAAAAAACTACTTCATCTCTAAGCACTACAAGATAGAATTTCAAGAAGGGTTCAAGTCTTTATCATGGTAAATCTTATGAAAGGAGTCACAAGGTTTAGCAAAGAAGAAAAGCTAAGGAAGTGACAATCAATCATTACCAAATTATTGAAAGAATTAGTGGAGCTATATATAAAATGGCATTATCAATAGATTTAGTTGGAATATATAATGTATTTCATATTTCTTCATTAAGGAAGTACATGACAGATCAATCATATGTATTTTATTTAGAGACATAATTACATGCAACATATGAAGAAAAGCCAATAAAGATATTAGAGAACGAAATAAAAAAGCCGAGGAATAAGAAGATTCTAATAATTAATTTGCTATAGTCAAATTAATCAAAATGGGATACTATTTGGAAATTAAAACACGAGATGAGAAAGAAGTATCCTTATGCATTATGAATTTTGTGGATAAAATTTCATGAGGGGGGATTTATTGCATTCTAAATATAAAAAAAATTAAGTTTCTTAGTTGTATTATATTATTTAGAATTTTAAAAATGTATTTAATTTTTCAAAAATTATCCATCACTAAAATGGTATAAGCATTAAGGTAAGTTGAAAAATTAAGTGCACAAATTAATGCAAGCTCAGTGATACCAAGTTAATAAAAATCAAAATTGTTTAAGAAAAAAAATAAAAGATTAGGGCTTTTTGTGATTTTATAATCAACTAAATTGTAATAATTAATATGTTCCAAAAATTATTAAAAGTAGTAAGTGGAGTAAAAAAAACATGAAACAAATTGGAATGTAAGGCTTATAAAAAAGCTAAATATAAAATTATCTCGATATGAAAAGGAAGTATTATGTTCATAAAATTGAAGGATAAGAAATTTTAAAAGAAATAATTTAATAATTATTATAATAATTTTTAGGTTATAAAAATTATCACAAACTCTAAATGATATTGGAAAAAAATGTAAATTGGATGTTGGGTAGAATTCATCAAGTAGAATTGAATAAAATTTTTTGACAAAAGTTTAGATGTCAAATTAATGAAAAAATGTAAGAAATGTTAAAATCCCTGAGGTTTTAATTTATATTTTTGTTTACTCCTAATTTCTAAACTCAGTGACAAAGGAATCCAAGCATCAAGAAACTGTTAAAAGGGATAGAGACACATCTTGTTGAGGAGAGAGAAGGTCAAGATGTCGAAGGAGCATCCATTGAGGAGTTTGAAGAGGTTGGGGAAGGAGAAGATGTGTGATAAGCCTAAAAAAGGGATCTTTTCAAGGTTTATCAGGATTTTAAAAATTTAGAAAGAATTTTAGAAAATGCATAAGAGGAGATTTGATGGGGGAAAGTTCAAGCAAAGAGATGGATTAAGTGAATTCCTTTGTGAACTCATGCAAAGGGAAGAAGGGAATGAGATGGTATCCAACTTTTAAGAGAATATCACAAATAGGAATGTGGTGAGATCACTGCAAAATAGAAATTTTGGTAGATACGCTTTATAATATGTATGCCTCTGATTGATGTGATGGTGATTACAACTTAGTGACTTTGAAGTGTAGGAATTTAGATTTAATTATGAAAATCAAGGGGTGAATGGTCACATGTTATTTTACTATGCTCTACAATTTGTTGCTTTCACTTATGTTGTATGAGCATGATGCAAATAAATGATTAAGGACATTTTAATACTTTGTATCATGTTATACACCTAATTAGTAAATGGAGGAAAGGGTTATTGTATTATATAATTAAATTATTTCTTTTAAGTGAATTGAAAATAAAAAAGAAAATGAAAAAGAAAAAGAAGGAAATAAGTGAGGTTTGGTTGTAAGAACAAGACTATGATTTCAAAAGAATAAAGAGGTGTTTGTTGAGTTTGTGTATCTCATTTTAAAGTATAGTCTAGAGGTTGAGTTTAACGAACCATCAATAAGGCATATCTTATTTGGAAGCATCACCTGAAGGTGGAGCCCAAAGGTTTTCAAAATGTATAAAAGCCATGATCTTGAATTAAACTAGAAAGGGAAAAAGGAAAAAAAGTAAATGTGCAAGAAAATTCGGGGCTAAAAAAATTCATATGATTTCATGAAAAATGAGAAGGTTTAAGTTAAAAAGAATATATATTCCATATTTATGATTATTGCTTATTTTTATATGTTTTATGTGATACTAACCTAGCAAAATGATATAACCCTAAAGTTTTATTCTACATGCAAGTTATGTGCTTTTGCTCACCAAACTAGTGTTGGTTGACTTAGTGTATTCTATAGCATAACACTTTTAAGTAATGATGAGACAATGTAGGACTTTAGGAAATCTTTAAGAGAGACAATATATTTCATTTCTATGTAATAGATGGCTTAGCTTATCATATATCATTCATTAGAAACTACTGCATTAGCTAATATTGTTGTAAGAGTATAAGCATCTATTGTTTAAATTTTGCTACATCAACTTTATTATATGGACAAAAATGTTGGAAAAGCAAATTTAAATTTTCTAAGTATTTGGGAATGTGATTGCTTAGGCAATCTATAAGAAGAAAGGTTTCAAATATTAAAAGGTTTCTAAATAAAATTTTTATTACATTTTTTTTATGCATTCAAAATTTAAAAAAAAATAATTTAAAATAAGAATTGACATGTTACACCCAAATAGGTGGGTGGTCACCGCATGATGATCTGATTATTTCTAAAACAATGTTGAGGATGAATCCAATAACTTAATTCTCAAATGCATTTTGACTTAAATGTTCAAGTTTTTGAAATAACAATGTAATCAACTTGTTATCAAATGAGTTTTCTAGACATGCTTCATGTAATTAGTTATATGCTATGACAAATTTGTACAAATGCACATGTGACTATGTGCATGAGATATTTATAATTAATGGTAAACATCAAACCAAACATTTAAACAAATTCTTATGAAAGGAAAACCTATTTAATGAAGTTTTGGATTGATGTACACTTAATAGTATACATCTTCATCAATGTTCATGTTTTAGCTAACTTCGATGGTTTGCATAACTTGCTTACCTCCTTGCAACTTTATGGTAGGTGATCATTAAGTCTATCTATCTTAGATATAACCTTTAAAACATACTAAATAGACACATTATACCACCATAATAAATACTTGGAATCTTTGTTATCATCAAAATTAAATGTTGACTTTTGGACTCATGGGAACCATTAAAGCTCATTAACATGATTTCTTGCATACCTTATTACTCTTTACTCATTTTCCCTTAATATTTGATATTTTCCTCATTTCATGTTGGATTATACATGTAGTAATTTTATATATGCATGTATTTTATTCTCATGATATACAAATAATGATGTTGATGCTAATATCATTGATGTAAGATAAAATATTAAAATCTATTTTAGCTCATAAAAATTTAAGAAAGGCTTAAGTTCAAACATTATATCCATACAAGGGCATATTCAAAAGTGTTATAAGTTTAGGATAGAAAATCTTAAGATCATCAGGTAAGTAAGAACTTTCCAAAAGCTAAGAATTTGCTTTAATTTTTAACATAAGGGGTCTCAATCTAAAGAAAATGTGTTTTTAGTAATACACACCCAAGTATTAACGTTGATGGTGAAGTGGCAAGGTACACACACAAATGGAGTTTTTAAAATGCTAAACAAGAAATCACAAGATCACATGCATAAACAAGAGAATTGGATATAATGAATAAAATTTTTGAATATTGGAATAAAATGATAAAGAACTTTCTTGGTGATTTAGCAGTTTTGTGAATGTTGGATAATGAGTCAAGATCTTTGCTTTTAAGCCTCTCATTTGTCTTCCCAAGTCACCTCCAAAATTAAACCAATAGATTGTTCACACACAACATGCTTATATCAAATAAGCTTGATGTCAGTACTTCGTTATTTTATTTAAAAGTACATCCCTTGATATAATAATAATTTATTAACTTAGAAATACAAAAAGAAATTTTGGAATACTAAATAACATATGTTTTGGGATTCTAAATGATATTTAGAGATTCAAAAATCATCATAAATTATAAAATAAGTACATTAAATTATATCACAAAATTTTAAAAAATGACTTGAAAAGTTGTAAAATTGATTGTCATAAGTAATTCCCAAACAAGCATATGTGTGTCAATAGTGGTAACGATGAATGCTGAAGTGACAGGCGATGCGAATGATGTGGGCAAAGAGACACGTGATGCCTTAGGTCTGATTGTTGGGTCGATATGAGTCACAGCGAATCAATGTGACACAGGTCAACGTTTGTGTTTTGGGTCAGGCACAGATCATGTGGGCAGATGGGTCAGCACGGGCTGGCAAGTCAATGAGGTCACACTTGTTGGAGAAATGTAGGTTGTCACATGTGAAGTGATAATGCAGGTTACACAGGTGCACGAGTTAGTGCAAGTTGTGGCTAACGATGGCTGTACGAAAGTAAATGGTAGTAGAGGCAACATACAATAGTGGCAAAAACCCAAAATCAAATTTTTTTTGCTTATTTTGAAGTAAAATTTGACCAAATTGTGCACCAACGAAATTGTGCGATGACTAAAGGTATGAATTATGCTGAATATAAATGTAAAAATATTCAAAAAATTATTAATTATTCTTCAAATGATTAAAATAAAACTATAAAAATAAATAACTTGAAAAACTATTAAAAATAAATAAAAATATATAATAAATAAGATTCAACTGTAATTGACCTTCACAATGTTAATAATAATAAAAACTAATGAGAAATAGATGGGTAGATCTTTGTACGACTTTGAGTCTGAATAAAACTTATATGCCTCCAAGTGAAAGCTTTGTGTGATATACTGGATGATACTATATTAATCATGACACATAATATATTAGAATATAAATGCATAAAAATAACAATGTCATCATGCTAACGTGTTCATGTCAATGCATCGCTCATTGATAATTAATAATAATGTACTTACATCAAAGTTATTTTAATTTATTTAATAACTTTGTAAAACTTATTATATACTTATATAATATAGGACATGTCACATATACACAAAGAGATGAGGACTATAGTGGCATATGAGAGGAGTACAATGAAAGAGAGATTTATGGTGAGTTTTGCTAAGTTTTTTATTGTATATCCAAGGATTGCATATGAATTATATATATTTAAGTTGTTCAACTTATGCTTGTGCCATGTTATGTTTTTGTTTTGTATATAAAGAATGGGTTTTTAAATTATGTTTTATCATCATCCTTTCTTACAAGATTGATTTATACCATCTAAATATATGACTACTTTGATTTATCATGATATCCAAGATATGATTATTTGTGACAATCTAATCTTATTATCAAGATACTATCTCTTTGACTTGTCCCATTCTAACTCAAGTAGAGTTTATAAGATTATTCATCCATGTATCTATAATATCCAAAATTTGTGAAAATAAAATATTTTTGAATTATTTATACTTATGTAAATTTTTCAATTTTTTTTTGCATATTTAAAATTTTTGGGAGAAGGATCATATAATATTATAACAAACAATTACTATGTAATGGAGTGGGAAGGAATATGATTTACTTAATCAAGAATATTGTATAGTATGATTATGGACATGGTATCATATGGTAGAATAAGAATACCTGAGATGCATAAAACAAAAATATGTCATTCAATATGATTAAGAACATTATATAAGTACAATATCTTAGCATATAGTCCAATTCCATAACAAGTTAAACAAGCTCAATAAGATAAGTAAAAGAGTATATGGATCATAGAGTATGAATAAGAGAATAACATATATACATTACGCATGATATTGAAGAGCAAAAAAAATATCATATATTATGAAGAAGAATATCATATAATATGTTTAAGGTTGAATTAAACAATTCATATAGTATAAGTAAAAAATTATATAATACAATGGAGTAAGAAGGAATAAAATATATTTAATCGAGAACATCGTATAATACAAGCATAAATATCATAAAGTACAAACAAATGACAATATTTGAGATGAATAAACTAAAATAGCTCATATAATATAATTAGGAAAATTATATAAGTATGATTCCTTATCAGATAATCCAACACCATAATGAGTCAACAAGTTCAATAAGGTAAATGAGAAAATCTAAAAACCATATAATATGAATAAGAGAATTGTATAATATGATATGTTGTATGTGAATAAAAATATCACAAATCATATAATAGAAAGAAAAGGATTATAGATTATGATTATATATATAAGTATTCTTAACTTTCTTAAAACCTGAATGGTGAATAGAGGAAACCAATTTGAGGAGAGCCCAAGAGATAAAGAAATCATTAATTTTAAGAGGGCAAGAAGGTGAGGTGGAATCCTTTGAATAGACAAGCCAATTGGAGGAAGATGGAGAGATGTGAGAGGTGAAAGGGCATTGGATGAGTATAAAAGAAAGAGAGGTTGTGACTTACAAAATTGTTTTGGGAGAAATTATATAGATTTTCTTTGATTGAAAGCATTAGAGAAAAGATAACAGAAGGAGGAGGTTCTACCAAGAGTTGGGAAGGAAATCCATGAGGAATTGAGCAATAAACAAAGGCAAGTAAAGAGAAATTAGGGTTGGGAGTTTAGAATACTATGGCACCTAAGAAGAGAAGGAGAAATTACACAATTTGAAAATTTGATTCACAATGTGACTGTTGCATATAAGGTATGTGGGCTTTGTTCCATGAGTTTATATTCTAGATGTATTTGTTAAATAATAGCTTAAAGACAACATTAAGGAATTTTTGAAATTTTGATTAATTTGAGTATATTTTTTTTGTTTACATTGACTTGAAACATGATGTTAGAGCATGTTATGTGGTTGATAATTGTTTCTATATTAAAATTGTAAGGTCATGATTTAATTTGATGTGCATATGATTAATAAGAAAAAAAGAAAATTTTTCTTAATAAATAACATATTAAATAGAATTAAAAAAGAAAATGACAAAGTCACAAAATAAGAGAAAGAGCTAATAAATAAGTTTAAGTGTGATTTAAAATTTGAAATGACAATAATTATTTCAAAAGACTAACTTGTTATCTAGATTAATGTCCTTAGAAGTAGGTGATGGGCTATCTAGGTTTATATGTCTCCAAAATTTGGACTATAATTTGGAATAAGGTTTCTCCAAAAATGATTCTAATAGAGATATTATTATTGTTATTTAATGTAATATGTTATGAATACATCCAATTTGATTTGTAGTATATTAATAATGCTTATCTCTAGATCTAATGTAAAGTAAAAAATAAAATACGAAAAGACATATGAAAGGGTTAAAAGAAATTCACAAGATTAATAGAAGAAGTAAAATGATATTTTAAATAAATTTAAAATAAAGAAGAATATGTTTGTTTCTATTCATTTGCTTATTGCTTGATATAGATCAAACATGTTGCATGACCTAAATATATTTATTTTACATTCATGATACATAGTTTTTGCTGTTGAACTAGTGATGATTGGCTCAACTTATATTTAGTCTAACATTTTTAGGTCATGATGTGGCTCAGCATGGGACTCCAAGGGGGCAGGAGATATAGTATTAAGAGTACCAGTCCTAGAAGTTGATTTACTTATATAGTTAGTTGTATCAATTATTGGCCAACTTGTTATATTTTGACTTAGTATAGATATGCTTAGTATCTTATGATGCATTGGACTTGGTTAGTTTACCATTATAATTTATGAACAATTGGCTTTAAATAGTAAATGTGATTACTTAATAATTTGGCTTGTAAAGTTTTTTATATAACTTTTGTGATAGTTTTAAGATAGTTTTCAAACTTTGGTCATACAAATATTTTTCAATAAAACTTTTCAAAATCAAAGGTAAAGGTAAAAGAATAAGATGATGTAGCATCACATTTTGGAAAGGCTAGGTTTAGGTATCCATAATATCACAAAACATAGAAACTTGTTAGGAGATGCACTTTCTTTGATTCTTCATCTTCTTTGGACATCAAATAATAGTCTCCAATTATGATTTTTTATTTTGGTGTTATAAGCTTACTAGTTTACTCTTTCTTCATCCTTGAATAGTATCAAATTAAAAGAGGGACACACTAATACAATATTTTGAAAACCCAGTATCACTATCTTAAGATATTGTCTCTTTTGGTTGCCCTTTCTCAACCTATGTGAGTTTTGTACTTAAAATGATTTTTTGTATCTTAAGAATATGGTATCATATATAAACTTAAAATCTTGATAAAGACCTTTTCATCTTTGTAACCCCTCACCCAAAAACCTATTAGTAGTTACTCCTTATCTAATGATTCTTCCTATTAGGATATCATCTAAATATCACTCTCATCTCTCTTTTGTCTTGGATGTTATATTTTACTTTAGAAATAAGTTATATGTTCATGTACAAGAAGAAATAAAGCAAATTTTAATACATGAGGCACTTGGAATTATGAATATAATACATCTTTGATTGATCAAGTTATTAAGATGAAGAAAACCTTCTAGTGGCTTAGTATGAAAGTGGATATTTAAGACTATATAAGTGGATGCCAGATTTATAAATAGGTCAAATCAAAAGTCAAGTGAACTATTATATTCACTTCCTTTTCTTATATGAAAATGGGAAGAGATAACCATGAACTTTGCAGTTTGCCTTTCAAAATCACCAAGGTTGAGATGCAACATAAGTGTTTATGAAAAGATTGATTAAGACTATTCACTTCTTGTTAATAAAAACAACAAACATGATAAAGAAGTTGTTTTAAATTTATGTGGGCGAAATATTTAGGCTACATGATGTGTCAATTCATATTTTAAACTAGGATTTAGAGTTCATGTTGCAATTTTAAGAAAAAGTAAAAAATGTCTTTAAGTTAATTAAAATTTAGTCTAGCTTTTCATCCTCAAATTCATGGATAAATTAAGAGGGCTAGAAAGTTTTTAGAATGCATATTGAAATTGTGTATATTAGATTTTAGTGGCAAATGTATTATGTATTTATCTGTGATTGAGTTTACATATAATAATGATTATCAACTAAATATTGAAATGGCATCCTTTAAGACTTCGAGAGAAATTTTCAATACTCATTGTATTTGTATGAAAAATTAGAGAAATCATTGATAGTA
Organism: Vanilla planifolia; assembly: GCA_023846275.1. Classification (NCBI taxonomy): domain Eukaryota; kingdom Viridiplantae; phylum Streptophyta; class Magnoliopsida; order Asparagales; family Orchidaceae; genus Vanilla; species Vanilla planifolia. The sequence goes on along the minus strand of CM043866.1, from coordinate 10,768,953 downwards.
CTAGAAATAATATCCAAACAACCTAGAAGGTATAAGTCATCTTAGAGAAAATTTTGAAGGCATAAAATCGCCAAAGGAAGTACTATAATGCAAAGCATAAGTAAGTTAAATTCTAAGAAGGGGATCATTTTTTTATTAAAGCGAGCCCAATGACAGGAGTTACTAGATATTGTAAGGTAAAAAAAACTAAAACTATTACATATTGGACCCTTCTAAATAAAGGAAAGGGTTTGTCAAGTTTCATATAAGGTGATTATACCTTTGGCTTTAGTCAGGGTATATAATATATTCATATATTCTCCTTGAGAAAATATATAATGGATCATCATCAAGTGGTAAAGTGTGATTTAAGTATCATAGAAGTATAACTGGATTTGAGTTATGTGAAAAAACCAATAAAGATTTTGACATGGGAGATAAAATAACTAAGGTAAGACTTTCAATTGTCAAAATTTAGTGTTCTAATAAATTAGAAAAAAAGCAATGTAGAACTAAAGGGAGAAATTAAGAAAAAGGGTCCCTATTCATTTGGTATATAATTTAACAAATTATAATGACCACAAAGTGAGTTTAAATCCATTAAGAGAGAGAAAAGTTTGTAACATCCTTAAAAATTAGCAAGTTTATTTAACTTACAATTTTTATTTTTAATTATAATTTTGGTTATTTATTTTTATCAAAAAATTGGAAATATTAATCATGACATATGACTTTTAAAAGGAGGAAAGAAACCTTTAAATATGGAATCATAAATCCTTAGAACTTAATGGTACTAATTCTGTGAGAGCAGAATGTGGCACGATCTTAAAATATGAGTTTAAAACTTAATAAGAAAATAATATTTTTTTAATCAAAATATTGGAATAAAACAAAAATCATTAAAAAATACCAAATGTTGTCGAAAAATTATGAAATCGATATGGAATGTAGGACATATGGAGTAGCTCATTTTCTAACATATGGGAGTAAATAAAGGGGAATGAGCATGAGTCTTCACATGTGTGGCCACTAAGAGGAATGGAAGTAAGAGTAATGCTTCTAGTTACTCTTCGATGGGTTAGAAGGAAATCAATCAGAGAAAAAACTTAGAAACACAAGTGAGAGAAAAGGGTCAAAACCTTGCATGAAAGGAAAAGATCAAAATTTTGGAAGAATTTTGCAAATATAAGGAAAAGAAACATATATTGTGTCCACTATTACGATATTAAGGTAAGAAATCTATGTAATTCATGATGCTTTTGGTTTGATTTGTGATGTATTTTAAATGAATGCCTTTTATACATTATGATTAAACTCTTTAAGAAGTTGGATAATTTGTAATTTAATGTTTTAGGAATGCTACATGGACATTTACTTAATGCATGTACTACATAATGGTTCAAAAGTATTGGATGAGTTTTACTTATTTTTATTATTAAGTCTGTTATCATCAAACATTATCAAAAACTTGTGGGGTTGAACTCTATCTTTTTTGTGATGATGAATTTAAAATTGTGAGAAAAAATGATAATATAAAAAAAGAAAATATTTTCCCCAAATTCATGACTTAATAAATATTAAATAAAGATCCTTCATACTATTTGCATAAGAAAAATTAACAAATTGAAAACTTAGTAAATATCATCATTCAACTACTCTCTTATTTGACATCATCAAAAGGTGGACATTATCAACACTTGTAGTGTTATGCATCTATTTCCTTTAGTTAAAGCATAACTTCTAGTTAATGAACTATAATTTAAACCAATAATGTAGGTTAAGAAATAAAATTTTGCATGAGTATCATATTAAAAATTATAAATGTCCATATTTAATTGTTAAATGAATGTAAAGTTTGGATCAAATCATAATATTTTAATAAATGATTATAACATGTTTAGCCTTCCTAAAGAGGTATTGTCCAAACCACTCAAGTTTTGTTCTTTGGCATACAAAAGATGCTTCCCTTATGAAAACTTGTGTGCATGCTCATTTATATTTCAAAATCATCCCCACAATAAGCAATGCAAGGCTATCATTGTCGAGTCTTATCCTTGGAGTATTCAGCACCTATTTTGGTGTTGGTTTCCTCTATCAAATTCATAGGCAATCATAAATTTAATTCTTGATCCTTACATTAGACTAGTAGTAGAGTTGGCTTTGATACTCTAGTATAACATCCCTAATGTTCCTAAGGGGTTGGCTTTAATCCATTACTTTGAATCATACTATACAAAATTCTCTATTTATCTTATCCCTAAATATGGTTAATATTATACAACAATGAATATTGTCTCATATACTCAACTTAATATTACTAACTAGGACATTGATTGCACAATCCAACTGATTGTCCTATAATTTGGTTTTTTTTATACGATCATAAGATCATAATGTACTATTAGAATATTTTTTGTCATTTCAAACTTAATTTCTCTCTTTTTTATTCCTACTTGAATAATCTTAGAAGGTTAATATTTATTAATCCAAACCACATTGTAAAACGTGAATTCAAGTGGTTAGTTATATGAAAACTTATGTTTTGTAGGAGGGATCAACTTAGTGTACAATGTTTTGTGAAAGATAGATTTAACATGAAGGATTATGCTTGATCTTAAGGCCATAAGAATTTTAGTATAGGTTTTGAAATTCTATCATTATAAAGTAAAATAAGATTTTCTAGAAGTTTAACATCATTCCTCCCTACTGATCTTGCAAAACACACTTATAGCAAAGTATTAGCAATCAAGAGTGTATGGTTTTTTTTTTTATCATATCACCACATAAGGGAATAAGGTTAAAATAATTGTGAGGAAAGAGAATTAAGAAATATATAAAAGTAATGTAAATAATATCCAAAAAGAATGAACAAATTGTGAAATATAAGAAAATATATGAAAAAAATGTAATTGACATAATTACATGATTTGGCAATGTGTAGGATCAAAATGGAAAGTTCATGTAAGAGATAAAATAACAAAAGACAATCTAGATAAATAGTTATAATAAGTGTGATATAATTATTATCATTGATTATCATATAGAGAGGATCATATGTTACCATGATATATAATATACAACATAAATACATGTGCCATTATTATTGTGATATATGTGTCATTTTCTTATTGTTTTGTTCCATATAAGTGTAAAATCTTAAAATATGATATTTTTCATTTCCTGCATGAAATAAAATAATATTACCTAATAAAATGCATCCATAATATAACTCTACTAGATAAATTAGAGATAACAGCAAAAACTAAGGACATAAGCCAACCTGAAAGGAGTGAGGGTGATAAAAATATCATATAAAACTCAAAGAACCAAGTTTATACAACTAATAAAAAGAAAATCACATAATGAACAACTACCATAATATAAAAAGTTGCTAAAACTAATACGCAACCTATTCTCACGTACATAAGGTCAATCACACTCCCTCTCAAAAGTATAACATATTCTCTTATAAAGTCCTAAACATCCTCTAAGGACTTATAGCTCTATGAGAATCAACACCTTGACTTATAATGTAAGAATAGATTATGCATGATAAGTTATACAAATAAACTATACATTATATACAATAAAATAGTGCAAATGAGTAATATAACAGCTATGAAATGAGATAAAATAATAAATATAATAATGCATGACAATCTAAAAAGAAAAGTATAGTAATAATTAATTTATGCCCATATGTATCCAGCACATATAGATGCATACTTATTATATAGTATTCATATTTATTATACTCATAGTATGTTTTACTTTTCCTTCTTTTCATATTCAATTTAATTTAAATTTTTTTTATTTCTTTTTATCTATTCATTCTTTATTTGGACCCAAACTCTTTTTATGACCTCTATCGTAACTCCTAGAGGATCTCATGTCATATTTTATTTTTACAAGCCTTAATATTCTAACACATTAAGGGCTCATCTTTGAGTGTCACTAATAAGTGAAGTATCTCATCATCATTATCCATCACCTCCATAAAGCTAACATCTTATGCTAATAAAGAATAAAGTGTTCTAACATACCGAAGCCCCGTCTTTGATTACTTAAGATAATAGGAAGTTAAGTATCTCATGATCATTAGTTGAAGTATCTAATATTTCATGGCCTCAACATTATATGCTTTGACATTAGGAGTAACATATATCATATCTATTAGGTTACTACTAGATAGGGTTAAAGAGTAATAATCTCTCTTCAAGCTATATTAACCCCATTTTTTTCTTTTTTCTTTTTTCTTTTTTTTTAATTTTTATAAGATTATTTGTTTTGATTGATAGATTCTTATGTTTACACACATAAGTCATATATCTATATGTGCATATACATGCATATCAATAGTCATAAAGTATTATAATGAAATCAAAATATATGTAGGTAATGTTATATTATGCAAATGCTTATATTATTATGTATTCTGTGATAATGCAAATGTTCATAGTTATTTAGGTGGGTTATTACAAAATCATTACATGATATTAAATAAAAGAAGAGAATAAGAAGAATGTGATATAACATGACATTATATACTATAGGAGCACTATTATATTTATTAGATAACATGATATTATGATTTGATGGGAAGGGTTATAGGTTTGCTTATGATATTCACATTATATCGAGAACGGTTCCTAAGACTATATTAGAAGACGAGGCAACCATGCTCTGCAACCATGAGAAGTAAGAGGAGAAACCCTAACAATGACAAAAAAGGAAAAATGAGAGCTTGAAGATAAGGAGGCAACCAATGGTGAAGTCCATTACATGGTTCTAGGAAAGATGAACCTCAAGTTATACACTTAAATTAAATATATGTTCAAAAACTAAGTACTTTGATAATATTACATGATTGTAGTACTAGGTTTTGCTAAGAAAATTTTTGTTATGCACATGAAAAACTTAGATTTATTAAAGGATGACATAAACTTATTTGTCATGATTTAATCCATGCTAAGATGAATAATACCATGGTTGAATTCATGTGTTAACAAGATAATTTCCCAAGTTTTAACATTAACATTGTAGTCATATTTTGTGTTCAAAATTGAGATCTATCATAAGATTTTATGAACTTATGTCATGCCATGATTGAACCATGTCTTGATGATATATTTTCTAACATGTTAAATTAGGAATAATTCCTAATTTATGTCATATTACATGAGCATGACATTATGTATTTGTTTCTCATAAAAATCAAACCCAAAAGGATGAAACTTGTGGGTTAAAGAGGCATGTATCCTTGGGTATAGCTTAGGAATTGATGCCAATGCTAGGTTAAGGCTTTGTACAAATAGAGAAGACCTTGGAGGGACATTAAGAACAAGTGGATCTTTCAGGTTTTGTTGTGGAAGGCTTGATGATCTTGGGTTTTGCCTTAAAATAAAGTTAAGGTTGAGTGAGAATCTCAAGTAGGCTTAGCAAGAGGATGGATGATTCATCCAAGTATAATTTTTAGGTTTTAGAAACTCAAGGGTTAGCTAATGAGACTTGAGTATGCTTAGATTTAGTTTTAGAAGTAGATTGAGATTGCTAGGTAACCTTAGGATTTAAAATTATGATTTAAATTTTGAAGACTCTAAAACTTGAATTTTAAAGGCATTAAGATTTGAAATTCATATTAATATAAGCCAGGGGTATCCCGATAAAGAGTGGTATAAGATGAGAAGCCTTGTGAGTAAACTATAAAAAAAGGTATAATGGTAGTCTCAGTTTTAGCTTGTGAAAATGTCTAGTAGTTGGTTAGGTATGAGAAATTTCTAAAATATGATTTGAGATTAGGACGAAGAACATGGATAACTTGGTGAGTCCTTTGGGATACATAGAGAAGGCCTTGGATAAGAGAGACTCTTGTGTTGGATCTTAGATGAAGGCTCATGTTGAGATAATGGCTCAGTTATGACTTTAAGAAAGCTATTAGGGCTCAAATAAAAGGCTAAGTAATTATGTTAGGTCTTAAATAAACCCTAAGACTATCCTAGATTTAAGGATAAGACTATGAGTTGGCTCTTTAAGATTCTTAAGTGATGTTAGGAACCCTAGATGATAGTTTATAATGGAGAATGGCTTAGACGAGGCCTTTAGGTAGGTTATAATGGCTTGGGTTTGCCTTGTGGGAATTATTGAGTCACTTGTCAAACTTAAGTGAACTTGAAATTTGAAAGGAATAGCTTAGCTTGGAGCCAAAAAGAGCTAAAATCATATTTGGAGTTGAAGGTTTAAAACTAAGGTTTTGTTCTGTACATGGAAGCATAGATATGGATAAAGACACCTATTAAGGAGCTTAATGTTGGTTAAGGTGAAGGATTAATCCTACGTAAGAGTTCTTAGTAGCTATGATAACCCCATATAAGATAATTACAATTTAAGAAAAATTATAAGATATCCTAAATAAGTTGATAAATAGGGTTAACCATAGGTTAAATCCCATAATAATTGATTTGGACTTAAACATAATGTATAGTTTTTCTACTCAAGTCATATTATGTTCAAATTAAGGCATAAGGTACTTTTGGTTAGGCTTAGTGGAAAATGATGGATGCCTAATGTGGTGCCCAAAGGATTTGGGATAGTCTGGCTTACTTAGTAACAATCTTATAACACTAACATAAAGGATTTAGATAAGAGAGTATTAATTGACTTTATGCATGAATTTAAGGGTTAGGGAGTACAAGATTGTGATGTATTGCACTTTAGATTAAGAATTATTTTTAATGACTTTCAAAGGATAGTGGATTGTGACTCATTTATTAAAGAATTCCAAAGGAACATGGAGTAATGCTTGCTTATTATGGACTCTTATAGAACCATGATGCACTAATTACTTATTGAAGACTCCTAATGGATGTGGAGTGTTGCTTTCTTATTAAGACTCTTGAAGGATCATAGAGTGCCACTTTTTTATTGAGGACATCTCAAAGAATCATGGATGTTTCATATTACATGATGAGAGAGTGTAACCAGTGGTTGGACAATAGTTACCAGAATAACTACACCATAAGATTATGAAATTTCTAAGATTAGAGAAGTCCCAATAAATCTTAGAAGAGTTAAGATTCGTAGAGTTATTCTAATAGGAAAGTTATAAGCACAGATTTTTTATGGTTGCATCTTAGATTATGTTTTGGCATATCTTGATAAGTTGAGATTCCTTTATATGACATTTTAATTTATTTATACATATTATTTAGTTACACTTTTTCTTATGTCAGTTAGTATATACATGTGATAAGTACTATTTTTTTATAGCATGATTCTCTATTGAGCTTCTTGACTCACCCCTTCCATTATATGTAGGTTAAGGAATTTGGTAGTTGTATCATAGTTGGAGTTTAGGTGGTAGAGTTTGTGCATATTAGTAGTTGGCATTCAACATTTTAGTTTATGACATTTTAGTCTATACTAATCATGCTTTTATTTATTGTAGAGACATTTATTTGTTGAAATGTATCAATGCTTATCAAACTTTTGTATTAGTTTCATGCTTATTTTCTACTGGTGTTATTTGGTATATGTATATGGCATTTGTAGATGGTAAGTAAATTTTGAGATAAGTTATTTGTAGGTTTACAAATAAGCACCTTATATTTATTGATGTTTGTTAGTAGGTCACTCTAGCTTAGAGTGAACCTATCTCTTAATTAGTTGGGTGATAAGTTACTAAAGAAATATGGTTCATTCAGAGCGATAGGTCATGAACATGATGATCAAATTGAGTGATCATGACTCCTAGTTTGAACATCATGAACAAGGAGTAAAAACTGGCTACCCAAGTATATCGATTAGTGCATAGGTTGTGTTGCACCTAGGAACTTTGCAAAAATAATTAGATTACAAAAATGCTATGTATGAAGTAGGTATAAGAAATATTATTACAAATGCTTTAAGTAGCCAAGCTATTGTGATCTACTTTATGAGTTAACTTAATCAAAATCATGTTACCTTTGAAATTCATAAATTTTAAATGGAAGAAGCTATGTGTAGAATGTTGGGTTTCCTTTTCGATTTTCTTTAAGACCAGATTGGCTAGATTTTATCAAAGAAGACTAACTCCAAGATGATAAATATCAAAAGATGATTAAAAAAGTTAAAAATATATATGAATCTAATTTTACTCTTAATGAGTATGATGTGCTAACAATATTCTTAGATAGATTTTGTATGCTAACTCACCAATAGCTCAGACAATTACTATTGTTAAAGTCTCATAATTCCAAGTATATCCTTTTTAGAAATAATAAGATGCATTATGAATTAAGATAGAGGTACTAATGACTAGATATAAAAAGAGATGTTATAAAATGGGTTAAAAAATACCTTATTTGCCAACAAGTTAAGAGTGAGCAATAGATGTTGCAATCCTTACAGATTCTTGAATAGAACTAGGAATGTCTAACTATAAATTTTATTATTGGACATCCTAAGACTCTAATATGGCATAACCCAATGTAAGTGGTTATAGATTGATTGACTAATTCTACACATTTCTTAGCTACCAGAATGAACATTTTTATAAAAAAATGTCTTAAATTTATGTTTAGAAGATAGTGAGATTGTGTAGAGTTTTAAAATGATTATTTCTAATAAAGATTCAAATTTTATAACTAAATATTAGAGAAATGTATATAATACTTTTGGTATTCAATTGATATTTAGCACAATCTTTCACCCCCAAACTAATAAGTAGACTTAAAGAACCATTAAGACTTTTAAGAATTTGATAAGATTTGTGTATTGAATTTTGAGGTTTATCAGGAGAACTGCTAACCATTAAGAGAGTTTACTTATAATAATAACTCCCAAGACCCACTTTGAAGAAAGCATCATCCCCTTTCTATCGAATTAAGGGAAAGATGAGGTTGTTGATTGGATAAAATTTCATTCAAGAAGCCTAAAAAAAGATAAGAATAATTAAATTCGAGATCCAAACTATCATGGCCATAAAACAAAATTCTTTGATGAGAAGCATAAAAATATTAAATTCCAAGTTAGTGAGAATGTCTTTTTCAAAGTGAGCATTTGAAAAAGATAATTAGATTTGACAAGATAGCGTAATTGAGGCTCAATACAATGGGTTTGCTAAGATTCTGGAAAAAAGTTAGTATTATAGCTTATAAAGTGGCTTTATCCTCAGATGGCTAGAGTATATGATGTTTATTCTTTGAGAAGATGTGTTCTTAATTCATCTTATGTTAATTAATATAATTCTAAAGAAAATTAAAATCTAGCCCAATACATTATGTCTAAAATAGCCCATTAGAACTTTAATTAAGAAAATGATTAAGAAATAAAGTGATTCACATGGTCAAAGTGCTTTGAAAAAATCAAACTAAAAAAGAAGCAATTGGCAAAGTTAAAGTTGAATAATGCACTAACATTTTAGTTGTCTTAAAGTTTGAGATAAAATTTAATATAATAGAGAGATTCTTATAGCTAAAATATTTAATTATAAAATATTCAATTGTTTGTATAGTTGATACTATGTTTTTTGTGTATAAAATTATTTTTGAGAAATCAATGAGTTTTGGCATATCTCAAAATGTATGACATAATATTAATAGCGAGAATGGCATTTTAGTGTACCATTATGAAGAGCACAATACGAGAAATTTATTGGTGTATAGTTCATAATTTTTTTAACATTATTTGGAATTTCTAATTTTTTTAAAGATAAAAGTTGTTATTGAATTATTAAATTCTAATATTTAATGAAAGGATTATAAAATCCCATGAATCCTTTAATTCTAATTACAATAATAAATCTTAGAGGAGAAAGAAGAGAGAGCATGGGGAGAGGAAAGGAAGTGAACTTATTTAGGAAGATCTTAAGAGCTATTTTAGGAAAAGACTCAAAAGCAATGTGCAACAAGAGTTTGGTTTTGTAAGGAGAAAGAACCAAAGAAAACTTAAACCATTTTTGAGCAAAGATTTGACCAAAAGTAAGATTTTTATTTTAGATTTCCCTTTCTTGGGATGTTGTGGAGATGTATTTTGGGCTACTCATGTTTTGGTTTTTGTTTAGATGGGATGTGGGTTAAATTAAAATGTTGCAGCTTTCCATATGTACTTGACATACCATGCATAAGGATCAAATGGATTGTTCTTATATACATTATTTAAGACTAACCATTTCTCAAAAAAATAGAAAGTATGTTATTTATTAATGTACTTTACATTCAGATTATGGATGATGAGTAGTTATTAGTCCATTATTTTTTGAGAAGAATAAATTTTATATGAATATTTAATGCACCATATATTTATCTTAAAAAGATGAGTAATGGATGGCCCTTCTAAACTCATACAAAGTGCCTTATTAAGAGTGTATCTTCATTGAAGTCAACATGTATTACATTTAACTTCAGAAGTGAGGCACTAAAGTTGAAGTGATATTTCAATTACACTAGCATATGATATCAAAAGAGCTTGACATATCATATGTTAGGTTAAATAGATGGACAATAAGAAGAATTGTGAATAATTTTATAATAAAACTTTAGGAATTTAATGCATTGTCTATTAACGTTTTTGCTAAAAAGAAACATGTAGTTTCAGAAAGGATAAAAGAAAAAAGTTTTAAACAATGCCTGAGAATTTTGAAAGTCTTGTGTTTGAAAATTTAATGATGCAAAATAAATTAAACTTCTAGAATTATTTAATTTAGAGCCTATAACATGAAAGATGTTCAATAAACTAATAGAGAATACTAATAGATACTATACGTTAATTATGGATAGATGACATACATTATATTTAGAATTATTCAAAGTTTAGTGTCCTAAGTTATAGTATAGATTATTTTGTAAAGTAGGCAACAACCTATTAACATTAAGCATAAAGTCATACTAAGCAATTTTGTCACATCCAACTTCACACATGTAAAATAAAAAATTTAAAAAAATCTACATAAAGTGCTTTAATAGAAGAAAAAGTAATTTTAACTTTGGATTATGACCTAGAAAATAAAAGTTGAGTAAAGCGTTTACCTTTTTAATGATCGTGGCTTGTAGTTTCTTTTAAAGTTGTATGTGGAGTATCAAAGATGAAAAAGGGGATGAGGTAGAGGTATGGGTTAATAGAGAGGCTTGGCTCAAAAAGTAATAAGGTGGTCGACTAAGATTTGGAGTCTTGTTGAGGAGGATAGTGATTTGGTGGTTTGATCAAGAGAATGAAAGAGTGGATGAGAATTTGCAGGTCTCGTAAAGAGAATGTTAGAGGAAGAGAGAATTTGATTGGTTGTCCATTCTCTTGATAGATGGTTTCTCACTTTTGATTTTTGTCTCTTACAATGGGAGGAGAAATTAAAATCTCTCTAACTAGAGTAAAGTGTACACTCTTTACTCATAAAAGTTGAAACACATAAATAAGAACTTCATTTAAGATCAACATCTTCTTATAATGAGAGAGTATCTCTTATTTATAGATAAAAGAGACCTTAAGAACTATGCATGAGAAAAAAAGAATTAAATGTATCTCAAAACATAACATAAGCAAGAGAGAGATAAAAAATTAATTTGATAAAGATTATTTTGGAGTCAAGCTATATTAGAATCCAAAAGAGAATTTTAGAATTCTAAAGTCATTAACTCCAAATTTATCAACCACATCAAATAAAAGTACAAAATATAAAAATGTATGAAAAAAATTATAATATAAGAAAAATTATGCAATCATGCAACATGACAATCAGACGACAATGACAATGTGATGAGGAATGCTGACAGTGAGCAAGATGGATGACAACGACTGGAGGGTGGACAATCGGGGAGCTGTAGGTGACCAGGTGATGGTGGTCTACTAGGTGATGTCGGGTAATCGAGCAATGATGGGTGACCAATGATGATTGCAAGCAAGAGTAGCAAATGAAAAGATTATGACGGATGCTCGATGATGGTAGTTGAAGTGCACACAAGTGCAAATGAATAGAAATCTACATCAATGATGATATGAAATAGCTGTAAAAAATGTACTAAGATGAATAAAAGCAAAAATAGTGAGGATAATTATTAGGATAAAATTGAGTGATGTAAATAATCACTATAGTTGATAAAGATGATTAATCGAAATTGGATTTGACTCAAGCATGACTCCAAGTTTAAATAAGACAAGTGCAATATCGATAAGTGTGTTAAAGTAAGATGCTCCCACATCAATTAATAGGTATTGATAATTATGATGATTATTATATACAAAATAATAGGAAGAGAAGAGGGGAATGAAAAGTCATAAAATATGATTCTCAGAGATATCAATAAACAAACAAAATAATTTCTATGAAAGTTAATTGTTAATTATCTTGAAATGATATTATATATATATATTATGATTATTAAAACATAAAAAACAAAGAGATTGAATAAGATGAAAAAAATAAATGAAAAAGAATTATTAGTTAATTAAAATTAATGATCTATAAGACCATATGAAAGACAAAAATGAGAAGATAATGAAATGTTTTGCATCACCTTAACATGTGATTGCTTAATATGATGATATTAACATATTGTTGTCAACATCTTAATTTAGGTTCATAAAACTATGCTATTATTACTATTTTGTATAGGGTGATGTTAGGTAGTTATTTTATGATAGAGATGACATTTAACATTTTTTCAGCTATTATAAGTACTTCGGTAAATCAGTAATAACGAATGACCTATTACTATTAACATTTTAGTATAGGCTCGTGATAAATAGGAGAGACATTTTGGTGACTTAGCTAATTATTGATAGATATCTTGAGATATGATTGATGCTATAAAACTATGATAAGACATGAGATCTAAGGATAAAGGATAATGGCTATATGAGAAAATCAAGACTTTAATAAAAAAGAATGATAAAAAGATGAACAGAATATGATATAAAAATAATAAAAGATATGATATCTATACTGTGTGACATTAGTATTACATTATAGTTATAAGCATAAATTAGCATGATGCATATGAGTATATTTGTAATGATGTAGTATATTTATATATTTTTTAGATGTCATATATTCATATTTGCTATTCCATTATTATTTAAGTGTACAAATTGCATTTTTCATACTATTTATCTTCTTCTAATTATTAGTTTTTTTATTAAACATATTATGCTCTTATCTATTTATATTATAGGACAAGAGTCAAACTTGTATAAAACTAAAGATTCTTAAACATTTATTGGTTTAAGACCTATAATGAGGGAGTTCATTTTATTTTGAGAGCTCAATTAGACATTTTGAATGAGAAAAACTTGTTATGTATATGTATAATAGATGATATATAAAATACTAGTTCAACTTTATATGCTAATTTTAAGATGATGTGCATGATTATTTCTTTAGTTATTATTTTATTATGATTTTATAAATTTCTAATGCTTTTGTCACCTTCATCTTTTTTGGATTATGTTCTTAAGATGTGGTTGCATGTTCTATGCTTACCTAATATTTTAGTATTTTCTAAGTATTTTATTTTGTTTATTTAATGTTTAGATGATTAAGACATTACTGTTCATGCTTTTAATTGATTTGATTACAAAGTTTCACTTTTCCAAATCCAAATTTCCTCTATTCTTTTTCACTTAGTTGCACAAGGAAATTCTTAAAATTCCCTTGATCACCTATTTCAACTGCCAAATTTTTAAAAACTCACTTAACCTTCTTCTCCTTCCTTATTTCTTCATTTTGCTTAACTATTGTAACATCCTAGTCTTACTATATTAAGATATTATCCTAAAGAGTTCATACACTTTAAGTAGGTTTTGTTTTCAAAAGGAATCTTAGCATTTTAAGATTATGGCTTCGCACATAAATACTAACTACTTTCCCTTAATAGTCGATATGAGATTATTCATCCCTATACCCTTCCATCTATAATCCTACTAGGAGTCGCTCTTTGTTTTAATGATTCCTCTTTATCAGGATGTCACTTTGTATTTACTCCTTGCCCTCTTCAGCCTTTGGTGTCACAGGCTCACCAGCATCCACTTGGTTCATGCTCAAACAACATCGAACTAACAAAGATCATCTTTAATATCATATGTGATATCATGGTTGTACTATGTTGAGATATTATCCTTAAGTAGATTTTTTCCCTCAAAAGATGTCTTGATATTTTAATATCATGACTTTTATATAAACTTTAAGAACATTTCCTTAGTAACTAATTTGGGACTATTCAACCCTATATCCATCCACTTTAAAACTTATTAAGAGCTACTTTTAGCTTTAATAATTTCTCTCTCTCATTTGACAACACTTGACATTCATTTCCTACCCTCTTTATTCTTAACTATCATGGGTGCACAAACTTCTATTATGTTTATCTTTGAATCACATCAGACTAATAGAGATTGGTTTTGATATTATATGTGATATCTCAGTCTCATTATGTCGAGATATTGTCCATTTGGGTTCATATGCTCCAAGCAAATTTTGTCTCTAAAAGGCAAGTTGATGTCTAAAATCATTGCTTCTCATATAAACACTAGGAATATTTTCTTAATGATTGATGTAAGGCTATTCATCTCTATACTCCTCTGCTTAGAATCATGTTTTGAGTCACTATTTAATTTAATGATTCCTCTCTTTCAAAACATCATCTAGTGCTCTCTCCCTTCTCTCTTTGGTCCCATGTGTCACAACTACTCTTATGAATATTTCACCTAAATTTTAAAATTCCCCTCAACAACTTAACCTCATTTTATGCTTTGTCTCATGCATCTATTCCTTTACTCAACTCTTATTCTCTAAATTGATGTAACCTTTCCACTACCTTCATTGGACACATCCTTTAGCCTTCTACAATTTTCCCCACCTCAAATCTAAATTTCCTTCAACAGTTACAATTTAGGAAAACAAAATTAAATTTTTTATTTTTATTAAACTTTGGTTTAATTAACTTTTTGAAATTTTTTTAACAAATTAATCTATAAAAATTGGTTAGTCAATTTTATATGATTTTATTCTAGGAGTTCCACCTTTTGGCCAATTTTGTATTTTTTTGGTATTGCCTGGTAGCTTTAATCAATTTTCAATTCTAAAAATGTTTATAATAAATGTTTTCTTATTTCATTTGAAATTGCTTGTCTTTTGATTTTATGATTGTGACACTTCTTTTCAAAATATCAAGTGAATGTTATCTATAATTCTACATCTCGATTATTTTTAATAATTTCTTGAATCCAATTGATATTTTGAATAATTTTCCAAATATCTCAATTTTGTAATTTAATCAATTACTTAATTCATGTAAAGCTCTAATCTTTCATTTTATATCTTGGACAATTTTAATTTTAACTAACTTAAGGTTATGTAGTTCTTAGTAAATTATATATTTTATTTTATTGTCCATTTCTCTCTTTTGAGGTGTTGTATCATCTTTTTTATGAACAATTATTTTAAAAAATATAATAATTTCTCAAAATTTTAACAAATTTAGAATATTTAATTAATCTTAAAATTATGATTTTTTTTAAATTTAGAAATGAGATAATTTCTTAGTCATAATAATAATCATTTAAATAAGTTTTTCAATTTTGAGATATTACATCCACTCTAGGATTTATGTGAAAGAGAGATTTATTGAGTCTAAGAAAGATTCAAAGTTGCCCACTTTGGGCCCTACATGGTAGGGGTTAATTTTTTAGTCTTGGGGGTGTTAACATTTCCTTTCTTTTACTTTTGATTTACTTTATTGCATAATAAATTGGCTTTATAATTAGTGGTTTAAAATTTTAAATTCTTGTATTTACCAAATTCATCATATTATTAAGGGCCAACATATAAAATATGGATGGTTATGTGCAATAAAATATTTATGTTTTTGTAAATAATTAAATGTGATTTCTTTTTTGTTTTATTGAACCATTACTTCTATCAAAGGATGTCGATCACTAAGTACCAATTGTGAATAATAAAAAATGATTGTCTTTGTTCTAATATGGTGAGCATAATTTAGACCTTCAAGGTATTGATTTACTTTCAAGTCCACTTCAACATAGAATGATTTTTAACTACACAAGAAATCATGTGATGCAAACTAAGAAATTTTTTAGCAAAACTAATTTGCCTTTGTTTATAATATGCATTGACTTTTGATTAATCATATTTTTAAAATATTTGTCTACTTTAGATGGATTCTTGAGTCACCATGTCATCGTTATTACCATCAAACATTTAATTACAGGTGACCGCACAAATTAAATACTTTTACACATTCAATTAAAGTGATACTATTATGGATTCATGTTATATAATTAAAGCCCAACTACCCTGTCAAAACTTGACATTCATTTTTGTTTGATTTGAAGATTTGACACAAAAGGAATAAACTTTTTTTGTTATGTGCAATTTTAGCCAAACTTTCTATTTAATAGTTTTATCAATTATTAAATGTGCATATTATAGTTGTATTTTTTAAATTTTTACTAACAAAAAAAATGAATACATTTATCATTACAAATAAAACTCTATATATTTGTATATATATGTATATATTTTAAAAATAAAATATATCAAAATAATACAATTATAAGGAGTTTAATTAAAAAAATATATTTTTTAATATGAACCAAACAAATTAATTATTAAAGTCACCTGTGTATTTAGGTAGTTAAAATTATCAAAACATAGCATATATTTTCTTCTTTGATCCTATGATTTGACTCAACAGAATGTCCTTTTTTTTGTTAAAGTTTAATTTTAAACGTAATGATTTCATCAATTATTGAACATGTATATCATGTTTTTTTTTCTTTTTTTAACGACAAGAAAACCAACAGTAAATAAATTTGTCTATAAAGAAAAACTTTATAATTATGTACATTAAATTCAGATAATAGCATGAAAATAATGAGTTTTCTGTGATTCAAATGTTAGCTTTGGATTCACATGAAGAATCATGATACATTTTGCCAGATATATTCACATTAATTGCAATAATTATTTTAGCCAACTCATTTGATCCCTAGCTGCTAAGCTAGCGAATGCCTTGGTCCCCACAGGCACCTGCCACCCATTATTCTTCTCCAAATGTCACCGGCACGGACCCAGACAAAAGGAGCCACAACTACCGACAGCTGTCCATTATTTACGGCAGAACCTGAGAGAGGAGGTCTTTAAAGTGACAAGTTGATTGAACCCAGTTGTTCCCATGATCCCCAGTTCTGTCACTCAACTGGCGTAGGCTCACTTCCATAAGAGGAAATCTACAAATCGTAGTGCTCCTCGATTTCAAGCTGTGGTCATTATCTTCTTCAGACTGTTTAAAAAGGTACGACCAATCACGCTACGAATTCTAAGACATACTATAAGAACATACATATTTGTTTTCTTTTTAAGAAAATAGGCATATTTGTCCTCATGTATTTAATATCATTAAAAAAAAGAAATAATTTAATATTTACATGTATAAAATATTTAAAATAATATATTTTTTTAAAAATAACTCTGTTTTCAATTGTGTTTTATCAAACAAAAGTCATTTAAAGGGTGGTTTTTTTTAAGGTTTGGAAGACGCATGTTTTATAAAAAAATTTTAAAAAAGTATATCTAAAAGCTTATTTTTGTCAATTGATGTTAAAACAATTTCTTTATTTTACACACATGGACCTCTTTTTCAAATACAGTTTTACAAAAATATCTTATAAATACTAATTTTAAATCATAATAATTATACCAAATGAAGGAAACTCATTTGTAGAAGTTTCTTTTTAACTCACAATTGCCACAA
Source organism: Vanilla planifolia (assembly GCA_023846275.1). Classification (NCBI taxonomy): domain Eukaryota; kingdom Viridiplantae; phylum Streptophyta; class Magnoliopsida; order Asparagales; family Orchidaceae; genus Vanilla; species Vanilla planifolia. The sequence goes on along the minus strand of CM043866.1, from coordinate 10,751,236 downwards.
TTGAGATCCATTTAGAAATGTTATGTACTTCAAGTATATAGGTTAAAAAAACTAACATTTTTAGTAGAAATCCAAGGATACTACTTGCTAACATTAAGAGTGGTTTCAATACACATAGTAGTGTGAGTCCCAAATAAGGGCAAAGTGGTTTGGAGAAAATTACATATCTGATATTGGTATAATGAAAAAAATTATATATTAGAATACGATTTTTTTAGTTGAGAATGATAAATAAGAAAATAATGTATTCAATTATACTAAAAATATAGAAAAAATAACGATCTCTTCCATAATACAAGTATTTCTATTATCATCTTATGAGATTATTCTCCTAATTGATCACCAAGAAGACTTAAGAGAAAAAAAAATTAGAGAAAAGAGAGTAGAGCTAAAGTTGAATATAAAGAAAGTTATTCAAAGAGTTTAGAATATCCTTAGATCATTATCATCTTGTAAAATGCAAAGAGCAAAGCATACCAAAATTAAAGCTAAAAAAGATAAACTAGAGAAACTCTATCATATTCAATTAATTGGGTTAGCATACAAAGAGAAAGTTTAAACATTAAACGCTAATTGCCACATCACAATAGTTGGATATGAGGATGGCATAGATAGTTCTAATGAATCAAAGTTATGGGCTCATCAATTTTGATATATAAGAATATCTGTTATCTTTATGTTTTTTATATATTAGAAATCACTTGTATTTAAAATATAGTTGTTAATATGTGATATGATATTTTGATTGATGAAAGGTTTAATTCTTTTTCAACAAAATTTGCACTATCAATTAGAACAAAAGAGAGGTTGATAATATAATGAATATAAGTCATAATACTATTAGAGCACCAAAAAAAGAGTGATGCATGCATCACAATATGTTTCTTTAAATTATTGCTTTTGGATGATGACAAAAAGAATGCACTCGATGAGAGTAAAAATAACTATAGATCGTCAAAGTGTTTGAAAAATAATATTGATACAAAAACATTTTCTATCAAAGAGACGTCTTTAAGTGAAAACCTTTTGAAGAAAATTTTGATTGAGAGACAAAAAAAAAAAAAAAAAATTATTCGTCAGCTAGGATAATAAATTGAACTTTTATAATTTATTTGTTATTTTAAAATTTGTATATCATGATGAAATCTTTGATACATATATAAATAAAGAGCAAAAACGTTGCATATAAATAAATTCTATCCAAAGAAAAATCATGATGATAAACAAATCTTTTATTGGACCCCACAAGGCAAGATTAGATTTGTGTTACAACTTCATTGATTAGATTGGAATAGGTAGCCAATTTAAAACATGACGCAGCCACCTATCCTATAATCCATGTTACTGTTCTCTATGACCCACCTCTATTAATTAATCTACCAACATGATAGAAACTGAAGTGACTACACTTGTGGTAGTCTCTTCGGACACCAAGCAATCTTCTACTTCGCCTTACTTAAAAATACGGAAATCAACGCATGTAGATCACACTAACAAGTAGCTAAAACGACTCTAGCTCCATAGCCCATCACTGAAACCGCCATAATCACAATAGCCACTCTCATCAAAGGCCGCTCCCCCCTCCGCCGGCGAGCTTAGCATTGCAGCAGCCAAATCCAATTCATCATAAAGTTGCTGTTCCGCAGAGAATTCTCCATCAAAGAAAGACTCCAGCTTTGTTTCATCCAACCGGTTTGAAAATTGGGTCTGGTACGCCGGGACCAGCACTGCGTTCGGGACGCAATTCCCGAACCCACTGCTGCTGTCATGCGACGGCCGCGGCGCTTCGGCATGGACGGGGAAGGGCGAAGGTTCGACGAACGGGTTGGGAGCGGTTTGGAGCTTCACCGCGTACGGGCTTATTAGAGTGGTAGGGGAAGCCGAAGACATCTTATGGAGCAGCTGTGGCATCCAGCAGCTCTGCAGCAGGCTGCTGAAGACGGTGCTGTTGGTGTCGATTCTGAGATGTCTCGCCTGTTTTTGTACCCTCGTTCTCCAGTAGTTCTTGATCTCATTATCAGTTCTTCCTGGTAGATGCTGCGCTATCCTCGACCATCTGTTAATAAATTTTAGATAATATTAATATGTAAGTAAATAATATTAAAATATTATTTAAATATCACTCAATCAAACATGTTATTATTATTATTTTTTTTAATATGATGAAGCACTCCTTTAATTTTATGTTATTTGTGATATAGACATGCATAAATGAAACTTTAATCATTATGATTATTTCTGTAAACCATCATAAGAGCAAAGAATCATATCAAAAGTCTTTTTATGCTTTGTTTAATATTGTTTAAAGATATTGATCCTATAAAATTAACAAATTTGCAGTAGTCTAACCCTATGGTTGTTTATGCAAAGGCATACGAAAATATGATCCCATTTGATCAAGATTAAGAATGCTAATTATTATTATTAATTAAGACCCTTGAGCCTTTTGGATAAATACCTGTTACCCCACTTGGAGTGGAGCTCGAGAATAAGAAGCTGCTCTTCGGGGGAGAGATTCCCGCGCTTGACGTCAGGCTTAAGGTAGTTGAGCCATCTCAGCCTGCAGCTCTTCCCTGTACGCTTGAGTCCTGCGTTCGAAGCTTTGGTTAGGATTCTTCACCGGCACTGCATGCATTAAGTATGTAATTTGACGTGGTTTTACCCGAGGATCTTGCGAGGAGATTCCAGCGGCCTTCGCCATGCATAGCAATGTAGTGAACGAGAAGGGAGTCCTCCTCTAGGGTCCATGGTCCCCTCCTAAGCTCCATCTCCGGTTCAAGCTTAGTGGATTCTCTTCCGTGAGACATTTCTGTGCAAATTGGCTGCTGGTTTCTGTGGTGATCTGTGGGAGATTTTGGGTAGGAAGAGTAGGGAGCGGTTTACTATGTCACAAGTTTTATAGACAAGGAATAAAAAAAAGGGAAGTAAAGACGCTTTATATAATGGTTATTAGAGCCTTAATTCGTTTTGCTTCTTTAATTAATAGCTTGAAGCAATCATCCATGAATGATAAAGGCGTGCTACCCCTATTGTTAGGCTTGGCTACTGCTCTAGGCCGAGGACAACGAAAGAGGAGAGAGTGTGAGAGATATAGAGAGAGAAAGAGAGAGTGGTGAGGTCATTTTAGGAAGAGAGCTAGCTTGAGAGCATTTGGGCGGTGTTTCTAGATTCTTTTAAACATGAAGCGTGTTTGACCGAACTTGATTCAGATGTGGCAATTTGTTTATGTTTAATTAATGGAGGATAAGTTTTTATTTTTATTTTTATTACGTTCAAATTTTAGAAAAAGAGTGCACTTTATAATTAAATCAAAACAAATATTGTAACTTAAAGCTAACTAAAAAAAATAAATTATTATGGTCCAATTAGTAGACATTATCAAGAAAGTTTAAATATAGACGACACATTTATTGAAGTTTGTTATTTGAATACGCATGTTTGAAAAATTCAAATGAATCGTATAGTAGAATTGGCTAAGTCTTCTAAAAGGTATCCTTACATTTGGTTAAAATGAAAGGTTAAATAAAGATACATTATTATGTTCCTAATTATTAAAAGGATAAGTGAAGCAACTAAGACGATGACATTATCAATGAACTTATCGGAGATTCACAATGTAATCCACTTTTCACAAAATAAATACATAAAGGATCCATCAAGTATATTTAATGTTAATTAAAATATATTAGAGCTACAATTGGACCAAACATAGGATGGGAAACAAAGGAAGATATTGATAAAAAAAATTAAGAAAATAAGGGACAAAGAGTTTCCAATGGTTAAAATTCTATAAACAAATCAAACAAAGTGGGAGGTTATATGAAAACTTTAAGATTAAATAAAGAAATATATCCATATATATTTTGAATTTTGAGAACAAAATTTTTTGTAAGCAAGAGGATTTATAATATTCCAATTATATAATAAAATATAATTTATTTTTATTTGATATTATTTAAAATTTTAGATCTAAAATTTAAATAAAAAACATACTCTATTGAAAAAAGGTATGACACATCAAAGAATAAAGATGAATTGAAAAATAATATATATATATATATATATATATATATATATATATATATATATATATATATATATATATATATATATATATATATATATATATATATATATTATCTGAACATTCATGACATCAAGTTGATAAAAATTAAAATTTTTTAAATATAAAAACAAAAGATTAGAGATTGATATAGATTTATTTATGAGCATAAAAAGTCTCAAAAATTAGTAAAATATTTCATAGATTAAAAAAATACAAAATTTATCAAAATGTATAGTTTAAATAATAATCTTAGTAAAATATTCTTGACATGAAAAAGAAATATGAAAACTAAAATAAACAAAGTTTAAGCAAAACTAATAAAATAATTCTATAAGTATTTTTAAGATAACAATTGAACATGCATAAAAGTTTCATTCTAAAACTAGCCATTCTTTCAAAGATCCACATACACATCTTATCCTTGAATACCATTTTGTGAGTCTATTTCATATATCACATATTTTTCAACATACATAACATATTTTGTCCTAAATAATTCATACTACTCCTTAATTATTAGAAGAAACTATTTTTGTTTCTTTGTTGGGACTTTTGCCATCCTTAAGTATCTTTTGTTTTTGTGTGTATTTCCTAGTAAAGCGTCTAATTCTTTTACATTTGTAACATTGAACCTTTTCCCCCAACAATTTTTTGATAAAGCTTTTCACGTATCTAACATGAAAGAGCTATTACTAGTTAATGGTCCTCTTTATTGCTATCATCTTTCATTTTAATTATTTTTGGTTCTCTCATCACTAGTGGATATTTCTTAGCAATATGCCTGATTTGACTACAAATGAAGAAATTAATTTACCTTTTCTTACATTCATCTATATGCATTTTTCTACATATTACACTTCTTGATGTCTCTTTAATGATAGATTGGTTTTCTGTTTCCATCATCCTAGTCTTCTTGCATTTGTATATATTTTAAGGCATAATTATTTCTTTTCTTTTTCCTCCAAGTTTTTGGTGCTCCTTCATAGTTGATATCAATACTTCTTTATAAGTAAAGAATGGTATGACATTTCTAAAGAAGTTTCTTATCACATTTCAAAGCATATAATGTTTTTGTTTCTCTAATTCCACAAATTTTGAGTTAAATCTCAACAACTTGCAAAATAATTATTGGATTTTGATGCCTGTGATCCATCTCTTATATGACCTTGACAAGTTTCTTTGTTCTATATCCTTCATAGTTTTTGGTACATACCATCTAATAAAAGTTTGACAAAACACTTCCTAAGTCATATTTAGATCTTGTGTCACCTCCTACCAATATTTTTACTACTTTCTCCACCATTGACTAACCTCACCATCAAAGATTAAACTCATATTTGAGTGCTTTTTATGTTCTTGGCAAGCTATGTTGTCATATATCATCTCTACGCTTTCTAGCTAATCTTCCACTTGAAAAAACTCAAATTTAAAGAATTGCTCCTCCAACTAATTTATTTGCCACCATATGATTTTTTCATTGTTGTTGATTTGATTTCTTATGTAGTTTGTATATTTTTTATTATCATTTTATTTTGATTCTTCTCTATTATAGGTGGGTCACCTTTCACTATATTGTTGGCATTTGATGCATTCTTCAAATTGGTTCTATTTTCTAAACTTCATATCTATAATTCAATGACAACTTACTCAAAGTCTTTCTTTTGTGATCCTTTCAATTCAATTAAAATTAATCATAATATTATTCTAGGTGTAGAACCATACCATCTCATTAATTTTCTAACAAATTTAGTTATCATACTTCACTTTATCATCATAGAATTTTTGTCAAATTGTATAAAGTATTTTTGTAATTTATCTTTTCTCTATTTTATTTCTCTTTAACTTTTTTTAATATAGATCATAATGGTTATTATCTTCATATTATATGATAAATCTATGTTATTATTCATTTGTAAAATCATTTAGTTTAATATGTTTCCTTTCTGTTCTAATCATTTTAGTATATTATTGTTCTTCATATTATACAATCTCACATGGTCTCCCATATACTCTTTTTAGTTTGACAAGATTTGCTAGGGTGTTAAGGAATTATGTTATTATGATTTTTCTATTCATATTATATGATTTTCTTCACCATACCCATTTCTTTCTTCTTTTTAACTTATACTAGATGATAGTTTATATGGTTCCTCTCAGTCTTCTTATCTTAACTTATTTTATTATATGATTATCTATATTGTATTATACAAAAATTTTAGTTTCTTATATTCCAATCCTTCTCCTTGTTCATATTACTCAACTGTTCATATGGCCTATATTAATTCTCAAATTGTCAGATCATATGATAATGTGGTATTGTATTATATAATATTCTTAGTTCATTCTCTACTCATATATTCATATTGTACAATTATTTTATTTCATGTTATATGATATTTTGATTTGACATGTGAGATTTTTTTTTCATATAATATATGCTCTTCACATCCTATTATGTGATTATTTGGTATCGTACGATACCCAAATCTCATTTTATATAGATCCTCTACTCATTTTATCACATTATATGATATACTATATGATTTGTTTTTCTTATGTTTTATTTCTCTTTCTTTGATCATATATTTGATTTGTCTATATGATCATCTCATTCACCAAATGGGTTTTGTATTATTTGCTTTTTCTCAACCATGTAAATTTTTCATTGCATACCATGTCATATTATATGTTATTTGATATCATATTGTAAGATTCACTCTATTTTACTTTTTGTCATTTGATTCATATATATTAGATTGTATAATCATGTTAATTTTATTATATAATCTACTAATAAACATTTTCTAGTTTTTCATCACATATAGTAGTAAATATAGCATCTTCTAAGTCAAGTAGTATTATTTTCTTTCCAAAATCTCATGTAATGCCTTCTTTGACCTAAAATAGGGAGAGCTAATAAACACTTGTTCAATAGAAAATTCATGAATAGTATATATAGAAATATATTGTTGGGTAACTTTATCCATAATTAATTTCAACAATACATGAACAAAAAAAGTATGTTATAAATAATAAAGGGCAAAGAAAATCACATTTCTCATTTATTATTTTGCACCTTCTGTTATACCTTGTCCTTTTTATCTTTTTAGGGCCTTACTTATGTAAAGGTCACCCTTTCATCATTAACATTTTTTTCTTCACCAAAATCTTCTCTTTTCTCTTTAACTTTCTTTTTGACTTTCACTTGCTTATCTTTGTATTTCAACATTTATCTTTTCTTTTTTTTATCTTTTCCTTTTTTTAGCACGAACATATAAATTAACATCAACATGAAAGCAAATAACATATAAACAAAAAACCAGTATATCATGCTTGATCATCACAAAAACACCATCAAAACAATGCATATGTTCAAGCATTTCAATTTATAAAAGAATCCAATAATTTCTAATTGAATTAATTCTGAACCTTTATAATTCTCTAGAATTATATCAATCATCAACCATGATAATAATAATTTTATGTAAGTATTTTTAATTTATTTCCAAGAAAGAAGATTATCAAATGACATTTAAACTACAATCATAAAATAACAACAATATACACATTGACCAAGTTGTCTACTCAAGCATATTCAGCTTAGCATTTTCCAAATCATTGAGCCATCTACCCTACTTTACACATTACATCAAAAGATATACACATGATACAAGGTTGTCTATGCAAGAATCTTTTATTTAACATATCTCAAATCAATAAGACTTCTAATTCATAATATATTAAATTATATAAATATGATACAAGTTTGCTTATACAAGCATCTTTCATTTCATGTATCTCAAATCAATTAGGCCTCTTTCTTACAATAAAAAATACATCAAATTATACATACAATACAAGCTTGTCTACACAAGCATCTTTTTATTTAATATATCTTTTTTCTCCACTCACTATTTGCTTAGCGTCTTACACAACTCTCTTCCAAATCTTATGAAAGTATCTTTACTTTCTCGTCTCTTTCATCTACTATTTATAGTCAAATACTAGACCTTTCAAATTTAACAAAAAAAATTTAGTCATAACCAACTTCTTTCCAAATGAACATGGACAATACATCTAGACAAATAGGGCAAAGAATAGTGAAATTGAGCAGACCATCAAAGTCATAGAAAACTAAGTCAAAAAATTATAAGGGTGCATGTTAGATAACAAACATTTAATGTTTCTGAATCAATAAAATGATTTTTAACAAGCTAACAAATAAAGTCAAAATTATTAGATGAGATGGATGCACATAAGATTGGAGGGATACTTGCTAATTAATCAAGGAAAAATGTAGCAATGAATAAGCGACTTTACATAAATTTAAAATTTTAGAAAACATTTCTGCCGAAATTCTCAAAAACATATTACAAATATCATTGAATAAACAAATAAATTCCGTTGAAATGAGTTGATCAGGTTTCGCCATTCATTTTATTAGATATATTAAAATATGTTGTAACAAAGACAATTTCTTAAAAAAATACATTTTATATTCATTTTAAAATTAAAAAAAAATAATACGACTAAATTAGAAAGAGAAACAAGTTTTAGTTTAGCTGGCAAACATGACCATGGAAGTGTGCAACCACATTGTGGAAGTTTCAAACCACATTTGCAGACTTTTTTTTATAAGTTCGTCATTATAACACAAACTTCTACATAAGTATCCAATTTGACCACACTTCCTTGTGGAACAAACCAACCAACGATTTAATAGAACGTTGGGCATCATCAAGAAAGTTTGCAATTTGATGATAAATTAAAATATGAAATCTTTCATCTAATCATATATTTCATTTATCTATATGAGTCTCCTCAATTAAACACATATATATTATTTTTTTCTCATCGGCTCTTTACTATTGTGCTTTGAAAGTTTGCAATTTGATGATAAATTAAAATATGAAATCTTTCATCTAATCATATATTTCATTTATCTATATGAGTCTCCTCAATTAAACACATATATATTATTTTTTTCTCATCGGCTCTTTACTATTGTGCTTTGTTAGTGTTATGTTCATTGTCATTTGTGTTCATAAACTCTTTCATTATTAGCTTAGGTATATTTTGTGATTACTTTAGTTTTAAATTTAGTATGCCATTCATGTTTCAATTATTCTCTAATTATTTGGTTATGTTAAACTCTTCATTGAAGAGGGTTTATATTTTTAAAATTAATTGCAAGTAGATGAAAAGCACTACTCATGTAGTTGAGTGTTACGATATGAAGAAGGAAAGTCAAAAGCATTTATGAGGCATTTCATATTTTAAGATTATGTATGTTGAAAATATATTGAAGGTTACAAAGATAGAGGGATTGATGAAGATTACATTTGTTTTTGTTTGAGAGAAAACTGAGTTGTGGTTTTGGGAGCTAGTTGTTGCTACAAGAATGAAGTAAGAGTGTATCCCATTTGTTGCAAGAAGGTTTTTAGAGGATTTATTAAGAATCAACTTTTGTATTTGAGAAGTTTGTGAGCCTAGTTGTTGAAACAAGGGTTAAGAGAAAAATTCAACAAGTTTTTTAGGTTGCTACAACATGAAGACATTTGACAATCTTTAAAGAAACATTTGCAACTACATGTATGAAGATACTTAAAAAAGTAAGCTTTTGTATGAAGTTTTTTTTTGATAATTTGCTTCAATTTCTTTTCCTACATGATGGGCCAATAAGTGGAGTGTGAAATGTAGTTTTACAAATTTACTATGTAAGGAGATCTTTTTTTAGCTATTGTGATGGTTGTACAAATGGTCTATTGACTTGATGGATGGTTTCCAGCCTTATGTATCATCCATCAAGTTTCCAAATTACATGCCATTCTTTAACGGATTGTCTGTCTAATGGGCATCTGATTAGTTGTTTTGGATAGCTTGAGATGCTTTTCAATTGTGTAAACATAGATTCTTATGCTTTGAAAAAATATAAGAGTTGAGAACTTATTAGGATAAAAAAAACTAAATATGTTTTGGTAGTTTATGCATGATTTTGCACCTATAGGAAATCAAAGGCAAAGGTCCTTAAGAATTTAGATCAATAAATTTAAATTAACTGTAATACAAGTAAGTGTTATTTATACTTATAAGATTGTATAATTGAGATTTTCAGCATTACATCCTTATTGTATATATATATATTTTGATGTTAATAGTAAAATATAATTGATATAATATGATATATATTATAAGCATAAAAAATTATATATAAAGAGTGATTAAGTTTATGTGCTAAAACATAAGTAATGAGAAAAATGTTAGAGAATCAAAAGAAAAGAAAGTAAAAATGATATTATATGCTACAAGAGCCTTGTGTGCACATCACTTATGACGATGTTATATTATGATGTGATATACGACATAGCTAGATAACCTACTTTGAAATAAAAAAAAGGAACAAAATTTGATTTTTTTGAGACGTTATCCAATATCTATCATAGTATATGATTGGACTTTAACACAAAATATAGGGCTTAATGGATATATCTACTATGAGATAACATTAGTGAGCTTGCTCTCTACTACCACTAATATCTTATGCAGGGCATGATATGTAGAGATGATATTGTTGAGATGTCTTAGTTACTGCTAATACTTTGTACAATGCTTGATGTATTAAGGACATGATATGATTGATATTACTAACCAATTATGATTTACCAATGGGCTGAGTTTTATATTTAATATTATTGGACACCAAATATAAGTAAAAAAAAGATGACTAAAAATGAGATATAAAATATTATAGTGATGAAATATTGATCATTTAAAAAGTTTTAACTTTTTAATATAAAAAATATCATAGAGCATATGTTGCGTAATTATTTATTTGTGTGATATGTTGATTTATAAGTCATGTAGAGATGTCTTATTTTTATTACTATTTATTATTATCATTTTATAATAAAATATTATTATAAATAGAAATTCACTTGTTGAGCTTCATAAAACTCGTTCCTTTATACCAAGAGACTAGAAGACTAGGGTAGCATGTAAGTCAATGTTTTACTTTTGAGAGATTTGATTTAGTCGATTACTTTTAAGAGATTACTATATCATGTATATTTTTGCATTATATCTGGTGTTTTGATATTGAGACTTGTCTAATAGGAATGCATGTGACAGTATAACTATTGTTTTATTTTTTGAGAAATATTTTTGAAAATAGTTTTTAAATTTAGACTTACCATCAACCTTGCTTAAGTTTATATTTGTGTCGTTTACATTATTGTTATACTTTGCATTAACCTAATTTGATTTTATTATATGTATTATCGAGTAAAAAGGACAAGTGGGGTAAGAATCTCTTAACGCTAATAGTACATAGTAATGATTATTGAGCCAATTGAATATGATGGAACTAAGTAGGACAAAATTTTATTAGATTAAGACAATGTCTTGACAAGAAGGCTGGAATACTTAAACCATAGTTCCATATTTAAGTTCAACTTGTGCTTTGCAAACTTTGAAGATTAAAGCACATAAGCCTTACTCTTGATAAGATTCACCGAATATCTTCTGGAATAATTATCAATGAAAGAAATAAAAACTTTGCTTCTCCTAAGGTTGGAACTACTTGTCAAACATTATAGTGAACTAATTCTACAATACCTTTACATCTAGATTATGATGTGTTGAACTTCAAGTAATGATGCTTTACTTAGGATGTAGTTCTTACAAAATGATAAGGAGACTTTTTTGAATCCATGAAATAGCCTTTGTTTGCAAAGAATTTTCATTCCCTATTTAAGCATATTAAAAAATTTCTAATGTCATTTCATTGAGGATCTTTCATTTGAGATGTTTAAAACAATTAGTGCTTCTATTTCTTATAAAGTCTCTCCCTTTAACATATAAAACTTTGTGACCACTTTTTATCTCTTTGTTACTATAAGCATTTCTCAAACTAACTTCATAAGCCCATTTTCAAGTTTCTCCTTCTACCTAAGATCATGCAATTTCCCTAAAGGTGATAAGCTCTTCATTAGGTCCACCACATGTCACATTTCTTGAATAATATGAATTGTAACATCATGTAGGTTTAGTTTAATAATCTTAATATCAATAACTTTTAAAACATGATCAGTACAACTATATCATGATAGAACCATTCTCTTGTAGAAGTCATGTGAAATGTGGCTCATTAGTTGAAATTCCATACATTAACAAGTTTCTTTCTACCTTCATTTGTTGTTGGCACTTCACAACTCAAAATGTTTACATTGTCTAAAGTACTTGTCATATTTACTCAAGATTTGGAATTTTTTTATTCAAATTTCAACTATACATCTTCAAGTAACCTTCTTATTATAATAGTAGCATTTAAAAATCTTCTTACCCTGCGATTCAATTTGCCATGACATTTGTCTCCCACTTAAGCCAAGCTTCATTGATATCCCTCTCATCATTGTTAAAGTCACTACTTTTTGTGAATTTGTATGCCATTCCTTGTTCTTATACCAATTTTCTTCCTCCAAAATAGAAGCTACAATTTCATTAAATACTAGATAATCTACAAGGATATTATTTGTTAGGTTGATGAAGAGTTGATGATGTGAATCATGCAGACTTTGAAGTAAAAGTTCAACACATTTATTCATTTCCACTACAGTTCCCAATAAAAGATTTGGTAAAAAATTTATTTAAAGTGTTGATGTGTTCCATCACTTTTAAGTGGATTCTAACATCTATAAAATGTATAACTTTCTCTTCAGGAAAATTTTGTTCTGGAGTGATATGGCCTTATAAAAGAGATGATCTCATATCTCTTTTGTTGTTTTCTTCTCCTTTATGCTTGCCAATAACCCATCTACTATCTAATTCCACCTTTTGTCAACTTTGAACTCCACTAGCCTTACACCAATCTTTGTCTTCAATTTTCTTAAAGAGAAATTAGTCTTGTTGAATTTCTCAATCTCAAATTTTGTGCTAGCACTTAAAATAGTAATAATTGTTAGTATGTTAGATACACACCAAAAATATTCTTAGAAAGACTAACTTGATGCTTTAATCCTACTATTAGCACTTCTAGTAGCAACTTTGATGTAGATGAGATTATTAAGAACTTAACTTTTGCTCATAAACAATAAGTAAAATATCTAGGTTAAAACATTAGATCCACACAGGAGCCTACCCAACGTGATAAAGGCTTATAATTAAAAAATCCTAGGATCATCGGATAAGTAAAGATTTCCCTTTAAGCTAAAACTTGCATAAATTCTTTAACATAAGGAATCTCAACCAGATAAAGTGAACGATTTAACTTTCCACACTCATTGTAACTCAAACTAGTGATAAAAATGGTAAGTACAAATTAGTGAAGTTCTTAGATTACAAATAAAGTAACTCACATTGTATAGGTCTAGGAAATTAAACATGAGTAATCTCTCACATAAAATGAGAAATTAAAATAGTATTTGTGTAAGCATTCTCCTGGTAATCAATGCTATTGTTGCTACTGGATAATGGGTTAGGATTTTCCCTTTTGAGCATCTTGCTCACTTTCTTAAAACACCTCCAAAATCACATTATTGGATGATTTCTCAAATACCTTGTCTTAACCAAACTTGATAATAACACTTAATTAATTCATTAAAAAAATTATCTCTTATAATATGATGAGCATTCATATTTATAGAGACCTCAAAAAATACAAGGATAATTTGATATCCAACAAATATGAAAGGACATTTAAGAATATAAAGAGCTATATTTTAAAATTCTAGAAGACATTTTATGAATTTCAAAATTCACTACAAATTACTAAAGAATATAATTTAAATTTTGCAAAAAAAATTCCTAAAACTACAAATTTTAATGAAATAAGAAGTTTCAAAATAGCTTGTGTTTCAAGTGGTGGAATAGCAAGCAACGAAGCAATGAGCAGTGCTATCAGAGAAGCATGGATAAAGAGGTGTGGTGATGCCTTGGTGATCGAATCATGGCTCATGGGTCAACACAAGTTTGTAGGTTGGCACAAGTCAATGTCGATTGATGAGGGTTCGTAGAATTATCTTGGGTAGTAAGCCCTAATAGCAGTAGGTCAACACAAGTCACGAATTGGTGTAGATCATGATCCAAAGTGACGGGTGGGCTGTGTAGAAGAAGTGGTGATAGGCGGTTAACTACAAAAAAACAACTACAAAGCTTAAGTTACTTTCGACCAAATTTTGCAATAGCAGTGCTATAATATTACTATAGGGATTTTCTATACTGAATTTTAAGTTAAAAATACCTAAAACTTTATCAATAAATCTCAAAATCACTCGAAATAAACCATATATATAAATAACTGAAAGAACTAAAGATAAGTATAAGTCAGTTGTAATTAGAATCCATATGGCAATGATAGTGGATAGTAATAAAAAATAGAAGAGCCAATCCTTGCATGACTTTGAGTATAAATAGAACTAGAATGCCTTCAAGTGGAACATTTACATGATGTGTGGGATGCTAATATATCAAAATTATAGTACAAGTTTATTAGAGAAATAATAATACTTTATAAATTTAGAATAACACTAATTTAATGAGGAAAAATAAAACACTTCAATAAGAGATATAAAAACATTATTAATAATAACCCTTGTTCTAGCCTTTGTTTGAAGAAAAGCTTTGACTATTCCACATTGGTTTTCACATGGTTTGGGAAACACAAGCTTCTGGCAATTTCACCTTGATCATCGAAGCAACTTTGCCAGCCTAACTTTGTCAACCTTCATTACTCTCCTTGATTTCAACTATGGAAGAAAAGAAGAAATGATGAGATGATCAAACCAATAACCAACACACAATTTTTGTAGTAGTAAACAAATGAGAAATTAGAAGAAAATAAGGAATATTAAAGAAAAATTAAACTTATCCTTGATGAAAAATGACTTCAAATTTCATTAACACAAATCATTCTTCATATTCTACTACTATTATCTATAACTAAAATAGTAATTTAGCTCATATTTTAACATTTTGGCCAAACATTTTCACTTCATTTCTCAATTCATTTTCTTAAATTGACATCCATTTCTATTTACCAATTATATAGATGCAACAAAAATCCAACTAGCAAATGTCAAGACAAATGCATATAATAGAAAACATATTGAAGTGAGTGGTTTCACATGATGTGCATCACTTGTTAATATTGCATTCAAAAACCCTCTCTTTTAAGGTGTCACTTAGAAGATTTAATCTATAGAACTTCAAAATATTTTTCATTTCAAAATCAAAAATAATTTGACTAGTTTTATAAAACTTAAAACACTTTGTATTTGTTAAATAGAAGTATCTAAATGACTAAACATATTATACACATTAGAATAAATCCAAAATAAAAATATTCTACATAATAATATGTGTATTAAAACCAAAAGCACATGGTGGACATGTGATTACTCTCAACAATCACGTTGCAAGCCCACTTGTTCATGTTTGATATTTATAAAATATGGTAAGATTTGAGTCTCACAAACTTAATAATAAAATACCATAACAATATTCAAATATTATAATAATATCATAGTATAACATCAATAAGAACAATAACAAATAAAAAAAGATATAAAATGTGATTAGTATTATAAACAAAATAATGAATATATGGTATACATATACTTCTATCTATCGATATGATGTTTCTTATGAGCATTTATTTTTCCTATGATAATGCTTTAAGGTAAACACCTAGATGACCATAATATCAAGATAATCTGTCTTGTTTAGAGTTCATTGTTTCATAAATCATTTACAAGTATATCACTTATCTATAGAATCATAAATAATCAGCCAGTCCAACCATCTGGAGGATTTAGCTTCTATAAATCATTTCAAAAAAAACCTAGAGCTAAGATAAATATGATACAAAGAGAAACAATTTTGTTTTATTTTAAAAATTTGTATGTGTATTGCACATATTTTGTATCATTAACTTCATTAGGCCAATTCCTTTTATGTGGTTTTTGTCTCATAATTTTACATTTTGCTCTTTTAACATGTATATTTCATGCTTATGACACAAAACATTTTAGTCATCAAAATAACTATGATCATGCTCAACTAAATACATATATAATTCAATGCATCAATATAAAATCATAGCATATGCTTTTCTACATGTAATAATATCATGTCTCAATAAGTAACATAATACATCAACACATAAATCAAATAAGATGTTTTTTTATCTTCAAATAACAATTATAATATTATGAATAATATAGTTACCATATCATAATGAGCACATAACACTGTGTTAAAAATCTTCATAGAGCACCTATTAATTTGCATCCAACTTTGAATCTTCCAAAAAAACGTTGGTCCTTTTGTTTGAGTTTTCAATGCCAATGCATTGTTGTATTTGCAACATGTACTTTTCATGTTGTCAAAACTTAAAAAAACTCATCCAAAATTTCTGAAACAAATTAAAATTTCCTTGCCTTGATTGAACTATCTGATTTTCCTTATTCAAACCATCCAAACAAGTTAAACCTAAAATTCATTATCCACATATTGGTTAAACTGACCCCTGGTTTGATTATCACTAAAGTGGATTGGTCTTTTGTGGTCATCATATCTAAAGCTCCAAATGAAACCCCCAAATAAAAAATTATGCTCTTCAAGTATACCTGTGCTATAAGAAGTGGTCGATGTACTGTGCTTCTTAAATAGTGTATGTATCAATCCAAAATGAAAAATCAATCAAACACTTAAAATTTTCACCAATTGTTATTGGCTCTCTCTTATATGTGGGCTTATCCTTGATCTTTTTTTCTCAAGTAAAACTCTTTTTCCTGTCTTTTTACCATGAGTTTGGTTAGGGCATATTTAGGGCTCTACCACACGTGGAACACAACCAACCATTGCTTCTCTAACAATACATTCTCTTACTTCATTCAATTTAATTATTATTATGTCTCTTAGTCCCCTTAATCCACCTCTAGTGATGGGAAAATTCTCTCTCATGAGTACTTGTTAGCCAATCTAATTGATGCTACCTCACTACTAAGGCCAAAGAAAAGGATTTCTTTCCTGTTTTTTGTTAACTATCTATCCATGGGCTCACCAAAACGTATCCCTCCCATTAATTCAGGATCCATCATTGAATATTTCTCTTTAATCTCCAATAGTAAGCAAAATTTTCTACTCACTCTTCTACATCCTCAATAAAACTATTCAGAGGCCTTAATAATGGCAATATTTATGTTTTAATAAACCCACATAAATATTTGGACATACAAAAATGGGCAACTCCATTACCCACATTTTTTACCCTCCATTCATGTAATGCCAAGTAGCTATGACCCCCATAACATCACCATGTGAATTTTTTAATTTTTAAAGTCATATTTCTTTTATTGTTTTACTATAAGCCAAGTAAATAAAAAAGTTAAAGCCAAATAAACTATTTTCATTTTAATGTCTAAAGCATTTATTTCAACTAATGTAGTAGAATAAACAAAGAAACAACATAAGATGCTTAAGTTTTCATAATAATAACATTATTACAACACTATATAACCAAATCCTAACATACTATTTCCTAATCTAAAAACCAAAGAAAAGAAATACTAGATGACCATATGTACTCACCATTTTCCTAAAATCCCATAGTTTGCATCCATGTTACCTAAAATAAAACATCCAAAATTTGTAAGCTAATTATTACAAGCTTGATAGGCAAATCTATATGGTCTCTATGTGACATATCACACAATTAGGTCATATTTTATATTTGGTTTATATCACAACCATGTGAATATGCATACATTATGAGTAAAGAATAACGCAAATATAAAGATCAACTATTTATTGCATACTCAATATTTTATGTTTCCTAAATTAGTTCAAAAGGCCTATTAAACATTTGTTTTCAATCATAATCATCATTTTTTGTATTGTTTAGCTTTGAACATTTCCAATATTAGTGGTCTATTTTAGAGTTTCAACTTTTAAAACTCACATTCTATAAACCTTAGTTTTTATTTCTAGAAATTTTGGTTAGTCATGTCAATACTCCAAGAATTCAATGTACCATTATGGACTCTCAAATTTGTGTTGCACCTTCTTTAGGACTCATCACTTAACATTGTTCCTTTGGATCATTGGGATGCTCATCCCATTAAGTGGGGTTGCCACATAAGACTCTTTTTTCTAAAGAGCTAAACCTTTATCGATTAAACATAACTTGTTCAACAAAATCTTATCTACTATTTTGAAATTCTATGACAAACTTGTTAGTCATAGCAAATTTTATATTAATTTTATTATTATTCTATTATCTTTCCCATGATTCGCATCCATGTGCTAAAATTATATACCACATGCAAGTAAATACAACAATGCAATCAAATATATGTAAAAATTGCAAGAAATAATCTTAACCATGAGTTTTAAAGGAATTGAGATAAGTAATATACTCTATTACATCAAACATCAATCAAATGAATAATAATATAGAATCCTAACCTTCATTTTCTAAATTTAATAGACATCTCTTATGGAGCACTCATTCACTTGCTTAGAAGAATTTGTCAATTTTCTTTTTCCACAAGGTTAAGAAAAACTTTCCCTTTCAATCTCCTCATGGCTCCAAAACCAACCACACCCTCAGAGAGTCACTTCTTACAATTAAATCTTTTTCCCCAAATGGTCACACCCTATTATATTCAAGGATCCATATGTGCATACCCTTTCCCAAATGCGTGCCTCCTTAGCTTTAGGAAAAATAGTTTAATTAAGTTTTTCCCCCATTGTAGCCATCGTAGCACCTTAGATTTAAGAAAATAAACTAGTAATTAAAAAGGTTTAATGAAAACCTCTTTCCATTGATTAATTTATTATATATTTATTACAATAATTCTCAAAATTCCATTGTCTACATTTTAAATAGGTTACTCCATGGCCCAAATGCCATATAAATTTCATAATTATTTGGCATCATTTTGTATTTTTAACAATAGTTGTACCAAATAATATTAAAAATATCAAAATATTATTATTGTTCTCATAAGGTTTGTCTTTCAAATGATATCCAACATTTACAAAATTAGCATATTTGGGTTTTTAGTAATCTAACTAGATTTTTAACTCAATTTGATTTGTCCAGTAGACTTTAATTGTTGTGATACTTTTTTTTCTTATTTATTTGATCTCTTTTACTTACATCTTAACTGATCCGTTCTTGTAGCTCAAATTTAGTTATACCTCCATAACACTTAAACTATAATACTCTATGACATAAGTAGGATCCATCAAATACTATTGTAAAAATGAGATATAAAATACAACATATACTCTTGCTAAAGCCAAAAGTAAGGCCACAACATATGCTATCTTACCAATTTTTCAATTATTTAGAATGTTCTAATATATCTCGATTTCAATTTTCCTCCATTTATAATTTTCCAAACTTTTTTTAAAAACATGTGATCTAAGCATATCTTTCAAAATCAGAGTTATTCTTTCAATCAAAACATCAAATTGAGGATGAAAGGCCATGCTAAGTTTTAGTTATATTCAAGACATACCTTGTACCTTTCTTTAGATCTGAGATATGAACATTGATTCTTAATGTGACGTGATAGATTTTTGCATACCATGTAGACTCATCATTTGATTCATATATAATTAGGCTAACTTCTCCATCATATAAGTGTTTTTTATCAACTATAAGTTTCCTAACTTGGTTAATCTAACCATGATCACTCATATAGCATTCTCAATTTGGTTTTAAGTAATACAATCATGAAGTCCATTATGATATCTTCATATTTCCATAGAGGTATAAGGAGAGATTATAATGGTTCTCTTTCTTTTGATGTTCTCTCTTAACCTTTTGACAAATCAACATTTATTAAAGTAGCCCTAAATGTCTTTTTCATACTAAGTTAATAAAAAGCTTTCTTCAAGTCCTAATAAATTTTTGGCATTATATTAAGAATGATATACTAGGTTTGGTGAGCTTCACACAATAACATCTAGCTTCATTCTTTTTGTGCAAGAATATATCCTCTTCTTGTTGTAGAGAATACCATTTTTCTTATTTAGATTAAAATTTAACTCTTGTCCCTTCAAAAGTTTGGCCTAAATTTTTCAAAGTTCCTCATTGTTATCTTAGAAATATTTTTGATATATGACAATCGATTTGTTGATTTTGTCAATTGCAAAAACTTGCACATGTTTGTTTTGAACATGACATTTAACCTTAATATTCATTTGCAATCAAAATTATACATCTTCCAAAATTTTGGTTGTATTTTAAGTTTTCTCTTCTACTTGGAGCATCTACAATCACATTGGTTTTTCTTGGGTGGTATATAATTTCCAAATAATACTATTTTATTTGTTTTAACCATCATCTTTGCAATAGATTTAATTTTTAAATATATAAATGCATATATTTTAGTTGTTATATTGGTATTTATTATGTAGAGCTATTTTTTAAAAAAATATTGATTTTTAGTGTACTTCGGCATATGTGACAAGTTACAAGTATCTCAAAACAATGGCACAAGTATACTATTAGAAAGAACTCTCCACAATAACTTTATCAATACGGATCTTGCAATTATCAAAAGTTATTTAGAATTTTTAAGATTTTTCAAAGAGTAAAGCTAATATTGGATTTCTTAAATTATTATATTCTTTTATTATTGTTTAAAAGCTTAGGAATTATTTTCACTTATCTTGAACTTAAGGCTTATGGCTTATAAAGCATTGAGAAAGGTCAAGAAAAAAGGGAGATACTATGATTGGTTGAGGAGAAGAGGGAAAGAGAGAGAGGCTAGGAAATCTTGAAGAAAAGGTTGAGCTCATTGTAGAAAGTCTAAACGAGAGAAATGGGAAACATGTAGCAACTAAAACCTTGAGGAAGGGAGATTGAAGAAACCTAGTTTTTTTTTTCTTTTCTTAAAGAACAATTCAAAGGTATTATTTTGTTGGTGTTTTCTTTGCCAAAGTTACCATTGTGTTTTGTAATGGTTGTACTCAAAAGTTGGATATGTTTTAGAATTGGAATAATTTTGAAATAATTATAACTTATTATCTGTGACTCACTTATTGCACATGGAGAACTAGTGTACCATATATTAGGTCACATGTACCATATTTCAAGGGCCCATGGATAATATGAATAGCACATGATAGGGGGCAAGCCTTACTCAAGGAATTTGGAAGTTACGCTAATAACCTTTCTTATCATCCATTGAACCAATGTACCATATGTGAGGGCAACACATGAAGTCTTTAAAAGTAGTCATGTAAAGCCCCTCTCCCAAAAGATTTTAGATGGTGCATGATTTTGTAGGATACTATGCATCTCAATCGATGTACCATAAGATGAGGCAAATGAATAATGTGAACAAGGAAAAAAAATGTCATTTTTAACATATCTTTGGGGTTTGAGTTGCATTGTTTACAAATGTTTTTCTTAAAGAAAAGTTGTAGTATTTAAGAAATTATGAAAGGAAGGAAAGTTTTAAGCAAAATGAGACTAATTAAAGTATTGTATTTAGGAAGCAAATGTGTTATAATTATTAATGAATATCTTACATAATCAATGAAAAGGAAAGAGAATGAGAATGAAAAAAAGGTGATAAAAGATACATAACAAAGCTCTTAGGTAGGTTAATTCAAATAACTATGATGTGCATCGACTATTGTTATATATCTTGAAATGTAGTGTTGTTTCATGATGTGGTGTGAGTATAATTAGATGACATTAATTGATTATACACATATGTTCTGATTATATTTATAACATACTATCATGTTGTGCATATGTAAATCTATATTTTGCTATAAATACTATAACATTAAATGAGAAAGAGAAATATGAAAGTGAAATGAATTAATAAGAAATAAATAAATTTAGAAAATAAGCCATAAAATATTCTCAACATTTTTTTCTATAAAATCTTCTCACAGCTACTCAATATGATGCAATGGGCTTTTCTTTCAATAACACCCTATGTAAGGCAATGATAAGCTAGCTTTATTATCGCTAGTACTTTGTGTAGAACAATGAGAATTGAAGTTCATATGATTGAGATAGCATCAAATCTTATTTCTATTATAGTTAATGTTCTTTGTAAGGGAATGATATGTGGGGTGATGTGATTTTGAGAGCATAGCTAGCTGCCAATGAAGATTTAGAGATGTCATAATGCTATGAAGATATGTTATAAGATCTTGTGGAGCAGGAATAGTGATGATTAGGAGAAATTAGGGCTATTAAAAGTGAAAAGATAAAAAGATGAGAAAAATCATGAAATACAAAAGCAAGAAATTGCATATGATATAAAAGAAATTAATATATGATAAGAGTACTTTATCATTACTTGAAGGATTCCTTGTGAGAACATGGAATACAATCAACAAGAGAATAGTAGGCTACATGCAACATCTTTGTAATTGGCATTATTATTGAAACTAATGGAAGAGAGATTAAGAAGGAAAGAGATGGCATGGCAAGTTGTTTAAAAAGAACAAGGGAAAAGAGTGCATTAGGTAATTTACATGTGTTATTTTCTAATTCTTTCTTTGTTGCAGCCATTAACACTTGCTTAAGTTTGAGTTTGCACTTTCATGTGGTGTTGTTTTTACCCACTTTTGAAGGACTAAAAAAATGTCATATTTTGTTCCTTAAATCCTAGGTTGACTTTTGGCAAAAATAAGGCCCAATTTTTCTATCCATATGAATTTTTTTAACCCAACGTACTATATGTTAGCCAGCAATGCACAAGCTTTAAGTTTAAAGTAGCAAACAACTATTTTTCCAAAAGGAACATATGATACATCAATATTTTTTATATGAAACCTTTAGTTTATGATGTGTAGAAAATGCGATTTTCCAAGAAGAACATATTATACATTACTATTTTATGTAGAGTATGTTTAGTTCAAAAGACAAGAAGTGGTCAATAAGGAGTATGGTATGAAAATTTGGATAAAGGGCTGATTGACCCTAATACATTATACATAAGTAGAGATGGATGGTATACTAAGCTCAATATATGAGAGTGCTATTTTAAGAAAGGACCATTCAATTACTTGGAACTAAAATACTGATACTAACATACAATTCATCACAAAATAATGTAGAGTTTGTTAAGTAGATCTAGGTGGTTCATAAGTAATGAATGGAAGGAATATAACATAGAATTAAAGTAGTAATGTATGACACATTATACTTAATGTACCATACATAAGGAAGAAAAAGTATAGTAAAATATTATGAAAAGTTTAGAAATATAAAACGTTGTGAAATAACTTATTATTGATTTATTTGCATCGAATTTATGATGCAAGGATTGAAAGAAAATAAGATTTAAATGTAAACCACCTCTAAGTTTTTAGATAGATAAATATTATATTAAAAATATCATAAAAAAGAAAGATTTGTTAGAATAATATATCGATATGTGCATAAGACTGGCATTCTAATCTACGTATATTATATAGCATTAGAGATGTTATGATTTTAAGATAAACGAAATATATATGATATACAAATTTTTTGTTATGCAACTTAGAACATAAATACATAAGAAAGTAAATCATGAAGCAGTTAAGCTATATTAGTTATCTTCTTCAACTATCTAACAAATGATTATAAACAAGAAACTATACATATTTGTATATGACAATTCTTACTCTATGTGGACAAAAAATATATGAGAAAAGAGAAAATGAAGAAAAATAAATAATAAAATAGGCCAAATAAGTCATATCATATACTATTGATATGTATGTTATGAGAAAACAAAGAAACTAAACACAGTATAGTTTTTCCTAAGTACATTATCCCATGGTGATTGAATAAGAAAGAATTAAGACCTTAATATAAGATATAATATATGACGGGCTATTAATGATACACCAAGCTATGAAATAGTATTAAAGACCTCTTACTCTTATATTATTACCATAGTTTGTAAGGCCTTGATGTATAAAGATGATGATATGATGATAATCAAATATTATTAATATTATATGTAAAATGAATGTGTTGAGAGATGATAATATTAAAATATTTAGATATTACTCATGCTTATGTAGGATGGTTATATTAAGATTACTATTATTAACACTATGTATGATTTGATATATAAGAAAAGTCTATCCTAATATGATTATTGATCAGTTATGATATATGTACAAGAAGAGATTTATATAATGATGTTATGCCAAGTTTAAAAAATGAAAAATAAAAATGAATTAAATAAGATAGTAGTGCTGAGATAAATAGGGCTGAAATAATGAAAAGAAATAAATATATGAGAACATGAAAAAATCGAGAAAAAAGGAAATGAATGAAGTAATTTCTGATGTAAAGTGGAAACAACTACATGTATATATGGTTGCATATGGTCTTGATTATTTATATGTAGAAATACTTGATACTATGATCCATTTACTTGAGTAGAGCAATAGTTTTCTAGCATATGCATATAGTATATTATATTATAGATGCTAGATATGTTATTAACTAGTTAAATTTAGTGTTTCTTTATTTTTTTTCATAATTAAATATTATTATTAATTATATTTATCTATTAAGTTTTATTCTTATTATTTTTTATACTTAAATTATAGGGTATGGCACTAGTACACCATGAAGGTTATGAATAATAATTTTAAAACTTGTGATATAAAATACATTTATAAAGTGATGATATTAAAATGGTGAAATAGTATGTTGGTATGCATACTTATGCTACAAAAAAATGAAATGAGAACTTGATGTAATGCCATCATTCCTTGTCTGAAATATGGTTTGTGTTTAAAATTTTTATGTTGATACTCAAATTTAGTTTTCACTTAAATGTGTAATTTGTATACTAATATAGGTGTGTCAAGGCAAGTTCATTTCAAATCAATTAACATCCTTAGAAATGTAGTGGGAATCACTAAGGTGTATTGAATGAGAACACTAGCATAATATATGCATTGTATGCATGCATAGAATAAATAAACATTTATGTTTTAGTTATATATATTAATACAAGTTCTGGTTTAGGAAAGAACGGCTAAAAGATATTTAGATAAAGCTAAGTTTCCTATCTATAGAAGAGATAAAGAAGTGAAACAACATGCTAAAATCAAAATAAGGTCATACAATTTGCTTCCTTATCAATAGCACTTCCTATTGGACAAAGGGAAGGATGATATGGATAACATTTCTAATTATAGTTTCATTGTATGCATCCCCCTAATTTTAAAAGATGATGCTAATTTCTTGTTATAGTCTTGCCATCATATTAAATTTAGAAATAATCTTATGCATAATATAACAAAAGATAAATTCATAGAACACTTTGAAAAATAGTAATATATCCTATTCCACCTAAAGAACAAATGAGAGAAAATCTACCAAATTTGACTAAAAAAAGATATACATTGATTGAGTATGAAAGAGAATTTAATATATTATTTAGGTTTGCACCAAATGCATTTGATTAATGTTCAAAGATGTTTTCCATATAAAGGAGAATTGAAGCCTAAAATAAGATATGCTTTAATTGCTTTAAAAATAATCAATTTTGCAACATTGTTTAAAAAATATCAAATTAGTATAACAAAATTTATTAGTTGTCGGAACAATAAAATGGGAGGATAAAATGAAAAAAGAATCTTTAAGGGGTCAACCATAAATCATTTTTCAAAAGAATTTTAAAAGAGATAGAGAAAGAAAAATATTTGACTAAAGACTACCCAATTCCAACACCTATAATAGTAAATCTGAGATAATCTTTAATGAAGAGGCTTCCCAATACCAAAATTATAAGAAATTTGATATAAGAGAATGTTGGTATAAATACATAAATGAATTAAGATGTATTGTTTGTAAAAATTTGGGTCACATGACAACCTTTTATCTCTAAAATGGATCTAAATCTAAAGGAACATCTCGATTGCAAAATATTATTTTAGGTAATGGTGAAGGAGGAACTAATAAAGGAAGAAGCAAAGCATCTACTATTATGTTAGAATGCTCTAACAAAGTTCATGGTTTAAGCAAGGTTGGACAACCCCAAGTGTTTGAATCTTTCCACTTTGGTATTATTCAATTGCAGACATTCTTATTCTTTTTTTCTCTTGTTAATTATAGGATAACTTATCTTTATTATCTCATTGAATGAAAACTACACTAGTGATGAAACTTCTTGATAATAATGAAATAAAACAAATAACTATGCAAAAGGGACCATTGAACTCTTGGAAAAAATAATTGGATTACTAGTACTCCTTTTAGTAAAGTTTGGCATTATTTTAGACATGAATTGTCTTTATGAGCATCAAGTTAAGATTAATTGTGCGGCAAAGATGGTAAAAGAAATAAGGAAGGAGAAGAAAAATGTATAAAGGTAAAGGTAGGGAAATATCTCTTATATTTATTTGGAAAGCATAAAAGATGCTAGATATGAAGAGTAAGTAATTCAGTAAGAGGGGGAGATGAATTTTTAGTAATAAAAATTTTTATTTCCTTAAAAATATTTAAAGAAAAATTTTAAAATAATTTTTAATAAGTTTGAGCTATTCTCTAGAAGTTATTTTGTACAAATTTTAAAATTTTTTAAAGCATGTTAATTTTTTAATAATAGTCTCAATAAAAATTTTGAAATAAAGAATTAACAAATAATTACAGAGCATGTCAATGATTTTTAGTTGGTTTGACTTAAAAATAAAACTATATCTGTTCCCAACAAAAGTAAGATTAAAATAAAATAATCAATATATGTTTTTGGTCAAAAGATGAGTAGATTAAATCCTCATAATAACAAAATGAAAAAAATACTATAATGAAATAAAATAAAAATTTGAAGAAAAGAATTCAATGACACGAAATAACACTTAATAAAAACAAAAGTCATATACTTAATGAAATACTTAATGAGACTTAAGTGTTTTAATTAAATCAACTAGATATAAAAAAATTGAGAACTTAGCTTATCTAAAAGAGAAGTAGAATTTGGAGTTTGATGACTGAAGGATGTAAGGAATAAAAGTTACAATGAGCATCGATTGCTAATAGCTTGAATGATTTAAAATTTTTTTCCAATATTATCAAAATTTTTCCAAATATTTATCAATCAATTATGTTAAAAATTCACTTATTTATAGAAATGTTTTAATGGATAAAAATAGTTATCAAATATACCAATTAGTCTTTACTATTTATTTTAATTAAAATAAGTTGGCATATGTTTTAATTAAAAACTTAGGTATTAATATTTAATGACAATGCTAATGACTAAAAATAATTACTAAAATAGTTGTTGCACAAAGACTATTGACTCTTAAATAAAAAATTTAGGTGATCCAATGATTTAAATTAAATATAGGAGTATTTGAAAGGTGAAAAGAATGGTGACTATTTGATCTCAAATGTGGTCAGACAGCTATGTTCAAATTGTTCTAGAAGATTAATTTCAAATCATGTGATTGCGAAATGACACAAATGGATAGTTGATTGAATCAAAATATTTAAAAGGAGTGAATGAGATGATTATCATTCGATTGTAAAATTGCTCAATTGGATAATAAAAATCACTCCCACAATTCAAAAGTTAGTCGCATGAATTGAAGCTTTTTGTTTAATCCTACATTACTTATTTGAGCTAAGGCATATTTACTTATAAGCACTTCTTTATGCCTTTTAGTTAGCTTAATATTACAATTGGTTGCCCCTTGGTTTACTGAGAAAGTGATGGCCTATGCTAATAATGTACTCTTAAAGAATTATAGATTTGGGAGTAAAACCCTGATCTTATGTAGTTATATACGTATTCAAGAGTGATTCCTTAACCAAATTACAATAGCATACGGGCTCATGACTATACTCTAACTTAATACATATGATTTAGTTCTAAGCTAGGCTAAGTAGTATTAAGTTTTTTTTTTATTTTAACTTTAATTGTTATTAAAAATAATAATATTATTTAATAATTAATTAATTAATAATAATAATTATTATATATATTTTATAAAAATTATTGAAATAAGATTTTTAAAGATATGAACAAAGATAAAATGATTCTTAAGATAGTCAGATAAGATAAATTAAGATTTTATAAACCTAAATTATTTCTAAGATGATTAATTTAAACAAAATTTAATTTTTGTATCTTATTAAAAAGATTTCAATTAATCTTAACATTCTAATAAAAAAATAAAAAATAAAATATCTAAAATTAAATTAAAAAAATATCTTAGTGAGTTGCCACTTCAACTAAAATAACCTTCATAGGATTGGCATTTGCTTCTCTTCTTCAAGTTCTCATACTAACATGAATACTAATTATTTAAAATTTAAAAAATTACTCAAACAAATTCATTAAAAATACTTGGGATTTGTTATTTTCAAACAAAATACTATGACTAAGGAGCAACAACACAATGCAATAATAAAAAGAAGGATTTTTATTATATATTAAAATGATATATGAAAAGCATGAAAAGCCATTAGATGTACTTATGATTCATGAATTTGTTGATAAGTTTCTTAAAAATTATCAAGTCTTCTTCCTAGTCTAGAAATAGAATTTGAACTTCAACTTAGACTAAGGGCAAAGCTAATACCAAAAGCCCTATACAAAATGGTTCCATTCAAACTATAATAAGCAAAATTGCAAATTTAAGACTTATTTTATTCTAATGAATCAATGGGAGCACTCATTTTATTTATTAAAAAAGATGATAGTATAAAAAAGTGCATTGATTATAGAAAATTTAAAAAATCATAATTAAGAATATATATCTTTTAACTTAAATTTATGAAATATTGATCAACTAAAATGTGCAATTTTTTTAATAATTGACTTGAGATTATGTTATCATCAATTGTTAATAATTAGATAAAATTCTCATTAATTAAAGTCACATGAAAAAATTTATCTAATTCATGATTTTGAATTAACTGCTTTTGTTTTTTTATTATGAAGTGTTGGAGAAACTATTGATATGGTGTGAATGTGAAGTTTTAACCATCACTCAAAAAGAATTGAATTTGAAACAAAGAAGATAGTTAGAATACATTAAATATTATGAATTTAATAACATGTATCATCTTAATAGAGTTAATGTTGTTGCTAATGATTTAAACCAAAAGGCAAATATTAATCTACTCTTAACCCAAATTGATGAACAACAAATTTTTTTAAATGAATAGATATCAACTATGAAAAGAAATACATCAAAATGTGCTTCTATTATCTCAATTATCAATAAAATCTAATGTGTTGAATTCCATTGAAGAAGTCTAAAGAGGTAAAAAAGTTGATATTATATGTTAAACATATAATATCATTCAATCCAAAAATTATACTACACAATGCCTTAAAATTTGTGTTTTTCATATTATATGTTAAACATAAATGTATCGTATAAAACTCTTAGGTTTTAGCCCTTAAAAGTATTGTGATCATGGTAAATTAAACATATTGTATTATATATTACTACACTATATTACATTCTCGGGTTCATAATCCTAACTAAAAATACATCTCAAATAGTTAAACATGGTGTATGATGAATATAATAGTATCTTACAAAAGTTTTGGGATTTCACAACTCATTTAATGGTTGATTATTTAATTAATTTTATATTGATTATACTATGTGATACATATAATTATATTATATAAATGTCTCAACTTATGTCACTACTCACATCATCTGATAAGCAATCCTATGCCTAATTGAACTAGTTGTATTGTACAATAGATGTCGATGTACTAAAATTTATAAAACTTTTATAATGCCTAGTCGAAGAGTAAACTATTTTTAAATAAAAAATAAAATAATTAGTATAAAGATTTTAAGATTTGGAAAATTTTGAAAAACACTAAAGAGTATAAAAAAAATATGAGAATTAACCAACATGTACAACTCATTAAAAAGAATCAAATAAAATTGACTTATAAATTCTTAAAAACTATTTTTGATAAAAATTTTAGAAATTTTCTCAAGACCTAAGGTTTAATCAAAATTTTATTTTTTATTTTAATTCTTAAAAACTAAAATCCTTGAATCTACCTACAAAATTGAAAGGAGGTGGCAATTGCAAGTGGTAGAAATCATTGAAAAGGAAAGGGCTATGACATTATAAGAAGAAGGAAGGTCAGGAAGAGAGAGAGTGTGTATTAATGGCAATTTCAAGTGGTGGGAAGATAAAGTGACATTAGTGAGGGTTATAAAAGGAGAGGATCACGAATACAATGGGATTTTGGGAAAATAAGAAAATTTCCTAAGTGCATCCAAGCCATGCCTTGGGAAGGGAGAGAATATGAAAGAAGGAAGCCAAGCAAATAAGAAAATTTTTGGGAACTTTCTTATGCAACCTAATGAGAGAATTCAAGAAAATTAAAGTTTGGAAAAAAAAATTAAAATCAAATTAATTAAGACAAGATCATTATAATAAAAAAAATTGAGATAAAAAACTCTAATATATATGCATCTGTTTGATATGTTGTTATTTAATATTTAATGACCAAAATAAGAATTAAAATTTTAATTATAAAATTCAAGAGATGAATAATATTTTGATATTTGACAAATGGTTGATCTTTTTTTATGTTATATAAGTATGATTATGTATTACAAATGTTGTTTTGTCTAGCATTATAGACCTATGATATAACGTGCTAATAAGAAAACAGAAAAAAATATTATGTTATATAAAATTAAATTATTCTTATAAGTGAATTGAAAAAATATATAAAAAAGAAATAAAAACTAGAATTAAGTTGAAAAAACAATATTATAATTTTAAAATATTAAAAATAATGATTGCCAGTTAGACGTATCTCATTCTAAAGCATCATTTAAAGATAAAGCTTAAGGAACCATCGGCACATCTCATATTGGAGCACAATTAGATGGTGGAGCCCAACTGTTGAAAATGTATTAAAGTCTTGATCTTGAGCCAAATTAAGATAAAAATAAATAAATAAAAGATTGTTAAAAAGGAATTTAAATGATTTATTTTTAAAAAAAATGAGCATATTTTTAAAATAAAAGAGTGATAACATTTTTATGCTTTTTCTTATTATTTTACATGTATAATATGATCTTGACCCAACATATAATAAACCCCAAAATTATATGTTTTACATGCAATTATAATGTTTTGACCACTAAGCTAATGCGACTAGCTCAGTCTATTTTATAGTCTAACATTTTTAGATAATAAAAAATCATCACAAGACTATAAAAGTTTTAAGAGAGTTAAATCATTTTCTTTACTATATAATAATTGTTTTATTTGAGCATGCATCATTGTGTAGATGCTATTACATCTCGTGTTCTTATTTTTATAACTTTGGACTTGGACTTTTTAATTTTCATTGTAATAGTTTAATATATGAATTTAGCTTTGAAAAAAATATGATAATTTTTTATGGTTTTATTTGGATTTCAAAACTTAAAGGATTTTAAATAAGATTTTGATTAGAAATGAGTTTTTAGGTTTAAAAAAAGAAAAAAAACCTAATTTTCTTAAAAAAAAAAACAAGAAAAAAATGATGTGATATACTTAAAAATATTAATGGTCATCACAGATATGTTCTATTATATAAAACAACAATCAAATATATACATAATATATAAAATATTTTTATTGATTTTGTAAAAATAATGAACATGTCTTAAAGACCTCTATTCTTTTTCAAACAAAAATATGATGGTTATTCTCATGGCCCCAAAACCAACCACACCCTTCAAAGGTTGTTTCTTAAAGTTAAATCTTTTTCTCCTCACGAACGACTACACTTACACCCTTTTATACATGAGGACCACTTTCACACAATTTTTCTCAAATGTGTGCCTCCTTTAGGTTTAGAACAAATTAAATAAATAATAAATAAAATCAAATATGCAATGTCTTTTGAATTTTTAAAATAAGAATAAAATATATAAAATAATAAAAATAATTTCAAATTTTGAATGAATAAACTCAATTTATGTTTATCATTTGGAGTGGGATGAAGTCCCACAATAGAAGGTTAGTCAAAATTTAACAACCTAAGTGCCTAAACAAATAAGAATTATGGTTCCCCAGTTGTTGATGGCAACATTTGCTAATTCAATTCCATGGTTGAAGAGTTGTTCATACATAACTAGTTAGAAAGAAATTATACGAAAATAGAGGTTCTTAATAAAAAAAAAAAGTTAATGATATAGTCATATAGAGTATAAACACGTCACTTTGAATTTTTTTATGTTTTCCTAACTAAAAAAAATAAATAAAAAAAGGGAATATAAAAGAGTTCAAAACATATCCCAAAGCTGTTTGCTTGCTTGCCAGCAACACGAATCTGTTGCTTTCATGCCTCTATTTTAGTCAATCAATTTCCACGCCTAAGTAGGTGGCTGATCTAAGCCTATCTTCACAGTGCTGACCAAAGCGTTATAAATTGCTCCAGACTCAATTAATTTTATTTAAATTTAAAATCTTATTTTTTTTAATTCACTTTTTTAAAATAGATATATTTAATTTTATTTAAAAAAAAATCTTTGTCTAACATTAGGAAATGTGAACAAATTAAATTATTCATAGCTTCTGTAATTTCCATCGTACAAAATGATTTTTTTTTTAAATCAACTTTTTAAAAAGATCATTTTCAGTCATAAAACAGCTATCAAAGAAAGCATAGTTAAACTTGGACACCTCACAGCTGATCTCGCGCGTGTGCTGCTGTGTGGAAGGGAATCTTAGCTTCACAAGAAAAAAATGGTGCATTGTACCAAATTCCGTATTAGAAAAGCACTCCTCGTGTGCGTTTATTTATAAGTTGGGTCGCCTTCTTGAGAAAAGCTTAAAGCCATTTTCGAATCAACGCCACTATAATATATAATTATTGCATATAAATGATGCGTTTAAACTGCATTAAAGCAATGTTTGAATAAACAATTTTCCTATTAAACAATTTCCAAACTAATAATAAAAAAATACTGTGATTAATAACAATAATAAAAAAATCTTCAGGTAAGCAAATAGATATGAAGTGATCCACACAAACACGCTCTCAGGTTGCCGAAAGGAGAGCAATTTGGTTCAGATTAGCTTCACTTAGCTGTCGAGAGCTGGGAATTGGGAATATAGAAGTTGGTGCACGTGTGTATGAAACAATAGGATAACGTTAAGAAAAAGAAAAAGTTTGGGAACTCATAAAAATAAAGAAAAGGGGCATATATGTGATGGAATATTTGTTGAAAATGAATCTATAACAATTATAAAATCAAACTCAATGTATTCTCCACTCACAATGGTTAAGATCCGGTTACTTTGTCAAAAGATAAAATAACATATAAAAACAATGATTGTTAGAAACTTTTTTTTTTTTTTCATCTTGTAATAAACTATCTTTGAAAATCGAAGAAAATTTCTTACGTTCTCAATCAATAGTATATATTGTTGGGAAGCGACATTTTTTTTATAAATTATCAAATAATATTTGAAAAGTGATGCACATACTTCATTTTTGGAGTTAGAATCATCACTTTTACTCTATTGTTAACATATTAAATAATATTTAATATATAATTTGTGATAAATTGGAGAAGTAAATTTAACCAAGAGAGAAATTACTTTTCGTATCCTTACTTCCAATGAAATATTATTAAAGTCACTTATAACCCTTCTGATCATTATAATTTAAAAATTAATTAGTTATCTATCCTATCTATCTATCTACCTCTCTATCTCTCACTTTCCACATCTTTCAATTACATTGCTAGTCACCTTAACCATTATGTAGATCATTGCTAGCAATGAAGACTTCCAATTATCATTTCAAATTGCTTACAATTTCTCATATACATTTTCAATTTTTTTTTAATTAATTGAAGATACATTTGAAAACCATGATTTGAGCCATCAATTTCATCTACCATTAGATTGTTAATGTATGGCAATCTCAAATGTCCTTAATGTTTAATGCTAGTTAAGATTTTTAAAACCATCCAAGCATTTTGAAACTAGATCAAAAGTAGCATTCTTCAACATACCTTTGAGTTCTCCAATGATGGGCCTTTAAGTCATCTTCTAGATAACCTTTGGGCCATCCCCATATTAGACCTCTAGGCCTTTTTCTTGACAATTTTTTAATTTTTGTTTATTTATCTCCAAATCTATTCATAAGCTGCAACCATGCCTTATTTAAATAATATAATAAATATAGATAGTGCTTTCTAAGGGATCGCAATCTCTCATTTCAAACTAAATTCTCAAGAAACTCCTAAATGGCTCAAGAAATTGCTAAAAGATTTTATATACTTTGATTATTTTAACTCTCATAATTGTTTGTAATTCATTATCTTGTTCAAATATTTTTTTTAAATAATCTTGTAGGAGATTAAGTAATGATATTTTTGACATTTATAGATTTGTCAATTGTATTTTCTCAATTTGGTTAACTTTTTTAGAGAGAGAATCTTTAACATGTATGATGTTCTTTTCATATATGCTCTATTCTCTCTCTCTCTCTTTCTCTTATTCCCATTCAGTTTTAGGTGCATTTTTTCAATATATATATATATGCTTGCTTACTTTCTCAAAACCATCTAGACATTAATTTAATACTTTTCTTATTCACATATCAAAAGAAAATTATCTACAAAGACCACTAATCCAGACATATATTTAATAAAAATAGACAAATAAAAGAACTAATAATGTAACATAAGGGGTGTAAGACATCGAATTAAGGATAAAACTATACATCTTTCCTTTGAAATTTGCATCGATGTATATAATCTTTCCTTAATTTCTACCAAGTAGCTTCATTATAATCAATCTCAAGAGTGAAAGTAAATTATAAGGTTACCAAATGCTACTAAAGATATAACATGATATATAAATTAGTACAATCAATGAACATTATCAATTGTCCAAATTGACTCAATCCATAAAAGTAATAATATGTGCTCAAAACAAATGATGTGCTAGCACAAGAATATTGGGTATCACAAGAGTGACAATAAGCATCATAAAATCACTAAATGTGAGAAAGACTAACTTAAATTTCATTATGGTAAAAAAAAGGGAGAGAGAGGGAGAAAATACTAATAAAAAGAAACAGTACAAATCTCATGGACAACATTATCAACCATAATTAATAATATATATTAAAGACAATAACAAATAGGTGACAACCATTAAAAAGTAATAAAAATATTTATATCCTAGTAATATCATTACAAACATAAATATATGACCAAAGTTACCACAATATTCATAAATTTATAAGATAAAAAGGGCAATATTAAGAAGTGGTCAATTGAAAAACCAAGTAATCTATAGATAAGAAGAACTAGACAATAGATATGGAGTTTGTGATCAGGACAATGGTTGTGGGGAAGGATGAATCTTGGATAGCTTCCAATTATAAGAGTATGGTAGGTTGCAGAAAGAAAAAAATTGATGAAAATGATAATGAAAGGAACAACAAATTGTGAAGGACATAAATAATCATTAAAGATTAGCCAACTTATAAAACAAAAAAAAAAAACAAGAATGATAAGCTGAAGGACAATGAACTATAAAGGAGATATGGTGAGTAATGAGATCTCTAGACGACTATTAGTGACTACAAAAAAATAGAAAATAAGATCTAAGTGATGAGCACTAAAAAGACAAAGAGAATAGATAAATGTTGCACATCATTAAAAAAAAAAGGAATAAAAAGCTTGGGCAAGAAGGGATGTTTCTATTTTTTTCATAAAATAAGATGAGTTTATCCCACCTTGACCATATATGATTGGATGTTATTAGTTTTTTAATTTTCTTTTCCAAATCTTGTATTCTAGAAACTTAGTTGCATTAATTTAGAGGAATTCTCTGTTACAATGAATAGAAGTTCAATGAATTATGATGCTTATCGGCACATGGTCTATAATAATTGATAATGAAGTTTATGTTAGATAGTTTTTTTAAGACTATTTCTTTCAAACTCAAAAGCATTGAATAATTTTTATAATTTTGATTTTTTGCACAAATTAATTTTTAAAAAAATATTCTTAGAATTTTTAATTACAAAAGCTTACACTAAAGTAGATTAATAAGGCAATAAAACAAATTTTTAGAACTCACTTTTTAATTTTTATTATGAAAAAATAGGAGGGTGAATTTGCCCAGTCCCCAAATAAAGTGGCTAAATGGGACTATCTTAGGTGGTTTAATTTAGTACATTGGGTTATAAATGCCGTAATTAATAAATAAGATTATGGTGCGGTTGTGGTCCTGCAAAGAGAATTAATTACAGTCAAAAGCATGGTTAGTTAAAGTGGAAATCCTTTTAACCAAATACTAAGCTCATAATTACCGGAACTTTCAAACTTCTCAATTATAACCTGCTTGAAGATTCTCGGCATTATAAGATGCAAGTTTAGAGTGATCATTTTACTTTTATTCAATATTTAGTGCTTGCTTAATGTTACATTGTATTATTTAAGCTGCATATGTCTTGTTAGTTTGTGTTGTTAATCATTGTCACAGTTGATAGTTTGAGGTCATTGAATTTTGCATTAATTAATATTTCATTTTTCCTGAGTATTAGGGTTAATATTGTTCTTATTATTTGCTATTTAGTTTGCTAATTTAATTTATATAGGGAGTCTTT
Source organism: Vanilla planifolia (assembly GCA_023846275.1). NCBI lineage: Eukaryota > Viridiplantae > Streptophyta > Magnoliopsida > Asparagales > Orchidaceae > Vanilla > Vanilla planifolia. The sequence continues at coordinate 10,714,552 of CM043866.1, read as the reverse complement.
TTATATTTGAATACTAGATGGTATGGTTTTTTATTTCTTAAATATGACTATTATATACTTATTTGATTCCAATAATTTATTTATAATTATATATATATATATATATATATATATATATATATATATATATATATATATATATATGTATACTTAAAATGTGTAAATCAAATTGAAATAATTTAAATCTATTATGTTAGCAACATATAATATTTTACATCTTATAAATTTACTTAAAAAATATTAACTATATTGAGTAGGTCCTAGATATACCATTGTTACACATTTTAAATTTGTGATATAAATAATTTAAAAAATCAATTAAAAAAATACTTCCAAGATTCTATAAAATAAATATATTTTTTAAATTGAATAATTTTACAGCACATATAATATGGAGTTTGAATGTTATTGTGTATCATAAATTAAAAAAAAAATCTCAAAATGATAATCATTAAAAAAAGTTAAAATAAATCATTAAATATAATACCAATTTACTTTATTTTATAGAATTCATTAGATAAAACTATTTAATAGATAAGAATTAAACAAATACAATCATCTGTATTATACATGATATAGTGATTTGATAGTTGAGAATTAACTATATATTATCTGTCATCATTTATTTATATGTCAATGTTTAACAAAAATAAATAGATAGAGTAATTATACTACAAATTATTTTAAAAATTATAATTAAAATATATAAAAGGATATTATAGTGATAAAAAAAATAGGCATAGATGAACACAAGGAATTAAACAATAAGAATCTAGATTTGTTATACGTTTTAAGTTAATAGTATTCTATTTTTGTTTTCTATTTTTTGTTCTTATTGAAGGTGCATCTAAAATCATTCAGTTTCATCTACATAGTCAAACTTCTGAGACTATTTATGTTTTTTTAAAATTCATTGTGAATATCATATCTTAAATTGTTTTAACTTGTATGAATTTAATTCGTGAGCTCCATAATGACTTTTAAGTGTTTCTAGGATTTGATCATACATAATACTTGGCTGACAAAACATGTCATGTGCTTATTTTATTGGAAACATTTTATTTATTTATTTAATGTAATTTTGTATTAAGGAATATTACATGTATCATCTTATACTGATTTTGGATTGGATAGTATCTTATAAGGTATACTATTAAAAATAATCATGTTTATTTAAATTTCTTGAAAAATCTATTGTATTTATACTTAGTAGGCTCAAAGTTAAACTTATGTCACTAATTCTTCCATTAAAAGAAATTGATCTAATTGATTCTCTTCCTTCTTTTTTAATAAGCTTATATTCTTTTCATGTGTGCATCATCTATTTTTAATTATACTTAGTATGAACCTCTAGTTGTGAATGAGAACCTTGTTAACAAATATCATATCTATTGTCTTCTTATTGATCAAGCAGCCTAGCTTGCATTTGCCTATATTATATTATTGTGATGTACTTGATCCCCTGAATGAGTTTTGCAAAGACTAACGTTGTACTAATCATGTTGTAAATAAGTCATGTCTAGATGACACTCATACACTTGCTGGATTCCAGTAGAGATATCATTAGAATTGATAATATGCACGATAACTCATTTTATGATTATGGAGAATAGATGATTTTCTTAAAAGTTGTCAAAGTTTAAAAAGTCATTGATTGTTAACATGATTAATAGTTTAGTTGCGATACCTAGAGACATGGTTGCACATGATTCATATTTGCACGTCATCTTGGATGTTCTGATTCTTATGGTTAAATTAAGCTAATCTTATTCATATTTGAATGTGATTTTTTTAAAATTTATATTTATATCAATATCATTGTTAGTTATAATCATGTTGAAGTATATAATTATGTTTATGATACAAACATTATCTTTAATCGATGTAATATAATAGAATTCAAATGAATCTAACATGTATAAAACTCAAATTTATTAGACTATGAATCATATCACAAGAAATAACTAAAAAATTCTCAGAAGACGATATTTAAACTTTTTGTTTGGGCAAATGGGTTATAAGTCCAAATGCCAAAAGCTTGGGTTTGAATTTTCTTTTATTGTTTTTTTATTATTTGTGTTTACTATTAGTTTTAGATTGAAGATCATTTTAGTATTTATTTTTATTTTTAATTATATATATTGGCTTTTGGAATTCTATGAAACTTGAGAATCTCTAGAATTAGATCTACTTAATTATGCACAAAAAATTCTTGTTAGATGGAATAGGTAGCCTTCTTTTTATTCAAATCTTAATCCAACTCATTCAATTGCTCTCAATTGGAGTTGCCTCACGCTTCTCTCTCTCTCTCTCTCTCTCTCTCTCTCTCTACATATAATTTTAAAAAATATTTATTTATTTAAGATTAAAATCGAATTTTATAAAAAAAATATTTACTAATTAAACCTGTAGTTAATTTCAGATTTAAAAAATTGTAAAATATTTTTTTAATAAATTTTTAGATATTTTATTTAATTATTAAGGCAGTTTCTTTTTTTAAAAAAATATAATTTTAAACTTTTAAAATTTATGAAAAAATAAAAATTCACATTTAAATTTCTCTAAACTGTTTTTAAAATTACACAAATTAATGTAAACTTAAACAATTTTGAATAGCAAATTTCTAAATATCTCAACGCATAAACAATACTAATTTGTAATTATATTTGTGTGAAAATATCAAAAAATATAAATTAAAATCTGCAGCTCGGTATCAAATCGTACATTATATTAGATCGATTGAAGCGGTTTAATGCAGCTTAGAAATCTATGAATTAATCATAAATTTCTAGTGAAATCATAGATCAAGTAATATGTAGGTTTATAAAAGAATTTGTGAACTCAGTAGATTAAAAATGTATTATTTTTAATATATTTTTAATTTGTTTAACTTTTTAAAAGTGGTCTTTTAAAAAATGTGCACTAAAGTGATTGCTAATCAAGGGATCAAGTTCGGTTTTGACATCATTGCTTCAGAAATCGAAAGCATCTTACTCAAATGGTTGACTGACTCGGAGTTGGCAACTAGAGGGCCGCTAAGGAGATCCTGTTTGATTTTTATTATTCAAAATTTATATTAAAAAATTATGACTTTTAAATCTGTTTTAAAATAATTTTTTCATGTAAAAATTTTAATTTTATTTACATTATTTTAATTTTTTATTCGAAATATTTTCTTTTTGTTAATTTTCTTTTTAAAATAATAAACGTTTACCAAAGAAAACAAGGACTTAACTTTTTTGAACGCTAGTAGTTAGAATGTAATAATTTGGAAATATATTATGATTAGAGAAATACAAACATACAGTCTAAGTATAATAATATTTGGCAAACAATATCCATGACGTAATTTATAAAAAATAATTGTATAAAAATGAAATAAACTTTAATAAAAGTTAAATATTAAAGTTCGAAGTATTGTGTGGCACTTTATAGTTTTTAAATTTTTAAAAAACATAATGATTAAAAATTAGTTATCAAAATATTATTTAAATGATTTTAATTATTAGTCACCCAAATGTTATTCTCCAAATAAAATTTTGTTTAAATACAATTAAATGAATTTTAAAATAATGATTAAAAATCTAAGAAAATATATAGATATTTATAACAAAATTGCTTTCAGGGGAGCTGTTATTAGTATTTCTTTAATTTGTTTTTTCATTGTTTAGTATTACAAGGAGAACTAATAAGTTATTTCGGTGATTTTTTAGCGATATATAGTAATTTCTTGAATACGTGTCACTATTAATCATCCTCTTGTTAATTTTAAATGTTGAACAGCAAATTGAATAACAAATTTTAGAGAAACTTGAGTATTTTTCATCCAAATGCAATGGCTTCCTGTTTTTTTTTTTTTTTTTCTCAAGCGAGAATCATTTCTCATGATCAATTATTTCACTGTGAATGGATAATCATGTGAATTAATATTGCTCAAATTTATAAAAAATGATAAGAATAAACCAAAGAAGTAATTTAAAAACATTTAGGTGAAGTTAATATTTAGATGAATTAAATTTGTTATTAAGTACACATAAAAATAAAATTAAATTGAAAAATTGTATGTTGACCGTAGTCTTTGAGGTTTAATGTAATTTTTATTTATATAGTTAAACTTTCAGTATAATCTTATTTAAAGAAACATCGAGTTAATTTGATTCTCATTTGACCGAAGTTTTCAACAAATAATATCATTTCTTGTTTTGGCTAACATAAGTTTAAATGGTTTATTCTAATATAGCTTTTTAATTTAGCAAAACTTCAACGAATTTATATGATGTCTTTGCATGTTTGAGAGATCATTAGTTTGTATGATAAATAATTTTGTTAATCAATATTTTTTTAAAAATTATTTAGATTTTATTCATATGATTAAATTATAATTTTAATGATTTGATTACCCATAACAGAGTAATTGAAATGCAATAAAATGCATAATGCACGCAAATAATTAAACGAAGGATTTTGAAGTTTTAAAAGGAGTTGCTGATAATATTGCTGATCATTTGTGCAACGATTTAAATGCAAACGAGAATAAAATTAATGCAAAATTATAATTTAATAATTAATTAATTAAAATCCCAGATTTGACCTTTCCAAAACATAATCCTACTCCCTCTACACTGGGAACTCCAGCCCTCCAGTACTTTTTTTCTTCGTTCCATGGTACTATCGATGCCGACGCTCCGTCTTTCCCACGTCGTCGTCGTCGTCACCAACATCAACGCCGACGTCCTTCTTTTTTGAGGACGTCGTCGATTACATTACTCTCTCGATTCCCTCTCCATCGGACCGTCGCCACTCGGGCGAATGTCAGTTGGGTTGCTTAGGAAACCGTTGTAGCTTGACCTCGTTCAGCGAGGCCCCCGCCAAGCCATAATTGAGCTGTGAGAGTTGTCGCCACCATCAACTCCTCCCAAGCCAGTTTATAGCATTCCCTATTTTCTGTTGTTGGCTGTTCTTTTCCTTCAAGTTTGTCGAGGAGGAATTCGTTAGCCATCATCCTCTCCCCTTTTCGTTGTCGGTCTCCAATGAGGAACATTAAGAATTCTCCATTGTGAACGGTATTGTCTCGCCTATAATTTTGGTAATGGATTACCCTTTAGTTACTACAAGTTAATACTTTGTTTTTTTGGTAAAATGATTTAAGCTAGATTACTAAATTTGAATTGCTATGTGCAGTTGCAAGTATCCAATCCTATAGAAATGTGATTACTATGATGTTTTGTTGTATAATGTAACCATATTATGCTTATTAAGAATAAAGGATTTAATATTCAGATTAATGTGGCTGATTGTACTAAATTGCACTTCACCCAATTTTTCTTCTAGTTGTTCAAATTGACTTACTATAGACTGAATGACTTGGTGGATCTTTTTAGGAGTTATGTTTGAGTTATACACTTCGACATAGGAGGCTTTTACCTAATAAAGAATTTGTGTAGCTTTCGTTGTTAGCACTCATTTGATATTTGTCATATATTTAATTTAAATTATATAATTTCATGTTTAATAATATTTTAATAATTATTTTCTATGCCTTGATATCTTGTAGGTATTATTCATGAACACGTTATATTGTAAGACAAAGAAATTTAATATTATGTGTATTTTAAAATGGTTCAAAATAAAAGAAATCTTTAAAATTTTATTATTCAAAAATAGAGACCTTTTATGGTAACCGACTAGGACAAGTGTTTTAAAAGGTTAATTTTGCCCTAGTTATTTGCTATAAAATGACATATATATAGGTTTGGTAGAACAATTGACATATAAAAAGTTAACTTGTTATAGCAATTGTATTCATTACAAGTAAAGGTTCTCATAGTAGTTTATACTACCACTAGGGTTGGTATTGGTAGTGGTTTAGATTGCTAACAAAATTATATGTTAGTGGTTATAATCGCTCCTATTTCTAGTGATAATGGTTTCAATCACTATCATAGACCATATCAAAAACCATTGAACTCTGATAGAGGTTTAAACTATTGCTAAAATTATATGGTCATGCTTCTTACTATTGCCTTAGAACAACTTCATAGATATGTCCTATGGCAATGGTTTAAGTAGTTGTTATAACATCTTTGCTACCTATGATAATGGTTAAATTGTTATCATGGGCTCTCTATGAAACAAATTCAAGCCAAAACATGACATATTGCCATCATCATAAACAATACTTGTACATTCATACCACTCATAACTAATAATTAAATATCAAATCATATATATTAAAAAAGAAATTATCCATAAAACTATTGCTATTGGTCAACATTTTGCAAAATATCATCATGCATAAAACTAAAATTTCTGCAACAATTGCATAAACTATCGTTGTTGCCATATCATTTGCAATGGTTCTATAACTGCGATATTGAATCATTACTTTTGCTTCAATTTTTTTGTACATATAATGTAATATATATACTCTTGAATGCATGGGTCCCTTGTTTTGGGCTCATGAGCTTTCTTTCTATCATGCCATAATCTCCTTTCTAAATGATGATCTCTTTTGTCTTTGAGGTTGATCTTCATCTTCTTTGGAACTCTTCTTATTGGTCTACCCTATCTTTTCCTTTGTTGATGATGGTTGTAATTGCTATGAGCTTGAATTTTCCTCTACTTCTCCATATCTTAAAGTTTTAAACTGGGTATGATGGTGTTTTAAACTATGGTTGTTTGCAATGAGAATGATATTTGGGTGGATGCATGACTAAACCCATAGATGTCATAAGATGTGACATACTTTAAATTATTTTGGTTATATGCTTTTTACAATACATATGACTTCTTATGTTCAAATAACAATAAATATTATGTACTCATACTAACATGTAAAGCTATTGTAAGACTCATTTATTAAGTATGGATATAAATAGGCTCAATCTATGCATTCAAATTAATCATATGAGTTGATAAATATTGATTTTAGATAATATGTATCTCAGATAATTGTATAAGTTGAGATAATATGTTTTTACCCAGTATTATAATCTCACTCTTATTATTTATAAATAATATTTTTTTTGAAAAAATTATTTTTAAAAATATTTGAGATTTGTTTGTAATATTTTATGTTATTAGAATTATGTTAGTCGATATGATTAATTAAATATTAAATATCTAGACTATATTGTATTATAAATCTCCCATTTGAAAATTATTATTTGATTGATTTACTTTTATGGCAATTGCTTAATCATATTGCTTGATTTGTAGATTAGGATTAATATTTTTGTTACTATGGTTTATATTTTGTAAGTTCGAATTTTTAATTTACAAAATAATGGAGCCTACTTAGTCATCTTTTTTTTGACACAAATGAAAGACGAGTTCAACCGAGCTTGTCTTTATGTAAATTTGTTATCTATTTTCATATGTTTTTAAGATTTTTCATGAGGGGTTATTGATGGTGACAATATGATTTAACGTGTTGAAATATATGATCATCATTCAAACACTTAGATTGTAGGCGAATCATTGATAGAAGATATGTAATAATTTCTATCTAGTGCATCATTTCTTAACTTTCATTGATTTGCATGTCATCGAAACATTGGTAGAATATTAATAAACACTTCAAATCATGTTGTCGCCATCACAAAATCCTCATGATATATCTTAACAATTACAAGTGAGAATAAATTTATTTGATGATTATCTCATATTTGAAGCTTGTTTCAGTGTTTTAGAAAAATGAAAAGCACACATTTTTTTAACTAGCCATTCCTCTTCTATTGGATATATATTATATTCTTGTTCAAAAGGATTATTTATCTATAATTGGTTGTGTTGTGTTATATTTTTATGGTCATTTATGCTTTATATAATCTTAATATTAATGACATTTTGACTCTATAATATAGACGATTGTTTCTTCAAACATTAGAAAAATTACAATTAGTGTATGGATATAATATTTGTTTTGAAGATTTTTATATTAATATCATATTTTGTGTGTTTTGTATTTTTGAATTAGTGTTATTGGACCTTATTTATTAATATGTGAAATAGATGAGTTATTATTTGAATAACTTGCTTGATACTTTAACTTGTTATGTTAAACTTTTAAGCTTCTTTCATTGAAAAGGTTCACTAACCTAAACAAAGAATTTTCATGATTATGGGACTAGAAGAGTTTTGAATCATCTATGGAGTTTACATGACTTGCTATGTGTTCCTTCCATCTTAGCTCATTGACATTTAACTCCCATGTTTGTGAATATTGGTTTATATAGAAGTGGATTGCATATTGTATATGTGAATTATATCTATTTCTCTTTTTATGTGAATAGTTATATAATCTTTAACTCTTGTATTTGCAAGTATTTTTTTATATAGAGTTTGTTAAAGATGTGAATAAAAAATTCTTTTTTGAATGAATATTGTTTATATTCATTTTGAATGGATGGTGAAATTTTGATCTATTATAGGTTTAATTTGCAAAATAGCAATTTGTTTTAAAAAAATATAACCTTTACACAATAGTTGACCAAATCAATCATTGTAAAATGATAACAATTAAGAAAAAAATACAAAAGTGCACTTTATGTAATGGTTAAATTAAATTCAACCATTGTAAAACGACATTTTATATAGTAGTTAAGAAACACTATAAAAGAGTATTTTATATAATGGTTAAATTAAGAACTATTGAAAGATCAAATATATATAATGGCTCTTAATAAAACCAATGTATATAGTCTTCTTAAGCATCTATCAGGAAAAGACCTTATATAGTAATTTTATTTAATAAACATTGGATAGAATTGATTTCTTGCAAAATGTTTTTATAGCCATTGTAAAATATAATAAATTTTACACAATATTATTATATATAGTGGCTTTGTTTCACATTCTTGTAGTTATTTTTAGTCATTATAATAAACCTTTTTTTATGTTAGTATAAGATTTTCTTATTCTGTTATTAATTTGGTCTATTTTGGAAGCATTATCATTATGTTATATTTAATACTACTAATAGTTGACATTGATTTTATATATAATTTCACATCGATTTGATTATATATTTTCTCTATCGTATGTAATAATTGTAGACTTTAGGACCATTTGTTATTACTTTTGTCTTCAGTTATATATTTTATATCTTAAATTAGTTGATCTTATATTATTTGATATGCACAATTTTTATTTACATTACCCTTGATTCAAATGATATTGGTTGCATTCTCCTTGATAGATAGGATTCACGAGTCACATATCTTATCCGTTGAAGACATAAATGTTTGTATATTGATCTACCTATATTTAATTTTATTAGACATGTTTAAAATTATTGGCATATTGTATAATTCAAAATTTGTTTTTTGATGGCACAATTTATCCATATTACTAAGACAACTTTATCATAATGATCATCTATACTTTATTATATGGTTTACGTATTTGTACTTGAGTTTGTTGATGCTTATTTGCATTGGTATTTGATTTGTAAGAGATTCCATACCCATGCACCTGTAGATTGTATTATTGATTATACCTTGTTTAGATATATGTATATATGAATATATGTGCATGCAATTGTATATAGATAGATGAGATACGATCAATATTGCTCAAATGGGCGAATGATTATATTGAAAATGCGTTGTGATCAACTGGTTTGGTTCATAGACATACAAAATAATAACTTTATAGATTTAGGTTAGTGATGATCTTCCTATAATAGAGCGATCATAATATATCAACATAATTATCATATTACTCTATGAGAGAGATCATGATATATGATGGAGATGATGATTGGGATTGTATATATGTGTAATTATATACATGTGAAACATAATTATTATTGTGCATTTTAATTGTATTGATTATAAGCTCATCTCATATGATGGTGTTTTTATTTCTTTTTGTGATTTGCATGATATACTCAAATGCTTTTTGCCAAGTAGTTTTAATACTAGGGGTATTACGTATTCATTTTAAAGTTCATAAAACTAGTAATATTACACCTCAGTTAAATGTGATATTCTTAAAAATCATGTGTAAAATGGTATTGACATTTGTGAGATAAACATTATTGCACGTTCATGTCAATTGAAGAACATTTCTAATAAAATGATATACTCGTTAAATTATATGATAACATATGATAATTCTTTTTATTTTTTATTGGATAAATGATATAGGCATTGAAGATTAAATTGTTGATTATATGAAAACGTTTTTATAGTTGTTTTATTTATATCATATGATTATTCCATTTTATTATGCATATTTAAGCCTTAGTCCTTATGGCTTATTTTTTAGTTAGTGGATTCACTTATTAGATAGCTTTCCAAACTTATTTATTGTGGTTTCATATCTTTTAGATATTGTTAAATTGATAAGAAAATCATTATCACAAGAGAAAAGTTTATGAACTTTACTGTGAAGTAGGGTTTTGATTTTTATATTCTTATTTCAATAGTGTTTCTTAAATTTGATCATTTAGACTCGTTTTAATTTTGAAATTTATATTAATTTGTGGTGGAAATGTGATACCAAAAGTGGTGAAAAGTCTCTTATACCAAAAAGATAGAGTTATGATCAGAAAGACGACCTTATTAATAATAGAGGTGATGACTAAGTTATGAAAAAAATATAGTGAAGAGACAAAATGATAATGTAGGAGATCTTGTAGACTTTAACCAAGGCATTCAAAAGATAACATAAGGTGTGAGAGATGGGTTTCCTGAGATCTCATTTTGGAGTTTTTGTTCAACTAGGAAGAGAAATTTGTATAAAGAGAAAAATTAGGATTCCCTAAAAGAAATTGTTTCTAAGGTTTCTTATGGATGAGATGGCTAGTTAAGTTATGCAATGATGTGAAGAGATGGCTTAAAAAGGTTGAAAGTAGAAGCCATGAGTTTAAAGAGAGTTTGGGAGAGAGCAAAAATAAACTAGTTTAGGTTTTAATGCTCAATTTGGGAGGTTCTCTTTGGAGAGATGATAGGAGAGGGCTTGGATTAGTATGAATTTAAAATCTAAAGAATGAATAGAGATAGACAAGATGGTTTTATTAAAACTTTGATTAATGTATGACTTATTTGATAATTACAAAATCATTCTTTTATTATATTAATACTTTTTTTAAACTATTTCAGATTATGTATATCAAGATTAAATAAGTGAATTAATTGAAAGACTTAATAATTGAATCAAATGATTAATTGATAGTATTGATGTGAACTACAACTGGAGTCACACATAAAATTTGAATAACCTTAGAGAAGAGTTTTTGGAGTAATCTTTGTTTTTAGAATGTTAAGATCTATAATAATATTTTTAAGATTTGAAGATAAATAGTAAGGATTTGAGTGAATGAATTTAAAAGTTTTTTAAATTATCTTCTAATAGGTTAGTTAAGGTAGATATTCATATAAAATTTTTCATCTTTAAAATTGTCTTATTATAGCATAACTTTGTTACTTTAAATTAACTAAAAATGTTTAAAATATTTAAAATGCAAAATTTGAAAAATATCCAAATTTATGGTATGTTTACTTTAAAATAGATAATACGTAGTTTGAACTAATGGTATCCTAAGTGAAATTAGTAAACAAAGTTTTTTGATTGATATATTAACTTTAATGTACATGTTCAATTCAAACTGCTCCATACGTGGGGTGATTGAAACTTATGGTATGATTAGTAGAAACTAACGGCAAACGTATAGTGTGATCTCAGAAATATGCGACATACTTAGTTCATTTTTTGTGAATAACAGTTATTTTGACTAGATTTTTTGGATAATTGAAAATAGCTATTAAAGAGCTATTGGTAGTATTTGGAGCACTTAGAAGCCATCCTAAATCCTTATAAAAGGCCACTAAATTGAAAAAGTTATTTAATATTTACACATCATTTAGAATGGTTTATATTTGAAGATCATTGTTGACCTTGAGGAGTTCGAAAAAACTCAAGGCTACAACAATAGAAGAGAGCTTCCATCTATCTTAGCCTTGTTGTAAGCTTTTTCTACATTGAGCTAAGGTAAATATCATTTTATTTTAACTGCAATTTAGTGCACCTCTTGATTCAGTTGTTTGGTTAAAAAACTTCTATATTTGAGCTTTTACTTATAAATCTTTTGTCTTATTGATGGGCTTTGTCTATTGGTTTATTTGGTCTTTTAGTTATTTTGTAAGGTCTTTTGACTCAATAATTGTATTGTCTTTGACTTTGTATTGTAAACTACTTCAAGCCAATGATTATAAAGTTTTTTTTGCCTAGTGTTGTAGAGTTTTTTAATCTAATGTTTTAAAAGATTTACCCACATTTGTAAAAGATATTTTAGAATAAGTATAACCTTTTAACTAGAGGTGTATGCAGATATAAGTTGGATTGAATTACCAAAAAATCTTTTGTATATTTTTTTTATTATATTTTTCACACAAGTTTTAAAAATCAATTAAAGTTTTTAAAATAAAATATATGTTATTATATTAATAAAAAATTATAAAAACTTTTTTTGTATTAATTGTGATTATTTGAGTTACAATTTTATAATTCTCACTCCTTATAGAGCTATCTTGTTCTTATATTCTAATAGATCTAAGGGTTTTTGAGTCAAAGAAATCTTAGGTTTAAGAGTAGGGAGAGAGAAGATTAAAAGAGAATGAATGGTTGATTGATTCAAAGGATTGATTCAATTTTGAGGTTTGTTTGTGAGTTAATTTGAGTAGTACTATTTTTTAATATCTTTTGGAGAGGAAGAAAAGATATTCTCATACATATAAGAAAATCAATAAAAGAGGAAAAATTAGTCTCTTAATTGGTGTTAGAGAGGGGACAAACATGCATAACACCAATAAATTTGTATTCAAAATTAATTTTTTTATTACATTAAGTTATCACATATGTATGCATGAAGAAATCAAATCATATATTTAATAAGCAAGTACAAATTCAAAAAAAGATGGAAGATCCTAATCTAAATACATTGCATACCTACTATTTGGTGGCACCTTATTATTCATCTACAAAGAATATAGCCCCATCTTAAAACAATTAAGAAGAATTTTGATATTTTAATGCTTGATAAATGATATGGATGATCTGTTAGACCTAATAAGTGATTTGATCTTTTTAAACATACTTTAAAAGACATTTTTTTTCATGCATTTGACTCTAAATTAGTTTTTAATTATGTTTGACAAACTAGATGATGCAACTATCTTGATGATACAATTTTTATTATATCAATCCATCTCATCATGAGAAACTTTGTTTTAAAAAATTATAATATAAATATATCTTTATTAAATTCTCATCTCTTTAAATTTTTAAGTGGAGAATGATCTTTTCAATACATATAAAAATTGATAAGAACAAACCAATTTGTATGAATAATAATTTATGAAAGATAATAATTAAAATGCTTAAATAAAAAGAGTATTAATGTCTATTTATCAGTTTTGTCATTAGTAGAGTTTAAATTTAATTTTTTTAATGAATGGATATTTAATAAAATACATAGAAGACAATATCTAATTTTAGGAAACATATATGATGACAAATAAAATATATGTAATATTTGTTTTTTTACATAATTCAAAAGTTTTATTGTTAAAATTTTTGAATAGTGGAAGAGTACAAGTCTTTTGAGTAAATATACATTATTAAGGGATAACTCTTATCAAGTTTTTTTAAACGACAATTTGTTTTATTAGTTTAGTACGATAAGAATTATTAAACCAATATGTTGCTTGATTAAATAAAATATATAATAAAAATCATTTTTATGTACACAAAAAATAAGTAAAAACATGCATAAATATATTCAAAATATTTTTATAATTCATAAAACTAAGATTACGAGTTGCTTCAACTTTTTTTACTCAATTTGTTTTCTATTATTTTTCCTCTTTAGCGGTAGGTGGAATGTCATTTTTTTTCCAATTTAAATGAAGGCTTGAGAAGCTCATTCTTTTTTTTCTGATTATCTTTAAGATGAATTTTTAAAATAAAACATGGAATGCATAGATAAATATTTCTATAGGCAGTTTGGAAATTTTTAGTATTTTTAAAACTAAACCTGTAAATATTTTGATAGTTTCTATTATGGTATGTTAGAATATATTTAGTCTTTAGAAACTCTATTATTTGTAATTATTTGAAAACTTTTTTACTTAACTTTTTATGCTTTTTCTAATATATTTAGCCAAAATTTCTTGATATAATATACTAATTTTAACTTTGCAAAATTTACTTTTTGATAGTCATATAAGCTATTATAATTTAAAAAATAATTCATCTACTTTAATTAATCTAGAAATTTATAGGGATGTTTTAACCTTAATATTCTTATGTATATCACAATGGTCATCTCTATAGGTTCTACAAACAAAATAAGAGTGTTTTACTTTTCTAATCTATTAGTTATTTGATTTGAATCAATATAACATCTATGTTATCCAATTTAGCATCAAAATTAATTTCTAATCTTAGTGACATGATGGTGAAGATGGCTATTAAAAATTTTAAAATTATAATTTTATATATTATTTAGCTATTAAAGTAATAAAAATAACATTGTTTTAATTTTTTTGGAAGTGATGATCTTGGGTTTCATATAAAATAAAAGGCATTTTTAATAACAAGGCTCATGATTTTAACAAAAAGAAAAAATATAATTTTTTGTATATTTTTTTAAATAACAATAAACTAAAAAAAATAATAAAACATTAGTACAAATATAAAATATTTCTTTATAGACATTCAATTCAAGCACTAAAATCAATAGTAATTTAAGTGGGCTTAAAAAATTGCTCAACAAATTATGTGTAAACTCTCTTTTATTAGATACTAATAAGTTTCATGATTGGTTTACTCAAGGTTTATGGTTTAGCTTTTAAATAAAGCAATATATAATACATACCACAATCACAATTTATAGATGTTCAATATATATGTTAGTATTCAAATTGAGGAAATTCTATTATAAGAAATAAAAATGCATTTAAAAATTTTTGAGGTTATTGTTCTTGTAATATTACCATCTATCAGAACTTTGATGTCTCTCACCCAATATTTGCAAATACTTTTTTTTGAAAACTTTGGGAATCCTTAGCAATTTGGGAATCTTTAGCAATCTTCAGTAGCTATCCTAAGTTCTTTAATAATCTTGAGGGTTGTGAGAACTTCAAGTTTCCTCAAGATTTTTTTAGAATTTTTGCTCTAATTCTAAAATTGTGGAGAAGCTTTATTACCAAAAAGTTGTGGAGCAACTCTTATGCCAAAAAAGTGATTAATGTGTGATGAGGAAGATGGCCTCACTAGTGGTGGAGGTGATGAATTTAGTTGTGAAAGAAGAAGATTGGATAGAGTTAGAAAATGATAATGTGAGAGATCTTATAAATTTTAGTCATGGTTTTAATAGAGAATGTGAGGTGTGAGGGGATGTAATGGGCAGATAAACATATGATTTTGATGGAGCTAAGGGTCGGCTAGAGAAAGTTATGAAGAGAGAAAATTAAGATTTCTTAAAGATAATCTTGGTTTTATGGTTTTTTGTCGGAGAGGTGGCTATTTTAGTTATGTAATGATATGAGAAGTAGGTTTGGAAATGTTAGAAGTAATGTCTGAGTTTGGGGAGAATAAGTTAAAAGGAGAAATTTCTTTAGAAAATTTTCTCACAATGGACTCTGATAAGTGAGATTTTGAGTTAATGTATATAGAATCTTCTTCTATCCGAAAAAAGGATTCATCAAAATAATGAGTTATCCATTTCACTGATATGGGCACATTTGAGATCTACAAGTCCTCAAAAGTTTTTCTATTCAATGATTTTACTTGTAGGATATCTTGTTCATCTACATCTCTTTTTTCCCATGCCTATAACAAGTTACAGATAGAGTTTAAAAACATCAGCTTTGATAATTCCATCATACAAGGTGGAATTTTAAAAACTTCTATATAGGTATCCAACATCTAAACTAAATTCATTTTGGTTAAAGAACTATGACAAATGGATGCAAGCAAGATGGTTTGAAGGCCTTTGGGTTAATGAGAGATGGTTTGGGTTTAGGGATTAATAGAGTAAGATGATTAAGAGAGGGAGTTAATGGTCAATTCTTTGAAACGATTTTGGTTTTAATTTTAGGGCTTTTTTGTGAGTTAATTTGAGTGGAATTGAGTTGATATTGTTTGGAGAGATAAAGAAAAGGTATTCTCATAAGCAAAAGAAAATTTGAAAGAGTTATGGAATGGTCTTGTTTGGATAGAGAAACAAGTGGTATTCTCATAAGTAAAAAAAATCTAGAAGAGATATGGGTTGGTCTTATTTGGAGAGAGAAAAACTAGATATTCTCACAACTAAAAGAAAACCTAAAAAAAAAAAGATGAGAGTCAACTATCAGGGGTTGGAGAGAAGGGGAGAGACATGCATGTCACTGGCAAATTTACATTTAAAATCAATTATTTTATTCCATTAACTAAGACAAATGCACATATATATACAGATGCAACACAAATTCACAGATGCACGTGTGCACAAAGGTTAAGCCATAAATTCAAAAACTAGCTACAAACTCCAAAACAGATTCAAAGGCAAGTCTAGTCTTAACAAAATTATTGAAATTTGAACATAATGCATGTTTACTTCTATTTTGGTGGTACCTCATCTATCTCCTAAAAAGTTGATGCTATCTTAGAAACATTTAGCAATGCTTTTGATGCTTCTATTTTGTCTCATAAATGACATGAATGATTAGTTAGACCTAATAAGGGACTTAAAACCCTTTAAAACTTGCAGAAATTTTTCTTCATACATTTGATTTTGATTGCAGATCATGCCTAACAAATTAGTTCATGTAACTATCCTAATGGTACAACTTGTAAAACATTATATTTGTATTGGAATATTACTCTTTTTAGTATAAAATAAAGCATGTAATCCTTAGCTTTTGACTGTTGTGCCGTTGGATAGTGGTTATGATATTTAGCTGAGATGAACTGTAATATGAACCTCAATGTAGCCTTTATTTATTTAATGAAATTTAAATAATTTTCATTTAAAGGCATGTTAAACCTAATTTGAATCCTCATTTGATCCAATACCCTTAATATGTATATAAGTATATAAATAATGTTAATACCTTAACATGCAGCATACAACCTTTCAAGAGATTGTCCCACATTCATGGAGTTCATCTGTCCCACGTGGACCTTCACCCTTATGTTCATCTGCATCACCAATATAACCTGTGTGGAATTCTTCCATTATATCTATCCACGCTTCTCAGTTTCACCCTCCCCTTTCTCGGCCATATCAAATTTCACAGTCTCTTGCAACATTCTCAAGTCAAGCCTTTCCCCTCCGTAGAGATGAGCTTTGCATACTTCAGTGAAAGTGTCACAGAAAATGCATGCTTATCTTTCATGGGTCTCTCTAACGCAACCCTCTTCCCTCACCAACAAGTGCATAACCCTTTTCCCGTCAAATTCCTAGAACAGATTACGGAAAGTGGAACAGAGAAGAAGAGAAAGCCAGCAACTGCTGCAGAGCAGCTTATGAGCTCAGCCAGCACTTCTCCAGGGGAAGAAGACAAGACCAAAAGAAGGAAAGATGTATGTTTTTACAAGTTCTCCCTTCATATTCACATGTGCACATCTGTTGTCCTCTCTCCCTATGCTTCCTTTTCAGGGCTTAGGAAAGAGTGAGAGGAAAGGGAGATCAAAGAAAGGAAAGCCACCAAGTGAGGTGGTTCATGTGAGGGCAAGAAGAGGCCAAGCCACTGACAGCCATAGCTTAGCTGAACGGGTAAGGCTAAAATTTCAATAATGATAAGATGTGGCAACAACCATGCAGATTCCGCTGGTTGACATTCACTTCTCTTTGTCGTTGGTTCATTTACAGCTTAGACGGCGGAGGATAAATGAGAGGTTGAGATACTTGCAAGCCCTTGTCCCTGGCTGTTACAAGGTGGTACTTGAAAGTCTAATTAAAATCATAAATTTTTATAATATTATTTGAAGATATCATGAAAATAAACATTTGGTATCTTTAAATAACATAACAATACATAATGTTGTCATTAAATTCAATGGTGGCCTTTAAGGATTATGTCTATTTTTTTGTGGGTTAATTGCTTCATGAAGTGGATAATTTGATCTTTTTCTCTCTTTGCATATATTTAGGCAATGGGAACTGCCACAATACTGGAAGAGATTATTAATTATGTTCGATCTCTTCAAAACCAGGTCGAGGTGAGCCAAGATGCAAACTTTTGGAGAAATGGATTCTCGATGATTGCTAATACTTTATTTGTGCTGTTGCTGCAGTTCCTTTCGATGAAGCTTTCAGCTGCTAGCTTCTTATGTGATTTCAACTCTGTGGAAGCCAGGACGACTACGCAAAAGGTAAAGTGGTAAACTAAAACTTTGTTTGCTAACTGATCTTGAAAATGTTTTCTATTCGCAAATATTTCTTTTTCAAAAGTCTCTTTTGTTCAATGTTGTTTTAGCAATAAATATTTCTTAAAAATCGTTCAGTATCACTTAATTGTTTATATGAAAAAAATTTCAAAATAGAGGTGATATTTTAAAGAAGTTTTGTTTCATGTGAATGTCATAGAGAATTTAAAATGTTATTTGATATATTTATTATTGAAACAAAATGGCATTTTTAAAAGATTTCAAGCATAGCCTTGATTAAGTTTCTTGCAGCAGGGACATGCTCATGGTGAGGCCCACGATGTGGAGACATCAATGTTAATGGCTCAGGACTATGTGAACTACGCGAGCTTTCATTCAAACATGTCCTTCTAACCAATCAGTAGTCTTTTGTAAACCCACCAAATGGAAGAGACGCCTGCCTTCTGCCATTTTCATTGCACATGTGTGGACCAAAAATAGTGTTTTGTATCAATAAAAGAAACTATATATCTATATATATATATATATTATTCAGGGCTAAGCTTTCAGGTTTGATTTTGCACAAACTTAAATTTCGTTTTTAATAGTTTTGATGTTTGTTAGTTATGTTTAATTTTTTTAATTAATTTAAAATTTTGGAAAAATCGATGGTTAAATGAAGTTTCTAAAATGGTCAATCAAATTAAAATCGGTTGAAAACATTTTTTTGTTCATCAAGTTTCTTGTCCAATTTTGAATGTCTTGCCTGAAATGGATAAGAAGTTATTAAACAAATCAGCTTTAGCCAAGGAGTATGACCTGATGAATGGATTAGGCCAATAAATTCTTGATAGTTTGCTATGTGTTGATTCATGGTAAGCTAAGTGAGGCTCCAAAAGTATAACAATACTTGAAAAAATAAGGGAGATGCAAATTAGTGAAGTAAATTGAAGATGTGAAAGCCCATCTGTCAAATCTCAATTATTGGCATGCAGTGTAGCTATTTGAAGATATCAGTTACAGGCATTAGTTCTCTTATGGCTAGCTGTTAAGGTCAAATCCTTAAGGCCAACTTCTTGAGGCCAATGCCCATTGTTTAAGGATGTTCTTTAATGTTGTGCAGATTTAGCTTGTTTAAGTAATTGAGCTTCACTTGATAATTGTCATGCTCCTACTTGGAAGTTATAATTGGTTTCAACACATTGGTAATGATCATGTTCTCATGTTGTACTTAAAATTGATTATGATATATTAACAAGAGGTGAATTACCTATCTTATGTGGTTAGACCATTATAACCAATTAATAAAATAACAACTAGAATTTTCTCATATGTCGCACAATATTAGTATACATCATCTATTTTGTCAATTTTAAATACATCCTAAGGGTTTAAAATGGGGATCATGAATTTAGATCAACAACTCAAACATATATTTACTTTTGAATGCCTCTTTTTTTTCTTTGTAGTGAAGTTTAGCTTTCTTTGTTTTTTTATTTTTAAATTTTTTTATAATCCTCTACTTATGGGAACCCAAACTTTCTTTTTTTCTTTTTATTTTATAATCTCCTCTTTAAGTCAATTATGAAGTATCTAATAAGTTTCCTTAAATCCAAATCAATATTGACAGAAGTTATTTTTCGTTTTCTTTGTTTTAGCTATGAAATGACATCTTTTATGTAAGCCTAAATCAAGTTGACATAATAATAATTATTGGTATAAGAAAAACACAAATTACAAAATATATTCTTAAGCTTACTATTGAAAAATGAATTAATACATTTTATATTCGAATAATTAATAAAGAAATTAAATAATAATTAGCATATTAATACTTCCCTTCAAGTTAGAGATTTGAAAAAGTTCAATTACTTCAAGCTTAGATAGAATATATTGATATTGCTTTCTGCAAAATGATACATTTAATAGGCAGCACACAACTTGGTTGAAATGTACAATATCATAATAAGTTATTATTAAACCATAGGAGCCCTAAAATAAATATATTATTTTGATAATAACAAACTTTATAAGTTCTTTATTTGTGAGCTCACACATTTATTTAGTATGTTATAAGTTATTTTAAAGATAAGTAAATAAAGTGGATCACTGATCATACTTAGGATGGATGAAGCTCTCGGATTAGTAAGTTGAAATACTTTAAAGAAAGAAAGAAGTCATATAATAATACACTTAAAGAAAATGGATTCATATGTCCGATAACTTATCAAGGATGGAAGCTATCTATACACAATTCACTCATAAGATTATTACATATCACTTAGGAAAACTTGCCTCAATTTCTAAAACCTTAATTGTAATCACTTGGAACTTTTAAAGTTCAATTCAACACATTTTGTGGAGATAAATGCAAGAGTTTATAGGAAATGATGAGTTAAGAATAATGAATTTTAATTTACAAAATAAAACTTAAAATGGTTAAATTTGCATTGATTATTTGATACAAAACCCCCACTTCATATAGTATGAGTATACAACTAAGAGATTTGATAGTTTGATCTAAGTTTATCACTAGCACTTTAAAATATTAAATGGACAATTGTGTGACTAAGCATTATGAATAAAATCATACCATTTGATTTGTTCATGTGAGCTAAATATTCTCGATTGAATGGTTTTACAAAGTGATCACATTGAGCGATCTGTATAGTATGTGAACTTTAAGAATTGTATAAAAATATAATATTATTTATCATATGGTTATCTTATTATATGTGCATCATATGATACACTCCACTTATTGTACAATATAAATGGAAGTTTATCATACAATACGAATGGAAGAAAAGGTCAACTAGAGGCTAGTTTACAGATGGCTTGAAAATAAAATTTGTTGTTGGTGTTTTCAAAAGAGGGTCTTATGCATTATCAGTATTATATAAATTCTCCAAATATTTATGATTAAAGAGATGATTGATAGATGAGAGATTAATATGTATTTTTTATAATCAAAATGTTCACATATCATTGTGAACACTTTGTAAAAGCTAAAAGCATTGACTTTCAATATCAGTTCTATTGAGAGAAGAAGAAAGCTATACAAGCCAATGTCATTTATCATTTGCATCACACAAATTCGTTTCTCAAGTGATAACTTTGTTTTTACAACCCATTAGATTATGTAATCTTATTTATATGCTAAGTTTAAATTCAAGTGAGCTTGTACATTGCACTCGATTCTTGTATTTTGGTTTTCTTGTCCATACGAGAGGATTGGTTGTGTTCTTGGCCATATCTTATAAAGTGGTTTTTGGGTTATGGTTGATCAAGAGAAAACTATGATTTATATTGGGTTTCTTCATCAAGCTATAATACACGAGTGTTTTGAATAATGGTGTTCAAGCATGATGCTTAGGCATGGACATAAGCTTAGGGATATGTCATGTCACATGAAAATCTTTTATCTCATTTGCTTACTTGATTTTCTTTATTGTCTTATATATTTCTTGCTAACTTGACCACAAGGATAGTTATTAAAATTTTTCTTAAATATTTGTTTATTTTGCAACATTTAAAAAGGGGTTCATCAAGCATATTAAGTTCAAGTGCCTAGAATATCATTTTGACAAAAGATTTTGTTTAAAAAATTTAGCACATCTAATTCACCTCTTTCTTACCCTTAACCCCCTCTTTGGTGTACATTGCATCTCCTATAGTCATTGTTGGAGCTTCTCTTTTATATAGAGACAATCCATCTACATGTGTTTATTTGCTTATGAAAACTTTAATCGATTACTATCTTTTTGTAGCCTTGTTATCACACTATAACACCATAAGTGCTCAACAATAGGTTGTTTACCAAATACTTTTTTAGAATGAATCTTACCTCTTAGGGAGGTAAGCACCTTATTAGATATGTAGTAACGAGAAGACATACTTTTTGCTTGAAATATCAAGGACTATGCTACATGTAATAAGTAGCATGCTTGCATTCAATAATTCCATTCTATTGTAAAGTGACAGAGTATGAGCTCACATGAATTATTTAGTTTGTAGAAAGAAATGATTTGGTCTTAGAAGAAAAATAATTGATACCTTTATTTGAGCATGTTCTCTTGAAAATAAGTCCAAACTGAGTGAGAATAATGAAGACAAATTATTGAACTTTTGAAAAATTTAACTCCTATTGTGACAGAAAATTTTATGTTGCCTATGAAAAACATCAACTTATATTCTTCCTCTTACCTTATAAAATATTGACTTATCATAGCATTGAATTATTCAATAGTTCATCCTACATATGTGATGTACCTAATCATAGTATATGATTTGATTTAATATATTTATCTCAATATTTTTTATTCCATTATACTATATGACATCTAGCATCATATTATATGATTTATGTAAAAACATAAAAATTTTCTTTAAAACATTTATAAATTTACAAAAATATAGCCATTTAAATTATTGTTATTTTCATAATTTTTAACTCCTATCTCTTTAAAACCATCAATTAATCTTGATCATATTGAATTTCTTTATTTTTCACACTTAATAAATTTAGATTCCTCAAAATAATATGCTCCCACTTTTGGGATGTTATAATTCTCCATCACAAGAATTTTATTTTCAAAATACATATCAATCTTATGAATGTCTTTTATCTTTATAAAGCAATCCTTATTGTAAGAAGAGGTTCTAATGATCACGGCTTTGCTTAAAATAATTCCCTTACTAATATTTCTACTCAATAATATCCAATTTTATCCACCCATTTTAATTTATTTTTGTCCAAGATTATGTGTATATTTTATTTATAAAAACTAGAGAGCTTTCAAATAAATAATGCACCTCTAATTAATAATTCATGAATTCTCATGTGACAACCCTAATTTTTTTCTTTCTTACCAAATACTTGGATTTTCTAATTTTGATTATTCCATTCCCTTAAAACCCTTAATTTCTCCTAAATATCATATTTCAAATGAATAGGATCTCCCTTATATTTTATCGTTTTTTTTTCAATATACAATAATATATATCTTACATATACATAGCAGCAACGCATTCATGTAGTTATATTAATAACTATCAATTGTAAATAGCCATAAACCATTACCATAACTTGTGTCCACAACCACAATTTATCAAACCATTGATTTTCACAATTACATTTCACAACCTTACAACATAGCATTCCATTGTTTCTTAAATACAGGGTTACAAAACCTTTTATCTCAAACTTTAACATTTTCAAGCTCATTCAAAAATTATGCTCACTCTTGTCCATCTTAATGTTGTGATTATATTATACTTGAAATATTAATGCCAAAATAGACTGAGCTAACCATCAAAAGCTCAATAGATAAAATGTAATAATAACTATATGCATGTAACTTAATTTAGACTATTACAAGAAAAGTTATCATGTACATATTAGGTAACAAATGAAATAATAAAAAGTGCATATCCCAGATAGAATCTCATTTTGACTTAAAATATCTCATATTTAAAAAAATAACATGCACATAATTTAGAATGATTTTTATTTTTTTCTTTAAATGTGGTCTTGTTTAGGGATGCCTATTTTCATGTAACAAAATAAACCTTATGATGGTCATTTTGTTGCTCCTACTCTCTTTGGGGTAGTCAATTAGTTCTTTATTTTAGTTTATTTAGGTATAACAAAAATTTCATTGTTATTTGTTATCTTAAGTTTTCATGTATACCATATTCTTTTCTTTTTAATATTCCACTTGAATAAATTCTTTTTTTTTTTATCAAAGCTCAATAATATAGCCCACTAATCGTTAGCCTTGATTTTGGTAACAAATCTTAGTCATGTGAAGCACTAGTCATTGACCACTCCTTCTATGACTGATATCAACTATGTAGCCCATTCTCCACTAGTTATATATCAAAGGAAATTTAATTATGTATCCCATTAGCAACTGGTTGCAAAGAACTTTATTTTTTAATTTAATTAGATTCATCTAATTTCTTAAAATTTAATGAATATAATAATAAAACTCTATTAGCTCATGCATGCCATGAATCTATAATTTACTGTATAATTTATAGTATCAAATTTAATAGATAGGATATTACTTTATTAACAATTCTAATTGGAATCACAAATAACAACATGCATATGAAGATCCATATTTTATTGCTCTAGTATTATCACTAACTTGGGTGTTTACTTAAAATTTTTTTAGAATAATATATAATAATATTATTTTATATGGATCTCAAAAAGCATGTTTGAAAAAAGTACTTTAGAATTTGATTGTAAATATATTTTTAGAAAGTGCACATTGTGAGGAATCTAATGGTATATTTGTTATAATTTTTGAAAGTCATTCAGATTTTCTACAAATTTTTTAAGATAATAATGATAATGGATAATTTATTCAAAATTTTAATTATTATCTTTAAATCATATCTTTCGTAGCTCTAACCCATTTTCTTCTGCTCATCAGGTGCTTGACTGCGTGACCTCTTCAAAGGCTTTGGAGTCTCAGTGATTTACGTACATAAAGATGAGAGAAAGATGACAAGAAAGGTCCTACAATTTCCATGACTTAAGCAATTTTAACCTCCTCTTGGTGAACAATGTCGAGTGGAGAGATCAAGGGCAACTAGAGATCTAATGATCTCTAATGACCATGGTAAGCCTTAAATTAAAATTGGTGCATTGTGTGAATATTCCAACCCACTTATGCATTTGTGTTTCCTTGACTCTTTAATCAGTCGAGATTGTTTCTTTAATCTAGTTGAGACACACTGTGTGAAGGGTCCATGGGTGCTCACGAGATTCAAAGGTCTTTGGTGACTGTTGTGAGTCCCTTCAATCTATTGATTGCGCATTTATTATAAGAATTACTATTGTGGGCGAGAAGGGAAAATAGAAAGGAAAATTTGTAAAAGTTATGCTATTAAAAGATAAGAGAAGAATGCTCAAGTATTCTCATCTCAATTGTAATAGTAAAAAAGCTAAACATATGATTTCTTATTTTCATGTAGTTATTATATGTAAAGATTTTAATAATCATGAGATAAGATTTGACAAAGAAATATGAGAGAATTTATTTAATCATGGTGAAGTTGATCTAAAATTTTCAAAGAAGAGATCCATAGTAGTTGACTGTGGATCACAATAAGAACAAAAAGTGGGATTGACTTAAGGTATCATGCTTTTAACTATGTTTTATGTATGATAAGTGGCACTTAGCTTTAAAGTTACAATTATAAGAAAGAAGTTCATTAAGGGTTGGAAGTTAGCTTAAGAAATGTTTATAAGATTAATTAATTGCTTTAGCTTGACTTAACAAATAAATAATGATCATGAAACCCTTGGTACTATCTTGTGATAGGAAGCAAGGAGAAATGGGGAATTGATTTTAAAGTAATCTCCATGGATCTAGGTAGATAAATTTAATAAAACTATAATGCAAGTAGTGAATTTTTTTATATAATTACTACATTGAGATTCTATGATGTAAACTTTGATTTTCTTTATATCTTGTATGTTATATAATTTGATATGAGTAGCAAGGCATATCAACATATCTGAACATATTATAATTTTTGTTCACGAGTTAATATTGCATAGTAGACTTGGTTTATTATTATATTTTTATAATAAAAAAAGATAACAAAGTGAACATCAAAATATTATGTGAGATAAATAAAATAATATGTATATATATATATATATATATATATATATATATATATATATATATATATATATATATATATATATATATATATATATATATATATATATATATATATATATATATTCATAAATTGAGAATAATTGATGTAATAGATGAAAATGCTTGTCATATAGTAAAGTTATAGAAAAGAAAGAGAATAATAAAATTTATATTTTAAGCTGAATATCCTATGAAGAATAAGTAATATTAAAAATATGTTTTTTTTCTATAACCTTATCTTATAGTGTTTCTTGCTATGTGATATGATAATAGATATGTTGAGATGCCAAGAGATATGAGATTAGGATCTTGAGGATAAGAGCCATTAAGAAAAACCAAAGCTCTTAATATTTGAAAAGAAATGTTAAAGAACTAAGAACAACTAAGGTTGAATCAAATTTGATAAAAAGTATGTATACAAGTATTTATATGAATTATTCATAAAAAATAAAAAAAGCATTATAATCATTATGCTTTAAAGATAAAAGGCTATAATATATTTTGTATTATATTTAAAAAATTTTTGTTATATTCTTATGAAGTTATAAAGGCATGATTTTCCCTTCTCTTGATGTTAGTATATTTTTATAGTAACTTGTTACGTTTTTATATTTACTCCCCTACTTACATTGTAGTACATGACACAAGAATACATTGAGAAGGGATATTTAGAGGTATAGAAATATTTATTAAGAACTAATAATAAGTTATTTTGTAAATAACAATGGTATTATAGATTCTATTGTAAACTTATGCATATAGATTTTTGGGGACCCTTGATGTGGTCTTTTTTGTGGCAATGTACTTTTATTATAATGATATGATTTTTTCCATGGTGTTGATGATTTTCTCATGGCCAATATGATTTTATAATGATATTATATTTCAATGATGGTCTATTTCTTTTATATAAATTATTATGGAAAAATAGTTGATAAATCAAATTATATGTATATAAGAATACAGATAGTTTTTAAGAGAGATTATTTTCATTTTTTTCCTAAAATTTGAATCTCTTATGAATAAAAATTTTGAATCATAAAAAATTAAAAGAGTAGTTAATCATCATTCCTCACCTGGATAGAATTATTGTATCCTCTTAATATTCTAAACTCTATTCTTTCCTCAAATATTATAATTTAGGAAGGAATTAGGAGTTGATAGACATGTAGGATGTGATAAGATGGTATCACTATGGTGACATCTTAGGAAAGGTATTTTTATATGTATATCTAAATGAACTTGATAGCTTAAGATGGATTTTCTTGAGTTAAGAGACTTATATTGCACACATTTAGTATCTTTTTTTTTATAAAAATTATTGCATTTAATTACAATTTGGGTAAATGCTAATGCAAAGGATTTTGGTCCAGGAAGGATATTTGAATTAAGGCTCAAAAAAGGCTAAATGCTAAAAATGGCTCATGAAAGAGAAGTTCAGCAAGCATTTTATGACCTAAGTACCCCTAGACAACTACCTTCTGATTATGAGAATTTCCATCAAAGAAAAGTGGATGAACAAATTAACAAACAAGTAGATTAATAACATATAATATATATACTTACATTTTTAAGTTGAAATGATCCTATTCAAAATAAGGGTTGGTTAAAATTGATGAATAAAATTTTTAATAGCATGATTGGCATAATCATAGAAGGGTATCACTCATGGTAAAGAAGTTAGAATGCACAAAAGATTTATGATATGAGCCTTGTCACTGACTCAAATTTAAATAATGTCCTATGCATGAAATCTCTTGGAAAGAATTTAACCAACACTTTGAAAATTGGTAGAGAATTGAGAGAGAAATTGGCTTCATTGACATAAGGGGATATGTTTGTCACTCATTATGAGCTAAGATTTTCATCACTAGCCTAACATACCAGCGATTTGGTTAGTCCTAAGGAGGAAGGGATTTCTAGTTTCATTGTGGATTGAATATTTTTTTTTATCAAATCAGCACTTGTTTCCTTTGAGACTTTAGACTATTTAGAATTAGTAGAATAGACAAGTACAATCAAGCAAGAATTGTTAGATTTAGATGTTTGGAAGAAAGTAGGAAGAAGAAAGAAGAATATGTTGGGGTAAATTGTACAACTTTCTTTGAGAAAGGTATGCAAAAAGGTAGAGGTGAAAGATGAATTGGCAAGTTTAGATATAAAAGGTAGGATATGATATAGCTAGTGGTTGACCCCATCCAAAGTTCAATGATAAAACACCTCAATGCATTGAATGTGGCAAATTTCACATGGTTACATATTATTTTTGTCAAGAAAATTAAAAAAAAAATACTTTGCTTATAGAAAATTGGGTCACTTTCTTAGGCATTATTGTCAACCTAAATCAAAGACAAAAGCTTTGTGAACATCTCAATCCTTTGCTCGAGGATCTAGTAGAGAAGGTTTTTGATAAAGAAAGAGGAGGTGGTCCTTAGCTAGGTTCTAGTAGTGTAGATCAAGGGCAATCTACTGGGAGAGGAGGATAGCCTCAAGTATATGCAATTTCATAACAAGATAAGGCTTGTGTTATAGATGTGATCTCAGGTATTTAATAGTTTCCAGTTATTATATTATTTGACAATCGAGTGTCCCATTAATTCTTATTTCAACATATTCTTGATGTATTATCTATTAAATTACAATTATTAAATAATCCTCTTTTAGTTAAACTCCTTAACGGGAGTGAATTAGAATAGATGCATGTGTTTTTAGGACAATTATGATTACAAGAAAAGAATTTTATACTAAATTATTGGTTTTTCTTATAAAAAAATTGATGTAATTTTAGGTATGCATTGGCTATTTAGACATCACGTTTTTATTAATTATTTTAAAAAGAAGGTAAAATTATGGCTTTTGATAGGAAAAAAGTTAGTTATTTTGGTAAAAGAAGAGGTATATCTCTTATCTTTGTATTAAAGATATGAAAATTTTTTCCTAAAGGTAGTGAGGCATTATTAGTTTTGATCTTAACTTTGAACTCTAAATGAACCCTTAGGAGGTACTTGTTCATGAATATTTGGATATATTTTCAAAAGATTTGTTAGGCTTCCTCCTAATAAGGAAATAGAATTTGAGATTAAGTTGATGCCTAAGGTTGAGCCAATATTAAAAGCTCCTCACATAATGGCTCCTCAAAAATTGCAAGAAATTAAGATCCATGTTTAATAACTACTAGATAAAGAATTCATTCATCTTAGCATATCCCAAGAGGAGCACTTGCTTTGTTAGTCAAGAAAAAGGATAATAATCTTAGAATGTATATTGATTGAAGGAAATATAAAAAGATTACCATAAAAAATAAAAGTAATTTGCTAAGGATCAATAATCTCTTTGACTAGTTGATGGGAGTGAAAGTTTTATCAAAAATTGTTTTAAGATCAGGATAACATCACTTGAAAGTTAAAAAAGAAGATATAACCAAAACAACTTTCACAACTCCATGTCGGCATTACAAATTCTTGATTTAACCATTTGAACTTACCAATGCCTCTATTGTATTTATGAACTTAATGAATATGATACTCAAAAACTTTTTGATCAATTTGTGGATATTTTTATTGATGATATCCTTGTATATTCTAAATCTATAGAAAAGCACACTTGACATCTTAATACTATTTTATAGACATTAAGAGATCATTAATATTTGTCAAATTTTCAAAATGTGAGTTTTGCTATCTTAAATCTCTTTCCAAGACATATATTGAGCACATAAGAAAATTTTTTGACCCTCAAAAGATAGCTACAATTATAAATTGGCCTAGACCCTCAAATGTGTCAAAGATTAGGAGATTCTTAAATTTAGAAAAATATTATAGAAAATTGTACAAGGATTCTCATAGCTAATTGTATCTTTGATAAGATTAATTCTAGAGGAAATAAAAATTAAATAGGATTTATATTGTAAAGAAAGTTTTCAAATATTAAAGAAAAAATTGACATCATCTCCAATTTTAGCCTTACTTATAAGATTGGAAGGATATTAGATTTTTAAGGATGCTTCATACCAGGGCATGGGATGTGTCCTAATATACTTTAAGAAGGTCATCACTTATACT
The DNA here is from genome assembly GCA_023846275.1 of Vanilla planifolia. Classification (NCBI taxonomy): domain Eukaryota; kingdom Viridiplantae; phylum Streptophyta; class Magnoliopsida; order Asparagales; family Orchidaceae; genus Vanilla; species Vanilla planifolia. The sequence goes on along the minus strand of CM043866.1, from coordinate 10,684,443 downwards.
TCTAAACAGCTAAAACCACATGAGAGAAACTAACTTGTCCATGACCTGGAACATGTAACAATTGTATTTGCTCTCAAAATATGGCAACTCTATCTCTCTAAGGTGAAATGTAAGGTATTTGTCAACCATTAGAGTTTAAAGTATATTTTCTCTTAGAAAGAATTAAACTTAAAGTAGAGATGGTGGCTTGTATTTATAAAAGATTATGATTTTAAAATATCTTATCGCCCTAAAAAGACAAATATTGTTATTGATGCATTAAGTAAGAAGTCTAGAGTTAATCTAATAATAGCTCAATCTAATGAGAGATAAATATCCTTTAAAATTAATATATTATAATTATAAAAAGAAATAAAATACAATATATTATTATTACACCACCTATTCATCAGGTTAGATTGACTTGAATTTATCAAGAAGGACTAATTACAATATGAAGAATGTAAAAATCTGATTCAAAAAGTTAAATAGGGGATATCTCATTTTGCACTTGATAGAGATGGTGCGCTACATTTCCAAGGTTAATTATATATTATTGAACAAAAACAATTAAGATAAACTTTATTGAAAGAAGTTCATAATTCTTTTTATTTTATTCAATTAAGAAGTAAAAAAATGTATTAAAAACTTAAATAGAGATATTGATGTCTTAGATTGAAAAGAGATATCATTGGGTTCAAAATGTCATTGTTTGCCAATAAGTAAAAGTGAAAAACAAAGTCCTAACACATTATCACAACCCTTGCCAATTCTTGAATTGAAATGGGAAAGTATCACGATGGACTTTATTGTGACTTTACCTAGATCTCCTATTGGACATGATGCTATATGGGTAGTGGTTGATTGTTTGATTGAATTCACCCATTTTTAGCAATTCAAACCATGTATTCAATAGAAAGCTTAGCTCAAATTTATATACAGGAGATGGTGAAACTTCATGGGATGCCTAAAGTTATTATCTCTAATAGGATCCAAAATTTACCTCTCACTTTTGGAGGAATGCACATAAAACTTTTGGAAACTAGATGAATTCTAGTACAATCTTTCATCCTAAAAATGATGGACAATTTGAAAAAATATTCAAGACCTTGGAGCACTTACTTTGATTATGCATACTTAACTTTGAAGTATATTAGAAAAGTAACTTACCTTTAATTGAATTCAAGTATAATAATAATAATTTTTAATCAAGAATTGGGATAGCTCTCTATAAGGCTCTATATGAAAAAAATTGTCAATCACTTTTGTATTGGTTGAAGGGCAGTAAAAACCAACAAATATGGCTGGAGTTTATTAAAAAAAAAAGTATTAAAAAGTGATGATAATTAGAGAAAGAATTAATACTACTCAAGACAAGCAAAAAAGTATTTTGATAAGAAATAAAAAAATATTTAATATCAAGAGAGTGAGCATGTCTTTGTTAATTTTAGCCTCATAAAAAGGGTGACCAATTTTGGTATGTCAAGCAAATTGAGATCCAGATATATTGGGTCTTTCCAAATAATTGAAAAGGTAAACCTAATTGCATATAAGTTGGCCTTGTCTCCACAATAAATACAAACTCGTGATATTTTTTACATATGACTTCTAAGGAACTGTCACATATCATTAAGTATGATTCAAAATGTTACCAAATCTAGTTAGATATGATGTATTTAGAGCATCCTGTTATTATATTATAGTGACAAAACAAAGTTTTAAGTAACTAAGTGATTCCTATGATCAAGATATTATTGTAAACTGAAAAAGAAGTGACTTAAGAAGTTGAGGATGTCAGAAGTTAATATCAAAAACTATTTTTTAATTTTAGGATGAAAGGTTTGTAAGGTGTAAAGTTATGATGACTCATATTTCATTGCTTTAATGTTATCACTAACCTGGATACTGCTTAAGATTTACCTAAAATAAGATATAATAATATTATGTTATATACATCTTGAAAAATATGTCTATCAAAGTACTTCTATATTTGACTATAAATACATTTTTAGAAAGAGAACATCATGATAGTCAATTGGTATGTTCATCACAATTTTGAAAATCATTTAGAGTTTTTACGAATTTTTGAAGATAAAGGTTAATTTATTTAAAATCCTAATTATTAACTTTAAATCTTATTTTCCATAGCCCAAATCCATTTTCTTCCACTCAATAGGTGCTCAACCATGCAACCTCTTCTGAGGGCTTTGGAGTCTTAGTAATTTTCTTATGTACAACTCAGAGAGTGATGATGAGGAAGGGCCAATAGTTTTTGTGACTCAAGCATTTGGAACCTCTTCTCCATGAGCAAATATGAGCAAAGATAATAAGAGAAACAAGCTATATGATGGTCTCAGTCGAGTTTGTTGCTTTAACTTAGTGTGAAGTGACCATTTGTGCTCGCTAGATTCAAAGGTCTTTGATAGTGATAATGGTGAGTCCCTTTGATGTAATTTGTAGGTTGAGTAAGATAATCATGAGGAGGGGGAGAAAATTGAAAATGATTTGATAGAACATCACCTAGTTATGCATTTACTATAGAAATTATTATTACAACCAAGAAGGAGAAATAGAAAATAGAATTTGTGGACTTATGCTATCGAAAGATAAGGGAAAAATGATCAAGTACTCTCATCATGAATTATAACAATAATAAATAGTAAACATGTGATTTTTTATTTTCATGTTGTTATTCCATGTAAAAATTTTCGTAATCATGAGGTAAGATTCGATAAGAAAATATGAGAAAATTTATTTAATCATTGTGAATATTATATAAACTTTCAAGGATGAGATTCGCATTAGTTGGTTGTGGTTCATAATAGAAATAAAAATGGGGATTGACCTAAGGTATCATGCTTTGGGCTAAATTTTATGTATAATAAATGACATCTAGTTTTAAAGTTAAAATTACAAGAAAGAAGTTCATTAAGGGCTTGATGTTAGGTTAAGGATTTTTATATGATGACCTAATTTCTTTATGTTAGCTTGACTTAACAAAGCAATAAGCGATGCTGAAACCCTTTTTTCTTATTTTGTGATGTAGGAAGCGAGGAGAAAGGGAAAATTAATGTTAAAGTAGTCCATGACAATCTAAGTAGATAAACTTAATAAAATTACAATACAAGTGGCGAATTTTTTATATAATTATTATATTAAGATTTATTAACACAAACCTTCATTTTATTTATACCTTATATATTACATGATTTGATAAAGTAGCACGACATACCACCATATGCAAGCATATTATATATGTTCATAATTAATGTTGCATAGTAAACTTATATATCAAAAATATTACATGGGATAAAATAAAATCCTTATGTTATATAATAAAGGTAGAGAAAATAAAGAAAATAAAAGAATTTAAGGTTTAAGCCTAATATCTTATGAAATTAAGTAATATTTAAAAATGTATTTCTCATATGACTTTATCCTATAGTGTCACTTACTGTGTGATTTGACAATACTGATACCACTAGCATTAGAGCTCGATGATTAAGCTTCATGTTATGTGATCAGAAGCTATCACTTGCTATGTGAAATAGAAATCATTTGTTGTGTGATCCAGATGTCATCATTTATTGTGTGATCTAACAGTTGAAATCTATAGTGATGATGTATATATATATATATATATATATATATATATTTCTTATTATGTAATCTATTAGCCACCACTTATGTGATCTGACAGTAGATATGATGAGATGCTAAGAGATATGAGATTAGGATCTCAAGAATAAGAGCCATTGGAAAAAAACCAGGGCCTTCACTACTTAAAAAAAGTTTAAATAAAAACTATGAATAATTGAGATTGAATTAGATTTGATTAACAAGTTTTTATATACGTATTTATATAAATTATTTATAAGAAAAAAGGGTATGAAAATCATTATGTTATAAAGATTAAAGTCTACAACATATTTTGTATTATATTTTGAAAACTTGTTATATTTTTATTAAGTTGTAGAGACATGATTACTTCCTATTTAGATGTTACTTATATTTTCATAGTGTTTGAGATTAGGAGTATTCTATTAAATATTTATTTTCACGCCATTTTATTTATGCTACCAATTTATTTGCTAAGTCTTTACACTGACTTTCTACTTATATTATAGAACATGACATAGGTGCATACTAAGTAAGAATATTTAAAAGTATAAGAGTAGGTATTTAGAATTAGAAACATGATATTTTGTAGATAAAGTTTGTATTATGAATTTAGAAACTTATTTATATGGAGTTTTGAGGACTCTATGATATGGTTTCTCTTTTGTGGTAATGTTGTTTTATAGTGATGATGTGTGTTTGTCATGGTGTCTATGGTTTTCTCATGATAATATGATTTTATAATGATATTGTGTTTCAGTGATGATATATTTATTTTATATAATTTTTTTTTATTGAGGTAAAGTTGATAAATCAAACTATATATATATATATATATATATGTAAAAGCTAATAGTTTCTATGGGAGATTTTGTTCATTTATTTTTTGAAATTTAAATCTCTTATGAGATAAAAATTTGAATCATTAAAGAATTTGAAAAGTAGTTAATCATCATTCTTTTCAAAGATACGTCCTTTGCATCCTCTTAATACTCTAAACTCTATTCATTCCTTAAATATGGTCAATTATGAAGGAATTAGGAGTTGATGGATATGTGGGTTGTGATAATACAAATCGTGGAGATATTATATGCATATATATATGATATATATTGATATAAAGGAATACTATGCACTATAATCAAATAAAGTTGTTACGTGTATACCTTGTAACATATAATATTAGGTGATATAAGAGCATCCTTTTATTTGATGGCATAGATATGAGGTTATCATGTGATACTATAGAAGCATACCCTTAGTTGATATCATATGCATCCTAAGATGCAAGTCTAGCTCTATTGCCATAGAACCCTTGATAGTTTTCATCCACCATTAGCTTATTAACTTGCCTTTTCTCATTCCCAAAAGGCTTTATAAAAATCCTACCAAGATATTTCCAATCTTTTACAACATTTTTCATCACAATGGCTATTAAGGAGACTCTTTTATTTACAAAATAAAGCAAGCTATCAAATAGTATTTCAATACTATCAAATAAATCCTCAACCTTTATAGAATCTATTATATCTACAAATTAAGGTGGATGCAACTTAAGAGATTGCTCAACTTACTTATCTATGTGGTTTCCTTGCTCAAATTTTCTTATAGTTAGAGCTATTGTCCTCTTTGATAATACAAATTCAATTAATTCATCCAATAAGTGTTTTTTTCCACTCTAGTCAATTGAGGGGCACTATCTTCATTATTAATACTAAAAGTGTCATCACTAGGATTTGTATCTTCTGATTCCATCCTAAATCATAAAAGTGGAATTCTTTAGTACAAAATGCTTTATCACAAAACCTTACACATTTATAATTGAAATACTCAAACAACATATTGTAAATATCATAACCATGAGTAATAACATGTAGTTGGATATTTTTAATTTGCTAGTATTTTAACTACTCAAGCATCAATCCTTAAGACTTTAATTGCATTGATACCACAAAAGTGATAACCCTAATTTCTTCCTTTTTAGCAACAAACTAATATTTTTTAGTTTATATTATTTTATTCTCTTAAAACTATTATTTTCTCCAAAATCTTATATTTAAAATGAATAAAACCTCTCTTAGATTTTGTGTATTTTTTTCATTATATAATAACATATTTTTGACATATATATAGCATCTAAGAAGTTTATTTCAACAACTATCAACTATAAATAGCTATAAACCCTTGCTACAACTTGTGTCCATAGCCACAATTTGTTGTAGCAATGATTTTTCATAATAATATTCAAAAACCTTAAACATAACATTCTATAGTTTCTCAAATATAAGGCTACATAACCTTTTATCTCAATTTTTAACATTTTTAAGCTTATTCAATAGTTATGCTTAATGTTTTCCATCTTGACATTTTGCTTCCATTATGCATGAATGTTAATGCCAAAAATAGGCTAAGCAAAGCATCCAAGGCTTAATAGATGAAATATAATAATAACTATGTACCTGTAACACAATTTAGACTATTATAAGAAGGGTTATCATTTATTAAAATAGTAGGTAATAAATGAAACAATAAATAGTGTATATCTCAAATAAAATCCCATGTTGAACTGAAATGTCTCATATGTAAATAAATAGCATGCATATACAATTTAGAATCATTTTTATTTCTTTCTTTTAATATAGCCTTATTTAATAATACATATTTTCACATGACTAAGTAAACCTTACTATGGTCATGCTAGTATTCCTATTCTTTTTTGGGATAATTAGTCAATATATTTATTTTAATTTATTTAATTATAATAACAAATCTTATTATTATTCATTATCTTAAGTTTTAATGCATACCTATGTTCTTTTTTTTTAAATGTTCTACTTGAATGTATCCTTTGTGATAGGTCAATGATGTAGCCCAATGGCCATTAACCTTGATCTCAACTATAGATCTTAGTCATGTGATACCCATTAATCATTGGCTAATCTTACTATGGTTGTATTAATTATGTAATACATTGGCCATTGGAGAAAAAAACCATATTTTTCAACTTAATTAGTTTTACTATTTACAAATTCCATTGAAATTTGATAGACATAATAATAGAATTCTCTTAGCTCATGCATACCATGATTATATAATTTACTAAGCAATTTATAACATCAAATTTAATGAATATAATATCACTTTAACAATAATTATTACTTGCATCACAAATAGAAACATGCAACTCATATCAATGGAGATATTCCATATATATATATATATATATATATATATATATATATATATATATATATATATATATATATATATATATATATATATATATATATATATATATATATATATATATATATATATATATATATATACACACACACACACACACACACACACAAATACATTTGTGTGTGTGTGTGTGTGTGTGTATGTGTGACATTTATAAGCTTATGTATAGTAAAGTTCTTAATTTATACATGACTCTATAAGTTTCTCATTACAACAATCATCTCAGTCATTGCATAAGGTTCACTTTTTTACTTGTCCTAACATCTGGCATGGAATATCATACATATGCATAATATTCATGTTAAACTCTCATACCTCAAAATTTTCTCGTTCCTCATGTCTAACCTTATTGCCTTCCATATTTCTTACTTCTTAATTTTAGTATGTCATGAAACCACATGTCTTAATTCAACATAAAAATTATGCAATTATAATTTATCAAGATTTTTTAATTTCTTTGTTACACAACCCACCTTCAATTGATAAATTTTCCTTCGCTTTTTGTCTTTCCATTTCTTCATTCTCTTTCTCTTCACTTTGCCTTATTTTTTAAACCTTGGCATTGCAAATCTTTAACAATCCCCTGGGAATCTTTCTAATAGCTAAATATAAGTTTAATTAAGGCTATATACATTTTATGTTTACCACAAATTAGAAGGATTCATAGTTCAATCATGAGAAATAACGAAATCTCTATTTTCTCAATTTGTTGGACTTATCAAAACTTCCCACTGGCAAAGTTTGATCCTCCTCCTTGATTTCTTGGGGTTTCAATGATGAGTGAACCTTCATCACCCATGAATGACACTATGTAAATTTTGGCTAGTCGCAAATGGGAATAACCTAGGATTGCATTCGGCATAGGGTCATGAGGGGGAGGAATTACTCTATTCTTTGCAAAAATAAAAATAACTAATATGTATGTATATATATATATATAATATTTAGTATTTATACGTATTAACTTTAATAATCAGTAAAATGTCCAAATGAACTTTGATTGAGAAGGAAAAATATCGCTAAACTTGTCTTGACAAATTTTATCTAATACTATATTCATTTTTATATTTTGAAGAAATTTTTTAGAGTTTTTGCATGTTTTATGAGACAATTCAAATCATTCCAATTTTGAAGATGTGAGGACATTACATCTCATTTATATTATTCAAAATTCTAGCATCTCTTCCTTGATTAAGTATATTTATAGATTTCATTCATTCAAAGAATCTAGAAAACTTTCAAAGATTATCATGCATCAATTATTCTTCAAGTTGATGAAGTATGTAATTTATGAAGTACTAGTTCCAATGCCTAAGAATGATGAAGCTTCTTTCTAATTTAATGCAAATTTGTAAGGATAAGCTTTTTGTGATAACAAAGGATTCTTTCTTTTTTACATTGATGTTGAGTAAGGACTCTCTTCCATTTTTGTCACCCTTTGATTCCTTTTATTCTTATGGACACTCTCTAGAATAGTATCCAAATTTTCCATAGGCAATCCTTTCTTTCAGCATTTCTTTTGGTGAAAACTTCCATAAATATGACAAGGAAAAGCATTTTCAGATTTGTTCTTTAAATATCGAGTGTTTATCTTTGTAACTTTGTTTCTCTCATGTGTAGAAAAATCCTCCTTTCTCTCATGTGAAAACTTTGTTTCTCTCATGTTTATCTTTGTAACTTTGTTAGCTTCATCTAAGTCATTAGCTAAGTCTCACTTTTGAGATTGAAAGTACTCATCCAAAGGTAAGTTGTCACTATACAATATGTATTTTTACAAGAGGTCAAGGTCATAAGAGAATTTCATACACTATGATCATAAATTACAAATACTTGTATAATAAAAATTTTCTTAGATTAACTTGATTAAAAAATAAATAGTGCTTATACAATATACAATATTGTATTTGCATAATAATGACAACAATATATAAAATGTGATGTATTAGTTTAAATTTAAATCATTTTCATATGTCCTCAAAATTTTCTTAGCAACTGAGCATACTAATACAATATTACTATCATTATAATACAATTATGAAGAATATAAAAATATATATAATCTAATAGCTTTAACACAAGCTTAGTGAGCAGATTATCCTAATACTATTAAAAATTTCTTAACAACTAAATATGATAAACTATTATACGAAGCCTACCTCGAGAAAATAAATGACATACTCATAAGAAAAAATCTTAATACTCATATGACACCAGCACTAATTCTACTCTTAGAGATCGAACAACGCACCCATATGGGGTCGATACCTTGTATGATCGAATTCATGGTCTTAAGAGATTATTGAGATAGTAGTTGCAATTGTATGATGAATACATCATCCTTTATGATAACATGACCACTTTAGACTACAATTGAGATTTTAAGCCAAAATGTAGATTATTTGGTATAATATAGGACATTATATTATATGATGAATAGGTAGAAAACATCAAGGCATAATTAAACATTTTTAAGTTTCTCAATTAGATTTTCCTAACTAGAGACTTGAGTTGAAATTATTACAACTTATAAAAATATTAATAGGCCCTAATATAGTTCTAGTAAACTTAATAACTCAAGATAAGATTTAATAAGAGAATATAAGAGTTTAAATATGTAAGATAATCTTAATTATACAATATCAAATCAAGTGATAGATTTAACAATTATAACTGAAACTAAGTATAGATGATGAGCACTAGATAAGTATGCACTCCATCAAGAACTAGAATAATGGTTCTATGAAACACTTGATCAAACTTTTCAAATAATTAATTCTTATTTATTCTTGAGAAACATGATTTAAAACACTTATAAAAATATTAATAAAACTAATATAATAATTTTATTATCATCAAACAAGTAAAACAAAGATAGGGTATAATAGTTTCATCATTAGTGGACACAAACATAATATCCAATTTCATTTTGTATGCAAAGTGCAACACTCCTTTCCTCCAACGTTCTCTTTGATGCAACTTGTCACATACCTAGTATTAAGAACCTTTTCCATTTCCATTTACAATAGGTTGGGATCTCGTGAAACATTCTAGTTATAGTTTTAAACAATATAGAGTGTCATTGAACCATATTTTTTTAAGAAAGAAATAAAATTTAAAGTGTCTCTTTTCTTTGTTATAATAAAGTCCTTTAATTTCAAACTCAAATAAAATTTTACTATAAAGAAAAAAAATTACATGTTAAATTTTAATTACAATGAAATAAATAAAACATAAAAGAAATCCTTATTTATAGCCTAAAATTAAAAGTTTTATAAACCACAACTCTTATTTTATTAAAAAGTCCCTTTTTATTTAAATTATATTTCTATAATAAGGCTGGTACTTTTAAAATTCAAAACTTATCAACCTATGTTGTAAAGTTATCAGCATTAATTTTTTATTTGAACCTTAAGATAAATTTTCATATAAAATTTCAACAAAGATAAACCATAGTTCTCAATATCAAATTTATCAAATTAACTTTAACATGATTTTACATTTTTAGCAAGTAAAATCATACAAGAATCATGATAAGTAATATGCTAGTACAATGGTAAATCTTAGCCTAGTACATTAGATCTAGAGTAATTTTAAAAAATTTGTCTTGTGTTAGGTCATTACTCAAATCATCATTTTTTTCTCATGAAGTGGATCAATACAAATTAAAATATTTTAAACTAAAAATAAGTTCAATCAATCATTATAATCTTAGAAAATTATATTATATAATATATTACAAAGTAATACAAATTTAAGTCATTGGACTCTCTAACATACAAGTGAATAAAATAAAGGATAGTTTGTATTATAAAAAACGTGTAATGGCAATATAATATAGTTTAATAAAGAAAATGCCATATTTCATTATTTTAATTTATTTTTGTTTATCACTTAATCATTTATGAAATTCTTTTTAAATAATTATTGATTTTAATCATCAATATATAATTTCATAGGCTAGTCTTCTTAATAATTTTCATCTTTATGGTTCAAAACTTATGACTATACTCAACTAGGTCTATATCAGTGAGTTAAAATAACAAAACTAGTTATCTCTTTTATGATATACTTTCGTTTTGGCTATATCTAGGCTTTACTCATAAGGATGACACTTTTCAAGTTTAAATTATATAATCTATTTTCTTTAGATGATTTAAACTATACCATTTTTAAAATCATATTTGAAACTAAGTACTTAATATTCTACGTTAATAAATATTTTTAAATGATATGATTTTTTTTAATTTTTTAAAATAACCTAATATCTATGCCCATTTGCATGCTTATAGGTATAACAATTTTTAAGAAATGTTTGCATCATATCCTTGACTAAAAGACATAATATCATATTAAGTACGAGTGGTACATAAACTAAATCCATGAGTGTATAAGAATTTTCAATACAATCATATTAATTCTCCATAATTACGTGTAGGGCAAACATAGAATACATGAAGCATTAACAATTATGCCAATTTTTACATAATTTATATCATTTTTAAAACAAGACTTATATTAAAAATTATGTAATCATCAACCAAATACACTAAGTACATAGATCACCTCCTTTTCATATTGAATAGTGCTCTCACCAATACATAATTGATTCTTAATTGTGCCTTATCTTAAATTCTTCCAAATTTCAAATATTACCAAATTTCTATTTTCCCCTTTAATTCATGTGTTCCTCTCCTTAGATTGATAAATTTTTATAATTTGATTGTTTTTTCTTCAAAAACTATTATAAATTAAATATTAATATTTTTCTTATAAGTTAGACCCTCTTTGTTATATGATCAATTCAAGTTCAAATTTAAAAAATTTATACAACTAGTTTTGTGATAATTCTAACTTCACAAAAATTCTCTTCTCTCATTTTAGTTTTATAAAAAAAGTTGCTAAATTAATTAAATCTAGAAATTTGATAGTAATTATTAAATGTGTAAATATATAAATTTTTTTATCTCTAAAATGTTAGTTCAAAATGTTCTTCCTATTTATGAAAATCAATCAACTCTATAGTTATTATAAAAAAATTTAGAAAACTTTACTTAACAATTGCTTAGAAAATTATATTTAATGACTGTAATTATCAGAACATGTAGATACATCTCTATCAAGAAAGTTATGTTTAATGATTATGTAATGCTCAACTTAACTTCTATTTATTGAGCCAACTGAATGGCTTTATAAAATTGTAGTAATGATTGAAAACACCAAATGACATCCATACTTGATCAACTAAACAAAGTCGTATGCATGTTTTTCATTTATCAAAACATGTAGATGAATGTCTATGAGATGGATGTCAACAAAAATGCTAAATTATCCATAATCTTGCATCTCTTTTTATGGTTGATGAGGTGGGAAATGAAAAAAGAGACGTTTCAATAAGAAGACATGAAATAAGAGAATATTAAGTTGGAAGCTTTATGTGGATCTTCGTGTGTATGAATAGATTCTTATAGATAGAGCAATCTTAGTTGATAGATTAATTTTTTAAGAATAAAATTATGGATGCCTTATGCATGGGTGTAACATGTCAAACATAATTGATATAGACTATGTAACAAGGTGAGAGAAGTGTGCTCATGACAAGGAAGTATAGAGTACAACAAACATGTGGGGCAGTGCATTTAAGTTGTGAATAGTTCTGAGAAAATAAGAAATATTTTGAGAGATGTTCAGCTTACAAAAAAATGCAATATGATAAAATCACAAACTTATAAAAAAATTGATATAAGAGAATTTATAACTTAAATTTTTAAATCATGTTTAGCTTGAGCAATCACAACCTGTTAACAAATCGTACTCAAATATAGATGTTTGAAGGATGAAGTTTGAATGATATAAAAAAAAGACTATAATTGCATTATAAACAAGTAAAAAGTTTTAACTTGATAAATCATAGTCTTTTTCATTTGTTTCCTTTATGTTATCATGCATATTGTCATTTTAAGAGTGAAAATTGATTAGTTTATAAATTTCTTATGCTCTTATCAAAAATACTTCCTATTTGGTTATGCTTTTTTCAAAGTTTTGAATTTTCATAAAAGAAGCCCGTGTCTGTCATTCTCTTTTGTTCTATTTTTTTATTTTATACGTTGTCTATGTCTACAAGTGCATAACAATTTACTATATTGTCTTTCATTGTCTCTTGAGTTATAAATTATACAGTTATAAGTTATTGATTACGAGAGACTTATCATTATGTTTTTTCTATGATAATATACATTTCAATTAAGGAAACATACGAATGAGTAATAGATCTTATTTTCAAGATTTAAGAGTTGCAAAATTAATACAAGATTCATCCAAGCAATCCAAAAAAACATTTATCTAAATCATGCTATGGAATCTTCACAAGTTGCTTGAGCCTCTTATTTTTTATTTTTTATTTTTTTATTTTTTGATGTGACAAATTCATTCACCAGGCCAGTTTGAAGACGCATCAGAATTCAGAGAGACCTCGTCTGTTCGTTTATGAAATAGGACCCGCATTCAGCTACGGTCGGATCTCTCCAAAGAAAAGTAGCCTATCATTGCTTTGAAAGAGAAGGTTTGTGGGCAAGTTCAAAGCCACCAACCTTTCCGTATTCCAGAGTGGAGGTGCCAAGACCAAGTTGATTCAATGAATCACTTCTTTCTGAAAGCCAACTATTCAGATGCAAGAGAAGACAGAAGCCAGGGGACAGAGATAATAGACAGCTACAAATAAGGATAAGGTTAATATCTATAACTTTCTTAAAAATTTATTATACGTCAAAAGGCCATTGTGAATAAAACGAGATTACCTGGAGAATTTAACTTTTTTTTTTTAATTTTTTAAAAAAATTATTTAGAATATCTTCAGATGAGATTTGAAAAGGAGGGTGATTTTGTTTTAACACATGTATAAATTATTCAAAAATGTTTTCATATATTTTTTTAAAAAAAAAAATAGTAAAAAAGTCAATTTAACATCGACTGTTGAACTGCTGTTGCTAAACTCATTTCATTCGGTTCCGGTTTGGACTGAAACTACTGGGCCAGAATAAGTCTATGCAATAGCTCATGTTTTTGGGAGTTCTAAGAAGAGATCTGATTTTAACTAATTTTACTGATGCTATTAAATCACTTTTAAATAGTAATAAACAACCAATTTTCTGTTGGAATTCACTGGTTGGGAAACAATATACAACGGATGAAATTAATCAAGTGAGAAAAATTAACCAAAACACATGCAAAATAAATAAAAACAAGCAAGAAAACACAAAGAAAGTAGGTTAAACCCCAAAATAAAAGTCACCAATTATCAATTGTTTCTTTATCATCAAATTAGGTTTCTTCTCAAGGCATTGAAATATCTACTAATAAAAAAGCAACAACAAAAGTATTTGCCCCTATTACTAAACTTATTAAAATGTTTGATTGCATTTTTATATCATTCAATTAATGTTTTTATTACTGAAATGCACTTTTATTGTTATCTCATTGAATCATAATCAAATTATTCAACTAATGCCTATCCTGCAAAGTCTCATCTATTGTTTTTATCTAATTTTCTAGTCAACTAGATCAATCAGTTTAATAAATAATAATGTTATCATCTTATTTATCAATCAAATGATCCAACATAGCTTAATCAAACAAATCGATCTACTTACAAAATGATTTGCTTGGCGTAAAGAATCATTTAGAATTGATAATCAAGAATATTGTATTGCTAAAATCCTTGCATCTACCCTTCCCTACAATACGATTTCCAACTTTTGGAATATTATATCTCTTAAAGAAATCAATATGGTGCTTGTTGAGACAATGTACTCCTAAATTTTTAATAGCAACCACCATCATAAGATTATTTTGGAATTTATGGTACCCATGAATTTGATCAGTGTTTAAGTTGCATCATTTATCAATTTCTTATGTAGCGACACATGAGCTATATATATTATGTCATTGAGTAAAAGACAAGATTCCTCTTCAATTATATAACAGTTCAATTATCACTAAATGAAATATAATCGTTTATTCTTTATTAGTTACCTTCAAAAAAAACTTCTTTTTAAGATTATCTATGATGATGTAGTTCTTAGATTATCATTGTTGTTTATTAAGAACTTTATAGACGACATCAAGGCAACCAATAAGCCCTTACTTTTTTTAGTCTTATAGTATTTTTCAATTATTTTTAGATATTCTAATGCTATATCTATATGTATCAGTTATATTTATATTTATATTTATACTACCTGGCATATACATAGACGTTGGTGGAACTATTTGTATATAATGGGATTGTCATAATTGCTTACAATAGCTTGATCATTTTTAATGTTTCATAGTTTAGTGATCATCCAAGGTGATGGAATTTGTTATCCAAAGATGTTTTGAGTTTAGAGAGAGGACTTTATAGCTTTCTAAACCTCATTCTAATCTTTGGAAATAATTCCTAGATCTTCTAGTTTGTATTGTCATTTTTAGTGAATGCCTATATTATAATAATGTTGGATAGTTATCATGACATTTGTTAGTAGTTTGTATTGGTGCTCAATTTTCTATAATGCATTTTATTATCTAAAATTTTGTAAGAGCATTATGGCATTATATATATATATATATATATATATATATATATGTGTGTGTGTGTGTGTGTGTCTATATATATATATATATATATGTGTGTGTGTGTGTGTGTGTGTGTGTGTGTGTGTCTATATATATATATATATACATATATATATATATAGTTCTTAAATGGACAAGATGACTATTGATCTTTTATACACATTTTGAGAACCATTTAGGATAAACTGAGGTCAAAACACCATTTTTGGATTACGTAATGTTTTTCTTTGATAACCTTGGCTAGTCACATGGAACCAAGTAATGTTTGATTTTTATGGCCAATGCCAAATTTATGATTAGGTCAAAAAAATTATCTCAAATTTTCATTAAAATGTA
Organism: Vanilla planifolia; assembly: GCA_023846275.1. Classification (NCBI taxonomy): domain Eukaryota; kingdom Viridiplantae; phylum Streptophyta; class Magnoliopsida; order Asparagales; family Orchidaceae; genus Vanilla; species Vanilla planifolia. The sequence goes on along the minus strand of CM043866.1, from coordinate 10,668,654 downwards.
TTGGGTAATTCTTACTGAACTACATATTTTCATTTTGATATGAACATTGGATGACAATTTTTAAACTTCTATAAACTCCATTAGATTTAATCCGTTAATGACTTATATGTTCTTAGCTCATATCATTATTACTTAATTTATTCTAAATTATGACAACAAACTCCTTTAGCATTATTCTACTCATCAACATTCATAGTTACATTGTTCATTTTATTTCTTTAGTTAAACATCTATGGCATTACACTTCACTCATCTCTTAATTTAGTTCATTATTTTTACTTCCAATTCAAACATAAGTTTTGGCACACTATTTAGCTTAGCTAGATATTTTAGTTTGTCAACTTCTTAAACATTTCAAAAATTTAGCATCAACATAGAATCACGATTAAATCAGTCACTCACTTCATTCAACCATTAGTTGTTGAATTGATCAATTACTTTTGAAGTGTTTAACGTGAAATGTAGTTCAGTAATAGGGGATGAATTGTTAGAATTTTAATTTTTTGAAAATATTTTAATTTTTATTTTAATAATAAAGCTTTGAGAAATTATGAGAAAATAAGATAAAAAAAATTTAAATATGCACACAAATAATTTGTTGGTGCATCAACTTAAAATTAAACCTATATCTACCCCTAAAAAAAATTAGGCAAGAAAAAAAACTATATAAACTTTTTGTTAAATGATGGGTAAGCTAAATCTTTACAACAAGAAAATAAAAATAAGATACGATAGTCTTTCAACAAAATAGAATTGACAAAAAGAAGAAAAAAATGATGATAAAAATCTATATAAATAAATTCTTATGCTTGACAAAATACTCAATAATGTACAATTATTTTAATTTAATCAGCTAGAAAAAAAAAAGAAAATAAAAGCTTAGTTAATTAGAAGATGAATAAAAAAATTTAGAGTTCATTGAAAAAATTTAAAGACTTAGCAATGGCTATGAATTGCTTTAAGGTCGTAACTTGAGAATTCTTCTTCAAAATTTTATAAAAGTTTTCACTACCTCATTTTTGCTAAAAAATTCACCTATTTATGGACTTATTTTAATAGCTTAAAGCACTTATTAAATAACCAATTTAGTCATTACAATTTCTTAAGCAATCATGATTTTTAATTAGAAAATTAATATTTTAAAAAAATTTCTAATGACTCAAAATAATGGCTAAAATAGTTGTTGCACATGAGCCATTTGATTAGAACACTCAGGTATCATTCAATCATGAAAACTGTATAATCAGATGGATGAGATTTACTTGGTACTACTTATAAATTAGATTTGATCAAAACCTTTAGATTGGAATCATGATCAAACGACTAGATTAAAATCTTACACGCATAATAAACATGGACCATGCAATCGATAAATGGCACAATTAGATGGCCATTATTACTCCAACAATTCAAAAACATACGTGTGAAAGCAAGATGGAGTTTTAGTCTCACATGGTGACGCATAACCTAAAAATGTTGCTTTTATAAGTTTGCATCGCTTAAGGTAGTTTATTGTGGGTTGGCTGACCCCTGGTTTGCTCGAGAAGTCATGACCTGTGCGACCAGTTACATATTATAAATAATTTATTGAATCATATCTGAAGCAATTCGATGTTTAAGAAAGTTTATTCAACACTTTTATCAACCTGAATTAGTTCAGGATACATTCCCTGAACTGAAGCGATTTACTATTGTGAACCCGCTCACAGCAACAAACCAGTTTAAGCATAATTGCCCTTTAACGAACAGTTTTTTTATTTTTTATTATTAAAATTTAATTTAATTAATTAATATTATTATAACATATTTTTTTTGTAATAGATTTATTAAGATTTTCAAAGATATATCAAGTAATATAGATAAAAAATATTAAAAACTTAAATACTTTTTAAGATAATTTATTTTTAATTTAATTTATATATTTTATAATAAATATTTTAATCAAGCTTAATATTCTAGTCAAAATAAAAGTAATATGAAAAAGAATTAGTGATTTGTCACTACAATCAAGTTGATTTTATGAGATTTTATTTTTAATCATCTTCTTTAAATTCTATAATGAATGTAAAAGTTTACTAAATCAATTATTTAGAATCTAAAAATTTACTAAATCAAATTTATTAAAAATACTTATGATTTGTTACTATTAAATAAAATATCACGACTAAAAATTAATATCACAACATAACATTCTTACAAATGCAATGACTTGTATCAATTATTTGATATGTTTTTGAACTATTTTAGATGTGTAAGATCATAGATTTTAGGTCAAAATTAGTTTGATAGAGATATGAGTTGAACTAGATAATTCTATTCTCATTTTTCATCTAATCAGATTTGATTAGTCATTCTTTATATATATATATATATATATATATATATATATATATATATATATATATATATATATATATATATATATATATATATATATATATATTATCTTATTAGAATATTTTTATTATATATCTTCATTCTGTATAATCTGTTTTGAATTTTAACTTATATAGAGGGCCATTCTTCTTCAATATTACTTAATTTTTATTTTTGCCAAGTTCTATTTTCTTATAATATTTTCTTTAGTTTTTATATGAAATTGATTTGTCTCTATAGCAAACACTTTAAAAAACCTGTGTTTGGTAAAAAAAAAAAAAGTGTATGACAGCAGCTTTTAGCTTTAACTTTTTCTAAAAAAAGCTATAAAAATTTGCAGAACCTACTTTTTAAAAGATAATAGCAAACATGCTGTTATAAAAATATAGTGGTTATTGTTAAAACAATGTCGAAGAACCGTTTTCAAAAGCAAAAACAAAGAGTTAAATATGTTACCCGACTTCGGGAAAGCAACCGGGATGATACACTAAAAAAGCACTTTGAAAAGGGTAATTTCCTTTGTCAGCTTGAAAAAATAATTTTAAAAATAGACATTTTCAATTATTTTTTAGTTCAGGTTACATATTTTTAACATAGTAACCTCATGCCATCAAATTACGCTTAGGCACACTAAAGTCATTTTTGTGACTATCTATGCTAAAACCTTGTAGAGGCAAGAGTTTTACACAATAGTTGCCTTGATGTTATCTATCAAACACTCATTTTTGAAAGGCTAATGAAGGAAAGATGATCTTTATAATAAGCTAGTTTTGATGTGATTTGCTAGACAATAGCTTTGATTTTTTTGTCGTTATTATTGTATAAGCTTAAGATTGCTCGTTTTGAGCTTGTTTTGTTTCTGTTGTTTAAATTGTTTGTATATTAGCATTATTTTGTTATATGCTCATTGGATATGATATTAAACATCTAATATATCATTCATGCAAGAATTATTTGTCTATAGTTTGTTCATATACATCATGCAAAGAAATGCATTGTAGATAACCTATATTGACTAATTTATTTTTAAAAATTGCTAATTGAAATTTGCAAATGATTCTTTAATGTAGAATATGTGATGTAGGTCAAAATATTTAGTTTTTTTAAATACATATACGTTATACATTTTAAAAATTAAATTTATTTAGACGATTTTTTTCACTTGAATTTTTATTTAAATTTAATTTTAAATTTATCATATTAATTAATTTGTTTTTTTAAATTCTATGATTATTTGGATTATAATTAGTATGAAATTATTAACTTTTGAATTTAAATAGCTTTGTTTTTTATTATAAATAATAAATTTTTGAGAAATAAAATTAATAATTTGAAATTAGTTTTTTAATAGTATTATGTATGCTTTATTGAACCCTTAATCCATGTATTGTTAATTTATAAAAATAAAATTATTGTATTATTTTATTTGATTTTTTAAAGTATTATGTATTTTAAATAAATAAATGAACTCAATTGAAGAAGTCTAATATTGACTCAAAGGATTTATTGGTGATATTCGATGAAAATGTAACTGACACTAAATGTAAAGTTTGAACAATCAAGAAAAAGATATTTGTGGAATCTGTTTATCTAAAGGCTTTAATAATTAGGTTATTTATGAATGTTGTATAATACAGTCTTTAATTGAACAAATATGATCAATACAAAAAAATGTGATAATAATTAGTTTGATAAAATTTTAAGAAATTTTATTATAATAATTGGAGATTATTTAAAGCTGTTAGAGAGCATGGCAATATTTATATAAAAGGGTCCAAACATAAAAAATATATTAAAGATCCATTGCACATATTTAAGAAGAAAATCTATTTAAAAATCATATCCAACCAAAGAAGAAAATCAAGGCTACATCACTAAAGACTTTCTCATTGTTCACAGCCTTCCTTCATGTTCATATTTACATTGAGTTAAGTTGCATATCATTCTCAAGTTATTTTTATAACTTTTTTCTAATGAAAGTATTAAGCTAAATTGCATATTTTTTTATACTTCTTTAATTTTGATTAGTGTATCTCTTGATTAAATTATATTATATTATAAGACTTTATAATTGAACACTTTACTTTTGATTATTTTCCCTATTATTAAGGCTTTATATTAGATTTTGCATTGGTGTTTTAACATTATCATTGGGACCTTTGGCTTAATAATTTGTAGTGGCCTTTGGCTTATTATTATAGGCTCATTTAGGTTGGTTTTTTTAAGATCTTTTGGCCCACAACTTGTATGGTCTCTTAGAGTAAAGTTTTGCTTACCTTAGTAAAAGGTATTTTAGTATTTTTATCTAATCTTTTAGTCAATGGTGAATGTAGATCCAATGTTATATTGAAATACTTAAAAATCCATTATGTCTTTACTTTATCACTCCCCATAAAAGGCCTTTAAAAATAAATAAGTTTCTCTATAATAAATTGACTAGAACAATTCAAATTTATAAAAGGCTTTTATAACAATACTAAAGATTAATTGAACTTGCAATTTATAAAATTTACTCCTTATGTGGGCATTACATTCACCAATTCTGAATAGTGTTATTAAAACATGCTTGCATCTAGTGATTAATCATTATAGAAAAGATTCTCATGATGTTTAACACAATGGCTGATGAATATGCATCTTTGGGAGATAGGACCTTTCTCATTGTTCTCTTTTATATTAAGAAATATTTTATTTATTTTAGAAAAATAGAATACATGTTTTTATTAAGTTAGTTGATATTTAATTATGAGATATTATTAAAAATGGTTTTGAATATCCTTTTACAAATATTGATAATAAGTTATTTAAGAAGCCATTAAGTGAACTCACCCACAAGAACAACATCGAGTTCAAATTAACTTTTGTGTTTTAACATCATTTATTGTGGTCTATCAACCATAAATTTTTAGCAAATTTTGCATCTAGATATTGGTCAATATTTTTATTATGGGTCGCATAATATTTATAAAAACAAGAAAAATGATTACACCTCCAACCAAACTTATAGGTTCATGACTTTTGGACAAAAGGGAATAATCCAAAGCAAAGAAACAAGTAATGGTAGAGCCACATTACCATCAATGCAGGGAGAAGAGACATTTTTGCCTTAATTATCTAAAATTAATAAAGAAAGAAATAAAAAGAAGACTCTCAAGAATAAAGAGACAAGCAAGATAACCAGGTTGAGTGATTTAGATCCATCTTCAAACAATGAGGAGAATAAATAAGAAGAGGTGATGTGACTCACGACACACCATAATTCATCCAAAAGTGAAGATGATGAGGTAAGAAAACTCTCTTATGATGAATTAGAAAATAATTTGATTGAATTGATTAACACTTTTAAATTACTTTTTATGAAATACAAAAGTTTGAAAAAGGAATACAAAGAATACCTTTGGTTTTTTGAAGAATTGAATGAGAGAATGAAAAATACTTGCATCAGTTGAACACAACTAGAGATGAGCTAGCCTAAACCATGTGTGAGAATGCTAACAATTTTTTTATCAATTTAGAAAGTTATGTTCAAATTATACTTCATCATGTCATATGCATAAACATGTTATATCTAAAAATTCTAAATTTATGCATATTGAAATATCATTTACATCATCTCTTACTTAGAATTATTATTTAGAGAAAGTCATATACCTAAAGATTGCAAGATAAGTTTAACTCTAGGTATCCCACTTATGAGTGAGCTTAAAAAAATCATAAAATACCTAGAAGAGTACATTAACTTGAATGTAGATTGGTCAAACCCAAATCTATTGGGGTTCTAACTAAAGTTTAAATTCTTATTCTTGCACTCGTACTTGCTTTAATTCAATTAGAAAAGTGAAATCTATTATGAAGCATGTTGATTTTTCTTAATTGTTATGCTTGTTTGTGTTTATTTATTTTAAACTGATATGCATAAATGTAAGGGAGAAAAAAATTGAACCTCTAGCAATTCTTTTTTAGAATTCAACAAGTGCATATATTACTTTGAACCTTCGGTATTTTATTGTTAAATCTTTAACATGTGATTGTTATAGATTTGCACCTCTTGTTTTTTAATTTCTTATGTATTTAATGTTGTATTATTGAACTCAAGCTATGGTCCTTTATTTGATGATAATAAATCTTAAGTATTTCTAATGGTTTTTTTAAATAAATTTTTAGATTTTAGATAGCTGATGCTTATAATCATGAGAGAACTAAAATAAGAAGATAAGCAAATATCAAATCTCATGAAGATCATCTTGGTTGGAGTGACAAACCACCAAGGGATATATTTTAAATTTAATTTTAGGTATTTTAATTTTACTCTAATTAGAATGTTAAGCTTGATTAAAATATTTATTATAAGATAAGTAAATTAAATTAAAATTAATTATTTTAAAAAATATTTAGGTTTCTAATTTTTTTTATCTATCTTATTTTGATCATATATTTGAAAATATTATTTAACATGTTACAAAAAATATTATAGCAATATTAATTAATTAGTAAAAATTCTAATAATAAAATAACAAACCTTACCAATTCGATAGAGAGCAATTATGTCTGAACCATAAGGTGTAGTAAATGGATCACATCCATATATCAATCCCATACCCAAATTAAAATGTATCTGATCAGGTTATCGCTTCCTCATTTGTAAATCATCTATATTTTAATTATAGAGTATTTCTAATAGCATAAGTGATTACTTCCTAAGAGAATCAAAAGATAACCATCCTAAAAATGAAATTAACCTTAAAGTGCCCAAAAGATCTTATAAGAAGAAAACAAAAGCCAAAATACCACATATAAGGCTAACATAAAACATTTTTCTACGTAGCTAACTTTTAAATTATGGGAGTAACCAGAGCCATTCGATCACATAATTTTAATATCAAACAATCTTGATCTCCTTCATTTTTTATAAAGCCTGAATATATCCTTTGTTCGATCACACCATTTTGCAATTGCAAGGTCTATTCTTATTTCGCACGAAAGATCTAAATTCAATCATTTGAACACCATTTAGATATAATAGTTCTAATCAAATCTAATTTTTAAATAGTAAGAATCGAATCTCATATGTTCGATCACGCAGTTTTCACAATTGAATGATCCCAGATCATTTTGATTGAGTGCATAGCTCTTGTGTAATGACTCTTTTAGTCGTTATTCCAAGCCATTGGAATTTTTATTTAAATAATTTCTTTTAATTAAAATATATGAATGTGACTGAAAGAGTAACGACTATTTTGTGAGTTTAATAAGTATTTTAGCCATTAGAAAATATGTATAAATAAAAGAATTTTTAGCAAAATTAATTGATAAAGTTTTATACAATTTGTATCATTTAGTTATCAAACTCCTTAAATTCATTTTTTCTCAAAAAAACTAAGTAATTGATTTTTTATATTCATAATTAACTTAATTAAAATATTTATGTCTCGTTAATTATTTCATTAAGTATAGGATTTTGTTTGTGATAATTTCAATTTTATGTCATCGATTGTTTTTTCTCCATTGTTAACTTATTTCAATGTAAAGCCGCAGTAACCTTGCCCATTTATTTCGTTGTTATGAGAGTTTAGTCTACGTGTATTTTATCAAAAGACTTATATTGAGTATTTTGTTTATGCCTAATTTTTGTTGGTGGTAAATAGAGGTTTGTTTTAAGTCGAGTCACCTAAAAATCATTGATCTACATTTTCATTCTTATCGATTTTTATATTTCATAATTTTTATAAAAAATTATTGTTAAAAAGAAATTTAATATATTTTAAATTAAATTTAAAATTTATACAAAATGACTTTTAAAGATTTGTTAAACATTATTAAAAATTTTATTAAAATATTTTATTAAAATATTTTCTTAAAATATTTTCTTAAAATATTTTATAAGAAACTAAAATTTTTATTCCTAACAATTCACTCTTCCCCCTCCCTCCCCCTTTTACTAAACTACACTTTAATTAGTATCAGAGTGAAGTCCCTTTCTTTTGAGAAGAAATTCTTGAGATCCATAGCTCAAATTGATGCTTCAATGAGTTTGGATGAAGGTGCATCTTCTAGTAAGCCACAACTCTTTTGTGGTGATTATCATTTGTATTCGAAGTAGGATGACAAGTTTTTTAAAATTGGTTAATAAAAAATGTAAAAACTAATATAAATTCTTTTTTATTTTCCAACTTAGAAAAACTAATATGATATTTTTGTACTTAAACTATTTTGTGAAATAATAAAAAATATAAAAATAATTAAATGATAGGACTATAAATATTTTGTATTGTGCTTTGAATACTAGTGAATTTAATAGAATTATGAGTTTAGAAAGAACTTATAAAATTTTGTATGAGTAGAGATAATTTATGAAGGATCATTTGAGAAGAATGAAATAAAAAAGTTTAAGAAGAAAAAAAATAAAAACAAGGCATTGAAAACACCTTTGAATGAGAAAAAAGTGACTAGCGTAAGTAAAACTGAAGAAAATAATGAATGACTTTGCATGATGACTAGTGAAGAAGAAAAAAGAGAGTATATCTTCAAGTGATGAAATAAATTAGTCCAAAAAAATTGGCTAATTAATTACTTTATATTTACAAAAAGTTTAAAAATTTGAATAAAAAGTATAAGAAATTAAAAGAAGAACATAATGAATATCTAAGTCATTATGAACAAATTAGAGAAAAGGATAATTATTTAAAGATATCAAAAAGGCCAATGATGATTTAAAATAAAGAGTTAATGAGTATGCATCCTTAGTTAAGGAATTTAATAATTTTAAATCTTTGTACTTGCTTATTTTCAAAAGTAGACCCAATTAATAGAGAATTGTTTTGTTATATATGCTAAGAAATCTCATATATATAGACATATTAATATTTTACATGATTATAATTATAAACTTACATATCACTATTGCATACAACCCAGCATACTTCACATACATATAGGATTAGAGTTAATGTTTATTCTACATTTTCTACTTTTGTAAGAATAGTAAAAGGAAATAGTAGTTCATTTACACATAAATATGTTTAACCCAAAATAACTTGGGTTTTCAAATCTATTAATTAAAATTGAGTATTATGCATGTAAACTTCGATGAATAAGTTTCTACTAAAAAATTAGTATAAACATAAATAGATAACTAATAACTAATAACATTTGAGAAATTAAATTTATAATCAAATAAAATAAATAAATAAAATTGTGATTGAAGAAAATCCTAAAACTTTAAAACTTGTGTAAGATCATCTTAAAAAACAAGTTGTGAGTGAAATTATGATTAATTTTAAAATTTATTTTATCATAATAATTAATCTTTTATAATAATTAATATTATATATCTTAAATAATATGTTGGATAATAGTTATAAAAAAATTAATTAAATGAATTTGAAAGAGATTGAGTGATTTAACCCCTAGACCATTGGCTAAAGCTATAATTAAAATACAATATTTTTTTTAAAAAAAACTAGATGATCAATTAGTGTTAATTTAACAAAATTTTAAGATTGAATAATTTATAAAATTTGGATTGAGCCCTTTTGAGTGATAATAAAATGGGAGAGACAATAAAACTTTAAAGAAATAAGCATAATTAAAGAAAAGCATTAATCTGTGCTTATTTTGTACGTAAGATCTAAATACAATCATCTAATCATTATTCAGATTTAATTTCGAAAAAGTGATAATCGAATCTCATCCATCCAAGCACATAGTTTTGTGATCAAATAGTCACAGATTGTTCTAATTGAGTGACTTCTATGCAACTACTCTTTTAACTATTATTTCGTGCTATTATAATTTTTTAATTAAAATATAAAAACATATCATAATAAAACAACTATTTAGTGTGTTTGGTAAGTAATTTTAGTTATTAGAAAATATCTATGAATAGAAAAATATTTTTGCAAAATTGATTTATAAATTTTTATATAATTTGAAGAAAATTTTTAAACCACTACATTCAAGCCATTAACAGTCTGTGTTCATTATCACCTCTATACATTATTGGGCCTTTTAGTCCTTAAACTCCTGAATTTTTTTTTCTTCTCAAATAAGTTAAGTAAAAAATTTTCTTTATTTATAATTTACTTAATTAAAATATTTATGTCTCGTTAATGATTTCATTAAGAATAAGATTTTATTTGCGATAATTTCAATTTCATGTAGTAGAATGTTTTTCTTTTATTACTAATTTATTTTTTTATAAGATTGTAGTAGTTTATCTTGCTTATTCCATTATTGTAAGAATTTAATCTACTCATTTTTTGATAAAAAACTTATATTGAATATTTTGTTTATGACAGATTTTTCCCAAAGATACACACAAGCTTGTTTTAAGCCTAACCATTTAAGAATCATTAGTGTACATTTTCATTATTGTTAATTTTATATTTCAAAATTTTATAAAAAAAATTAATATGTTTTAAATTAAATTTAAAATTTTTAAAAAATCATTTTTTAAAGATTTGTTAAACCTTATTAAAAATTACTTTAAAATATATTTTTAAAATATTTTATAATAAATTAAAATTTTTATTCATAGTAATTTACTCCCTCTTATTGAATCATACTTCATTTCATTTAATAGATGATTAAAAAAAATTATTCTTTTGATACGTGATAAAAAGGGAGAGCGAGAAATATGAAATTAAAAATTGTCCATGCATCATCATACTTTGTTCAATAATTACTTACATTATATACATTAAGCGAGTGCATGAATTTAAGGGAAGCATTTGTATACTTTCATGCTTTAACATTTTTTCATTTTAATATTTTTATAGGTTTTTCATTATTAAAAAGAAGAGATCATTATTTCATATACTATTGATTTAATGATAATAAAATCATTATTTTATTTTATTAATATTTTTTTTAAGTTTTTATATTATGCATTTGAATAACGAATAGGTGAACTTAATTGAAGAAGCTTTGTAGTGAGTTAAATGATTCATTAGTGATATTTGGTGAGAGTGTAACTAGCATGAAACACGAAGTTTGAGCAATTAAAGAGAAGTTTTTATGGAGTCTTTTTATTTTAGAATTAGCATGTGAGACCTATAACAATTTCCTTAAAATACTAGAACTCGATAAGGTTTTACATGTAAGTGATAAAGATTTCTCAAATTATTCTTCTACTAATTTAAATAAGTTTAATGCATGCATTTTAATTAAGATTATTTACGTATAAATGTCTTATAATAATGCAAAATTGATATGAGATATCACTAATTAAAGTTAATCAAGAATGAAATAAAAAGAATATGAGTTAAGTATAAATTGGTAAAACTTTATTAATTGTACAATATGATAGTATTATTATACTTATACAATCAATTAATTTAGGTGATCAAGCATAATCAAACTTGATAATCTGGTATTTCTATTGGAATAAATATAGTCACATAGTATGATATTCTTTACTTTACATTATAATTCTAGTCTTAATTGAGAAAGTTTGTGAGTCTAAGAGAATGATTGTTATCATATAATAAAATATTAGTTATCTTATATGATCTCAATTTATAGAAAGATGAAAGTTAAGACCTAAGTGCACAAACTAAAAGCTTTGTATAGTTTGATTCTCTTAATTATACTTGTATGATCTCATAATAACAAAGAAAATATAAAATATCAAGGATTGTATACAAGTATGATCATTACTATCATATAATATGGACCTTAAAAAAATGAGAGATGTAAATTGATCTATGTGAAGAGAAGGGCTATGTATTTTGTACAATACGATTGTTCCCATCGTGCAAGTACAGCCATATATTGGTAGTAAAATGATATAATCGGACAAATTTGTAGGGTTAAACAATCAACTTATTTTTGAATATTATATAATACAATCCTTGATTAAACAAGTATAATTGGTAAAAAAAATATATGAGTAATAACTAGTTTAATAAAATTTTGAAAAATTTTATTATAGCCTTTAGAGATTATTTAAAGTCATTAAAGAGTGAGTGATACTTATATAAAGGGGTCTAAACATAGAGAATAGATTAATTTTCTATTACACATCATTAAAAGATTTCTCATCCTCTCATCCTTTGTAGCTTGTATGTTCATATTGATATTGAGCTAAGTTGCACATCATTCCCATTTTATTTTTATAATATTTTTTCTAGTAAGAACATTGAAATAAATTATCTTTTTCAATATTTCTTTAACTTTAATATAGTGTGTCTCTTGAATGAATTATATTAAGTTATAGAACTTTGTAATTGAGCTTTCTACTTTAGTTTTTTATTCTATTATTGAGACTTCATATTTAATTTTATATTGGTTTTTTCTTTATCATTTGTAGAGTTTATTGACCTAATGTTATAGGCATCTTTGGGCCACTTTATAGGATATTTGAGCCTAATTTTTGTAGGGTCTTTCGGCTAAGTGTTTATAGAGCCTTTTAGTCTAATGTAAGGTTTATCATTCCCACTTTTGAGAAATGAATTTTATTGTTTTTGCCTAGCATTTTAGCTAGGGGTTGGAAAAATAAAACCAAAAAATCTATATTTTTACTTATTTCACTCCAAACACTATTTTTTTAAAAGCAAACAAAATTTTATAAACAAGTATATAAGAGCAATTAAGATTTATAAAAAGCTTCTATTATAATACTTTAGATTAATTTAATTTGTGATTTACATACTTTATTCTCCTCTTATGTAGATATTATGCTTATCTTTTCTTAACATGATCCATATCTCTTCAGCCCCTATTAGGTTGACATTCCCATCTATCTTTAACTCTAACATGAGAGTGACTTTCTCTTCTCTCTTTAATCCTCGTCAGGTGGTCGATTATCTTTTCTCTCTTTAAACCCCAATAAGAAGCTAGTTTGCTACTTTTGTCCCTCCTCATACCTTTTTCTGTTTTTTCCTTTGAGTCTTCTAATTTTTACTATCTATCTAGTTGCCATCAAAGCTAGATTCATTGGCTACCAAATTGGTATCAAATTAGGTTTGGTGGTGTTCTAACCACATGATGATCTAAGTTTCATATTGTGAAAAATTTGGAGAAAAATAAATTTTGTTGAATGAGATATATTTTTAAAACATTGGATTTATCTTTATGTTTTTAAAATTAGAACATTAAATATATTTCAATCCCAATGTTATTCTACAATAACATGTCATTCCTAAAATATATTGATCCATAAAAGTTTGAATCATAAACTTTCATATCATTGTTAATATCATAATTACATGGTTTGCCTTAACTTTACCTTATCAACCTCTTTATGATACCTCTATTAAAAGCTCTTTGGTCTTATATAATTTATATTCATGATAATTGTATGGTTAGGTATCATTTTGTTTTGTTAATTTTTCAAAAAGTAATCCCATCCCATACTTAGACTTTATTAAACTATTAGACATTATGACATTGAGGTTAAAGTCATACAAATATGTTTAATTTCTATTCATTATAAAATTTAAAGAATATTTAGTCTAATGTGATTAATATGCATTACTATGATTTTATATTAATTAAACTTGGTTGAGTTTAATAGATAATTAATGACTTAATCAAGTTATACCTATAACTCTAAATAATCAATATATTATTTTAGACATGTCAAGTATATTTTACATTACCAATATCACCCAAAAAAATAGATTATGAATTTCTTTCATGTGAACCCAAACTTCTTGAGTCAATTTCTTTTTGAACTAAACTAACTAAATTATCAAAAAAAAGAATTAGTTGAATTTGTGTTATATTTATAGATTATTTTGTCCACAATATTAGCTATATGAAAGTTTAAAAGTTTCTTTGTCTACACAAAGTTTTTAATGATTCTAATTTTATGTTATATAAAATGTTTATTCTAACATTCAAAGAAGGTTCTTAGCCTAGCATATAGCATATAGAACATCCATGATCCAAGAAATTGGTTTCTAACTCTTAAGCATGAGAAGCATTAACGTATCTTGATTATCTTGGGAAAAGATAAAAATAGTTTTAATGCATATGAGGTATAGGGTCTATGGTAAAACAAAGAAAACACTTGAATAATAATCATCCCAAGGTTTTCTATGAGTTGCTCCAAGTGGTTTGTGAATTGTCTTAAGGACTGTGGATTATCTTGGTAGTTTGATATGAAATAAGCACCTGACAAACATCGTCTTCATCTAGAGGGGGTACAAAATATCATCACCTCTCTCAAGAGATAGTCCATGGTCTCTTAAAACATCGTCTTCATCTAGTTTGACATGAAATCTGTAGGTTATAAATTTGACAACTCTGCAAATGGAAACCTGAATATAGAATGGGGTGACACTAACCCTTAAAAGCCATCTAGTTCTAATGGAAAAAAAAAAATCATTGTGATCCAACTCTTGATGTTATTCCTCTAATGATCCAAATTATATAACTGCAGGAAACAAAAATTATTTCTTGAGATTGTCAAAATCAGTAGCCTTTCCGGGTAGCATAGTAAAAAAATGCAAATAAATATCTCAAGAAGATGATGGAACATTAAAAGTAGAATCACCATCACAAATTGATGCGATATAACAAGTTACCCATCTTGATCTAGGGTGAACCCAACTAAGGATCACGTTTTTAATTTTTTTTGAAGTATCATCAAAGGGTTATTTTAGTCCAACAATTAACCCATTTTATTCAAAGTAATTTAAAATCTCCAAACCTTTTAGATAAAATCAGATCAAAACAGCAATTAGAACTAAGCCTTGAAACTTAGAAAACACAAAGTTTAGGACTGAATTTCTGAGCTACAAGAAAACAGGTTTTCTTATTTTTGAGGCTGCTGGAAATCATCTTAAAGCTTTGAGAATTTAAATCGAGCTAGTAATGGAAAGTTTGAACAAAGCACAGCATGATCCAAGCTAAGAATGATCACGGCAGGAAGTGGAATGACAATAATAGAGTTCTGAGATTTGCTTCCTAACCCAAGCAAACAAGTAAACTTGATGGAAAGCGAGGATGATAAAGAAATGAAAGAAAGGATCAAACTGTTATAACCTCTTGCTTGGCATCATCAAGAGCATCCATGTTACTTATTTCATGGAAATCCTCAGCCTTGAATCTCAATGAGCATCGTCAAGAACAAATCAAGTGGAAGGGCATCAAATGGAAGCTCCAAATCTTGACTATGAGTTAAATACCCATTGCGAATAGCTGAAATGATTCATTGACCTCTCAGTAAGTCAGATGACATGTTCTGAAAAACACCTGGGAAAAGGAAGGTAATAGCAGCTATGCATGACTTCTTGGTTAGCTTAAGTGTTACATTGACCACCCTAGATGGTCAATCAAACAGCCTGGAGCGGTTTATATTGACCACTATGTGTGATTAATATTAAGCATTGGACAATTTCAAGGGGTTATAAATGGCAGAGGTGGTTGGCCTTATCCAAACTATTGATTGTCCTGTGTAGAAAAATGAAACTAACGCAACTCTAAACTAACTCAACTCACATCAAACAACCTATAATCCTATTGGACATGCTCGTAAGGTAACAAGGAGGTACAATACAAATGGTATACACATAGACATGCTTATACATCAAGGTGCTTCATTATATTATCTGCTTCACAAGGTTTAGTATTTTACTATGCTCCCATAACATCTTCAATCATTAGTCTATAGTATTGAAGTCCTTCAATAAATTCACTACTTCAAGAGTCAACATTGGCAGCATCGTACAACTAACTTGAATATGACCAAATAGGTGCATATTGCATGGGTAATCCATTGCTAGGAGATCAAGAATCAACCCTTTATGCTTGGGGTACGCTATTCAAATCTCTAAGGTGATTGATTAAACATTGCCTTACCTAATTTCCTTCCATCTGTGACTTCCAGTGTGTGTTTTTACCCTTACAAATAAGAATCTACTTATTTACTTTAAGGAGGTTAAAAACCAAGTTGAAAAAAGCTTTAAGCTTCTTACACTTTGGTTTTGAGATTGAAGTTGTATGAGATCTCTTTCCACAAAAACATGTCATGAGAAGCTCTATGAGATGCTCATCAATGCAAAGGTTCTTTTCCTTAGTATTTGATGATATTATAGAGGGGTTTTATTAGATGCTTTGGTGGAGGTTCAGTTAATTGCTATCTTTCTCACTTTTCCTTCATGTTGTCTTAGGCCTACATGTTCTCTATGTAGATGTAATTTAATCCAATTTTTTTAAGATTCAAAATAGGTTTTGAAAGTATGAAAATTTTTCTATCTAAATTTCACATGTTTGTCAAAATCCCAAAAATTTTCAAGTCGTGAAAATATTTAACTAATAGAATTTTGTTGCTTTTTTCTATGCCTAGTTGAACTTAATTTCAAACTTCACAACAAACTTGTGATTCCTTTTTTCTACTTTCCAAAAGGTAATGAAGTTCAATGTAATCCCTTCTATTGTAAAAGATATCTTATTTTAATATAGGATCTTGAAAGATAAAATCTTTCAAGATTTCTCAAGTCTAGAAATTGTTGATAGTATTTTGTAACTTAGTTTTATTTGCTTTCAAATTGCTCTTAAATTAAAGTTGTGTCTAACTCCTAAAACTTTTTATACACTTTCTAATAAACAAATTAACAATGTCTAATTTCATAGAGATTAAAAAATAGAACATCTTAAAGTAGACATTCTTCTAAATTCAAAATAACACGTTCTATACTAATCAGAGAGTGTACGGGAACCTTATCATGCTACTGCCAGGTCACATTCTTAGTTAGCACTCTCAATCTGAAATCCACCTATGTTAGAGTAAAGTTTTCATTTAGCTATTCTCTTGTTGTGTTCCTAGACATTTCCACTCATATACATCAACTATATTCCTGTAAATATGATATTTTCAAATTCTCTTGTTGCTCAATAAATATTACATATCTTATCCTATATATGAATATATAATATGTAAACATCAAAATTGTTATGTATATTATTTGCTTATGCAAGAAAGTATTTTATTTCTACACAACATCGATTGGCTTATAATCCTATGTCCCTTGAGCCTTGTTCACCCACACAAACTAAGGACTAGAAAAATGACAAGAGGATAATTCATCCTTAAAACATCACACAAACATATATGGTTAATAGTATTCCCAGTTGTGCTCAATTAAGATAAATGTGCGTTCTCTTGCAAGTAAAATTATCCAAATCACAACACACAGTGGATTCTAGCATAAGTTCATTTCAGAATGGTGTTCTTCACATATAAAACTAGCAACTGTTATACCATAGCAAACAACTTAACATAGACAACAAAAGCAGTTTCCTATTACATGATGAAAAAGTCCAATAAAACTACAGTATTTTATTGTCTGGCAATAAGTAGCCCAGAATGCTCTCCATTCTTTAACTGAAAATTCGGTTGAGAGTCGCAGCCAAACGCACTCCAGCTTGGGCAAGCCTCAAATCTACTATAGGCAATCTAGTATTGAAATACTCGTCTGCAAAAGCATCTTGAACAGTAAGATATAACTTGATCCATATTAAATTAATGTAATAGATCCTATCTAATGCGGCAAACCTTCAAGCACTGCACCATCTGTGACACCTTTGTATGCCCAATCACATGCTGCACTTATGCTTTCAGATGCATATCTGCCACACATTAAAAAAACAACATAGTTACTTTTATTGTCATTTGACTATTAAGACAGTGTTGCTTTGTAAGAGTTAGCATTACATGTCAGGGCATGTGGTCTTGTCACCACTGCAACTTTGCCATTTTGGAATTTGGCTTGACCATTCTCCCTGCAGCTCATTTAAGCAACAATAAAGGATCAGAAATTATCAATCACCTGCATGTAATTTAGTTGTGATAAGATGATGCCCTACAGTAATATTTCTTTGCAATGCATCAATGTACTTGTCCACCTCATTTCCATAAAAATGATCTTCTGCCGTGTCAATTATGCTATCATCCCAAACCTGTTTATTCAACATTTGTTAACCATACTAAAAGCAGGAGCACTTATCTTCGAACAGATGGCATATTCAAACTCACATGGTGAAGCACTGTTTTCTTATGATACCACTGGACATCAATGGTGTTTCCTCCCTTGTCTGAGGTGTGTGCCACATGCAGGGGCTGAGAAGTTGCAGGATCACATATTTAGTTTCATGGAAGATAGCTGTGATCAAAACCAAACAGCACCCACCTGGTGGATATCTCCCATAAAATGAGAAAGGAACAACAGCGCCTGTGTGAGATTGTCTGGTTTGATCAGCTTAGTTAGCAAACTCAGCAAATGAAATAGACAGAGCTTATTAAAAGCATGAGTTGTCTTTACAGTTTCCATGTGTACGTAGCTGAGAGGTGTAGTTGAAGATTGCTCCTGAAACGCATCTCCCCTGCACCCCACTCTTATCCTTGCAGTCCCCTGTTTGGTACATAAAACCGGAGGCACATTGATGGCTGAAAGAACAAGGAAAAGCTGCTAATTTGGAAGAGGAAGTGATTCAGATCACCCACTGCTGTAATTGTAAGTGCAGCTATCATCTGCTATGTCGATATAGTGGAGCTCCGAGGACCAAGGGTACATGAATTTTACATGGTCAGCCCAAGAGCAGAGACTGCTAAGGTTGCCTTTTGCGTAGTCTGGTAGCAGCTCATTCACAGCTCTTGCTGCTGCATCGCTCAATCTTTGCTGCAAACAAAAAGTCCATTGTGTAAAAGAAACTTGAAGGTAGAAGCGAGAAGATAAGCTAACCTGGGCTATTTGACAAACGATGTAATGCCCATCTGTTCCCCATCCATGGCTGAGAACTGGAAGAGAGAAGATTAGTGTAAAAACAGATGCTATGTGGAAGGTGGAAGCCATTGGGAATGGGAGACAGATGAAGGGATGTACTGGGAAGTAAATAACAGATTTCAGATGGTTTATATATAGAATTATTTTGAAAATAATGCAACAAATCAGAGCAAATAAAGGCCAAACATTTGACAAATTTATTGATGATAGATTTGGTATGTGAATGTGTAGGGGAACTGATATCGCTTTAGCTTTCACACAACGGAAATTGCAAAATAAAAACATTTCATTAGTGAAGTATGGAGTAATTTTTTTCATTTTTTTTGGGAAGAGCTTGTGTTTTGCCTTTCTGCATTCATTGCATAATTGAAATAATATTTGCTTGACTTAACTTTCTTGTTAAAAAATAATGGAATTCGACGTTTCTAAGAGTGTTTACTAGTTTGGGTGTATATTGAATTATTATTGCTGATGTACTTAGATGGAATTAACTGAGTTTCTGCTCTTATTCAAGCCATTAACGTATTTAGCGAAGGAAACGTGATCTAGCCGGCCCGCAAATTAGAAAGCGTTTGAAATTGGTTATTTTGGAAAAAGAAATTTAATACCTTTCAAAGGTTGTTTCTGTGTTTTATTTATTCATATATCAAATGAAGCATCAACCATAAAAATTCACCCTTGCATATGCAACAAATTCTTTTCATATCATTTATTGATGTATTTATTTTTCTCTGACATATCATTTTGGGTTTTCGCCAACATGAGCCATGGTAAACCAGCTGGCTCTGGACAATATGAGCCAATGTTTTTATAAACATGCAATAAGATTGCTTTTAGAATTGCTGCATAAAAGTTTGCTGCTCCTTTCTCCCTCTCATCTTTCTATGCACTCATCACCCCTCTCCTCTATCTCCAATCATCGCCAATTTTCTCTCTCTACAAATGTCGACCACCATCCTCTCTTTCTACACATTCTACGCTCCTCAACTTTCCCAAGGACATATGCCACCATTATCATTCGCATTGAACTAAAGGCTTCGTTGTCATTTATCTGCCGTTCATAATAAATGAAATCCAAATTCATAAGATTTCAAAATATTAAAAAGGGTCTATAATTTTAAGGGTTTGAGTTAGAAGTTAAAGGGATTATAAATCATGAGTATGTTTAAAAGTTTAGAAAAAGGAAAAACACAATTATCATCTTCTTTTATGATCATTATTTTCTATGTAAAGGCTTATAGGATGGTAAGAACAAGTGAATTCAGTTTTATTTCACATCAAATTAAGTAGTAAAAAATTTAAACAACGTTGTCTGTATCTCTTTAGAGAAAATTAAGGGAGTAATCTACTTGATAATTTAAGCTTGCTTAGAATACAAATTAAATAGTAATGATCTTAAATTTTGTTTTTAAAAAATATTTTTTTAATTATGACTTATATAATTTTATATATTTGATAAATTTTTGCTACTTCGCATTTAATAAAAAAAATTGTATTGTTTATGCATAATTAGTTTTTTTAATTTATTTCCTTTTAGCAATATCTTCAATTAATCTTGTTTAATATAATTTGAAATATAATATTAATAAAAAATAGGAATAATTATTATTTCCATAACAATTTTGATCATTTCTTTATTCTATTAAAATAGAACCAAGTTAAAATCTTAGAAACATTTACAAATGAAATTTAATAAATTACATAATTCAATGAAAATTTATTTGATTTTTTAGATGTGATAGAACCAACTATGAATGGCTTAGTTTAATACTTTAAAATATTGATAAGAAACATGAGTAGAGATCTAACCCCATCTCTTTTAGACGAGTCTTGAAAAGTGATCTTCAATGTCAAAGGAGAACATATTAGATAGAAGATCTTTATCTTTTAAGAAACATAGGGATAATTAGATGAAAATCTATAAAATATTTAATGTTTACTAACATTTGATAACATTTATGACCTTAATAAATTTATAAATTGGTTTACCTAAATGAAAATTTTCATATGGATTCGATGACTATCAAATGACTAATTTTGCAAAATGAAACTACTAAGCCATATAAAGATTCTAATTTTCTCAAAGTCTCAAGCATTGTATTTGATTCATCTATCAAGAAAATTATCAACCATAATTTTCTTTACCTTTCATTTAGAGGAATAAGTTCTTATCAACCATAATTGATAACTCTAAGACCATAAAACCAAGGTTGACGTAATAGAACATAAGCACTACCATATCCATAGGTAGTTCATCAAGCCATATTCAATAGGTTTATAGCTAGCTCAACTCACATAACCTATGCATAATTGGAAAAGTCTTATACACTTAAGCAACATGATAAGGGCATGGGTGCACTTTTGGCATTAATTTCATCCAACTGATTGCAAATATAGTGACAACATTCATGCAAAACCCACTATCTATAACAAGGTTGCACTTCTTATCATTATACTCAAAATAAGTGTGAAAGATTGCTACCATTCTCCAGTCTAGATCAACTTTTGGGTTGGCTATCATGGGAAGATTCATGGTCTCCAATGTCTTATCGACATCAATGGCATCATCATAGTGGTTCACTTTAATTGAGTCATCTTGGTCATCTTAATGCTTCTCTCTAATTATTAGGTTTTTTTGTGGACATTGATTTATTTAGTGTCCTTATTTCCATCTAGTGAAACAAGTGAACCAATAGGTTCAGACATAAAAGTTTCTCAGATAACTTTCTTTCCTATGTGAATAATTGTATTAGTATTACTTGCCATCACAACACTCATCAATTGTATTTGTCTTTTTAACAATAACCTTCTTGAACCAATCCATCATTGAGGTGTTGGCATTAGTTATTGCTTGAGTTTGAGGTTGGAAAGCTCTCTTAATGCTATAAACCTGATGAATTAACGTTTTTCACCTCAAATCAAGTTGTAGATTTGTCTTAAAACGGGCTATAATGTAGTATGAGTCCTCCCAACTATCTCATCGAACTATACTATTTTCAAAATTCATATTGTTTAATACACTCGTTTAAAAGTCATTTTGATAAGTAAGGGGAAGGTAATTAGCTCTCATAATTTCCTTCTCTTAGCTCAACACCAAAGGTTGCCTTGACGTAGAAACTGCCTCTGTTGATTTTCCTAGAATGTGTTAGCATGCCTAATCAATTTCATGTAGGCGAATTGAAACATTTTATTATCAAACATAGGCTATCAATCAAAGTATTAGTTCATGTCTATCCTTAATTAACAAATATCTTTGGTCCCAATTGACCATCAAATGTCGGTAGGTCGATCTTCACCCTCTTCATATCGCAATATCTAGATCCTTCTATTCTCTTCTCTTATAATATTTGATTGTTGGGATGTTGATATGCTGCAGGACCTCATGTAAGATTGGGATAACCATGTTGTTGTAGAGCAAGTATTTACGACAGGAGTAATATTGACAGAAAAGGGTTGGGGGAACTCCTGCAGCTAGATTTCAAGCAAGCTTTGTTAGTAAATGATGTATGATCGTTCATGGGTAGTTAGGTGCTAACATGACTAAGGGTCGGGCATATGTGTAGACATAGTGGATTTAGGAACGGCTATTTCACTGGGCAAGGTAGATGTGTGTGCACGTGAGCATGCTTCGCACAGCTTAAGAGGCCAGGAATAGGGTTGATGGCAACAATTGGTGCACGTGGTTGGTTGCTGTAGTCAAATGTGGCATGATGAAGGAAACTAGTGGCACAAAATCTGAGGCAACCTTTTTTCAAGAAACTTGATGATGGAAAAAGTGACAGCAATTGAAAGGACTAAAGATGATGGAAGTGTGAAAATTGAGAAAAACAAAGTAGCACATATTAATAAAAGAAAGGATAATAATGACAATAGAGGGTAGATTTGAATCACAATTCGGATAACTTGGGACCACAATCTAAAAGAATGTAAATCGTAACTTAGGGATGTGGATGCATGCGTGATAAAATAAATTGCAGTTTCAATCAATGTCAAGCCAAAATCTTCATTTCTTTTTCGTTTAATAACATGAATTTAAATAGATTATAAGATAATCTAAACTTAAAATCAAAATGATGAAAATACATTTCCTAATAAAAAATGTAAAAAAATTAATAAATTATGTTGAAAAGCATAAAAACATTATGAGGGACTTATACATGTGAAATAAGAATATGAAATAAATAAGAAATGCCTTATATGACCAACTCAATCAATTCAATATTTTCTATTGA
This sequence comes from Vanilla planifolia, assembly GCA_023846275.1. Taxonomy (NCBI): domain Eukaryota; kingdom Viridiplantae; phylum Streptophyta; class Magnoliopsida; order Asparagales; family Orchidaceae; genus Vanilla; species Vanilla planifolia. The sequence goes on along the minus strand of CM043866.1, from coordinate 10,645,316 downwards.
TATAGTTTGTCTTGCATAAATATGGGTCATAAGTCTTTTTGTCCGTGTATTAAGGGACACACTCTCGAGGAGTTTTTTTTTATTTTGAAAAGTCAATGTTCTTAAATGTGGCTCATCAAAAAGCATAAGTGCATAATCACTCATAATCCTTACTAGAGAAGCCTTGTCATCTACAGTGGTGTTAAGAGGCAGCCTCTGCTTTGGGGGAGCATGTTGGTGGCCTCACTTATTATGAATTCTTCATGCTTCTTTAGACCTCGGTGTGGCAAGGTGAGGTGTGATGTCCCAATGGCCATAGCGTTCACTCAAGTTCATGGCTTCCCAATTTACTTGTTGGTTACACCGAATAACCTTTCATTTAGTCCTAGAGTCAAGGGACAATCACCTCTTAATACTTTGAGGACGGACTGAATGCTTTTATGTAAATTAAATATTATCCAATACATTTATCTTAAGTCTAAAGGTCAGGAATTAGAAAATAAGTAGAGTTACTTGTTTATTATTCTTAGAAGAAGTAAGTTAATGGAGGGAAAGTAGGAAACTTATATGCGTGAGTGATAACTTTAAGTTTCAAGAGTTAGCTCTTGTATATCCAGAGCTAGCATTAAACTCGATTGGTCTTCATCTTCATCTAATACTGAAGCTATTAGAGGTTCCATTGCAAATAAATCCAAAAATCAGGTTGAGTATTGCTATATATGTGAGCAATTTGGGCATAAAAGGTACCAATGTAAGATATCCTAAACCTTAAAATAGAAAGTCAACACAAGCCTAAATATAAGGAGAATAAAATAGAAGATAACATCCTTATTAATGAAGAAAAACAAATTGAAAAAATGACAAGCACAAAAGAATTATGACATACATATTTGTGTCTTAAGAAAAAGTTGATGACTGAAGAAGAAAAATACATTAAATAATTATGTAACCTATAATTACGAGAAATTACGACTAGCCATAAATGGTAGAAGCATTATAAAATTTATCTCCACAAGTGTACTAAAAAAACGTTAACCTTGTTGTAAAATGTGTGAGGAAAAATGAATGAGGGGGAAGAGATGAATTGCATATTTAAATAATTTTTTAAATTAAAAAATTAGAAAAAAATTTTCACTTAAAAAAATATTTTTCTTTTATCAAAAAGTAAAATTTCTCAACAATAAACTAAAAGCACAAAAGATTTTTAGATGGTTCGACTAAAACCTATGCCTATATCCACTCCTGATCCCCGATTGGCCTTCCACTAGGCACTCCTTTTTGGTGAAGTTGATAAGGGTAAACCAAATACACACCGGTGCTCCAATAAGACACTAATAAAAGAAATTCAAGCTATTCAAAAAATTTAAAACTTTATAATTTTTTACTTACAAAATCTTTACACCTTTAATTCTTTAAAGATAAGTGACACTACTAATGACTGAAGTAGATGTTATCAAGAAATATAGAAATGATATGAAAGAAAATAAAGAAATAGAGATCGATGGAAATTCCCAGTTTTCATAATTACATAGAAATTTGTTACTTATGGTTTGAATTTTAGTTGAATTTATATGAAAAGTTTCAAGTTTAATTCAATAGTCTTTATGTTTGATGAATGATCTCATTTATAATTGAAATAAGACAACTAAAAAAATAACTCTCTCATGGCTAGAATCTACTTTTTGGAAAGCTAACCATTTCAAGTGAAGAAGATGGCACAACTGTCGTCCGATTATGCTAATGGGAGCGATAACCATCAAATCAGCTTAAATGATAAAAGGATCATATCTAATCATAGTGAGATAAGATCTGGAGCATTGGATTTAAAAGTTAGATGAATAGTAGTGATTATGAGATTATTGTTTACACAAGTAGAGAAACTCTAAGTCGTTTGATCAAGCATTATGGATGAATGGTTGAAGATAAAAGACTGTTCATAAATGCGGGCACGATCTGGACCATTCTATTGAAAAAATGTAATTGATCGATACAGAAATCTTAAGTTTGGCAAATCTTATCTATAGTCCCACATTACGAAATTACTTAAGTGTTTTGTGCTTATAATACATCTACTGCATATTATTATCAGCCTAATGGGGTTGGTTACCCCCTAGTGTTCGTGAGGGTCATGACCCGAGTCACTAGCAGATGGGCATACGGGTCTGACCAGACCCGATTTACATAAATTAAATACTGAATTTACTTTTAATCATTTTGCCTAAGCCACACCAAAGACCATAATAATAATTTAACCATTAGTTATGCTTGACCCATCTCGATTTCGATTAGGTTCCTAGCTTGTAGATCCCCAAGGTTCTCGTGCCCCCTTTGGGCTTAGGATTAAGGGTGCTTAGGCAAATTTTTTTTTCTTTTTTTATAATAAAAAATTAATTTTAAAAAAAATACTTAAATATTCAAAAACTCAAATATTTTAAATAAAATATAACTTAAACCAAATTCATATATGCATGAAGGATGATAGTTCTATGTATCATAATTATAAAGCATTTAAAGATTTAACATGCTTATCATAAGAATTTAGAAATGAAATTCTTTGTAGATTAGCCATTACACAAATGCCTCTATCCTTGGCTCCAAAGCAAATAGATTGAACTATAAAATTGGATTCACTATTTATGTTACAATAATCACTGCTTTAACAAATTCAAATCACTAGAATATCCTTTGAGATTTAATTGAAACGATACTAAGTTTAACAAAGTATTAGTAAACACTTAGTCTTGATTTTATAATCATCATATCAAAGGGTACAATATTCTCTCTCTTGAGAATTATAAAACTAATACTAAAAGAAAATATAATATAAATGAACAAATCAAAATATTTAATATTTTAGCATATACTTCTCATGAATTTTAGCTTACTCTCCCCCTAACTTTTAATACTAAGTTCTTCTCTTTTTTGTAATCATTCAAAAGGATTAATGACACCTAAACTTAATCTAAGTTTATTAAATACTTCAATAGCTAATGGTTTGATAAAAATATTAGTTAATTGGGTAGACGATGACACATAACTGAATTACTTTCTTTTGTACATGTTTTTTTAATAAAATGATATCTTAATTCTATGTGTTTTATTCTTGAGTTTGATAAGGATCTTTAGCTAAATAAATTACACTTTAATTATCACAAAAGATTAGAATTTATGTAAATTCTAAGCTATAATCTAAAAGTTATTATTTGATCTATAAAACTATTTGATCTATAAAACTTAAGCAACATAATTGTTTATAGCTATTGACTTGACCTCTATTGTTGATAATACCATATAATTTTATTTTCTACTAGCCCAAGAAATTAATGAACCACTAATCAATTGGTACATACTAGAGATACTTTTTTTTATCAATCTTGCTACCAACAAAATCAACATCTGTGTAAGCTATTAAATTAAATCCAGACTCACACCTAAGGTCTTTGTCCAATAAGATATTTAAAGATATGTTTGACTGCTTGTAGATGTGATTCTTTAGGACTATCTTAAAACCTTACACACATAATTACACTAAACATAATATCTAGTGTGCTCACAATAAGATATAATAATGATCCAATCATTTCTCTATGTAATTTTGTTTCAACAGGTTTTTTTAGCTTAATTCTTATCTACGATAGTATTTATACTAATGGGAGTCTTCCTATGCTTCATGCTCTCATAACCAAATTTTTTTAACAACTTCAATAAATACTTGGTTTGAGAAATAAATATTCTTACAATGATCATACAAATTTTTAAAATTATTTAGCTCTTTAACTAAGCATGTGTTTTTGATAATAATAGAAGCTTTTTTTATCTCTCTAAACCTTAATCTTATGCAAGTAATTAGTATTCAACTCATTCAAGTGTTCATACAAACCTAAATAATTTTTATGCTCTTCTTTTAATTTAAGATATTTAGAAGCTAATTTTTTTATACTTTATGCAATCATTAATATATTATTCTTCATAATTAGTAATAAAAGAAGCTGATAAAAAAGAGAAAGAGAAACATACATTGTTTTTTGATGTTTCAACCAAAATATTATCCTTTTCCATAAGACAAATCAAACTCTCATCCTTATCTTCATCACTAGAAGAACTATCTGAATCATCTCAAGATAACTTCAGAGTTTTCTTCTTCTTTTATTTTTAAAACTTTTCTATTCTTTTCTTATAGTTGGGGTAATTTGGTCTTGTATGTCAAGGAAGTTAACATTCATAAAAAAAAAATTTCTTCATGGAAGACCATCTTCCCTTTTTTTTTATTATTCCTAAAGCATTTACCTCTATTTCTTTTGTTATATAATCTAGATAACCTTTTTGAGCTAAGACCTATCTTACTTGAGATTGAAAAATCTAAGTCTGTAGAGGAATCAACTACAAATACTATTATTTCTTCTTTCTTATTTTTTTCCTCTTTTTCAATCAGAAGTTATTCAACCTTTCTTCTTGTAATCTCAATTTCATTTGTCAAAAGTTCACCTAACAACCCATCTATTGACATAGCCAAAATAAATTTTGTTGCTTTCAATGCTGCCACTAATGGGTCATATTGTTGAGGAAGTACTCGTAAAATCTTCCTCACCTATTCACCAGTAGAAAACTCCTTGTAAAAATTAAACAAACCATTAATAATAGATGAAAATTACATAAATTTAATCTTAAATACTCTCTTTTATATTCATTAAAAATAATTTGTACTCATGAATGAGCATGTTTATTTTAGTCTTTTTAACTTGAAAAGTACTTTTAGAGATAACTTCATATTTAGACCAAATCTCATGTGTTATTTTTAATTCATGATCTAATTATATTTAGAGACACCTAAACTACAATACAAAATATTCATAGCATAAGAATTAAGTTGTACTCCATATGTTTCCTTGAGATTGAATTCACTTACAGATTTTCTCAATTTTTCTCTAATAATCTTAGTCAAAATACCAAACATATTTTCAACAACATCCCAAATTTCCAAATCATATATTCTAAAAATAAATACATATGATTTGTTAATAGAGATAAAACTCACCTTTAGAAAAAGATGGTTGATATGACAAAGCTCCTTCGAATGAAAATGCATTGTCCTTAACATAAGGTAATGATATGAGGATCTTGTCTTAGAAATTTCTTTCTTTTGATAGAAACCTTTCTTTGATACCACTTGTTAAAGGTAATGAATCAAGGAAAAAAGAAAATCAAATTAAGAAACAATTGAGACATTTTAAGAATCATCCTATTGAGTTAATCATAAGAAATGTAAAAGAGAATGTTAAGACTAGAAGCTCTTTTAATAATATAGTATTTGTTTCTAATATTGAACCTAGTTCTATAAAAATATTTTTAAAGAAGAGTCTTGGATTATTATAATGAATGAAGAGTTAGAATAATTTGAAAAAAAATCAATTTTGGGTGATAAAACAATCATCTATACAAAATAGGTGTTCAAAAATAAGTTAGATAAAAATGACAAAGTTATAAAAAAAAATAAAGTTAGATTAGTAGCCAAAGGATATTATCAAGTTAAAGAAATAGATTTGGAGGAGACATTTGCTTCTGTAGCTCGACATAAAGCAATTATGATCTTACTTGCTTATGCATGCTATAAAAGATTTAGATTAGACCAAATAAATGTTAAGAGTATATTTTTGAATGGATATATAAATGAAGACATGTATGTGAGACAACCTTAAAAATTTGAGAAAAATATAAAGATAAATAATGTATACAAACTTAAAAAGACATTATATGACTTAAAACAAGCTCCAAGAGCTTGGTATGAAAGATTATGTTTTTTCTTACGTCAAATAGTTTAATAGAGGCAAGAAAGATAATACTTTATTTAATTAAAATTCATCGAAAGATCAGTTAATATGTCAAGTTTATGTGGATGATATAATTTTTGGAGTCTCTAATGAAAAATATGTATGAAATTTTTTAATTTAATAAAAATGAATTTGAAATGAGTATGATGAAAAAGTTAACTTTCTTCTTAAGACTTCAGGTAAAATAAATAAGAGAAAAGGGATGAATTATGTGTTTAACAAATTTTTTTAATTAAAAAATTAGAAAAAAAATTTTGAGCTTAAACATATTTTTTTATCGAAGAAATAAAATTTCTTAACAAAAAACTAAATGCAAAAAAGATTTTTAGGTGGTTTGGTTGAAACCCATGCTTACATCTACCTCCGATCCCTTATCAGGCTTCTACTAATCACTCTCTTTTGTTGAAGCTTGTAAGGGTAAAAAAGTACGCACTAGTGCTCCAATGATACACTAAAGATGAGTGGCTGTTGCCCAGACACTAAACTATTGGCTTTAGCGATCCACAATGTCTGTAAATGAAAGACGAGTTTGGTGGAAGTACTGGATAGGTGCCTCCCCCATGAAATGTAGCTTATGTGGAACCTATTACTCCTTGACATGGAGTGGGAAATCCATCGGAGAACCAAGGAATGGAACTGAACTGAAAGCATAAGGCTTCTAAAACTTTACAATTTTTTGCTTAAACCTTAAATTCTTTAAACAAGAATGACACTTCTAATAAATAAAATAGATATTACCAGGAAATATAGAAATGATTTGAAAGAAGAAAAATAGAAAATATGCAACTCCTATAATTGTGTAAAAATTTGTTGTTCATGGTTTGAACTTTAATTGGACTTATATGAAAAGTTCTAAGTTTGATTCAATAATATTTATGTTTGATAAATGATCCTTATTCATAGTTGAAATGAAAAACTAAAAAAATAACTCTGTTTAATGGCTAGAATCTATTTTCAAAAAGCTAGCCATTACAAGTGAATAAGACAGTACAACTGTCGTCTGTTTATGCAAACGGGAGCAATTATTAGATCGGCTTAAATGATAAAGGGTCCAGATCTAATCACAATGAAATAAGATTTAGAGTGTTGGATTTGAAAGATCGATGGATGGTAATGATGATGGGTTAGTTCACATAAGTAGAGAGATTCTCAATCGTTCAATCAAGCATTATAGATGAACAACTGAAGACAGAAAACTATTCACAAATAAGGGTATGATTTGGACCATTCGATCGCAAAATGCGCAATTGGTTGGTGCAAAAATCTCAAGTTTGGCAAAGCCTATCTTTAGTCTTACATTGTGAAACTACTCAAGTATTTTGTGCTTATAATACATATATTATATATTATTATCAACCTAATGGGCATAGTTACCTCCTAGTGTTCTCGAGGGGTCATGACCTGAGTCACTAGAGCACGCGTATATAGGTCCAACCAAACTTGATTTACATAAATCAAATAAAGAGTCTACCCTGACTTGTTTTGCCTAAGCTACAACAAAGACCACAACAGTAACCTAACTTAATCGATACTTGGGCTTTACCCATTTTTTTGTTTCGACGAGGTTCCTGGCTTATGGGTCCCCAAGGCCCCTGTGTCCCCTTCGGGACCCTTAACCTGAGCTCTTTAGGCTTAGTAGTGATAGTGCTTAGATGAAATATTTTTTTTCTTTTTTTTATAATACAAATTATATATATATAATATTTGAATATTCAAAAACTCAAATACCTTCAAATAAAATATAACTTAAATCAAATTTATATATGCATGAAATATGATGGTCCTATGTGTCATAATTATGAAGAATTTAAATGTTTAACATGTTAATCGTAAGAATTTAAAAATAAAATTTTGTATAGATTAATCACTCCACAAAGACCATTATCATTGGCTCCAATGTTAGCAAATTGAGCCATCAAATTATATTCATTGCTTATGTTATAATAATCTTTATTCCAATAAATTTAGATCACAAGAATACTCCTTGAGATTTAACTAAAATAACATTAAGTTTTATAAGATATTAGTAAACACTTAGCATTGGTTTTGTGATCATCATATCAAAGGGTACAACAAACCTTAAGATTGAACCCCATCTCGAACAATTTTATGTGATTTAAGTGACCACACATCCTTACTAATAATATATAGATGTCTTATGCCTTTAAAGATAATAACCTATGATTATTTAATTTGTTATGATGTCTAATTTAAGGTCATAAACCATACCTTGTTAGAGAGAATGTGATTATATGATTTAAGAGATACACCATAGAAGAGAGAACATTTATGTATTCAAATTTAATAAAAAAAATATTAAATTATACTCTTTAAGGTCATTAAAAAGGTTCAAACTTTTAAGCAATTCTTAAACCTTAAACTTGTTAATTTACAAAAGTAGAGTTTATAGATGGTCACTTTCCTTTTTGTTATAAAAGCTATGGTGACCCAATTAAAACAGAAGAATGGTTTGAAGAAAAATTAGAATTTGATGTTCGATAATGCCTGATTAATCATATTAAGAAAGAATTTCTTATAAATAGAGCATTATATCTCCTTTATATGAAGAAATTTATAAGTAAATAACTTAAGAGACATATTTTTATATAAGCTATATAATTATTAGAGTTTACTAACATTACACCGAAGGAGCTCCTAAATGAGTTAAATCTTATGATATATATTTAATGTGTTTTTGATATTTTCTTGAATTTATAAATATCAAATATCAAATATTATAGATTAAACTCCACTTAGGATGTCAAGTTTAAGATAAATCTCCCTAGTTTAAGTCATGTAGGATAGGTTGTATTAGAATGCTGTGTTGAGTTTATCTAATGGATCATTTTATAAGGTTTTCTTAATTCAATATATTTCTATATTATTTAGGTTAAATAGGTTATATATAAGATCTTTTTTGTATTTTATCTTTTTTATACTTTTTTATTTTTGCATCAATTTATTAGGTAAGGATAATTTTGTTATTTTATTATTCATTGTACCTTCATAAATACGTTTTGATGCAATAATAAAAAAAAGAATAATAACATTTACTAGCTTTATTGTTTATCAAAAAGTGCACTTCTCTATTGTGCATGTATACATACTTCTAAGTTGAAATTTAAAGTTTTGCTCCTTGGATTGTGATTTGAAGTTCATATAAGATACGATTTGAATTTATCATCACTATTGCCACCATCCTCGTGGTCACCATCTCCTTTCCCTTATGCAATTATATGTTTTTTTTGTATCATGCCCATCCTCTGTCATGTTTGGTATCAAAGCTTAAGTTGTGATGTCTCAACCAACATGACAATATTTATATGGTGAACCACTATCAATGTCACTGCTTTCTAGTTTGATCAACACCAACCTAGAATTGCTTGCTAAGTAGAGTCACAAGCATTCTTGCCTTCACTCGCCACTATTTAACATTACTACTATATCAGGTGTTTGTGATCCTAAATTTTGTCTTACACTCTAAGTTCTTCCATGCCCAATTGTCCAATAGATCTAGCCAAAAAAAAACAATGTCATTAGTTATTTGAGCAACTTTTCCCTAGTGGTGCCTATTGAACTAGAGTTGCCTCGTATCTCCCTATTAAATTGACATTACATGACAACTTATTAATTACAACTATTATCTAGATTTGTTAAATATATGAATATTAATCTTATTCCATATATTTGACCCAATTTTACTCCTTTTGATAGTGATACCCAAGTTAGAGTCATTCAAATATGATATGTTTATATCCATTATAAAAATTACTCATATAATATTTTGTGCAATGTAATTGATATGCTATACTTATAATTTTATAATAAGTTGTACTTGGTTGTTTTCATTAAGTGCTTAATATCTTAAGTTGTTATCATTCCAAATGTTCAAAATGTTATCCTACATCAATCAAGTTTACTTTTCTTTAGCGAAGCTACCAAAAGAAAATTGATTATGTTTTTTCATATAGATATGAATATCCGAATTCGTGTAAAATGAATCCACTAGAGGTTACTCTACTTGAGAATGAGCTAACTTCAAAACCAGTGTCTTCTAAGCATAATTAACCTTAGTCATTTTCCCTTTAATCAAAACCAAGTCAACCATCAAAAGAAGAGCCAATTGAATTTATATTACCTCCATAAATGTCTTTATCCTTAATTTGACTCCATTATTAATCATAAAGTTTATTTTTTGTATATGAATTTTTTATAATTCTAAATGTATTATATATAAAGTATTTAATTTAACTTTCAATGTGGGAAATATGTGTATTTCTTGGAACATATCATAATAATTAGTTTTATGAGACCCAAGGAACAAAAGAAATACTTCGTTAAATTCATTAAGCTTCCATGTGTTTAGGCCACTATATTGATAGAGGATGTACATAGTTAATTATATCACCTAATGTTTTGATCACAAAGAAGGGCTTGAAAAATTTGATGAAATTTGCTTGGAGTATAACTTATGGGACAGTTTATCTTTTTATGATGAACTAATGCAAGATCAGTTATATCAAGGCATGATATTAAGTTGATCCAGTGAAACTTATATAAAAGTTTCTTAATTAGTACATTTATATTTTATTTAGCTTATAATACGTCATATATAAGTTTTTTATAATATTCTTATCTCTTTGTTTAACATATTTTCTTATTTTTATATGATTTTATTTGAAAGAGATAGTTTTGTCATTTTTTATGTTAGAATTAATCTTTAGACCTTTATAAATATATTATTATGGGAAGAAAAAGAATAAGACAATAACTTTTGTGAGCTTGCAATTTATCACAAACTACAATTTCTTATTATGCTTGTGTATGTACCTGTGAGTTATGATCTAAGTTTCCTTTACATTGGATAATAATCTAAAGTTTATCTAAATTATGATTTAAATTTATCAATGTTGTCACTATCATTTTCATCATTGTTATCTCTTTCTTCTCATCTAATTATAAGATTTTTATCATGCTCATCCTCCATTAAAAAGGCTTTTTATAAGAAAGTTTAATTCTATATGTTGTCCTTTTTTTGGTAAAATCAAATAAAGGATAAAGTTTAAAAAATGTGTTGAAAATAGAGCCATTAAAAAAATAATCATCAAATATACGTTTCTTATTCCTAAACTTTGTCACTTATCATGAACCAAATCGTAGACCCAAAAAGAGTCTTATTGAATTTATTTGAATTATTAGATTATAATAAATCATTTATTGACATTAATGTTGGCTAATATTGTTTGGCCATTGAGAGGTAGCTTTTGTGACATTTAAGAAGACAAGAATTTATGAACAATTGAAATTGATGCTTGAATATTTCTTACTTTCTACCCTTCTTTTGATTCCCACAAATTATGTCAAAGATTTTGAGAATTAAATTTATAAATCATGCAATGTTGTGAGCATTATGAGAAGATGAACAAGATAGCAATTCCTTCAAGCAATAAAAAGATTACAATCTAAGATAATCACACTCTCTTTATAAGAAGTTGACAAAAAAACACAAATCCCAAATAAAATTCATAAACATTTGCACGAACAAAATATTTATGAAATAATTTTGACATAAAAAACACTTGCAAATAATTATAATATATGTAATAAATTAATGATCAAAATTTTTGAAAACTTTAGATTGCTTTTTAAGAAACTACTCAAAAAATAACATTGAGAGAAACATCAGAAAACACAATTAAAAGACATTGCATTGCTGGTAAGAATGATTGAACAAGAAAAATTCCTTACACTTTCAAGTTATCCAAATAATGAATGAAATATACAATTTACTTACCAAAGGTGTTATGCATTCCACTAGAATAAAACTGATAAAAGAGGTCAATGAGCTCTTATATAAGGAAGGATTTCAATCGAAGAAGAACAGAAAATACATTTTCAAGTGACTGAATGGAAGTAATTTCCTCTCGTTCACGGAGGGCTTACAAAGAATATTGCTTCTAATATTTTATTCACGTTCACAATTAGCCTTTCCAGCCGAAACTAAGAAAACTAATTTAAATATTTTAAACAACGCGAAAAAGGAAATCGTTCATAAATTTCTGCAAGCCGTCATCGACTCCATGAAGGTGGCGATATGGAACCCTGGACATTGGGCATCGAAGAAGAAATCCCGGGCTGATCTCCATATCCGAAGATCATTGACCCTGGCGAGCAGAACGGCTCTGTTTCTGTTCCCGGAACGAACAACGGGATCTCCGAAAACAGCGGGTCGAGCTCCGCCGCGGCAGAGGTGACAGCCACCGGTATCGTGGTTGGAGTTGCCGGTTTCTCCGCCGACGAGTCGAGGGATTCTTCCTTCCTGTCCCTGGTTGCAGGGGAGTTTTCATCGTTGTGTGGATGTGGAACAGGGGAGCCGTCGTCGTCTGCGGAGCGGGAGAGGCCGGTGAGCTTCTGGACCAGAGACATGAAGTCACGGGCCTGCGTGTGGATGATTTTCGGGGAGTGGGTATAGATGATGACCGGATGGCGGTGGGAGACGGAAGAGGCGGAGGCGGAGGAAGAGGAGGAGGAGGAGGAAGAGGAGGAGGAAGAGGAGGATGTTGTGGTGGTGGTGGTGATGGGAGCAGATGTGGGCTTTTGAATGAGATGGGAGTCTTTGTGGACCTTGGGCAGAAACGGCCGGTGGCCGGTTATCTCTCGAGAAGAAGGGCTCATTTTTGTTGTAAGAAGGGGAGAAGAGGGTAAAGATGGTTTCGTGTTGAGAAGAGAAGAGGGTAAGAGATGGGATTGCCTTAAAATAGGGAGAAAAGGTGAGCTAGCTCTTTGGCCGTTGATAACGGAGTTTGAGGTGGAAGGGCGGCAGTGGATGTCGGAGAAGGCAGTTAGAAATTGGATGAGAACTATTGGACTGTCGTTCGCTGGCGCGCTTTTGTTCCCGCAGGAAGCTGCGCTTATAGAGTTCTAAGTGAGACACGTGCCCAGAAGGACGGTCATTAAAGGCGCGGCAAATAAGAAGACCAAAAATGGAACAAATGTTCTTTTCGGTATGACAATAAGATAAAAAGACATTAAGGCTAACAGCAAATATAAGTTAAAACAAGAATCAATTTAGACAGAGATGTATTAGAGGTTTAATATATCCAAAACATACCAGGTGTTATCTATATTACAAATGTACGTAAATAAAATATACCAAAAAAATGGGAATGCACATTTTAAGAGTAAAACAATAAAACTTGAATAGTTGGGGCAATACTTCTTTATGAAGGTCGATGATATTACAATAAAATATAAAATCCAACATTGCTACTAATACAATGTAAGGTTTACGCCTTAGAGTTTGCTTATGAATCGGATTAAGGACTTAACCTCAATGAAGATAGTGAACATGAGAAGGATAGAAATTAGAAGAAACAATCCCATATTAGTTATTGCAAAGATGATTTTTTGTTATAAATGGACATCCATGCCAGTGCTTCAAATGGAGGGATGCATTTAAGAGCAACAAGATAAATCTCAAGTGATCAAGGTAATATCTCTCTAAAAAGGCTAAGAATATTATAATATCATATCAGAGATAACTTCTACTATTGATCAAACCTAGAAGACTGGTGAATTAAATGGAGGAAACTAACCCCAAAGAAGGTAGTGAACATCTAAAAGACATGAGTCACAAGAGATAATCTTAGATCAACTACTATAAAGATGATCTTGGGCTATAGATAAGCATTCATGCAAATCTTTGAAATGGGTGACACTTTCCAAATGCAAAAAGATAAAATCCAAGTGGTCAACTTAATGTCTTCATGAAGGTTAAGGATGCTATAATATGATATTAGAGCCAACCATACTACTAATCTAATAGAACATTTAAGCCTTTGAAGCTGGCTATGGATCAGACAAAAGACAAAACCTTAAAGAGAGTTTTTATGGTGACCCCTCACTAGTCTTCTTTAATCCTAAGTATTATAATCTCATCAATTTTCACTTGATTCATATTTAAACTACATTAGACCAACAGAAGTATCCCTCTTTAGTCTCAAGTGTTATAGTTTTGAACATTTAAAAGATAGAAGTCAAAAGAGATAATCTGATGTTAGCTATTATGAGGATAATCTTACTCTATAGATGAGCATCCATATAAGTCTTCAAAAGAAAAAAATATTTTTTGAGAGTAAAGGTAATGACTTATCACTATAAATACTAAAAAGTACGAGTTTTTTTATATTTGATAGAATAATTATCAATAGTTAAAATTGAAATATAAATATAAATTTGAATAAGATAAATTTAGTGATAATGTTTTGTTCTTATCACATAATTTTTGAAACCCTCATTTATTTTTAATTAATTTGTGAAGCTATTAAAAATCATATTAAAAGAAAATAATTTTTATGAAAAAAGAACATTGGGATGATAAGTATTCCAAAATCCTTTTATGCCTTGACATTTTCCCTCACTCGGTCATGACAAAAATCTTCAAAGCGAATCGACGAGATTTGGTCACTGGAAGACCGTCAAGGAGTGTGGAGGTGATGATTAAGAGAGGGAACATAAAAGAAAAGGAGTTCTGTAAAGATACATAAGTGGAACCATAATTGAGCAAGCCATGCCGTTTAATGTCATTAGAAATCAGGAAAAAGGTACGCAGTAGTCGCGATTCAAAGCATGGAAGAGGGAAATGTAATTTTTTCTTGTAGGTTTCTAATTTTCCTATGGCAATGCATTATTTTGAGATTTTATAGTTTAATTTCTAATAAAAAATGGTAAGAAATATTGTAGTTTAATTTCTAATAATTTATCACTAGTAAAACAAATTGATAGTCTATTTCTATGTAGAAGAAAGACAACATTAAAGGCAATAAGTCAGAAAGAAAAAGCTTCTATTAGTAAGAGCAAGAAACTTTATTGAGGTAATTTATATTACATATTGAGTTGATTTTGATATACATAACTATAAGAATTGATCTCGATAAATTACAAATTCCTCTTCAAAGAATGAAGGGAAAAAGGAAAAAGAAAGAAATTAAGAGATTATATAGAACAAAGATAGGTAAATTTAATTATTAGTGATGTAAATAGGTATGATTTGAGTTGAGTATAACATGATATTCATGATACATAAATTATATAATATGATATTATAATATAAATTAAAAAAGAGAATAAAAGATAAATATATGACATGATATTTGATATGTGATAAAGATAACAGAGTTAAATATCTTATTTAAAAAACTAAAAAAATAAATTTTTTTAGACTTTTCTCATGATTCTATAAGATGTGATGACCAATAATATAAGATGTTGGAATCATAAGCACTGATTTGATATCAGGTTGAGATTTTATGAGATGTGGTGAGCACTAGTAGAGGATGTTGAGTTTCATAGGTATTAATTTTATTCTAGGCTATGATATTCTATGAGATGTTATGAGCATTAGCATAAAATACTAGGTATTATAGGCACTGGTTTGATATCAAGCTATGATATTTTATGAGATGTGATGAGCACTAGTATAGGATGTTGTGCATCATAGGCACTTTTTTAACACTAAGCTATAATATTATATGAAATATGATAAGCATTAGTATAAGATGCTTGACATCATAGGCACTGGTTTGATACTGATTATGATATTCTATGAGATGTGATGAACTCTAGTATAGGATGTTAAGTATCATAAGTACTGGTTTGATACCAAGCTATGGGATAAGATGGATTTAGAGTCCTCCTTCAATCCACTTGCACTTAGTGTAAGGAGTAAGGACAATGATGATATATGATAGGTATGACTAGCAAGCTATGTCTATGAAAAAAAGTTTATGAATGACAAGATATTGTAGATGAGGTGAGACATGATTGAAATATAGGATAAAATCTTATAAAAATCATCTGATACTTAGATATAATAAAAATAAAAGAAATGTAAATAAAGAAAAGGAATAAAAAAAGAAAAGTAACATAAAATAAAAGAATAAAAAAGTGTGTGTATATTTGATGTATAATACATATTATTATTCATGTTTTCATATATTGAGCATTTTTTATAGGCCATGTACATTTAATATTATGTTTTATAATTCCTTTATTTATTCATGTCAAATTTACGTACTAGGTATTTTATGTTCACCACTACTTACATTATAGGACAAATCATAGATCCGCATAAAGTGATTGTTTAGAGTGAGATATATGGTGTGTGAGTTATTTTGTACATGTTGACTTTATTTTGTTATATCGTGTTTCTAAGGATATTACAAAGTAGGTATGAATGCACTTTATTTTACTATGATAGAAAATTA
Source organism: Vanilla planifolia (assembly GCA_023846275.1). Classification (NCBI taxonomy): domain Eukaryota; kingdom Viridiplantae; phylum Streptophyta; class Magnoliopsida; order Asparagales; family Orchidaceae; genus Vanilla; species Vanilla planifolia. The sequence goes on along the minus strand of CM043866.1, from coordinate 10,629,244 downwards.
GATTTATATCAAAGTAAAATATGCTTTATAATTTCATTACCCTCATTTATAGTGATTTTTGTCCTCACTTTTAGCTATGAGTACTTTGATATACTGTTAGTTAGATGATAATACTAGTGATATGTAGGGCATGGTAAGGTGATATTAAAACCAAAGGTTGTCAAAATTAAGAATTTGAGTGAGAATATTAGTACAACATATGTATGATATACTTATTATAAAATAAATAATTTTTCATAAATATGATATTTAATAGATATATTAAATATTGAAATGTGAATTTTTACTAAAATAATATTCATGAACTAAAAGAAAATAAAAATAGAAGTATCTCCTAATTTGTTGGGATCTAATAATCTAAATATCCCAATACAAATAAAATAATTGGTATAACATAAGTTTTATGCTCAATATCTATAAATTTTGAATAAATGAAAACTACATTGCTTATCAAATTACTTAATGATACTAAAATTAGAGGTAAAAAATATATAAGTAGATATATAAATGTATAAGTGGAAGAATTTTTTGTAGAATTAATAGTCATATCTTTACAAGAATTTGATATTATTCTGAGTATAAATTGGTTAATAAAATATTAAGTGAATATTGATTATATAGAAAAAAGGTGAAGTTGAAAATCTAGCATGGTGGAGAAGTGATTTATTATGAAAATAAAAAGAAAATTTCTTTTATATCTATATTAAAAGCTTATAAATTGATGTTAAAAGAATATAAAAGATTTTTATTATCTATGATGATTACTCATCAAAAGTTTGGTAAGTCTTAAGATGTTATTATTATTTGTGAATATCTTGATGCATTTTTAGAAGAATTATTAAGATTACCTCTAAATAAAGAAATAAAGTTTAAAATCCAATTAGTGAGAACTAATATCTAAAGTACTATATAGAATGGTATTTACAAAGTTATAAGAAGTAACACTCTAGATTCAAGAATTATTCGATAAGGGTTTTATTAGACTCAGTGTGTCTTCATAGAGAGAATCAATTTTTTTGTCAAAAAAGAAAGATGAGATGTTATTAATTTGCATTATTTATAGGGAGTTGAATAAAAGTATTATCAAAATTCAATATCCTTTGTCTAGTATTGAAGATTTATTTGAAGAATTATAGAGTGTTTTATTATTTTTTAAACTTTTGAGACCCAATTATCACCAACTAAAAATAAAGAAAGATGACATATCTAAGACTAATTTTAAGACTAGATATGAATATTATAAATTTTTGTTGTTACATTTTAGCCTCACAAATGCACCTATGGCATTCATAGATTTGATGAATAAAATACTTAAAAATATCTTGATCAATTTATGATTATATTTATTTATAGTATTCTTATATATTCTATAAAAATAGAAGATCATATAGACCTTTGCATATTATGCTACAAACATTACATGCACATTAGTTGTATGTTAAATTTTTAAAATGTGAAATCTAGTTATCAAAAGTGACATTTCTAAAGCAAGTTGTCAGTGTAGAAGAGATTTTTATGGATCCTCAAAAAATAAAAGTTATTAAATATTGGCCTCAACCAATAAATATTATTGAGGTTAGAAGTTTTTTGGATTTGATAGGATATTATAAAAAATTGTGTGAGACTTTTCTCAAATTACTATACCTTTATCCAAATGGATTCAAAAAGGAGTAAAATTTGAATAAGATTTTTTTTTATAAGAAGAGCTTTTTGAAGTTGAAAGAAAAATTAACATTAACTCCAATGCTAACTTTGCATAAAGGAATTGAAGGTTACCAAATTTATAGTGATGCATTGTTACAAGGATTGGGCAATGTTTTAATATATTTTGGATAGGTGATAGTATATACTTCAGGTAATTGAAACCACATGAAAAGAATTATCCAATTCATGATCTAAATTGTTAGTAATTGTATTTGTTTTGAAAATTTGGAGGCATTATTTTTATGATTTGAAATGCGAAGTTCTGACCAACCATCAAAATTTTAAATATATATTTACTTAAAAAACTAAATTTGTGATAAAAAAGATGGTTAGAATTTATTAAAGATTATGATCTACAAATCTTAATAAAAATAAATATTATTATTGATGCTATGAGTAGAAAAACATATCTTAATTTGATTATGACTTATGCTAATGAAAAGAATATTATATTTAAAATTGATAATTTATTATTAGAGAAAGAAATATAAAAGAATATGCTCTTATTGTATTAGTTGTTAAATTAGTCCATATTGGATAGAATCTATTAAAAAATATCAGTTTCAAAATAAAAAATATCAAAAATTAATTTAAAAAGTCAAAGATGGTTATGAATCTGAGTTTACCTTAGATAAAAGATGATATTATTGAGATTTTAAAGTCATTTATTCATCCTTAATCTTCAATAATTAAAATAATTACCATTAATAAAAGCTCATAATTTTAAATATATTATTGATCCTAGAAGAATAAAAATATATCAATAATTAAAATAATAATATTGGTTAGCCTAGTATATAAAAAGAGATATGGCTGAATGGGTCAAAAAATGTCTAATTAATCAATAGGTAAAAGGAGAACAATAAAAACCTATTAAGTTATTGTAGCATTTACTCATTCTTGAATAGAAATATGAAAGCATTACTATGAATTTGTTATGAGACTACTTAGATCATCGGTAGGTCATGATTGTATATGGGTGATATCTTATAGGCTAACAAAATCTATATATTTCTTAATAATAAAAGTAATATATATAATTAAAAAGTTAGCTTGTATGTATTTGTAGTAGATTGTTAAATTTCATGGTATGTCAAAAGAAATTACATCTCATAAAGGTCCCAAATTTATATCTTATTTCTAAAAAAATACATCAAGCTTTTGATATACAATTAAAATTTTGCATGACATTTCACACACAAATAGATCACCAAATAAAGAAAATAATAAAGTCTTAGAAGACTTACTGAGATTATGTATTTTGAAATTTGAAGGAGAATAAGAGAGTCATCTTTTTATAGTTGAATTTGTATATAATAACAACTATTAAGCTACTATTAAGATGGCTCCTTATAAAGCTCTCTATGAAAAAAAATATCAATCTCTATTGTACTAGTTTGAGGGTAGAGAAAAATAACTTGTTAGGCTTAATTTTATTAATGATGCTATAAGAAAATGAAGAATTCAAATTATATAAAATAGATAAAAAAATATTTTGACAACAAACATGTGAATGTTGAGTTTTAGGTAAGTGATCATATTCTTATCAAAGTCAACCCACTGAAAGATATTTTTAGATTCAGTAAAGTAGACAAATTGAAATCAAAGTATATTATTTATTTTTAGATTTTAGAAAGAATAAAACATGTGAATTATAGAATTATTTTATCTGTATAATTTATTAGAATATATGATGTATTCTATGTATCTCTTTTATAAAAGTATATCTCTGATCCAACACATATAATCAAATATGATACATAATGAATTAAAATTCAATCCAATATAACATGAGGAGAAACCAATAATGATTCTCAAACAGAAAGAAAAGGTATTGAGAAATAAAGTAATTCTCATTGTTAGAGTTTTGTGACAAAATATACTAATGTAAAAGCAACCTCAAAAGTAGAAGCTAATATGAAGGCTTAATACCTAGATTTATTTTAAAATTTTGAGACAAAATTTCTAAAGAAGGGGAGATTGTAACTACTTGTCATCATAAATATTAAAAGGTACTAATTTTTTTTACATTTTATTATGAGTGTAAGAATAGTATGTGTGTATAAGGATATTTGTATCTTATGTTGGATGTTTGTACTAGAATTAGTCTTCTAAATTTTATATAGTATAATAGTTATTTTGTTACATGTGTTATTATTTTTATTAGAATATTTCAAGATTATTAAATATTTTTTATGTCACCCCAACTCATTTTTAGCAATAGGTGTTCTCTTTTTCATATGACAAGCTCTAATTAACTAGATAGACCTCATTAAAAATATGTGTCATCGGATTGTATTGATTTATGTTGGGTAGGGTGTGATATTTTAGATCAATTTTTTGTAATATTAATTGATGATATGCTTGTATATTTAAAATCTTTTGAAGATCATGTGAATCATTTGCATAATATTTTGCAGATTTTGAGAAACATTGACTTTATTTTATGTTTTCAAGTTGAATTTTGATTATTCAAGATGATATTTTTGGGATATGTGATAAGTGTAATAAAAATTATAAGACAAGAGTGCAAGAAAAGAGGGGTTTGAATTAGTGGGTTAGTAGTAAAAACAAAAAATTCAAAATTTTTAAATCATTTTCTAGATTCTTTTCAATACTTTAAGCCAAAGTTGCTTTCATAAGAAAAATCATTTATAAATCTTACTATTAGTGAGCAATACAAGTAAATGAAGAAAATCAAACAAATTAAAAAACTAATATTTTTAAATGGTTTGGCTCAAAACTAAGCCTAAATCCAACCCAAAGCTTACCAGCTTGAGTACCACTAAAATATATTCCTTTGTCATAGCTGAGTGGAGAGACCCTCTATAATAATATTTTTTATGGGATCAACCACAAACCAATTATCCTTACATTCACAACTTAAGGATAGGGCCAATTGCTCTATACTACCATAGCTCAAAATTATGTCACAAGAAACGAAATAAAAACAAATTATACATGCATACAAGAGCTCACTTAAAAGGCAAATAAAAAATATCCAATATTTAATAATTGTGGCTTAATTAAGAATTGCACTAAGATGCACAAGAAAGACTATGAATCTTTTCAAGTGATGAGGTAAGAAAAATACTTTAGGATTAATCTTTATTATCTTCTTTTCACCAAAGGAATAATAGCTCTTAAGGAGTATTCATTATATTAGCATAACCAGTTGTATTTATTTTCTTTGTTAATTATCTAAACTCCTTAGAATCTTCTTTACATTATTTATTGTTCATTTAGATTAGGATTTTAAATTTATGATCATTTAAGGTCTCTAATTATCATTAGTACCTCCTAATGACTCTTTTTTAATGATTTTATCATTATCAGCCACCGTGGTTTCTAGAAATGAAAAATATTATATGATATGATATTTTAATTATATGATGTGGCATCTACAATTTAAGCACTCTAATAATGAAAATTTTTTAATGTATGTTTGATTTCCTCAATTTCTCTAAAGTTTGTCAAAATTGGTTGATTGTACTATATATTTTAATATTGTGTATCATACAATTTTTTTAAGATATCACTTAACTTTAGGGGCTACTCATTAGATTAATCATATTATCTGATTTGTGATTTCATACAATATGATAGTATTTTAATGTATCATATGAATTTGTCTAGTTTTGCATACTCCATAAAGCATAATATCTTTTCTTATGCTAAATATTCAATCAGTTACATTTAGCTCATGTGAATACTTTGTATAGTTTGATCATAAGATCATATTATCTAATTTCACTTTTAATCTAGATCAAATAATCAATTACTTTGATCATATACTTCACAAAGAACTAATCTATTGTACTATGTTCGATCGTACAACACATTTAGTTACATCCATGCAAATTTATACAATTTTTAAAATAAATTAATTTTAGAAATTAAGCATGAACTTAATTTAATGTAATTTGAGTCACAAGTTGCTTTAATTTACAAATAAAGGAGAAAAGTCTTTCTAAAATTTAGTCAACCATTCTCAACTTATCTTGTAATGTCCAATTAGTTGGGTTGATCATGAAGACATGATCAACTCCTTATCTTTAATCACTTATGTTTATCTACATTCAAACTAGATGATAATTAATAATCTACTTAATTGAGTTGTTATCATCAATATAATTTAGAGCATTACTAATTAAGCTAAAAAGAATTTTTGTTGATCCACAAAAAGTTGTTATTACAGATTGATATGGACTCACTATTGTTCTCAAAGTTTAAATTTTCTTTGGTCTAGTCGAATATTACATGGAATTTGCATAATGTTATCTTGGATAACTTCTTCATTGACGAGACTAACATAGAAAGCTATCAAATTTAAGAGGAATACTAATTATGAAAGTTGTTCTTAAAGTTCAAAAAAAAGTTAACAACTCCAATCTTAATGTTGTTAGAAGTATTTGAGGGATACTAAATCCTTAATGATACTTCTTTCCAAGGGTATGGATGTATGTTAATTGAAATGGTAGAGTTATTACTTATGTTTTTAAATAGTTGAAGTCTCATGAGAAGAATTATCCAATATATTATTTATATTTGGAGACCATAGTTTTTGCTCAAAAAATATAGAGGCATTACTTGTATAGTGAAGTGTGAAATATTTATAGATTATCAAAGAAAGAAAAAAATTGATAAAAGAAATTCAAAGTCATTATTACATAAATTGAGATAATTGTGATGTAAGTAGTTGATTTTTTTACATATATTAAAATGTAATAATGTGATGTGAGCATAACTGAATAGCATTGATCGATTATGCGCATGTTTTGATTGAGAATATAACATACCAATATGGGTTCTTATATATATATATATATATATATATATATGATTTTCATAATATTAAATATAAAATAGAATAGTAACGTGAAAGTTAAATAAAAAAAAGAAACATGAAAGATAAATTAAAAAAATAAAAAATGAATGAAAAGAGAAAAGTCAGTAATATGAGCTAAATGATCTATATGATCATAAAAATTATAAAGATGAAAAAATATTGAGATTGTCTCTATGACATTATCCCACAATTGTTTAATATGATGAGATCCCCATGTTATCGCTAACACGTTTGTATATGACAACTATAAGTAGAGACTTTGCTATCATTAGCTTTTTACATGACAATGCTAGATAGAGGTTATTTAAATGAGATGGCATCATACCTCATCTTATTATTATTAACATTTTTGTGTAGGGAAAGACAATAGGTAGACACACATCATCATCAATGTTTTGATAAATGAAAATGGTAAACTGGGTTGGTATGACTCAATAATCTAGTTAATTATTGATGGAAGTTTAGATATATAATGATGTTATAGAGATAATATGATGTGGATTATTGTGGAGTAGAAATAATGGTTATTAGGAAAAATTGGAACCCATGAAATGTGAAAAGATAATAAGATGAGAAAAATGGTAAAATATAAGAAAATAAGAAAAAACTATGTGATATAAAGGGAAGAGTATGATAAGATTACTATATGATGAGTATATATACATAAGCATGATGTATATAAGCATATATATATATATATATATATGATTAACTTGAAATATTTTTTATACTTCTTAGATGTTGTGTATTCTTAATATTGCTCTTATTTTTATTTACATGTTACTATGTTTCATATTGCTTTATATGTATATAGCTATTTGTTTTCCTATTAAGCATTTTTTTCTTGTTATTTACTTAAATTAAAAGTTAGGATATAAACATGTATAGTGTTGAAGGTACTTAGTAGCATGTAGCATAGCTCATAAGAGAGTGTATATGTGTGTTTTATTTTGAGTTTTGTGAAAGATTTTGTACGAGATAGTTAGTATCTGTATCTTGTAGTTAATTGTTGTACAAGGAAGTGCTATTGTAGCATTTATTGGACTATTATTAACTTTGAGGTATGCTGTTTATGGTTATGAATTTATTTATTTTATATTATAGATTGGCATATTGTGGTAGTACTTTTTATAACTATTTTAGGTTGAAATGTTGAGATTTTTATTTGAGATGATGGATATATTGTGTTATATATTAATAGAGAATTATAGTTTTTTTATTTGTTACTCTTGCTTAAGTGGTTCTTAGTGTCTTCAAATTAGTTTTGCACTCTAATGTTAACCCAATGTTGATGCCATTAGATGCATTATTGAATAGAGGGGTTAGATGTGGAATAAGTAGAATTGTACTTTCAAAATAAGTTTGAACTTGAAAGAATCTCAGTTTGATAAAAAAGTTATTAGCTTTTAAAAATATGAAAATCTATCCCAATTGAAAAAGTGGCCAAGTCCTAAATTATCTAATCAACAAAACTATCTTGGACTTTAAGTCTTATCTAAAAGAGGAGTTACATAAGCAAAATGTGAGAAATATATGTTTAAATTGAAAATTTACACACATTGAATAGTGTTATGCCACTTGCTTTAAAGGTAATTGTCCTTAACAAAGATAAAGCTATAACTATGGTTAGTACCTCAAATAAGCCCCTACAATACCAATATTAAATGTTTAAGAAAATGTAACATTAAACTTATTAATTCCTCCTTTGAGAATCGTGTGTCTTATTAGTTGAGATATCAATGAGAATACAAACACATGCCTTAAACTAAACACATTAAAGAGAAGTAACATGCACTTTATTTTCCAAAGATGTAGAAGAGAATCTTATGAATTCCTTGAACCATGCAAAAAAGGCATTGAAACCATGAAAGAATTAGAGAGTTTTGTAAGAATCTAATGATTTCGACTTCTGTTGACTAATCTTTGATTCAGAGTGATAATTGATAGCTAATAGAATGATCTCTTTATGCATAAAGCATACTCTGATAATAACAAGGAGAGTCGTATTCTCAAATTTTGAGTCAAGCTCTGTAAACAATGCTCTTAAGAGAGTTCTCTTCGAGATTGAAAGAGAGCCAACTAGAAATTTATGTTGTACAAGTGAGGGAATAGGTTTCACACTAAGCAAGATGAAACTAAAGTTAAGAGAGAATGTTTTATTATTGTTATAGAAGATTGTAAACTTTCTTTAGCAAACATGATAGATTTTTTAATTGCATCCCCTCTTATTTTTTTCCTCCAGTACTAATTTAGAATTTTGTTAATCAAAACTTAACATCACTATGAAATTCTTGTTCATTATAATGATTCTTTCATCTCCATCATCCTTTTATCACAACACTTCTACAGGATTCATTAGATGTTCACAAATTAGAAATTTTTGTTTGTTCAAATATGCTAAACATTTTTTCTTTATTAAAGAGTTCATAAATTTCAATACCACCAAACATTTTAAGGATTAATCTAACACCATCTATTACATATAGCTAATTAAAAACCAAATACTCTTAAAGCGATGTGCCCACCTAAGCACTCATTAGAGTCAAATTCTTTCATAGACAAGAAAACTTGATGTGGTTTGACAACTTACCATCATAGCCATGTTATTTATTTATTTTTCTTTCCCTTTAATTTTGAAATTTTTTATTAAAACCCATTTTCATGGTCAAAGTTTTAAAATCATTTTAAAAGTAGAATGCAAGTAATATAAAAACCTTTATAATTTGAAATTTAAAATGGAAGCAAATTATAATGCTATCAAGGTATTTTTTAAACCTATTTATTCATAAATTATAATGAACAACTAAATCCAAACTAACATAAGGTTATTAAACATGTATGTACTAAGTCAAAACATAACTAACTAACATAATAATTGATACAATTGCTAATATATGTAAATTAACATCTAGGATAGATGCTCTTGATGCTATCTCTTATAGCTCTCTGAGAGTCTAGTAATGGATTTCATCTTGACCTCGAAGTGTGAGGTCAAAATCAGGCTAAGCCAACTATCATTTACTAAGTAAAAATTTCATGTATATATATATATATATATATATATATATATATATATATATAAAACAAAAAGTTTGCGTCATACCAAATGCTAAGTCAAACTTATAAAATAAAAATAACATAATATTATGTGATGAAAAATAGAATGAAAGACTATTTTACCAATATCTTTATAATAACAACATGTTTCTTTAATTTTTTTTTTAGTTTTGTTATTCTTTTTAATTTGTTTAGTGCAAGGGTTTCCACTTTATATAAAGAATATTGGCCCTATTTCAAATAAGAATAGCCCTAAATGACTTCAAATCATGTTATTTCAAAATGATAATTAATACTTTAGACAGTTAGCATAATGGCTTCTTTGGTTTTATTTTGAAACATGTTATCATGGAATCATGTCACTACAATATACAATTAATATCTATGCATATTTTTAATAATATTTATAACCCTTTCCCAACTTATTCTTATATCTTTTCTTTCTTGTCACCTTTCCAATTACATTAAGGATAAGCATTTTGCTTCTTTTAGTGACCACTATCACGTCATCACATATTTCTTCTGCATGTATCTAACATGTAAGCATAATGTTTAAGAATAATCATTACTTTTTTTCATTCTCATTTTGTGACTATTAACACAATATTTGTTTCACAATATGTTAAATGTAATAGTATAATAAAATTGAAACCATATCATGCTGGATTAATCATTAGCATCACAGGCATGGATCACATTTATCTTCAATGCTAGTAGATTCTAATTTGTTCTCATGGGGTTGCTAAGCATCAAATAGCATTACATCAAATAAATGCATATATAAACAACCTTGATCACCTTAAGATTTTCGTATAGTGGTTAGGCTATGAAATGGAATCTCAAAATGCACAATTTTCTTTTTCTTTCCTTGTTGCTATAATTTTACTATAGTACTTATGCAGCAAATTACTTCTAAATCTTTTCAATTCTCATTTGACTTCTCTGATTTCTTTCAACACCATCGTAGCCCTTCTTGTCTCTCTCTCTCTCCTCTTCATTGACTATGACTTCCCCTTCAAAATTTTTCTCAAAAAGTCCCAAAATTATAGTCTCTCTCCTTCTTATATTGGCTGACGTCTCTTCACATTTCTAGCCCTTCATCTTCTCCCAATAGGTTGTGTCCTTCCAAGGATACTTTGCCTCTTTACCTCTTAGAATCTGATGATGTGCCATTGATTCATGCAATTGATGGTTTGCTCCATCTACTGGTTGCATATGTTAGATATAAGTTTAGAATATTAGATTTTAAGATTAATTAAGATCATATTTTTATTAATTAAAAAAATTATATTTTTCATTTTATTTTTTTTTATCTATCTGAGCTTTAAAATATTTTCATCGAATTTTGATTAATTCATCTTAATGAAATCCATCCATCCAAAAACTTTCATATTTTTCTAGCAATATTTGGTATTCCTTAAACTTTTTTAAACTTAAAATTCTTATACTTATTTTTTCAATTATTTTCTTTAAATTTTTTGTAGATTTTAATTCTAGGGTCATCTCGTTAAGATCATCTTAATATGAACTTGGCTTTGGTAAAATTACATACATTTTTAAGCCAATTAGTATTTTTATGATTTCCTTGTATTTTGTTGAAACTTGTAAACAAATTCATGTCATTTATTTTAATTTCTAAAAAAATCAAATATAAATAAATTTGATTTCATAAACCATCAAAAATTTTGTTCACTAAATTTTTTGCTCACCTCCCTCATTTGAGGTTTCATATATCCTTTTCGTAAGTACACAATTTTTTGGAGGAAAATATTATAAGTTTTAAAATCTTCAATTTTTTTAAATCTAACTAAAATTATCTATCCTTATAAGTTCTCTAATCAACCTTAAAACATAATTTTGTATTTAATTTAATTATTTAATAATTTAAAATCTTAAAAAATTATTTATAATCATTTCCTCCACTTTTGAGTTATCACAATGCATTTAAACCATACTAATGTGAATAGCTTCAGCATTTTGAGTCTAGTGTGTTAGTATAGATGTCCAGTTGTATTTTTTCATTGTGATATAATTTAATGAATCTATATATACTTAATTTTTTGTGTACTTCATGTTTCTCTACGATATATTAGGGTTTTTATCATGTGATTCCCTCAATTTCCAAGTTTTTTGTTACTAAAATAGTTAAGTGATTGTTGGATGGTTAGCACACATTGTTTTGTTATAAATCATGGGTGCACAGTTTCAAAAAAATGAGAGATAAATTATGCAAATTCATATATTCAAACTAACTCAAATTATTCAATTAAATCTATAATAAAAGACATTTTATTCTTAATTTTGTTAGCTATTATAATAATATTTTTAGAAACTATTGTTAGGCTTGAAAAACTTATTACGTTATAATGAAGGTAAAGTAAAGCACACAATGAATTTCGAGTAGCTTGATTTAAATTCAAATCTACATCTACCCCCAACTAAATAGCTAGACAATCAATTAAACATCAACTTAGTAAAATCATACAATACTAACTTAATAAAAATTTACAACATCAATTTAATAAAATATTATAATCCACATAATAAAAGCTAACACACTAGCTTAATAAAAATCTATAATTAGCTTCATAAAAGCTAATATACTAGCTTAGTAAAATCTTATAATATAAAACAAACAAGTAAAAGTCTCAATAATGAGATAAGCAACCAAGTAAAAATTTAATATAATAATTATTATAACTAATGAACAATTAAGTAAAAGACATACTAAAATATATGCAATGAAGCCTAATGCTCATACAAAAGAGAATGTAATACGTATAACTTGAAATAATAATGTCAACATTAGCTCAAGAATGATAAGAAAGGCTAAAATGTGTGATCCAACCTAAATGCCATGGCTTTGCTCTTTTTTATTCTTAGAAATAATGAATCTAATCAAGTTTTTTTTACAAAGAAATTTTCAATCAAGAATAAATTTATTCTATCATGTTTAAATACTTTTATATGCACCTAAAAATGCTCTCAAATAGCTCCAAAACACACTCAAACAACAATGCAAAAACTAGTCAAACAAATTTTTACTCACATCATGAACTAATTGTATTATGTGATATAAGGGATAGTACATTTACAACTAACAACATCATTCAATCAATCACTAATGTACGATTAGTTGATTGTCACTATAAAAAATAGATTGTAAGATACAATGAGAATATTAGATGAAATGGTTAGAGCATAACTCTTTAAATTTAAATTTTTAGCTCTTGAAATATTGTATGATCTATGATCATATATTATAATAATTCCTTCTATAATGTGATTTATATTAATCATATGGTATTATGTTAATATGATAAATTGATCATTCTACTACGATAAAAATTGGCTTCGTATTTGATTAAGTTATAGCACTATGCTCTAAGGTGAAATGATATTATAATTATACAAAAGTGATATCACACTGTATAATCAAAATCAATATGCTGACATCTTAAGCCCTTAAATCTCACTAAACAAATAAAAGGTCATATCATTATAATAAATATCATCATACTATATGGAGACCATTAGCTCATCACTACTCACAGGGGAGCAAGTCATGTGCTCATATATTATGATAAAAATTATACTTATATAACAATAAATAAGTTCTAATTTATCACTTCACTCAATCTAATCTCTTTTTAGTATGACACAAGTCTACTAGCTTTTTTTACAAGATCCCATGTTTGTTTTTTTACAAACTTATTTACTTGCAATTAAGGTCACTTATATGAAATCAATAATATTTTGAAACCTTATACATAATTGTTTTCTCCTTACCAAACATTCTCAATTAATTTAAGTTTGTTTGCAATAATATATCTCTAAATTTTGTTAGGTAAATTAAAATTAATATTTTTCATATTAATTCTCAAATTTTATTGTATTTTATAACCTATCTAAGATATATTTGAATCTTAACTTTGTCCAAATTTTATAATTCTACCTTTATTGTTCCAAGCAAACAATAACCTTATCCCCCAAATCCTGTCACAACACTTCATTTCAATGAAACATTAATAGAAAATATATTGACTTTCATTTTTAATCATCAAATAGTATTTAATCTTGCCCTTTCATTTTAAAAAAAAATATTTTAGAAAGCCTTCATTAGGCAACTTTTTATTTTTTAAGTTTGGATTCTCTTTTTGAAACAATGATTGTAATTAATTTATTTTTATTTTATGGTTAATTGTGTTTTCATTAATTAATAAATTTTATAGAAACATTATTTTATTAGGTATTGGGTAAATCATAGATACATAAACATGATTATAAAAGAGTGTAGTGAGATAGATTTTATAAAACTACTTTGATAACTTTTTAAGACCATTTATAACAAAATTATCAAATAATATGTGAGAGAATAAACTTGGAATTAAGAAAAATTATGTGGTCTTTTTACAAGAAAGAGAGTCAAGAGGTGGCAAAAAAGAGAGAAGAGAATGAGAGGAAGATAAAAAGGAGATCTTACTATTGTGAGGTTTGAGCACCAACAAGTGGAAAACTCGATGATTTAAGAGCAATGAAGAGAAATCTAAGACGTAAGAGTTTAAATTAGAGGAAAACTTTGACTCTTTGGTTTTAAACAAATGATTTGCATAAAACCATTTTTGAATAATTATAAACTATTTTTCCATCAAGTTTTGTGATTTTGTTTGCTAAGAAATTGATTATGAACTTTTTTATGTCTTTCTCACTTACAACTATTATTGTGTTAAAGCTTCTAATAGTTTAGTTGATCTATCCACTTAACTATGTTAGATGATCAATCAAGTACAGGTATGAGATTAAAGAAAATGGGTCTACTAAATGTTTAATGGACTTGGATGGTCCAATCAATCATAGTATTAGTAGTTCAAAATCCTTTTAATTAGATAATCCAATATTACATTGAATTGATGATCCAATATGATAATCAAAAGGACCAATCCCCAATAAGACCATCCCATTTAAATGGGAAAGTTTGCAAGCAAATAAAAAGTTAAGGGAATTATGGATAATTATTTAAAAGCAATATTCAAATCCTTTTTCAAAAAATATTTAATGAAACACTTTGAGCTAAAGTGATTAGATATGATACTTTTGTGACTTAAGCCAATTAGTGATAAACCATTTTTCTTATTCACTATGTGGAAAGGACATCGAAGATGTAATTATATGGAAATGACACTCTCATTGACAATGTAAAAGATGATAAGGCCATAAGGTGGATAAGCTTATTCGTAATGGATAAGATGAGGTATATGAAAGTATGATGAGATAAGAGATAGGTATAACACAACTTAGATATGTGATTTCTTCTGTCAAATAATGCATTTTGAGCCTTCAAAAGGTGCTAAGGCCACTTTGTGGGAGTGAGTGAAGTTGCAAAAAATGATTCAAATTATATGCTTTTGTCAAATTAATTTGTTATCTTATGTTAATCACTATTTAATTACATTTTTATATTGATTATTGAAATGTATTTTATATTATAACATCCATTATTTTATTTTATCGATTAAATTGGTAGTCAGTCCACCTTATGCCATTTCTATTTTATAGGTTATGTACGTGTACATTATGTATAAATTTATCATTCTGAATCACTAATATTTTGTTAGATGCTCTCATGAGAGCTTATTTTAGCTATAATCTTGCATTTAACACTATCATTCTAAAGATTGATTTGGATTTATTGTTGTGATTTATTATTATGATATTTTTATATATAATTATATATAATATATAGTGCTTCAACATATATATTTTGGAGTGAATTGCCTCGGATTGATTTATACTAATTAAGCTCTTATTTGATTGGTCCATCTTCAATATTCAATCATTTTTGAAAAAAAAAATAATTACCTAGCATCAAAGTTTCAAATATAAAAATATTTTAAAGCTAAATAAATATAACATCTCGTTTTCTATTCTAACAATGTTGATTCAACCTATAATGTGAGGACATCTTAGCATCTGAATTGTTCACTTGTACCTTAATTAATCATTTATAAGAAAATCATAAAAATATAAAAAATTATAAATGTTTTAAATTTAACTTATAATTTACTAAATCTTTTTCTTTGAAAAAGTGATTAACGACTTTTAACCACCCCTTAATGCCATTAAGAACACTAATTAGAATCTAATCCATTATCTACTTAATGCTAAAAAAAATCTATTTCAATGCTATCAAAAACATTGGCACCTCAAGCCTAGAGTTTGCTATGTTCATTTGAAGGCATTACTTGAATAGTCAAAATGGGTTTGTTAATGGATGAAATATTAAACACATTATGTCATAATCAAATTAAGTCAAAATTATTTAAATTGATGTTAGATGACTAAACTTGAATTAAAACATTCTTTTTTTAGAAAGGTCTAAGTATAGGTTCCTTTAATCCTCGAAGCATACTAGAGTCAACTTGGAGTTTTATACCATAAGCAGACTATTAAGCCTATGCACAGAACACATCATACTCATAAATAAAAACTTAAACCCCTCTTAAGTGGTTTCTGTATAGTGGCACATGATATTCAACCTTTGTAATATTAAATTATTTTATTCTCTGCTATTAATTTGAATAACAAATGCTAAGCAACAGCAAATAATTTAAAAGAATAAGAAAAATTTTGAATTAATTATAAACTTAGCAACAAGAACATTTTAAACTCATATTCAAAAACATAAAACAAAAAAAACTAAACATTTTTAATTGTCTTTTTGGTACATTATAAGCTTATCAGCTTCATTCTAAGTTTTTTACAAATTTATTTGCTTAAAATTAGGGTCAATTTTATGAAATCAATAATACTTGCTAATCTCATAAATAAATTAAATGTTTTTCCTTTTCTTTTCTCTTATTAACCATTCTTGAATGAATTAAAACAAACCTTATATGATATTGTTTTTCAAAATTTGTTATATTTCATATTCTATTTAGCGATACATTAGATCTTAATGTCAAATTTTTGCGATCTATCGTCTCTACTCCTAGACAACAAAAAAGATCTCTTATCACTACTCGGGATCAGCAAAAGCCCTATTCTTAAGTCATGCCACAATACTTCTAAAACATTAATAGAAAATATATCGACCTCTATTTAAACTATCTAAATGTTATTAACCACAATCTTTCATTTTAAAACTTTTACTTTTAAAATCCTTAGTTTGTTTGTTTTAGAAATTCAAAACTTTTTTTCAAACAACACTTGTGACAAATATCATCATTCTTACACTTTCTAATTATTTAAAATATAACAAAAAGAGTGAAGTGTTCTAAAAACTTTTCCATTTATCAGTTATTTTTCATATTTGTTGATGTCTGAATCGACAACCTTTAATTTAATTATATGTTTTTAATCTGCAAATTTGAATTAACAATACATTTACGACTCTTTAATTTGAAATATTAAGTATAAAAATTAACAAAAGAACGATAAAACGTTTATTTCTAAATGCTTTAGCCACATGTATTTAATGCCATTTACTCAGTCAATTATCCACGTTAGAAAAAATCTCATACCTTAAGAACATTTAATTATGAATAAAAATTTACCACCGTAAAAATAAAAAGGTATCCTTAGTGGAAACTGAATTATAAAGAACTTATGAACGACGGACGAAATCCTTTAATGATTAGAGATTTATTTAGATCATTTTAAAAAAGGATTTATAAATCAAAAGACATTCTTCGCTTGCCGCTCGCGGGAACCGTTTTCTCAAAATTAAACTTTTTAAGTAATGATTTCAAATTAAGTTTATTAAAAAGGTTTTTGAAAAAGGAATATAATGTGAATAAAAAAAGCTTTTATTAAAAAACGTTTGATAAAAATTGAATTTTTAACAATAATTTAATTAAAAAAAAATCAAACATGGTTTTAATCCTGACCCTTTGCTTCTATCACACCAAGCCAAGGCATAATTTTCCCTTCTCCCCTGCAATACAAAACATAAAAAGCGGGTATTTATCCCCATATCTCATTATTTCTGGAATTTTTTTTAACTGTCTGCCTATCATCTCTTCCCATTTGACACGTTATCCGGATATATATCAATAAATATAATATATATAGTTTCAAAAAAAAAAAAAATATATATATATATATATAATATATATATTTATATATTTATATAGATATTGGAAATTTGCCGTTTTCGTTAGTTGCTAACAACGGTTTGAAGATTGTGTTATGACGTAGAAATTAAAAATCACGAAATAAAAGAGAAATCTAATTAATAATGTGCGCACGCCCCACTTTTCTAGCTCAATCTTAACAGCCATGCAATGATATCGCAGCGGCCAACTTTCTTCACTTTCTCCGGCTCCCAACTATATATCGCGTTCGATTCCATCAGTTCTCGCTTCTCACTCGCCGATGAATCGTCCTTGTGAGCTGAACCGCATCCGTCCTCCACCCCTCCAGGTTGCCAAGTGGTCGCATAAGATCAGCAAACGGGACTCCCTAACCTGCTGCTCCTCCTCCTCCTCCTCTCCGTCCCCCTCCTACAGCTTCAAGAGGCCGAAGCCGATCATCATTTACACCCACTCACCCAAAGTGATCCACACCTCCGCCGACCATTTCAAGTCTCTCGTGCAGAAGCTCACAGGATGCCACCACAATTCGCCGCAGGAAAACGCGAAGAGCTGTGACGACTCCTGCCTCGAGGATGCGCTGTTGCCGCCGCTGCCGTTGATGGATCGGAAAGCGGTTGGTGTTCCGAGATTCGTCGCCGGCGCTGCTCAGGAGTATGGGGACAACGGTCAGATTTCCATGTCTGCGGCGTTTAAAGAAGACGCGGTTTCGGGCAACGACGTGGCTTTTGACTCCGCAGAAACGCTGCATCCCGGTGGTTTGAACATGCCGGGGTGGGAAGGTTTGAACGCTTAATTCGTTTTTTATTAGCTCGCGAGGAACGAAAAGTACATTTTTTTGGATCGGTGATCAGAAGAGTAAATCGTTGTACAAATCAAATTTTAATTTTCTTTGTTCTCATCACGAGACTAGATGAATAAATTGGAGATCGAGGATGAATAAATTGGAGATCGAGGATGAATAAAATGAATGACCAAAGTGTTACCAAACTTTTAAGTGTTTGTTTAGCACTTTTTAAGTGTTGGTTACAATATTTTAAGTACTTTTTAGCATTTTAAATATTTGTTAGTATTTTTAGAAATTTAAATATTTAAATAATTTTAAATTCTAAGTTATGAACAATTTTTCGAATTAGAAGCAACTATTTTGGAGATTAGTTGCTTATAAATTTTATAAAAAACATGTAATCGTTGTTTATGTTGTTATGCATGTATGAATAAAAGAAGTTCATAGTTTTTGTCTTCCCATTGTTTAGGGTTTCTGTTGTCATTTTCAAATTTCTCCCAACATTTTATTTCCATTAAAGTGGTATCAGAACTTGAAGAAGAAGATCGAACACTACAACGTCGAAGGGAGAAGAGCAGAGGCATTTTTAAAGGGTGTTTTTATTTAAAATATTTGGAATTGTGCAAAAATCGTTCCCAAATTGACTAGAAATAATTTATGATAATTGGTGCATTCAATTTAAAGCCCTTCTTGGCTAGCAAGTCCTTTGGGAGATTGTTATCGATAGCTTTGATGAATCAAATGCTACTGAAGAGAAGAAGAAATTATTGAAAGAAAACCAGAAAAAAGATAAAAAGGCATTGTTCTTGATATATTAAGGACTTGAAGAAGCCACTTTTAAGAAAGTTGCAGAAGTGATTGCAAGCAAAGAAGTTTGGAATAAACTCAACACAATCTTCAAAGGTGTTGAACGTGTGAAGTATATACGTCTTCAAATCCTTAGACAATCAAAGATGAATGAAAATGAGACTATCTCAGATTATGTCTCATGCTTGATTATTATTATGAATTTAATGAAGAGAAATGGAGAACAAATTAATGATGTAAGTGTCATTTAAAAGATACTTCATTGTTTGAGCATGTGGTAACAATAATTGAAGAATCTAACGATATAGGTAGATTATCTATTGAAGAGCTAATTGGTTCTTTAAAAGTACATGAGCAGTGATTAAAGAAAAGGGCTGAAGTTGCACCCATTGATCAAGCATTATAATTAAATGTGGAAGAGGTCGTTTCCAAAATAGATCTCAACAGAAATTTAATCAATCTTACACTTAACACGGGCATGGAAGGAATAGTGCTTCTCAAGATCGAGGACAAGGTAGAAATATTGAATATTACAATTGTCATAAGTTTGGTCATTATGCTTATGATTGTTGGCATAAAAATAATCAATCAAACTATGCTGAAACATCACAAGAAGAGTCAATATCTTTATTTGCTAAAAAAGAGGGTAACAAAAGAGAAGATATATAGTTTCTTGATTTAAGAGCAAGCAACCATATGTGTAGAAAAAGACATCTATTTGATTCAATTGAAAATGTGCAAGCAAGTGTGAGTTTTGAAGACTCATTAAAGTTGAAAGTTAAAGGTAAAGGTAATATACAACTTTATAAAGAGAATGTGTTTTCAATTATTATTTTGATGCATATTTTATTCTTAATATGAAAAGTAATATTCTTAGCTTTAGGTAATTGATTGAGAAAGGATATATTATATATATGGAGAATGATTATCTTCTTTTGCAAGATTCAAAAGAAAGAAATATTACTAAAGTCAAGATGTTGACAAATCATATGTTTCCTCTTCAATTAAAGTCAACAAGTGAAGTTTATTATCTTGGGTATCTTTCAAATAATTCTTTGAAGTGACATCTAAGGTATGGTCACCTTAATTTTGGAGGTTTGAAATTATTGACAAAAGAAGGAATGGTGAAAGGCCTTCCTTTATTAGATGATCCAAATCATATATATGAAGCTTATATACTTGAAAAACAAAATCGTCTATCATTTCAAAAGAATAATATTTGGAGAGCTAAAAGACTGTTGCAGCTTATTCATACAGATATTTGTGGTTCATTGGTGTCATTATTAAATAGAGGTAATAAGTATTTTATTACTTTCATAGATTATTTTAGTAGAAAAATGTGGACATTTTATTAAGAAGATATCTACTGTTATTTCTATATTTAAAGAGTTCAAATATAAGGTTGAAAAAAAGAATAGGCTATTCATTCAAAATCTTAAATCTGATAGAGGTGGTGAGTATACATCAAATGAATTTATTCAATTATGTAAGCAAGAAGGCATACGACATCAACTTACCACAAGTTATACTCCACAACAAAATGGAATGGCTAAAAGAATAAATAGTACTATCCTTGATATGATAAGGATAATGATGAGAGAGAGGAATATGCCAAAAGAATTTTGGATAGAAGCAATTGTATGTTCAACTTATTTATTGAATCGATGTCCTATTAAGGTTGTGTTATATGACTCCACAAGAAGCTTAAAGAGGATATACACCAAGTGTTTCTCATTTTTGTATATTTGGTTGCATTACATATGCATATGTACCTAATATATTAAGAAAGAAATTAGATGATAGAGATGAAAAATACATATTCATTAGATATAGTGAAGAGTCAAAAGCCCACAAACTATATAATCCTTTAACCAAAAAGGTGTTTATTAGTCATGATGTTGTGTTTGTAGAAGAAGATACTTGAAGGTGGAAAGAAGAGAAGGATGATATAACTATCACACTTAAGCAAGAAAAAGAAATTCAAAATTAACAAACACGTGATTTGAATTCTCCAACAAGCTCTCCCTTAAGAACAACTATTATGCAAAAGATAACACATCCTATTGACTCAAACAGAAAGATTAAAAGTCTATAATAGATATATAAGAAAACTTCTGAATATTCTAACTTATTATATTATTTTGTTGATAAAGAATCCATTTCTTTTGATAAATCAGTACAAGATATAAATTGGCAAAAGGTTATGGATGAAGAAATAATATCTATAGAAAAGAATAATACATAAGAATTGATTGATCTCCCTCCTCAAAAGAAACTCATAGGAGTGAAATGGATTTACAAGATCAAGCATAAAACAGATGAAACAGTGAATAGATACATGACAAGACTTATAGCAAAAGGCTTTAAACAAAAATATAGTATAAACTAGAACGAGGTATTTGCTCCAGTTGCTCGATTTGATACAATGAAGTTGATTTTAGCACTTACAATACATCATGGAAGGTATGCCAACTTTATGTTAAATCTGTATTTTTGAATGGAGTTTTAGAAAAAGTATATGTCGATCAACCTGAAGGTTACAAAATTATGAATAATTCACATAAATTTTATCATTTGAAGAAGGCTTTATATGGATTGAAACAAGTACCAATAGCATGGAATACAAAGATTGATGGATATCTTCAATAATAAGGATTCCAAAAATGTCCATTTAAGCATGCACTTTACATTAAGACAACTAACAATGATATTTTCATAATTTGCCTTTATGTAGATGATGTGCTTTATATAAGAAATTCTTTTGAATTGTTTCAAGAATTTAAAAGAACTATGCAGCATGAATTTGACATGACAGATAATGGTGAAATATCATACTTTCTTAGTTTGGAAGTAAAGAAAATGATAAATAAAATCCAAATCTCTCAACGAAGATATGCTACTAAACTTCTAAAGAAGTTTAGAATAAAAGATTGTAAATCAATGGTAACATCACTTGATGTAAGAATGAAAATAAGTGGAGAAGGAGAAAGAAAAAGGCATTGACTCTATTTTATTTAAAAGTCTTGTAGGTAGACTTCGTTACCTCACTATCACAAAACCTAATATTCTATATTCTGTTGGACTCATTAGTCGATATATGGAAAATCCAAATGAAATATATTGGATGGTTGCAAAAAGAATACTAAGGTATATTAAAAGAATACTTGATTATGGTTTATATTTCACTAACCAAAGTGGGATAGATTTATGTGACTACTCTAAGAGTGATTGGGGAGATGATATAGATGAAAAGAAGAGTACAACTAGTTATTATTTCTTCTTAGGTTCATCAATATTTATATGAAGATCAACTAAAGAAGATGTCACTGCTCTTTCATCTTGTGAAACAAAGTATATTACAGCTTCATCAACAATTTGTGAAGCAATTTGGTTACAAAATTTACTACAGAATTACATCATTGACAAGAAGAGCCAACAACTATTTTTATTAACAATATGTCAGCCATCAAATTAGCAAAAGATCAGTTCAACATAGGAGAAGCAAGCATATGGAGACAAGGTATCAGTTTCTTCGTGATCATATCAACAAGGAGACTATAAGCCCGATACATTGCAATTGATATTTTCATTAAATCGTTTGGAGTGAAGAAGTTTGAAGAATTATAAAATCAATTAGGCTTGAAGATACTTTAAGTTTGAGAGAGAGTAATGTTAGTAAACTTTAAGTATTTGTTTAGCACTTTTGAAGTGTTGGTTAGCATATTTTAAGTACTTGTTAGTATTTTAAATGTTTTTTAGGATTTTTAAGAATTTAAATATTTAAAAATTTTAAATTCTAAGTTAGTTACAACTTTTTGAATTAGAAGCAACTATTTGGGAGGTTAGTTTGTTATACAGTCTATAATGCCGATACAGGTGAAATCAAAAGACATTACTTGAATCAACTGCGGGTACCTGTGAAGAAATGATCAAAAGAGCGGCATTCGTCGGAGAACTCGGAGTTCCTATCGTCATGCATGAATGGGCAGGAGGTCACCGAAGTTCCGAGACGGTATAAAAGGACTTTGGGGTCACAACCAAAGGAGAAGAATTGTCTTTCATCAAGCAAATCGGAGCCTGGAGTGGTTTTTGACCAACTAACTGGGAAGCTCGGCTTTGGTAGACAGATGGTGATTTTGTTGCTGACCGAGTCTGAACGGCTCTCAAAATGCCCTAATTGATGAGGCTTTCCACCAGATCGTTACGCCTTTCGTGCGGGTCGGAACTGACCCGACAAGGAATTTCGCTACCGCTCCGTGGGGACCGTTATAGTGACGGCTGCCGTTCACCGGTGCTTCGCCTGCTTCTATCAAAGAAAAAACTGGAACTGCTTTCGGGGAACACTGCCTCTTCCCTAGCTGTCTGATTCGATTTGAGCTCCAGTTGGCTTGTTGTGAAAAACGGACTGGACTTTCAAACTAGTCTCGCCAAAGGTTTTTTTCCCAGTACGACATCCTCGACACCGTAAACGTACCAAAAACGTGAGAAGCATTCCAATCTTCGAAAGTTAGTGGCATTGCCTTTCCGTGATGAAGTTGTTTTCGGTCTTGAAAGCAAGGAATTGGTTGATGTAGGGACTGTTGATTGGTGTCTTTCAACATTCCCTTAGGTAAGCAGCTTCGCATTCCTTCAAGAGCATGGTCTTCAAACCGAGCCCCATACCCGGGGATTTCCCCACCCGCAGAGGGATTCTCAGCGAAACCTGCTTTGAGCCCTCTCTTCTTGCCCGAATGTTCTCCCGCTTGCCTGGTTCCCCTGCCTTCACCAGCTGTCAAAAGAAAAGTATGGAAAGGTGTTGATAACTTCTCCCCCCGGACCTACCTCCCAATCTCACCCCATTCAGAAGCTTTGAATTGAGAGCTAATAGAATATAGAATAGGCACCCTTCGAGTTTATCCTCTGAAAAGCCCAAGCTTTCCAAGATTGCTGCTTTATCTCTTTCCAACTCAGCAAAATGATACACGTTTTTTTCCACATTTGGATTCTGGGATGAAATGAAACAAAAGGATTTGCAAATCAAAGAGCTAATGCCACGATCAGCCCATAAATTGTGAAAGCTTCCATCAAAGCCAGACTCAGCAATAAACTACCTCGTATTTGACCCTCTGCTCCTGGTTGTCTCGCAATACCTTCTACAGCTTGGCCCGCAGCAGTACCTTGACCAATTCCAGGTCCAATAGAAGCAAGCCCTACAGCCAATCCAGCAGCAATAACGGAAGCAGCAGAAATCAGTGGATTCATAGGAAGGTCTAATCGTTATTTATGTTATTATGAATGTATAAATAAAAAATTCATAGTTTTGTCTTTTCACTGCTTAAAATTTCTGCTGTTATTTTCAAATTTCTTCCAATACTTTATTTTCATTACAAAGAAAACAATATTCACCAATTCATATTTATTATTATTATTTATTTTTTGAAGATTTTTTTTTTTATATTTTAGCCATTTGTCAGGTCTTTATTTTATCATTATTGTTGCATGTATTTTTTTTAATATTGCTTCCACATAAATTATTATGATGATAAGTTATTTTTGGAGTAAATAATAGTCCCTAAACTTGACATTCATATAGGGTTGTTATGCATACAATGACATTAAGTATCACAAGTAACAGTTATTCTACAACTTTTAACAAGAAAAGTATTATCATTCTTTCAACCATTCATTTAACTTTTAACAAAGGATAAAACATGCTATCTTTAAAATTATATCTATTGTCACATAAATACTTTAATTATATTTAGTGAAATCTAGTGATCCTTAAACAAAATTCATAAAAAGATCATTCTAATGCCTTCTTAAAACTAGCAAATACATATATCGATCTAATCTATTTGGTAATATTTAGAAGTTTAAAGACTCCATATTAAGAAGTAACAAATTCTATATCCTTTTTCAATTATGATAGAAAAAACCTAGATTCTAACAAAATAATGATTTTGTTAAGCTCATGTGATATACCAGCTATGTATAATTTAAGTATACTATTAAAAAATCTCATAAACAGTTCTAAATATATGTGAAGCTTTTTCCACCAATAGATACCATTATTAATATGAAAAATGTTATGTAAAAATATAATTTTATTTTTCAAATCATCATAAATTACATAAAAATTAGGATAACATAGATAATCTTTCTTTAATATGTTAAATACAAAATATTAAATTCTAATGATGGTATAAATAAGATAAATTTAGATAAAACATTAGCAAAATTATTTTAGATTCCAAGTTCATGTTTCAACAAAGTATATTTTTGTAAAAGTTCAAGATATTTGGCATGCTTATTATTCAACATTCAAGCATTGATATATTTTAAGATATAATGATCTATATCTAAATAAATCTTGTATAGAACAAATTATATCTCTAATATTTAAAGGTTAAATAATAGCATAAAATTCATTGTCATAGGTATAATATGTTTGTTTTATAGTATTCAACTTCTCTCTAAAATAAATATCACACTCAAAACTCTACAATTCTAAATGCGATAATTTTAAAAAAGTTGAAGTTATTAAATCCTCAATTTGGGTAAAAGGCTTTTATATTCTCTTGATTTAAAAGAATATATTAATCTTCAATAAATTAATCATTATTGTTACAATGATATTAATATTTTTAGTGACCATTCGATAAAATATAGTTAACCCATAAAAACTATAAATCTCATTAAAGATTATATAGATGTCATCTCATTATTAAATTAGTCTTTATTGCATTGGGATGAAGGCCCTTAGAACTCACAATAAGTCCCAAAAAATTTACTTTTATCTCAAATAATTACATAAAATAAACATTTTTGTGATAAAAAATTATGAAAGAATAATATCCCCATTCCTTAAAACACGAATAATAACATAAAACTCTTTATCATAGTATCTCTATTTTATACCATTTGACTTCTCACTAAACATGTTTATTAGATGTCTTTAATGCCAACTCCAATAATACTAATTCTAGAAGAATTACATGTAATGTCAAATATTTTAAAGATCTAATAACTTTAAAAGAAGTTAATAAGTCATTAAGACTTTAATTTATATAAAAGTATTTTCTAGTCTCTTTGTTCATAAAAATCTATCTTTAATATGGGTGCTACAATGATATTCAAAATCTTAATGAATCTTTCATAAAATGTTATTCACTCATTGAAATTATTAAACTTAGTAAACTTTTTTGTTGTAGGTAATTTTATTATTGACTTGTTCTTTATTGGATTATAATAAGGTCTTTTTAACAAGAATACTAAGACCTAAAATTTCACTATTGTCTTTAAAATTAAATATTTGTTTATACATTTTTTAATTTTTCAAATAGTTCTCTAAAAAAATCCAAATGTATACTCTCATCATGATTATATATTAGAATATCATTAAAGTATACTATATGAAAATTTTCTATGAATGTTTTTTTAGAAATATAATTTTATTAGATTATAAAAGCGTTACAAAGTAAGGAGCTTACTACATTTGAGAAAATGGAAGTAGACCCAAAAGCCCACAGCTTACACAAGAAGCTACATAGCTATCAAAATTTGTTTGGTCTTGTATGTTGTTCCGAGATAGGAGAACTAAGTACTATCTAGCTTAACTAGAGCTTTATAGTAATTTGGTAGTTGATGAGTGTCAAAGATGCTGGATTCTAGGTTGTTTTTGGTCATTTGAGCAAAGACAATTTGCCATTTCATTGCCCTCTCTGAAAATATATTGAATATGAATGGAATTAAAGTTCTTGCACTTTTTTATTATTGGACATCTCTAAGAATTTTCAATGATATAATCACTCTACCTTGAACCTTATCTAGATTATTTTATAATCCAATTGCACTTGAATGTTGAAAGCACTTAGGTTTTTACATAGTTGAAAGCGTAGTAGCAATGCTTAACCTTCACCTTCCATATTAATTTTAGATCCAACAAATGTAGAAAATAATTTCAACGTCTAGCCCATGTTATCTCTCATAATCCCCCACACCTAGCATGATCGAGATTACCAAAGCTAATCAATCTATGTTCAATTTTAAAAATTTGTAGGTTGGAAGAATCCATTTCAAAGTTTGAATGCATTTGCATCTTATATGAGAGAAAGTAGGTACTAGAATATATAGAATGATCTGAGAATGTAATATGGATTTTTGGATCAACGAGAAGCAACAAAATATATCATAGAAATTGGATAAAGCATTTTTTATAATTCTACTTTCGAATAAATTAATCTCCTCTAATAACGTCAAATTATGGGATTTCCAAATATCCTAACAAGTCATATAAAGCAACATATGGATAACTTACCTGTTTCGATAAACCAAGAAATTAATAATTTTGATATGCTCATGTGACATACTAGTTATGCACAATTAAATTATACTATTAGAAAATCTCATAAAGAAGTTTTGAAAATATATGAAGCTTTTTTCGTCAATAGATATCCATCAATAATATGAAAAATACCATGTTTTATTTTTGAAAAAAAATTAATTTTATTACAAGGTTGAGTTAGAAATTTGTGAAGTTTTCAGCTTAACTAAATGTTGGTTCAACAAACAAAATTATAAAGATTGTGACTAAGACTTGGAGGGATGTTAAGCTTTCATTTTCTTCTGATAAATTGGTCTACAAGTAAGCCTTATTCAACCAAGCTATTGTTATGCACAATGAAAAGGCCTATAGTAGTGAAAGTATGAACCAAATAATCCAAGGGATCATAATGGTGCAAAGTCTCTCACAGTGATCTTGATTGATGCTGCCTAAATGATGTGCCAAGATCGAGATATGTGAGATTTAACATGAATCGAGGAGTAATCATATAGTACAATGGGAACCATCTTTGTAGACATTCAGGCTAAAGATTTATGTAATGTTAGACTAGGTCGAAAGAGGAATCATGTTGCACAAACTGAGGGTATTGCCCCAATAAAGTAGCCTAATCTATGTAATAATAAATACTCGTAATAGAATAAACTATACACAAATCAAAAGCACATTAAACAAGGTTGATCTATTCACACTAACCAATGTACTTACTCAAAGACAATTTTGTTACAAAGTTGATGTCATGTATATGATTATGGGTTTTGTAACCTTATGGTGAAGAAAATTGCAATGCATGCCAACATATATGTCCAATCCATATCAATGATTGGTTGTACTAAAATGACTAATATTTAAGAGAATGACATGAAGGATTGATATGATTAATCATTTGTAGTTGACGTTGACGTACTAAGATGATAGACTTGAATTTAAATGACATAATAGATTAATTGGGGGGTTGTACTACTTTGACCAAGAAGATGTGCTTCAATACTTAAGTTTGATATGTGTACTTAAGTTTGTTCATAACTGAATGATCAAAGCACCAATTAGAAGAACAATAAACAAAACCAAACTATTCATGCCTAGCAATGTATTATTAAGTCAAAGATAGATTAACTTTGAAGAAGAAAATCATGCAATATAATGATGGATTTCATAATCTTACGATGCTTGGATGAACAAAATGAGTTATCATAACTGTTTGAACCCTAGTGACTATAAGAGTATGTATGATACCAAGCCTCTATGAAGGCCCAACATATCCTAAACCTTGTTGATTTAAACCAAATAAAAGGCTTGACATATTGTCTAATGAGGATTATTGTACTTAACTAATGCCAAAGAACCCATCTTTTGTTGAGGTAGTTAATGAAGATTGATGAACCTTATTAATATGCCAAGGGATTCTCATGCTTCTTGGATCATTATGAGGATTGACATATGGTCTAAATCTATAATGATGTTTAGTAGGCTTAACTTGTCACTAAATTTAAACAAAATAGGATTGCCATGCTCTAGCTTTTGTAATTATTTTAGATGTTATGTATAATGAGAAAGCTTTGAAGGTTTACCTGAATGGTCTTTGATCACACCTCCATAACCAAGAGGACAAACAATCTATGCTTTGTTCGATAAACTCCATTAGGAGGAGTCTAATGGACCACTTTTTTACTTTGCATTTGATCTCAAAGAAAGAGGAATATGCTCATTATTTACTAGTTAAAGATCTACTAAATTGTACTGTGTTATTTGATTGCATTTAAAAATGACATTATTATCATTATGAATTTTATCAATTAGAGTACTCATTGAGATTTATTATTCTTCATATAGTTTAGAGTCTTTTCCTTTCTAAAATTATGGTAAATGACATATAAAAGGATTGTTCAAACCTCCATAGTGCAAAGTTTGAGAGACTGTGATCCCAGTGTTGAAGCATTTGATAAATGGTGTCAAGTTTAATGTGTGAGATGGTAACCTTCGTAGCAAAGTGATTTCATACATGTGTGTGTTGTATTATTTGATATCATGATTACAAAACCAAGCTAAATATTATTGATAATTTATTGATCTTAGTATTATTTTAGTTAAATCTTAAGGTGTCTATAATAATTTGGATTTTTCAAGCGAAGAATATAACATATGCAATGAATGAAGATTGATGACTCAACTTGTAAATTTTGGAATTGAGGGTCATGCTCTTTGTGGAGTGACTAATCCACAAAGAAATATATCTTTAAATCTTCATATTAGCATTTTAAATTATTTTTTTTATAATTATGACACATAAGATTATCATGATTTATGCATATTTGAGTTAGTATTAGGTTATATTTTGATTTTTAAAAATTAAGTATTATGAGTTTTTAAAATCTTATAATTTTTTAAATAAAAATATATAAATAAAATAGTAAAAAAATTTGGTTTAAACACCCAACCAAGCATAAAGGGCTCGAGTCAAGTGGCCTATAGTGCTGGGCACTGGGACTTTGGGAGCCTCAGTTTAAGAGCCTGACTAAAATTGAGTCAAGTCAAACCTAAGCATCAGTCTAAAGCATGAATCCTATAGTGATTTGAGTTAATCAAGTTAAGGAATGACTCTTGAACCTGACTTAAGTGTAACAAGTTGAGTCAAACTCGTTAATGATAAGTAATTGATTCGGGTCAATCAAACCCATTTTAATATACTACATTAGTGCCTTAAGTGATGACATCCCTAGGATACCAAGGCATCCTACTTTCAAATCTAAAAAATCTAGATCTTATCTCACTACAATTAGATCTGAACCCTTTAACAATTATTTCAATTAGATGGTTCCTGCTCTGTCTATCCAAAATTAAATATTAGCTAAATTTCATCTTCTTCTTTTATCTCCTATAATAGCTACCTTTCAAAAAAGCTAATTCTATCCATTATAAAGAGTTATTTTAGGAGGTTTTTATTTGGACTATAAATAAATATTATTTACCAACATTTGAGAATATTAAATCAACTTAAAATTTGCATAAGCAGCCAAGTGAAATCCAAAATTGAGAGCATTAAATTTTAACATGCTTATTGTTACACCCCATTTTTTCCTAGGCTGATTTTTGGCATACATTTTTTTTTTTTTTTTTTTTTTACATATAGACAGCTCAGATCGTCCCATACCAACCTGAGTAGCCTACGAAAAACATAGGATATAACACATCATTACACACCTACTTTCCTTAACAATGTGGATCCCATCTCCCGGGTACACCGTCAAATCAGGATTCATGACTCTTGAATTAACTGATGAACTCGCGCAATGTTACTCCTACTAGACCCAATACTCCTAACCCATACCAGTAGGAGAACCGGTCTAATAGAAGTCTGAACCCCCATGGTTAAGTTCCATAGTCATGTAATGACCTCACCATCAAAATAAAATACATAACATCCTCAGATAAATTATGGCACTCCACACACTATATCACCAAGACAATAAAGTAAAACAGTGAATGAAAACTACATCACAAGAATAAGATCCAAGTCCAACAAATACAATATCATCCAACTAGATACATAAGTCAGAATCACCCTCACATAATACAAGACAAAAATAACAGTCTCACTGAATACATCCAACAGCAACAATCAACTAACCAGAATGTCTCAGAAAATCACAGATCAGATCTCCTCCACTAGCCTACTGATCACGATCCCACCTAAAACTGGGTGGCGTCAAGTCTGCCGAGCCACTGGAAAAATATAGATAAAAAGGAAAGAGCTACGCCCAGTAGGAAAGACAGCTAGTAAAAACTCACATGCAAGAGAAGGATAATAGCAAAAGTATAGGAATACAGCATAACAATGTAGGGTGGAAAGGCACTCTCAGTTCCAGACTCCGACCAATCCACAGTCACCCCCAGTCACAACAGAGTAGCTCTCCTCTGTGCTCCCAGGCAGCATGCCAGCGGGACACGCCCATCTCTGCGCACGCATGGCGCTTAGGCAAAGCATGCCAGCGGGACACGCCCATCTCTGCGCACGCATCACAACGCCTAGCACCCGACACCTCAGCGTCTCTCGTCAATCAATCTTCTGGAGACTATAGACATAACCCGTCACATAGATCTCTAGCCAACGTGAGACACCCTGGCTAGCCACGGCGAGTCACCCCTGCCGCTGCCACTCTCAGGCGTGCAGGCCTACACTCGTGGACCAGAAGAGGTCGACTCAGCCACCGTCCCAAGAAGTCCTCTCCTAACAATTTCCATAGAAGCCACGCCCCTACAGTCATTGCCAAGCTTTAACTCCAAGATTCGGCAACATGTGTCCAGATACAACAAGGCGCATACCAGTCCACATGTATACTGTGAAAGTTAAGTCTGAACCGCACAGTTACCTACCACAACTACCCTAAAACATCATATAGGGTCTATAGTAGTCCTGTCCAGTATGCCAATCCATGAAATATGCCAACACTGAGTAAACTGACTCAATCCATGTCAATGCCATCCAAGTAACACAAACTGTATCGAAATTCTGACTATTCTGGTAACACTTACCCAAGTGTCACACTTCCTTCCAACTGATCCAGCTGCACTGAATTTATGGATAATTTCCAACATTAACTTTCAACTTGTCTATGTGATTTCCCTAAATCACCTTTTTTCTCGTTTCAGGAAATTTTAAATTTCAACTTCAATTTCTGCCCTTTATCCATTTTTCGAAATTCAGAATAAATTTCCGAATTTAAAATTTAAATTCCACATATATCTTTTTTTCCGAAAATTTGAAATAAATTTCCGAAAATTTAAATTCCACATATTTTCCGAAAATTTGGATTAATTTCCGAATTAAGTTTTTCCTCCGCCGTTCGTCCGCGCCCGCGTTCCGCTGAACCGGGTTTCGCTGCCGGTTCGGAAAACCCGCGCTGAACCGCAAACCCACCGGTCGAACCTTTAAATCAAATTTTCCAGCCGACGTTTAGTATTTATTTATTATTAATTATTAATTAATTACAATTATTTAATTAACTAAGCTGAAATTAATCTAATCCATCTCCTTCCTCCGCCCGGCGCCTGCGAAACCCTAGCCGATGATTCCTCCGGGAAATTCCGTTTTCCCCGTCGATTTCCAGCGACCGAGATCAAGGAGAAGCAAAATCCGATGTTCATACTATCCTAATTTGTCAATAATGCCACTAATTTCTAAGATTCAAATCAAAATTTCCGCCGAAGTTTCATCCAATCCTCATTTTAACAATTCTATGAAATTAAACAAATTTCAGCATTTGATACTATCTTAACATGATTAAGCACATAATCGAATCAACAATTGCTCGGTAAAATTTCCAAATTCGGCGGGTGTAATTTTTCCGAAAACCCTAAAATGCTAAAATCAATAATTTGCATTAATAAATTTCAAAAAACCACAATTCGCATGCTCCGGTAGCTAATTGCAAAATAATCCATATTTTTAATTTGCCAATTTAACTAATTTAAACTGAAATTTCCTACCTTTCTTCTCCGGCGACGGTGAAGCTCGCACGCGACCAACCGCTGCTCCTCACCGAACGAAACCGGTACCAATCGATTCTCCTCGGTCCCGCGAACCTCCAGGTACAAAAAGCCCCTTGAAAGGCTGTCGGAAAATATCGCCGTTCGCCGCGAAAGCTTCGTCTCCGGCCGTTCGAAACCCTAACCCTAACAGTCGAACAGTTCGGGTTAAATACCCCGCTTTAAACTGGTATTAACCCGTTAAGAACCCATTAAGTGCCGGTTGACCTTCTAATAACGCCGCTTAACCCCGATCAACCGGTTAATCTCCACCGCTGATCTCGTCCGTCCGATCCGCTTATCCGCGGCTTATCCAAACGCACGCGCAAACGCACTCGGCGAACCGCCCCCGCCTTCGCTGAACTGCTCCGGTCCGGTTCATGCGCGGTAAAAACCAATTTCCGGTTTAATGGACCGATTTAAATAGATTTTCGAATTTCCAAAAATCCAATTAAACAGGGAAAATTACTTAAAAATTCCTCGGTGCTCCGAAAAATCCCCAGAAAATTTCAGAAATTCCAATAGCCTCCAATTGAGCTCCTGGCTCAACCTATTGTCGATCTGAAATCATCCCAGCCAATTCGAATTATTGAAGATTAAACCTATAATATTTTACCGGTTATAACACTTATGAGAGTTGCATGTTTATTTAATTATTATTCCTCTACTCTCATCTATAATTTTTTTGTATCATCTTGGTAATATCTAGATTAGTTGTGTCACTCTTACTTAAAAGATTTGAAGGTGTAAGAATTTTCATATGGAAAAAGTTTTGTAAAGCTTTTGATTATTTTTTTAGCCAATTTTTGTGAATTTTGATATCTCATTGAAGCATCAGTTTTGTATTTGGTTTACCTCTATCGACCTTTGACAAAAAGGAGTGGTTAGTAGAGCTCAATCGATGATCATGAATTGATGTAGGCATGAACTTTGGTTGAATCACTTAAATATCTTTGTGTTCTTTTATTATTGAGCAATCTTATTTCATCAACAATCTTTTTAAGAACAAATTTTATTTTTAAGTGAAAGAATTTCTTTTTTATTTTTTGAAATAAAAATTTTTGTAAAACACATAATTCACCCCTCCCTTCTTGTATGTTTTATCTCACACAATTGATAATATGTGAACCTAAGACAATCCAAAAATGCATAAAATTGAGAGTCTTCACATGAGCAAAAAGGTATTTATCTACAAATTAAAAATTCAACTTTCGTAAGTTATTAGAGAAGGGTAATAGGTTGTTAAGGAGCTCCCACATTAGTAAGGAGATTTTAAAAGATAGACAGCTACTCCAAATGACTTTCCTTGATTTCTTGATAAGGCTTTTAC
Source organism: Vanilla planifolia (assembly GCA_023846275.1). Classification (NCBI taxonomy): domain Eukaryota; kingdom Viridiplantae; phylum Streptophyta; class Magnoliopsida; order Asparagales; family Orchidaceae; genus Vanilla; species Vanilla planifolia. The sequence continues at coordinate 10,594,774 of CM043866.1, read as the reverse complement.
TTATGAGCTATTTTTAAGTTGTGTTGATAGAGAATTTATTAATCTTAGTGAGGGTCCAATAACTGTGCTTAAAATAGTTAAATTTTTGTATGAATTGAAATAAAATGTGCATGATTTTTTGTAGACAAGTCAAAGTAGGTAGGCTTGATTTGTTGGGTTTTCCATTAAGGTATTTGTCTATCATATATCTGGCTCAGAAGTTGTTTGAAGCGCAAACCTTCCAACAAAGCTCGGCACTATAAGCTTCATTTAGTTCTTTTAGTTTTTTTGCTTCTAGTATATTTTCTTCTTAGGAATTGGCCCAAGAGTGATTGTCACTTGATCATAGCCCCTCCAAAGAAAGCCCATTCATCTCATTTTCAATTATGTAAATAATCTTGTAGGAGAGATGACATCATTAAGGAGTGGAGTGATATTGATTACAAGACATTCCTTATTTGCATTAACCTACCACCCATTGAGACTTGTTTCTTTTAGCTAGCCATTTTTCTTTAAATTTTATGAAGCTAAAGTTGAAAAGTAAGTCACCTTGGTCCTACCTTTGAACAAGTTGCTTCCTAGATAAGGGAGTAAAATGTAATGTCTTTTGAATCCCAAAGGATCCTTGATTCTATTCTTTTATTTGAGCTTCATGTTTTTAATTTCGATAAAGAAGCTCTTTTGTTCATTAATCTAGAAAGGCATATGTTCTAGTTAAGAGAGGAAACATTTTATATTTTTAATAGAGTGACTATCACTTCTTGAAAAGAGGATAAAGTTATTAATAAATTCCAAAATGGACATAAGTTAATAATCTCCTGGAGAAAAAATGTTTCACTTTTTCTGTCTATAGTTGCTTATCTTGTACCATTTGATGTGATGATCACAAAATTAAAGCTAAGTATTTACTAATATCTTATTGAGCTTAATTTTATTTTAATTAAATCTTAAGAAGTATTCTAGCAGTCAAGATTTATTAAAGCAAAGACTATAACATAAACAATGAACGTATTTTGATTATTCAACCTACTGACTTTATAGAAGGACAACTAACATTATGGAGTGGCTAATTCACAAAAATTTTATTTCTAAATCTTTATGATTAGTAAGTTATACCTTTAAATTTTTTCATAATTATAGAACAAGGGATACCATCTTTCATTTATATATGAATTTGGTTCATGTTACATTTAATTTAAAGGCATTTGAGTTTTTAAAAAACTTATAAATATTTAAATATTTTTATGGAAAAATTTTATTATTATAATTTTTTTGTTAAGAACCACCATACCCCTCCACTAAGCTCAAAGGGGTTAAATAGCCCATAGTGCCAAGGGATACGAGCCTTGTGGATCCACAGGCCAGGATCTCGATCAAAATTGAGGTGAGTCAAGCCTAAGTATCAGTCAATTGATGGTTACTATTGAAGTCTTTGGGTCATTCAGTTCAAGGCATTACTTTTGAACTGACTCAGGCGAATCAAGTTAGGGCAGACTCATTAATTGGTTTATGTAATCAAGTCAGGTCGGACCCGAAGATGCAAGTTGGCTACTCGTGTAATGACTTCTCGAGAACATGAGGGGGTAGCCAAGCCCATTAAGCTGAATATAATGCACATTGGATGTATTACAAGTTCAAAACACTTTTGTTTTACAATGTGGGACTAAATAAAAGCTATTGCCAAACTTGAGATTTCTACATCCTTCAATCACACATTTTCACAATTGAATGGTCCAGATCATGCTCGCATTTGTAAATAACTTTATTTCTTCAGTCATTCATCCAGACTGGTTAATTGAATGCCTACATGAAGAGTTACCTGATCATAATTATCGTTTATCCGACCTTTGAATTCAGTGCTCCAGATCTTATCTCGTTATGGTTAGATTTGACCTCTTTATCATTCAATCTTATATGACAATTACTACTCTATGTGCTTAATTGGATGACAGCTGCACCATCTTCTCCATTAAAAATAGTTGACTTTCTGGAAAAACAATTTAGTCATTGTAAGAGTTATTTTTGGAGTTTTTTTTATTTCAATTATAAATAGGGTTTAAATATTAAAAATTATTGAATCAAACTTGAATATTTTCATACGAGACCAAGCAAAGTTTAAGACGTGAGAAAAACATTTTTGTATAATTATGAGACCTATAGATTTTTGTCAGTCTCTATTTATCTTGCTTTCATTCATAATCATTTCTAAATTTCATGTTAACATCTACTTCATTCATTAGTAGTATCACTCTTATTTAAAGAATTAAAAATATAAAAAGTTTTGTAAATAAAAATTATAAAGTTTTAAACTTTTTTATGTAACCTAAATTTCTCTAATTTTGGTGTCTCATTAGAGCACCAGTGTGTATTTAGTTTACCTTTATTGGCATTGACAAAAAAGAATAGTTAGTAAAAGCCCAATTAGAGATTAGAGGTAGATGTAGGCATGGGTTTAGCCAAATCTCCTATAACTCATTTTTGCATTTATTTTATTATTGAGCAATTTTACTTCATTGATAATTTTTATAAAAGAAAATTTTATTTTAAGCTAAAAAAATTTTCTTTTATTTTTTTGAATTGAAAACTTTGTTAAATACATAATTCAATATTCTCCTCTTGTTCATTTTGTCTCATACATTTCAAAATAAATGGTATTAGAGAGAGGTTTCTATTAAAAGAAAAAAATTAAGACAAGATCCTCATGACTCTTCCTTGTGTTGAGGATAGTGCGATCTTATCTAAGGAAGCTTTGTCACATAGATCACCTTTGTTTAAAGGTGACCTAAATTTATCTCTATTAGAAAAATCATATGCATTTATTTTTAGAATCCATTGATTTAGAAATTTGGGATGTTATTGAAAATATATTTGAGATTTCAACTAAGACTATTGATGGAGAAAAAGTGGGAAAACCCTAAAGTAAACTCATCCCCGAAGAAAAATATAGAGTACAACTTAATTCTCGTATAGTTAATATTTTATGTTGTGGTCTACCTTTGAACATAATCTAATCATAAACTTGAAAATGACGCATGAGATTTGGTCTAAACTTGAAGTTACATATAAGGGTACTTCTCAAGTTAAAGAGACTAAAATCAATATATTTGTTCATGAGCATAAATTATTTTAAATGAATACAAATAAGATTACTAAGACTATATTTATGAGATTTACAAATATTATTAATAGTTAAAGAGACTAAATTCTTGGTAAAGAGTTTTGTATTGGTGAACAAGTGAGGAAGATTCTATGAGTTCTTTTGCAACAAAATGATTTGTTGTTTACAATGTTGAAAGCAGCAAAAAATATTTCGACTATGTCATAAGATGAGTTGTTGGGTGAGCTTTTGACGAATGAAGTAGAGCTTGCAAGTAGAAGGGATGAAGAACTTGTGATTGAAAAAGAAAATAAAAAGAAGAAGAAAGAAATAATAACATTTGTAATTAATTCCTCTATAGACTCAGATTTCTTAATCACAAATGAGATAGTTCTTATCTAAAAATATTTATCTAGATTATATAATAAAAGAAATATAGGTAAATTTTTTGGAAATGATAAAAAATAAAAGAAAAGGATAATCTCTCCTAAAGAAATAATTTATTATGAATATAAACTTCCTAGGCATATAAAGCCAAATTACCCCAACTATATGGAGAGAGTAGAAAAGTTTCAAAAATAAAAGACAAAGAAGAAAGCTTTGAAGATATCTTAAGATGATTTAGATAGTTCTTGCTTTAGTGGTGAAGATAAGAAGGAGAGTTTGGTTTGTCTTATAGTCAAAGATAATATTTTAGTTGTAACATCAAAAGATGAGGTATGTTCTTCTTCCTTCTTTTTATCATCTTCTTTTGTTATCGATTATAAAGAACAGTATATTAGTGTTTTCACAATATAAAAAATTAGCTTTTAAATACCTTCAATTGAAAGAAAAGTATGAAAACTATTTAGGTTTGTATGAATATTTGAATAATAATTACTTGTATGAGATTAATATTGAAAAAGATTAAAATGTTTCTATTATAATAAAAACATATGCTTAGTTAAAAAGTTAAATGATTTAAAAAAATGATATTATCATTATAGGAATTCATCAAGATATGTTAAAAATACTGCATTTTCTTTTACTCCAAATATAATTTGTAATTATCACATGAGAATTAGACACTTCTACTTACTGTAATTTTAAAAATATCATTGATAGTAAGTCTTCTATGTTTGTATGGATTATAAATGATAGTTTAATAAATAATCAAATTAAGACATGTGGACCTAAAAAGATTTGAGTCTCCAAAACTAATATTTGATTTGTTTTGTAGGCATGTCTTTCTTCAAAAATCAAGGGAGGTGTATGGTACTTGGATAATGGATGCTAAAGTTACATGACTAGAGATGCATCTTTATTATCCACTTGAAATCTTATAATGATGGTGAAGTTACTCTTGGTGATAACTCTAAGAAGAAAGTTATAAGAAAGGTTCTTCTTATTCAAGCCTCAAGGTACAATCTTTTTAATATTAATCAATTATGTGATTCAAATTTTAACATTTTATTTAATAAAAATAAATATATTATTAGTAAAGATAATGCTTCACTTATCTTTATGAGTAAAAAAGATAATACATATATTTTATTTTTGCACAAGTTTAAGAATAATGGTTTAGAATGTCTTATGACGTATGATAATAATTCTATATTATGACATAGGAGATTTTTTTCAGTTAGGAAAATTTTCTTTTAAAAAGCTTTTAAAGTTTGATCTAATTAAAGGTTAGCCAAACTTTGGTTGGTCAAATGATAAAATATATGGTCCATGACAATTAAAAAGTAAACAGAAGACATTTTTAAACTACTTAAAGATATTACAATTAGAAAACTATTAGAACTTATTTATTTAAACCTATTTAGTTCTATTCATCTAGAAAGTCTTGATAGAAATAAATATAGGTTGATAATTATAGATGACTATATTAGGTTTACATGAGTTCCTTTTGTTATAAATAAAATGAAAGTATCTAAAAAAATTTGCAAGATTGATCACTATGATTGAAAAAGAAACTTAAGTTAAGTTAGTCTCTCTTATTAGTGATAAAGGAGGAGAATTTAAGAATGAGTTATTTGATGATTTTTTGGCAAAAATAGAGTAAAATATACCTTTTCTTCAACTAGAATCCCTCAATAAAATGGTATAATTGAGAGAAAGAATAGAACCTTACTAGATGCTACAAGGTGTAAGCTTAATGCGTGTGTTATTTCTAAGTATTTATGGCTAAAATAGTCAATGTTGCATATTATTTATTTAATAAAATAAGATGTAGTCTTTTATTAGAATTTTTTTGAGTTACTTTATGATAAGAAGCCTAAGTATCCCATTTTCATGTATTTAAATGCAAATATTTTATTTTAAATAATGAAAAAAAGAGATTTAGATAAACTCTAAGCTAAGTCTAATGAAGAAAGTTTTCTAGGATACTCACCTACTAGTAGAGCATTTAGAGTATACAAAGAGCTCACTAGTTATAAAAGAAATAATTCATATCAAATTTAATAAATCGCTTATTAAAGCATCTAGTAGTCATCATCAAAATGATCGTACTAATGAATTAGAAGATTAAAAGATTAGAAGATATAGTTGAAAGTAATGAATCAATAAAAGGAAAAAAATCAAATTGAGATGTAATTAAGATATTTTAAGGATCATCTTAATGAGTTGATCATAAAAAATATAAAAGAAAAAGTTAAGACTAGAAGCTCTTTTAATTATGTAGCATTTGTATGTAGTATTGAACCTAGCTCTATAAAAAATATTTTTAAAGATGAGTCTTAGATTATTATAATGAATGAAAAATTAATAAAATTTGAAAGAAATAAAGTTTGAGATCTTATACTTTGGATAAATTATAAAATAATTATTAGTATAAAATAGGTGTTAAAAATAAGTTATATGAAAATAATAAAGTTATAGAGAATAAAGCTAAATTAGTGACAAAATATTATTGTCAAGTTAGAGGAGTAGATGTAGATGCGACATTTACTCTTACAGTTAGACTTGAGGTAATTAGGATCTTATTTATGCATGCCACAAAGAGTTTAGATTATGTTAAATGGACGTTAAGGGTATATTTTTGAATAAATATATAAGTGAAGAAATATATACGAAATGATTCCTAAAATTTGAGATATATGATAAGATAGATCATGTATATAAACTTAAGAAGATACTCTATGATTTAAAGTAAGCTCCAAAAGCTTGGTATGAAAGATTGTGTATTTTTGTTACATCAAATGGTTTTTATAGAGACAAGATAGATAATACTTTATTTATTCAAAGTTTATCAAAATATTAGTTAATATATCAAGTTTATGTAGATAATATAACTTTTGGAGCTTTCAATAAAAACAAATGCATGAAGTTTTTCAATTTAATAAAAAAATGAGTTTAAATAAGTATGATAAGAGAGTTAACCTCTTTTTCTAAGATTTCAAGCCAAACAAACAAGTGAAAGAATATTTATTTCTCAAACTAAATATTTGATAGAGTTGTTAAAGAAATTTGGTTATGAGAATATGAAGTATAAGAAAACTTTCATTAGTGTAAGTATTATCATAGATAAAGATAAAACTAAAAGACTTGTTAAAACAAAATTATACAAAGAAATAATTAGATTATTATTATATCTTACTACAAGCAGATTGAATATTATGTTTAGTGTAAGTATGTGTTTAAGATTTTAGGCTAGTCCTAAATAATCACAATTATAAATAATCAAGCATATATTTAAATATATTATTAGAATTAAGTCTTTAAGCTTATGGTATTCTATTTGTGAGTCTGAATTTGATTTAATAGCCTACATAAATGCTGATTCTATTAATAACAATATTTATAGAAAGAGTATCTTTGATATGTGTTAAATGATTAATTGTTCACTAATTTCTTAGGCTAATACAAAATAAAATTGTGTATCACTATCAATGATAGAGATCAAGTACATTGTTGTAAGCAGCTATGTTGCACAAGTTCTATGGATTAAACAACAACGTTTAGATTATGTCTTAGAATTTACATAAATTGTAATATTTTGTGATAATTCAAGCGTAATTTGTTTAGCTAAAACTCCTATTCAATAATTAAGAACAAAACACATAGAATTAAGATATCACTTTATTAGAAAGAATGTACAAAAGAAAGCAATTTAATTATCATTTATGCCATCATCTATAGCTAATAGTTTTACTAAGTCATTAGTTATCAAAGTTTTTAATAGACTTTGATTAACCTCAGGTGTCATTAACCCCATTGAATGATTATAAAAGGGGAGAACCTAGTGTTAAAATTTAAGAAAATTATAAGTTATCAAACAAGATATATGAAAATATCGAATATTAAATTGTTTTATTTGTTCATCAATGTTACATTTTCTTCTAGCATTAGTTTTGTAATTTTTAAGAAAAAGATTATTGTATCCTTTGATGTGATGATCATAAAACTAAGGCTAAGTTTTTACCAATATCTTATTGAGCTTAGTATTATTTTAATTAAATCTTAAGGAGTATTCTAGTGATACGAATTTATTAGAATAAGGGCTATAGTATAAACATTGAATATAATTTGATGACTCAACCTATTGATTGTGGAGCCAAGAATAATAGTCTTTATAAAGTGGCTAATCACAAATAACTTTATTTCCAAGTCTTTATGGTTAGTATAATAAACCATTAACATCTTTATAATTGTGACACATGAGCTATCATCTTTTATGTATATATAAATTTGGTTTAAATTATATTTTATTTGAAGATATTTGAGTTTTTAAAAATCTTATAAATGTTCAAGTACTTTTTATATAAAACTTTTATTATTATAAAAAAATAATTCCTTAAACATTACCACATTCCCCCACTAAGCTCAAAGGGCTCGGGTCAAGTGGCCCGTAGTATCGAGGGGCACGGGCTTTGGTGACCCACAAGCCAGGAACCCTATCAAAATCGAGACGGGTTAAGTCCAAGTATGGTCAAGTCATTGTTACTATTACAATATTTGGGTAATCAATTTAGGGTATTATCTATGAACTAGCTTAAGCGAATTGTGTCAAAGAGAACCCGTTAATTAGTTTATGTAAATTAGGTTAGGTCAGACTTGTAGATACATACTTACGACCCAAATAATGACTTCTCAAGAATACCAAGGTATAGCCAATCCTATTAGGCTGAATATAATGCATAGTGGATGTATTATAAATACAAAACACTTGAGTTGTTTTGTAATATAGGACTAAAAAAAGATGTTGCCAAACTTAAGATTTTTACACTGATCAATCATGCATTTTCATGATCAAATAGTAGATCATGCTTGCATCTATAAATAACTATTTTTCTTCAACTATTCATCTAGACTAGTTAATCAAATAATTGAGAGTCTCATTACTTGTATGAATAGTAACTTAATCATCATTACCATCTATTAGCTTTCAAATCCAACACTCTAGATCTTATCTCACTGTGATTAGATTTAGACCCTTTATCATTTAATCTTGTCTAATGGTTACTGCTTAATGCACTTAATTGGACGGTAGTTGTACCATCTTCTCCATTAGTAATAACTAGCTTTTTGACAAAAACTATATTCTTATCAATGATTGCCCTAGCGAGGCATCACCCAAAGCTTACTTGTCATCTTTTTTGATCTTGAGTGTTATAGGCCCACTAGCTTTCACTTGTTTCATCCTTAAACTATACAAGATAAGTGGGGTTCAACTTTGATACTAAATGTGACATCCTAGTCTAACTATATTAAGGTATTGTCTACTTGGGTCATTAATGCAAGGCAAATTAGACTTCTACTATGGTCTATTTTAGAGCTTATAATACTGGAGATACTTAATAGATTATTAAAGAATATCATACACTAATTAGAGTTAAGCAATATGTGTGATATTTTATAACTATTCAAAGATTAGTCTCTAAATTTATAGTATAGATTATTAAGTAGAGTAAGTGACAATACATTAAGAGTTAAACATAAAGTCTTATTAAATAATTTATCACATCTAATTTTACACAAATAAAATAAAAACTTATAAACTCTATGTGGAGTACTTCAATAGAAAAAAAATAACTATAACTTTAGATTATCACTTAAAAAAATTGTAAAAAGAGTACACATTTTTGGTGATGATGGCTTGTAGTTCCCTGTGGAGTTGACTTGTGGGGTATCAAAGATGAAAAAGAGGGATAAGGTGGAGGTTTAGGTTAGTGAAAAAGCTTAATTAAAGGGATAACAAGATGATAAGCTAGGAACTCGAGCCATTTTAAAGAGAGTGATGGTTTGATAATTAGATCAAGATAGTAAAATGGCGGGTGAAGATTTATGGGTATTGATAGAAATGGGAATTTGTTTAGTTATTGGCTCTCTCAATTGAAGGTATCTCACCTTTGATCTTCGTCTCTCACAAGGGAGGAAAAGTTAGAATCTCTTTAACTGAAGTTGGGCACACACCCTTTACTCAAAAAAATAAAAGCACATAAATAAAAGAAATTTTATTCATTAAGAACTACTTTAGAATGAAGGACCCTTTCTTATTTATAGAGGAAGAAGAGCTAAATTCTTAGAAAAAATAAAAAAAAGAAAAATACATCTTATAAAAATATCATAAGCATAGAAAAAAGGAGGAAAGATAATTTCAAAATTAAATCATTTGAAAATCCAAAAGAGATATTTAGAATTTCATGATATTAACTTCTAGTGGGTCAATCATATTAAATAAAAAATATATGAGAAAAGATAATTTTAGAGTTAAATCACTTAGAAATCTAAAAAGATATTTAGAATTTTATAACATTAACTTCAAGTAAGTTAACTAAATTAAATACAAAATATAAAAATACATAAAAAAATTATGGCATAAGAAAATTATGTTATCTTGCAACATGAAAGTCGAATGTCAATGACGATGTGACAAGGATGTCAGTAGTGGATGAGACAGATGAAAGAGGTCGACAATGGCCAGAGGGTGGTAGCTAATGGATGGTTAGATGATGGTGGATAACTAAGGAGTAGTAGATGGCCTTGCGATGATGGGCGACCAGATGATGTTGGGTAATTAAGCAACAGTGATCAGGAGAAATAGATGATCAGGTGATGATGGACGACTAACAATAGCAGGTGAAGCATGGACAAGGATCAATGTCGATGATGATATATTTTATGGTGACATAGGTTTGGCCGAATATAGCAAATATAATGGAGATAACTATCTAAAAAAATAGAGCATTGTAGTCAACCTCTATGGTTGACATATATGACTAATTGAAATAAGATTTAATTTAGGTATGATGTTAAGTTTGAATGGAACCCATGTGACACTAGTGGGTGTGTTCGTGAGCTAACACAAGACAATCCTATGTCAATTATCTCATATCAACCCAAGTGGGGTTTGTCCTAAAAAAGAATCTTAGTATCTTAAGATCATGACATCTTATATAAACAATAAAATTACTTCTTTAATATCCAATATAGGATAATTCATCCATATACCCCTTCACCTGAAAGCCTAATAGGATTTACTCAATTCTTTAATGACTCCTCTATTGAGACATCACTATGCTTATTCCCCACCCTCTTTGGTTATGGGTGTCACACTTTAGACCATGGGTAAGTTGAAAGAAACCATTGTCTTTCCTATTAATAATGTTTGATAAATAATTTTAGTTGTAGATGCTCATAATAAGATTAATAAAGGTATTATTGAAGTTAAACTTGTGAATGACATGTCTAAGAAAATTCCAAGATGGGCTATCAAAAAGTTTCTAAAGTCAAGTTTGATGCTTATTACCCTTAATCTTACAATTTAAATCATCAACTAGATCTTGTGCAAGAAGGATATATTTAGTGATTTTTCCTTTCCTTTATAAGGTTGATTACTCCATAAACATGTGAGAGGGCAAGAAAGTCCATAGCCTTGATGCAAGAAATTTAAAGAGAGCTTTCTTTAAAAAACTATATATGCAAATTGGTCTAATCTTCAAAGGTAGTAAGGCAATCGACATTGGGAATCAAGATTATATTAGCATTATTGAATTATCTAGGCAAAAGGTTACTAATAAGAAAGTCATTGCTTGCTTCATAAATATCATCTTAAATTATGGACCAAAACTTCTTATAAAAGAAATTATTGAACTCTTTAAGTCTAGATGCACTTACAAAATCCATTTGAAAAATAATTTGTTGTATTTTCTACTTAATAGCTGGTTGTATTAGCATTAGATTACATTCCAACAATACCAGATGGGGATAAAGCAAAGCACCTTATCATTCTATTTGTAAGTTAGAATAGTGAGAGGAAAAGTAATCCACCACAGCTTGGGTAATTAGCTCCTCATATGAGACCTAATTCCTATGCATTGATAATTCTATGAATATCTAGATTCCTTTCCTTATTTTTTACTATTGTGTAAAAGGATTTTATATTTTTATCACGATGTTTAAGTCACTTATTGAGTACTTTTAGCTCTCATACTTTTCCACTATTTTAGACAACATGATCAACAAATTCTGGGCTTTAATTAGTTCTAACCTTAGAAATTTATCCTACAACACTTGGAGTTTGTTTTTCATCTCTTTAACTTGCTCTTCTACTTCTTTAATTTTTTCAAAAATATTACCAAATTGTGTTTTATTCCATTATTTAAGTTGGGCTTTATGTCTCTTTAGCTTTCATTTCATAGCCCTCATTCTTTATTTTGGTCCAAATTTTTTGGCATCTAAATTATCTAATCTCAGATTTGGTTACTATTGAAAAATAATCAACATTAGGGAATGATCAAATGGAGCTTTATTCAAATGTTGAATCATTATTGTAGGAAAAGCTTTGAGTCAATCTTGATTTGTTGGGGGTGCTATCCAAGCATTTTTAGACCCACTTCTTTTGTATTTCTCAAACAATATGAACTAATTAACCATGAAATTGAGCTCCATTAGTGTTGCATGTTTTTATACAATCATTGAATTCAACAGTAGACCTAGTTTGGGAGAAGAGAGTCACGAAAAAAAACTACATTAAAATATGACTACTTTCTTCAAATCATCATAAGTTACATGAAAATTAGAACAACATAAATATTTTTTTAGTCTATTGAACAAAAAATTATTAAATTCTAATGATGGTATAACAAAGATAGCTTGAGATGAAGCATTAATGAGACTATTTTAGATTCCAAGTTTATGTTCCAGTGAAAGAATGATTTCATCAGAATTCAATATGCTTGAAATACCTTTTATTCAACTTTTTAGTAATGACATGTTTTAAGTTACAATGATCTATAGTAGAATAAATTTTTTTATATAGCAAATAATGTCTCCAAATTTTAAAAGTTAAATAATAGCATACAGTTCATTATCATAAGTAGAATATATTTGTTTTGTATTATTCAACTTCTCACTAAAATAAATTATTACATTCAAAACTCTACAAATACAAATTCCAAACATATTAAATGTAACCTTAAATATTTTAAAAAATTTAATGTTTTTAAATAGGTGAAGAATTAATGAGGTGCCTAATTTGGCTAAAAGGCTTTTATGTACTCTTGGCTCACAAAAATTTCTTAATCTTTAATAAATTAATTATTAGTATTACAATGATACTAAAATCTTTAATAACTCTTTTATAAAATATGATTAACCCATAAAAACTATAAGTCTTGTCAAATTTTTTTTTTATATGCCATTCTATTATTAACTTATTTTTTTATCGAGATGAAGACTTATAGAAGTCACAAAAAAATCTAAAAACATTCACAACTATCTTGAATAATATCATAAAATAAAGTTTTTTATGATATTAAATTATGGAGCAAATAATATGTTCATTCCTTCAAGCTTAAATAATCACATAATTTTTTGTTATAAATAAAATATCTTTATTTTATATTAATTTAACTTCTCACTAAACAAAGTAATTAGATGTCTTTCACTCAAACTCCACCAATGATAACATGTAATCTCAAATATTTTAAAAATCTAATAACTTTAAAACAAGCTAATAAGTTATGAAGACTTTTATTTAAAAGTCTTTTCTATTCTCTTTTCTTATAAAAATTCTTTCCTTTGTTACTAAATCAATTATGAGCAATACAATGATACTAAAAACCTTTCATAAAATTTTGCTAACCTATGAAAATTATGAATCTCAACAAATTTGTTGGTATAAGGAATTCTATTATTGACATTTTTATTAGATTATACTAAAGACTTTTAGCAAGCATAGAAACCCTAAAATATTAATCTTAAGACTCTAGAAAACTTTTTTAAAATAATCCAAATATATTCTCTTATCTTGGTTATTTATGAGAGTATATATGAAAGCTTTCTTCGAATGGTTTCAAAATAGTATTAATTATACTAATAAATTAATGAATTTGTCATGCTTTTTATGCATAATTAAATTATAGTATTAGAAAATCTTGTAAAAAAATCCCACAAATATATGAAGCTTTTTCCATCAATAAATACACAAAAGTATTATGAAAATGTTTCATAAAAACATGAATTTATTTTTAAAATCATCATAAATGATATAAAAATTAAGATAGAAAAGATAATCTTTTAATATTCTTTTAAACACAACATATTAAATTTTAATAATGATGTAATAAAGATAAATTCAGATATGACAGTAGTTGGGTTGTTTATATGTCTTTCAAAACAAAAGAATAATTTTGTTAAAATTCAATCAATTTCCCATTCCAATTATTCAATGTTTTTGTATTTATATATTTTTAAGATACAATGTTTTATATTAAAATAATTTTTTATAGAACAAACAATGTTTCTAATTTTTAAGGGTTGGATAATAGCATAAAATTAATTGTTCTAAGTAGAATATATTTATTTTGTTTTATTCAACTTTTTTCTAAAATAAATTATTTGATTCAAAACTCTACCAATATTAATTCCAAAAATATCAAATGTGACATCAAATATTTTAAAAAATATGACAAGTTTAGAATAGTTGAAGAAGTCATTGGGTCCTCAATTTAGTTAAATGACTTTTATATTTTCTTAGTTGAAAAAAATCTATTAATTTTAAATAAATCACTTATTAGTGTTTCAATTATATTAGAATATTTAATGATGCTTTTATAACATGCTAGTTAAGCTATAGAATTTATAAATCTCATTAATTATTTTTTTTACATATTACTTTATTATTGATTTATTATTGGATCTTAAAAAATAAAAATAATTATTTCTATCTTGAATAATAACATAAAATAAAGATTTTTCTAATAAGATATTTATAAAATAAATAATATCTAATATTCTTAAAGCTTTAATAGTAGCATAAAACTTTTTGTTACAAGTAGAACATCTTTAGTTTATATAATTTAACTTTTCACTAAACAAAGTTGTTGGACATCTTCGACTCAAACTCCATAAGGTTTGGAATTGTCTTGAAGGACATCTTTATCATAATAATAAATAGTATTAATGGTGTTGGACTCATGGAAAGATCCCCTTCTTTTTTGTTAAGGATCTTCCATTCACTAACACAATCTATAACTACATCCAAGTTCTCTCTCGAGTTGTGCTTATTAGTCACCCATCTAACAACTCTAAAAAACTAGCTGTGTTGTATCTTAGTGGACAAAGTTAGAACACTTGATCTATCACCCCATACTTTGAGATGCTTATCCGCACTGATCAAGTCATGACATTTGCTCATGATAGGAACTGCTAACGTTATGTTTGGACTAGTAGAGCACTATAGGTATGTTTTCTCAGGTGGTCATCCTTGATCTTGCCTACATGACTTTATTTTTCAAATCATCATAAATGATATAAAACATAGGAGAATGTAAACAATTCTTTCTTAATCTATTAAGAACAAAAAATTTAAATTTTAATGATGATATAACAAAGATATGTTTAAATAAAGCCCTCACTGGATTATTTATATTGCAAGTTTGTCTCAAAACAAAAAGAATAATTTTATAAAAATTCAAACTATTTGGCATGCTATTATTTAAGTTTTTGGCATTAATATATTTTGAGAAATGCTAAACTATATTAGAATAATTTTTTTATAAAATAAATAAGTAACAATCTTCATTTAAAAAGTTTATATATGGTAAATCTTGAACTTTAACCCATATAAATATATTAAAATATTTTTTGATATAGTGAATTTAAATTTTAAAAATATAATATTTATATATTAAAATATTAAATAATAATTAAATTTTGAAAACCATGTCTTTGTATTAAAGTTGATAAAACATATTATTTGAGCATATTAATAGAAAAAAATTTAAAGTTGAACTTAAAATCATTAAGTTTGTAATTTTTGGAGATCTAAAGAATTAATTATAATTTTTTTTTAAAAATAGATATAATTATAATTTTTTTTGCTATTTTAAGGGCATATTTATATTTATGAAATTTTAGCTTGGGTCAAATCCATTTTGTCAACTAATAAATATGCAAAATTAAGAATTTTGTTTACATCAATGCCTATTTATATATATTTTTTTTAATTTTGATACTATTATAATCAAACTGGTTGATGATGGATTTATAAATAAGTAATTGTCAATAGGTTTGATGAAAGAATATATCGATTTATATAAAAGTTATGGTGGATATTATTATTGATAAAATAATAAAAAAGTAAATTAAAGAGATGGATTAAATCGATTATATTACTTTTTTAAACTTCTTATATATAACTTATGGTGCATTATTTCTGAAGAATGTTCAAAATTCTCTGTGAGCTTGTGTGAGAGTTAGCTCTAGTGAGCTTGTTTCATGAGGGAAAAATCAAAGAGAGGCAAAGAAACTATGCTATCCAAAGAGAGTTACAATTAAGGAGCTTCCTACTCATGGGATTAACATGTTATTGAAGTAAGCTTTATAAATAGTTTTTGTTATGTCACTATGTCGTGCAAGTCTTAGGCATTCCAATGAGATAAGGAGAGAAAGAGAGATGGTGAGGATGTTTATTTTGCTAACAAAAAAAGTATGTGGTGTCGATTTTGTTAAAGAAAGAAGAGGAAAGTGTTAGGTTCACTAAAGAAAGAAGGTGATGATTATCAAAAAAACTTTCATGCAAAGACAATGTCATACATCATATGGTATGAAGGTTTGGGGTCATAAGGGTACGAAAAACCTATACAATGATCAACAAAAGTATTGTACTATACAATTTTCTAAATTTGCTAATACAATGAGCACTATGTTATTTTTGAACAGTCAGTTAATCATACAAGGATGATATTAGTATCATACTTATATGATCAGATGATGTGAAATAAGAAAGATTAGATGTCTTAAATAATTATATAGTATGATATTGTGGATTGTACTACACGATATTCTTACCAAATGAACACTTGAGTTGTAGAAAGAGAGAATTGTGTGGTACAATAATGGGATCATACCTATATAAAAAATTGTAGATTTATTTATTTATTTGTTAGATCATATTATAAGATGGAAAATTATATTAGAATTATCTAAGATAATAACTTAAGGGTCTAAAATAGAATTTACATTTTTAACTACTTATTAAACGAGGCTTAATAAGGATATATGTTGATCTTGCATGCACATGACTTTGTAGGAGTTCAAGAAAGGATAAAGGTTAAGAAAGAAAATTAAATTTCAAATTCTAGTAGGTAAATCTGATAACATGTGATATAATTTATTAATATTATTTTATATATTTGTTCTTCTTGTTATGACATTCTTATTTCAACATGATTGAATATGATTCAAATAAATGCCTTAGAGTATATGGAATAAAAATGTAATATAATTTGTTTTCTTATGAGATTATTCTTAGGGTGAGGTAGCCCTATTACAGATGATATGACCTTGTCTAGGTGAGATTATCATATATTAATATCTTTGGTTACTAGTATTTTATGTTGGATGGTTGGGTGAGATTGCCCCATATAATGGTTGGGCGTTAGCTAAGGTCATGATATTTATGATTGGAATTAGAGGATAATTGTTAAGAAGAAATTAGGTTCATGGTCAAATAAAATTTGAAAAAAGTTAGAATTTAATTATGTGAATTTTTATGGTTTTTATTTATTACCTTTATTGATTTCCTTTGATATTTCATATGATCACAACTTTGCATGATACTTTTATTTATCTGTTATGTCTTTTTAATTGGTTAATATTATAGTGTTATGTTTTACGTTGCATTGGTATTGATTATATTTATTATCATAATAGATTTATCTAATGAGATTATTATCTCATTATGTCACAAGACATGACACCACTATATGAGGGAGTAGACACTATAAAGGAGAATTATACTCTAGTTGAGTGACAAGGAGTGGATGGTTATATGTAGTATAGTTTAGTTATATCTTTATTTTGATACTAGTCTTTAGCTTTTAATTATCATGTTATAGGATATTATACTTGTCTAAATAAATTAGATTTTCTTTGTAGAATATTTTTGTTATTATGATATTATTCTAGTTAAGGTTTAAGAATTATAATTGTTAGTCTCACCATCATATCTCCTTATAAGATTTTGTGTTCTTATATGTTATTTTATTATGTAATTAATATCTAATTATCTTCTCTATTAAAATATGATTAGGTGAGACATTGACAAATAGCATCCCTAATCTTTAAAGTTTGAATAATAGCACAAAATTTATTATCGTAAGTAGAACACATTTATTTTGTCTCGTTCAACATCTAACTAAAATAAATTATTTAATTTGAAACTCTATCAATAACAATTCTAAACTTATGAGATGTAACATCAAATATCTTAGAAAGAATTTATAATTTTAAAATAGTATAAAAAGTCATGAGGACTTTAATTTACTTAAAAGACTTTTATATTCTATTAGCTTAACAAGAATTTATTACTCTTTAATAAATCATTTTTTGATGTTGTATTATATTAAAATCTTTAGTGATGCTTCTATAAAATATAGTTAACCTATAAAAACATAAATCTCATCAATATTCTCATACACGTTATTCTATTATTAATTTAATATTTATTGGATCAAAATAAAAACCTTCAAAATTCATACTAAATCCTAAAATATTTATTTTTTTCTTGCATAATAACATTAAAAAAATGATTTTTTGTGATAAACAATTATAGAATAAATAATATCTCCATTCTTGAAAGCTTATTCTTTGACTTAAATTCCATTAACACTAATTCAAGAAAAATGACATAATCTCAAAACTTTGTAAAATCTAATAGCTATAAAACAAACTAAGAAGTTATGAAAACTTCAATTTAGATAAAAACTTTTTCTACTCTTTTCTTTATAAAAATCTATCTTTAATAAAATAATTATGAGTGTGATAATGATATTGAAAACCTTAATACATCTTTTATAAAATATTGTTAACTTATTAAATTATTAACTTTAGTAAAATTTATTGGTATAGGTAATTCTATTATTACATTATTTTAGAAAAAATAATGAACTTTCTATAAGATATTCTCACTTTGAGCCCTCATTAGTAGATCTTCTTTTCAAAATAGTAACAGAAAAAATAAAAATATGATAATTATAAGAAGTAAAGGAAGAAGAAAAAAGAGAAATAATTTTTGAATTTATGAAGTTTTAATTTCCAAAATTTTTAACTTCAAAGTTTAGAATTACTTCATACATCCTTACCATCTTTTTATAAAGAGGTTTGGAAATAATATTTAATTATAAAATAAAAACATATGATTTTAATAAAAAATATAAAAACTTCCAACATTTTGCAAATTTTGCAAATTTTGCAAAATTGGATTGATCCCCCACTTGTGCATATGTGCACGTCTGCACCTCTATCAGCATATGGTTGCTTCATGGGGTTCATTCATGTGTATGGGTATTATTCCCACATATAGATAGTACTCTGGGCATGCATTGATCGTGACAAGGTGGTAAGTGGCTTATAGGGAGCACGTGTGCCTATGTTAAATGTGGGCATCTAGCACATAGACCATTCTGTATATGAGCCAATCCCTCAACATATGGTGCTTGGATAATGCTTCCAAAGTGAGCTTCCATGCATGGCTTCTTCTGCTTTGTACTGCATTATTGTTTTTCATTATTTTGTCTCATCCCAAAAATATTTTTGCACAATTTTTTATTCAATGATTTTGGAAGTGATCTCTTAATCATAGGTCCTTTATTTTTGAGTTTTGAGTCCTACCACATCCTCTTTGCTCAACTGATTCTCTAATAGAACTTATTCAATTATCTTTTTTAAGAGGTTGAGTCTTTCATCGATCCAATCAAGTGGTTCTTTTGATTTTCTTAGCAACACATATATTTTAGCAATTGTTCGTAAGTATTTTTTATCAGCATCAACAATCTTAAGGCTTTTTTGTCAAGTCAAAAGAATTGTTGTTCATCATTCATAAATTAATATCATTATGTTCATTAATAGAAGACATGTGATGACCTTATTTGTCAAATAGTCAAAATTAATTTTTTTTTCTAATTTAGTTCATGCTCTGATACCACCAATATGATAACCTTATTTTTGCTACGTACTCCAACTCATTTTTAGTTTAATTCATGCTTTGATACCATTAATGTGACATCCCTATTCTGGCGATAAGCTCAAATTATTTTCTAGTAAATCATGCTCTGATATCACTAATATGACGACTATTTTTTGTCACAAATTTAATTAATTTTCTCTCCTTAATATCTTATTTTCTTCTAAATTTCAAATTTTTAAAAAGATAAAATCTTCCCCATATTTTTTTATTTTTTAATTTATAAATACATCAATATAATAAGAATTTCACAAATATAATAACCACACATTTTGTATCCACAACCATAAAATGTAAATAAATGAAACCATGAATTGTATATAATTAAAACCATCATAACAATCACGTTTCATAGTTTTTTTAACTTTTACAACTAGTTTTCACATATAGATATAATATTAAATACACCTTATGATTAACAAGTTATTTAGTACAACTCTTAATGCAGAAATCTCTATAGTTTGAATTCTTTATTATAAGAAGTTCTCATATGTAGTCTTCTTTTTTTATGATTTTAATGTGCTTAAAATGTTAATGTCAAAGAAAGGCTAAACCAACCATTATTAACTTATTAAGATATCTCTAACAATAAATAAATATACAAAAAAATAATAATTTGAGACAAACACATGTAAGGTTTAATCGCAAGTAGCTATCGTAACATGTAAGTAAGTAGAGTCTCATTCATGTTAAAATATAAAATAAAAATAATATGTTAAAAAAAACAATATAAACTTTAAAGAAAATAACAAGAAAATGTAGTTTATTATTATATTTTTATTATATTTTTAATCCTTTCCTTAATATGGTATTATTTATCAACTTTTGTTTCTACATAATTAAGTAAACTTACGATGGCCAATGTTGTTGCTCATTCTCTTTCTTAGGATAGATAGCCAGTATTTTTTTAGTTTATTTAGTTATAATAAAAATCTCATTTATTGACTTATTATATCATATTTTCATACAATCATATTTAGTCTTCTCATATTTTTAATGGCCATATATTTATAGTAAATCCTAATTATATAGCTCACAGGTCACTGGGTACCTCATAGTAACAAATCCAAATATTATGACACACTAGCCACTAGCCACTAGCTACCTCACAAAGACAAATCCTAATATTATGACACTAGCCACTAGCCACCTCATGACGACAAATATTAACCATGTGACACATTACCATTAATCACCTTACAATGACAAATATCTCAATCTTGTAACATACTAGTCACTAGCCACAAAGAATAGCATATTTTAATTTTATGAAATTCACTATTCATTGATGTAATTTTATTAATTTCAATAGTCATTCTTGTAATTTATTTTCATATGTATAATCTTTATTTTTTATAATATTTAACTAGATATATGTTTTTGTATCGACATATCAAATTTTATGTTTACATAGTCAATCATGTCAAAACAATCACATAATAATTTATTAAAATTAAGAAGTATACATCTAGTTATAGTATAAATTTTCATGCAGTTATATATAGAATCACATTAGTATATAAATATTACTTGCTTTGTATAAAATTCACATGAAAGATTGTAATTTCAACAATTAACAATACATTAAGTATATGCATATAATATTTATGTTAAAGTGTCTTTTTTATATACAAAGTCTTAATTTTAACAATCAATATTATATCAAGCATAAGTATATAATATTTATATTAAAGTGTCTACTTGACATGTGAGATCTTAATTTTAACAATCAACATTACATCAAGCATATGCATATAATATTTATGCTAGAATACCTACCTCATAATTTTTCTCATTGTTTGGGATTGACCTGTAGCTATTCAATTTTCCCTATTTGTTAATTTTATTCTACTAATTATATTTTCTTTACATAATTTATAGATTTTTTCACAAATTAAATATTTTTAGATTATCAAAATAGAATTACATAACTTACTTTTTAAAATCCAAATTTGACCCCTTTCCTCTCTCCTTTCTTTGTTTCCTCTTTTTTGAAACCCTTATTTTTTGCCATCAACTCTAAATCTTCTAAATAATAATATAAAACTCTAATCGGGATCTTATATAATGATTTTTTGCTTAAAATCTCATGAATTCCAAGTTGAAAATTACAAAATTAAAAACAATTTTTTATTTTGACTTTTTTATTTATGCAAGATCTCTGGTGGTCTAAATTAGCCTTAAGTTTTCCATTCCATCAAAATAATGATGATAATCAATACCTTCACAAGTGACGAAATGACTCTTCAATGAAATTCAAGCTCGTGAGCCCAAAATTTCTCTCTTAGGACACAAGGTACGTTAAGCACATTTGGAAAGAAAATGGATGTTTTTAGAAAACTTGAAAAAAGCTTTAATATATATTCTTTTAATATTTAAATAATAATTTATTATTATTAATACCTATTTACTTTGGTAATTTACAGTAATTTCAAATAATATTTGATTGAGATGAATCAAATGTCATTGAACTCATCTCAATGAGCTATCCAATTATATATTCATTTTTTTATATTTTTGAATAATTTATTTTCTTAATTTTTGACATATTTTATGAGACATTTTACTTTTTACTTGATTTAATGTTCAAGAATGTTATAAGATAGTATCTCAATCCCATAGTATAGACTTCTTAATATAATTTAGAATGCATCGAGTGTTACTACTTAATATATAATTTATCAATATAGTCTTTTGTGATAAAAAAAACTTTATCTTATATTATTTTTCAACTATTGTCTTAAAGTCTTTATAAATCTATCCTTATGAATAAGGCCTTGGATATAGTGTTCTCTTTAACTTTAGTCTTTTCATAAGAAGTTTTGATATTAGGTCATTCTCTCTTTTAGTGTTAATAATTACATTGATAAACTTTTTTTAATTATTTTTTTATTGTGAAGAGTTTTTCTTCTTGCTTTATTTCATGTTATATCTTTTTTGAACTCATTATAAGAGATAAGTTTTTGTCAACTTGAAGAAAACCTTTAAGTATCTTTTTAGTCTCAACTATTGTAAACACTATCTTTCTTAAACTTCTTTAGAAATAATTTTGGTTGCAATTTTTTATATTTTAATTGTATGTGTCATATCTCCTAATGTTGATCATAATATTTATATTTTCTATTGGTAGAAGGAATTTTGTTAGTTGTGGTCATAATAATATTTATTAGAGAATACTCTTCCTTTTGTCACCAATTTTTAGATTTATATTTTGATCTGTTAATATTTTTTTCTTTTTGGTTTTGTCTCTTTATATTCATTCTTCTTTTCAATAATCATTACAAATGTATTGGTTTGTTTCAAAAAATTAATAAGGAAAAGAGATAATTCTATAACAATAGGATAACACTTATCAATAATATATTTTGATAATGTCTACATCTCGTTAGTAAGTATTCCCAAACTCATGATTTGTTATCAAAATTTTGTGATAAATTTTTGCACTTTTCATCCTTGTCGGCATCGTAGACTATGCCACTTTCTTGATCTTTCTTTCATGTAACCATGGGCTAAAATTCTTTTCTAATTAATTGCATAAATTGGCTCCATATTACTTCTATAACTGTCATTTTTTAGGTGAGCATTCCAATAGGCTAATGCGTGATTCATCATTTTTAATTAAGCATTCATCACTTTAGCTGATAATGAATAGTCATATAAAGAGAAATATGTCTTTAGAGGTTCCAACTAGGTATTTAATTTCTCTACATCTACTCTATCATTATAAATTGGTAAATTAAGTATAGCATTTATCTTAAAAGAATGTTGTTGATTCTTATTCATAAAAAATCTAAGATTGATGTCATCCTCATCTCCATATCAAACTATTTTATGATTTTTTATTTAAACTAGAATTCATCTGATTAAAAGTATTTTCATTTGATAGATTTTTTTTTAATGTATTATAGAAAGGATTGTGATTTTTGTATCATCTCTATTAACACTTGTATTTGTTGTGTTAAAAGAGCTATTTGTGTCTCTAAACTTCATGATGAAATAGTTGGC
Source organism: Vanilla planifolia (assembly GCA_023846275.1). Lineage (NCBI taxonomy): Eukaryota > Viridiplantae > Streptophyta > Magnoliopsida > Asparagales > Orchidaceae > Vanilla > Vanilla planifolia. Next base: position 10,571,237 of record CM043866.1, on the reverse strand, counting down.
ACAGTCACCATGATTAAATCCTATTTAATATCTCGATTCCATTTTGCAACTTATTCTTTAATTATTATTTCTTTATACCTACTACTGATGTTTAATCGAAGTACTTTGATGTAAAAAAGAATATAATCTTTTTGTAAGGTATTTTCTTCTTAAGCTCTCATCAATAGATCTTCTTTCATAAGTAGCAATAGTAGAAGTAAAAATGTGATAATGACAAGGAACAATAGAAGAAGGAGAAAAAGAAAAGGATTTTGCCATAAGAAGATTGAATTTCCTAAGAAAATTCTCTTAAAAAGTTTTGAATTTATGAAGTTTCGATTATCATAATTTTGAATTTCAAAGTTTTGAATTGCTTCGTACATTTTCCTCATTTATATAGATGTTTGGATATAATATTTAATTATAAAGCAAACAACATGTGATTTTGTCCAAAAATATAAATCTTGTTCAAATTTTTTTTACAAATTTAGTAAAATTGGATGGATCTCGCACCTATCTGTGCATGTATACTTGCGCCCCATATGATCATGTCACAGGGGCTGTCATGCACATGGATACTATTCTTTCACGTTGATAGTTCTCTTTCCGTTTGTTAACCACGATGATGTGATAGGTACACCTGTACATGCAGGCAAAATGCTTTCTTGGTAGGTGGCCAAAAGGGCAACACGCCTGTCCCATGTGCTGCGACCAATGACGCGCCCTTTTGCAGGCACACACCTTTTGTCGTTTTGCCTTTTTCATTGATTTTTTCTATAAGTTTTTATTCAATAAACTTGAAAGTGATCTCCTAGTCTTATAACTAATCACATAAGAAGACCTAAATATTTATTTTTATTTTTATAATTAAATATTTTTATAATCATAAATAATGTTTTTTTATTATAGTTTTCCAAAAACTTTTTTTTTTAAAATGAACCAAATGTATTCCCTTGTATAGATTATTTATTATAATATTATTGAATACACTATATGAAGCTCTTTTTAAGATTTCAAATAACATTAACTAAACAAATAAATTAATATTTTGGCATGCTAATGTGGCATGCTATTTATGAATTGTTTAATTTTATTGTTATAAAATCTCATAAAGAAGTCCCACAAATATATGAAACTTTTTCTATTAATAAATACCCATCAATATTATTAAAAATATTACATAAAAAGCAATTGTTATTTTTCAAATCATCATAAATTATTTAAAAATTAGGATAAGATAGACAATCTGTCTTCATTCCAAAATATTAAACTTATATAATTCTATAACAACGATAAGTTTAAATAAAGCATTAGTTTATTATTTACATTTCAAGTTTATGTTTCACAACAAAACAATATTTTTGTAAAAATTCAATCCATTTGATAAGCCATTTATCTATCATTTTTATATTTATATATTTTTAATACATAATTATCTATATTAAAATAAATTTTTTATAGAACAAATAATACCTCCAATCTTTGGCATTTAAATAATAATACAAAATTTATTGTCATAAACAGAATATATTTATTTTATATTATTTAACTTACTAAAATAAATTATTTGATTCAGAACTATACCAATACTGATTCCAAAAGTGTGAAAAATAACCTCAAATATTTTTTAAAAAATATGATAATTATAAAATAGTTGAAGAAGTCATTAGGTTCTTAATTTAGTTAAAAGCTTCTTTATGTTCTGTTGGTTAACAAAAAATCTATTAAACTTCAATAAATCGTTTTTGGTGTTGCAATTATATTAAAATCTTTAATGATGCTTATAAAAAAAATTATTTTATAAAAAACTAGTTGTTATTTCGGATCATAATTATCTAAAGTAGTTTGAACTGTACAAAATAATCTACATCGTAATGTTTCAATCTATTTTAATGATATCCTTTGATCAATTATGTCTAATTTGTATTATTTATTTTCAATTAGATGCATAATATGCCTTTTTGTTAGTTGTTGGTTCGATCTTGTCTAATATGAAAATGTTCATGTGTCATTTAATTCCAATGAACGGTGTTGACTTGCCTACTTTGTGCAAGTTTAATGATCTTTGACATAATACAATAATAATGTAGAGTCAATCATAATGTTGGTTGGTGGTAATGTAAGTCTCATATAGCGAAATGGATCATTCCATGACAATGTTCTAACAATCGGGTTGTCGGTCCATCAACCTTAAATTGGATCTTGGTGGGACTTTATTCTCTTACATTATATGCCATTGATGCTTATGTTCCTTAAATTAAAAATCAAAGGAAGTAAATGAATCTTTTTTAAAATGTTGTTAGCTTATGAAAAATATAAACCTCAACGAAAATTTTTTGATATATGCAATTTTGTTATTTATTTGTTTTTTATTGGATTATATTAAAGACTTTTAACAAGCATAATAATACCTACAAATTCACTTTCATATTCATAATTAAATATTTTTTATATTCACAACTAATCTTCTTCTTTGAGCTTCTCAAAAACCTTTTTAAAACAATCCAAATGCATACTCTTAGCTTGATTATATACTAGAATATCATTAAAGTATAATATATACATTTTTTCTTAGAATAGCATCAAAATAGCATTAATTAAATCAATAAAAATTATATAATATATTTAATAATAAAAAATATACAACTAGCTATTCATATAATCTTTATAGAGTTTGAAGATTGTATTTAATTCATCTCTAAATTTAATTTTAATATAATGATAATCACATTTAAAGTATATGTTTAAAAAGTAATTGATATTAAAATCTAAATCTAATATATAGTTAAGACTAAGTATGAAAAGCTTATATTTGAAGGTGATCTTATTAATTTTCTTATCATTAAATATATTCTCAATTTCTATCTTTCTTAAATGTTAATTGAACCAAGATTGCTCATAGATTAAATTCTTTTTTAGATAGTCTTTTTTGAAAAAATTCATATGCCTAGCATCTAAGATTGACATGCTTAATCGCTTCATCTTATGATTTAAGAGATTATAAACATATTCAATAAGTTGCCATTATTTATAGTGTTAACATGTAGAGAAATAAGGGATAAAGTCTAATTGTCTCTTGTTCTTACCTAATGCAACTGAATAAAGTTTAACTTATAAGAAGATAAAAGAAAATAAGAGCAATGTCTAACCATCCCTAATGCGTGCTCAAACCTCACTATAAAGAGATTTTTAATATTCAATTAAAGGCTATAAAGAGACTTTTAATATTCAATTAAAGGTAAGTAATCTCCTTGTTTGAAAAACTAATATGATTTTTCAGAAAAAGAGATTTCAAGTCTATTTACTTAGCTTTCATCTTCTTTCTTGATAATTCTTAACTTCTAAGGATCCAAGTTCTTTTTTACTCTCTTTTATATTTATATTTTTTAGATTCTTCATTAAATTATTTTTGTTAATACATTCAAATCCAATTCTTTTATCAATAATTAAGTAATGAAGTTTTTTATTCTTAAAATATATAATTTTTATGAGGTTAATTTTAGTATATTTGAAAATAGTTGTCTTTTTAAATCTTTAATTTCTCAAATATAAGATCTCCAGTTTAGGCCTCAAAGATTAGGTCATATTAGCATTAATAAAGTTTCAAAACTTGATTTTAGTTAAAGGCTTTCCAAGTCTATAATATGATAAAAATAACTTTATAAAAATTTTAAATTAGGTAAATAAACAAATAAATTCCTTAAACCAATCAACATTGTTTCAACTTGTTTGCTATTAGAATCACTTTATATAAACCTCTTTTGTCATTTCAAGCCCTTCTAGTGCAAGAGGAAAAATGTTTAGCATATTAAGAATATATGACTTTTTTAGATTCACATGAGTTTTATCTTTTACAAGAAAGATGAAAGACTACGAATGTTTCAAAAATGCAATTAGAAAACTTCAAAACCAAACAAATTTTATAGTTTCAATTATCTAAAGTGATTAGAGATGAGGAATTTAATAAGGTAGTTATGAGTGGGTTGTGCTTCATTCCATTGACAAAGGCATAAGTGGGTTAGCTTTCAACTTGAGAAAAGACTTGTGCATGTTATTATTTGTTTGGCTAAAGTTAGATCTTTAATTAACTCTATGATAGAAAAGCTAAGAAAAATAAGATAGAGGAATTAGATTAGGTAATGACTTAATCAAGATAAAAACAAATAGTGAACAAAACTTGTTCCATTAAAATGTCAAAATTTTCCTAAGGTTAGAGAGAATTTTTTTTTGTTAGAAAACTAACAATAAACAAAATCTAACAATCCTATATGACAATTCTTACATGCCAAAATACAACTCTTTACATGTTATTTTTATATTAACTTTTACATTTATATTATACAATAATGGTTATCCTAAAACAAGAGTTAACTTGTGTAATTAAATAAGACATATGAGTGACAAAGAAAGTCACTATCACTAATTTCACTTATGTCATATGGATATACTAATTTGACTATGTTATTATATTTAAAATTCAATAAGGCAAGATTAAGATATATATGATTACAAGTCAATATTATATTGTATTGCAATAATAAAAAATAAAAAAATAAAAAGGCAAATGCAATTGCTAAAATAATAACTCGGTTACAATAAAAAACAGCAAAACAAAATATTTAACATCTATTCAAAATTGTGACGATCATGCATCTTTTTTTTTCTATTCTAGCTTGAACTATTTAAGTTAGCCTATCAAGCTTTTATGATCTTAAATATCATTCAAGGTTGCTAAAATTGAATTCTTATAATTGAAAATCAATAAAATTCAATAAATCTTAATGGGTAGTTTGATAATCTTATTTTTAATTTGAATGTTAGTTTGATTATTTTGCTTCAAAAAATTATGACTTAAATATGTCTCTTTTAAAATATTATTAAATAATTGTATACAAATAAAATAATTATTTTATAATCTAATATGTATCACTAAAAGTGCATCTATTTAGAACGTGTTTAAAAAAGACTAACCAAAGTATATCCTTTTAAAAAGATTAAATATAAATAAATAAATAAATATATATATATATATTATTTGTGTGATTAACTGATAGAAAAAATTAAGAAAAAAATCTTCAATAAAAAATAAATATCTTCATTTATATAGTAAATCAAAAATATTTTTTTATCTAATTAAATATGCAAATAACTTATATTATATTCTTTTTATAAGATTTATTAATTAGAACAAATAATATTAAAAAATATCAAACAAATTTAAGCATATTTTAAAATATACATAATTGTTGACTATTTAAATATATTAATATGTTTAAGTTTAGCATATAATTCATTGAAATTATTTTGAGAAAAATTTACATACAATAAATAAACATGAACATATATATTATTATATTTAAAATTATACTTTTCTTTTATTTTTCTATCAATTTATTTTTGTTAAATTACTTTTTATTTTTAAGATATTGAGGTTTATTAAATTATATTCATTTATTTTCTTCTTATTTCTTGCTATTTGATCAATATTAATAATTATTTCATAAACTTCAGAAAATTTAAATTTGAAAGATGTGAAGGAGTTTAAAAAAGTTAAATGGATATGTAATAAACGAAAAAATGTACATGAATATTATGAATGTATTTGAAATAAATCAAAATCTTTTATGATAGATGTGACAAAAATAAATCAAAATCTTTTACATAAATTACCACTCAATATCTAGTCCTAATATTATAAATTAAAAAAAAAGTTAAAGCCATTAAATTCCTTAATAACATTTTAAAATAAAAGTTGTTGAAAAAATAATATTCCAAAGCAATCAACATGGAAAGTTGTTGAAAATATTGATTGAAACATATATTTTCATGATAACAAAAATAACAAATTCACATAGAACATAAAATATCATACTAAAATGTGCGCATATTCTAAGTGTCACTCTATTGTATATAAAAAAAAAAAAAAAATTATTATCATGTTTAATTAAATAACCAAAAAGTTGGTTTGAACAACAAAGTTATATTTTATTTACGTTTTAAGAACATAAGATCTTTCTTAATTTTTAGAAAAAATAGAAATCCTCTTAATGCGTAAGTCAATTTTTTTTTGTTGAATTAGTCTCACGTCAAAATCATACCTTAAAATTACTAGTATAAATAATATTGACTATTTTTATCAAATTAAAAAAAAATACATAACATACATTTATAATAATACATTAATTAAATTAAGGAACAATAATAACTTGAAAGCAAAGAAAAACGTTTAAGAATCGAGCTTATATTAATCTCTTAAAAAAAGGAATGATACTTAGAAACTTTGAAAAAGAAGATTGATTTTTGCTTAAATAAAAATAATTTTATTCGTTCGCCGTAGGGATCCTACGGCTGAAGGCGAGGGCCAAAAGCTCGACCATCTGCAGTTGCGTACAGCAACTCAGTACCTTTTACTTCGTCGGAGAGAAGCTGGAGAAACAGGCAACGATGGCGGCAAGGCAGCAGCCTCAGCAACAGTTGTCCGGCGACGGGTTCACGTCGCACATTGCTGGAATGTCAAAGAGCCAGCTATATGACATCATGTCGCAGATGAAGGTAACCTAGTCTTCAAAGATGTTTTTGGAGTCCTCGCTCACAGGGACCTGAGCAATTTTTCCTGATGATTTGTTAATTGAAGGATTTCAGGCTTTACTTATCTTTCTGCAGGTACTGATAGATCAGAATCCGAAGCAAGCCAGACAGATTCTGATAGACAACCCTCTTTTGACCAGAGCCCTTTTCCAGGTTAGACTGCGTTTGTTCCTTCACACAAAGATCGTTTTTCATTTCTTACCATAACTTTTTTTTTTGTTCTGCAAAACATAAAAAATTTGATCATAACTTGTTGGTTTACGTGTGGTGTAACATTGTAGGCTTCGATCTTAAAACGAACTATGAAATATAGATGCGACATTTTGAATTGGGAACTTCCGCAATAACAAAACTATACTTCCAACTAAAAAGTTAATATGCATTATTTTACTATGCTGTTAATAATTAATAAAATAAAATAAACATAAAGAGGTGTATGATAACAATGATTTTAATGATCATTTTCAACATGGCGATAAGAAACAAACAAATAACAAAACAATACTTTCAACATTTAAACATTCAAAGAGCAAACCATCCATAACAAACCAAGCTTAAGTCAAGACATTGTGCTAATCATGTCAAAACATTTTTAACACATTAGCTAAAGTACAAACTGAGTCCATGATAGAATCTTCATGATTTCACTTATGCTATCATCCTCTTCCTTGTATCCATCATCAACAAAGATCATATCTAATTCATGTTCATCAAGGGATTATTCATCTACTTTAAGCATATTAGTGTCATAAACAAATGCCATATTTTAGAAGCAACATCTCACATTTTTGTTGTTCCTTGGATATAATGTTTGTTAGATGTATGCTGTTGTTTTCATAAACCAAATCTTAAACATATTTTGGATTGACTTTCGTCCTTCTCATTGAATGTATAAAAGAATATGAGCTCTTGTTCCTTTCATGTCAAGAAGAAGATTGACTCAGTAATCTTATAGCCAACCTTTGAAGGTGATGATCATCAATGCCATACATGGTCCACTAAGAAAGAGGATACATTGTGGCCTTATTAGCAATGCAATGTACATCCCCACAAATTCCTTGTTGCAAAAATTGTTTTGCAAATTCACCATAAACAACCATTGTTACTTCATTGTTTGAAAATATTTTCTTCAAACGATTAATTCTTTTACATTGTGTCGCAAGATCATTGTGTGCATTGACACTTTTAGGAGGATTAGATGACCATTCTTGGCTAAAAACCTAAATGACAAAAACATGACAACTTCTCAAAATTCAATATGATAACATAAACTAATATTATTTAATTTGGTTGAATCACTTTGTGTTAGGCAATGCAAAGGAGTATTGCTTTTAGACCATCTTTGCATAAATGTCATAAGTAACATTGAAGAGTATTTTCTCTTCTATTTTTCCTTATCGTTCATGTCCAACCATAATTGTTTTTACCTTGTCAATCACATCAATCACATATGATATAACAAATGAAGGCATGGTGCGTGCTAGAACTCTTAATATCTCGTACATGGGCTTTGATATATTCTTCCTTTTTTGGCCATGCCCTATCTAGAATATTTGCCTTGTTAAGTCTAGCTTTCTGTGCATTAGTATCTTTTCCAAGGCTTGACTTATCAAAGACTTCCATACTTGCGAGTCCTTATTTTATCTCTTTAAACCTTTTGAGCATGATACTAACCAATGCCAACTGTGTTTTTGCATTGCCTATTTTGACAATCTTGTTAAAGATTGTGAACCAAATATTATGTTTCGTGATGAAATTCATACTGAAATTAGAATCTCTTACTGCATTGGTGATCTAGTTGTACTCTTCATATGTTTTTTCATTTTCTATAATATTCTTTGTTGCACATATTTTTAGTCCAAGTTCAGTATATGAACAACATATGGGGCCAACAAAAGGTATGATGGAATTGCTCTTTTGTTTAGGCAATGACAAACTTACAAACAGGAGCATTATTAATAATTATTTGCATAATGTTTTCTTACCCGATCACCATGATAATAGATATCATCAAGTCTGTTACGAAATGCATCTTTGTATTCTTCATGTCTCACAACATGAAGAAACATAGGGGCATGCATCCAATTAAAGGATTGATTGAATTAATAGGTTTTTTTATTAGATGAAACTAAAAGCTGAATTGAATTTTAAAACTGAACTTGTTTGGGCTTTTGTTAGTGGATCAAATTCAAAATCTAGAAATTGAATTTTGAACTGAATTAAAGCCAAAACCATTAGATTGAGTTACCAAAACCAAAGTCATAATATACATAATAATTCATTTTTTTAGGATTTGAATCAACCTGATTCTAGTTTTGAGTTTAATAACTATAAAACTGAACATTTTCTTTAAAATGTAAAATATGAATATGAAATATTCACCTACCCCTATACATTATTAAGCTCGATCGGGGTCAAGGTTTATTTGATTTAATAAAATCTTATCTATATAGCTGTTTTATTTTTTTTTGTAATTAGATTTAGGCACTCTTTGTGCAACATAAGGGTTTGAGTTGAGGCATATCTTTTGGAATAAAGCAGGCTCTTTTCGGAATAACACGTATGCTCTCTTGGAGTTTTCACATGATGCTAAAACTTGTTATACTTTTATTTTAGAAGGAGCTTTAGAATGGAATATATAAATTGTTTTGTATAGTTGTTGATTATTCTTTTAATAATTATGCAATAGTTTAATCTCTCAAAATTTAGAATTATGACAAGAGTTTAATGATATTGAATGCTGAGATTTATCATGCTAGATGCTGTGTGCATATTCTAAACTTGATTGTCTTAGATGGCTTGAAGCTCATATGTGGATTCAATGATAAAATTGAAGACATTGTTAAATATTTAAAAAAAAGTTGAATGTTGTGATTGATCAACTAAAATTAATTGAAAATGATAAGGATATTTGATTTGGACAATGAATCTTTGAAGATTTGTACTTATAACACTATTTTGGGTTAACTATATGCAGTTTGGTTCATCAAATACTTTTGACGATTGCCTTTTTATAGTTTATTTGGTCTTGATAGTTCTTTAGAGTTCTTAATTTTGATTATGCTGTGCTATGCATTAAAACAGGGCTAATTCTATTAGAAGGATATTTTTATGTGTTGTTTCTTTTATTAGCCTTCATTGTTTTATCTAATATTTTAAGATGTCTATTTTCTTTAGCTTGTCGAAGTATGTGTTGTATATTTTAAATGGTTATAAGTAATCAGCAAATGGATATAGTTACTCATAAGAATCCATTTGTTAAAATTGTATACCTTTTGAGGCCAACTATATCTCAAAAAAAAAAAAAAAGATAAGAAAATATATATTGTTTTACAAAGACCCATCCATCTTTAAAAAAGTGGCATTTACATTTGTACTCTAGGATTTGATTGCTAAAATTGCATTCTTTTTTTAGGCCAACCATATCTTGGAAAGCATTATATGAAAAACCATATACTATACTTAATTTTGAAACTCACAATATTAACCAAAAGCTAACCCTATTTTCCAAAAAAAAAAAGGCATGAGCAATTATTCATAAAAAAAGAAAATTGTTTTAGGTAAACCCAAAATCCTGAATTTTCATGGGTCATGGATCATATTTGCATTGACCTCAAGCCAATCCTATTTTTGATTTGTCAAAATTACATTCTTTTTTAGGCCAATGATATCTTGGAAAGCATTATATGAGAAAAGCTAACCCTTTTTTGCAAATTAAAGCATGAACAATTAATCATAAATTAGGAGAGAGTTTTAGGTCAACCCAAAATCCTTAATCGTCATGGGTCATGGATCATATCCACATTGACCTCAATACAATCCTATTTTTGATTTGTCCTAAATGTTATTTAGGTTGGATTTGGGTCGGGCCAGCCCGATCAAAACGAAACCTGTTATCTTGATTAGGTTTTTTGGTAAACTTGATTTTCTCGATACCAAAATATAAAAATTTTTGTTCAAAAGCAAACTAATTTTTTTTGTTGAAATTGGGGCGAATGTTGATTTGGTTTTAGCTTTTTGGATTGGATTGATTAATACAAACCTTTATTGATAGATGTTAATCTCACATGAAACTACTATGAAATTGACTAAAGGAATTGGTTTTTTGATAGGTTGCAATTGCTTTTTCAACATTTGTTTTCTTAAAGCAATTATAACCTAGAGGAACATATCTTGATATTCTTCCCACTAGTAGATGTTCTAAGAATATCAATCCATTATGGGTTTTGTGTTTAATGAAAATTAAATATAGAAGAGCAAAAGGTTCATGCAACCTCTTCATTCAGCATTTACTTGCTTGCACCTTCAAGGTCTTCTCGATAGCTAAGCCTTCCTTTGCTTTTCTCTTATGATTGAAGGCTTCCATTCATAATGCCTTTAATGAAACACATCTTCTTGAAGAAGCATTAGGCATTGAGCCTCCTCTTGTGAATGCCACATATGGAAGAGACACCTTCTTTACCTAGGCCTCTATTCTTTTTCTCTACTTAAGTATCTATGTTGGCTTTTCTGTTATATGTTAGGTTTTAATTTTAGGATAGTTGCGAACACATAATTCATATATTTTTAATAAATGAAACCTTGCTCTTAGATAAAGGACTCTAATTTTATATAATAAAAATTATATTGAATTTTTTATTTTCATCTTTATTTTCCATCCTATTATTCTTTGTCACATCATAGATTTTTAATAAATGAATCCATTCTCTTAGATAAAGGACTCCATTATCTCCTCAGAAAAAATTAGATTGAGTATTTTTTTGTCATCTCCATGTTCAATTCTATCATTTTTTGCACATGCTTACGTAAATGATACTAATAGTTTCATTTGTGACATTACCATTACATTGACTTTTGACAAATTGAAATATTCTAGTTGTCATATTTAGTGACATAGATTACAACTTAAATAAGATTTCAAACGAAAAACAAATGGAAATACAATATTGATAAAGACATACTTCTTCCTCTCTCTATATAAATTGTAGTACTAAAATTTAATATTAATCAAGAGAAAGAAAACATATTTTACAAAAGAAGGCATACATTATAGGCATGAAAAAATATTAGTGGAGGTATTGAAAGCTTGGTGGAGGAGGAAGTTATTTTCATAGAGTAGGCATAAGAATCGGTTAAGTGGGAAAGGAGGGCAAGTAACATTGTGGAGTAAGAAGTGACTTGAACTGAGGATGTTGGAGGAGAGATCTCTAATATCGAATAAGAATTTGGGAGGACAAATCTAATAATAAGAGCAAGGAGGAACATGTTGAAGGACAATGTGCCAATGAGAACATGGGGGTTAGTGAGTGAATGACTACAGATGAGTAAACCATTAGTTTTTTTGCTCAAAAGAGTTTGTGATGTGAGAACTTTCACGATTGTAAGGGGGGTGGCGTGCTTGTATACGTTTCGTTTAGAGTAACCTTGAATTATGCAATCTTTTTTTTTTTTCTTTTTAATTTTACTTATTTTTTGTCATATTCTTTTTTTTAAAATATTCATTCATGTTCCCAAGTGTCTCTTATTTTTTATTTTTAAATTTAGTCATATCATTAGGCATGCTAACCATGATGTCCCCATTATGTGCATGTCATATTTGGTGTCTCCACAGGCATATAGAGGCTATTTGTTATAATGAATTTATTAGAAATTTATGGATGATATAATTCCTTATAATGTCATTTGATTATTTAGCAATAATTTGTTGGGGTTTTATATTTGCTTATAAATATGATTTGAGTTAGATGAAGGAAACCAATTTAATAATTTATGAGAAATCACTAATATCTTATATGGGATTATTGGACACCTGTTTTATCCCTCTCCCTCTCTCCCTCACTCTATCCCTCTCTCTTTCAAATTGGATGGAAGTTTGATGATCAACATGAAAGAAACTCATACATTGCTTTCTTGAGAGAGGTTAGTCTAGTACGCTCAACAAGGAGCTATGATTGCCTTATTCTTGACCTCAGTATGGATCCACAAGAGTTCTACTCATCTAAGCTATGTAGGGATATTTTCTTGAATCTTAAAGTTGAAATGATTTATGTTGGGATACTTAACCATGCATTTTATTGAATATTGTTTTTTTTTTTCTACATTTCAAAATATGTTTTTTAAAGTGAATAAAAGGTTCTTTTATGTTTTCTTGGACTTTAAAAGTGGTTTTGGGGCTTAAACTAAATTTGATGGAAGATTAGTAAATATATGATTCGAACAAGTCTTGGTATGGATGTGATAAATTCAGCTTGTGCTCTAATTTTCAATCATTCTTTTTCATCTAGTAGGTGATGCATCATGGTACTTCATTTTGTGTTTAGGATGATTTGTAAATCTCAAGGAACTCATTGAATGATATGCTATATCTAAACTTGGGTTTAATATTCATATTCTACTAGGCAAATAAGCCTAAAAAAATATCTAAACATCTTTTTAATTGTTTTTTTATCCTAATAGAGATACAGTCACCTATTGGATGTTTTTGATGGAAATATATGGTTCTGATTTTACAATAAAATCTTCATAATTTGAAGTTGAAAGCAAAAGCTTGACAATATAAGCTTGTTGGTCCTATACCATATACCTTTTTCAAGAGGTCTAAAGAGCTTTTGAGTTCCACAAATTTATGTCTATGATCTATAAAATCAGCACTGCAAAATATGCAATTGTCTTAAAAAATGTCTTTTTTTAACTTAATGGAGTATATCTGCTTGCCCTTATTGGTCCGATTACATCTATATGCTCTTATTGGTTCTAAAAGTAGTACTTCACTTTTTTCACTTTTTAGTCTATACAAGAATCTTAATTTATATAATCCTTTATATATTTGTGCGAACCTTCTAGTTATATACACTAAAAAGCATATTATTGAATTTCACTTGTATTATATTGCTTATATCCTTTCAATTCTTAAGAATTTCATTTGACAACACAATCATTGAATTTTCATCTCATCCTTAATTGTTCATAGGATTGAAAAATTGATTGGGACGCGATATATTCAACTATGGGCATCTTTAGTATATGTTATTCTCTATCACTTGAAAATAAAACATATAATTTAGAGTATCTTTTCTTGTAGTAAATAGTAATACATTGAAGATATTTATTTTCAGTTTCAGTTGGTTGAATGAATTTTTGTTTTTGTGACTTTTTTCAAATAATTTTTAACTTTTTAATTTACAATTAAGAAAAAAAACAAAAATGCTCGAGAAATGAAACTTAGGAGAAAAAAATTCTCAAATTGGTTGGCTAATCTGTTCTTGGTCAGTTTGGTCTAGTTGAATTTTGCAAATTTTTACTTAAGTATCCTTAATTTGTGGTTTGCTGCAAAGATTATCCCTTAGTTTTTGTATTGATCGTCTGGCCAATCTTGACTCTTTTTGGCATGGGGTTTGCAATTCTTAGGTGACATGGGGCTTGATGTCAATCACAAAACACAAAACATTACTTTTTTTAGGCACATATATTATTTCTCTTTTTCAACAAGATTTTTGTCAACAAAATTGTAGCCTACACACAAGAATGTTAATTGCGTACCTTTTTGGGACATTTTGAAGTTGTGCTTGGGTTTTAAAAAGCACGCACGTAATTTAGTGTCAAATTTCTTCCATGGGAAGTTGCTGATGGGGCTTTGCTTTTTTTCCCCCTTATATCTGTATGCTGTTAGCTTTTTATATCACCGATCTGTTTTTCTCAATGTCATCATTTATTTTTACTCTGCTTACAAGTTTAATGACCCTGGATATTTGTCAACTGTTGTCATTTCTTTTCATAGTATTAGCAATTTTCTAGTGCAAAATTTTTTATTTCTGTTGGAATATAAAATGCTGACTAGCTAATATATGGCCTCCATATATTGTTTAAATATAGGCTCAAATCATGCTTGGGATGGTGCAGCCACCACAAGTGGTAAATCTGTTACTTGTTTTTGTTTGAAATACTTTGTTTATGTTTAATGTGGAAGAAAACATTTTAAAATGTTGTGTTTAGCAGATGCCTAATGTCCAGCAGCATGCATTTCCTCAACAGCAAGTGACACAAATTGGACAGAAGCCAATTTCTCAGACTACTCAATCATTGCCAGCGCATGCTGGTTTGCAGGTTCAAAGCAGTTCAGCACAACCCTCAGTCCCAGCAAGGCAACAGCAACAAACACAGCCATCTATTCCCATAACTTCTGCTTCACTTCCACCATCGAACTTTCAACCATCACCAGTTATTTCGAGTCCTGCACATTTATCACAGCCATCAACAGGGTATTTTGGTTCCCATCCTGCACCACCTTCACATACTTCTCAGATTCATAACATTCCCATACCTCCCGCTCATCCCCATTACCCAATACTACAGTCACATATCCCTATGGTCAGCCAAGCTCAATCATCTTTACAAAATCCTGGTATTTTCCACCAGCCATTGCAGCCCCCTCTTCCACAGCAGCCAAGGCCTCCTATGCAACCTTTCCCACATCAGCCTTCCTCACAGATGCTGCACAATCTAGGTTTTCAACCATCAAGCAAACCACAGCCTCTTTTGTCACAACATTTGTTTCATGTAAGTTAGGCTGCAATTAATGGGTATTTTTATTCTATTTTTTTCATCACTGTCCCGTTAATAATATTTGAAGTATTTCAATTTCAGTCTAGCAGCGTACCTTCATCTTCCTTCCCGCAAGGGCAACCACCACTACCAAGTCAGCCACCACCTCAGCAGCTTTATCAGGTATTCTGCCATAACGGTTTAAGAGTTTATTCTACATGTTCTAACACATGCTAAAAATCAACGCACATGAAAAATGTAGCATTTAATTGTGCAATTGCTTTGTTTTATTTGATACTTTTATCTTCATTTAATTGACAATCAACTACAAATATGAAAAGGGGTGTTGGGTATGATGTAGAGGTAATGTTATGTTTGAAGCCAGCTGGAGATAGTTTGCAGGGAGCTAAGCAAAAAAGAACAATATAGAGAGCTGAATACTGTGCATGATTGTTTCGAATGTCAAACTTGAAACAGTGGGACACCCATTAAGTTTTCAGCTGAATACATCTTTTTTAACTAATATTGTACTCTTATGAAACTTCAAATGAACATACATTTTTTTTTTTTAATTTTAACAAAAATTGAACGTTTAACAACATTGGAGATAAGTGCATCTAAAAAACATATTCATGATGATAAAGGTGTCTGGTGGATTAAAAACATATTTTGTTGTTAACCCAGGTGTGAGAATTTTAACCCAATCTTCTATTTGATTGATTAATAACTTAAATTTAGGTTAAGAATAAAAATAAAATATGATAACAATGTATTGTAATTAATTTATTTCAAAATAAGACAAGAAAATACAAACTACAATATGCAACAAATATATATTGATGATGATATTGCAAATAACTTTATACAGTATGCGCTTCTACACATGAATAAAGTCTAAGCAAGATAAACGACCACATGATAGTATCTCCTAGTTCTTAGTCAATCCTACACTAGCAATTGTTTTATGTAAAACTTGGTAAGCAAAACCTTAGCTCTTGTCAATGTGCAAGAAAACATCAGTTTGATAACCTATTGTTATCACATGTAGTTAAAATAAATTAGTTGCATTTCTCACATGTAGACTATTTGATACTTTCTGAATGAAACACCTTGGTCTGTCATTATTCTCTAATTGGTGCCTTGAAGGATTGGGATTGTCAATTTGTGACATCTCATCCAAACCATTATTATGTTGCATCTCATTGGGCAAGTGTTGAATATTTGTCTTGATGATGGTGTGACTAATGTAATTGTGGAAAATACAACATTTTAAGACAACACTAGACCACATAGTGAACATAAATTGCTTCATGTTAGTTGACAACCTTCCTTAAGGTCCCTAGATATTCTCTTAACAATATTCTTAAGCCACATATGCCATTAATGTATAGTTATCTTGGAGTGTTATATATTGGCACTACATTTGCATGTATTAAGTATTCAAATGGTACTGATAATAGTGTGGTTAGAAGTAAAAGAGAAAGCAAGTGGAAGAAAAGAAGTATGAAATTCAAAATATTGTAGAAAATTTTACAGAAATTAAGATGTCCAAAACCTTTAGGAATGAAACTGTCTTAGAAAATATACGACATGAAAGTTGTAGATCAAGTAGAGATCCATCAATCTCCAAGTTTCAATTGATTATGTGGTTGTTTCATAGGGTAAAAAGTTCAAAAATGAGCATATCTGGGGAAACCCTAAACATTTGGCAATTTGATTTATGAATTTTAAAATACCAACTTACAAAGCTTTTTAAAGAGTACTTAAAAGCATGAAAATTGTAGGGATGAGCCCAAGCTATCGTGTTACAATATTTTATTTGATTTGAAGTATTCTTGATAAGATAGATGTTGAAAAATAGTGACTTTGAAAATAATACTTTTGTGGTTGAATGTAGAAAGAAAAATGTTTTAAATTAATTAACTTAGATGAAGTATTCTATCTTGTAATTTAATATCTATAGACTTTTAGTATGGAAGGTTGAGCACATGAAGATCATAAGTTTAAGTTTTTTGTATTTTTTTTAAAATAATCTTTGAAGAGTACTGAACAAATTCTTTAGGTATTAAGGTAAGCTTGTAAATTTTAGTGGAAATGAGATGACATAGCATAAAGTTCAAGGAAGATAGCTTCAATGATACTACAATGACACCTTTGGATTAAATTTACTCAATGTAACCAAGCAAACTCACTACATTTTCAAACTTGCACACTTTGAATGAATATGCAAAACTTAGGAGTTTATTTCCAAACTATTATAGCTTAAAACGTGGATGTGTGTAAAGTTTTTCATACCTAAGTTCTTATATATTGGAGTAAGGGTGCTAAGGTAGTAATCTTGCACATCATACAAACAAAAAATCCATCATTACCCAACTACTTAGGACATTGGACTTATGCAATTGCCAAGTTATGGTAAAAAACGCCATTTAAGGTTATATGTTTGTGATTGCCTGGGTCAGTTTTGGAATTGCATCGCTTGTGATGGTTTAATTGAAACCTTGAATATCGAAAAATCCCAAATAATTGTTGAAATGTGATTAAAATGATTGGAAATTGGATCATACGACTTGAACAATATACAAAATGCTCTGTGCTTTTTTAAAATCACAAATAACATTGATACTCTTGGTTTTAGAGCATTGATACAAAATATAACAATAGTAAATTTACAATAGATATAACCATAAAAGATTGAAAATTTTGTCAAAACTTTGATGACTATCTACTAGATTGATGCCATTTGTAGAAGTTCAATAAGTGACAAACATCGTCTCCTCATATTGCCACTTTGTGGAGCCAAGAAATTGTTGTGTTTACATATCTAGTGTTGAGTAGGTTTTTTCATGTTTACAAACAAAAGTAGTTTCTTTGCTCATTCAAATAGGAAAGGTAAATAATGCATGGACCTCAATCTAACCTCCTTGGAGATACCACTATACCTCAAAGCCTATTGTAAAACATGCTTATTACTGGTAGAAACGTCTTATCCCTTGCTAAAAATACCAAAATGATTGTATCAATGAGATGATCATTAATTGTATGAGATGATCATGAAAATTGAAACTTGTATTTATGATTGTGTGATATGATTTTCAATGATTGTGTGACGTGATTCCATTGATTTTCATGTTCAATGTTGTCTTCGTCTCAACAATGCATTCCCGTTCTATGCTACTTGTCCCTTGTGCTCCCATTTGCAATGTGTGTTAGTGATGATTCAAAATTTGAAAAGAAACTAATCTAACTTGCAAAAGAAATAAAAAAATATTAAGCCTTACATGTTCTTGATTCCATGCAATTTTGTATCATATGGTTGATGATTGTATGATATGATGATCATATCATTGATGATATCATACAATCATCGACCATATGATACAATATTGGAATCAAGATGAACACATAAGTCTTGAATTTTTCCTATTTCTTTCTTTTGCAAGTTAGATTAGTTTCTTTTCATTATATCATACAATCATCAACCATATGATATATTATTGTTTTGACTCAAGAAGAACATATAAGTCTTGATTTTTTTATATTTCTTTCTCTTGCTAGTTAGATTAGTTTCTCGTTAGATTTTGAATTGTCGCTAGCACACAATGGGAGCACAAGCAACAAGTGGGTTTTCCCTTCACATCTTGGTCACTTTTAATTGTTCTTTTTTTTGTAACCCAAGCTATTGTATTGTTTGCCCATTGATATTTGAATTCATCCAAATTCCTATCTCACTACAAAAAGGGTGATTTATTCATTGTCATTCTTGGTCCATGCATGTGGAACCCAAGATCGATGAAAACATCTGATAGAAGACTCACTTGATATAAAATCTCTCCAGGATGGCTGGTGCATCTTCCCAATCTAGACTTGGTCTGACTCACATTGTAGAATAAAGTCTTTGGGATGCTTAAATGGAAATCAATCTAATCAAAAGAATGGTATCTAGGATTAGCCTAATATGATCTTAGATTGATGTTTTGAATCAGTTGTGAGTTTCTATTGAAAACCATTGCTGAAACTGTTTTGAGGTTAGGTTTGTCAATTTAGGCTGAAACCATGTGTGGTCGGGTGGCTTAAAACAAAGTTCATTGAAACCTCCTATGTCTTTTCATGCTCAAGGAGAAAAGAAGAGAGGGAGAGAGAGAAGCCATCGAGATCCTTGATTTATCAACTGCAAATGTATGGAAATGGCAGAAGTGATTAATGTTGATTGAAATTTGTTGAGATCTACTCCGTACGAGAGAGGAGGAGATGGTAAAGAAAATTGGTTAATGTCGTTGCCCTCCGATGGTAGTTGGTGAGGATGGAGCCACTTGGCTAAGGTGAGGGGAGAAGGGGGGAAGAGGGGAGGAAGACGAGTGGTGTAGAATTAGAATAGGTTTCTTATTTTGGTGTTTCTTTAGCAATTGCTAAGAATGTTCCTTATTTTTGTGCTTGTTTGGGGATTGTTAAGAATAGATGGTTAAATGAAGAAATCATGAGGTGAGTTGTCTAATTTGTGACAATTATTTAAACAACCAAAATTCATGTGAAAAGGTGTTGCCTCTTCATTTCTCAAGCATTCCAATGGTTTTTAAACGATCATATTTTTTTTTGAATGATGCAATAATTATTGGTTATTTTATAACCAATAGTTAGTATTAATTGGTTTTGTGGAAGTGTATCAAGGCTTCCTTATGTAATTTAATCATGGGATTTTTTAAGTGGATTAGTTTATATACCTTTTGAAGTGTCTTGTTTTTAGAGTTTTTTGTAGTGTTTCTATGTTAGATATTTTTGGTAGCTTTTTCTACAGTGAATTATATTATTGTAATTGTAGATTTTTTTTCTTTTTGTACTATTTAAGAATACTTAAGAAATTACTGAAATTAAATACAAAAACAATTAAAACTGAAACTTGAAAAACTTAATCTATATTAAAACTAAAAAGACTTTGATCTTCATGCAATGAAACTGAAATCAAACATTTGCATTTTTGATTTAGTGAGAAAGTACATTCAAGTTAATTAACTGATTGTTTGTGATAAAAATACAACCAATTTGTGTAATGATTATTATGCAGTGGTTTAAGCAATGTACAAAGATTGAAAAGAAAAAGAAAAGTGAAAACTGTAAATTATCAAATCCTATGCCAAGGGTTGCTGTACAACACATGCACGATATGAAAGCATTTGTTCTTATTCCATATCCTAATTTTTGTTTCCAAATTCCATAATGGTAGTGATAGAGCAAATTAGAAATTTGTTCCTAAACTTGAGTTTATTGTTCACACACCCTAAAGGTCTATAAATGGAAGTCAAGGGGCTTCACTAGATAGAAAGAAATCTTGATAAGCTAATGCAGTTGAGATTTGAAAAGAAACTAATTTAATTTGCAAAATATAGAAAACATAAATTTAGTTTTCCTTATTTTTGACCTTGTTGTACATGTTTCCAGGTTCATTCCAGCCAAATTGCAATTGATTAATTGTTCGCATGATTGGATGACAATATGGTATTTGGTATGAATATTTGGACTATAGCATCATATTGTTTTAGCTGTCAAAATTGTAGTGCATCATTCCTTTTCATGAAAAGTAAGATTCGGATCAACATTTACCCATTTATTTTTACCCAAAAGTAATAACATCATGCAAGATTTAGTAGCAAAGCCTATGACCCAATTTATTAAATACAAGAGATAATATATGAATGTGTAACCAGAGAAAATATTGCTCAATTTTCTTTGGATCAGTTCATTGAGCATGTAGATTGTATAATTATTAGTGGTAGTAATAACTTAGAACATTGCAGAAACTATATTAATAGTCATGCAGCATTGTTCGGCTATCAGATGGAAGATATCGGTGGTTTAAAGGGGATGATGATTGACAGTAATGAATTCATATATGTCAATACTTTGCTAGGACTTTTTGGTGTTACTTGGAGATGTTGAATCTGAGTTTGATGCCAAGCTAACATGATTTGATTGACGAAATGCAGATATGAGGATGTGATTTAAGTAGAATTTCAGATGATGGGAGATGATGAAGGAAAATTTTAGTGACTTTAAAGATGATTGTCATGATATTGAAGAAAATGATAGGTTTTTCACTCCTTGGAGCATTGCATCCAGATGTACAAATCATGAAATATTATTTCATCTTGAATCAACTACAAAACCATAGCATACCTCATATTTATAAAGCAGCAATCATAAACCTTAAACCAAGAGAAGTCCCTGATATTCTTAGAACACCGTTTCTGCTTCTCAGTGGTCGATAGGATTCTATAGTTTGAGTTGGGTATTGGACGATATGATTCCTTTGATTGATGCAAAGCTAAGTTGGTTGGTTGATTTGAAATCAAACAGTGAGATGCACTTGCCTACTCTCTAAATTGACCTTCTTGTTTAATGTGTAGAGGGTTCAAACAGGTGACCTTTGTGCTAGTTTAATGACTTTCAATTTTGGGGACATTTTAGCCCTTTTCAATCCCTAATCCCAAACCTTTTTGTTTTCATGATGCCAATAATCAAAAGTTTATAGTGTTTTGAAGTAAATGCAAAAACAAACATGTAATTTTATAATAAAAATGATATAATTGAACATCATTGACTTCTTGTAATCAATACCCATGTTGATAATGAAGCTGTCGTGCCCACAAGTCTTATCTTGTTTATGCTTACAATCATGCCTTTTAACATGTATAAACCTCCAGCAATTTCCTTCTCCTTACTAGAGCTTTTATAGATCCATGCTTTATATTTCAGCAATTTGAACCATCTCTCTAAGCTTTTGTGCAATGAGAGTTAGTTCAAACCTCTCATTAATGCACTTCTTTCTATTGTATTTTTTGTTTGAGCCATCTCATTTTAACATTTTCATGTAAGCAACATTCCTTGTATATTTGTGATGTGTAGTGCAACATAGCACTAAATAATATCGATAGTCTAACTACAGTTCTATTAAACTTAACTGTGCACTTGAATAAAACCGTTGATCACATAATACATCATCTGTATTTTTTCATTTCATCATAATTGTTTTGATGATATTCGTGTCACCTTTACTTTTTTGATAATTTGTAGTAATGATTAATAATTTCTAAACACAATATTTAGACCATTTTTATGACAATTTATATTTTGAATGTTTAATTTTTTTTTTCTATTAATATTGAACTTGCTTAGACTTTATGGTTGTTCTCTACAACTCATGCTTTGGAATCTTTGCATCTTTTTTTGAATACGGTAAAAAGAGTATCGATATTAATGTGAGAAAAAGTCATTCATAAAGCTTGGTCAATCTCTCATGTAAATAAAGGACAGCATAGGCATGTAGTTGTTCTATTGTACAATATTTCAATAATGCATATTCTTTTCCAAATTCATCCGAAGCACTTTACCTTTGAATCTATCATTGTGCTTTTATAAATCTACAACTTAAAGTGATATTTTTCCTTTTTATCCCTAAAATTCAACCAATCTTTCATCAAATGTGTTGGCTCAATCGTGGATCCTTGAGTGATTAAACCAAAACAATTATGAAATTTACCTTAAGTGGCGGAATATATGTTTCTATGTTATAGTTTTGAAGTGTGGCATATTAAGTTAGTTTTTATATCATTTTCATAATTATGAATATCATCATTTTTTTTATATTTAAGATGTCAATGCTCCTTCATTTGTATAACATCATTATATTATCTTCAAGATCACATGGAATAACTTCATGCACCATTGAACTCCTTGTCTCCTACATTTTCTTAGCTAAAATAATGTTGTCCTATCCTACTACAATCATTTCATAATCTTTAGTGTTTCCCAAACCTCAATTTTGCAAGCATTTTGGTATGGAGAAAATTATTAATAGTTATTAAACTTGAAAGGGCAATCTTCGTTTTTTTTTCTAGTGATATGCATGTGGGAATTTCTTGCTCTTTATATTTCCTAAGTAATTAAACAATAATTTAAAAATTCTAATTATTAAAAGTTATATTTTCAATGAGATTAACTAGTCGTTAGAGTTCTTAAATTCGTATAATTATGATTGACAGATCGTACAAAGGCAATTCATAAATAACGCTGATTGCCTAATGAAATGTCTATGCGACTTGTGTATTTTGATTACATAGAACTTATCGTATAAGTACGACGTTGGACATCATATTGTAAGATGCATGCTTGCCACACATTGTTAAAATTAATTTTGGGTTTTCAAAAGTTTGTACTAAACAGTCACTAGGATGGTACAAGTATGATACCCATAGAAACCTTTAGACCATGATGGCTTATTTTTCCTTTACGGCTTATTTTCTTAGGTTTACTTTCTAAAGCAAATCAAGATCAATTTTTATTTTTCCACAAGGGTAACTAGAGTGATGAACATTGAAGTAGTTGCGCACAACCACCATGATTGTGCTCACTTGGTAGCAGGGAGGCAGCTCCTTTCTCATGTAGTTTAAGGCAGTCAACTTAGGGATGCTCAGGTTGCGTCTCATGTTTCTTGTAGGTTTTCTAGATTGGTCTTTGGAATTTGGTTCAAGGGAAAATCCACTTTGATGATTGTTGCTAACCCCGTAGGTCTTTGGGGCGCTTAGTGATGAGCTTGTTTTTGACAATAGCATATCATATAGCAAATAGGCTTCCTTAGATGATATACTTGAGTGAAAATATGCCCCTCATTGATGATTTTTCTATGATCATGGATATGGATGACAACATTTGTACATTACATCTTTTGATGTATTACATGTAGGCCATTATTGGTCCTAAAAAAATTGTAGATTAATTTTTTTTTTTCAAATTAAAGCAATTTAATAATCCTTAATGAGAAAAGTTGTTCCAATTCGCTGGTTTTCTTTGATAAGCTTATGGATATCTGTCTCATTATTCATCCAATTTCATGTGAAATTTCCAAAGCCACCAAAATTGTATCATACTAATTATTTTTTGTATTTTGTTGCCTAATTAAATATTTCTTATTTTCTAATTTTTTATGTTGTTGCATTTGTATAAAAGATATAACATGTGTGTTTATTCCCTCCATTAAGCTTCTTTATGATTTGGAGCATATTGTTTAGTTTCACCTAATTGATTCTTTTTACACCAACAAAACATTTTTCCGCTTAAATTATCTTCTCCATCTACATCCATCCATCGCACTCTTAAAACTCAAGCTCTTCTTGAAAGCCTTTTTATTTTCATTCTTAGAGTTTCACAATCGTATTTTTGATGTGAAGGAAACTAAATGCATTCTTTTTCTATTAGATTTTTGCAAAAAATATGACATCTGTAAACGGAACATGTCCCTAATCCCTAACCATTTTAATGACAAAACTGAGCTTTTACATGAACGTAGTATGAGCTTTTATTCTTCTTATCCTACTTGAGGCAGAGAGCTAATTATTAAATTTTATTGTGATTTTAAGAATTATCTGATTGTTGAAGTTGAAGTCTACATTTTGATTTATATTTCATCCTGTTAAACTACGCTTGCTACAGGGCGGACCTCCAATAGCTTCAGACTTCAGGAATCAGCCTGGAACCTCCATGCAGCCCGAACGAAGACCTTGGATACCTGGCTTAACAGAGAAACCCACAGCAGGTGTGCAATTGCCAGGTCCCACATCAGTACCGCTTGGTCAGATCGCCCCAAGTCCTTCTGCTCTGCCACCTCGCCTTCCTCTGGTACCGATCTTTCCTTTTACTGTTTGCCATTTGAAGCGGATCACAACTTCATATCCTTAGTGTAGATTTTCTTCTCTGAAATGGCTTCTGTTTAACTTTAGTTATCACCGGAGATGGAGAAGGCTGTGTTGCAACAGGTGTTGAGTCTCACCCCTGAACAAATAAACCTCCTACCTCCAGAGCAAAGAAACCAAGTGCTGGAAATTCAAGAAATATTGCGCTAGCATTGAAGAGATTCAACGGCGGGAAAATGCTTCAACTAAAATTCTTTAGATGCATTTTACCAGTTGTGACTATTTAGTTGGATCTGTTTCCCTTTGTTCGCCTTCTCCAGAATACTTCCTTTTTGTGTGGTGGAACACTAGCTTTGCAGCTGATAGTTTTAACGAAGGAAAAATTTTCTGATGACTTGTTTGTTTTCTTCTGATGTTGTAGTTGTGAACTTCATTTTGGCCGTTGGTATTATTAATTGATCTTTGTTTTAAGCGAGCCGTTGTATAATTTGGGATTTTTAGCTTTTGCCATTGTTAGCAACATGAACTAAATCTTTGGATATATTGAATAATTGTTTGTTTTTAAAATTGTCATCCAAAATTGAGTATATTAAAAAGGCCGGGGGAATAAATTTTATAATGTTTCGTTTGTTTGGTATGGAATTGAAGCCACATTATGCTCAAAAGTTAGTTGTTTTTTAGGTTAATGTTTAATTATCTTGGTTTATTAAACATTAACAATGAAAAGAGTAAACATGAGTGATATTTCAAAGATTGACAATGATCGCTAGTGATTGACGGTATGATGATAGTATCTAAGGTGATGAATAATGACAAAGATGATGGGTTTAGGGTCATTGATGGTTGACAATCATTAATGATCATTGATGTTAGCCATTGTTAATGAAAGTTGAAAGTAGTTGGTTCAAGTATGGTTGATTTTCAAAGCAGGAGATAGGTAGCCCAAAAGTAATTTTAACAAATTTAATATCTAAATAGGGGAAATGGGAAACAAAAATCTCACACATGAGGTGTTTTGAAGAATCATAATCAACAAGAGAAGGTGATAACGTTGATACGTGCATATATTGGTATTTAATCCATGCATTATCACCCATTAACTCAAGCTATTCTAATGATAGATGATATATTATATGATTTTTAGCTAATTGACAATAACCATTTTTTGCTAGAGTGGATGAGATATTTTGAATAGACGCATGAGAGGTTATTGATTCATTAGTTGGATGAGCACGTTCACGATAGATGAGAAGTGGCATATTGCGATGTGATAAGACAAGAAGGTTGCATTACCACTCGGTTATGTGATGTGAGCATTCGATTGATGATGTGAGAAAAGCCTATGGATAGATGTTATGATTTGAGTTTCTACGAGCTAAGTGACTTACAGAGAGAGTATGCCTTCACTAGGCAAAGTTGTGGACTATAATAATCAAGGATTGAAAACCAAATTGTGTGTGCATAAGAAGCTACATAAAAAAGGTATAAATGAAAATATTAAAAATCAAATTATGAGCATATTTATCTATTCATTTCTTATGATCTATTGATTTTTTTACATCTATTTGTTGTATTTTTTTATTCAATAAACCTGTTTAACTTGTATTTCCTTTTTTTAATATGATTATATTATAGCATTCATATTTTATTTTAGTTAATGAGCTAGTACTTGGCTCATACTTATGCTGTTTATATTTTATACATTATCCACATGTATGCGATAAGGATTGTGATCATTCTAAGAAGTAAATATTACACTAGATAAGTGCAATCAGTTTTGATAGATGCTCTCGATAGGTTTATTATAGTATGATTTTAGGACTGAAGCTATTATTTTGATGATTGTACCAAGTTGGTTTATGTGGTGAATGTAGGAGATCTTGACTTCATTTATATAGTTTATCATTATTTTTATATAATTGTTCGTATTAGTCATTGATTAATCACCTTCGATTGAGACTAGTCTTTAGATAAATCCCCTTTAGTCCAGTTAGGAAATTTTAGTCGTGATATCAAAATAGATTAGATTCTCAGTGTGACATCTTAAAAGGAGGTTTTGATAAACCATCATAATAAAGAAACAAATTGTTGTGCATATTAGTTTTTTGTGCATGTGTTTCTTTCTTATAAATAAGAAGTGATTAGAGTATGAGACTTTTATTCTAAGTAGATCTTTATCTATGTATAAATCATCAATTAAAAGACATGATAATGATGAGCAAAATCTTGATAATGAAGAGGCAATATTTACTAATTAGAGTAAAAGGACTTAGCAATATGATAATAACGAGTAGCTGATTCAAATGTTTGTTGTTGTTTTTCATGCAAAGGGAGGATTAATAATGAGTAGCAATTTTCCAAAGGATAGACTTTTGTTAGTCTTTAGGTGGAAGAGATAATAGAGCAAATTTAGATGTTGAATCCACCTCTTTCTTCTAGCATCTCAAATTGTTTAATAATTAATGTTTTGACTAAAACAAATGGATATAGTTTTTATGGGATATTGTTCCCTATTTGTAGAAGAGGTGCTTTAGTTGTTTTGTTGTAGGATAGTGTTGGTAGCCATTAGTAAGAGAGCCAACAAAGGAATCCTTTTTATAGAGTTAGTAATATGATATTTAAAAAGATATCTATACTATTTTCAAGTAGTGGTCCATTCTTGAGTAGCATGCTAAGAAAAAAATGAGTGATAAGTTAAGTAAGCCATTAAAGAATCTAAGAAAGAAGCTAAAAAGCTAAAATGATTTTGGCATCATCAATAGGGTGGACTATAATTAAAAATGCTAGCTTCTAATGGTAGTAATTCATGAAGATTTATTGTTTGTTCAATATTTTGATCAAAAGAAATACCTTATCATCCAAAGTATGGATGACAATATTAGAGGAATTTTTAAGTAGAGTTGTTGATTCATTACTTAAGTTATCATAAGCTTAGATAGATGACAGTTTTTTTTCCACATCCTTGTAATATGGTTCTTATGAAGGAGTTTAGAGAAACAACATTAGAGCCCAATCTTCAGTAGATTTAATTGTCATAGCTATAATGTTACTATCAATTATATTTGTTATTATTCTATTTAATGGTGACATATTGTGTAATACCTAGGATCAAAGAGAGAAACAAATACTTAGGAACAAAGAGGGTAGTAAATGATCATTGGTTGACTTTTTAGGTGCGTAATCATTATACAAGGAATGACTCCATATAATCTTCTAGGTGAAGGGATATAAAGATGAATAATCTTACTTCATAATAGTAAAGATTATGATCTTTATATATGTGACCATGATTTTAAAATATTAAGATACTTTTTAGATGAAAAACTCTCTTGATTAGTGTGGAACAATTAAAAGGGGATAATAACTTGACAATGTCGGATTGAGTTATTATATTATAGCATCAAAGTGGTATCTCTTATAATACAATGTGGTTCTAGGATGAACCAAACATAAGTTGGTGGACTTATAGTGCTTGGAATCAAAGAAGACAAAGATTAATCACTAGATGATATCTTAAGTGTGAAATCACAAGACAAGCAATTATCACTCAATAGAATTTTAGTTGGAGAATTATAAGGATAAATAATCACATATTGGAAAAGAAAAAAATAATTAAGAGCTTTATATTTGCAACCATGTTTGTAAGATGTTGAGGCATCTTTTGGGAGAAAAATTTCCTTTAATTTGGCATGTGACAATCAAAAGAGGGATAATACCTTAATATAATGAGATCAAATCATGACACATTATACTTTATTTTTGATATCATGATAGAAATCTATTTACAACATTTTGGTTAATTTGGTTATTAGAGAACAAACTAAAGTAAATTTGTATATTAATTAGACGATAAGAATAAAAATAAAGGATGCTATTAGGTAATTTATTATTACAATTACAAGTTAAGAATATAATTGTTAGGATAATAGATGAAGTTTATTGTGAGCAAGAAAAAAGTTTTAATTGCATTTATAGTTAAATCGTGAAAGCTATTAAAAAAAGGGTGCATAAAATATATAGCATCAATAAGTGATATGAAAGAAATTAGCATGCATTCAAAACATATCACTGGATTATAAGTATTTTGATGTGTTCCAAAAGAATTATCAAGGTTGTTCCTTGGTCATAAGAGTAGAGATTGCGATTAATGTAAATTATGTAGTTTGTTTTATGTCTTAATATGCCTTATAAAATGATATCTATTACAATTTAAGTGAAAGTATAATTAAAAGGGTCATCAATTGAAAGGGTTTATTAAGCCTCGTGTGTTAATTCTTGCTTAGCCCTTTGACTTAATAATACATAAAATAACACTACTATCAAGACTGTAATTATAAATGAATATGAAGGATGCATTTACACCTTTTACATTAGGATGATGGTAACCACTTTTAATCATTTCACTTGTCAAAACCATATACTCAAATATATAAACAATAACTATATTCACCATTCAAATAATCCAAAACAATAGTATATGCACACAAACCATAAAAAACTCCAATAAAACATAGTGCAAATATAAATAAATTTATCTTCTCTCTTAAAATATAACAAACCTCTCATCTTTGATATTTCTCTAATCCCCATCTCTATGCACATTAGGGGTATGGATTGTGATGTAAGAAAATAATGAGCTTCTAAAACAGAATAGATAAATTGCTAAATAGAGAAAATGGCATCTCCACAACAACATGAAATATCAACATAAACAATAATAAAAAAGTAGCAATAAATTATGGCATTTATCAATAGAATTGATATATAGATATGAAATAGATAAGGTATAAATGCCTTTTAATTTCCATACTTAATTCCTTACTATAATAATTCCTTTCTCATACTTATTACTCATTCATTTTTTTTACCATTTCTAAGATTTAAAAGTCCATTCTTTTCTTATATGATTAGTATCCTATTTCATCATATGTCATCTTATTATATCATGTGATCTATCCAAAAATTACAATTCTAATAACATTAAATTCATCTTAGTGAGTTTTTTTTTCCAAATATATAATTATTTTCAAAATTTAAATTACTTTACAAATTTGCATACTTTAAGAGGTAATACAAAATTAGTATTTTCTTTTAAATCACTTTATATTCAAAGGCATCAAGCTTCATTTATTAAAATACTAATATTTACATTCTATTTACATAATCCTATATTAGACAAGCCATTTATATAAAAAAATTTAGACTATCACTATCTCCTTACTTTTCAAAAAGTTTATTACAAAATTTAGAATAATTATGCATGTTGAATTCTCATTTGTGCTTCTACTTCTCATGTTGTTTCTTGTTTATTTTGATTTTACCAAAGTACTTTTATTACAAGCATCACTTTATTTCTTAATACTTTATCCCTTCTATACATTATTTAACTTAAAATTTTCGAATAACTCATATCTAGTTGAGTTTTAATTTCTTTTATATTATGATTGTTAATATAAGATAGATCAAGAACATATTTCCTCAATAGTGAAACATGAAAAATATCATGAATATTGAGCAACTAAAAGGGTAAAGCTACTCTATAAAACGCTTGTCCAACTCTTTCAATAATATGAAGTTTCTTAATGTATTTGAATCTTAATTTTTCCACTTTCAAATCTAATAATACCCATTAAAGGATTAAATTTATTGAACAAATATTCTCCATCTTAAAAATCCTTATTTTTATACTTTTTATTAAAACATTTATTTTGTTTGGCTTAAGTTATTTGGATTCTTTCATTAATAATTCTTACTTTTTATGCAGCTTAATCTACAACATCATGATCAATCAATTGACTTTCTTTACCTTCATACAAATAGAAAGTAGGTTAACATTTTCTTTTATATAATGCTTCTTAAGAAGTTATTATAATACTAGTTTGATAATTGTTATTTTAAGCAAATTCTATTTAACATAGATGACTTTTCCAATCTTTCTAAAATTTAGAACACATAATCGTAATAAATCATCTAGAGTTTTAATTATTCTATTTATATATCTATCTATTTAGGGATGAAATATTGTATTGAATCTTAACTGTGTACCAAATGATAGATGTACATTCTTCCAATAATGTTATATAATTTATGTGCTTTATTTGAGATTATTACCTTTGAAAGTTCATGCAACCTCATAATTTATTGCATATAAATCTTGACCAAGCTTTCAATTGAATAAATCCAAGCAATGAAGATTTAGTTATCTTGTCAATTATTACCAAAAGAAAATCATGGCTTATAGAAGTTCTTCACAATCTCACAACAAGACCTATAGTAATACTTTCCTATTTCTATTTAGGAATAAGTAAAAGGTATAATAAATCACTTGTGTTTTGTTATTCTCTATTCACCTGTTGACATATCAAATAGTTTTTAGCATATTTTGGTATATAAATTTTTAACCTATGCCACAAGTATCTCTAATTTAGTTTTTTTATACATTTTATTTTCTCTAAGATGGATAAAATATTTGAAATTATGAGCCATATATTCTATTGATGCCAACTTACATATAAGAGAAAATGAGATGTATTAAGAAATTCAATATTTTGAAATGCAAATTTAATTATAGATTAGCCTCTATCACAACCTCTTAAACCTATGGAAACTACAATACTTCTACCTCTACTAATGCTTTGGAATGCTAATACCATCTCAAATCGTACTCCAATATGAGGGAGCACCTTGGTCATATGATTTAAATCTCCACATACAAAACATCTCAGATGTATTTTTTGGCTAACCCAACAATCACCCTAATACCATTTTCCACTTTGTGAACATCTAGGTACATTCCACATGAACACGTCCCTGACATTTAATGTTGATTTTTAAATATGGTTCTACTAAAGCTCCCATTATTTTTCCATATCAATACCCTTTTTAAAAGAAGATCCACTCTTCCCAAAACCTAGTTTTTTTCATTAACTTACCTTTAAGTTTTTTTGTGCTAAATATCTTGTTTTAATAATCTTGAATTTTCTATTAGTTCTGTGTAATTTGTAGTTTGTACTATAATTAATGCAAATTTGATTGAATTCTTTTTCCAAACCTAAATTGAAAATAAAATATCTTTTATCTTATGGGTTAACCATATATGGAGCATATATAGATAAAATTATGAGTCTATACTCATAATATGTTGCAATCATATTTTTTTAGACCTTCCAACTCTCATCTCATCTTTTCTCGAATAGAGAGTAAAACATACAACTTTTCAAACTCTCCAAGTAATATCCTAAGTAGATACTCTTTGAAATGAATATAATGACAAGACTCCTACAAAATATTATCAACATTATCTAAAACCAAGATTGCTAATGGTTTCCTTTTGTTAAAGGATAAGCAATTCTAAAAAATTTATATTCATTTGCTTAGTCCAATTCTCACTTAGTGTGAAGGATAAATTTCAATTATTTTATTTATTTGAAAAAAAGCCTTACCTTAACCACCTACACCTCTTATAAGTTGCAAAGATGATGTATTGAACTAGACTAAATTATTTTACCTCATTGTTACTTTCAATATTTCAAGATTTAACTCAATCCATTTTTATTTTTATTCTTCTTTCCTATTCCATTCAATTTCACATACGCAAATGCACACACACACACACACACACACACACATTTCAATAAAAGATACCACTCATTCATATGCAATTGTACAAATGTGTACGTTATAATATTGACCTCTTCATAAAACACCTCAACCATTCAACCTTTTCTTTGAAACCATCTTATCAAGCTCCACCTAGCTTTTTTACCCAATAATACATAAGATAACAACATTATTAAGGATACAATAACAATATGAAAGTATAGAGAACACCTTTACATCTTATAGATGAGCATGATTGTAAAACTAATTTTCAACCAATTCATAACAGTCAAAATTATATACTCATGTATGTAAATAATAATTATATCCATTATCTAGATAATCCATGTCAATAGTCTTTTCACAAATTTGATACAAAGCTTTAGCAAGATACATTGCAAATATGCAAACAACTAATGTCCTCTCTTAGAACATAACAAACCTCTCATCTCACATGCCACTATGATCCTCATCTTGATGCATATTTATGATATAAACCAAGGAGTAAACAACTAATGAGCTTCAAAAGTTGAATAAATAAATTGCTAAATAAAAATAATAATATCTTAAAAACAACATGAAATACTTTCCAATAGAAATAATAACAAAAAGTATCAACAAACCATGACATCAATCAATAGAATTGATATATAAATATGAAACAAATGAAGGTACTCATCTCTTATTCAATTCTTACACATATATATAAATACCTTTTTATTTCTACACTCAATTCCATATTATAATAATTTTTTTCTCATACTTATTATTCATTCATTATTTTACCATATTTAAGATTTAAAAGTCTATTTTTTTCCTATATGGTTATTATCCAATTTAATCATATCTTATTCTATCATATTATGTTCATAATCCACAAGCCACTGCTCATAGGTATATATATATATAATCAAGTATAGTTAACAATATATCTCAATATAGATTTAGAGTCTATACTATTACATTATTGACCCCTTACAATGGTATTTTGTTTAATTATAATAAATCATAAATATTTCTAATAATTTTTTTAAGTAAATTTTCATATTTTAGATAGTCAATACTTGTATTCATGGGAAAACTAAAAGAAAAATATGTGCAAATATTAAATCCCATGAAAATCAACTTGATTGGAGTGGAAAACTACCAAGGGATATATTTTAAACTTAATTTTAAGTATTTTAATTTTATAGAATATTAAGTTTGATTTAAATATTAATTAATAGGTACATAATTAAATTGACATTAATCATTTAAAAAATATTTAAGTTTTTAATATTTTTTATTCATCCTTCTTGATTATCTTGATCATTTTTATTATGATAATATTTTTAAAATCTCTAGATAATATTTGTCAAAAAAATATAATAAATATTTTATAATTATTTTAATTAATTAGTAAAAAAACTTACAAATTATCAAATCTATTTGGTACAGCCACAATGTGGTTTGAGTCAAGGCAATTAAGACTAAACCAGTTCAGTATAACGAATGGGTCAAGAACCTAAAACACGGATCGAGTTATTAGTTTCACTTCTATTAATTGCATAATTAATCATTGGTCATAAGGGTAATGACCTCCTGAGTGAACCAGGGGGCCACCAACCTCGAACATGGTTCCTTAATTGATACACAAATCTATAAAACCAATTTTTTCGTGTTCTACTTCCCCATGTGGGACTAAAATTCCATCTTACTTTTACACGCACCTTTCCAAAGTGTGGGAGGAATCAAGGTCATCCGATTGCATAGTTTCATGATCGAACGATCCTAACCTCATCCATTTTTTATAATATCTTATTATATCTTCCGTTCGATCGCACCACTTCATGATTAATTTTTTTATAATACTTTTATAATATTTAAAGTAATATTTAAAATAATTTTAATTTTATTGTATTTTGCTTATAGGATTTAAATCTAGTCATCTGATCATGATTTAGATCTAACAGTTTAGATCAATTTCATATTTTTAAATAGTGTCACTTTACTATCATTTGTCTAATTATGTCGTTTTCATGAATGAATAGTCACAGATCATTCTAAGTGAAGGGATTTTATTCAATGGCTATTTTAGCTATTATTTATGATTTTTTAATTATTAAATTCATAATTAAAATATTGCAAAAACAGAAAAAATTGTAATGACTAAATTGGGTATTTGGTAAGTGCTTTTAGTCGTTAGAATATATATATAAATAGGAGAATTTTTATATAAAATTGAGGAAGAGATTTTTATGTGATAAAAGAAATCAAGCAAAAATATTAAAGTTGTTAGTAGCCCATTCTCATTTTAACGCTTCTATACGCTGCTGCGTCATTCACTCATCAAACTCCAAAAATTTTATTTCATCTTAAATCAATTAAGTAATCAATATTTTATTCTTAATTGATTTAATTAAAATACTCGTGTACCACTTTAATCATTTCATAAATCATAAAATTTTGTTAATATTAAATTTGATTTTTGTGGCATCGAATGTTTTTTCTTTAATTGTCATTTGTTGTAAAGTCGTTGTAACCTAACTTGTCGATTTCATTGTAAGGTCATAGTAGTCTGTCTCAATTGTTTCTTTGTTGTGATGGTTTAGCCTACTCATCTCTTGGTGAAAAACTTATATTGTATTTTTTATCTTGTTTTTGTCGGGGGTGGACATAGGCTTGTTTTATAAGTTGAACCACCTAATAATCGATTGTTTTTATTTTTAATTATTATTAATTTTTTAATTACACAACTGTTATCAAACTTAATATATTTTAAAAATAAAACTAAAATTTATAGAAATTTATTTATATATATTTGTTAAACCTTATTAAAAAATTACTTTAAATATTTTCTTGAAATATTTTATAAGAAATCAAAAGTTTTATTTCTAGCAATTCACCCCCTTTTGTTGAACTATACTTTACATATCGCATCAAGCCCTTTAAAAAATGCTAGAGACAATCCATATAATATCCTTACATGATCCCAAACTTTTGCTAATCAAGTCCTCACAAAGTGCTAATGATGATAATGAGATCATATCATATCTCTACGCATTCTTAGACTTGTGCTTGTCATGCTTAGATAAAGTGTTAGCAACAACTAATTAAGAATATAAACAATGAGATAATGTCATACAAAAATCTAAATCTTCATATCATTTATCATGTGCATTATTTTGCCACACCATAACATCATCATATCTAATATAAACCATAAGCTCATATAACTTTATATCATATTATATGTAATTCTTTTCTCCTCTTTTTTCTTATTTTTTTCAGTACTATTTATTTTTGCTTCCCTTAAAATGTTCTATTTTTTACTTATAATAATTCAAGAATATCAGATATATACATATATCAAAACATCACAAGATATTAAACATCTATGCTAACAATATATCAATCTATATTAGAAGAGATATATGTATAATATAATGATATCATGCCATAATAATCAAGTTCATATATTTCCTATGAATAAATATTAATAACAAACTTACATAATAATTATCAAATTTAGCTATTTATTTTTATTTAGATTACTCCTCTTATTTTCCTTTCTCTTTAGATTCCTATACTATATTAAACATACACATATTTCTATCAATAACATATTTCATTTTCCTTTCCATTCTATAATACTTTTTAAAATATAGCTACTAATCAAACATTCTACTACTCATTAGGTCATCTAATCATACTTATCAAACTATCTAATCTATTGATTGGATTATCTAATCTCACCTTATCTAAAACATTTGATGTGCCTATTAAATCATTCAATTTCCTTATAAAATTATTTTATCTATTAATTAGATCATTGAATGGGTCATCTTCAATCTCTGTTTCATTTTCATCATACTAATTACTGGATCATGTGACCAATCTATTCACTACAAACAACTTATAATATAACCAATTGGGTGTGTATTAAATAATCAAATTCAACTGCTTGATGCTAAAAAATAATAATCCAAAATTCCATTTTCTTTCTTTTCTTTGTTTACAAACACAACTTAGAATTTTTTTATGATGAATTAAACATTCACGTGCAAAAATATATATTAAAATTCCTTTAATTTAACTCAACCCACAAAGATATATAGATTTTAGCAATTAAATTTTCTTTATATCTACTAACAAGTTCCTTATTCATGCTTTCTATTATTTCTTAAGATGTCTTAAACTACAAAACTTGAAGAGAAAACATCTAAAATGTCACCTTCCTTGTCTTCCTCAACTACTTGTAGCTATTAAAACAAATTCTAAAAGCATCTTAAATAATTAAAGCTCTTAAATTCTTTTATTTCTCAATCCAGCTGATTCTTTTTCCTTAATTCTACTCATTATATGCACTTCCTTATCTTCTCCTTTTTTCTCTCAAATTTTTTCGAGCTTCTCTATCTTAGTTCTTCCTTTTTCTTAGTTGCACCCAATTTTGGATAAATGAGTTAATCCAAGGTGGCAATTTTTATTAGAGGAGATTGATTCTCCCTCTTCCTTAAATTAGATAATTATTAAATCTTTAATTTAGCTCAATTAATCTATTTTACTTTCCTTATCACAAATTTATAAAAACTTTAAGTTGACTTCCAAAAATTACAAAACAAGTACCATTAGATTCATCACATGACCTCTTTCAAGATATATATCGATTATCACAATTTAAGTCACTTTACAAACCAACATGCTTTCAAGGTAATAAGAAAAATAATATTTATTTTGGATCACTCTACATTAAAAATATTAAACTTTATTCATTAAATTTATATTCTATTTATATAGAACAAAATCTTGGGCTTTTACATTATGTGCCTTATTATAGAGCTTCAATTTGTTTAAAAATTTGTGCATTTCATTGACTTTTCAAGAATTTAATAAATTATTATTAAATATTGAAACTCTTATTAAGGATAATTGACTAATTTAACTAGATGTATAAAGTGTTAGTGTCTTTTAAGGATAACTTGAGATCTAATTAGCATTAATTGAATATTTGAAAGGATAAATATTTAGAAAACTTCTTTTAGAATTAAGTTTCAGATAAAACATCTTTTAGAATTAAGTTTTAGATGTGGTGAATTGTTGGTGTTATTGCATTATTTAGCTAATACTTACATGCATATTTGGATTTAAAGAGTTGAGTGTACAAGTAGTAAATAATTATTTTGTAAGTAAACTATAAAGAACATCCTAATCGATTTTAGATAAAAAAATGAGCATGAAAACACTGCATTTACATAAGCAAGTAGAGTATAAGTTGTAAGCAAAATTTTTCCAAATATAAATTTGGGTTGTTTAGTGAAAAGTTTCTTAGTCATGGGATCAATTCCAAAAAAATCTTAGTTAAAATATAAATTGATTAAGAACTTCAATTTCAAGTTAAATTCATTATTCCTATGTATAGTTTGTTAGTTTGAATGGTTGTGAAAAGACTTTCCCTTATTGCTTACTTTTGTCAAGGTTGGTTCAAAGAGGGAAATTGGGTAAGGTGCTAAGTGCAAAGAAAAATTTTAGTTTCCAAGAAATTGGTTGGTTCAACATTTATTCTTTCTTTTTCCCAAGGCAATAAAAATTTCAAATTTCTAGTGTTGCATTAGTTTCATGTTGAGTTGAGTGCGGGGGAAAAGGAAAAGAGTGTTTAGTTAGAGCTTCCAAGAAAAAGAGTTTTCCTTTTCACTTACCAATTTGAATAATTCTTAATTAATGAATATCTATATACAAAACTTAGAATGATATCACAAACTACTTGATATGGAAATGCAAATTGATATGAAATATAAATTATGATGGAACACGAAGTTAATTTGAATATGAATAAGATTTTAATCATCACAATAAAATATTACATAGGTCTTAACAATCTAAGCATACAAAAGATTAAGTGAAGAATATTCATGATGGTTGCCACACCATTAAGACCAAGATCCTCCATAGGCCAAGCCCTTGTGTGAAGCACATCTTTAATGAAATCTCATGGTGATACACAATGTCATCACATCTTGAATTCTTATCAACTTATAGTTATCCTAAGGTGTCAACTCAAAAAATATATTAATAAGCTTAACAAATAGTTTTGGTATCATCAAACTCTCATATAAGGCCATGGGGTTAACATATTCATACACATTTTACTTAATAATAATTTACATGCATTTTCATACAAGTATTAAGAAGTCTATATGTTATTGTGTACCTATACTATACATTTAACATCTACTACATTAGGCATACATCACATTTTATTCTAGATACCCCATGTGAAGCAATATAATATTACAACATTCATGCATGAATGAGTCCATATTGATACACAATATCACATCACAACACATATATAAGCAATTACGAAGGTGAGGGAATGCTTACCTGAGTACCAAAAGAGTCTATGTTCAGTCTCTTCCTTTTTCTCTTTCTTTTCTTATAATCATGCATAGAGTATATATATAATATTTTTTATCACATATTCAAATATTTCTACTATATTCGTTACAATATTTGATCTCCATTAGATCCACTAGACCTATGTAGGTTTACTTCGATCAAATTTTATATTAGCATTATTGAGTTGATCCATCTTATTGAATTGTCCAATTTTCATCCAATGTATCATCTGATTACTTGTAGGTTCTTATTAGAATATATGTCCCTTCTATCAAATTGTCTAATGATTATATGATTGATATTGAATGTCATGAGAATAGATCTAATTCCTTATTTGTTACTTTTTAGATCCACGTTGAAACATTTGTGATTCTCTATCAAACCATTTGATATGCATACACAAAGGATTCAAATATTTTTGCCAAAATTCAAGTTCCATCAATCAACTACTGGATTATTTGATCACTCTTCATCACACCATCCAATACTCATTATACAATCATTAAACCATCTGATGAGTTTTTAATAGAGACTTTATTACATTATTTATTTTTATCAAATTATTAGATTCTTTAGTCACAACATTTGATAACCTCTTGAAACTATCAGTTTGCTTATAGAACAATTTTTTTCTAAAATGGTTATACTTCTTATTGCCTTTCCAATAGCTCTAGTGGTTACATTTTATGAGTTCTATGCTAACACTAAACTCTCTTATCGAACATGCAACTCTAGAATCCCTTATGACTACAACACAGAAAGAGAATTTAAATAAATGTTGACTACTAGCCAATCATTGATTTTTTTGTTAGAAATCTCTTCATAAATCAATTTCCTCCATAATATCTTGAGGTTTCCTCTTTTTTTCCCATCTTATAAACTAAGTTTTCTAAGAAAGACTATAAAACTTTTGAATTCTTTCACTCTCCCTAATTAGTTAAGAGATATAAAAGACTATATATATATATATAATTTAGTTCTTTTATTTGGTAACATTTGATATTTTAAAGTATTTATCAATCTAGAATACTTAATTAAATAAAAACTATATTATTTTATTCATCATAATATTTTAAAATCAATTTAGAATATTTTAATCAAATAAATTTAAATAAAAGCTTAGGATATCATAAATTCTCCCTTATTATAAGATTTTGTCTCTAAAATTTAGAATAGCTTAGGGTATCTTTTGATCATCTCCTCTTAGATTTCTCATGTGACTTTGTATTTCAATTCAATTGGACCATAAAACTTTCATCATAAGGATATAATTCTACCTTAATTGCTTTCTTTTGCTAAAATCCTTATTGGCTTCCATTTGTAGCTCAAGTTTAACTAAACTTTCACAATAGTAAGATCACAATGCACAATGTGTAAAGGGTCAACATCATATCGTAATTTCTCAAAATATTGATCAAACTTTAAAGGAACACAACTCCTTTGTTGTACGAAAATTAAAATTCTATCAATCCAAGATACGGTACAATGCATGGGGATGGTATATGAGTGCTAAATCGCATCCTTTTGTTAGTATTTTGTAGAATTGATACAACTATCACTATTTATAATGATCTTACAAGATTGATCTTTAAATCTAATAAAGATACTAAAGATATTAATTCATCACCAATCTTTAGATGGCCATGATGTAATCAAGTACATCTCATAATAGTTATAGGTGTTCTAATATAATAAATACTTTTACCCAGTACTTGTAATTCTTCTTTATCCTTCTCATCTAGTTGTATAATCTCTTCTTCCTTAACTTTAGCTCTTTCTTTTATTTCTTCCTATTTATCTATGTGTAGAGGTCTCTTAGGACATTGAGCTATGACATGACTCTCCTGTAATAATGATAACACTTTACTCCATAACAAGTAAATGGTTTTTTTAAGAGTTGAACTCAATAGCTTAATGGTATAAGTGGAGGGACATAGATTTCTTGTGGAGTAGAAGTAGTAGGAATAATGAAAGTAGTGGTTGAGGATATGGAGTGGTCAAAGAAATCTCACTCTTACAAGTAATCAATCATCAAAATCTTTTCATGTCATGAACCACTTTATTTGCCTCTTTTAAACTAGTAATATTTCTTAAGTATAGCTTAGCTTAAATAAACTCTCTAAGTTAAGCTCAAAATCAATATAATAGTACTTGATTTAGCTCTAGGATACCACATGAGCATATAATCCTCAAATTTAACAATGTATTTATTAACAATCTTTGAACCTTAGTAAAATGTTGTGATTTATCTCAAAATTCACCTAAATAAAAGGTAAAAATATATTTAACTTGTAGATGAATCTTGAGTTCTTCCCATGTTCAAGGTAATGCTTGAACTTTATCAAGATATCAATTTTTTAGTATATGAATAAATAATCTAACATGTGATGTAAGCCTAATATTTGTAAATTATACTTTTAACACTCATTAAGATCACACCAATCAAAATGATGCTCTACTCTTATTTCCTAATCATGATATGCTCTTAGGTCTAAACTTTCATCAAATATTAGAGCTCTTATTTTTTTCTATGTTAACTCAAGAACATCATCCTTAATGTGTCATTTATCATGGGTATATAGAGTAGCTCAATGTTTGGAATGACATTCCAATTGGTTAGGTTCCTTTTTAAAGGTCATTTCCTCCACTTTGAGGTCACTTATTAAAGACCTAATCAATCTATAAGTTACACATGATTCACTTTCTACATTATTTCAATCATTTTATGTGTGTTTCTAGGTATCTCTTAGCTTTTGCATTGATTTAGTTCTAGAATTATAAGTTGTATTACTAGGTCCATGGGTGGTTGTGTTGTCAAGAATTAGACATTTTGTATTGACTTTTAGACCTAGTGGTCATAAATTACGGGTTTGGAAAGAAAGTTTCTAATTTAAGATCATAAAGAAAAAAATAGATAAATCTCAAAATGTAAAAGTAAGAAAATATAAAATAAGGAAATTAAAGAAAAATATGAACTATATGAATGGTTAGTTATGTCATTTGGGTTGTTAAATGTACCAAGTATATTTATGTGACTTATGACTTTGGATTTGAGGGCTTACCTAAGTTATTTTGTAGTAATATATTTTGATAATATATTAGTTTATAGTTGTAACTCATCTAAACATTTAGAAAATCTTAGATAAGTATGCATTATATTATGTGAATAATATTTATTTGCTAACCTTAAGACGTTTGAATTTTGGTTGGAAAGTATGTCATTATCAGGTTTTATAGTTATAAAATAAGGACTAACTGTAGATCCTCAAAAGATAAAAGCCAATTTTGAATGGCCAAGTCCAACATGTACATAAACTTTGTAGCTTTCATGGCCTAGCTACTTTTTATTGATTTCATATGAGGATTTAGCATGATACCCCAATTATGAATTACATTAAAAAGGAAGGGTTTAACTAGAGAAAAGTCATAAAAGAAGCCTTCTCTAAATTAAAAGAAGTAATGACTCAAGCACCAGTCCAAACTTTTCAACTACCTTTGAAGTCACTTTGATGCTTTAGGATAGGCATTGAGGGAGTCTTGAGTCAAGGTGGTCATCTTATAGCATCATTTAGTGAAAGTTAATGAAACATGGAAGAAGTACTCCATGTATGAAAAAGAAATTTATTCAATAGTCAAATGACTAAGACATTGAAGACTATTTGTTGTCCTAAGAATTTGTTCTTTATTCTAACCATGAAGTACTCATGTATTTAAATTCATAA
This sequence comes from Vanilla planifolia, assembly GCA_023846275.1. Taxonomy (NCBI): domain Eukaryota; kingdom Viridiplantae; phylum Streptophyta; class Magnoliopsida; order Asparagales; family Orchidaceae; genus Vanilla; species Vanilla planifolia. Next base: position 10,528,750 of record CM043866.1, on the reverse strand, counting down.
AAGAATATAAGTCTTCAGTATATTAAATGGTTTGAATATTTATAATAATTTACTTTTATTTTAAAACATAAACTAAGAGTGGAAGGTAAAGTCACAAATGCATTAAGTTGTTGTATTTGTTTATTATCAGTAATGACTATACATGTCCTTGGATTCGAACGCACCAAGAATTTATACAGTGATTGCCAAGATCTTGGAAATATCTATCAATAATTCAATACTTTATTTACTAAAGTTTTTAGTGATTATCATCCGAAAGATTGCCTTTTGTTTCATGGATCCTTTCTTTGCATTCCCAAACATCTCTTAGGTATTTTCTTGTGTGGAAATACATGCTAGAGATCTCATTAGACATTTTGTTCAAGATAAACCTATAAGATATGTAGCTATAAACTTTTATTGGGTAAAATTACCCCAACAAAGTGCATTGATAGTTGCCCAAATGTAGAACTAATGCCATAACTAAACTACATAAATTTTTCCAAGGCGCATATACACTAATTACCTGTATGATAATGATCATAGGAAGATGTATGTATGGACTTTGTATGATGATTATTCAAAACTAATAGAAGGCATGATTTTATATTTGTAGGTATTGATAGATTTTCAAAATTGGCTCATTTAATGCCTAGTCATAAGACATCAGATGTGTCCCATATCGTGAAGTTATTTCTTGATGAAGTTGCGAAACTAAATGGCTTACCCAAAACAATTATGTTAGATTATGATGTTTTATTTTTTAAAAACACTTTGGCTTCTAATAGGAAGGAAACTTAAGTTTTCATCAGGTTATCATCTAAAAAATAGAAGGAAAAATAGAAGTACTCAAGCAAAGCTTAAGTAATCTTCTTTATCACCTAACATAGGAACATGTTTTGGCTTGAGATCTTTTATTACTATGCACTAAATTTATTTACAATATTTTTGTTAATTTAATTATGGGTTTGTGTTCTTTTGAAATTTATCTTGGAAATCATCCTTGGAGTCTTATTGATTTGATTTCTTTACCTCGTTATTTCTATACTTCAAAACCTAATGAGTCTTTTGCTCATCATATTTTATCATTACATAAATATATACTAAATAAATTAATTTAAATAATAAAATATATAAACAACTAGTAGATTTTTATAAACAATCTAAAGAATTCATTGAAGGTGATGATGTAATGATCTTTGTTAGGTTCAAGAGATTCCCATTGAGAACCCTTAGAAAATTATGTTGTGGCTTGTTATAGTTTTGGATATTTATTGTAGATATTAATAAATAGTTTATTGATAACTTTGTTTTAAAAGATATTATTATATATGAGATTATTGTTTTAAGAAATTACTAATTTTTAGGGTTATCATGTTATCATTCCTTGACAATGAAGTATCTTACATTAAAAAAATTTGTGATCATTATTTATCATAGAATGATTATTTTGTTAATTCTAAATTAAATTTAGAGAGGTTTATAGTATATTTTATATTTCTTTCATATGATCAATTCACTAGCTCTATATTATATTTATTTCATTTTTTAGCCACATTGAAACCATTGAACTTAAGTAGGTTCACTCTGAATGGATCTTTAATAAGCACCATTGGATATTCTAATTCTTTTATTGTGTCATCTAATGTGTACTTGATACATCATCTGATTGCTTATAGGTTCATATCAACCTATCTATCTGCTTTTTGGACCCTTTAATGATTATATGGTTGATATAAAATGCCTAAAGCTTAAATTTGATTCCTTATTTATTAAGTTTTAGGTCCTTATTAGACCATCCATCCTTCTCAATCAAACTTTCATCCTAATCAAATGTACATCAAACCATTTGACATGTACCCATAGAGGCTTTAAACATTTGTTTTTCTAAACTTCACATACCATTTTAGACCCACAACATGGTATATGCTATCATATCAAAATATTCCATTGCTTTTCATCAAACAATTTGATACCTTAGAAAGACTATCAATTCATCTGATAAGTATCTGATAAACACTTTGTCGCATTTCTATTTTATTGGATTGACTAATCATTTAGTCAAACCATCCAATAATCACTTGGAGCTACTTGTTTTCTTAAGGGGTAATTTCTTTTTTCTACAAAGTTTATAATGCTTATTAATCTTCCAATATATATAGTGGTTACATTTTACGAGTTATGTCCTCCCACAAACTTTTTTGTTGCACATGCAACTCTCAAATGTTACAAGACCCTAAAATGGAAATGAAGTTTAAGAAAATACTTACATTTAAACAATTATTTGTTTTTCCCTATGAAATCTCCTTACCAAACAACCTCCTCCTCAAGATCTCTAGTTTCCTCTCTTTTTTCCTGTCACAGATTTAGTTGCCTTGGGAGACTTGAGAACCTTTTAACTCTCTCTCTCTCTCTCTCTCTCTCTCTCTCTCTCTCTCTCTCTCTCTCTCTCTCTTTCTCCTTTTCCAATTAATGGATATATATATAACTTTTGTTTAATTATTTTATTTAAACTATAATTAAGAATCTCATTCCTTTATTTTGATACCAAACAACTTTCAAATATTTTCAAACAAATTTAACATGACCAACTCATTAAGCTCAAATTTTTTATATTTATTTTGTAATTTTTTATGTATTTTTTTATTTTAAATAGTTTATTATTCTAGAATACTCAATTAAAGCTTATTATTCTATTCATCATAATATTTTAAATATAATGGAAAATTCTACAACTAAATAAGATTAATATAGGAGCTTCAGATGTTACATATATTAAATCTTAATTAGAATGGTGTGATCCAATGAGAAAAATCATTTCTTATTTTCTTTTTCATATATTTCACTTTTCTTTTCATATTTGGAACTCTTCATTTTGCACATTACTCATTTTTCAATCATGTGTCTATTAAGTAATGAATGAGAATATCAACTTCTATAAACAACTCAAGTAGGTAATACAATTGTAAAATATTGAATGATTATTTGCACATTTCATAATTTTCAAACAAACAATAATAGCAATATGAACATATGTCTATATAATGTCACATGTTGCAATGGTTTCATCCTCTCATCATGACTTAGACCATTATTTTCAAGGTTTTAATTGTGAGACAAAGCATAACATACTTTTTGAAAACTATTTTTTAATATAATTGCCAATCACATGATCAAATTATAAAATCCAAATACAATCTTTAAAGCTATATCATTTCTTTCTAAAACAAAGTTTATACATTAATCACCATAATAGGAATAAAATAATAATAATATTATACAATATTAAAAATAGTCATAATACATGATTGCTAAGTCAATAAAATTGAACAAACTAGTGAGCTATTTACAATGTCCTCTCGTTACTCCTTCAAAGTTTTGTGTATCATTTTTACATGTAGTTATTAGCAATAAGTTATTAGGTCCCATGAGAACTCCATAGTTAACCATGCTTATCTTATTAGGATGGGTGACCAAATGAGGAAGACCCTTTTAGAAGATTTAGTAGGAGGTGTCTTTTATGAGCAAAAAGAAAAAACTTGAGTGGTTAGGATAGTACATCTCTAGAAAGAGAGAATGTTATATTAATACCATTTAATGACATTTAGTCCAAACTTTTGAATTTCAAAAGGGCATAGTTTCTACTATATCTAGTTTGTTTTTTATATACACACAAATTATTTATAATATTCATAACAAGTATGCATCTTATACATTTATCCACTACTCCATCTACGTAGTTTAAGTGTATAACAAATGTAGATATTTACACCATCTTATGCAATTAAAATATAAAACATATTAGTGGAATATAAGGCTACATTGATAGTGCTATAGAAAATACAATTTAATTATATATTGGACATGTCTCAAAATAAAATTTAATGGAATGTTCATTTCTTTTCTATACTAGTATACAGCTCACCCAGTGCTACCGCTTTCAATATTCAACCAATGCATCTAACTATGAGTATTAATCATATGCTGAGTTAATTATTACAAACTCATTAGACATAATAAAATAATCATAACTTGTGAAGTATACATTACTTAGGTTTATGCCACACGTAAGATTATGAGAAAATGTTATTTGCTCATTAATTACAAAGAGGAATATGTAGCAATCACATGTTCATTATAATTTACATTTCTCTTTTTTTATTTAATTAGCATTTTAGTAGGCTTTCTTATTTGTTTTTTAAACTAACATGCCACTTCTATTATTTGATGAACTTTACCTCAACTCATTAGATGGATATGACATCATTCTATCCCATGAGAAGTTCTTAACTCCTCATATAGCAAAACAATTCTATTCTATGGGGTTGTTAACCCCACATATAAACTAAAATACCATCATCTTATGGAGTTTTCCTTATTCTTTTATATGTACTAAGCCATTTTCCATCTCCTAGTGGGCTTTTCTAACCAAACTTTCCTTAATTCTCTCATATAGATTAAGCCATCTTTCTTATTAATTTACTTACATACCTTATGTTTATACTAAGTATATTATCAACAAAAAGTAAAGTATACATTTTTGTTTAAGTTCCTAACCTTAGCATGCTACCTACTCATTTGTTAACATACATATTATGCTTATTATGTAATGCAAGGAATATTGTTATAACATTTGAAATAATATAGCTTGATAACATCAAATATAATCTAGATCAATGGACACTCAACATCAAGCACATGAACATTCATGTCATGTGTTCACTCAATAATCATAATAACCATAGGTACAACACGTTAAAAAATATAACATAATAGCCTCACATATAATCCAAACCATGCTAACACACAACAATGCAACACTGTATCAAGAACATTTACATACAATAAGCCAAGATGCCTACATAAGGTTATGCTCATCATGTATCAATAAATCATGCATATACAAATATAAAAGTGTTACATACTTAACAATGCTATTCTAATCAATCATCATTATAGCTAAACATGCACACTTATAGATGTGTTAGAATACCCACCTTAGTGTTATTAAGCAAATTCCTCTTTCTTTTCATAATTTTAATGCCAAAGTTTCAAATTTTGATCCAACTTACACCTTAGATTCAACTTATAAAGAAACCATAAACTTTGTTATGCTTAGGAGTCATGGATCCCACAACCAAATTAAGGAGTCAATAGCAAAATAAGCATAAATTCATAATTAGGGTTCTAAAAACTAACTAATTCTTACATTAAAGGAGCTTCTCAATCTCTCCCTTCTCTACCTCTCTTTTTTCTCTTTCTTTCTCCTCAAACAAATTGTTCAAGCTCTAATTTCCATTTTATCAACTTTCTCTTCCCTTGTCTCTCTCTTTCTTCCTCCAACTTGACCATCTTTATTTTTCTACATCTTAGCTCTCCCTCTCTATTTTTCTCAATTATGCCAAAAACTTTACATTGGTTATTTCTCCTCTATGGCTTAGTGATAGAGCCACAACATACCTCATTTGGCCTAGCACCACACATCATGGTAGTTTGACTTATTAATGGTGTGATAGGGAGAGAATAGGGTTATGGATTCTACCAAAAAATGGTCAACCCAAGTGTGTGAGAGTATAATCATAGACAAGGCACCAAGAATGTGTGAGCCAAGCTGGGTATGGGATTTAGGTTTATGATACTTGTAATATTAGTAGTATAGTAAATAAATAGTTTTTTTAATCATAACATTAAAGTTCAACAATTTATGATTATTGAAAACAAAAATTAAGTAAGATGAAAAAAGATTTTTAAACTAATCTAAAAGAGCTTTATCCAATAATATTTTTATTTTAAAATTTTGAAAGACTTTATTTTCTAATCAATTCTAGCATATTTTGCAAGGCATTATGTGCACATGCAAATTAATTCTAAAATATTAATATGACTTTACTATCTTATGAGAAAGATAATATTACACACGCATATAGAACACTAAAAAATCAACTCTAAAGTGTATAAATATAATAATTTATTGATTTGGTTAAAACCTACCCAAATTTTCACCTTAAATTATCTCTCTTCATGTAAATTCCATAAAAAATAATACACTTTATATAATTACAATATTTTGATTAAATGTTTTTTCTAAATATATTAATATTTTCTTTTAAAATATTTTCCTAAATTTTCTTTTAATTTTTTAATTCTTTTTTAAAAACTTCCTTCACTATATTGAATTGTCCGACTGATGATGAAATCATCCAATCCTACCAAGAATCTATTTGATTCTCATATTTGACTTTCCATTCTACATTATCTAATTGATCCTCATAGTACCCAAATTATTAGGATGTAGTTAACGACCATTTTGACTGTATATTTAGTCCATTAAACTAATTGGTCCATCTTCTTCCTTAATGCCTAAATTGATTGAACTATTTGATTCAATTTATTGAACCATTCAATCAAATTATACAAAGCTTTATTGTTGTGAAAATAGCAAACACTATGTCAAAAAATTCCATATTACCCTTTTCTAGCTTAAATAATTGTACTACTCATAAAGTAGACTTTTTAATACTTCTTAAAGCAAGATGTAAATCCATCATTTCAATAGATCAATAAAAATTGCAAAAAAAATCTCACCTTTTGTTATCGCTATTATTTTTTAGTTCTTTATTAGACACTTGACAGTAGTTACTCAACTCCTCTCTTGCTCAAATAACTTCTTTGGACCAAGTCATTTTTGTTTGACTTTTACTCCAACTTGTCTTTACAACCAACAAATGCCTTTTCATTTTGGAAACATGCATCCTCAACTAACATTTTGAATGATGCATTCATGGTCTACTTTAGCTCTAGCTCATCACAGTTACGCTTGATGCCTTGTTGACCTAGACTAGTAGTTCTAGACTTGCTTGTTTAATCTTTCCTTTGCTTTATTCTAATAATCATTAATCATTTCTCTTATAAACCAAATGTCTTGAAGTTGGAATTTTGCACTAGGCTTCTTTGGTTTACTCTTGCATTAGCTTCGTATTGCCATTTTGAAGCTTCTCGCATAGTTTTGACTGTTTGTTACCATCCTATCTTTTTTTTAGATATTTGTTGTCTAAATGAATTTCTTAAGGATTGTGTCATCATGGAAAAATCGTCCCTCTGAAGTATTCCTTTGATGGGTATAACAAAAACGTTTTCAAACATTGTAGGGATTTTAAAACAAATTATGTATTAGATGTTGCTAGGGAGTTTCTAATTAGAGCTCCAATTCCTAAAGGAATATCAAGCATAAACTTGGCAGTAATTCTAAAAATTGAGAACCTTGAAAATTTCAATGACTTTTTGCCAATTTGTTTATGCAAATTCATTGAAAAACTACTTTCCAAGTTGTTGGTAGATAGAATTCAAAGAACACTTCCTATTCTCCTCTTCTATAAACAAGTGGGCATTGTTAAGGGAAGAGAGATTACTAATAACATCTTGTTGGCATAAGAATTGATTGGATCTTTAAATAAAAAACTAAGAGGAAATAATTTTGTTATCAAGCTAGATATAAAGAGTGCCTTTGATTATCTATCATGAGTCTTTTTATGCAAGGTGCTTATTTTCAACACCTATTGGATAACATCAATAAGAAGATGTTAGGTTGGAAGAAAAAGCTATTATAGGAAGTAAATTAACTTTTGGGAAGCATGTTCTTACCCTAAGTATTATTAATATACTAAGAAAATCATGAATGGTTTCCTTTGGGGGTGATTCCAAGAACATACAAAGGCGCACTGCACTAATTAGGGAAAAGTTATCCTTCCAATTGAAGAACATAGAATGTCACCAAAACCTTGAAGAGGTAATATTCATGTTCTGAGCAAAACTCAATTAGAAATTGCTTTCAAATAACTCATTATGGTCAAGCTACATGAAAAAAATATTTAAAATCAGGAAGGAAAATGAAACATATTCAATACCTAAAAACACATAAAAAGTATAAAGACAAGGCTTAAATCTTATATATTCTCTAACATGAAAAAAACAATTTTTGGACACTCATTGCTCATAGAAACTTTAGTATTCAATTAACTTTGAAAGCAATCAAGAGTAAAGTTTTGATTTTAAAATCAAGACAAAATGTTTGAAACTCCAATATCCATTAAAATTCTTGATTTTGTTGTGAAGAATATTCAGTAGACTATTGTCATTCCCTAAGTATGACAAAATAGTTAGGAATCAACTCATTACACATCTATGATAAAAACCAATCAAAGAATCAGACAAGTTTGGCCAATGGTGGATATGATTATTCAAATAATAGCCTTGTCATATAGTTCCAAAATTTAGAGCAAATAGATTGGATGTATACAACTTATTGTTAGTCATACTATTGATCATTTAACATCATCATTTCAAGATGACACTTTCAAATTTTGCATCAAATACATACATTTATGTGTGTACCATATTGTTTATCTCAAGTCTATGTCATACCATTACATTGCCTCTTAGCTCTTAGTCAAATTAATAAGCATAATGAAAGTCAAGTCTTCACTATAGCACAATGGTATTGGTGTGATCTCCTAATTGGATATGTACTCCTCTTCAAAGTAAACACTATTTACTTTGACACTCCTTCATATTTGGTTCCTAGGTCGACATCAACTATTATGATAAGAAAGCTCAAAGATAGCATAATCATACAATTAAAATGGTGCATCATCATGCATAAGACTAATACATCATCCATGGTGCATCATTAACATACTATACTTATTACAATCTATATTAGATTATAATAGGGTAGTGAGAAATTATATTTTTAGCACACTATCATCATTTTGAGACAAAGTATCAATCTCACTCAATCAGATGCATCCCAACACTATTAAAGTGTTCTTGTACCACCATACACAAACATCTTCTCAGCTTGGATATGTTAACATGTTCAAAAGACGTCACCTAGCTAATAGAGATATTAAAGCAACATTTGTAATTAGCTATAGATACTTAGTTACAACCTCATGAAATTGTGCCTCCATAGGTTGTAATACTTATCATATGCAATAAAATTTTAGTTTTCCAAAAACAACTATGCAAAGTTATGATCAAACATAATTGAATTCAATATTCTTATCTAAGGTTAGTATATGCTATGATATTAATGCAACCAAAGGTATAGAGTCTTACTTGAAGCTTTCTTTATCCCCTTCAATAGAGGACAACCCACAAATTCAAATCAATCTTATAGGTAAATCTAAAACCAAATAGCATCTAAATTTTGCTACCCCTTTTTATTATGCTCGATTTTAGCTTCATATAAATTTTACATTATGATTTCAATGATTATAAAAAAAAGAATAACATATTAGTTTTTTTAATATTAGTTGATCCTAAATAAAATCTCATTTGAGATCCAAAATAGAATTACTGCATCTAAACATAGCTAAGTGCACCAAGAATGGAGTCAAGTGCACCAAGAATGGTGCACCCAGAATGTGATCAAGTGCACTAAAGAATGTTGAATGCACTTTTGTAATTAGGCATGAACACCTCTCATTGTATGCTAGTGATCTTAAATATACCCCTTATAAGAAGTGAACATGTAAGCATAGGTGAACTAAATGTCAAGCTCTCCAAAAAGATTAATGTAGGGCACACACATGTTCACTCTAGGCTCCATATGTGACCTAAATAAAACACACGAAAAACTTGTAATTTTTTTCCTGATTCTGGACCTCAAAGAAATACAAAGGCTTCATCTTCTACCTCTTGTTAAGACATTGTTATTATCTCTCTTTCTCATTTAATAAGTCTAACAGCTTTTCTATTATACCAATGACCTCATTTAACTCATAACAAGGAGCTTAGAAGAGTAATAGATCAAAAGATTGATGATCACTATCTTCTTATTTTCTCTTAAGAAACTTCATTAAAACAAGTGAATTTTGTTTGGCTCTTACTCTAGCTTGTCCTTGAAATGTTTAGCAACTCACCATTATGAAAAAAAAGGCATTCTAGATGATGTATTCATGGTTTTCCATTATTTTAGGTCATTATAATTATTATTGATGCCATAATGATTTGAACCATCTATTCAATACTTAGCTTCCCAAGATTTCCCATGCTCTAGCTTATTCATATAGTTATTGATCATTTCCTTTATGGACCAATGTCTTAAAGTTTGCATTCTTCACTAGTTGTTCAGCTGAATCTTGCAACAATTCCTCATTGCCACTTTGAAGCCATTCACATTGTGTCAACCATTGTTATTGTCCCTTGATGTCGCTAGAGATTTTTCATCATGGATGAATTTCTTGGCAATTATGTCATCATGGAAAAAATGTCCTTTTTAGGTAGTCCCATGGTTAATCCTCTTTCAAAATGCATGCATCATTCTTTAACATGATTATAGAATTGAAGCCATATTAAGTAATGCCCAATGTAATGCCTCATAACAACCTTACCAATTAAATAAAAATAATATAATAAATGACTTAGGAATGACATATAATTTTTTTTGAATATTAATTAATCCTAATTAACCACAAGTGATCCAAAATAAAATTAGTGCACCAAAACATGGGGGTGCACCTTGTATGGGGTTAAGTGCACTCAGGTGTGTCTAGACACATGGGAGGTGTGCACCTAGGAATGTTGATAATACCTTCACACTTAGGAATGCATTGCAGTCAGTGCATGTAGGTGGTCATGTTGGAAGGGCATGTTGCACATGCACTTTATAAGAATAGAATCAATATGCACAAATCAACCAAACTTAAGACTTTCCCATTCCCCAAATGACCAACATAGTTGGTGTGGATACCACATAGAAAGAAAGATTTTCATTAGACTACTTCAATCCACAATTGTAGTCATGCTCTTTGTGGAGCCATTTTGAATGTGTGATGTGATAAATTTTGATAATTTGGCAATAACATAGCTTTGGCACCTTAACTTCTTTTTTAGTTATGGCATAAGTTTTAGCATCATCATTATATTCCTTACAGATGTTAAGCCTCTTGGTTCCATGCTACTTCAACATTTTATGGCTTTAGTACTTTGCCATAACTTTTTGATTCATTTTTAAATTTGAGTAATTTTTCATTCTTTCTAAATATAAGAGGAAGAACTACAAATTTCTAATTCACATAATTTCCAAATTCAAATTATAACATTGAGAAAAACTACAATCAACAAAAGCCCAACAACTTGATTATATATTTTGTAATTTTTCATGTAAGACCTATAATCCCACATCATAGTTTTATAGTTTTTTGAACATTTGGTATCCTATTTATAGGTTAGACAACCTCAATGTATGGATTCTTTAATGTATGCCATTTAGTATATTGTTTGCTTGAGCTTTGTACTTTTGCAAGCTTTAAATAAATTTATTTTTGTATCATGATGATTCTCCTAGAATTCAAGAGGAGGGTTGGTGATGCCTAAGTAGTAAAATGTCATTCCATGTTATCAATGTTTCAAGTAAGAAATTCTTTAAATACACCTTTCAAGTTTTTCCACTTCTTTGTTTTTTGTTTGTTTTTCCTCTCCTTGCCTTTTGGTTTTGATTTTTACGATGGATGATGGTATTGTGCTTGGTCTCTAGATTTGGTTATTTTTGCCAATTTTATCTTCTATTTTTTCTTGTTATTGGCCTTTATTGCAACCAAGTCTTGAATTGGTTTAGAGTACGACTAAGTCCTTTGACTTTGGATTAACTAAAAAAACATATATTATTTTTGTACTTTATTTTTATTTTCTATGGCTACCTAAACTAACATTTACTTTCTTCAGCTAAACTTTCATTTCTATAAATAAAAGCTAATATTTACTTTCTATAATTGATCAACCTAAAATATACTATACAACAAGCCTTTACTTTTTTGCATGCTAGCATTTTTACTTTTTGCAACTAACTTTTATTTTTAGCAACTAATTTTTGAGACTTTTTTCTTAATTTTGTATTTTTTTTATTTTATTTTTTCTTTTGCCTTTATTTTGGCTACTTGAGTTGCTTTGTAGGTATTTTGATTTCTTTTCTTTACTTCCTAGAAGTTCCAAGTCCAAAAAATATCTACATAAGTAAAAAAAGATTATTTGCAATGAAAAACATTTTGATGATTTTTTAATGTAGAAAAACTATTTTTCTAAAATAGCTTTTTTAATTTCTTTTATTGGGAATCACACACACATGTGTACTTAGACAATAATAGTAGTAATGCTTAGCTTATTAGGTAAGTTGAGATTCTTCATTGCTCATTGTTTATACTGATGCAATACTTAGTTATTTGCTTTATTGCCACTATAACAGATTACATGACACTATATTGTATGCTCACATGTTCAAATATAGGATACCACACTCATCTTACCCACACAATTGATATGGATGAACTCCAACAAACCTTATAGCTTATCCTAACAAGGGTAAGAGTAATAGTTGGCCAACATAGACAAAATAATCCATGCAGAGCTTGCACCACATTGGGAACCAACTCAGATAGATGATGGTAATAAGGCTCTTAGAGCTACTAAAATTGAAGCATCAAACTTTGATGGAAGCCTAGTTCCTCAAATATACCTTGAATAGAAATCTAGCTTAAATCAATACTTTGAGTGGTATAAGTTAAGTGAGGAATGGAAGGTTATCTTTATAAAGATGGAATTTACATATTAAGCTTGTCTATATATTCAAAACCTTGAAACCTAATACATAAGGAGTGGTCTAGAACTTATAAGAATTCTATAAGAGCTAAGGTCCCATAACAGAGAACTAGATGTACTTCTCTCATACATCGAAAATTACTAGATTAATGGTAGAGATGAACCAAAGGAGGAAAGTCTGCCTTTGATTGTATTTTGTAATTTGATTGATATTTGATGAGTTATAAAGGAAGATAATAATGTCACTCTATAATGATTTAGAGTTGGATTGCATGAGGATATTTAGTGAGAGCTATTTTTGAGAGATGTTGATATCTTAGAGTCAATACATATGATTACAAGAGATTATAGTTGATTGCAAAAGTTGATTGGATTCTATAAGCTTGAAGTTATAAGTACTACTCATCCTATACCTTGAAACTACATTTAATAGTTCTTTAAGTCCTTATCCCTCTTCTAATACAATCTCATGTCTACCAATGTTTTTTCTTCCTAGATGAGACAATATGTTATCTTGTAGTACAAGAACTATAAGAGGATCTCAAGTTCAGTGTTTTAAGTGTGGAAAGTGTGGTTATGTTGCAATAGCTTACCTAGCTAAATTGATGTGCATAGAGGAGGGAGAAGTTAATTTTGACATTTTTTATGGAATTGAGCTACATAGTTTTAATCATGGGGAAGAATTAGAAACTGAGAATTATAATGATGGAGGTCAATATGACTTACAATACATGATTCTTTAACTATTGTTAGATACATCTTTACTCAACTTAGGTCAAGATTGAAAGTGTACTACAATTTTTCATATAGTTTAGAGAGAAAACTAGTAAAATATAGACAGGTAGTAGTAGTTGTATAAACGTAATATCCATGAACACTATGACTCACCTTAAACTATTCCCAATGGATTACCCTAGCTTTTATGCCATGACTTGGGCAATGAAACTACCATCCCAATTAAAAATTAATGTTTCGTTTCCATTAAGTTCAACTCTTATTTGTAAGAGATCTTATGTGATGTTTTTTTACCAATGCAACTAGGAAGTGTAATTCTAGGTTGGCCTTGGCTATTTGATACATGTTTTACTGATAAAGCCAACACTTATGTATTTATCCTAAAGGGTAAGAAAATTATATTATACCATCCTTGCATAAAAATAGTCTTCAACCACTTCCAACTCCAAGCCCAAGTTTGATGACAAAAATAAAAGGTTTTACAATTGATTTTTGTGAAAAGGTTCATAAAGAATATTGCCAACTCTATAATATAGATTGTAGTAGTGCGAGACTTTAATCCTAAGGTTGCTATCACCCATTGTTAAGCCATTGTTGACATAGTTTAATGATTTATTTATGGAAGACTAACCAAGTAACATACCACGTATGTGTGACATTCAGTATGCAATAGACCTTGTCCTATGAATAATCTTACCAAACCTGCCACCCATAGGATGAATCCTACTAAGCATCAAGAGTTATCCAGACAAGTTCAAGAACTATTAGATGGAGGCTTTATTAGAGAAAGTCTTAGGCCATACATAGTTACTACATTGCTCATACAAAAGAAAGACAACACTTGGAGGATGTGTATCAATAGTCATGCTATTAATAAGATCACTATCAAGTATAGATTCTTAATTTCACAATTAGATGATCTATTAAATTATATATTCGGAGTAAAAATACTCTCAAAAATAGATCTTAAGAGTAGTTACCACTAAGTTAGTATAAGGTCAACTGATCAATGAAAAGTAGTGTTTAAGTTAAAGGATGATTTGTTTTGTGGCTTGTTATGCCCTTTTGGACTATCAAATATACTTAGTACTTTGATTACATTGATGACCCAATTTTGCATCCATTCTTAAGACATTTAGTTTTATTTAGTAGTGTGTTTTGATGAATCTTTATTTTTAGTAGAACATTGGAAAAGCATTGTGAGAACCTTAGGAGTGTTTGCTTAAAATTAAGAGACCAACTATTATTTGCAAATTTCACAAAATTTTCTTTTTTCACTAACCATATAAATTTTCTTAGATTCATAGTATATAAGCATGATATCTCTATTAACCCCAAAAGGATTAAAGAAATAAAAAGGCTCTATTCACAACTTTCAAAGTTTCCATAGGTTGGCAGCATGTTATAGAAGATTTAGTTGGGGAATAAACACAATTATTACTCCTATTATTGATTGTAGGAGGGAAGGAAATTTTGAGTGAAGCTTTGCAATTGTTAAAGTTTTTTAAAGCTTAAGAAAAGTATGACACAAGCCTTAATATTAAGGTTACCTGTTCTATTATCTTTAAAGTGTGTTGTCATGCTTCAAGAATAGGTATAGGATGAATATTGAGTTAAGAAGGCATACTTATATGATTATTTTGTGAGAAGTTACATGACTCTCATAAGAAGTACTCCACTTATGATAAGAAATTTTATCCATTAATTTAGATTTTAAGGCATTGGAGATATTACATTTTACACCAAGAGTTTGTTATGTACTTTAATCTTGAGGTCCTTAGGTTTTGAACTCACAAAAGAAATTGAACCCTCAACATGCCAAATGGGTAGAGTTCCTTCAAAGGTCTATAGTTGTCCTAAAACACAAGCTAGGAATTGAAAAGAAAGTTGCCAATGTTCTTAGTTGATAAGTACACCTCTTATATAATATGTTTATTTTTATTATAGGTTTTAAAAATTATCAAAGTTATATAATGAATGCATGAACTTAGAGATGTTTATAACAAACTTTTAAGGGATCCCACTAGAGCCTTAGATAACTTTACACTAAAAATGGTTACTTATTTAAGGGGGAATGCTTATGTATACCTCACTTAAACACTTCCTAGTTTAGGAATTATATGCTGGATGTCTTACTGATCATTTCAATCAAGATAAACTCCTATCATGATTAAGGATAAATTTTATTGGGCAACATTAAAGTACAATGTTCCCAAAATTATTTCTAGTTGTAAGACATGTGCCTTAGTTACAACAAAGTCAAAACATTGGCCTATACACTCATTTTCACAACCTATTTATGACATACATAAGCTTATTAAGGAACAAATAAGTCTAAGAAACCAAACATGCACAAATTAACTAAAGATCATAACAAATATTAGGAAGAATACATATGAGACCTTAATGGTTTTCCTTTGCAACAATCTCAAAGGTACATATTACAGGTTTAGTTCCCTTTTAGATCTTCAAAAGAATTGGTTCAAATGCCTATGTTGTCTATTTTCTTAATCACCATGATATTAAAAATATTTACAACATCTTAAATTTAGTAGCATACAAGGAACTTGTTGTAATATCCAGTGAGTCATTTGAATCTTTCTTTGCACCCCTTGAGAGTGAACCTATCCTTTAGTGACACTAACCCAAATTGGTGAGGAGACTAAGCAAATTAACAAAATTCTTGATGAGCAACTATAATCATTAGTAGTTGCAACTATTAGTTCTATCTTGGTAGTGGAAGAATCAACCAAACACACAGATAAAGAGAAGATTCAAAACATCAATCTAGGAATACTAAAGAGGTATCACAACAAAGTTGACCCAAGCTAAGCTCCCCCAACATCAAAGGAGTTGGTGCGAATAGTATCAAAGAGAGAGATTTTCAACAAACTAGTATGATCTACACTCATAGTGCCTATTATGGAGCCATTTAAAATAAGTAATGTGAGCAATATTGATAAGCTTTAGAACCTTAGTTTCTTCTTAAACTATGACATTAGTTCTAGCATCATCATTATGGTATTTATAAGATGTTGAACATCTAAACACCATGTTACTTTAACATTTTATGGTTTCAATATTTTGGATTTATCGTTTTAGTTTGTTATTAGACTTCTTTGGTTGTTTATTATCTAGAAAGCTAAGAGGAAGATCTAAAAGTTTTAGCACACATATTTACCAAATTTAGATTACAACTTGGAGAAAAATTACAATAAACATGTCCAATTACTTTACCATAATTTGTAATTTTCATATAAGTCCTTTGGTCCCACATCTTAGTTTTATACTTTTTTCAACCCTTAGCATCTTATATATAGGGTTGCTAATCTTAATATATGGATTTCTTGATATATGTTATTTAATATATTGTTTTCTTGAGTTTTGAGATTGTATGAGATTTAACAAGAGTTTTTTATGATATGATGATTTGGTTGGAATTCAAGTGGGGTGGTGATACTCAAGAATGAGAAGTCATTAGCAAGTTATTAAGCTTCCAAGTAATCATATCTCAAAATATACCATTCTTTTTTCGAAGTTTAGTTTCTTTTATTTGTGATAAATGGTAGTATAGTATTTGTTCTCTAGTTCTGGTTATCTATTCCTATTTGATTTTTTAGTTTTGTTTATCACTACCCTTATTACAATAGTGTTGTAGCATTTTGCATACTCTTTTTTTTTATTTTGTTGAGATTTTTGCATGACTGGTCTAAAAGAATACCTTCTATGCTATCCTAGTCCTCCTCATTCATATCCACTATGAACTCTTTCATAGTTCTCTCTTATTATTTTTGTGAGAAAATAAATTATTTAAATAAGATATTACAAATGTGCATTGTAACACTTAATATTTTGATGAGTATTGATATAGATATGATATGATATTTAAGCATGAATAATAATAAAAGGAAAATAGGGTCAAATTGAGAAAAAAAAGCTAGTTAAGAAAAGAAAATTGAGTAAACTATCAAAAAAAGATATAAGTAGAAAGATAAATATAGAATAAATAAAATCATTTCCTTGTTATTATCTCTTAATGATATAATAGTTTATTTTACTTATCTCATTCATTAATTGAGCTATATTATTATCATTATCATTGTTGTTTATATTTATTATTATACTATCATGCTATTTATGATTTATCTACTAAGATTCTTTAAGGCTTTCTATACTTATATTATAAGTCAGTTAAGTTCATAACATCGAGATGAGGATCCAAGTAAGGATGAGGATTCAAGTATGTATTGAGTGTATGTTTTGTGTTGAGCTTGAGTAGTTAAGATTTGTCATGCAAGTTGAGTTGTACACTACATTGTGTCATGCGGGTTTGATATTATTTGTTATATTTGAGAGTGTGATGATATGTACTTAGTAGATTTGTGGATTGATTTGTTGTGATTTGTGATCTTAATACTATTTTAGTTTAAATGCTGTGATGGATTTTTAAATAATATATATGAAAATGTAGATAATTTATAGGGGAGACTTTATCCTTGTTGAGTTTTGATTTAAATTCATTAATAAATAGTATTAATTTGAGGGTGCAATTAAATTCATCATCATTCCCCTACCTAGTTATGGGTAAGCGATAGGTTGATATCAAAGTTGTTAACATCATAAAGAAAAAAATTCTAAGGCTATGATATCAAAATAAGATATATACCTACTATAGGAAATTGAATCAATGGGATGTGAAATTTTAGGTGTCAAAACATGGTTTATTATTATCATTAAATCATGAGTTTGCACTATTATATGACAAGAAGCATGAATTTCTACTGATGTGAACACAGGTCCCTTATTTTTATTGAGTTTACTAATTTTTGTTTTACTAGATTTGTAGAGCTTTGCATTCTTTTGTATCAATGTGCATGATAAGGAAACTAAATATAGAACTTGAGCATATAGAGATATCTTTTTTAGTCAAATTAATTATATAAATAAGATTAGGGTAGAAATATTTATTTAAGAGAAAATAGTAATAGAAGGAAAAACTTTCTTATGTGATTGATTGTATTACCAATAATAGACGTTAATGACATCTTGATGTAGATTGGTTATGATCATTATGTAATAATAGATTATTGGGAAACAAAAGTTAGAATAAAGTACTTAGAGATAAAGAATTAATATATTTTGGTCATGCATAAAGAGTTCTCATCATCTTTATGATGAAGGCATATAGGTCATTGTCTAAAGGATGTCAAGGATACTTGATATTGTTGATGGACATTGATGAGAAATGTTTTGAAGCGAAGAGGTACCCATTGTATTTGAATATTTAAATATTTTTCAAATCATTTTTTGGGGTTATTACCCAAAAGAGTATTGAAATTTGAAATTTTGTTGATTCTTAGAGATTAGCTAATTTGTAAAGTTCCTTACCAAATATACCCAATTGAGTTGTAGTAGGTAAAAGTCTAAATACAAGAGTTGTTAAAAAAAGATTTAAAAAGACCCAATTTTTCTCATGAAGCTCCAATTTTATTTGTGAAGAAGAAAGATGAGAGCTTAAGAATATGCATTGATTGCCAAGAGATTAATAAGATCACTATTAAGAATAAATATATTTCATTAAGGATAGATGATCTATTTAATTATCTTAAAGGTATAATAGTGTTTTCAAAAATAAACCTAATATCAGAATACCATCAGTTCAAAATTAAAAGAGAGGATATTTTAAAAAACCTACTTTTTGAACATAATATAAGCACTATGAATACTTATTATTATTCTTTGGTTTAACTAATGCACTTGTAACATTTATGAACTTAATGAACAAAGTGTTTAAAGAATGTTTGAATCAATTTATTTTAATATTTATTGTAACATACTAGTCTACTCCAAAGGTGAAGAACAGCATGTCCCTCATTCATATTTGGTATTGTAGGCATTAAGGAATCATTAACTATTGTGTTAAATTCTTAAAATATGACTTTTGGCTATCTAGCATTATATTTTTGTGATACATTATTAGTGTAGAAGACATTTTAATAGATCCTTAAAAGATTTTTATGATCATGGGTACTGGCCTAAGCCAATCATAATGATAAAAAACCAAAGCTTTTTTGGAAGCGTCGGATATTATAAAAAGTTGGTGAAAGAGTTTTCTCACATAGCTTCTCCCTTGATGCATTTAATTCATAAGATGGTAAAGTTTAAGTGAGACTTTAGATGTGAAAGGAGTGTTTAAACATTAAAGTACAAGTTGACTACCACTTTAGTGTTAGTGTTGTCAAAAGAATAAGGGCTATACCAGATTAGTGATGCATCTTGTCAAGGATTGAGTTATGTGTTGATGTAATTTTGAAAAATTATTACATAAGTATCTTGCCAATTAAATCTTGTGAGAAGAATTTTCTAGTATATTATATAGAATCGGTAGTAATTAATTTTGCTTTAAACATCTAAAGACATTATCTATAAAATGTTAGATATGAAATATTTACATATCATCAAAGTTTGAAATATATTTTTACTTAAAAATAGCTAAATTTTAGAAAAAGAAGGTGATTAAAATTTATTAAAGTTTATCAACTAGAAATCATCCATCATCTAACAAAGAAAATGTGGTTGATTCCTAAGTTCGAAATAAGTATTATTATGGTATTAGTTGAAGAAAATGAAAATAATTAATTATTGAATTTAATACGTTACAATTGGAATATAAGTGTGAAGGAATGCAAAAATTTTATTTCAATTATCATAAATATCATATTAGTTATAATCAATAAAGGAGGATTAACAAGTAGATCAAGCACTACAAAAAGTGATTTAGAAAATAATAGAATGATGGATCACAAATTTAACCTTCAATGAAAATAGGGTAATAAGTCCACAAAATGGATTGTGTATTTTAGATCATTAGTAATTAAAATAGATATTTCTAAATGAAGAACATAATTTTATATGTTTTATACATCCAAGAAAGAATAAAATATATTAGAAATTAAAGTAAAGATATTGGTTGCCTACCTTAAATAGAGATGTATCCAATGGTGTTAAGAAAGGTTTGATCTATTGGTAAGTAAATGGGGAGAATCAAAGGCCTAGTAGATTGTTGCAATTATTTCCTATTTTAAAGTGTACATAAGAAAGATTTCTATGAATTTTATTGTAGGATTACCTAAATCACCTTCTAACCATGATTCTTTATGGGATGTAGTTGATAGGTTGACTAAATTAGCTCACTTTTGGTTGATAAAAACAACTTATATTGTAGAAAGATGACAAAAATCTACTTAGAATAGGTAGTGAAGCTTTATATTATACCAAGAGTAATTATATTTGATCAAGACCCAAAATTCATATTATACTTGTAGAGGTTTATTCATAAAGCTCTTAGTATTTAATTGTGATTCAATATTTCTCTTCATCATCAAATAGATGAGTAGATAAAGAGAACTATTAAGATATTAGAAGTTCTATTACACTTGTGCACACTAGATTTTTGGGGTGATTGAGAAATTCATATATTGTTAGTTGAGTTGGCCTACAATAATAATTATCAATCTAGCATTGGCCTATAATATTTTATGTTGGTACGAAGGTAGAGAAATGAAAATTTTGGATCTTTAATTCATGGATGAAACCACAAATAAAATAAAGATCATTCAAGAAAGACTTCAAGACTTAAGATAGGAACAAGAAGTACCTTGATGCAAAATATAGAAGTATTGAGTTAAAGAAAAGAATCATGTGTTTTCAAAGATAAGCCCAATGAAATGTGTGAAAACTTTTGGTAAGATGGGTAAGCTAAAGCCGAAATTCACGGGATCTTTTCAAATTTTGGAAAAGGTTAGACAAGTGGCCTATTGATTAGCTTTGTCATCGTAATTGACTAATGTTCATGATGTGTTTTATGTTTTATCTTAATGAAAGTTAATTTCAAATCTCTTGCATATCATTAATTATGATGTAGAGAACATTAAGATCCAATCATATATGAAAAATAAGAAAAAACAACTACAAATTTTGCATTGTGAAGAGAAGATGTTGAAAAACAAAGTTACCATGATGGTTATATAAACTAGTTTAAGAGAGAAGTAACCTGAGAGGTGGAATTGGACATGATGTCAAGATATCTAAAAGAGTTTAAATTGCAAAGAAAAATTTTTGTAAGAAGGGGAGAATTATAACATCTTAAATTTTAGTTTTATTGTGGAACCTATTTCAGCTCTATAACATATTTAATGTGATGCTTTAATCATGTTTTTTTTGGATAATATGAACTCCAAATTTTGTTTGGGAAGTAAATTAAAGCAATTTCACAACATATCTCATAATGTGTCAGCTCAGTAAATGTTTAAAAAGTTTAAAATAAAGATGTCTTTGGATAGAGCCATGATAACATTTGTTTCAAGTCAATTAAAGTATGTTTGGATTTGATATAAATTTCTATAGTTATTATTTCCATTAACTATTATATTATATTTAAGTATTAACTCACCTTAGCTTTTAAAACATTATTCCTTTCCTTATTCCCATTTTTAATTCTTTTGAATCCTTAAAATCCCATCTAATTGTGCAAATCTTTGTAAATAAAGGAGGTGGAACCATGATTTAGGTAAGTGTGACCTGTCCTTCTCACTTTTTGCTTCCACTCACGCTTAAGCAACAAATTTTAGAGTTTGATTTTGTGTTTGATCAGTTTGGTCACATGGGGTTAGACCTAAAGTGGAGCTTGTTACATTGGTTAGTGATTAATTATGAGACTTAAGCTCTTGTAAGCATAATAAGAGATTATATAATAATAAGCTTTTATTAGATGTGGATGGGAGGAGGAAAATCTAGTAGGTTAGTGTTTTATCTTTGAGGATCTATTTGTATTTCAACATAGTGTTTCAATTCTTAACCTCAAGCTAATGTTTAGTTTAAGCCAAGGAGGAGAGGTAAGCAAAAAATTTGATGAGAATCAATGAGAATATTGAGGTGACAAAAGTTGGAGTTCTCTGATTTAAGGTGCAAGAATGTAAATAAAAAGTCAAATAAAGATATTTAAGCATTATATGTACTATTTTGAATTTAATCACATTTAAAAGCTTTAGAGAAATTTAGAGGTATTGTCTTTTTGTAAGCTTGTATATGATTAGAAATATAAAATTAATTGAGAATTTTGGAATAACATGAAATTATATTGGAAAATGTATTAGTTCTAAGAAATTTTAAATTTTTCCTATATAAGATCGAAATGACGAGTCTATTCAGGAACTAGATTCCCATCACGTAGATCAAGTACAAAAATTATTTAACTATAATTTAAGAATGCTTATTTATTAAATTTCTCTCAAGCATGTTGTAATAATTCAAAAATTCTTAGCTATAATTATTAAATATAACTTATTCATGCACTTGTATTTGTTTAATAAGGCTTCTATAATTTTATTTTATGTTGTACTTCTAGATATCAAATTAAGTGAATCTATTAACAATTAAGCATGATTCATATGAAATTATATATTAAAAGGATATGTACAAGTTATTAAAAAATCCTAATTATCTTATTAAGTTTTTGTATGAGATTTGAAAGCATGATATGATATGATATAATGATAAGAAATATGTATTTTTCTATATGTCATCCCTTAACTTGGGTGTGATACTTGGGTCCATGCCATATTTATCGCTAATACTTTATGTATAGCTATTGAATATGGTTGTCATATTATGAGAAGAGATGATACCAAATGATATGATGATTAGCTTCCTAAAGAGTTATCACTAGCCATCTTCAAACTAGTAAGGTAGCTAGGTGTGGATGTATGGCTTATGACAAAAATGTTCTTACTAGCTTGTCTTTGAGTTTGTAGGATGGCTAGGTGTGGTTTCTAGAGCCTTATTGGTGATGATGATATTATGTTGAATAATTGATATATATTTATGAATGGATGTCTATCCATTGAAAATCTTTTGTTGAATATTAATATAAATATAATATAATATTTGAGTAGAGATATAGTCAAGAAAAAATAAAATCTAAATTGAGAAAAGAAACTAGTTGAGAAAAAACTGAATAAATAATAAAATAGGCATATGTAGAACAATAAATATGGAATAAGTGAAATTATCTTTTTATTTTTACCTCTTGATGATATAGTTTTCTTTTATTTTTTACATTTTATTTTTAAATTGTTGCGTTATTTATATTTATCAATTGAGCTTCTTTGAGGCTCTTTTTTTATACTTACATTATAAGCCAGTCAAGTTCATAACACCAAGAAAGGGATTTGAGCATGGCTAAAGATTTAGAAATATATTGATTGTATGTTTAGTGATGAGCTGATAGTCAAGATTTGTCATGTAAGATGTGGTATAAACCACATTGTGCTATGTGGATTTGGATTTTTAGTTATCTATTGTGTTTGAGTGAGTGAGATGATATGTATTTTATGAATTTATAATTTTTGAGGATTGGTTTGTTGCAGTTTGTGGCCTTAATGCTAGTTTAGTTTAAATTCTTATATTGATGGTATAATTTATTGCATAGGTGATATAAATTATAAAATTGTCTATAAATTTTAAATATTTTATATCAAAAAAAAGATTGTAGAGGAAACATTGATTATTTGATTTCTAGATTTTGTTTTATTTTATTCAAATTTGATCATAAATCGTTTGAATTTTAGGGTGTAATTGGATTCATTATCATTCCGTCACCTGGGTGAGAATCGAGGAGTGATGCGTTATGTCTTACATTAACAGTATATACATTAGTTTAGTTTAGGGCCCACATGTGACCCAATAGAACACACTAAAAACTTATAATTCTTGAGATACTTTTGGGCCCAATTCAACCTCAAAGAAACCCAAAGTCTTCATTGTCCATCTTTAGTTAATATATTATTAATTTTATCTCTCTTTCTTAATTTATAAGCTTAACCACTTCTCCATTGTACCAATGACCTCATTAATCACAAAATGATAAGGCGATCACAAGAGTAAAAACTCCAAAGACTAATGACAACTATCTTCTTATTTTCTCTTTCTTTATCTCCTATCTTTATTATTTGAGCCTCATTTGTTAACCTAGCAATTAATCACCACCAATTTTAAGTTAATACACTCAAAAACACTTTAAAATTAACATCAAAGTAATTGAAAAAGAATCCTTGCTTGTGTCTATAACACTCTCCTCCCCCAACAATAGCCATGAAATGTTCTTTATAGCTATAAAAATCCCATTATAGCCTCATTTTAGCCACTTCAAGCCTCCCTTAAACATGCCAAACTAATCTTGATCCATTCCCACCTCCCACTTTCATTGAAAAAGGTTTCCAAGATACTTCTCTCTCTCTCTCTCTTACACACACACACACAATCTTACCTCTTTGACCTATCATTGCTAATTGGTAATCTAAGTACATATAAGAAGCCTTCCTCAAACTAACCACAACCACTTAACACAAATGAGTTTCTCTCTTTTAGATCCTCTTTTCTTTTCCTAAACCTCAACCAAATGATTATATAAAATTTAAATTAACCTTCCCCTACAAAAAAATAAAACCTTATCCACACTTATACCTAACCCAAACTAAATCTTAACTAAGGTTATAATGCAATTAAATAATGAATGGTCATCACATCATCAATAATAACTTATTTTCTCACAAAGCTATTTTTTTTATTAATTAAAGTCTATCATTGGTCATTTTACTCTTCATATACTAAGAATCTTCACAATTATCAACATGGTATGAAACATGAAAAATTAAGGAAAGCATAGGAAAATGAATTATCAACTTTGTAGAGGCAGTCTATGATTTATAATGTTGCTGGCTAAGTACTAGAGAGGGTTGATGGACTTATCTTTCCAAGTAGGGAGACTTTCATCATGATAACTTTATAACTTCATTTGATAAGTATTATTTGACATCTTACAAAAGGAAAGCTATCCTTGCATCTTAGTACATCATCTTATATTTACCTATTATATTTTTTTTATCTATACAACTAACTTCTAAGATTTTTTGAACAGTTGTTACTTTAAGATTACCTAAGAAACCTATATGTTAAGAATTACTTTCACCCTAATAAAAGTGTACATTATAATTTTTCTTAAATAGTCTAAATCTATTAAGTCGTTATTTGCTTATCAAATATTTATGAATCTTAGATGTGTATGATACTCGATGTCACAGCTGACCTGTCCTACATGCCCAATAGTACATCAAATAATATAAATAAAGAAAAAAATCATAATAGATAACAAAATAAAGGATATTATCAAATCCACTTTGATAAGTGTGATGATAAACTATATTTCAAAATCCTTTTTTACAACAAAAGTAAATTATAGTGTATTACATACAACATAGTCTATATAACCATATACAATCTTCAAAATACTTAATATATGCTGAAACATCCTAAACAAGGCTCACCATAGATCTCTTAATAATCTATCTCAATTATCATTAGATTCCTCAGTTATACCCATATTAGTAGCTTAATATAATATCCCAATATTCTTAGTGTGGTATTTTCTTAGCTTTCCAATTTTGTCCTTTTTTCTTAAAAAAAGGTGACCTATAAAACTTATGGCTTTACACTCAAAGCCTTTGAATCCTTACATAATAGCAAATGTGGCCTCCTAATTCCTATCCTTCATATTTTAGGCCCTTTATTTTGTGTTGTCATCTCTCATATGATTTATAAGTAATAACTATGCTCTAACTCTAACATTGAGCTAATAATAAGGTCAAATCTAATATTTTATTATAATATTTTAGCCTTTCTAGTGAGGTATTATTTGGGCATTCTAGGTTTTATCCATTTTCTTAGAAAGAAATCTCAAAAGACCTTCCTTTTTAGTTATTCATCCTAATACTTCCCAAAAAAACATGCTTAACTATGGAGGTCCTAATTTTATTGTGTCGAAATATATTGTCTCCTTAGGTATCCCCATCATAACCCAAGAAAGCTTTTTGCATCCAAGAAGTGCTTTAACATAGTTTGACTATGGTATAATATACAATACTAAAAACTTATCATCCACAGCTAATGTTGGATTATTTATCATTATATCCCTTTATTTAGAATTTTGTCAAGAGCTACTCCTTTTATGATAATTCCTAACTCTAGGACATCACAAAATGATCACTCCTCACTATCTTTAGTTTTAGATATCATAAGACCATCATTTTTTACTTAGTTTATTCTCAAATTATGTCAAATTAAAGAAGATATTATTTGATACTATATTGTAACATCTCAATCTTCTAAGTTTTATCTTTTTTTTCATAAAAGTCATCTTTCTTTTAAGACTTATGGGATTACACATAAAGCTCCAAAATCCCCCTCCAATATGGGATTATCTCTCCTAACTCCTAACCTTCAGATTTCAAGTTTCTTTACTTTGGGTTGTCAATCATTAAATAGTTCATATGTAGCCTTGAGGATGAATTTTACATTGGGTTAGTAGTAACATCAACTATAATATCATATTGTAACATCAAAACATTTCTATTGAGATATTGTATTGATATTTTTGGTTTTGTCATTTTTTTCAAAGGGTTTTCACTCTTGGTCACCCATTTGATACTATTCTTAAGCATGCTTAACTATAGAGTTCATATGAAATTTAATATCTAAATGATTGATTGTAATAAGGTATTGGATCTCATATGAACTCAATATTTAAGTATATTTTGGTAAGAATGATGTTGCAATGGGTGACCAAAGGGGAAGACCTTAAATTGCCCTTTGAGAAAAAAAAAGACAACTCAAAATGTTAGGATAATACCTCACCCAGAATTCTAAGATGTTACACCTAACTTGTAATGTAAGTAATGAGTTTCATGAGCTTAAAAAAACTAATATCTAAAAATAGTAATTCAATATAAAATATGATAAAAGATATAACTCATAATAATAAAAAAGAAGTAATGAGACCATATTTATGAAGTACTTGTGTGAAAGCATATCACTTATGTATAATGAATACAATACTTAATCTTATACTTGTGTATGAATGAACATTACAAACTTTCATACTATAATGCTTCTTTTCAACATTATTAGGGTCTTTATTTTCTTAGGTAACTATTAGGAATTGGTTGACTTAAGCATACAGTAAGCAATAACCATATTATATCATCTTAACAATTAACCAACTTTATCACACAATATACAGTAGTTATATTATATCATCTCTTCAGTTAGTTAACTTAATCACTCAATAAGCATGATCATGTTATATAGAACAAGTATGGGATGACGTCATAAGAAAAATCACATCATCATCTTCTCATTTTATATCATACAACACATAACATGATTTGTTTCTCATTCTTTTCTTTTACTTCACAAAATTTTCATCTTTTCATGTTCTAATAAATATAATAATCAAATGATTACATAATGACATAGTTTTCATTCTTGTCACATAAACCACATGATATTAATAATATATTATATACTATCAAAACATATATGCACAAGTCTAGTAATGTCATAATATCATGCTCATATCAAATCACTACTAATGGACAAATAACAACTTATTTACATCATCATTACTTTAGTTTACTTAATTCTTTTCGGATGGTTTCCTTCTTATCTTTCCTTTAGGTTTTGCTTTCTACACAATCAAATTGTTTATAATCTATCAAAATAACCTCACTTTTCAGTTCATATAAGGTTCACAAATTCCTATTTTTTTGAAAGCCCAAAATGCCACATTTGCAAAATTGCAAAATATCTAAATTTCAACAAATCCTACAAATTTGCAAAATTGCAAAATATCCAAATTCTCACAAATCCTACAAATTTGACCACCCGATCAACTTAGCATACTATTCATTTTCACAACGAATGGTATATTAAGATTGGACAAACCATCTGTCGAATTGATGGATTATTTTATCTTATTTTTTATATCAACAACTAATTTTCAACTCAAAAAAATCCAAGCAAAGGATTGCAAAAATTCTGAAAAAAAAAGCAACACTTCAACTTAATAAAATCTAAAAGCTTGTTCTTCAACTCAAGTGACATGATCTAAAATAAACCAGCTTTCTTATTCCAATATTATTGGACAACAAATAAAAGTAAAGGTAAAGAAAAACTCATGTAAAATCTCACTTTGCTTATTTTCTTCATGTTGTAGCTGCTCAAATAACTTTAAAAAACTTTTCCCAAATCTATTCTAACAAAATTGATTCTAACTCCATTATTTCTCTTATTACAACAATTCCTCTCAATTCTACTCAAAGAACTACTAGCCACCAACTTCTCTCTAATTATCACTTGCTACAATGGTTTAGACTTGCATGCAACTCCTTCTCCTTCCTTAGCTTCTTGCTATTGTCTTGAGAACCAAAAATCAATCATGATT
Organism: Vanilla planifolia; assembly: GCA_023846275.1. Classification (NCBI taxonomy): domain Eukaryota; kingdom Viridiplantae; phylum Streptophyta; class Magnoliopsida; order Asparagales; family Orchidaceae; genus Vanilla; species Vanilla planifolia. Next base: position 10,500,102 of record CM043866.1, on the reverse strand, counting down.
AAAGCAATTTTCATGCAAAACTCAGAGAAAATCTCTTACAAGCCTTAATTAAACTTTCCAGTAGCTACTTGTTGTAAAATATTTGTTGTGATAAGAATCATCCAATTCCTAACAAGGTAGCAACATCTTCCTCAAACTCTCATCTCTTTCTTAGGATCCCCTTCAAAGGTAGCTTTGTATGTATGAAACAATACCACTAACCCTAATTCTAATCCCAAGGCAAAAAAAAATGAAATTCTTAAGGCAAAAGACCAAAATGCCCAATTTTTCTTAAGGGAAAAATATAAAAAATAATAAATAGCTACTTAAAGAAATAAAATAAAATTCATTCTTAACTTAAAAATTCCAAACAAATTTAATTGATTGTTAAAAATTACAAACCACACATTAATAAATTCTTCTTAACAAGCTCTTTCATAAAAATATACTTATCATCAAATTCTAAAATATTTTGTAATTTATATGTTATACAAGATATAAGTAAATATTAATATATTATAATGTTAAATCAAATTTCAAAACATCAACTTCATAATTTAAGGTATTAGTATTATAATCTCATATACATATACACATTGTATTGAAAAGAAATTTGAGATGTTATTATACTCATAATGAGAATTAATGTTGTCTAAAATCAATAGGATCAACTAATATCTTCCACATAGGAGCACATCCTATGACCAAGATTTGGCATTTGCTACATGATTTATATCTCCTCGAATTGTCACATCATTGGTACATGATAGCCTCCCTTTTTTATTTTGTTTCTTTTTCATCATTCCTATCTTTCTTAAAGGCTGTGTAAAGGTGTAAGTTTTTTTTTTCATTTTTTCTTCTTTGTGACTAAGACTTTCATAAGACATTTTTTCTTTCTTACTTTTCACCTATTCATGTATTTTTTTTCTTTTGACCATTCTCTAAAGAGTTTTCTAAAAAAAGTGAGTGAGGCTTATGTTAAAGATGAACATACATAGTTGATCACTTGAGGATGGCAAACAATGTCATAATTTAGACTATATACATAAAAATATGACGTTTCTTGTACATTTTCTTTTATCTTGCCATTACTTGTTAAAAACAATTGTCATATATTCATCCTCTCCATGCTCAATCGATTTACTCATCAATACTATTGATCTTTAAAGAAAATTGACCATAAAAAAATCCCTTATTTATTATAACCGAGACTTCCACAAGGCCTATCAGCTTCGCACCTATTTCCAGGCATACTTTATATTCACGTTTTCTTATTGCAGCGACGCTGTTGGCTTGCACTCTTGATGGCGAGCTGTCTTGCATTCTTGGAGCATACGTGCATGTTGACACAACATATAATTTTTGTATGAAAAGGGACAAGCAACTTTAGAGCCCCTAGTCCTCTGGTAGCATTGTTCTGTAATATGGCCAAGTCTCACTCTGACATAAGCTTGGTCACCTTCGCCTTCAACAATTCTACCAACCTATTTGCATGGCTCTACACTCAACACCAAAGGAGAGTTCTACCCATCAGTGCTCATTCATAAGTATTTGGATTTTTTTTTAATGACCTGCTTTTCGATTTGTGGTGATCCAATTGGATTATTGATGGTAAGAACATTAGAATCCTTTCAGTGGTTGATGGGAACAAAGCTATATTTGTTTTTCATTTTAACAAAAATTGTTAATCTTATAAAAATTCTGACACTATGGTTGAGTTTAATATGAGGTTCGAAAATTATGTTTTTAGATCTAATACGATTTTTGAACCTACATCAGTGATTTATTTGATTGCATTTGAAAACTGGATTACCTAAAACCCATTATGATTTTTACATTGCATTATATTAAAATTAGAAAAAGATAAAATCACCTTCCAATACTTGTTCTTTATTATATAAAAACTTAAATATCAATTTTGTCATCACAAAACTTCAATGATTACAATACGTATTTCTTAATACCAATTATGGAATAAACAAACATAATTTAGCAATAGTTAATAGTATTATACCATATTTACTAAAATTTTTAAAAACCCACATTTAATATTAGAAACTCTCACATTCGCAAACACTAATATTAATAGTTGAAAATAAACTCCAATTTTTAAGTTCAAAACACCAACAGTAGTAATTCGTGAAATTATCTAATATCTCTTTCTTTTACTTGCAAAATATATATTTTTTAATTCTATTTTAAAAACTCTTTTTTAATTGTAACCAGTACTACACTACATAACCTAGGCTTGGATTAACAATTTCAAAGATAATTGAAATTTGTCACAAAATGAAATTATTGCTCAGGAATTACTGCAGACATTTTATAATATATATTAAAATCTTTTGACAGAAATAAATCTAAAAAAATTTCTCGTAGACAAGTATATTGAATTATCGCTTGTTCAATTGCATTGGCATTTAAAATAATATTCAGACTGGTGACAATCCCCAATTTATAAACGATATTTTTGTCCTCTTAGTTAGGATATCTTTTAAAACAGTCAAAAGATTTAATTCGATCTTTTTACATATAAGCAAATTCAAAAATATTTCTACTTCATTTTTTTAATAATATTTTATCAAATAAAGCTATCTTAAGAACTGATTTTAAAAAAAAAAAATCCTTTTTTGAACTTTTTTTAAAGCAGAAAGGGTACATTCAAGTCTTAAGACATGTAGATATAAAAGAATAAATAGTTTATAATTTTTAAGAAAAAGTAGATAATAAATAAAAGATACTTGGGGGTTATGGCCGTCGACATGTAGGCTTCTTACTTGCATTCTAGCTAGGTCGTAGCATGCCCCTCTTAACTAAATACCCGGACAGCACTTTGTAAGAGGTGCCTTTGTCTTCATTGCCTTCTACGGCTCGGACCCTGCGGCGTCCCCACGAGCGCTACAGTATCCGTCACACCACTCCCTTATCATGTCCGTCCATCTCTGTAGCCATCGCTGAACCATCCACATCCAACGGCTCCTGATCCAACCCCCAATGCACGCTTTACATGCCCCGTCTTGTAGTTCTGATAACAAGAGAAGATGCATCATTTTATCGTGATCAGGAGAGTGTAGACTAGGGTTTTGTAAGGTTTGTAGGGAGGGAAGCAAGGCCACGTCCCTCTCATGCTTGTCCCTTCTCTCTTTCTTTCTCTCTCCTCCCCTACCAATGTAAGTAACAGCATAGAGTAGCCTAGGAAGGAGTTTTTTGCCCTAACAAAGCATTTTAGGAAGCATAACACCGAGACGGAGAGCGAGAGATGGAAAATAAAAAGGTGGGAAAAGGAAGGTCGAGGAGAGAGAAAGAGACGGCTGGACAGACAGAACTGATAGAGAACTTTCAAACCCTTTTCTCTGTCTCTCTCTTTCTCTCAGTGTCTTCACTCATCTCTTCCATCTCTTCACTTGGGTGCTTTGCTCTATCGCTTGAAAACAGCCTTGGTTGCCCACGATGCAGTCCCAAACTGCAGTCCCGCCTTCTGCTCTCTCCCCAACTAATATGGGATAATGCCTTGGCTTTCTCCTCTCTTTAGCTCTCTCTCTTTCTCTCTCTCTCTCTCTCTCTCTCTCTCTCTCTCTCTCTCTCTCTTCTTATTTGCCTTGCGGCACTTGTCATGTAAAACAACCTGCGTCTTTCCTTGCTCTTCCGTACAGAAACCTCCTTAGAATTACCTTCCCTTCTTTGCTCTGCAGGATGCCGGAAGTGAACTCGCTCGACCTCAACAACCTGCCGGAAGAGTACGGTAAGCATGCCGCCGAGGAGAGCTCCACCACCACGGCAACCTACACGGAACCTCCAAGTAAGTGAAACCGAAAAAAAAAAAAAAAAAGAATGAAGGAAATCATTTAGTAACACATGGAAACCGTTGTTGACATAACTGCAGAGTTCAACAAGAAGAAGAGCAGTGGGAAAGATGAGAGCGCGAAGGTCTACGAATGCCGTTTTTGCTCGCTTAAGTTCAGCAAATCGCAAGCCCTGGGCGGCCACATGAACCGCCATCGTCAAGGTTAGCCTACTGGACTCAACAATTCCAAATTTGTTTCTTTATTTAACATTTTTTTTTCAATGAAAACCTATCAGAGAGGGAAACGGAGACGCTTTACCGTGCTCGTCAGCTGGTATACAGCAACGAAGGCTTCTCCGGAGCCGCAGTTCATTTCGGGTACATATTTATAACATGTCAAATTAGATTTTTTTTTTTCACTCATACGCTACTTTTGTGCCCAACAATATAGATTTTTATTTCAATATATTATTGACTTCATGTGAATGGTCAACAAGAAGAATCATGGTAGATCAATCATCCCAACTTTTTGTTGACTTCTTATTAGTGGTCAAACTGGCTACAGTGCGAGAGATCTAATTCCTCCAGCGGGCTTCGAGATAAGCGGCGGCCTCGGTTGCGCCGGCGATCACTGCGTGCCGTTCCGGCCATTGTATCCGAGGTTTCCGGCAGCCGCTCCTCTCCACCCAAGCGTCTTTCCTTCAACATCCCCATCCCACCCCATCCATTTCTCCTCCAGCTACCCTGCTCATCCCCCCATGGGCCAGGTCCTCCACGGCATCTCTCAGCGTCTCCTTCACGGCCATAGCTACGGCAGCCACAGCCAGGCCGCGGATGAAGTCCGACCACCGCCACCATTGAGCTGAAATAGAAGCGGGTCGTTGGTGTTATTGCTGTTATTGTTGTATGTTATAATCCTTTTTGGCCCCATATGGAAATGAAGAAACAAATGCCAATTAAGAATTATGGTAAGATTGCCCCATTAGTGTTGCATGAATGAACTATGAAGAACATTTGGATGAGTGCTTTGCCTGTATTTAATTCCGTCTTCCAACTCTCTTTTCTTTTGCTTTTGGCTTGGCAAAGAGTAACAGATGGGTTTATGGCTAAAGGCAAAGGAAGCACAGCTAAGGGAAGTAGGGTGGCCAGAGTAGCCTTGCTTTTTTTACCGTTCATTGCTTTGTGGCGCACATGACCAAAAGAAAACAAGAAACAAGTAAAGGGAGAAAAGTGGTCATTGAGGCTGTCTCTCTCCATCTATGTTATGTTTATAGCCAAAGGCTTCTTCTAGCTACTAATGCTTTCTTGTTCCAAGTGAGACTCAGATCATGCCTTGGACCACCAACGAACGGTCCACCAATTAAGGCAGCGGTTCAATGTCTGAAGAGAGTGATGGCTAATTCAATGACCTACTTCGGCATGGACGTACGTGTTAATTAAGTCAAGCTGGAGACGAGGTTTACTTCAAGATGCAAGTTTTCTTCTGCTTAGTTAGTTGTGGGGTTTTGTTGGATTTGTTATGTTCTAACAGCGCACATATCTTTATTGTACGTATATTTGAGATGATGTTTTATAATATTAGCTGAAGCCCAGAGTCACGTAACAAAACAGGTACAATCGCTTCCCTCCTTAACTGACCGTATTACAACAGCAAACAAACAAAACTCATCAAGACGAGGTAAGCAATGATGATCTGAAGTATCAGTCCATTGAACCTTTTTTATTGCATGGAAGTGCAAATCTTTTGAAAGAATACGGTTTATTCATTTCTTAAGGTGAGAAAGCAATGGTAATGGATCGCTGTTTGGTTTATTCAGTTTTTCGGATGTCCAATTGCCAAAAACATTCGTTTATGACCTGTTAGAGTTGTTTTATTGCATGCTTATTTATTATGGCCATACACTGCAACATCAACATCAACATAAACATCATGTGGAATACTATGAGATTTCGATACAACTTTTACTCTATGACGCCGACTGAAAGTTCTTTTAAGAATGCATATGGACAGCTTAAATGCCGTATTGAATTGTGCACATATATTAATATGTTTTTATGTAAACCAAGTTATCAAATCATCATGCAATGTTGAAAACAACTATAATTTCAAATCGATAATGATTAAAATTTTGAAATAAATTACGTGTTTTATAAAATGTGTTTTCTTTTAATTTATAAGAGCAAAATTTAATAATACATTCGTATGATATAGTTCTGGATGTATTTTCTATGACAAAATATTTTAATTTTTAGAATATTTTGATTTTAATCGTACGTATGAACAAAATAAAATAAGAAAAAAATAGGGAACAACAATTTGGTTCAATAAATTATGCGCCATTAGATACTAAGGCATCATGTTCACTCATGAGATCATGATTCATATGAAACATAAAATGCATGTGGCAATCTACATGTTTATAATATTTGCTTACAGTTGTGAGAGTATGTATTGAGTTAGGTCTATGTTACTATCCAAATGGTGTGAAGATTAACAATAATAATGCCCAATTTGAGAATAATGCTACTTATGATTGGAAACTCAAACCTTATTTGTATTTAAAAGGTATTTGCACATTGCCGCATTATGTGTAGGGTTGTTAATGATCTAAACTTGAGTAAAAATGATCCTATCTCAAGATTGGCATGTGGATGTTTGAAGAATTGAAATCCAACTAATTGCAATCGCACACATAACCTTTAGGCATTTTTCTGTTAACCAAGTCAACAACTAAATCTACGGCTACACATCTTTTCAATAGCTTCCTAATTATCCAAGGCATTGTCGGTGTATTTGCCGGCAGCTGCTATTTAGCTAATTCTGCTCATGTACACAGCATAAAAAAATGTAAAATTACCTACTGCTGATCCATGTGATAATATTGCCTTGTTTTTTTTTCTCCTTATTTGTTCTTGACAATTTGAAATGACATTCTAATGTAGTAGTTTTGGGTTTTTCTTCTACAATTCAAAATCAGTCTAGCACTTTTGTGGTGCAACTTTTGTGTCAATTTTAAGAGATTTTTATTCTTATTCTTATTTTGTTCCTCATCTCACAAATCTAATCTAGATCTCTTAAATCTTTCATGTTGGTCTTCGTATAAATTATTTTTTGTCCTTGAATCTTCTTATATTTGAACTTGTAATGAGAACATATAACAAAGCTTAGATATAATATTAAACAAAAGCCTTGAAATAAAAGTAGTGGTTCCTCTCACATCTTATATATTAATTTACACAAATGAAAATATCAAAATTCTTTGTTTCATATTCTTAATTCCTATTTAAGAGTAAAGACTACTCTTGATTCTACACACTATTGTTTTGCTAGTTATATATGAAAAAAATATTTTGCTTTTATTGCAAACCATAATTAATAAAAATAATTTATATATAACTAGTCTAAACAAAATTACATAAAACTATTCTGATGGTAGTTAATTTAAGTGTATTTGAGAAATGTTCATCATAGTTATTGTGAAAAATGGTGAAAATACGATGGGGAAAGAAGAGATAGAGGTGAAGGAAAATCATCTATGCCTTCTCAAAGAGAGAAGAATTGGGTGCAATTAAACCAACTCATGCAAAATTTCTAAGGATTGGCTTTAATTTTGTGTTTGATCTTTTTTAGTACACTTGTATAAATCAAATTCATGATACTCCTATCTTCTATAACTAATCTCAAATTCTTATTATTGAAAGTCAAAAAAATATTGAAGATGTTCTTACTTCTTTAATCCTTAGCTTCTTTTCTAGACACAGATAAGAATTTCATGACATTTATATGCTCACTATCTTCTTCACACCCGCTTTTCTATAAGTGAGGATGGTACCTTCTTCTATTTTTTCATTCTAAGGCTTACGTTGATAAACCTTCCCAGTGTTTAGGATAGTCTTACATTGATATTTCTTATGACCAATATTTTTGTATATCTAATAATCATAATCAATTTGGTTAATATCTAGCTATTCTCTTAGCCTTTTAAGTACCAAATAATAAAGGCAAACTAGTCCTAGTGATAGTTTAAGGTGTTCCAATAGTTGAACATTTGGGCCAAGTTATTATCATCTTCTAATGATTGAGGATAATCTAATTCCATGTCCTTCCTAATTTTTAGCATATGGTCGAAGATAAAGCTATTATCCAATTTTTAATTTATATCAAGATAATTTATCTTAGCCACAAAATCTTCAACAATATTCAAGTGCTCTACAATAATAGAATTTTGTTATCTTATGGTATGTAATATCATGGTAAATAGGACAATATTTTAGCCTAAGTTTTTCTTTCATCTCTTATCAAGTAAGGGCACTCCTACTTAGCCTCTATTTCTTGGTAAAGCTATTTGTTCAAAATAATTTGACATGGTTTACTGCTTTTATTTTAGCAAAGCTAGTCCTCTAAAAAGCATCAAATTTGTACTTGTTAAAAAAATTCTCCATTTGGGTCAATTGTCTAATAATTTATTAGATCATAAATACCATCAAATTTTGGTTCTTTGAGTTCAACATTGTTGTGGATTTTCATACAATCAAACCTATGGGCCCTAAGAGGTGGTGGCCTTCTATTCCTTATGTGTATGTTATTCTTCTTCTAAAAATTCATTTGGGAGATATGGGATTAAGTTCTTAGTCATATTAATGAGCATTTCCCTAAATTGGACAATCAAGCGATTCAAGGTGTCTTTAATCCTACCAATATATCAATTGAATTCTCCATTGTATGCTGCAATGTGTTCATTTCAACCCTAAAAGACTTTAAAATCTCTACTTGGCTTTGCTTTGGTGGCATTTTAAATTTGAAGATGTCAATATGAGTAACAGAGTAAGAACATTATTTTGATTGTAGGAAAGGTTTAATGTTTGATATTAATTGTTTTAAAATAAAAATTAAATTTGATTAAACAAATTGTTGGAAAAAAATTAATGTAAAGAATAATACAATTTTTTATGGAAAAGTAATACAAAAGATTACAACTAGATAACCTAAAATAAATATATTAAAAATGAAATATTTCTTATTAAGAAAAAAATTAGAATCCACAAAATGTAGTTTTTGTTTCAAGTGGGTTAAAAATTAAATATTTCTTAGTTGTTTCTCAAAAGATAAAGATAAGAAAAGTTGAATTAAGACAAACTAATTGAAATGGAACAAGTTGAATGCTTATTATTCATTGGAGTCACTACCAAACACACTTATCATGCTAGTCTCCATGTAAAGGACAAAATACATAATGAAGGAAAAATCATTGTAGTTGTTTGGATGATTACCTCTTTTAAGCAACTCTTTTGATTTGTAGTTCTTTTAACTTCTAGATTAATCCCTTGTAACAATAGATCCCTTATGATGTGGTAACCTGAAAGCCTTTGAATCAAAAATGATGGGCATCATGAAACCTTGGCCAAATATCAAGCAAATGATGGCAGGAATGGATGCTTTGGTACCATAAAAATGATGGTGTGGTCATGAATTCTTAGACACTAACTCAATGATAACATAGACATAAATGCTTTGAAACCAAGCAAATAATTGAGTAGAGACAAATTTAACCTAAATTATATGATGATAGTGTGTTAGTACACTTGACACAGAGATCACTTTGGTACATAACAGTAAGCAGAGAGGTGGTAGAGTTGGTGGTGAGAAGGGCTTGGTTATAAGGCACATAAACAAGTGGGTAGGGATAGAGGCCTTAGATGGTAATAAGGCTAGTTAACAAAAGAGAGTTTAAGTAGAGATGAAGAAATAAGGTCATTGTAGCTTAGCTATATGGGTTGCAACATTAAAAGGTTAGAGATGATGGAGGGCAAGATTTAACAAGGAGATTGAGTGGTAATGGTGTCACTCTTTACTTAGAATAACCTCAATAAAATTGAATAAGATACTCAAAATATCACATTATTAGGTCAAAATATGATGAACAATAACATCTCGAATATACAGACCAAAATGAGTAGGGAGACAATAAGACATTTCAAATCCATGTTCATCATAAATAAATAATTACATAAGAGCAACATAAAAATTCAAACCATCATATAGAAAAAAAACCTAAAATATTACATAGATATAACATCTATCAACAAAATATAACAAAAGTCTTTATATATGAAATATTTTTCACAAAACTCACAAATAAACATATGCTCTTATACGAGTCCCAAACTATCCTTTAAAAATGAATATCTATATCTTATCTTTTAATGTAAGTAAAGAGCATAATAGATTTAATAGATAAATTATTAGCTACAAGCAAGGTAGTATGAAAGTATAATATATAAGTAATAAAGATAGGGTAGTAAATAAGAAATACATGGTATCTATAAAAGATATAGAAGTAATAAATCACTATGCGTATGCTTATATATCATATATCCATATATGCATATACTCATTATATAATACTAATATCATATAGTAATTTTTATTTTATTTATTTTCTCTTTCATCTTTTTATCTCTCATTATTTTATTAGGTCCATAATTTTCTTACTTGACTATTATCATCATGCCATGGGATGCCATATTATATTATTATCTATAATATTACAACAACTCATTTTGCTCACTATCTTGTACTCATGAGGTGGGTCTCTACCTATTTTGGTCCTCAATTTAGGTGCCTATGATAACAAGGGGTGATCTTATTGTCTATCACCAAACCACCTCTTACATTGCCTAGTATCCTATACTCAGATAATGGTGTCTTCTCTTATCATGACTTGCAATTCATGTGCTATGATGATAGAGGGTGATCTTCTCATATTAATTAGCTATAAGAAAGAGTAAAAAAATCTTATAATATTCTGATTTTAATTTTTTTGTGCTCTCATAAATCAATAAGGTTTTGAACATAATTTCTAATTTGTTTAATTTCTTTTTCATTTCATTCTTTTTTATGTTTTTTCTAATTCTTATAATACACATACATCAATCTTAATGATAATAATAATATGTATCTCATAGATTATAATATATGTAGATGAATTTATAAAATATTATACTCATGTCATATTTCATATTTTAAGATAATTTAATAGTCTAAAATATTTTTATTGTAGTTATTCAATGTGCTTACCTTGTAGCTCTAGGTTACCTTTTTTTTAATGCCTTTGCATTTCCTTTATCTCTTTATTTCATTTTTTATATAATATCAATTAAATTTATCAAAATATTTATTCAATTTTCATTATCAAAACTTTCAAACTTTATATTCATTATTTTATTCTTTTTATTTTTCAAAATTTCATAAATTGTATTATACAATGAACATTCACAAACATAGTTGTAAGAAGCCTCTAAATTCTCCTAAATATTCTGCTAAAAACAGTGTTCATTACTTCTTATTATACCATACAATATAAATAACATATCATAAGATATGCATATTCTATCAGTATAATTCCAATAAAGGAATAATCTTACTTTTCAAGTTGATTGTATGGTTAAATTGTCCAATCGTACAGTCCAACATTCACAAGGCACCATGTGATGGTTCAATCGAACCATACGTTGCTTGTCATCTACAACTTATTGTCTAGTATGATGAACTCATTTTATATTACCTTCTTCACTAGCATTATTTTTAATCACTTCAACTTATGTGGGCATTTGATGGTAATAAAATAATATAATTAAATTACTAATATATTATTTGAGTTGATGTTTCAGAATAGATATAAGATGATGATCATTCAAGATAAGTTGGCATTATGCTTCTTCATAAGAGTTAATCAATGATGTGCTTTATACAAGAGTTTAATTTATGAAGGAACCTTCTCTTAATGATGTGTAGGATATTATGAATATTATTTATTTACTTTCAGTATACATAGAATGTTAATACTTATACAATTTTTACTTATGGCATTTAAGAATTCATTCTAGTTCAAACTAACCTCATGTTCCATCATATACTATATTTTATATCCACTTGTATTTCTATCAAGTAATTTGTGACATCTTTTAAGACTTGAGAGTCAATTTTTGTAAATTAAGTGAAAATCATGTAAGCAAGAGTAAAGGAGAAACTAAAATTTTAGATATGTTAAAATCATACTTATACTATAGTACGATATATCTATCATATAATATAATTAATATTAGAATCATTAGTATGAAAGATAATAGGATAATCTAATTGAAAATATTTATAAGATAACGATTACATTATATAGTACGATTCTTCATATAATATGATATGATCTATTGTGGTATCAATACACTCTTAAAAGAAAAGTTAAAAGATCTTCTAAGTAACATTGTGAATGCAATCATATTATCATTCATATTAACATACAACATGATTATCTTCCGACTTAAGCTAGTTATTGAACATATAATTAAAAAAAAATTTATATGATATAATAATTATTATTGTATAGTATAATCTTAGTCTTAAGCTTGAAAGGATAAAACCTAAGACTTTCGTATTGTATGATATTAATTTATTCTATAACATGACAATGTAAATTGAACCCTTGGTCCTTACATCACTTATTTGATATTAAAAAAAATCATTTTAATGATTTAATAATATTTTTTCTTGAGTGTTTTTAGATCATTAAACTTAAGATAAAAAAATTGATTAATTGCTTCATGAGGTAATCTACAAGTGAAGATAATTCAAGGAGTATTAATGGTATTGCTCAAGTTTAGCTCAACTTTCAAACCTTGAAGCCATTGGTCCCAATCCTTAGTGGAGTGGTAACTTAAAACATATCTTTTACACAATATTTTGGGTAAAAACTATAAAATCTCTTACATGATACTCATATGACACATAAGTTTATATTCATCCTACTCATGTAAGGTTAAAATGTTGATTCCTCTTCACATGATTTAAATAGTGAACAAATGGTTAAATAATATAAAACATAATGATTAAAGAGTTGAAATAATTATAGATTTAACGTTAAATTAATGAGTATTGAAATCACATTGACACAAGTCTTGTACTCAATTTACATATAAATTATACAATATAATGTTCTTCATCATATTTGTACATTCATTCTTATTTTGTGTCACAAATCACATATAATAAGACTATATATCATAATGTTAAAATATTTATCATACTGGTATAATCCTCTGTCTGTTTTAAGCTAACTCGATTACAAAATGTAAAATATTATATCGATTGTGTACAAAATCAAGAGTTGTTTTATATGTTCAACAAATTTAGGTATTGTATTTTATGAAATAGTGTTCTATACTTGTATGATCTATTTTTCTTCATGAAATAATTATAATAACTTAGAGTAAAAATATTAAAATAGAGTCATATAAATATGATTTAATGTATTATATGAGTATGATTATCCTAGAGAACAAAAATATGCTAATTGGATTATCTTCATATTAGTTTGGTGTTAGTATCATACATGTATGAAATAAATAGCCTATTGCTCTCATGTAAATGTTGCCCTACTATTACAATCTTGTATCATATAAGAAAAACTTGAGAGAAATACAAAAATTATCATTGATGTATGATTCTTTTATCAAATGTGTACGATTTCTATATCATTTAGAAAATACAGTGGTATAATTATAACAAATATATGCAATCTTTATGATTATCTTGCATGATATTTATATAGTCTTTAACAATGTCTATTGAGCAATAATCAGATAGCAAAATATACTTTATCATACTTGTGTTATATATTTTATGTAAATAAAATTAATAGGTTACATAAGCACTTCATTAAGGTGATAAATTCTTTTTATTATCACAATTGTATGATTTATTAATTATAATTATATGAATAGTACCTAAAACCTATAATAGCTAGTTTAAACACTTCGAGAATATCATTTTAGCTATTAGAAGTGCCATAAATGGTCTTAAAGAATTAAATGTTATAAAGAGAAATGCATCTAAGATAGAAAGAGCTAATGAACCAGCTTGTGAATCATTAAGAAGAGAAAGTCAAACTAGAGTTATGGGTTATGATTTACATTATGAAGAACTCCTTCATCCTACTTCTTTCATAGCTATTGTATATCCTTTTGGTCTAAGTTGACACTTATCTAGCTATAATAAAAAGAGAGTACTATTTATTTAAGTTGACCCCTATGTGACTATAGTGGAAAAGGAGTGGTTATTGTCTAGGTTTACCCTACTTAATTGTGAAAAAATGGATTGGATTTTATACAAGCTTAGACATTTGGTTAGGGATGGACACAAATCTATTCTAGATGAACTATCTCAAAATATTTTTGTATACTTTATCTTACTAGCACTCTTACATAAAAATTTACAAAACAAAATAAGAATTCCTAAAATAATTATTATAAAAACCATTAAGATATATAAAAACTTCAATTGCTAAATTACTTGAGTTTTAAATTAGCTGTCAATTTTGTAATTTACATGATTCACTTCCCTCTTATGGGCATCATGCACTCAAATTCCCAATAAGTTTTGTATAATACAATGCTAACTATACATACAATCATGTTTTTCATCTAAACTTATCTTCTTTATTATACAATACAATCATAAATCAAAGATCTACGTAAAGTATGATACCTGGCTTTCATACAATACGATCAATTTCTAAACCATGTCATATTAAAGATAAAGAAATTCATATAATCTGATTCAATGTCCAAGTAGCTTATTTAGAATCATCATATAGTATGTCTAGTCAATCATATAGTATAAACGAGAGTGAAATCTTATAACAACTAGTTTTGCCTTTTTGAAAAATAGATTATAGTCATTATTTAGTCATTAGCACTATTATATTCAACATTTGGGTATGATTTTCCTATAAATAGTGGTTAAACCATGGGAAAAGAATCTAAAACAAACATATTATTTTTAAGGGATCATTTTTATCAATCTTGTTGGATTACAAAACCTCAATCACTTTAGATTTATTAGACTCCTTATTATAGCCACTAAACTCTCAAATATTCCATATTTACTTCAACTCTTAATTATTAGCATCTTTCTATATTCATATTAAGTGTGCCATTAGATATTTGCATTAGTTTTAGGCTTTTGTTGTGAAAGTATTTGTAACTTATTTTGCTTTTATTTTGTGTTATATAGTAGCTGCTATAAGTCAATTTTGTGTTGCTCTTTTGGGATGTTTTCTTAGTCCTCGTGAATTTTAATTATGAAAGTGTTTCACTTACCCATTTTTTAAAAGTGGTAATTTATTAAAAAGCCTAGTTTTTTGTAGCTGGAGGTAGACATAGGCACATATATTTATCAAATTACTTAAAATCTTAGAGATTTTACTTATTGCATTCACACAATATCTTTCAAGGTTAATCAAGAGTTTTTACTTAAGAGACATTTAATGTAAGGAACAATAACTACAATATTAGAAATGTTGCATAAAGTATGCTCATTTATAATTTATAAAGTACAATTCACCCCTTATTGTGGAAAGGCTACACTTAACATTGTGTGATGGTCTGATTGAATTATTTGCTTCTCTCCAACTATCAAATAATCAAGTAATATAATTATTATTATTATACTATCTTATTCCTTTAAAAAATAAGGGTACTATTACTCTTAAGCAAAATTTGATCATAAAATACATTTGGAATTATCATACCATCCAATCTTTTAAGGAAAAGGGTAAGTTTAAAATCCTTTATTCTTTTCATCATAAATTATTCTTATTGTATGGTTCATTTAGGTGGATCATATAGTATGATGGCTATATTCAATAATAAATGAGATAGGGGAAAAAATAAAGCTTAGCAATCTTGAATCCAAATCCCATCCAAATTGAAACCATAGTATGAGTAGCAAATCTTAAACAAAATGATACTTATACTCTTTTAGTGAGAAGTGAGATTTGAAACTTTTTAGTGAGAAGCGGATCAATATCTCTTTGTTATAATAGCAAATCAAGCCAAAGCTTTCTTATGATCACCTTCTTTTCTTTTCCCCAAGCTCTTTTTCCCTTCTCATCCAAGTATTGGATTTTATCTCTCATAAAATTACAATTGAAGGAGTATTAAGTTAGGTATTAGCTTATTAATTTATATTAAAAAGTATCAAATAAAATTTTCTTTTTTTTTCAATGTCACTATAAAAATTTATAAGAAATTCAAATGAATTTCAAAATTATAAATAACTTACAACAAACTCCTCACATTAAGACATTTTCAATGTTATGATTAAATCTTAAATCTAACTAAAGATAATATGGTATGCTTTTCAATGTTCATCAAAATATATCTTTTTTTAAACCTAAATTTGGATGGCCTTAATCTAATATTAAATATAAAATTACAAACATATATCATAGTTAAATAAGTTAAGATATCACAAGTGGTTTCATAAGAGGTCAAAGGAAAGGTTGAAAATCTTTAATTGTAAGAGTTGTGGGGAGATATCTATGGCAATGCTTGACAAGGGTTCCAATAATCATCTAGATATTAAGAGGCTAGGATGAGGTGACTGGTAGGGTACACAATGGCATAAGAAAGTCAAGATAGTGATGATGGTGGTGATCATGGGAATGATGTAGATTTGTGGGATAGCAACAAGTTAAATGTTGATGATCGATCAATATTGAAAGGTGGTGTCATACCTTAATTAACAATGATAGCAATGAGGTAGGATACAATTCAGGTATAGATAAAAGCAATATAATTCCTCTTCGATGATACATGCATTAAAACACCTTGACTATCCCTCAATCTTATGGTAACAAACAACTTCCCCTTTTTCATTCATATAGTAAGATCTTAAATATTTCACAAACCCTAATAAAAATTTAAGGACAAAAGAATCGTTATCCTAAAAACATCAAATAATAATAAAATAATGAAAAAAAGAAAATTGTATAGTAAGGTACTCTTGAAACATAAAAAGAAGCATTCTTTGAGTCACATAAATAAGCAATTATAACTCAAATAAACCCAAGAAGATTATATTTCTTACACTTTCTCGTGCATTCTTTGAGACCTTAACCATAATCAACTATGAACTTGGGCTTTTACATATTAGGTTCTTTTGGACCATCATATTATACTGCATCATACTTCTCTACATGATACCATCCTCTAAATCAAGGATAACCTTTCATGTTATTATCCTCATATAGTATTATTGTCTTGTCTTACTTAGTTTCATCAATAAAATAATTCAAAATGCTAAATTACTAGGTAAAAGTAGAGTAGTAAAATCTTGATGATATAAATTAAAATAAAGTAGAGGTAACAATAATATATCACAATTCCATATATCATCACAAGTAGAACAACTATATAAAAGCAATGTACAAGTCTTATGCTATTATATATAAAGAGCTAAAAAAGTTCATAAATACATTATTTGACAAAATAGCATAATGTAGTTCTTTTATATAACATATCTTACAAAGCTCACAAATAAAACACCTTCTCATTCTTATGATCTCTAGATATTATATGGAGCCCCCAACTCTATGAATGTTTGCATCCTAGCTTATAATGTAAGTGATAGTATAATGTATTAATAGAAAAGCCATTACCTATGGTAAGTAAGGTAGAATGAAAGTGCAATATCCTAATAGATAAGTGAAGATAAAGCAAAAAATTAAAATAAATACATGCCATTTATAATAATATAAAAATATACTAAATAATTATATATAAGCTCATATGCATCATGCCCATGTATGAATATAATTATCTCATAATACTAATATTATATAGCACTAGTATTATTTCTTTTTTTTTCTTAATTTTGTATTCATTTTTTTTGTCTTTATATTTTTCTCATTACTTTATTATGGCCTTGATTCTCTTATATGACTATTATTCTTACATCATAGGATTTCATAACATATCATATTTTTGAAACATCAATCATATCTTTAGACATTCATAAAAAATTTGTCAAGTCACTGAAGCCAACTCTCACTACCATCGACTTATACTAAAGTACTACTAAGAAATAAGTATTACTCTCCATTGCCTAGGGTTAAAGCATTTATAGTAGTAAAAATAAGATCAAATTCTAATCTTTATATGAACTTTGCCCACATCGCTTAGTACTCAGTACCCATGATAACAAGTCTTTGTCAACCATCATCCTTAGTTTATGTGCTAATGACAATAAAGTTGATCTCATCATCATATTGAGTAGTCATAATATAAGATCATAGAAAACATCCCATTACTTTTATTTTATCTTCTTCATGTTTTTAAAAATCAACAAACTTATGTAGCCCATTAATTTCTTTTTTTTTAATTCATTCATTCTTTCTTATTTTATGTTTTGATACTTATAGTGTATATATATTTATATTTATTTATTTATAATAACATACTATCTCATGATAAGTCATATGCAAATGAACCTATGTCATGTAGTGTGCTTACTTTACATCATATTTAGTAATGACATTTTAAGGTAATTTATTAATTTAATATACCTATATCATAGTAATTCAATTTATCTATTTGATGACTCTAAGATGGCTTATCTATTATATTTTCTTTTTCTAATCTCTTCTTTCCATTTCTTGCATAATATCCAATACAATTTGTTAATAAGTTCTTAAATCTCATTCATAAGACTTTTGAAATTCTCAAACTATATTTTATGCTTTCTTTCTTTCATTATTTTACAAAGTTGCATATTTTTTTATACCATGAGCATTCACAAACATGGCTACAAAAAGCTGCTAAATTCTTGCAAATAGTTTTTTGGAATCATTGTTCATCCATTCTCATTGTATCGTTTGATCCATACTATCACACTACACAATAAGTATTATACTACTGTATGCCCTCTAGATTGGATAGACTAATTTCTTGTTCTATAACCTATTCTAAAAATTGATTATATAATATGATTGACTCATTATATTATAAATTATTAAGAAGGGTACCATGTGGTAGTCTAATTGAAATAATCATATTTCACCATCTTTATGCTAATCATACAATATTAATTGTACCATATATTTTTTTCAAGAAACTAGAGTATAATGCTACCCACAATCAAAGTCTTATTATATGATACATTCAGATGTAATTTATCATTCAATCTTCTTAAGAAAGGTTGTTCCAAAAATCTTACTCATCCATGATCCTCATTGTATAGTATGCTTAGGCTAATTGTATAGTATGTTCATTCTTATCTTATAATGCATTAGACAGGAATAAAAACTTGAATCTTGGTTATTTTGACCCAAATCCATTAATAATACAAATCATAACATGAGCAATAGAGAATGCAGCACATACTCATCTCAAAGAAATGAAAACTCAAATAAAACAATAGTAGGTAGAATCTTTGCTTAAAAAGTCAAGCCTTTTTTCTTGGCTTTTTCTCCTTCCTTATACTAGAAGCTCTTAAAACAACATCCAAGATCAAGGCTCTTATTCTCTTCTTCTCTAAGGATCTTTCAACTCTTTCTTTTTTGATTGCTCTCTCCTTTTCTGTCTTCATCCCACACATTACTGTAGCCAAAAGAGCTCTCAAGATAATGTTTTGGTCTTACCCTTTAATAATGAAAGGATTTAAGATTTTATATTCATTTTTATTTTTCTTTTCACTTGAGAAAATTCATAAAAAAAATCTAAATTATTTTTAAAAATTATAAATAATATATTAACAAATTTTTGATATTGAGATCGTCTTAATAGTATGCTCAAATCTTAAATCTAGTTATTAGTAATTTGACATTGTATTTTGAGGCACTTT
The DNA here is from genome assembly GCA_023846275.1 of Vanilla planifolia. Taxonomy (NCBI): domain Eukaryota; kingdom Viridiplantae; phylum Streptophyta; class Magnoliopsida; order Asparagales; family Orchidaceae; genus Vanilla; species Vanilla planifolia. The sequence continues at coordinate 10,480,660 of CM043866.1, read as the reverse complement.
AAAACCAAATAATTTCTTTATTTTGGACCTACATAGCTCACATCCAAAGTGGCTTAAGTGACTAATACTATATTAGCAATACATTGATGGTTTCATAGCAATAATAATATCTATCTTTTCCTCTACTTATAAACCATCATTGTTTTTTCAACTTCTCATCCAATAGCCATTTATTTACATTTTAACTTATAATAGTAAAATGAGTTAGATAAATTCACTCCTATGCATACATATCCTCCATTACTAGATGCCTCTCACCTATCAAAAGAGATCATATTTTCTTGATTATAAGAAGTGCTCTCTTAGAGCTTGTTGTGCTTCCTAAACAACCTTATACTCTAAATTGTTTTTGTGCAAGACAATTGACCATTTTCAACAATGTCATCTAAGGTGTTCTCCTATGTCATTTTTTTAACTAGTCCTTTAAGAATCAACTTGAAGTCTCCAAATGCTTGGTCATTAACTTTTAATAATTATTGTAACTATTGTAATTTTTTATCAAAATTAGTTTATAAATACACCATACTTGAGGGTGATTTGAGGGAACCTTTTTAAATATGATCTAAATGACATGTGTTTTAGATAAAATATTTATATTACCAATGTACTTATCTCAATTAGTTAAATTCTCTCTCTCTCTCTCTCTCTCTCCTATTTTCTTGCTATCCTATATCATTATATTTTTGAATTCAACCTCAACAATAGTATATAGTTTGAACAAACTGCATGAAGTGTGTAGAAGAATTTTGGGTAATTTATAGAAGAATCTTTCATAAAATTAGAACTTTTAATGGTTTGGATATTTTATATTTTTTAAAATTAAGATATGAATTTTTTTTGTTAAAATAGATGTGGAGTTGTGGTTTGAAATTATCAATTTTAAAGATGTAATTCATGGGATATTATTAAAATAAATCCATCTCAACATGTTGGAGAATTTTGTGTCTTTTCTTAGTATATGTTTTGTTTGTATAAAAGTTGAGTTGACATTAAGCCTATAATTGTTTGCCTAGCATTAAGGCTTTTAATTGTTTATATACTTGATGTTTTGAAATTTGAGTATAGATTATTTGTTAAAATAGAGACAGTCTAATTTAAATCTTCCAATTTTCATATCTTATTCATAAGTTAATGTTCGAACAAATTAGACAAAACACAATGAAAAATTATGCCTTTGATAAATTGGAGCTTTGATGGAAATGGATCACATAAATCTATACTATTGACGAAATTGCTCCTTTATGGCATAATGAGATAATCATTATTTCTATAACTAATAGAATTCTTTAGATTTATTATGCAACGCCAATGATTAACATTGTTATTGTTAAAGAAGAAGATATGCTTGTCACTACTCACTAGTGATTTATACACATGCCTATCATCTAACCATGATCTTTCTACTTGTAATGTGTAATTGCATTCCGAAACCATGTTCCTTCACATTAAAGCTACTTGAAAAAAACTTGATGCTAATATTTGAAGTGGGAGTGTTGAAAAGTGTCCTGGAAAGTGTGCTATGCATTAAATCAGTATTTTGTATGCTTGTAACTTGATTTGTATAGAATTATTTGTAATTCTATTTGAAAATTTGTATTCTTGATAAAGATTTATGCAATGAATATGCTATTGCAAAATATTTTATTCAGCATCAAATAAATTCCTTTTACAATCTAAAATGATTTATACAACAATTACCTTTATTGTTATATAAAACTAAAGTTTTTCTAAGAGTTTATACGAAACATTATATAAAATAACTTTATATGATGGATGACTTATTTATCCTTTCTATAAGGCATGGTTTGGCAACAATTTATACGTACCATTGCAGGAAATTTTGGTTTATACAATAAATAATTTTGGGTTTTTGTAAATCATTACATAAAATAGCTATATATAATGGTTAACTCATTTAGCCGTTATATAACAGTTGTAGAATATCTAGCTTTATATAATAATTTTTTTAAAATCATCATAAAAATTAAATTTCTTACAACAGTTTATATATAGATAACTATTATGAAAACTGTATTTTTATAACGTACATGAGGTGCTGTAGAAAATTAGTCATCTTTTAAAATAATAACCTATTCAATGACAAAGTTTGGTTTTTTATAATGTTGCAAACAAAAAACATTGTACAGCAATTTTGAGTTGTGAAAGCCCTTTTAGTGTCAACAATAAACTAAAAGTTAGATAATTTTTTTGAGTAAAAAAATTAACCTGCTTTAGTCCTTTAGCGTACTGAGTAACAAATCAATATTTTAAACTTTTTTTTTTGTTTTTTTAAATTCAAAATCATCAAAATTTTAACAATGATTGTGTTCGTACAACGAGTTTAAAACTGAATTTTTAAATTTTTCACATAATAAAACTAAAAAAATATCAAAATTCTAATAAATACTTTTCTTATAAAAAAGTTATTATTTTTAGGTAAATTTTAAATTTTTTTGATGAGTTTTATTTGATCACAAGCTATATTCAAAACGGTTCAACGCAGGCTCTTAAAGCTCGAAATCCATGGTAGATGGTTACCTTTCAATGAACAAGGAGAGTAACTCCAGGAACAGCCAATGTTTACGGTTTCTATAAGAAAATCATCTGATGCAGGATTGAAGTGAAGTCCCGTTCTCGTCTTCATAGCAAAAAATAAAAATGGCCAATCATTTTTTCTTTCATTGGCAAAGTTCCTGTAGTTTTAACAGAAATCCATTGTAACACTAAATCATTTTCTCAGAAAAAACATCGCTGGAGTAAAGTTTTTTTGCTCTCCATTTTGAACTTAACACCCAAAATCAAATGTACAGAAAGTTAGTAACTTAACGATACTAAAAGGAACCGATGCAGAATTGCTTTTATGTGTTTGGTTTAAAATGGGACGCAGTTCATCGGGGCCAAATTTTCTCGTCTTCATTTCAACATAGTAATTTGGTGAAAATTGCAGTTCATTCGAACTTTCTGATGAGAACGAATGACCTAAATCAATCTTTGAAAAGATTATTTGTATGGAACAATGATTCTGCAAGTAAAAAAGAGTCAATTATTTATTACAATTTAGTGGTTTTTTAGAAGTGTAGCATATTTACCAATGTTGGACTACATTTTAAGAGATTGGATTAGAGGTGAAAAGTCCTTGTTTTATCTTCAATTTTAGCCAACACTTTTTTTGAAGAAATTGAATTTCGATGATGGTTGTGGAGCCATTTTTGGTGGACGTTATGGTAATCTTCTCACTGTTGTTTGTGCAAAGCTTTTTGTGCTCATTGTTGATGCAACAAAGCAATCAGAGGGCTAATAGCTTGTTGGGCATCGGCATTAAAGGCGATCCAATTTCTGTTTGCAACATTTTAGAAGTCTTGAAGGCTCCCTCCCAACTTGAATGATAATTACATGTAGGCCTATAGAAATTTGTCTTTAAGCTCGTTTTTGAATGGAAATTCAATATAGGACTTTAGAGATTTGTCTTCTTTTGATTTTGTGAAAGTTCCACATATTCATAAATCATATACATGTGCTATGGATTTTTAGATTCAAAGTAAACATTTTGGTGACTTTTGTAGTAAGGGAGATGTGTGCAACACGTACTTGTAGAGTTATTAACAATTTTATACTCCATTTGCAGTTTGTTAACGATAGTTTTGTTACACCCCATTTTTTCCTAGGCTGATTTTTGGCATACATTTTTTTTTTTTTTTTTTACATATAGACAGCTCAGATCGTCCCATACCAACCTGAGTAGCCTACGAAAAACATAGGATATAACACATCATTACACACCTACTTTCCTTAACAATGTGGATCCCACCTCCCGGGTACACCGTCAAATCAGGTTCATGACTCCTGAATTAACAGATGGACTCGCGCAATGTTACTCCTGCTAGACCCAATACTCCTAACCCATACCGATAGGAGAACCGGTCTAATAGAAGTCTGAACCCCCACGGTTAAGTTCCATAGTCATGTAATGACCTCACCATCAAAAATAAAATACATAACATCCACAAATAAGATATGGCACTCCACACACCATACTCCAATACAATAAGGTAGGGCAGTAAATGGAGATTACATTACAAGAAATAAACCAAGTCTAACAAGTACAATATTATCCAACCAGAACATAAGCCAGAATTACCCTCACGGATTACATAACATATGAGAATAACAATCTCATTAAGTACATCCAATAGTAACAATCAACTAACCAGAATATTTTAGACAATCACAAATCAGATATCCTCCCCAAACCTGCTGACTACGATCCCACCTAATCTGGTAGCGTCAAGTCTGCCGAGCCACTGAAAATACATAATACAGGAATGAGCTACGCCCAGTAGGAAAGACAGCTAGTAAAACTCACATGCAAGAGAAGGATAATAACAACAATATAGGAATACAGCATAATAATGTACGGTGGATAGGCACTCTCAGTCCCAGACTCCGACCAACCACAGTCACCCCAGTCACAACAGAGTAGCTCTCCTCTGATGCTTCCAGGTAGCATGCCAGCGGGACACGCCCATCTCTGCGCACGCATGGCGCCTAGCACCCGACACCGCAGCGTCTCTCGTCAATCAATCTTCTGGAGACTATAGACAAACCCGTCACATAGATCTCTAGCCAACGTGAGACACCCTGGCTAGCCACGGCGAGTCACCCCTGCCGCTGCCACTCTCAGGCGCGCAGGCCTACACTCGTGGACCAGAAGAGGTCGACTCAGCCACCGTCCCAAAGAGTCCTCTACCAACAACTTCCATAGAAGCTCACGCCCCTACAGTCATTGCCAATCTCTAACTCTAAGATCCGGCAACATGTATCCAGGTACAACAAGGCGCATACCAGTCACATGTATACTGTGGAAGCTAAGTCTGAACCGCATAGTTACCTACCACAACTATCCTAAAACATCATATAGGGTCTATAGTAGTCCGGTCCAGTATGCCAATCCATAAAATATGCCAACACTGAGTAAACTGACTCAATCCATGTCAATGCCATCCAAGTAACATAAACTGTATAGAAATTCTGACTATTCTGGTAACACTTACCCAAGTGTCACACTTCCTTCCAACTGATCCAGCTGTACTGAATTTATAGATAATTTCCAACAGTAACTTTCAACTTGTCTATGTGATTTCCCTAAATCACATTTTTCTCGTTTCAGGAAATTTTAAATTTCAACTTCAATTTCTGCCCTTTATCCATTTTCCGAAATTCGAAATAAATTTCCAAATAAAATTTAAATTCCACATATATCCTTTTTCTGAAAATTCGGATTAATAAATTCCACATATATCCTGTTTTTCCAAAAATTCGGATTAATTTCTGAATTAATTTAAAAATTCCAAAAAAATCAAATTCTGCCCTTTCTTAATTTTCCGAAATTCGGAATAAATTTCCGAATTAAAATTTAAATTCACATATATCCATTTTCCGAAAATTCGGATTTATTTCCGAATTAAGTTTTTCCTTCGCCATTCGTCCGCGCCCGCGTTCCGCTGAACCGGGTTTCGCTGCCGGTTCGGAAAACCCGCGCTGAACCGCGAACCCACCGGCCGAACCTTTAAATCAAATTTTCCAGCCGACGTTTAGTATTTAAATATTATTAATTATTAATTAATTACAATTATTTAATTAACTAAGCTGAAATTAATCTAATCCATCTCCTTCCTCCGCCCGGCGCCTGCGAAACCCTAGCCGACGATTCCTCCGGGAAATTCCGTTTTCCCCGTCGATTTCCGGCGACCGAGATCAAGGAGAAGCAAAATCCGATGTTCATACTATCCTAATTTGTCAATAATGCCACTAATTTCTAAGATTCAATCAAATTTCCCGCCGAAGTTTTCATCCGATCCTCATTTAACAATTTATGAAATTAAACAAACAATCTATGAAATTAAACAATTTTCAGCATTTGATACAATCTTAACATGATTAAAGTCCATAATAGAATCATCAATTGCTCGGTAAAATTTCCAATTTGACGGGTATAATTTTTTCCGAAAACCCTAAAATGCTAAATCAATAATTTGCATTAATCACTTTCAAAAAAACACAATTCACATGTTCTGGTAGTTAATTGCAAAGTAATTCATATTTTTAATTCGCTAATTAACGAAATTTAAACTGAATTTCCTACCTTTCTTCTCCGGCGACGGTGGCGACGGTGAAGCTCGCACGCGACCAACCGCTGTTCCTCGCCGCACGAAACCGGTACCAATCGATTCTCCTCGATCACGCGAACCTCCAGGTATAAAAAGCCCCTTGAAAGGCTGCCGGAAAATATCGCCGTCCGCCGCGAATGCCTCGTCTCCGGCCGCCGTTCGAAACCCTAAGGGTCGAAACAGTTCGGGTTAAATACCCCGCTTAAACCGGTAATAACCCGTTAAGAACCCATTAAGCGCCGGTTGACCTTCTAAAACGCCGCTTAACACCCGATCAGCCGGTTAATCTCCACCGCTGATCTCGTCCGTCCGATCCGCTTATCCGCGGCTTATCCGAACGCACGCGCAAACGCACCTCGGCGAACCGCCCCCGCCTTCGCTGAACCGCTCCGGTCCGGTTCACGCGCGGTAAAAACCAATTTTTCCGGTTTTTAAAAAAAATCTAATTAATAGATTTTCGAATTTCCAAAAATCCAATTAAACAGGGAAAATTACTTAAAAATTCCTCGGTGCTCCGAAAATCCCCAGAAAATTTCAGAAATTCTAATAGCCTCCAATTGAGCTCCTGGCTCATCCTACTGTCGATCTGAAATCATCCAAGCTAAAAATTAATTTATTAAAGATTAACATAAAAATTTTTACTGGGTATAACAAGTTTGCTAAGACCAAAGCTAATGGTTAGATACTAGACCCTTTGAAAATCATATATTCCATTCTCTTAAGAACCGTCAAGATTGAAGTTTTAAGAGTTCTGACCTTATACCAAACAAATCAGGAAATGTTATGTGATGTTTCCATTATTCACTTTAATTCGATCCTCTGAGTAGAAACTAAAATTCCTTTTGGCATGTTGATAGTATTAATATCATGGCTATGTCGTAAAAGAATAATGCAAATATCCAAATGTGATTCTTGGAAAATGAATTAACTTAATTGAGGCTTTGAAATTTGTAATGACATAAATATGATCGAAGTTAGTATAAAAAAGGAAGCGTTTTGGTTTAGAAAATGAAGTTGGTTAATATTTATAAGACTTAAATATGGTCAAAGTTAGTTGACATAAAAAAATGAAATATTTGAACTTGGAAAATAAAGTTTGAGTATTTTATGCATTTTGATTTTCTAAATATCTTACTTATGAATCATAAGTTTGTATTAATTAAATATCAAGCCTAAAAATTTCTTAAGAGTTGTGTATAATTGTAACATGTCATCTGATATTGAGTGAGTAGAAAATATATTTTATAGTTTCTACCTTAGTTCACTACCTTTTTACTTGAATTTCTATTATTCTTTGAAGTATTTTTTTTCCAACAAAGTGGTGTTAAAAATTGAGAAAGAACATGTGAAGATGAAAAACAATATACTTCATATCCCTAGTCTTACTAACAAATATGAAATTAGGGTATATAAGTAAAGCCTTTATTCAAGGGTAAAGATATTTAGGAGATTTTTGATAAAGGGTATGAACAAGTTTAAAATGAACCCATCCTTACACGAATAAGAAGACAATGTTAGTAGAATCAAAAAAGAAAGAGAAGAAAACACTTTTCTTCATCTTTCAATGCTTAGCAGAGGCTTTATTTAAGAAGGTGGCTAATGCAAATAATTCAAAACTAGCTTGAGAGATATTGCAAAAGACATACGAAGGACATGATAAAATGGAAAAAGTTTGTCTCCAAACTTTGAGAGAAAAATTTGAAGCCTTGCAAATGAAGAAATTGAATGGCCTCTTGGTGTACTTCACAAGGGTGCTAATTATAACAAAACAACTAAAAACAAATGAGAAAGCATTTGAAGACAAGCAAATGTTAGAAAATTTTATTATCTTTAATAATGTAAGTCTCACTATGTTGTCATAGCTATAAAGAGTCTAATGACTTAAAAAATATGAAGATTGAAGAACTTATGTGTTCACTTCAAGCCTATGAGCATCTTATTCAAAAGAGAAGTAAACAAGCAGTGAAACTATTTTTTCAAAATAACCTGAACATATAAAAAACAAAAGAAGAACAAAAAGATCAAGAAGGTTATTGGTCATGGTTGTGGATCTTATTAAGGAAATGTTCAAGGTTGTGGAATCTATCATTGTGGGTAAGATCATGATAATTAAAAAAATCATAAAGAAGCTAAGCAACATAGAAGTTGAAGAAGTCAAAAACGAAAGGAAAAAAGTATGATAAAAATAATATTCAAGGATATGATTGCAAAAAGTATGAGCATTATTCTTCCAAATGTTGGTCAAATCTTTCTAATCAAATGCTTAAGAAATTTAACTATGCCAAAAGGGAAAATTTTGAAGAAGATATGCTTTTGCTAGCAATCTATACATAAAAAATTTTGGTACTTCGACTTTAGAGCAAGCAATCATATATGCTGACATAAAGAAATCATTTGGTGGAATATGAATTGGTGGATGGCCATGTCTTATTTGGTGGTACTTCTATGGTACTAGTGAATGATATAGGTAAGATTCTTATTTTACTAAAGAATAATACTCAATAATGTATCTCTAATATTTATGTTTTAGAGATGAAAACAAACATTTATAGTCTTGGTCAACAATTGGAAAAGGATTTAACATTCACATAAGGAACAAAGTATATAGAGCTCAAGAAGTGGAAAGCTATCATAAGTCATTCTATAGAGCTCAAGAAGATGGTGTGGAAACTAGAAACATAACTTGATAATGATACAAATAGAAGAACAAATTGTTGAACAAATTAGAGAGTTTACATTACCATCATCTCTTACATCATCATTATCAAATAAAGATGGTCCTATAATTTAATGGATAAGAAATATTCAAGATCGAAATAAGATAACAAGTTCTCTTAATCTTATTTATATTTTTACTAATAAAAAATTATTTCTTTTGAAGATGTAATAAAAAATAATAAATGAAACAATTCTATGGACAAAGAGATAATTTCTCCTAAAAAAACAAAACATTACAGCTCTCTAATAGAGTTAAAAAAGAATACAAGATGAAAGATTGAGAAGTATTAAGCAAGACTTGTAGCAAGCTGTCATGCTCTAAATGTAAAAATTGTCCATAATGAAGTTTTTGCTCTTGTTCCCTAATGGAAATTATTTGACTCATGCTTTCAATAGCAACTCAAAATAAATGACAAGTTTTTCAACTTGACAGGAAATCAGTCTTCTTTAATAGTTGTTTTAAGAAAGAGGATTATACTAAACAATTAATGGGTTTTATGTAGAAGGGATAATAAGGGAAGGTTTTGAAATTAAAAACAAGAACCATGAGTTTGGAACTCAAGATTTTGCTCAAAATCTAAAGACAACATATTTATTTAATGCCTATATGAACATTCTTTACATATAAAATAAAAGGAATTACAAATATTATTTGTTTATTTGTATAGAGATGACTTTACTTTTGTAAAAACTTCTTTAAATTAATTAGAGAATTTATAGAAGATTTAGTAAAGGAGTTTAAAATGATGGATGTGGGTACAATGTCTTACTTTCTTGGATGAGAGGTTAAACAATTTGAAGAAAGCATCTTTGCTACACAAGATTTTTGTAAAGGAGGTTTTTAAAAGGTTTAAGATGGAAGATTGCAATTCAACATACATTGATTAATTGTCAAATAAAATTAACATGATATAAAGAAAACAATGTGGTAAATCCCACTCACTACAAAAGTTTGTTGGAATGTTTATGGTATATGACTTATGCAAGGCATTTTGTATAGAGTTGGATTTGCAAATCGCTTATAGATGAACCAAAATAGCTACATTTGAAAGTGATAAAGAGGATTCTATGCTACATTCTAGATATTTTTAATTGTGAAATATTTTATTTTATTTTTTGACATCTGTCAACTTGTTGGATACTGGTATATTGACTAGGGTTGAGACTTGTATGATTGAAAAAGTACTTATAGATTTGTTTTTATGTTAGAAGCACTACATTCTTTTGGATATCTAAGAAGTAACCCATTATCAAAGTTTCTACTTCTAAAGTAGAATTTTCCATAGCTTCTAATTGTATTAGTCAAGCTATATGACTTTGAAGACTGTTAAAAAAATTCAACATATACATGATAATAAAACAAAAACCTATATTGAACACTCAAGAAGCAAGTATATTGATGATCCCTTCCATTCTATTCATAAGTGTGTCAAGAACAAAGGCATGTACTTAACTTACGTAAAGACTCAAGATCAAGTAGTTGACATCTTTATTAAAACACTTATGGTGGATCTTTTCAACAAATTCAGGAGTATATTTGGAATGAGGATGGAAGATAATTAAGTTTAAGAGAAAGTGTCGAAAAATAATAAACTTAATTAAGACTTCGATATTTTTAATTACTTAAAATATATTTAAAGTTAGTCAACAAAAAAATTGAACTATTTATGCTTGGAAATTAAGTTGGTATTTGTAATGACTTCAATATGATCAAAGTTATTTGTCATGAAAATGCAACATTTAAGCTTGAAAACTATTGTATTATTCTATGAGTCATACTTATTTTGATTTTATAAGTGTCATATTTATGGTTCATAAGTTTGTATTAAGAAAAGATTTAACCATAAAAATTTCTTGAGGGACTATATATAATTGTAACATGTCATTTAACATTGTGCAAGTAAAATTTACCAATTTTATGGTTTTTACTATGGCTCACTTTCTCTTTACCTAAATTTGTATTATTCTTTGAAGTTATTTTAAAGTTGTTTTGTAACTTTAATGATTATACAAGTTTTCAAATACAAAAGAAACAAGCACATAAGGATTTACAATGATCTCCATCATGCTGTAAATAAAATATCCATTATGGATCACTAGTTTAGACAATTAATCAAATGTAGTTCTCGAGCTTCAAAAACTATGTTATCAAGTTTGATGTAGTAACTTTAAGAAAGATAAATTAAACTAGTTTCTTCCTCAAATTTATGACAAACTTAATTTTGAATTATAATTGAATATAATGCTAAGAGAAGGGAAACCTAAGTTGTTAGGTAATTGCATTGTCATTGTCAAGATTATGTTTCAAATAAGCTTCAAGAAGAAACTCCCAATTTTCATATCATAGCTTATACAAAACTCATGATGAAAGGCACATTTGAAAGCACCATATCTAACAACATGGTTTAGGAAGGCAACGTGGTTACCTTCAACTAAGGGTTTAGACTCCTTTGTCTTGTGAGGTGTATACCTTGCTAACCACTAAGGGTTGAGGGGTGGGGCTGATTTGTGATTATTTATATTTTCCTCCAATAAAACAAGTGATACTAACCAAAATAATTCAAGAATTATATTTTATAAAACCTTTCTTAGTATTTTAAAATAAGTTATTTCTAAACAAAAATAAATGGAAATGAACAACACCAAATAAGAGCGCATAAAGGAGTTTCGAGCAGTACAAACCTCAACACAAGGAGTACATCCACCCCTGATTAACTTGATCAGGCTTACACTAAAGAAATGTTTTTTTCCAACTTATGGGTAAGCTGCAAACCCTCATGATAATAGCTGAATTGAGCTTACAACCACAGGCCAACCATGACCACAACACCCAATCAACAAATGATAAAAATTTCAAAGTGCTCTAACAACAAATAATCATACAATCCACCTTCAACCAAACAAATTTACATATGGAATAGTAACTAAATTTAGGTGAAGATATTACTTATCTTAGAAGCAATAAAATGAAATGAGTAAGAACATCATAATGCAATAGAATGAAGTTAAAGAATTACAATAACAAATTTTTTAGATGGCTTCCAAAATGAGTATTCAACTTAAGAATAGGAAGATACTATTTCAAAACTTTGTAATATATTCATCAGTATATTCTAAGTTGAAAACCATTTATATTCTTGATCAATTTCTAGTGGTTTAAGGTAAGTTTAACATCTAAATTTGCTTTCTTAAAATGATTAACTAATTGTTATGAATTATGATGACTGTCAGGGAAAATATGATCCATAGATTATACTAGGGAGATAACAAAAAATTTAATCTCCTTCATGAACTTGTCTATTTGACCTTTGTATTTTAGTTACTTAAGTATATAATACAAATACAACACTAATCAATCTTTATTGTATGATGTCAATTTTTCACATTTTTCTCTAGTTTTCAAGGTTTTGTACATGATGATCACTAAGATTGTACAAATATGATGCATTCATTTCCTAAGGTTAAGATGATGATATAATTCTGATAAATGGATTGGCATTATACAATAATTTATTTCACTAAGTGCCAAGCTCATGAGATTTTTTTATATGATGCAACCATGTAATAGTATAATCATGTTTTAGTTAAACTTATTATTACTTAATAAAAAGATTGTATACATATGATAAGGATTATCGAATTTGTAAGATAACATTATGTCATTTTTATCTTAAGCTCTTTGAACTATAAATGAAAAACGTGAATCATATTAGTATGACATACTACTTCATATTGTATGATATGAAAGTTATTCAAATATATAAAATAAAAAATGAGCTCATATATGGATGATTATGACCAAACAATAATTGTTCATTGTTAGTTGAACAAAAGATTACATTAGTATGATGGAAGATATAGATGTTTGATCCAATTTCAATTTTATGATTACTTATATTCTAATAGAAAATAAAAATTGCACACTTATGAAAAGAAATTCACATAAGTACGATATATGTAATAACTCTGTTACCAGAATATAGATTGAAATCATCAAGGCCAATATTTTATATGAACAGGTTCACACTTCATATACTTTAACTAGATGATTGTCACATTTGTAAGATAAGACCATTATGCTTATATTATGCTTTCATAGTTTTAATTACTATTGGTAATATTAGCTAAAAACTAGGCCATACAAGTTTGATATTGGTCATTATATTGTATGAACATAAGAAAGTGAATAATAAGGCTTGATTTAAACCCAATTTCTTTATTCTTAACTCATGTCTTGAATTTAAGATGTTTTATATAGAATGATGTATTCATTGTAGTGCTAACAAAGATTAATTTAAAAAACAAGAATGAATGATCTAATAAGAATGCATGTACGAATTATTTTAAGTACCATAAGAAAGAATTATATGCTTTAACTATCTAACCATAATAAATAGAAATAAAAGTTACTCATGATGATTTCCACACAATGAGTTAAAATTCTCCATGGTTAATGCATTGCTTAAAGCTCTTAACCTCTCAAATCCTCATGATAGTAAATCTTCTTATTCATACTTGTTATACACTTAAACATATCACTTTCTTAAAAAATATCAATTTAAACAAACTTTTAAAAATAATAATACATAATTTTGACATCATCAAATTACCACTAGGGCTATAGTAAAGTAAAGGTGGAGAGGTGAGGAAAAAGGTAAAAGAGAGAGATTAGGATAAAAACTACTCTCCAAGGCTTGGGGTTTCACTCTTGTGAGAACTAAAGCTCTCAAAAATTTTATTTTCAAATTTCTCAAAAGTCTATAATTACATGGATTTAATTTTGTTTATAGACCCAACTTGAAAGATAAGAAAGAACCAATTAGAATAATTAAAAAATAATAAATGAAAAAACTCTTAACAATTATATTTTTTTTGAGTTATTACATGACTCTTAAGCATAAAACTAAATAAAATAAATGAAGATAAAAATAATAATAACTTTGTTCCAAAAGAGGCACTGTAGTTCATCTCTTATTTCACTATGTCTCCATATTCTAAGCTTTACTAATTAGGTTGTGAACAACTTGGTGCTTTATTATTACTTTTGTACGTAATAAATGTAAATACTAATTTTTAAGATTTTTCTTAACTAAAACTCTTGCAAATTTCTTAGGTTTTTGTTTACTATTTTAGTTTGATAATCAAGTTTTGGATAAAATATAAAAGAGAATCTAATTTTTTTCTAATCTTGTTTATAGAGTTGTCAAAAAATATGAAACAAATCAAAAGAGAATTTAAACTGGCTAGTTTCCTATTGGTGATTTAGCATAGGTGATTCAGGGGCCTAGATGTAAATATATGCAAGACATGTGTTGATTTAGAGTGCACAAGACTAGTTTGATTTAGGTTCAGCTATAAGGTTTCTCCTACATGCTTAGTTTGTCTCTTTGGAAGGTTAATGCAATGACATTAGGGTTTGTGCATGGAATATTCTTGGGCAATTATGCATAGAAGTAGCACTAGCACAACATTTATGGTGGAGAGCACATCAAAGGTAATACACAAAAGACAATGATATAAGCACACATAGGTAATAGGATTTCGACATTCTTGCATGATGATGGTTACAAAGGTGGTAAAGGTTGGAATTTTTGCAACAAGTGTTTACTAGGTATGTAGCAAAGTTAAATCGAGAAATTCGAGGAAAAAGGACCTTTGATGAGGATGGTTACCCTTTCTTTTATACCAAATTAACATCATAGATTAGGAAGGCAATGATGGTACCTTTACCTTTAATTAATGATTTAGACTACTTTGGGCCATGAAGTGAAGGTACAGAGATGAAAAAAAGATAAAAAAGAGAGATGGGGATAAAGCCTACTCTTATAGGTAAACTTGTTCTCTTTTAAGCAACGAGATGGCTCTTTTAGGCACTAAAACTCTTCAAAGTTTTATTTTCAAATTCAATAAAAGTTTCTCAATTATATGGATTTTAAGATATTTATAAATCCAGCATGAAACGTTAAGAAAGACCAATAAAAATAACTAACTAAATAAACTCAAGAAAGAGAGAAAATCTCAATAGTTATATTGTTTTTGTTGAGTTATCAAGTGAATCTTGAGAATAAAATTAATAAAATAAATGAAGATAAAAATAATACAAAATTTACTCTATAAGTAACATCTTAGGCTTTCCCTTCATTATATTTGCTTGGTCTGAGCCCTGGTAATTGACTATTGCATCACTTGGTGTTTATTCTCTCTTTAACATCTAGATCTTCTTCTTGTTCTATTTATAATTTTGGCATAGTTTTTGGTTCATGTGAATAATCTATTGATACCAATGTTGTATCATCTCATCTTCAAATATTATACCACAAGTGAGTTATTGTATTACAAACTCACAACATGGAATCATATCTAAATTAAAAGTCCATTGATCATGTAAAAGTAAAAACAAGTTTAAGTTTCTTTTGTAGCCATATGAGGGGGTATTTATAGATCCCAACTAAGAGAGAATAAACTAAAACATTTGAATTTCCAAATATAGCCTTATAACTAACCTAAGTGACATCTTAGAACTCTAGTATGTATAATAAATTATAAATTAAGAAATTCAATAAGGTTATATATATATATATAATAAAGTTATTTTCAAAAATATCATGGTTATTGATTAAAATATTAATAAATGGATATGATATTGGGTGCATGCTATGGCTTCAAATGAATTTCAAGAATTTTAGTTGAGCACATCATTCAAAAGTCTATTTAAAATGAATATAATGATATTAAGTTTATAATTTTTTAAGATTTAAATAATTTATTATGAACTTTTAAAAGAAAATATATGAATACCAATTTTTTATTATTAAAAAGGATAACAATAATTTTCCAACACTTAGGTTGCTACTTTAAATTAGGATGGTTGAAATTAAGATCTTAGTTGGGCTAGAGAGATTGAGTAAGAAAATAGAGAGAGAGAGAGAGAGAGAGAGAGAGAGAGAGAGAGAGAGAGAGAGAGAGAGAAAGAGAAATCAACTAGAATGTGAAAGTGAGAGAAGAAGAGGAAGGTAAGAGGTTTAGCCAAGGGAGAAGGAGCAAGAAAAAGAGAAGAGAAAGTGTACAGAAGATTAGGAATTTGCTACTATAGCTTAAAGAGTTTGGAAGGAAGAAGAGAAGAGAAGAATCATTAAGAAGATGCTAAAAAATAGATTATAAGAGAAAAATAGAGATAGGAAAGGTGGAGTAAAGATACATATTCAATTATGTTTTCAATGAATTCCATGAAGTTTCTTGCAAAGTTAAGAGTGTTTAGGTTATTATATGAGTTAAGGTTCTATAAATGATTGTAAGGGATTTAGAATTGATTTGATTCATATCTGATATGATTTTTAGGAGTTTGTTTTAATTTGAATAGGAATGTATCATATGTAACATTAGACATATGATCCATTCAAGTGATGTTGATTTAGTAAGTTGGTATGTGTGAGTTAAACATATTGTACTTTAGGCATTTACATGTAGTACGTTACCTAGAGTATTGAGTCTTTATAGGTAAAGGATGGTTTTTAGGTTGGCAAAGTTTTCAATAAAATTGAATTTATTGTATAATGAAGTTAAACTTTGATATGTTAAGTGATTTAGATAAAGGAAATATGTTATTGGGAGAACATATCATACTTGAGGTACAATGGATGGTGTCTTACACTGAGCATAATCAAGGGAAAAGGAAGGGAATATACTTCAAAGTGGTTAATATAAGATTTACATATATTGAGTGGTATGATGTACCTTATGGTTAATATAATATATATAATTTTATTATACTTAGAGGTCAATAGATACTACATTAATAGTAAGTGTAAACATAAATTTTGATATGTTAATTCAATTTAAGCCCTATTTCTCTTTGACTATTATTCCTACTCACATATTATGTCAATATCAGTACCTATCAGATAATATCTAATAGGTAATAATATCATATCCATATCCATAAGATTATATCTAATAGGTTATTATATCATGTTCATATCTTTACCCATCATATTATATCCAATGGATAGGCAGTCTATAGGCATATCAATCTATTGACATTATATTAATCATCACTAGTATAGCTCTAGAAACCACACCTGAGCTAAAAAAAAATATTATAAGAAAAAATATATTTCTTATCATTTTATTATTTTATTCAATATATCATTTACATGAACCATATCACATAAATAATCATATAGTTTTCAATTTCTTACATACTTTTATTTTTTATTTTCGTTCACATATGAAACTTGCTTATTTAATAATAATAAGCTATACAAATCTTGTTATTCAAATTCAAATGTATGAACATGTTCAATTTCATGATCATAAGCAAGAAATATCACTTTATTTTAACATACTCAAAAAATATAAATAAACAAATACACTTACATTGTAGTTAATTGATTTACCCACCTGATTTATGTGCTGAGGATCTACCTTCTAATTTGATTTGCCTTTTTAATCTTGACTAATATTTTACATTTTATGCTTACAATCTGGAATTTCAAATTCTCAAATTTTACTAAAAGTAGTTTTTGTCATAATTTTCTGAAATATCAATTTATTACCAATAGAAATCAACACATATATCATAATTTTGATTCTCTTAACAAGCAACCACCCCAGATTAAGTGAACTCTTAATTTATAAAATTAAACCCAAAAAATGCTTAATCTTATAGGAAATTAAAATTTCATCCTCAACTCATCGTCATACATGCATGGAAGAATAAAAGTTTCTAATGTAGCTCGTAGTTTCTTTGTAAACGACAAAATCTCCCATACTCATAGTTGACATAGAGAAATTGATTACAGAGGAATGCTTCTCCTTTCTCAAATTAATGATTATCAAATTTTCCTATTCTTCTTGTGTGAAATTGATAAAGATTTTGGACTTGCGGTCGTCGGTGACGGCAATGGTAAAGTTTATGGATTTTTGTAAGGGTTCCGTCGCTTAGGTTTAGGTTTTATATTTATTAATAATTTTATTTAATTATTTAATTCTGTTTTATAAATATTTATATTTAAATATTTAATTTTAATATCTTAGTTAATTATATAATAACTTCAAAATTTTGTAATAATTCTAAAGGACTCTCATTAATATGAAATAAATATTATAAATTCATCCTGAAAATATCTATTCAAAAATATTTTTATTATAAAATTTTGAAATATTTTTTTGTGGCATGTGCTACTAGGCATGTCATAAATTTCTTTTAGATCCATTATTTAATATACTTCTCGTGCCTATAATATCAAATTAATAGAATAAAAACATTTAAAATATTAAGTATTTGTTATAAAACCAAAGAAATTCCACTATAACATTTCACAATTTGACTTATTATTGTAAGAGAGTATTAAGAGAAATACTTTTGAGGATTTAATGTTAAATAAAATAGTTATTGCACACATATTAAAAGAACATTTAGTAATTTTTATATATGCATGATATTATAGGTGATCCAAAAGTTAAGGAGTTTAGACAATAAACATTTATCACAAATTTAGGTAAGTGAACATGGTAACTATAATTTAAATATAATAACAAATTTATTTACAATTTAAATTATTTTATTTATAATTATTGCATTGGTCATGACATTGTTTTAATGGCATGGTTATTTGGTATTCAGGCATTTATTTTTATACGATCATATCATATAATATTTTCTTAAGAGCCAACCTCTTTATCAAAATATGTATCATATGGTGGTGATCGACTATCAAACATGTATGATCCATTAAAACTATAAAAATGAACTATACTATATTAATACAATTCATGCGATCTTTTGGTACAAAATAAATATTTAACTTAAGTGCTACAATATGAATTGGCATCATACAAGACAAGTTGTCTCAAACTCTTAAGACAAGTTGTCTTAAGACCAAAAGCACTAGTAGTATAGTTGGATTATTGAGATGATCTTGATTCAACTCTCATCATCCTAATATATGTATAATGTACCTATATAATATGTCATTAAATGCCTTAATAACTAGTTTAATTATTTTAAGAATACAAATAATGATGTTGTGTCTACCTAAAATGTTGTGTAATCAAGCTAGAGTATAGATAAGAAGAATTTTTATCAATCATATGTTAATGATAATATAGTTTCATTCTTTGTTTGAGAAGCTCTATGCAATTAATCAAAAAAATGAATTCCTAAATTAGACTTCTTCTATTGTGTTGATGCTATTGTGAGCTTGTAATTAATTTGCATGGATCAAATACTGTGAGGCTTTTGTGGCTTGTGCATTAATTAGGTAAATGACATTTGATAGTGGAAACCTTATTGGGTCAATTAGGGGTAGATGTAGGCAAAACTTTTGTTGAATCACTTGAAACTAGTATGCATTTTTTCTATTTATTTCTATTAGCTTTATTTGATCCTTATATATCAACAAGTACTTTGAAAATTAAGAAAAGCTTTCTAAAAAAAATCTACTAGATTGCTTTTTATTTTCATTGTTTTTATTATTATAAAAGTTTCTTTTACATAAACACAATTCACCACCCCTTCTTTTGATTAGTAATTAGCTTTCAAATGTGGTCATGGAAAGATGAGAAATAAGAGATAGAAGTGGTTGAAAATGGGGAAACTTCGGTGAGATTATAGTCCTAGAAAAGGAAAGGTAAGACAATGGGGAGGAAGCATAGTTTTGAGAATCATAAAAAGAAACTTTTAACCTTTAGGGATTTAATAAAGTTTTGAAAAGTTTTAGCTTGGTAGGAGATTTTTTTGTTGGGAAAAGACTAAAGTAATAGGAATTCTAGAAAAATTTACTAATTTTTATTGAAACTCTTAATATGTTAAATTGGACGTTGAATCAAGAAAAATGCAAAACCCGAAAAACTAAAGAGTTATGTGAATAAAAAAATTGCAGTTTAAAAAGGGGCTAGTTTTGAATTCTACTAAATATAAATAACAAAAATTCTTATTCAGGAAAGTAAGTGGAGAAATATGAAAGGAAAAAGCTAATATAAAACATATTTCTTATCTATGTATATTTTCAAGAGGAAAGCCCCAAAATTGACAAGTTAACAACAATATAATTAGGGTTTAAATGCAAGACAAAGTGAGGGAGAAGATACTTTGAGAGACTTGAGGAAATAGTAATTTTGTGAATCTAGTACACACCACAGTTCCTTGACTCCATGTTAGAAACCTCAAGTGTTGGAGATGGACATCCTACAACCTTTATACATATGCAAGTCTGGATGATCAAACCAAGAAAAAGGGAGGAACATGACTTTTATTTCAAGATCATTGTTGCAATAAACAAAGCTACAAAAGTTCCATTCCTAACCTCATCCTCACCTCTTATAATAAATGTAAATTATCTTAGATTTCCTAGTCTTTTAGCCTGACTAACTAGGTTGATTTAACATAACCATCCTTTTTAGGTAGGTCAAATAACTTGTGGTAGCATTCTTATCCTAGTCACCAATAAAGATGTAACAATTATAATGTCCACCACCAAAAATGCTTGGTGTATTTCAAAAAGTAGCTAGGGCTATGCATATCTTTTTTAGCCCAATAAATTATGAATATGACCATAACACTTGATTCATCATTTAAACCACATGACTAGCTAGAAAGTCTCTAAGGTGATAAGTGCATATAGGTGCATTCAAATACATACAATACAATAAAATATAGAGATTATTGTTCATTGCTATAAACCCCAATAAAATGTAGATCTCCTCATAAGAAAGATATCAATAATGGAATCCTTAATAAATGATGAAGAAGCTCTAAAGCTATCACACTAATTTCATTCCTCTTGAAACTGTCATTGTGTGCTATGAGAAACTAAGGGTTGGAGATACCCTTTGTTTTCTCCATGCCACCATGATGATGTTTACCACCTCTTCATCATGTATGAGTTCCAACATGGGAAAACTCCTAAGAAGCTCAATCGAGATAAGTTTTGTAAATTATAGAAGAATGTACTATGTTAATAACAAGAACAAGGCCTAAGAAAAATAATAAAGAACACTTGCCTATAAGGAATATTTCTTTTTTTGAGGCCATTAGGAGGTCTAAAATTTATGTTAGTAATGGAAGGGGAAAGTGGCAATGATATAAGCTCAAAATAGAATGAAGGGGTCGTAGAGTTGTGGAGTGGTTGGGAAAGTAGTGATATAATAGCTCATTTAGAGTTATGGAAACATTTTGAATCCATGCATTGTATTTTTCAACACTTCATAAGCATTTCCAACATAAGATCATAACTTCAACAATTCAATGTAGTAACTATATCTAGGAATCACATTTCAAGGAAGCACACCGGAGCACACTATCGGGACCATGAAGTATAAGAGAATGAACCTAGACACGATACCCATCCTTACACTAAAAAATAGCTTTGCAAAACCAAATAATGATAACCCACCTTGACAGAGACATTGAAGGATGCTCACATGACTAACAAGCAAAGATAATCATTGAGATAGAAAACACTATAGTAGTTTTCATAAACTGTTACCCGTTAATGCATAATTCTTGACTTAACAAGTTTATTTTAGATGCAATTGGTATTGAAGTTCATTTTGAAGGTAATCAAAATGGTGCTAAAAGAGTATCATACACAGTCAAAGAAAAATTTATTACCAAACTAAAAATAAACTTACAAAATAGTTAATACACCTTTATCGATGTATGTTGAATAATAATTGCATAGCAGTCCAAATGTACCACTAAATATGAACTAAAAAGGTACATAAACGTGCTTTTTTTATGAAGATGAAAGGAAAGAATGTGATGTTTTCCTTAGGTTTCTCTGGAGTATCAAATAAGTTCAGAAATTTCATTCAAGGCACATGTACTAAAACTTCATCTTCATATAATCCATGCACTTAGAAATATGCAATAAAGAAACATTCTCACTTTTATTTTTTTATTGAAGTAACAAAATTAAAGTAGAGATAAAATAAATAGTAAAAGAGTAAGAGATATAAGTTGCCTCAAACCATATATAGTCACTACATATCTTATACTAATTAAATCACCATTCATTATAACAATTTAGATTTCATATTTTGACATATTCACTCATAGCATACCCTTCCTTTTACATGTCTAATGATGTGCATCATCTATATCTACACATATTAATAACATATGCTATGTAGACATAAAAGTCATTGTGGGGAAAAAAAAATAATTGTACATGAAACAACATAGAAAGTAAAACATGCTACATAATAGATGCATCAATATGATCAATAGTAAACAAACGTATTCTATAACATTATCTCTTTCGTGGTTGAATAGTAATTTTATTATATACTTTTCCAGTTCATTTCCTACCAAAATATGTCACATAGTTTGTAGCATCAATGCCAACCAAGACATGTCAGAAGGCTTTCTTTTATAATCACACTAAACTTTTTCATAAATTTAAAAAGATATAAATGTCTCCCAAAAGAGTAATCTTTAATCTAACATGAATTAGATCTAGATTTATCTTCAAATCAACCTCATAAATCATGTTTTAAATCATAAACAAATTCCAACATAATAACATTCAAAATTTGAAATTAGGTTAGCCATTTTTATCTTAAGGGAATGTTTGAACTGGTTGAGGCATCTAGATTAGTGTTATAGTTTTTCACATCAATATCATAATTTTCCTATTTTTTATGCACTCAAAGATTATAATTTTCTATACAATTGACTCATTTATTGCTTGGACAAAGTCTAATCAAATTATGACAATTGGCTCATACTTTAGTATTTATTTTGGGACTACTTGAGGTTTACTTTAGTATTTTTAATCCTTGGTTAGGTCTCATCTCTTGACCATTACTATGTGATAACTATCAAAAAGGTTTATAAATTTTAAGTTGATCAAGATATCATTTCCTCATGAAGATTCTTGCTCTTTAAGTTTGCTTTTGGGGAGGATCTTCTTCAACCCTATAAATAAGCGCTTGTTGTAAATGTAGTTTGTAAACTTCCCTCCTTAATTCTCTAGATAAGGAATTCAACATGTAAAAATGGCTTTAAGACCCAATTTTGTAATCATTAAAGATTGTTGGTCACAAAATGGAGATTTTAACAACATTTGTGGAGATCACTTTGTTTGCCATATTGCCAAATTTTTTGTGATTGTATTTTTGTTGAAAAGTCAACAAATCAACTATGTCGATTGACGATACAATGGTAGGGTGTGTGATAGATTTTTCATACACTAGAATCATTGCATTTTTCTTAATAATGGTAATCATTGAAATGTCTCCTATCAGTTGCTATCCAAAATGAGGGTGTCAATCACTAGTTAGTTATCATTCAAATTTCTTAGTTTTAAATTCTACATTCTTAACAACGAATAGTTCCAATACTCTATCTACACATCAAAGTCACATCAAATGATTATATTAAAGGGTCATATATAACTCCTTGTATTCAAACACTTAATGGCTAGTTCAATAATGAGAAAACTATGAATATCAACACCATTATAACACATAATGTTTAACCCTAGAAATATCAAATGTTAATATCACCTATGTATGTGATATCTTTAGTTTGAATTCGTATTGAAACAAAAAAATTTACTTTTCCACATTTTCAAGCATGTGCCCCATGTTTACATGTAGGAACATAAAGTGATCAAGTTATAAACCAAGAAAATAGTGAAGGGAGTGAAGAGAAAACAAAAGAGATCCTTAATAAGATAATGTAGAAGACCGTCAAGGGACAAAAATCTATATATTCAAATAATATAAATGATTTACTACCTCTAAGAATTACAAGAAAGGCCTTGTCATTACAATTGCACTCTTTAAAAAGGGAAAAAAACCTAAGTTCTATCAAACTCTTATGATCAAACTTGTAGTTGAAAGAATAAGAAACCATAGCAAAGAGTAAGAGTGTGTATGCACTCATTGAAGTTCACCAAAAGAGTAGTTAAGAGTACAAAAGATTTTCAAGAAGTGGTTTTGCAATGGATGATAAGGGTTTTTACAAAGAAAAAGGTGTTGGTGACTTAAGAATAGGTTAATAGGTCCAATATTTCAACTTCTTAAGGAATGACGAAAATTCAATATGTAAATAAGAAATGTAATTTCATTAAGTAATAATTTGATGCCTTTGAGTTTGTTAATGATGAGAGGTCATCATAGGAAAAGCTAGGTGCACAAGTAAAGGATCAATTATAATTGAAATAGATAGGTTAGATTGGTCTTAATGTTAGTGAAGTGTTAGGCACCTCTTTAGGTGATAAGGCTAGAAAAGGTAAAAAGATGCACTTGAGAAAAAACCCAAACACTCATCAAACATAGGGAAACTCTAAAAAAGCAAGCTAGGAAAGTAAATTGTAAAAGGGATATCAAACAAAGGTAGATAAGTAGTGAAGTGGATCATAGATGGGAGTCATCTAGATATGGAGGGGAAGAATAAACAGGAATTATAGATGGTAATCATCTAGATAAGGAGGGAAAGAATAAACTATTTCTTGTCTAACCATGAGTAATAGCCCAAGGATAATGTTTGGATACCTGATGATGGAGCAAAATATGGAAATATTTGGTTGTGATAAAGAAGAGGTGCTGATGGTTATGCAAGGTTCTTAAAGGTGATGAGTGGCGAGTTCTAACAGTGGCATCAAATCTTTTAGTGGTTGATTGTAAGAAATGGGTTGGACTCACACAAAGGTAGGTTGCTGTGATGGAAGAATGGCTCTAAAATGATGGGTTGAACTCAATGGGAGGTTAATGATTCAAGATAGTGAAGAAGGAATTTGGTCAACATCATATGTATGCAACTGACAACATAGATGATGTGGCCAACTAAGGGTAGTTGGATCAGGTTTGTGTACATGGTTGATTAAGAGTTTAGCTACTCAATTTTGTGATGAAGGTATGGGGGTTACTGTCATGATCTAAGTAGTGGGATTGTGGAAGCAAAGCTACTGCATAGGGGATCACGATGGCATATGATGTGGATTCTATGTTCTGAATAGTATGATCACGAGACTGGGGCATAATTGGGTGATTTTATAGAATCAAGAAAGCAAGGAAGTGCAATCTTGGTGGTTAACTTAGCTTACAAAGGAAAAGGTGGTCATTAGTAACTAGATTGAAGGGGTTAGCCATTCTTGAAGAGGATGAAGTTGGTAATTGTAGTGATGATAATGGTTACTCATAAGATCAAGTATAAACATTAAAGTAGTATAAATTCAAATCATAACCCAAATTTAGTGAAGGCTAGTCTACACCTTTTATAAGAAAACCATGTATACATGCAAACACCATATGGTGCCTTCACAATAATTGATAACAAATATAAACTTTATCTTTTGTTCCCTAAAAAAGGTTAAAATAAAGTACAAAAGAATGCCCTTGCATAAATAGAAAGTTCAAAAAATCACTCAACTTAATAAAACTAATAAAATAATAAATTAATGAAAATGAATATGTGCACAAAAGAAAAATAATAAATAATCTTTGGTCTCATAAGTTACCATTATAGTCCAATAATGTAAAAACTCAATAATTTAGACTTTTTTGGGTCATTTCTTGAGATATGATCCATGAGTTATAACAAACTTGGGCTTGCTACATCCTAGGCCTAAAAAATATGTGTACGACACATGGCAAGCAAGGAAATGAGGTCAAAAATTTTGTTAACAAAAGTCCCCAATTTCATTTGGACCCAATCAATTATATGGGCTTATTAAGACATTGAATAAAAAAGGACTTACATGTTAAGAGAGATTAGAAGCCCATGCTTAGTTTCAATGAAAAGGTTTGAGCAAAAGGTGCTTGCATGAACATTTAATTAAGTTGGCATATCAATTGAGCACAATGATGGCAAATGTGACCACTATACACCATGTAATAATTAATTATGTTGAAAAGAGGGAAATTAAGAATCCTAGAGCGAGAAGAACCAGTTAACTTTAAAAAGGGATCCTATAGGAAGAAGTAACAATTTACATTGTAAAAGGAAGAAAAAATCATTTCATATCTATGTTGAAAGTGTAAACATTTTTATCCAATGATAAGTGAGTATTTAGATGTGTTTCTAAAAGAGTTTCCCATGCTTGCTCAAAATATGAAAATTAAAATTTAAAATTTAGTTGATGTAGAAGTTGAACCTATATACGACCACTGTATAGAATGACACATATAGAATTATGAGAAATGGAAGTTAAAATAAAATATATATTGGATAATAGTATTAATAGACTTAGTGTACCCTAATGTAGAGCATCTATAATATTTCTAAAGAAAAAAGATGGTAGTCTTATATTATGTATTAACAAAAGATAAATAAATATGTTGCATTAAGAATTAGTATCTTTTGTTGATGATAGATAATTTATTTGATCAATTAAAAAGGTATTGTTATTCTTTTAAAGATAGATAGGAGATCTAGTTATCATGAGTTAAAGTAAAATAAGAAGGTATGTCTAAACAACTTTAAAAAGAAGATATATATATATATATTATAATTTATTGGTATTATCATTTGGTTTAATAAATTCTCTTATAATATTTAAGGATCATATGAATAGTGTATTCAAAAAGTATCTAAATCAATTTGTAAATGTTTTCATTCATGGTATTCTAGTATATTCAAAGTCATCTTTGAATCATCTGAGGCAATAAAATATTATTTTGTAAACATTAAAAGAATATCATTTATATGCTATATTTTTAAAATGTGAACTTTGGTTGCCTCAAGTGATACTCTTAGGACATGTTTTCAATACACAAAAATGTTCTATAGATCTTCAAAAATGTCAAATATTATTAATTAAACTCAACCAACAAATATGTCTAAACTTTTAAGTTTTATAGGTTTCATTTATTATTATAGAAAATGTGTAATAGATTTTTCATATATAGAATCTCCTCTAACTAGATTAACTTAGAATGTGGTGAAATTTGATTAGGATTCTCCTCGTGAAGAAGGTTTCAAGCATTGAAAGAAAAGTTGACATTAGCTTCTATTTTAGTTCTTCAAGATGAAATTTATAGATATTAGATTCATAGTCATGCATCACTTCAAAGTCTAGGATGTGTTTTGATATAATTAGGAAAACTAATAACATTTGCCTATAGATGATTAAATCCTCATGAGAAAAATTATCTAATTCATAATTCAAAAGTAATAGGTATTTTTGCTAGCTTTGAAGACCTAAAAATATTATTTATATGACATGAAATATAAGGTATTAACTAATCATAAATGTTTAAAATATATATTCATCACAAAAGAGCTACATTTGAGACACGAAAGATAGTTAATGTTTATTAAATATTTTGATTTGAAAATAATTTACTATCTTGAAAACTAATGTGCTTGTTATTGCCTTGAGCAAAAATAAAATACTAATATGATGGTGGATCAACATGAAGAAAAGTAAATAGCCATTGAAATTAATAAGTTTCAATTAGAAAAAGAAATACATAAAATGTGACATTGTTATATCAACTATCTATCAAACTTGATTATATAAAATCTATTAATGAAAATTAATTTCAAGATGAGGAATGTGAAAAGTTAATTTTGAAAATTAAAGATAGTTGAGTCTCTTATTTTACCTTGGATAATAAACATATATTAAGATTTGAAGAACCTTTATGTATACTTAACCAACAATGGTTAAAATAATTATTATTGAAAATAACATTACTCCAAATATTCTATTCATCTTACAAAAAAATAAAATGTATTAGAGCAAAGGCATTGGTGGTATGGTCTTAAAAAATATGTGGCATAATAGAAAAGAAAGTATGCAATCTCTTAGAGCGTAAATAGAGAACAATAAAACTAGAGCGGGCTATTACAATAATTATCAATTTAAGAGTGGAAATGTGAAAGCATTGCTATAGATTTTGTATTTGAATTGCTTATATCATCAATAGGTCATGATTTTATCTATGTTGTCATTGATTAATTAACAAAATCTATACATTACTTGATAATTGACATAATATATGTAGCAAAAAAATTAATTAGGATCTATACATAATGGATTATTAAATTACATGGTATAAAGAAAAAACTATTGTAAAAAAAATTAAACATTTATTTCTTATTTTTTAAAAATTTCATCTAGTATTTTATATATAGTTTAAATTCAATATAACTTTTTACTCTCAAATAGATATTTAAATAAAAAAATAACAAAAATTTTAAAAAAAATATATTGAGATTATGTGTTCTAGATTTTAGAAGAGATTCGAAGAGCCATTTCTCTCGAATAAAATTTGGATATAGTAGTATTTATCAACTTAGTATTATAATGATTTTTACAAAACCCTCTATAAAACAAAATTTTTTTATCTCCTTTATCTTGGTTTAAGGGCACAAAAAGATAATTGGTAGGCCATATTTTATTGATAGGCCATCAAAAAAAATATAGCGTTTATATGAGAAAAAACATAAATTTCTCAACACAAATAAAAAAAATTCTTTGATGTCACAGATAAAAAAGTTAAATTCTAGGAGGGACAACATACTTTCATAAACATTAGTCCTTGGAAAGATGTAATTATTTTTGACAATGAAGAGAAGCCAAAACCTAAGTATATTGATCCCTTTTGGATTATAGAAAGAGTAGGCCAAGTAGCTTTACCATTGCAATTATTTGGGATTTATGATGTTTTTAACATCGCTTCATTAGAAAATAATATCTCAGATATATCAAATATCATTAGTTATGATAGAGAAAGTATTAAAATTCAACTAGATATGATATATTATAAGAAACCAATTTAGATTCTAGATAGTAGAGATAATGTATTAATAAACAAAGTAATTATAATTATTAAAACACTTTAAAAAATGAAAAAAGAGAAGTAACAAAGGAAGTATAATTTGATTTGAAAGATTAATGTCCAAATTTATTTTAAATATCAAGGCAAAATTTCTATAAGAAAGGGGATTATAAAATCTAAAAATTTTCTTTTATGTAATAAAAGATATATTAATGTACTTAACAATATATATACATAGTTGGAAGTAATAAAGTAATATTTTGAGAAATTGATGGGATAAAATAAAATAATATTATTTTTGTTATATCTTAAAAATATGAAAATTCATAAAATATCTTAGATATTAAATTTAACACATAGTTGGATCAAAGTCATTACAAAGAATCCAAAGAAACCTACTTCATAGTTTTTGGAGCTTTAATTATTTATTATTAATTTTCAAAGCTAAATAAATAAAACTTATTTTCTTAAATAGATCAGCCATAGTATATTACACAAGTTGATGGCTCAACTTTTAAATTGTGGAGCCATAGTTCTCAATTTTTGGTAGAATGGATGCCCATCTAGAGTTTATCATTTACATCTAATAATGGTTAGAATGTTAAACCTTGACTTGTTACTCTATAGCACATAGGATAGCATACATCTCATCTCATGCATATTCTTAAGTTATAAATTCCATCTCATAAAGTAAAATAGAAAATAATTGCTAAGTAACATTAAAAAGTTAACGTCTAAATAGTTAAAATAGCTTTAGGTTTAATTTTGAACATATGTGCTTTGAAAAATAATTGATATAAAGTACTATTTGAAATCTATATAATGATCATATAAAATGAAGTCCATCATCATACTTGTATTATAAAAATTCTAGCTCTATGTCATGTATCATGTTCTACATATTTAACTAATTCATGCATCATACAGTACAAAGAATTATGTAATACTTGTGCAAACCATTTCATTCACAGAACCTTTAAATAACTTGAATGAAAACTATGTCAAAATGACATTGTGCTAATGTGATCTAATATCGTATATGTATGATTATCATATGATATGTAGTACAACTTAATTGGTATGGCTTCATACAAATAAAATATCAATATCATACATGGACAAACTAAATCACCTACAGCTCTTGAAGTTAATGTTCTAAGGGAACACTTACAATCATACTATCATACTTGTACAAAGCATCTAAAAGCCCAAGAGCAATGCACCTTGTAAGGAAAATCATCGTACATCAATAATCCATCTAATAGATGCATATAATCATTAAACAACCTATATACATGTGAGTCATAAATGTATCATACTTGTAATGATCCTTGCAATATCTAGTATGAAGTTTTGAAAATTGAAGACAAATTTTAACACTATGAGGAAAGCACGTATTATATTGTATAATGATCTCTATGTTGTACTCGTACAATATATTTTTGGGTAATTATAATCCATGTGTCATATAAGTGTATTGTGAGATGATTATCCTTATTCTTTTATCTCTTATATATGATTCCTTATTCATAATGGTATGAATGTAACCCAAAAATGTAATGATTTGTTAATCTCAATGAAAACATAAGTTTTGAGCCATTAGAGTTTGAAAATCATGTCTAATTGGGTTGCAAATATGAATAGCATATCTATCACATTTAAAAAGGCTAATAAATATCCTTATAAATCTCTAAGAGGAAGAATAAGAATATTAGTTGCTGGAACAATGTGCTTTCATCAGAGCATTCTTTCAAAAATTTAAAAAATATAAGAAAAAGAAAAGGAAATGAAGTTTACTTTGAATGATTTTGATGAACACTCCTCCAAAGTTAAGATAAGAAAGAAAGCATTATTTGACTCATGGCTATGGATTATAATGTTGTGACTAGTTCTTATGGAGATGAGGTAGTACACTCTTCCTTTTGCTCTTCTTCCTCTAATATGGATTTTTAAAAGAAATACATATATTTTTGTCTCAAATATAAAAAATTGGATTCTAAGTATGCTAACTTAAAGGAAGAGCATGAAAATTACTTAGTTTTATGTTAACATTTGAATGAAAAAAATGCTAATTATTTACTTGAAGAGAAAATGGTTAGAGATGAGCTTGCTAGTGTAATCAAAACATTATTCTAACATGTGAATTGAATGAGGTTAAAATAATTCATGCAGATTGTTGCATGTCACTTAAAAGTACTCATGCAATCAATTCATATATTGACTCACATGTAAGAGATATCAAATGTAACTATTGCTTAAAAATTGGTCACATTAAATCTCAATGCAAAATGAAGAACAATAATCCCTCCAAGTTTCGAAGATCAATTTGGTAAAAAAATGGTTTAAATCTTATTAATGTTAAGAAAATTGGACCCAAAGCATATAGGTTCCCAAAACTAACAAATGATTGAATTTTGTAGGTTTGCTTTCCTTTTAAGACTAGAGAGGGTGTGCAATATTTGGGTAATGGATACTCAAGGCACATGATTGGTTTCTTTACTCATCAACTTGAAAGAGCATGATTATTGTGAGGTTACATTTGGAGATAATTCCAAGAAGAGTGTCATAGGAACTAGAACAATTTATAAGCACACACTTCTATCAAAGATCTCCTCTTAGGACAAAGATTAAAATACCAACTTTTTAGTAGTAATCCATTTTGTGACTTTGGTTTTTTAGTTGCTTTTAATTTTAAAGAATGTTTGTAGGAGTAATAAACTAATTATTGTAGCACTTAAGAAAAATAATGCATATGTAATAAATTTGAAGATGGTAGAATCCAATGGATTAAAATGCCTTACCTCTGAAGTGAATAGCTCAGATTTGTGATATAGAAGGTTATGTCACTTAGCTCATCAACACTTAAGAAGATCATTAAATATGAATAGTTACATCTCTTATTAATTTTCATATAGATGATGAGTATATGTGTGGACCTTATCAATTAGTATAATACTCAAAGCAATATTCAAGTCTAAAAAGGATGTGATGACATGAAGACCCATATAATTACTACATTTAGACTTGTTTGGACCTGCCTTTCTCCCACATACTTTAGGAGAAAAGATGTTTTGTGACATTTGATGATTATTGAAGGTTTAAATAAGTGTTGTTCCTTAGAAAGAAAAATAAAGTATTTGAATAGCTTATACAATTGGTTATTAGATTGAAAAATGAACATTTGTTATCTTTATTGTCCATTCAAAATGACCAAGGAGATGAATTTAAGAATGAATTATTATAGAATATTATAATCATAATAAAATTTTACATACCTTTTCTTCATCTAGAATCCCTCTATAAAATGATGTTGTTAAGAGGAGAAATAAAACATTGCTTGACATGTTTAAGAGTATTATAGAAGTATTCTGAATGAGAATAGTGTGTTAAATACTTTAAGGTTGAGATAGTTAATACTCCTGTTATGTAATAAATAAAGTTCTTAAAAGACCTTTACTTTATGTTTCCCCTTGAGAACAATTATATGATAGAAAACCAAAAGTATCTCACTTATATGTGATTGGTTGCAAAAAGTTTATTTTGATTAATGGAAAAAATGATTTAAATAAGTTTGATACAAACTTTGATGAGGGAAGTTTCTCAAGATACACCATGAATAGCAAGTAATATAAAGTATTTAATAAGAGAACATAAGTTGTAGAGGAATCCATTCATGAGATATTTGATGAAATACTTTGTTGTTCATCTAGTAATCGAACTCATCTTGATCAAATTGAAAAGTTTAAATAATAAATTCTTGATGATCAATCTCTTTATAAGAAGATAAAAGATAAAGTTATACAAGATAATGAAAGAGAAAATAGGAGAGAATGGAGCTTTGTTAAAGACTATCCCAAGATATTAGTCATATGTGAGATAGGTGATAGGGTCAAGCCAATAACCACAATCACTCAAGTTGTTTTGTATCTTGTGTTGAACCCAATTATTTAGATGATGCATTGAATGATGAATTTTGGATAGCTATAACAATGAGCAATTGTATCAATTTGTTAAGAATGATATATAAGAAATAGTTCTTAGGCTTACAGATCAACCACTGTTTCATACCAAATGGACATTTAAAAATACTTTAGATAAAAATGGGTTATAGTGAAAAACATAACAAGTCAAGTGGCAAAAGGTTCTAGTCAAATAAAAAGAGTTGATATAGATGAGACCTTTGCTCTCATGAAAAGATTATAAGCAATTACAATTCTCTTATCTTATGCATTTTATAAAAGTTTTAAGCACTATTAAGTGGATATCAAGAGTACATTCTTAAATGGATAGAACAATGGAGTAGTGTGTGTAGAATAGCTCTTAAGCCTTGAAGTTTATGACAAGCTAGATTATATGTTTAAATTGAAGTAGGCTTTGTATGGACTTAAGCAAGAACCTCAACATTGGAATGTAAGATTTTGCATTTTTCTTTCATCAAATGGATGTACTATAGAGAGAGTTGACAATACATTATTTGTTATGAATTCTAATGAAAATCAACTAGTGTGTCAAGTGTTTATTGATGATATTATTTTTGAGTCAACTAATGAAAGTTGTGTGAGACATTTGTCAAATGAATAAAGAAAGAACTTGAGATGAGCTTGACAAGAAAAGTTAGTGATGCCATATTCATCTCCCAAACCAAGTATTCATTAGAACTTCTTAAGAAGTTTGTCTTTAAAAACATGCAAGCAAAGAATAATCCTATGTCAACAAGTACATCTTTAGATAAATATGAGGTTGGTAAGACAATTAATGTGAAGATTTATAGAAGAATGATTGGCTCATTACTTTACCTTATAGCCAATAGATTGGAGATTGTGTTTAGCATAGGATTGTATGCAAGATCTCAAGCCAACCCAAAGGAATCTAACCTTCAAGTTGTAAAGCATAATTTTAAACATCATATTGGCACTAGATCTCTATGTCAAGGTATTCTATATGTGAAATAAGTTTTGACTTAGTTTTCTACACTAATGCTAATTATGTTGGGAGTAGAAGTTATAGGAAGAGTACATATGGTACACATTAGTTTCTTGAAAACTCACTTATTTCTTGGTCTAGCCACAAGCAAAATTATGTTGTTTTTTCTAATATTGCATCTAAATACATAACAAGTATTTTTGTAGCTCATGTATTGTGGATTAAGAAATAACTTGAATATTATCTCTTACACTTTACATTGTAGTTGTCCATTGGACAATGTCAGTGTCATTTGCTTAACAAAGAACCCAATTCAACATTCTCACACTGAGCACATTGCATTGGATATCACTTCATTATGCAGCATGTAGAAAAGAAAGATAATACTTTTGTTCTTTTTCCTTAAGTGCTTAATTAGTAGACATTTTAAAGAAAACCTTACCATTAGATACTTCCACTAGAATAATAATGACTTTAGGTATTCTCAACCCCTTTGAATGATTATAAAAAAGGGAGAAGTTGTAGCCTTAAAGAAAGGCCTCCTTTTGATGAAACCTAATTTATGCATTTATCATTTTTTGACAAACTCTACAATTTTTTATTACTTCAACTTATTTCTATACATTTGTTTTATATTATTTCTATTGTTACATTGCTTGCATTACTATTTTATCTTATTGTATTATTCCTATACTTCATAGTAATTATTTTGTAATAAAAAAAAGAGATCATTGAAACCATGCCTTGTGAGGTATGATGATAATAAAATCATCCATTTTATTTATTAATAATTTATGAAAGATGTTGAAGCACAGAGAACTAATGCTAAAGAATATATAAGGAGCAAACCTCTTCTGAAGATAAGATAATGATTGATGATGACATAGCTCAAGAAGATGGGTCACTTTTTAAATAATGGAGCCAAAGGACTCAACTTTTAGTGAAGTGGCTACCCATTCAGAGCCTTTCATCTATAACTAAAATTACTTAGAATGTTAAATCTTCACTTATTACTCTATGGTTGATAGGATTGCATGCATCTTACCTCATGAATATTCTTAAGTCATCAATTCCAACTCATGAAGTGAAATAAAGAATAATTGTTGAGTAACATTAAAAATTTAAGGTTTAAAAATTTTAAATAATCTTAGGATTAATCTGAAATATGTGTTCCTTAAAATACAATTGATAAAAAATTTTGTCTAAAATTTGTATAGTATTTTGTGTGTTCAACTAATTCATACATTTGATAACATGAAGAATTATGTCGTACTTGTATGAACCATTTCATTCATAGATACTTCAAATAATTTAACAACTATGTCAAAAAGGCATAATATCAATATGATCCATTATTGTATGTGTACAATTATCAAATGGTATGTAACATGAGTTAACTGATATAGCTTTGTGTAAATACGATGTCAATATCTTACATGTATGAAGTAAATTACCTGGCTCTTTAAGTTGATTCACTAAGGGAACACTTTCAAGCTAATACAATTCTATTACCATATTCATACAAAATATCCAAAAATCAGAGAACAATGCACTTTATGGAACAAGTCATTGTACCTGACATTCCACCTATTGGACATGTATGATCATTAGGAAACCTATATATATATACAAGTTATAATAAAATTATACTTCTACTATCTTTGATATCATCCAATGCAAAATTTTAAAAACTTGAGATAGATTTTAGATCATAAAGAGAGCATGCATTATACAATATGATGACCTATGTCATAATTATATGATATATTTTTGGGTAGCTATAATATATGTGTTGTATAGGTATTTCACTTGATGATTATCGTTATTCTCTTATCACTTATATATGATCTGCTATTCATAATATTATGAATGTAACCTGAGAATAGTAACAACTAGTTATTCTCTTTAAAAACATAATTTTTGAGCATTAGTGTCATGAAATTTATGTTTAAGTGGATTGGGAAGATAAATAGAACATCTATTAGCTTTAAAATGGTTAATGAACTCACTTCTAAATCTCTAAGAGGAAGAACAAGAATGTTATCCATTCTTGCTATTTTATGAGCATAATTGTATCTTAAACTTTGTTTTCTAGTCTACACATATCATATTGCTTTGTAATATCCCTCCACTTCATATATGAAATGTGTCATATAGTTTTCATAAGTGAAAGGTATAAGAATTGAGATTACCTCTTGTACAAGCACTGAAAAACTATTTATAGCTACTACTATAACTCATTTGAGTTGATTATATAAGTCTTTTGACCACTTCATTAATCTCCTTATTCATCTCTTCATGTAAAGTATAGCTACTAATTGTGGTGAAAGGGAGTGGTTGTTTTAGTATAAGCATAGTCATTTAACTAGAAGTGGATGTAGAGTAAAGCTAAATCATCTAAAAAATCTTATATTACTATCTTTCTTTTATCTGACATTACTTGGCTTACTATTCATGCAAAAT
Source organism: Vanilla planifolia (assembly GCA_023846275.1). NCBI lineage: Eukaryota > Viridiplantae > Streptophyta > Magnoliopsida > Asparagales > Orchidaceae > Vanilla > Vanilla planifolia. Next base: position 10,444,652 of record CM043866.1, on the reverse strand, counting down.
GATTATAAAAATTAGTCCAATACTTGTTAAAAGAAATCTTGAATTGTTTCCAATAATATTGAGAAAAATTTTAAAATTTTTTCTATTGTTGCATCAATGAATTTTTTTAAACATCACACCTCAATAGTTCTTGTAAGGGAACTTGCCAAAAATTGATTGAACGAATTGTCCAAAAGTATTTTAAATTGCTATAAACATGAGAAGTAATAAGGTTGTTATTGATAAAGTATTATAGTTTTATCTTTCTTTGTTAATCCCTCACAAATGCTTGAGATGTTTGTTTTGAAAGCTCTAGTTTAGAGATTAAGTTGGCATTAAAGCTAGAATCTATGAGGATTTATTTTATTTAGAATGTTATTATTATAATTGTCATTATAAAATTGCAATATTTCACTTTAATTGTGTTTTGAGAATTGAATTGATCAAATACCAAAAGACTTTATATGTTCTCATGTCCATTTAAAGCTGGACATATAATATGCTTAGATTAATGTACTAGACACAAAACCTTAAAGTATTGTATATCAACTCAATGGATGGTACGGTACACTAAGGCCAAATGTAATGTACACCAAATCGACAGGAAGTACATGGAATTAGATCAAATGATCTGATGGTTTGGTTTAATCATTTATGAATTTTTGAATTTTAGGTATTTTACAAAAATAGCAGTATTTTACAAAAATAGAACATACAACTAAAATGGTCATAAAGAAAATGTGATATTTAGTATTTTCAGAAAAATAGAAATTCTCAAGCATACGTTTAACATAAAATGATGATGTTGTGATGGTTTATCCATAATTTTTCTTATATAAGAAATCTAAGGGAAAGAGAGAAAAAAAGTCCTTAAGAAACCAATAAGATAATGGTTTTACCCATGAAAATATATTCGTGTAGTTATGGTAATATAGAATCATTATATTTTCATATACATTTTGATGTTGTATACAAAATATAATTAATATTTATTATATATCTTATAAGCATAGATGTCCATGTGTATGTAATATATATTATGTGATAAAAATATTAGAATACAAAAGAAAGACAAAATTAGTAAGAAACAAAGTAAAAAGATATGAGAAAGAGGACTAGAAAAATTACAAGAAACAAGAATAATATAGTTAGACTATATAAGTCTTATATGAACATCATTTATTATAATGCTTGGTATGAGATGATGAGATAACATGGTGATAAATCATGATATAAAATGGGATAAGAAATAATTTTGAAATTTTCTTAAGACATTATTCTATAACTATCGTTATTTAAGATTTGCCATTAGTATATAGGTTATAAATTGTTCCAAGAGATGGCATCAAAGATCTCATTGTTAGCTACCACTAGTTCTTTGTACAAGGCATGATGTGCTGAGCTCCAGTACTATAACATCATAGAATTTATCTTTGTACATGCTTGATTATGTTGAGTCATGGTGCATAAGATCAACATATCAATTATTGATTCTAACCATTGATCTTGGTAGATGTCATAATTAAATATTAATTTTTTATAGTATTTCTAGAAACATACCAATACTAAGTATGTCAAATTCTAAACAATAGCATATATTTGGAAAGACCCATTAGAAGCATATTTTTGGTGCTTGTTTTGTAATTTTTAGAGCTCAAATTAACATGTTATGAATTCTTTGAGGTTAAAGAATTAAAGCAACATTTGTTAGATATTTAATTATATATTAAGTAATTTTAATCAAGATTTGATGGAATTAAACATAGAAGTTTGATGAGGGTTATAGATTGAGGAATGATGGGTGGGAGTTTGTCTTATGATGAAAGAAACCAAGTATTAAGAAAGAGGGAAGCTAGCTGGTGTAGGACTAGACGAAATTTGCTTAGTTAGAAAATTCGTGACTGATGCACAACAAAGAGCAGGGCAGTCTCCCTAAGGGACACACACCTAGATACGATGAGGGTTGAACGCAAAAGGCACCAACCAATGAATCCTAACTAAACTTAGGATCGTTAGCGGCTAAGAAGTCGCTAAATCGATTACGGCTACACACTTTCAAACACGCAGAAATAGGGAGTACTTAGATTGGTTAAGTACCAGTTGAAATTAAAATATAATTTATAGTAAAGTTGCACTTCGCAGAATGAAAATATATTGAAGACAAATTAATAATCTAGGAATGGAAATTACTCGTAAAAAGGAAGACGAGGAAAAAACCAAAAATTTCAACTTGAAGATGGTTGAGCGGTGAAGGAAGATGATAGACTGGAGTGGCGTCTCACCACTTGGACCTCGCGTCCCTGCTCCCAGTATCAGAGCTTTGACGAGTCAGCACGCCAAAGACACTCAGAGCACTCACGAACTCAGAATGGAAGCAAAGAACACTCAAAAGCTTGCATTAATATCCAATATCCCTACAACAGAAGAGGACTCCCCCTTATATAGGAATTCATAAGGGTACAAAAGACATTTGACTCATAACATGGGAATACTAAAGGACACATGGGTAAACTAAAAGTCACCTAAAAAATACAAATAGACTCTTAGAAATCTGAGAAAAATAATAAAATTAAGTGCATTCATCCTAATTTCGGATGGCCGGAGGCGCGACGACGGCGGCGGCGGCGGTGCGGGTCGGTGCAGGCTGGCGTGGGTCGGCGCGGGTCGCAGGTCGCTGGCGCGGGTTGGTGCAGGCTGGCGTGGGTCGGCGCGGGTCGCAGGTCGCTGGCGCGGGTTGGTGCTGGCTGGCGTGGGTCGGCGCGGGTCGCAGGTTGCGGGTCATCCGGGTAGCTTGGGTAGGCGCCTGGCTGGACTCATGCACAGCGGTTCGGGCACGAACGGTTCGACGCGGCGGCGGGCGGTTCACTGTGGCGGCGGAGGTTGCGGCGGAGGCGGCAGTCGGTGGCAGGAATAGTGATTTTGGTCTTTTTTTTTTTTTTTTTTTCAAGATCAGGTCCTTGGACGTCGAAAATCCTTCTCGAACATGATGTCCTCATCACCAGCCTTACTTGAGGCAAAAAATAATAATATTTGTAATAAGAATTGAATCGAGTAGCTATGGAAGTAAGAGCCAAGGGAAGATGGTTATTCTTGCTAAAAGTGAACCAATGGAGGTGCATCTTGCAAGTACTATCATTACAAGAGGAAAAACATAAAATAAGATAAGTGGAGTTATAAAAGAAGGTTTCAAAGAAGATTTGTTATAAATGGAAGCAAGGGAAGTAGAGCTTATGTAGAAAGTATTTTAAGGAGATTCCTAAGAAATTAGAGAAATTTTTATTTAAAGAGTTGTTTGGAGTTGAAGTGCCCATAAGATGAGTTGATAAAACCTTTTCCTTAGTGTTTTATTATGATTGGTGTTCTTAGTTTGAGAGAAACTTTGACAGAAAGTTGATCTTTTTGCTTTTAAGCTTTACGTGCATTATTTGTTTGGGATTTTGTTGAGCATAGTGACAAATTTTATGTATTAAGGTTTTATTATGTCAGTTGTCCCTTTAGTATTTACATTTTTGCTTCTTATTTGAGTGAGGAAATGGTTTTGTTTCAAGTAGAGCCCAATCTACTATAGGACAACCCCAATGTATAATATAAGATGAGCACCATGCATTGAGAACCTTGGAGCATAAAGTAAAATGAGAATAGGGAACTTATTTTAAATGGAAAAATTATTTTATTTTAATAGAGTTATGTATGATTTCTATGTAGAAAACCAAAGGAAAGATGAAATGGAAAAGGATCAACCCCTAAGAAATAAGTACATAAAGTACTATAACTATGTTGTAAGTATATTATTATTTTTTATCCTTAAATAATGTGATGCTATGAGCTTGATTACATGACATTATTTTTTATGGATACATATTCTAATAAGGTGCAACATGATTCCAACATCATCTCATATATGTTGTAAAGTTAAGTCACATGATCTAGATGATACATTTGATTGGACTGAATGAATCAGGACATGAAAAGAGGAAGTAGATAGAGGATAAAAGAAATGAGATGCAAAATAAAAAGTGAAAGACAACATAAAATATAAACTTGTGATTGTTGATATACTTTGATAACATGACTTAAGAGAAAAGTACATTATGACATATCAACAATGCTATCAACATGATCAGGTGATAAGACATGTTAAGAGAATATGATATTTTGCCAATAACATTATCCCTAGTAGTCATATCAGTTATCTCTATTAGTAGAGAATGAGCTAAGCTTTATTATCATAATTGGATAAAAGACCAAAGATTATATGATATCACTATTGCTATAGTTTGGATAAGTGAAAATGATATGATATGACATCACTAGCATCAAACCTAATACTAAATTATCATTACTATTTGGGAATTAATAACTCATTATCAATATGTCTATGAACAAGTAAAAAAGACATGATAATGACACACATTAAGTATTGGTTAACCAGTATTATAAGTCCATGTTGAGATAAGATATGCCTATATGCTGAGATCTATATTATAAAATAAAATGTCAAATATTATAAGATGATATAAGAATGGATCACATGGCCCTATAATATTGATAATTTAGGAAAAATTTGGGCCATTTTGAAGTATAGGAAGTGAAACATATGAGAATAATGGGAAACATGAGATTTGAAAGACATTGAATGATGGATCATATTAAAAAAGGAATAGAAATGGATATAGTCTTGAGTCTAGATATGTTACATGTTTCCCATGACCATATGCTTTTTCTTATACCACATAGTTTTCATTATCACATGCTTTTAACATGCTCATTTGAGGTTAAATGCCTACTACATAAATGCCATTACTATTCTTTCATTTTTATGCCTATCTTATACTTCCAAATAACAATTTACCTACTAAGTTATGTAAAATTTATTATTTGCTTACATTATAGGTCATTCCATTAATACACTAAGAGATACAAAAATATGTGACAATTGATAAGAGTCTTACAAAAGTGTCTATGGTGAGTTTTTGAGAGAATGTTTAATGATGCATTGTTTATGTTGAAGCTATGTATGGATGTATCTACTTGAAGTTACCTTTTTGGTATGCTTGTGTATAATAACTGTTGGTGCTAAATTTGATTGGATTTTCTTGGTTTGGTAACGTTTCTTTGGCATTATGGTTTTCCATGCATATTAGTTGGGTTGATCAATTCTTAATCTTGTGCATTACTCTAATATTTTTTATTAATTTTATAGTATTTTATGTGTAATTGGGTTGTGAGATAAGCAGGGCATGACAACAACTTGAAGTACTTTATATAAGATTGATGCATAGAGATGATATAATTAAGATAACTAATTAGTTATGATATGCTTATAGCTAGAGGTTTAGAAGTGATATAATGATATGCTAGATAGATGATATGAGATGATCTGAAGATGAGATAAGGATTGCTTAGGGATTATGGACCTACATTTTAAAAGTATGATAAGCATAGAAAATAATGAAAAAAACATGATTAAAGAATAGTGATGAAAATAAATATGATAGTGACATAGAAAGCATGAGATACATATTAGTATATGATATAACATAGCACTTGATGTTCATTTACTCATTTAAGATATGTTTATATATGAGTATTCATAGATGTAATGTTTTCATTGCTAGACTAATTTATTATTTTTTTGTTGAGATATTATTTTTATATAGAGATTTACCTGCAAGAGAATAAACTAATTGATCTAGGATATTGTTGGTGTTGTACACAATTATATGGTATGATCTTATGATTGAATATCATGATATGTTTAAATAAGATCAAATAATTTAGAGAAGGAAGGAAAATTGTGCAATTAATTTGATATAAGAATCTCAATAATTTCATACGGTACAATATTATTATCATATAATATGATTCTTTAAAGAAATATATCAAATTCACATTTGAATGATTAAAAAATAAAATAATATCAAATTTATGAAATGTCATACAATATGATTAATGAGATACTTTTTTTTCAAGTCTTTCGATGGTTTTAAATTTTAAAAAATGTTCTTGAATTTTTTAAAATAAAAGAAATCATTATCACATCACTCTTAAGAATTAAAAAATTACTTTAAAATGCTAAAATTGCTTTAGAAAAACTAGTGTGATAGAATTTGGGCTACTTATGCACACAAGTGTTGCACAACATTGCCTTACATGCACTCATCTCCACTGCTACCTTGTGCACTTGCTTGTTATGCATAAAAGCAAATAGATAATTTGTATGGTGCATTACTTTTAGATGTATGATATGCTACAGAAGTGCATAATTTATAATTACTAGGTTTTTGATGAATATAACTTTTGAGAAAGGTTTATAGCCAATGGGAATTGTTTTAAGAGGCATCTGTGTGATTTTATGGCTATATGAACCCCTCCAAAACACTTAAAATGATGATCCTCCTTAACAATTATTGTAAAATCATTTTGAAGAAATTTTGAGTGCTTTCTTACTATATCTATTGAAGTAGGAGATTAAAATCTTCATATTTATCTTGAAGTACACAAGTGCATGCTAGAGGTATCCATACATCATCATTTTTTCTAGACTTCATCACTCACAAAGGTTGTATTTTGTAAGTGATAACTAATTATCAATTTGTAGTGCTTTGTTTGTATATTTGTCTAAATTATGTGGAATTAAAGCTTTGTATTATTCTTTTTACATTTTATTGTTTTGGACTAGATCTTTGTTGTTTAATGTGGAGAAGGTTGGTCAATCTCTTACCTATTTAATGTGGACTAGATGTGGGTTATGGTTGATCCAAAAAAAATCAAAGGTTGTATTTGGTTTTCTCTACCTAGCTATGATAAAAGAGTGATTTAATTAGTGATGCTTAAGCTTATAGATTGGGGGTAGGCATGGGCTTGAGGTTTGAGTTGAACCACCATAAATCATGTCTTTTGTCTACTTTTATTTTTTTTATACATACTTTCTTAGAGTGTTGAAGAAGTAAACTAACTTGAAATATTTATAAAAGAGGTGTTACATATATCACTTATAATTTACAAAAGCTTTTCTTGAATATAGTTTTTTTAAAAAACACTTACATCACCAATTATACATAACATTATAAAATTTTAAGGTACATAACTAAAGGCTGTTTATGTCACAATTACCTCAACTTGCCTGCCTGATGTCTTTGGTATATTTCTTTCATTACCTTTGCTTTTTTTCTCTTTCCATTTCACTGTCTTGACAATATATTTGTTCACAACAAATATAGCATGCCTACATTCTAATATAATACTTCCACAATCTCTTTTTGCTTAAGGCTACCTTTCTTGATTTTTCCAATAACAAATGAATTTACTTCCTCAAATAATGCATAAATTTCTTGCTTTTTTAAGCTTAATGCTTAAGCATAAAGCTACTACTCCAAGCCTTAAACAATTCCTCAAAATCTATTTAATTCCTTCTTTATGATTATCCATCTACTTCGAAATACGATATGCGTAGCTCGATATATAGTACGTCAGTCAAATGTACTATGCATTAGTTGCAACTCTGATCTCCTTAGCCTACATGTACCATTTGAGGACCTCACATATGATACATTCACCCAATTTATAATACATCCAATATTTGGTGTATCATTTGTTGTTCTCTAGAAAAAGTCAACTCTCTTATGAACATCATGTGTAACATATATGGGTACTCAGCATATAGTATATAAGATTTGATGTAAAATACATAAAATAGTTCAACGCACAACAAATAATAGTATGATAAGCTTAATTTATCATATTTAAAATTTAAACTATTACATAACAAGTAATGATATAAATACATAAATATAGGATGATTAAGATAACATGCGAATTAAGTCTTGTGTTTGGAGACATATCTGAGGAATTTTGAATGCTTGTATAATTTGATATTATATCTAAGAATATTTTACGTATATTATTCAATAAATATGCATGTTTCTTAATAATCTCTACTATCTACATCATGAGATAACTTTATTTGATCATAATAAATGATTTTGAAATGTTTTTAAATTAAATTTATTATTATCCTCACTTGAGCAATGATTTTATATCCGTTATTATGTTGTATTATGTAATTTATCTAAGTGTTATGACGTTATTATATTATTAAGTAGGAGGAATAGATGAGAAATAATAATTATTATTAGATAATAGTGTTTCGTAGTATGAACATAAAATTCAAAAAAGTACACATCTATTACAGTAAATCAACCATTAACATAGCAATCAATATCATGTTGGGTGCTAAATTATTCGCAATGAAAAATGCATGGAGGCAATGTTGTTGGTATCTATTTTTCTGCTTGCTAGTTTAAACTACCACTCTTGCACCGTATTTAAACTTTAACAATAAAAAGAGAAATATTTAAAAAATATTAAAATCAACATTGAAATTACCACAAACTTCTAATTTACGCCATACCTTTTATTGTTAAAGCTTGCTTTGTCTTGAAGCTTCGAAACCCGATCAAGGGCAGTGGACCATTTGCACTCGAAGAAGCAGATCGACCCCGCAACAGACCGGACGAACGCATTCTGGCAGGTTTCAGCAGTAATTTAGCTGGCATGTGGCTGTTTCCAGGAATGAGTTCAAATCCAAACGTACGGATGGGTTTACTTCAACATCTAGAATTCAAAGACTACCAATCCATCACATAGCATTCATCCTACATCTGTTAATACAAAACTGAAGCATCAACGCTTCATGTTTAATGATGGGCACTTCTCGGATACTAATTGCAATAGAAAAGAATCAAACCCAATGTGGGTCGGTCAACATAATTGGGTGAGATTATCGAGACAATTATTATCCAAACAAATGTTCTTCAATCAACTGCTCCAAGATTAAAAAATGTGTTTTGACGTCAAATATAGAGCAAAATAATTATAGATTTTGTACATCATTCCATGGTCTCATTAAAGTTGACACAAACCAAGTCTGGTGGTTGCCAACACTCATTTTAGAGGAAGTTGCTTGATTCTACTCCCTTCCACCATTGTTAGCTATCTTTTTTCTCACACTTAAGAGTCTTCCCTTAGTGTCACATGCCTATCAACTCATTGTCTCCATTCCCTCACAGTCTCTTTGCAGTTAATGTCACAATGACTAATGTCATAATGACGTCTTTTCTTCTTAATATTCTTTCACTCATGTCTTTTGCCTTTCTATTTCTAATTGTTATCTTTAATAACTTGTGCATCAAGAGTTTTTCAAAGAGAGACACATGTCAAGCATTTTTAGCTATCTTAAGTAATCTAATGCTTATTAATATTTGTAATATTTTTATTTTTAAATTATGTTGTCATTTATTATTTATTATTTTTCATTACTTGCTTTTCTTATAAATTAGTATTAATCAATTATACTTGTGATGTTACATAAAATGGGTTTCATGTAAAGTTGTCATTCAAAAGCTATTATTACAAGTTGAACTTCGAGTTCCAGATGTTTAATTAAGTTATTAGGTGCAAATATTTTTTGATATCATTGGTAGTAAAATAAAAAATGATATTTTTTATTAGTGGTTATTACTAAACTTTTTAAGTGTTATATCTATTATGACATTTTAAATCATTGTTGATTTCTAATCACTATTGTTAGTTTGAAGTATCACAATAATTAAATTATCTAATATAACATGTAAAACCACCACTATTGATAACAACCTACAATGGTTTGGATTGTCACTATAAAATTTTGATTTATTAAAGCAACTTGACCCCTCCAAGATGTAACCCTAATTTTCCCAAAATGTTGTTGCCATTTGCCCTTCAACATCCATCTCACCATTCATTAGGGCAAGTATCCCCTTAGTCTTTCATTGCCACTCATCATTTGAGTATGTATTGATTCTTCATTTTATTTCAATATTTTTATAATATGATCATTATTTTGTGACCTAAAAGATATTTGGTAAGTTGAAAATAAGATTTTTCCCATTTGTTGATGATGGATGAAAAATGTTTTACCAAACTGCACCATGCTTCAAAACAAAACATAAATATATGATAGAAAAGTTAAAGAGTTGGAATTTGCATATTATTTCTTTTGATAAAATGGACTAAGAAATATATAATGATTCTTGATTAGTATACATGAAAGAAGTAAAAAAAAAGGAATAAAAAGGAAAGTTTGAAGTATTTATTGATAGTAATCTTATTTTGAAAGCGATCAAAGACTTCTATTTTGAAAGAGAACCCTAAAGAATTATCATATATGTGTTTATATGAGTGTGACATACAATAGCATAGATTTAGTTCTTAATATATTTAAGCATTTCGTGACCAATTTATTAGAACCTTGTTTAGGAAATCTTCGTCATGATTTATTTCAATGCTATTTCGATTTTTAGTAATACTACAAAACTATTTAAAATACATTAGAAGTATATGTAAATCTTAAAGAGAATACCTCTATGATTCCCAATTCAAGGTGTTCATCTCAAGCATAAATTGTTCTTTCTTTATCTTTCCCTATGTTCTACAACTTCAAAAATTATGCCAATGAAAGATAAGTATTTCATGCACTAGCTTTATAGGTTTGTTCTCTAATATTACAATAGCATTGTTGTAATTGATGAAAGTTGGATTTTCAACCTCAATGGAATGCATTGATGGGATTAATAATTTTCTTGACTTTGCATATTATAAGAAATCAAGTTATAAAATGGAATAGCCATTGTATTTCATGTATTAACAAATTTTTTTAGGTTATTTGACAAAATTAAAGAGCACTCATCATTAAAATAAATGTTTCACTAATACATTGTATAGGCTCACTACAAAGAGGATTGCATTCACCATTTGTAGAAAAGCTCAACAAGAGATAAAATTGATGGCCTTATCTCATGAAAATGAAGTGGAAAATAATGATAAATGGAGAGACTTGATATGTTTTAAAAGTTTTAATCAAAATATCAATATATATATTTTTCTATACTATGTGTTTATGTTTGAAATGACCTAACTTTTCAACTTTTCCAAACGAACTACAATAGACACAAAACTACAAATGTAATATTACATGTGTTGTGTGTAAGATTGTCTTGAAGGATAGAAGTTAGCCATGAAGGTGCATGTAAATGGAGTCAATAGTAAAGAACCATGAGTCACTCAACTTGATGCCTAAATAAGTTTTATATCTTAAGACTCCAAGTTGGTCCTTCTATACTTTAATGATTGGTACTACCAAAGTTTGCACATATTTAAGAAGAGAATATTGTAAAAAAAGTAAAGTAATATTAATATTTAACTTTTCAACATATGTTTTTCATTACTTTGATTTAACACCTTTTAGCCTCTCTACGTTTCAATCAAAATAGTCAATGTTTGATTATACTAGTCTTGATAGAAGTGTATTTTGAAATTTCTTGAGATAAGTGGAAGAACTTCAATGTACCTTAAAGAAGAAATTCTTTTTCTTTGACTTAATCCATTGAATGTTATAGAATGTTATAGAATGTGTTTAGCTTGGTATTAGGTGTGACTTATAGCTTAGTTATGTGAACAAAAGAACCTCACAAAAATATCAATTCCCATATTTCATCTATTTAGCATGCATTATTAATTATTTATTACTTGACACAACTTTAAATATTCCTTATAAGAGAGGATACCAATAAAACTAAGATTGCTAAGTAACAAAAGTGCCAATGGGAAGAATAAGCATTGCTGGGAAGTAGAAGTAGTTCATAATTTGTCAAACCTCACATATTGTTTCTACTAATTTGCACATTAAGTATAGTACTTATTCAAAAAGTCAGGACCTTAAATCATTCGTCGAGCAAGAAATGATGGTACTTCTTTTAATTCCCATTTTTTAATATAGTATTGCATAATATCTTCAATATCATAAGTTATAAGTTTAAATAATAGCAAAATATAATCAAACTTGATATTCATCCCAAAACTATATAGATATATTTTACACATCATCTTGTGGTATCTATTCATCTTGAGTACTACCATGGTCTATCCATCTCTGTGTGCAAGTGTCATGCCCTATAATATAAGTAAAATAATGATATGTATATCATCTATTAAATAAATTAGAATAAGAAATGAGATGTAAATAAGAATATAAAAAATAAATAAATACTAAAGAAAGTAGTATCATGACATCAATTTCATATTATAGTCATCATGTATACCAAAAAGAATTATACACACACACACACACACACACACACACACATACACACACACACACACACACACACACACACACACACATACACACATATGCACACACACACATAAATATATGATTGTTTCATCTTTACTTTGTTATTGCTTACTTGCTACATTTTTTTCCTATCATTTCATATTTGTTTTATTTTCTTTATTAGAGTCTAGTTTTCCTTCAATGCTATTAGCTAATATTTTTCATTTTTTTCATTAGGCATCTTATCATTATGTAGATCTTTTTCTTGTAGGTATATCACATCAATGCATACTCGAACATATAGGCCCTACACAAAGTCCTAATGATAATGATGTAAGAGTAAGCAATCTTTAATGTAAAATCAAGGCCTGATATATTTCTAGTGCCTTATTATTCCCTACATCTTATTCTAGGGTCTTAATTCTTTCTCATTCAATTCATGACCCAAGTAACAAGAATCCCTATAATTATAGGAAGAATAAGCATTTACAAGGAAGTATAAGTTGTTCATAGTTTATAAAGCCTCACCTATATTTATTATTAATTTGCACAATAAAACAAGGACCTTAAATCATTCCTTAGGTAAGAAATGTGGTACTTCTAATTTCCTATTTTTTTAGTATAATATTACATAACATCACTAATATCATCAGTTATAAGTTTAACTAATACAAAAATATAACCAAGCATTATATCCATCCCAAAATTATACAAATATATATTATCCATCATATCATGGTAAATATATGTAAATCCTCAGTGCCAACATGATTTATCCATCATCTCTTTATATTCTAATCTTTCTTTTCCTTTTGATACCTACATTACAATTAGATGCATCTAATTAATAAAAAATATTTTATAGTCTTCTTCCATTTTTATTACATTTTACAACATATTCCCTAATTACTCTCTTGTTACAATACTAATGTATCATGTGTTCCTCAATAACTACATGGCTGTTAGAGTGGTTTAATGATGCCAAAAATAACATAGTGTGATATTAATAGCATATTTGAGTTCAAATCCTAAGAATGAATAAGATATAAAGATCACAAAGACTAGAAGTTACAAAAGAAGAATCTTATTCAAATGAGAATATCAAAGATGAAGGTTTTGCACACTAGAGTATCCCATAGAGAACTCTTCTTCTAATGGTGTGATTGCCATTATGGGTATCATTACCTTTTTCTAAGATTTTAGAAATGTTAAAACCTATAATTTGGTCATGTGATACAATTAGGATTTCAATACATATCTAATTTTATACATTCATTTCTTAAATATTATTCTTGTATTTTTATGATTTCTAGAACTAAATTAAGACTTTATTAAATATCAATTTAGGTTTTTCTAAGCCTAACTCAAGTCTTAGTATAAATAATTCTAGCTTCAAACATGATTATTAAAGTCATATTTTTCACTATCTTTTAGTCATACAGTATAATGTTTAGTATTACAATTAGACAATCTTTATTCTAATTTAAATGTGTTTTGCAAAAGTTAACTATTTAGGCATTATATAGGTACAATATATCTATCATACAGGTGCGACCACCACCTTAATTAAGGTGATTGAGTAGGTAAAGTTGGTCGTACGAGGGACAAACTTTGTACAAGCAATGTTTGATCTTTGAGAGTTGAGCTTCCAGTTGTATCATATGTGTATGAAGCCCATTTCATACAAGTGTGTTGTTTACTTTCTCTCATGATTTGTTCTTATATTTGGTCAAACAAGTATGATTTCTATTTCAAATTAATAATATCATATTTTGCTATTAAAGTTCACACCTTTTAAGTATAATGTATTTGTGTCATGATTGTAAATTTGTTAATAAGGATAGTTACCACATTATAACAATACAATACTATATAGTATGAGCATGTGTACAAAAATATATTTCTTTTAATACGAGGATGATTAATTCATCAAACTTATATTATCAATATTAAATTATAAACTTGATATCTTATTATTATTATAGTAATATCATAGAGATATGACCACCTTATAAATACTTTTATTGTGCACAAAAGTCACCAAATTATTAAATAGTTATAATAGTATTATTTATAATATTAGTTGTTGTATAATTATAATAGTATGTATTGTATTAATATGATCAGTATTTTAGTCAAATTAAACTAAATGACATATAAATTATCCAAACATTTGTAGTTTAAGATCACAGTGCATGATATTTTCTTGAGAGCTTGACTTTTATAAAAATATGTATCATGGAGGGACAACCTCTTTAAGACTAGTGAGATCTATACGAATTATAAATATGTACTATTGTTTACGTGTATTGGTCCCAATGATTGATTAGTATATTAATTTATAGATTCAAGTGTACTACATGAAATTGTTCTTCATACTTATAAATTATGTTGTTAATAATTGATTCTAAAGTACATACTTATGCATCATTTGTTATGATCACTCTATAAACCTTATCACTTTAAAATGATATCCTCAACATACTAATACGAGATGAATAAAAAATGTTTAATGACAGTTGGAGTGCAAAAATGTCACCAAAGTCATTGCACTTTCTTTTATTATAATAATACTTTTTCATATGCAAATGGAGATACTTTGCACATATAATTGATTGATCACACTATTATATTCTTTACAAAAAAAGGAGAAGAAAATTTTTTGAGTCATATTTTGAAAATAAGTTCTAAAGAAAGTGTTGCTAGAACTTCTACTACATTGTCATTTGCTTTTTTGGATGAATCGGTATTATCGTTCTTACATTATTATTTGTGTCACCTCATGAATGGCCTAGTTGTAGCATTGTTATAAGAAATTTCATTGTCAAAGTTTTATGACTTTTGTAACTAAGTTGTTAAGTTCAACTATTATTGTGCAGTAAGTTGGGCTATTATTGTAAGCATTAAGAAGCTTTTCTTGATCAGGTTGATCAAGCATGTTTTTAAGGCTTTTGCCTATGCTCGAGTTGGTTAAAATTTTTCGTTAGTAAAATCCTAGTTGGGTTAGCCAATGGTGGATATAGGTAAGCATTTTATCAAATTACTCAAAATCATTGTGCATTTTTTGCTTTAATGTTTGTTATCTTGATTGAATCAAAATTATCAATAAGAATTTGGCAAACTGTTGTTGCTATAAAGAACCTTTTTTGTTACTAGTTGTTAATTCAATTATATTTGATTTATCAATAAGTATATTATAAATTGCTATTTTTTGTTGTTAAGAATAGTTTGCTAGTTTTTATTTTCATATTAAAAACTGTTTTAAAAAGTGTAAGTTTAATTATGTTAAGCATTTTATATGTTTGATTAATATAATTCACATCCTTCATGTAATTATCAAGAAGCTTTCATTCTTAAGAAAACATTGTCAGATCAACATTCAAATCCTCCTTTAATCTATTAAATTTTTCTTCCATGCCTCATTCAAACATTCCCTATTAAACAAATTGTATTATCCAATGTTACTATCATACAATATGATGAGCTTTGATAGCTATTTTTTAGACCATTACACCTTACTATCATAATGTATAATTTATTTCAATACTTTTCATTGAACTAATCATATTATAAGAATATAATATATTCATACTGTACGATCTTCTTAGGAAATCTTGTTTTTAGTCTTCTTAAGCTTATTGTACTATGCAATGGGTACTCTTGTACTCTATGAAGATGTCATTTCTAAACTAAAGCTCTACCAAATTTGTATAGCTCTTATGACAAATCTTAGGAAAAAAGGAAATCTCACAATTTAAAATTCTCATAAACCTTGATTGACCAACCAAATCCTCAAACAACTCAAATTATTTGGTAAATAAGATAATGCATTTTCATGCTTCTTCAAGCTCATCAACTCTTCAAGATGGTCTCAAATAATTCAATTGAAACAAAAATCAACCAATTCCTTTAGTATTGCATTCCCATGCATCTTCAAGCTCATCAACCCTTCAAGATGGTCTAAAAAATTTCATTCGAAAGAGAATTCAACCAATTCTTTTATTTTCATTGCAATATGAAAGAAACTATAACTAGAACACTTAAGTCGACAATAACTGCTTCATCTTTTCTTGAATACAAGAACTTACTCTTCTTTTCTCTAACTATTCCAATCCAAATTCCTTCCTTCCTCTTGTAGAGGATTTGCATGCAACTAACCCTTCTCTACTTATTTCGTTTTATTATCACACCAAATTCCTTAAACACTAGTAGCCCTCCCCTTTTTCTTTCTTTTAATTTATTTTTTTAATTTACCTAGTCTCTAGGGTCTTCTTAGTGTTTCTTCTCAAAGTTTTTATAATGCCCATTGAAAGATAAAGATGTTGTTGCTACTAATATATATGTATGCAAATCTGAGTAAGTTTGTATGTGTTTATAAATCATAATTCCTCCTTAATTCATAAAAAATTCAATCAAGCTCAAAATATTTTAAACCAAGAATGAGCAAGTTCCCTTTCATGAAGTTTTTTCAATGATATGCTAACTTTAGCATTTGAAATATGTTTTTATAAAATCTGCACATTTCTTGAGGTGTGTTCAAAATAACATTATTTTTTATGGCCTAAGAAGAAACTTTACATCTTACTTACTATTTATCAATAAGCCTAGTCACATAATTAAAATATTACAAAATAATTATCCCAAATTTCACAAGAGACAAAAATTCATAACAATATCTACTTCCTTTCTCTCTTATAAAATTTTTGTCCCAAAATTTAAAAACATTTGGAATATTGGGTCTCAAATTAGATTCTACCTCTTAGGTTACTTAATTTCAATGTGATTTGATCATAGAACTTTCACTGTTAAAATCATTTTATTTCTCAAAACTTTGTCTTTATAGCTCAAAACTCTTATTAGATTTTCAACATGTCATATCTAACTAGAAATTATGGTCTACATAATCATATTTGATAATATATGAGGGGTCATAAATGCACTTTTTCAAAGATGAAACATAAAATATATGATTCTACCCATATTTAGGGTAATGCCAATCTATATGCTAATTGATCCATCCTCTCTAAAATTTGAATAAGACCAACGTGCATTGATCTCAACTTCTTTGACTTTCCAAATCTAAAAATTCCTTTTTAGCTGGTTACTTTTACAAATATGTCAGTCTTTCTACAACTTCTATATTCCTTTACTTGGAATCAAAAAATTTCTTTTGCTTGCCATGAGAAGTTTGAATTCTTTCTCTAAATTGTTTCATTTTCTTGATAGCTTCATCTATAAAATAAGTCCCAAGAAATTGCCTTAGTTTTCTTTTATACAATCATAGAAGAGAGTGATATTTTCTTTTATATAATGCCTCATAAAGTGCCACATTAATACTTGATTGAAAACTATTATTATAAAAAAAACTAATTAAGAGTAAATGACCTTGCAAGTCATCTCCAAAATACAAAATGTATAATTGAAGAAAATATTCTAGGGTTTTTATAACATTTTATTTGGCAATCGGGTTGGAGTTGAAGCATAGTGCTAAAATTTAGATTGATAACAAATGCTTGAGGCATTTTCCTCTAAAACTAGGGTGCAAAATTTGAATCTCTATTTGATATTATTGAACCCCATGAACCCTAAAGGTAATATATTATGTTTGTGATAATAACCCATTTAAGTATCCTTCTTTTGATTTAACTTGTATACATAGTATGCTGTAGTTTAAACTAAAAAATAGGTAGATAAAGTAGATCTTCATTCTTTGTTGGATGAGCCTTGGACAATTGAGTCAAGTTAGTTAGAGTCAAAGAAGGAAGGTACTATCAAACAATTCAAATGAAAAAGAAGATGGAGGTTGTGTCCTCATGTTGTTAATGGGTTATATCCTTTAAGACAAATGCATAAATTATGACCAAGTTACTAACCATATATGAGACTTTACACTTTACACACTTACATTGCATTTAGGTAAACAAGCCTTAATAGCTCTAGTTGTATACCACCAAAGACAAATAAGATTAATATAACTCATCATGTAGATATTAATGTATAATTTTATAAGGGTTAATGAGTTAAAAGAAGTAGAATTTAAATTTAATATTAAGTCAAAAAGTACTTAAAATTTGTACTAATCATAATATATATAACTCACTTCGTATAGTATGCTTAGCTTCAAGTGAAATAAATCAACTAAGAAACAAGTTATTCGATCTAAGATAATTGATGGAGCTCTATGAAATCATACAATACTATCTTATGATTGGACTATTCAATGTGTTCACATGGGATAATTACAATTGATCAAATAATTTAAAGATTTAAAGAACACTATATGACCCACAGAACTAGGAATGCTAAGAAGTTTTTATAATGTGATATTATTTACCGTAAATTATGATTAATTTAAAGGGATAGTATCAAAATGTATTAGTACGAAATAATAATAAAGTAATATTTGGTTGTATGTTGTGATAAATCATACAATATAATTAGCAAGAGATATATAATATGCAAGCCACTCATGCCATCTACATAAGTCCAAAACTTTTGTGAAGTACTATAATTTCTTATACATAATATACTATTAAAAACCAACAAGTCAATATATAGACATCATACAGTGTGATCCATTTATCAAATAGTATCAATAGAACAAAAGTTATATAATGGCTAGTTTAAATAAACCTTAAATGCAAAATTTTTCATTGTAACTAGCTTCAGAGAAATCTAGGCATTATATAGTACAAATAAATCTCTCTAAACATAAAAAATAAGATGAAAATGGAGAGATAAGAAAACTATAAGCTATAAAAGCAATTTTCTATAATAACTAATGTAATCTTTAAGTGAGAAGTTTACTAAGGGAGAAAAAGACTTCATTTAACATCCTTTTTGTGGAGGGAAATAAAGAAGGCATCTCAAGCCCAATCTCATTTAGCATATTACATCATAGGCACTAATATCATTTTGTATTTATGATTTGATAATCTATTTGATATAGAGGTTTGGTCAAGCTCCTAGTTGTTTAGTTTGTAGAAATTCAGGTTGTGGTTGATCATAGAAATACCACAGTTTCCATTTGGGTTTCTTCACCTAGCTATCATAAAAGAGAGATTTGATTTAGTGGTGTCAAAGCAAGTTGCAAAAGGGTGGACGTAGACTTAAGGTTATGTTAAATCGCCTAAAGATATTGTATCATTTTCCTTTTACAATATATACTTATTTGCTTGTAGTCTTGAACAAGTGAAATAACTTGAAACATTTGAAAACAAGGTGTTGCTTATATTAATTATAATTCACCAAAGCTTTACTTGAACATTATTTTCAAAAACAAAAGCTTTCATCACCAATTTAGCCCCTTCTTGGTGTGCCTCACATCCCCAACATATGGTATTGGCTTGAGGGTCTCATCTACAAGGCTTTACATCTTTTAGAAGATTTTTGTATGCACATCTAACTTTGGAATTTTATATTATATTTTGATTTGAGTTTATCATGAAAAATACACTTCTCTTTCTTTGAACTAGTTAGTTTGAAGAATTGAAAGTCACATTCATATCATTTGTGAGAATTTGTAATCCAAATTTTTGAAAATTATTTGAAACAATATACGTTTCTATTTGTGATACATTTGTTATAGATGATAAACAACTAAAGCTTGCACAATTAAATGATCAAGGTTTGAATATTTTATATATTATGCACTTAATTATAGGACATTTGTGAAACTCTCATCTTCCAACACTTATCCATCCAGCATGTGAGATCTAACCATCTAGATCAAATCCCAATTGGATTAGATTTGGAACCCTTAATTAATCTTCTAATCGAACGGTTCTTGTGTTATTTGCATCGATCAAATGGTAGTTGTTTCTTTTTTATTTTTAGCAACGACTATGTTAAAGGAAAGGTTAATTCTACTCATTGTAAGGTTTATTTAGGAATATTTTTTGTTGGAATATAAATATAGGTCATTTTACAAAATTTAGATTTGATGAATCAAGTTGAAAAAACTTAAAAACATCTAATAAAAGTCTAAACTGAGAGCATCGTTTTAATTTCATGCTTGAAATAGCTATAGATTCTTTGATTCTTGTTTCTATAACTCTTATTTTCAATCATTTTATATTATTCAGGTAACATTTATATCAATAGTTTATTCTGTCACTCTAGTTTGAAGAATTCAAATGTGTAAGAGCTTTGTATATACTATTATTGGGAAGATTTCACTTTTTCTTGTAGCCACATTTATTTTTGATTTTTGGTGCATCATTGAAGCATTTAATTGTACTTGGTTTACCCTTACCAATTTTGAAAATAAAGAGTGGTTAAAGGAAACCTAATCGGGTGATGGGGGTTGGATGTAGGCAAGGCTTCTGTCTGAACCACCTAAAAAATCTCGATGCCTTTCTTATTTTGTTATTGTGTAATTTTTCTATTTCATTGAACAAATTTCTAAAACAAAATTTTTATTACTAAGAATAAGATTTTTCTTTAAGTGAGTTTTTTTTAAATTGAAAAAAATCAAAAAGTTTTGTTGGAAGCACAATTCACTTCTTTTTTCTTATGCATTGAACATCACATAATTTACATTATAATTCTTACAAGCACATTAAGGTACACTTACCCAATGGACATGATAATATTGGAGCTTCTTCAAGTGCAATTATAAGTTTAATGCTATATTTAATTAATAATATCAAGTTAATTTTGAAGAATTGATTAAAGAGACTGTTAAAGTGATTGAAGAATGTGCTAATCTTAAAAGGGGATGCTTTAAGCATAAAACTTTTATTCATGACCTTGAAAAAAATGTGATGAAGTTAGAAAAGAGAATGAGTCTTTCTTTATCTACTAATGTTGAACTATATTCCTCTTCAAGTAAGTTGCACAATAAATTAAATAAATTTGAGCATAACTCTTTAGAAGATAAATTTCACTCCCTAAAAGTTGAAAAATCTTATATCAAAAAGGAAAATTTTGAATTAAAAGTGAAATTGAATAGCTTAGCCTTGGTTCAAAAAGATATAGTTTTGTTGAAATACAAATTTGTTGCTTCCTCCTCACATGTTTCTTTTCATGCTTAATTACATGTGAAAACATTTTGTTGATTAAAAAACTATACATGTGCATGCTTTTTCTCATATGATCTCTTTTCATACTTTTATTCAAATGAACCATTTAATGTAGTATGTAAATACGTTTGTAAACTTGTTCATATTTTTTTTTATTGTGTCTTTTGGAAATCTATAAATCTAAAAGCAAACAATTATGTTGGAATCTTAAAGGAAGCGCTTCATGTGCAAAATTTTCAAAATCACATAGTTTTCACACTACCTCCACTTGTAAATACAAGATGTTTAGATTCTTAAAATTAAAGGTTAATTAGGTGTGTTGGCTTGTTTACATGCCAAGAACAGATGAAGACAAGCTTTGACTAGTGAACCTTATATTGATAATTAATTAAAAACTCACATTGTAGAAATTAAGATAATTAGATTTATTTTCTTGGTCCTTAATACAATAGAGAAATTTAATATCCTTATTAAATCGTTAAGGACAACTATTTCTAAACAATTATAATAGTTCTAAAAAATTTAAGACTTCAGATATGTGTTGGGTAGTTGCTTAAAGTTTCTAGGTTTTTCCTTAAGAGATTGGTCCCAATAGTGCATTATTTATGGACCTAGTTGATATTTTAGAAATGAGAGAATGCATACAAAGATAATCATTAAGGGTAAATGGTTATCTAAATAGTAAAAATAAAAATAAAATATAAAAGGTTGACAAATTTGTAAAATTATTTGATTAACATCATCAACAATACAATGGACTCCATTAAACAATACAATCTAGATCATTGGTCAAAAGGTCTGCTTATAAGTATTAACTAAAATCCCAAGGGAATCATATGATGTGCCAAAACTCATTATATAGTATGATCAACTTCAAATTTCTAAGCTAAAGATCTTTAAATGGTATGTTATAGGGGATCATCAAATATAATCCTATTAGGCCATGTATAATGTCCTAACCCTATAGTTATTAGATTTAGGCTTCAAATTAAGCTGAACCACCAAAAATTCTTTTATGATCTTTGTATCATTACTTTTACATTATCTTAATTGCTTATAGTATTGGAGAATGAACTTGAAACATTTGCAAAAGTGGTGTTTCTTACATCATTTATCATTTAAAATTATAAATTTCATGCAATAGTAATTGCTTTAGCTATTAATGATTTGGGATACACAAAAAACTTTTAAATTGAAGAATTACATCATTAACCAAAGCAAAGTCAGAAACTCAACCCCTCCTTTAACCACCTCTAAATCAACTTATATATTTCTTTATGTTATTTCTGATCTTCCTTGATAGATTTCAATTAGTTAGATCTTATTGACAATTGAGATAATAAAAACTCATTCCAATGTATATCTTTTTCCAACTAATATTGAATATTTTCAAAATATATTTATTATTCATCAATTTACACAAAAGCATATTGATATTTGCTTTGAAACTTAATGCTTCACCAACAACATTAGCTCAACTAAGATGATACATGATATCTAAATCATAATCTTTCATGTATTTTAACCATCCTTTTTGTCTCAAATTTATTTCATTTTTGGTGATGATGGCTAGTAAAAACTTTATATTTCACCCTATTAAGTAATGCCTCCAACTACTTAAAGTAAATGCAATAGCTACAAATTCTAAACATGAAGTAGATAATACTTCTTATGTGGATTTAATTGATGAGACCTATAAACAATTAGCTTACTATCTTACATTAATATAGCCTAACCTCTTGTATGATGTATCATTAAAGATTTGATATCTTTTATTTCCCTTGGTAGACTGAGAATTGTGGTTGTCATTAATTTTTGTTTTAGAGTTTGGAAACTTTCTTCACAAA
Organism: Vanilla planifolia; assembly: GCA_023846275.1. Lineage (NCBI taxonomy): Eukaryota > Viridiplantae > Streptophyta > Magnoliopsida > Asparagales > Orchidaceae > Vanilla > Vanilla planifolia. Next base: position 10,421,649 of record CM043866.1, on the reverse strand, counting down.
CTAGATCCTATTTGAATTTATTTATTTTTTGTGTTAATTTCGTCAAAGGGATTTTTATTTGAGAAAAGTTTTGATAATATCCATTTAACTATAAAAAGATTCTCTTCTAACACATTGGTAGATTTGTGTCAATTCACAATAGCTAAGATTTGTAGTGAATTTACAAAGATCCCTTTTTTACTCACAACATATCTTGAGAAGGAAACTTGAGAAAAATAAAATTTGCATTTTTAAAACATTGCAAATAATTATTATTTGCTTAATATTTGTTCTACAATGTGTAAATGTTGGCATACTCTTCTACAAACTCACATATCAAGGTATCATCAAAGAAAACATAACCAACTGATCTAAATATTTCTTGAACACTATATTCATAAGATTCATAAAATATTTGGTGTATTAGTTAATCCAAATGGTTGCATCAAGAATTCATCATGTCCATACTTTATTCAAAATACAATCTTAAAAGTATATGATTATTTAACTTTTAGTTAGTGGTACCTTGATTTCAAGTTAATTTTCAAGAAAATAGCTACCCACCTACAGTTGGTCAAATTGATTATCAATATGGGAAAAGAACATTTATTCTTAAATATGAATTTTTTTAATTTTTTATGGTCAATATACATTCTCATCTTATTATCTTTTGTTTCACAAATAAAATAGGTGTCTCCCATTGAAGACACACTGGCACATATGAAAATTTATCTAATATTCCTTGAATTTACACATTCACTTATTACAATTATGTTGGAGGCATTCTATATGAAGCTTTTGATATTAGTTCTATCCCAAGAATAACTTGAATTTTAAATTTGATCTTTAGACATAAAGGGAGCCTGGGCAACTATTGAAGAAATCTATCTATATATTCACAAATCAAAAGAATTTCTTATGATTTTTCAATATTTTGATCTAATACTTCGATGAATAATAAAAATTCTTCACCCACTTTAGCTAACATCTTCTATGCTTTCAATGTTCATATAAAAGGGATTTGTCTTCATTTTCTATAATACATTATTTCTTGCATATTTGTTCTCATATTTACCATTTATACCTCATGATCAATTTTAACTTGACATATGTATAACAAATCCATGCCAACAAAACTATCAAACTCCATTATAAAGAGTACTATTAATTCAATAAAGAATTCCTTTCCAAAACTTTCAATAACCACCATCACATATCAATCTTAGTTTCACTTCCATCAAGTAGTTTAACCATTAATATAGTATTCATTTGATGACATGACAAGGATAATTTATTGTATAAATTATAAGAGATAAACTAATAAGAAACTCCATATTCAAATAATACTAAAATAGGAAGGTGCTAAAATAAAAGAGTACATGCAATCACATTTATGAAGCACAGAGCATCTTGCTCAGTTATAGCATACACTTGGAGTTGACTACCCCTACCTAAACTCTAACCTCCATTAGAGCCTCTTGATATAGTGGTAGATGTCCTTCCTCTTCTTTTCTTGATTGCTCCTTTATCAATTCTTAAAATAATTTTTGAGGACTAGATGATTTGTTAACACACAATAAACAGATCTCATCTCAAATCATCTCCACTTCTATACTTAACAAGTGGATCTGAACTCATGCCAACTTATAGAGATAATGTACTCAGATGTGAACGGCATATCATATAATTATATCTTGCTTTCTTGTTTTTGTATGTAGTGATAGCAAAGTATCACTGTTGAGGACAATGTTATTAAGAACATGCCTTAATTCTCATATCGATCATTTCATCAAATTGTATTTTGATGACACAAATACCATCACTGGTATAATAATCATAACAAATCTTATATAACCTAAATCATATCAAGTAAAATACATGCAAATAACAATGCTAAGAATATGTTACATAATGTCAAAATACAAATGCACAATGAAAGTGATGTCATGTCATATGCTCAAATCAATGTAATTCTTAAGAATAAGAATTAATAATGTACTTATGTTATAATTGTTATAATTTACTTACTCATCCTCCTTGAAGAAATTCTTGCACTAATTTTTTTTCCTTAGCTTCTGGCACTTCAATGATTAAGAACCAAACTTAAAACAACTAACATTTTATTACTTACTAAACTTATAATGATAATCACAATATCCTAATTCTATTAATTATAATATAATTCAGTTGTATAATACAAAAATTAATAAATCAATCACCAATATTTCCTTTTTCATTTCTATACACCATCTTTGTTGACAAAAACTCTTTTCCATTATAATTGGACAATTTTATTTGTGGCTTGCTTTTTTAGTAAAAACCTTAAATCTTTCTTCATTGATCCATGACCAATTCTTGGAGTATTCAAGAAATTAACTTAAAAGTTTTTCTTAGGCAACTCCCAAAATCTCAAACAAACTCTTACCTAAAGGGTTTCAAGTGGCAAAGCTTGGATCCATGGAAAACTCCCTTTTTCTTCTCGTATCCATTATGAAATCAACAAAATCCATTTCTTATCAACATCTCCTAAGATAATTAAAAGGATTTCAATGAGAAATCATAAAAAAAAAAAGGTTTTCCTCTTCTTGATGACCTAATTCATGCACAAATCTCCTTTTTCCTTTTTGAATGACGTGAGGAAGAAGACACACAACTCATTGTTTTAGAAGGCTTGGCAAAGAAATAAAGGGGTCAGGCAATCTTTAATAACTATTTAATTATCAAGTTCTAATAATTCCATTTCTCTTTAAATGTTCGCATTAAATCTAAACAAATTCCTATTGTGATGGAACATGAATAAACATAGTCTTGTTAGCTAACGTTATCCAACTATATGCTTATTTTTTTAAGCTGAACTATTTTACAAATTGGTAAGTTTTACAAGTGGTAACCCAAAAATTATCATTTTATTCCACTTCATCAAAATTAAAATTTAAGCTTCACTTATCAAATTCTATAGTTATGAACTAAAATATAAAAACACTATAATCATAACACCTTGGACAAGGAATTTCAATCATTATAATCTGATTACGGTGAGAAAAATTTCATCTTGAAATGGAGCATGAAACCAAAGATGTTCTCATTTTACTTTCGTTATATTACATTAATTATAACAGGATATCATCACTATAGTATCATTTTATTCTCTTTTTTACTCTTTCATTCAACTAAATTGCCATCCTTATTGGACAATTGAACCTAGCAAAGATTGTATCTCTCTTGATTCATCCCAAAATATCAAAGATGAATTAATTAAGCACATCTATAATCAAGTAAGATGCAAAATGATTATAAAAAATATCCACGAATTGGAATGGTACAATCAACACATAGCTACCTAATCAACTCATTCTTGTGATTTAAAACAAACTAATACCATTAATCTCTACTTCCCTATTTCTCCCAATCAATAACATCCGTTAAAAGGTCTTGCTTTAAAAATTTAACACTCTTTTGAATTACTACATTCCTCTAATGATATATAGATTTAATTATCAAAACATATTCAAGCACTTCCCTTGCATTCCCTTATATTAATACAACAAAGATAGAAATCTACTCTAAAATAAAAATATAAGCATGAGATTTCTACTTGTTTTTATGACTTTTTTACTTCATATTATAGGATTGACTATTGTTTAAAGTTGGTCAGACTACATATATTGCTCTAACTACCTAAATTTCAATGACTAAACAACCATATCAATTATTACTCTTTTACAATCATGACCACTGCATATCAACTTAAATTCTCATTACCTCTTAGCTCCTCCAAGATGGATGAAAAATTCAATTTTCAACTTCGCTTAATGATACTTCCCCTTAATGGCTGATAAATATAACCATAATTCTATTTGAAAAGATGAACAATCTTTTGCCATAACTTGATTTAAATATTTCACTTTCTTCTTAAATTCCACGTTTATCAACCATGCACTAGACCATTAGCCTTTTTGCTCTCCTTAAAAGTTTTATTTTCTAAGAAAAAAAGTTTTCTGTATTAATACCATATGATTATTCAGTGAAAATGCATAGAAGTTAACTATTTATTTAGCATAAGAATTTATTCACACTTCTCAAAAAATAATTGACATTTAACTCACCATTTGAGATCCGTTATTCTCATTATCATTGCTAATTTAAACTCATAATTCATATAAAATGTTGTCAATTCCCATATTTGCAAAATCCCTAAACAAGTGATTTGACATTATTTATTTTGTCAACCACAACATTATTCCTTCCATATCTTCATTTAATTCCCTCTTCAAATTGTTTCTCATAATTCTTTTTAGTTTCATTATTTTGCATCATATCATTATCTCTAGAGTTCTGTCTATATGCATATCATAGTTGGCTTAATTATCATACTACATTATATCATATCTATATAAAACCCTACATAAAGTGTTACAAATAAGAAGACTCCATTTATCAATACCTAACATATAACATGGGTTGTGCATAAGTATCACAAATTCATCATCTTTATACATCAAGACACTACACAAGGTGTTAGCAATATAAGGGAAGGAGATTTTTAATGCCAACTCATGACCCAATACACAATTAATGGATCATAATGCCTTTCATCTTATGCCAAGATTCTAGTTCTTTCTTATTTTCAAATATGGGAAGTGTATTAGAGGATACCATACTTTATTTCTTATTTTTCTTATACTTCATATCATATGTATCATCATAAGGTAAAATAAGGCTTATTTATCCTATGTTATTAATTCGTTCCTTTATACCTTTTCCTAATTTATTTTCCTCTTCATTTTCTCATATTTTGAGAAACACACACACATACAAGATACTTGCTTTACGAGAAAAAGCCAACATAATATTATGTTATTTTGGTTACAAACTTACAATTTTATTTCATCAATAGTGTCTAATTATCTATTCAATGACATAATTATAATGTTACAACATAATTAGCCTAACATGTAACACAAAAATGTCACAATTAAAGTTACACATGATAATTCACTAATGTCATATTTAGAACAAAAATGCTTCATTGGTTGTTATCACATGCATAAGTTGAAGAGTAATACTTTATTTTTAAAAGTATTATAATTAATGTGATTAAGCTATAATTAGAGATAGTTTCTTCTTATAAATTAGATAAACACATATTCAAAGATATAAAATTAATAAAACATTAGATTTAAACTTGTAAGTAATATAGATAATTAAATAGTATGAAACTTTTCTAATAATACATAATCCTATTAATCCAAACATCACTTCACATGTGATGTTAAAAAGAGAAATTACTTGTACGCCAATGACATTTCTCTATATAGGCTTACCTTGGTCGCCAATGCCAATGTGCTAATCTATGTGCTTGATATGCATTGCTTGGTAACCATTTAGTGTGTTAATTCATCTGTCATCTATATATTTCAACAAAAGTATTAACCAATCATAAAAGACACTTATTACTAATATATTTTGGAGTCAATTGTACAAAGATGGGCAAGTATCTTGGCATTCTAATTGAGTGTTGTGTGCTAGCCTCTTCAAACTTCCATCACATCATTAGAGTCACCCTTATCAATAGTCTTCTAACCTCTATTCCTTTAGATAACTTGGCCATGATGACATGCTTATGATCAGCACGACTCTTGGATCTAGTGCTTCATCTTGCTTGGGGGAAGCAACATTCAATAAAATACTTAATGAAAACTTGGTGATGGTCAATTTGGTGAGTTCTATTATGACTAGTGGTTAACCCCCTATAACATCCTGAATAAGTAAGCACGTATCTACATAATGTATTTGAATTACAAATTTTTATAAAATATGTAAATCTCCATTTTGAAAGTGGGTATTTACTAAAAATATTTATAATTATTATAATATATATGTAAGTCCTAAAGGTGGAAGGAAATTATGCATTATTATAGAGAAATATATCTAAAGTTTGATGAAATTAATATCACTAAAATTGGATAAACTAGTGATTTAATCAAGAGACAGCTTATAAAATAAGAATGGATTTGAAATGAATTAGAAAGATATAATGTATCCTTAATTAGTTGAAATATAGGATTAGAACCAGGAAATCTATATTTCTAAATTAAAGCTAGTCTTTACCCTTGTTTTATAATCCAATTTCTTATAGATTGCAAAAGTGCATAAAATGAGAAAAAAGAATAAGAGAATATTTAAATTGTTTAAATTACAAGAAAAGAAAATTTGGCAACCAATAGAGTAAACCTTTTCTCTCCATGTCTTTATCAAATGATCCAATCAAGTGAATAGGCAATTCAATTAAGCCTAAGAGAAGAAAAAATAGCTTTATCAAAGTTTCATCAAATTACTTGATAGTTGTCTAATGGCTGATCAAGTAGTTCTATAGGAACAATCAAAAAGTCTTATATAGTAACTGTAATCTTAGTTGTGAGCATCAAATGATCTGATAGATAGTCGAATGTCTGACAGGAACTTGGAGAGAACGGATTGAGTGTCGAATGTATCAAATGATCAGATAAGATGGATCGAATGGTCCTTAATCCTTACTCCCTTAGTCCAATATAGAGTGAACCTAGTTAAGTTCAATGTCTTCCTTATGACTATAAGTGTGCAATGTACATAGTACATCATGTGAATTATAGTAAATATGAATTATAAATAAATATAAATATAATATAAATTTTATGTGAAATAATAAGAAGAGAATGAGATAAAGAAAGGAAAATGAAGTACTCCAATCTCTTATAATTAGTAAGCATTTTGCATAATTTATTATTTGTGCATGACAAAAAAAAGAATGTGTTTTAGCATTATTTTAGATATCATGTTTTAAATTTAGCTATATGTCATGAGAAGAAATGACATATGCCTTGAATAGTGATAACATTTGAAAGAGGTAAGGTATAAAGCTTGAGTGTTGATGATATAATGATAAGTTGTAAATAATTTAGGGTGGTGTTGATGTTACAATAAATTGTGATATAGATTGGGTGGTGTTGATGCCAGTAGAGTTTGACAAAGTATAGTGAACAATAAACTTGAGAAAAGGTATATAATAACATGATTACAATACTACGAAAATGTAATGAAACATGGTTATAGATTGGTTGTAGTACTTGCAACCTTTGAATATATCTTTGAATTTTCAAGTGTTTAGTCTTCAAAATCTATTTGCTTACCTAATCCCTTAGGAGAGTTTTATATAGAGTAGAGAAATATTTTTTCTGTAAGATTTTGCTACTATTTTAGATATTACTATTTTATATATGATTCTATAATATTATAACTTTTTTATATTGTATTGGCCTCAATCTTTAAAATGGCATATGCATAATTTTTTTCTCATATTTTGAATACTTTTCACCTTATTAAAATACAAAATACAATATTTTTAGAATTCAAGCATACTAAAATAGTACCTACAAATTAGATTCAAAACACATTCAAGATATTCTTAAAACAAAGAAATTAAAAAGTTTGCCAACAATTTTTGTGTTTAAAAAAAATTGAAACAAATTAAAAAGTTTTATATAAATATATATATATATATATATATATATATATATTTTGATAAAAAGTATTTCTTCAAATAAAAGCTAAAAAGAGATTAAAAATTCGATTCGAAAAGTTATTGACAAATAAAGTGCCACCGAACATGAACCAGCCAACACAGGCGGCTAATTAATGTGGTGGTATCTCCAACGATCAATTTTAAAGTATTTGACGGACGATGGGACAAATTATGTAACATCACAATAAGTTAAATAAAATAAATTATATTTTAAAATTTGTCTACGCGGCGCTATTTTCGAAGGCCTGCTTTATAATGAAATTTTACTGACGTCGAGGAACAGCCGCTGTTTCCAGTGCCAAGCATGTAACAGTGATTTACGGCTGTTTTGTGCTGCTGCGCTGTCCCAAACGTGGACTCATTCTAATCGCATCGAGCACTTGCAGATGAGAGAGAGAGAGAAAAAGGAAGAGTAGTATATGCTTCCAAGTCCTGGCTGTAAGTTATATAGGGGGAATCAGGGACAGTCTTTGGGGGTCTCTCATGTCGCAATCCCTCGGATATACGTTGCGATGTGGACCGCTGGTCATGGTTAGGCCATACGGCCGTGGGATGCCGTGTTCAGAAGGGAGACATAGAGAGAGAAAGAAGAGAGGGATTTGCAGTCAGGAGAGACGCAGAGGGCGCTGGGCTTTGGTCTATATATAGTGGTTTATCCGATTCTGCGTGGTTGGGGAGGTGGGGTCGGAAACTGATGCCACGGCAAACGAGCTTGGATCGGTCGTACTCCAGTGGCCCTGCGTACATATTAATTAAAATATGCTAACTCGGATTTTAGATAGAGAATCAGATCCGTGCTTTTGTTTGCAAGCGCTTGTCAAAGGATGATGGCCCCCATATCACTCCCACCCAATACTAATTCAGCTTTTTTTTATTACATCTTTTCTTATAAAAATATTTATTTATATTTGATGAAACATTGACTATGAGAAAAGCATTAGGATGATTACAGTCTTATTTCATCCGGAGTCGAATCCTTTGTGCTCTTTAAAAAAGATACAACTATAAGGTTGTGTCTGTTTTTATTTTTCGTATTAAATTTTTAATTCTATTTTGTTAAATATCACTATATTTGAATCTAGTATTTCAATATAGTAATTGAAATAAATAAACTTTAATGAATTATAATTGAGTTACGCCAAGAACTGGTCGGTTAGTGACAATATTTTATGTAATAGAAAGGCATGAATGGAGAACTATTACTTCTTTTTGATGTTATCATTGAAACAAGTTCATGAAAGGGTTTTGAAAAAACTTTTGAAGTGGCTGCCAAACGGAGTTTTATTTGACAATATGATGCTGAAAATGAGTTATTGGAATAATTTTGATTATTGCATGACAAAACAAACTATAGTGCATAATTGTCATGGATACATGTTGAATTATTAAGTTGAAATGATTAAATTAATACTTAATAATATATGCATGCATGATTTATGAGATCTAAGAGAAAGACAAATATTTATCTTTTAAAATCAGTTTATTTTAATATAGTTATTTGCTTATTTCTCATTGTAAAACTTAAACAGTCCTTGATGTTGGTAGATAAGATATCCAACAAACCTCTATGGACTACAAGAAAAATTCCTTTTAGTAATATTTATTTTATTTATATTGATTATTTAAAATTGTTATTATTGTTGATAAATTGTTGTTATTGCAGAGTATCATCATTGTTCTATTAACAATAGTGGAAGTTTAAATAGTTGTTATTGCTTGAATTAATAACAGTGGCTAGCATCTCCGTTATAAACCAAATAGCAGCAATTTGACTTATGACAATTTTGTCATTGTTGTATTAAAATATTATAATTGTGATGGTGACTACCTCTATTAATATTAGATATAGATTTATAGTTATTTAATAATGGTGATTCAAATAGCTATATTTGATTGATTAAAATTATAGTAGAAATAATCAATATTGTTGGTTATGAATTAATAAAACAGTTTAAATTATCATAGAATATATAAAATTTGCAAATGTTTAATAACGAAATCTAATAAAGGATGGAATTTGTTTATTTTTTCTTGTCATGAAAGGGATAATAACATAGGAAACAATTGTTTTAATTGATAGATTTTATTAGCCTTTTAAGTTATTTTACTATTAAAAGACAATAATCTATGCTTGGACAAAGCTAAAGAGAAAATAAAAGAATATTTGGTTCCACCTAAGGAGCAAAATTTTATAAGGTGTCTTCAAATTTTAGAAGTTGCTATTTTTAACAAATATGGTTATAACTTGAGGCATAAATATTGAAAGTAGTTAGAAAAACTACACACAAGTTATAACTTCTTAGTAGTCAACATAAAGGGAGAACAATGGAGTGAAATTCACATAGGTTGCTATCAAAATATATGAGAGACCAAGGGTTAGGGATTAAACAATGGAACTACATAAAGGGAGATAATAGAGATATTAAATATTTGAAAAAAAGAAAGAGGGCAAGAAGTATTGGTGAAAAAGAGAAGGAACTCATGAAATGTCCATTATGTTTACATGATTGAAAAAAGGGAATCCAAAACTCTAAATTTTGTAGGGGAATAAAGAACCCTTACATTCATCATCATGGAACACAACAAGAAAAAGCAATATAGTTGCAAAGAGGAGACAACAAAGTGGAGAAGAGTGTCCAATATAATCAAGGTAGGGGTTTTGCCTTTAACGTAGAGGAGAGGAATACAACTTCACTAAGAGAAATGATTGAAAGTTGAGATAGAGATAGATAGAGAGCGAGAGAGGAGAATGAAGGTGTCCAAAGTATAAAGTACCTCCTCAATTAGAACTATGTGATTTTTTAAGAGAGTGAAAAGAAAAAGAGGCTAGGTGTATGATTTAGATAAACTTGTCACATTTTGATTTAAAATAAATCCTCAACTTACCAAACATGATTGTTTATTTTCTTATAATATAATAAACTTGTATGTTTAGTCCTTTTTTGGTAATTTAAGAAAAAAATTCATATTTATGATAATAATGAGAATGAGAAATTAATTTAATAATTGTTAATAATACTTAACAACACAAAAATTTGAAATCTACAATACAATTATGATTCACAAAAAATAAAACTAAACCAACAAATATCATGAGACCAAAAATGATGAAAGTACCTTTCAAAATTAAAATTACCACTTCTTTTCAAATGAATGATGTAAAGCTCAAATCACACAAAATATAAAGATTAACAACAAGAAGGAAAGATTAAAAGTCTTGTTAGTTAGCAATGTTATGAAAGATAATCAAAAGACTTCTTTTTTGTTTAGTTTCCTTCCATATGAAGAGTTTGTAGTCCTTAGTTCTAAGGAGCTAGCTATTTAATAAGGCTCTTCTCATATCAAAACCTCTAATTACTTAGTAACATAATAGTTTACAATTCTAGAGTGTTGAAGTGGATCTCCAAAATGAAGGCAATTCAACTTCCATGTGTCAAATTAATAATTATTTCAAAATGATGTCATTAAGGTTCAAAGACATGTAGAACATGGAGTTTGAGTCTCTTGAGGTGATAATGAGCAAAAATAAAGTCATTCTTATATAGAATAGAAGTAAACATTCATAAAATGTATGTCTAAAGGTCTTCAAAAGAGATGATAATTTTTTAACCATCAATTAGCTAATTGACCTTTAGGAACGAATCAGTAAGTCTCAACTAAATAAATTGATGTCGATTAGAAAGTTTATTACAATATTCTAAAGCCAATGTAACATCATGTTGAATATTAGAATTCTTCAATGTTTTTAGTACATTCAAATAATATTTAATATAAATATGAAATCTTCTTTTTAAACACATTGTAGCAAAGTTATATGTTGAGTGTTCTCTTGTACAAATTCTTACTATAATAACTATCATATCTACTAAAGGTGAAATGCAAAACTAATGGATATAGTCAACATATATGTTTTTTTGCATTAATATGAAGACCATGTTTAATAAAAGAAGACAAATTTTTGATAACCTCAATCAATACGAATATGTAAGTACCAAAAAGCCTATGAAAGATAGGCATAACAATGACAACATTTGTCATTTTTGAAGTTATAAAAAATTATAGGTAATTATATCAAACTATCTTGAAGCTATCATTTTACCTATCAAACTTAATGCAAAACGATAAAATAATCTGTAATGCATAAAGGTTAACATGATTGAAAGATGGATGAGTATTTATAGAATAGAAATTAACAATGTTACTAAGCTAAAACCTTTTTGTTCCTTCTAGAGTTCTAGTTCTAAGTTAAAAGTTGTCCTAAATTTATACTTATACACTCATTTATATTTTTAAGGAAGTAGAATAAATGTATAGTGTACCTTAAAAAGTTGGAAGACATTAAATACAACTTCAAGATACATAGATCTTTCCTTTGAGGCTTTAAGTCAATACCCAAGGATTGTCACATATAGAGAAAAGGAAGTCATGAAGATGTTACATACCTTAATATTGCTAAAATTGGATTCATAGATAACATGAGTACTTATAGAATCAAAATTACTAATCCTAATTAGAAAAAACAAAAATTAGTAATCCTAAGTAGACAATGAATATGTTGTTAAGGTATAAGAACCTCTCCTTTGAGGTTTTAAACCATAAGTTCAATCATATGCATAATTAAAAAAATAAGCAATGATGGTATTCATGCATGCCTTAAGATTTTATTAATTGATTGCAAGATCAAGTTGATCATTGTGGTGGAAGAATTATCTAGTGAGAACAAAACTCAAAATAAAGGTTCTAAATTTTTTTGACCTTAAGACCTATTAGTTAAGTGGATGCTGTAATTGAGTTAGAATACATGATGCAGTAAAACTCTTGACATGATTGATCAAGCAACATAAGATACGATGTTTGAACCCTTTTGTCATGGAATCCCTCAATATGAAACTCAAATAATTGGAGATATAAGCCTTGTTGAGATTATCAAAAAGCTAAAATTTAAGTCTAGAAATAGTATGTTCAATCTTCATGAAATCTAACCACTTAGGATTGATAATCAACATCAAGTTAGTTGAAACAATATGCTTTAAAAGGTGTAAATTATTATAAGATAACTTTTATCTTACCCATTATGTTATATAAATGAGATTTGTGCAAGGTAAAAAAAATTCTAATGCTACATGCTCTTGTGTGAATGCATTCAATGGTATGAGTGTTTAATATCACTATTCAATTGAATCAAAGTTTTTGTCAACTTCTATGAATGTGTCAAGTGTTTTGGAGGTCAAGATTGGAAGTCAATTTAGATAAGTCTTGCTTAGTGATTTTCTAACACTAGTAATAAAAATGATATTAATTTCTTTTATAAATATTGTGCTAAAACAAATACAACATTAGTCACACTTTTGTGACAAATGGTATAGTCAAGAGTTATTTTTTGATTTTTTCTTTAAATCAAGATATATTGGATGAACTACTAAGGTTAGCATATTTTAACACAATAATTGCATTTAAATTTATTAGGATTTGAACTAATGGTTTATGCTTGGAGATTATAATAGTGTAGTTGAAAATACATGCATTCAAAAGATGTAACATGCTTAATGAAACATGATTTCATAAATTCTTACAAACTTATAATGTAAAGATTCTACAAACATTGTATAAAATCCAAAGAAAAAGACATGAATGTGGTTCACTAAAACATAGACAAAACTCAAAAACAAAGAATAAAAGAGTATGACCTAAGCCAACATATCAACATGTTTTACTTAAAGATGATAATCTCTCGTCATGATATCACAACTATGATGTGAAGCTAGAGAGAGATATTAGAAATCCCCTTAATTAAATTTTTTTACTCATGAACAATATGTTAATATCAGTCATATTTTTCATGACAAATAGACTTTAGTAAATAACTAGGTTAATTATTACACTACATTGGATTCTTAGAAGAATACTATTGAAACCAACACCAAGGTAAGTGAAGAAAACTTGATCAACTCAAACTTTGTCAAAAATGAAGTCTTTTAACCATCAATTACCATAACAATGAAATCTTCTTGGCCTTCATGATTTTTGTCTCTACCTCAAAATCACCTTATTAATTCCTTAATTGAAAGAGGGATCCATTTATTGACAAATGTGATGTGATTTTCATTTTATAGATTTTTTACAGTGTGGCCTTTAAGTCCCCATCTAACAATTTTTTTTGTTAAGCTAATGGATATCTTTAACATATTTTTATTCAATGTGTCATCAAACATAGTGATGATAATATATGTTTTTAATTAGGTTCTAGAGAATAAAAACCTAAAATGATTCATAGGAGAGTTTTTGTTTATGTTTGAGATGGTAGAAAACTCCATTTATCTTGGGTTCAAGAAGAGGGATGGAAGAAATGCTTTAGGATTTCTTCTTCTAGCCACAACTCAAGACAAAGGTATGTCTTCACCTTAAGTCTTGCCACAAATTAAGGGGGTCCTTTTGAGATGATCACATTAGCCTCATTGTGAACAAAGCATAATAAATGTTTGGTTATGCATGCTTAACAATCCAATCAATTTTAATTCAAGGTTGGAACATATTAACCTTCTAGCACGTTGGCTCTATTGACATGACCTATTCTTAAAACTATTCATACCATTGCTATTATACCTAAGCTTAAAGCATATCTATGTATTCCTAATGAGTATTACAAAACTTAATGCCAATATATAATGGAAAAACTTATATTTATAATAACTTAATGTATTTAACTAATGTTGCTAAGTGATGCCAAGTTTATCTAATATCCGCCATATGACATTACAACTAATGTTCTTGAAATTGTACAAAGGTCCAACTAAAATTATTTGATAATATTATTACCCATATTTTGGTAGATTTCATTCCTACAAAAGTAAATAACTTATCTTACAACCACATATAAAATAATATATTTAAATATTTAACTATTTGTTGCTTATGATCCTTAGTCTTTTTTCCAATAGTTTACTAGTGAGTGGCAATGATTGAACTTAGTTTATTTCAGGCATTAATTATTTAAAATAAACTTTTAGTATATAGGTGTTTAATAATAGTGCTAAAGTTATGCAATACTCAAGTAAAATTAAGGGTAGATATTACAAGTTTGTATCAAAGCATGTTCAAATACTTATTGTAGTTTGATGTCAGTTGGGTAGGCAGATAGTAGGGAAAAGTGCATGCACTATTAACACTAAGACATGCTATGATATTTATTATTTTTTTATATATTTTATTATAAAAATTTAATAAAATACGAACATCACACTAAGATCTATATTGAAAGAATGGATCCTCAAGAAGGCCAAGGATACTATTAATATTCATAAGAATGAAAGTCATAAAAGCAACGTAGGACTAGGAGGGACTTAGTGTTAGAGGAAATGGTTGATGTGCATCTTTCAAAAAGGGAGAATAGTCCAACTTAGTCTCAAAGACGAGTAGAGGAATACAAACTAAACATGTTGATGGAATAATTATATATACATCCTGTTAATTTTGCTGATCTTGTTAGTCGAATATTGACTAATGGTTAGCTAGAAGACATTGACTTGCTATTTGAAAGAATGCTACATCCAAATTATAAAAACATTCCATTAGAAATAACTATGTGGAGTAGAACTATTAAGAATTGATGGTTAGGACAAAAAAGATTATAATTTGAAGGGAAACAAAATTCATACATCTTAAAGAAACAACTCTGTAAATCCTTTAAGGATTGGTATATCTTAGCATTAGTTAAGCATATGATGCAAGATGATTTAAATAATTTAGAACAACATGGCATGATTATTATAGCATATAGTAAAAATTCTTTGTGTTGGATAAATAAGCTCCTCAATTGGTTTCAACAGAGGGTCAATGTTCTTACATGTTTAAGAAAGGACTATAAAGTTCAATTAGAGATGTGATGGCTCCATTGAACTTTAAATTTTAGAGAGTTGGTTGAGACAACTTGACACATAGAACATAATTAATGGGAACATATTTGGAGGTCTAAAAAATGAAAGAGCCCACAACTCAACAATAAGAATGGTACAAATATAAAAGGTAGATAACTGATGCTATACAATCCTAAGAATTTACTCTGTCATCTAAGTTTGGAGTAGGAGGTAACCCAAGGTGTAAATCCTATAAAAAGAGGCAATGGGGCATATGTCACAAAATAGAGCCATCAATTATTTCAAATGTCATAAAGTTGATCATAATACAAGACTCTATTAGTTAAAAGGTAGAGGATCTAAAGGAGATAAGAGTGGTACTATATAGATATGAGGTGGATCTTTAATAGTGGGTCCCAATTATTTCTCTTTATCATAAATGGTGTAGTTGCACAAGAGTAGTTAAGCAATATAAAAATCAATAAGAATAATTTCAAGTCATATTTGATCATAATTAGATTGAAAGAATTTGATGTTATTTTGGTATGATGTAATATCATTATATTTTCAATATAGATTAAAAAAAATTTAGAATCAAGCTAAGAAGATTATCATTAGGTACAATTAAACTTAACCGAGTTAATTTTTTAAAATATATTATCTATACATAAAAATATTAAAATAATTATAGATTAATTAAAGCATGCTATAAGTTTAAATTTAGTCAAAAAAATATCATTTGAGCACATCAATAGAAAGAATTCTTTGAGACAAACTCAAGGACATTGAGTTTGTAATTTTTATAGATCTAAAAAATTTCTACTAATTTTTAAAAATATAAGTACAATTATAATTTTCAAAAGTCACTTAAGTTAGATTTATAGTTTTTGGAATTTTGGCTTACGTTAAAGTCAATTTATAGTTAGTAGATCTATAAATATAAACATGTTAATGACCTAAGAGAGATATGCAACTTCTAAAATTTTGTTGTAGAAAAATAGATTTTGATGTAGGATATATTTGGAATGTTTAGAATGTCAAAGGGCTTCAAAAAATGTGCCTAGTATAAAAACACATGTACGAGCTCATTTAAGCTTTTATATTTTTAGTTAGGTGGATAAAAGCAACAAAAATTAATTACTCACAATTAATAGATAATTATGAGCCATTAGAGATTATGAAAGCTGACCCATGTAGCATCTCTCCCAATGGGTGTTATTTTGGCTTTGGGTTAACTATGTGTGGAAGTTTTCAAGAGCTCGAGTAAGTTGGTACCACTGGGAGTTTAAGGGAGGTTCCAAGAGAGGCACTATTATGCCATCAGAAATTACCAGAAGGAAGTGATCTAAGGAGAAGAAAATGCAAGTGAAGAGGGCAAATCATAAGTAAATCATTATTAAATTTCTTTTGGATTAAGCATATAATGGCATGATTGCATTCAAATTGAAGAATTATATCTAGAATAGATTAGAAGCAAAATGAGGTGAACAAAATGTGTTTTGAATTAAAACTAAGAGGCTCAGGTTAAGAAAATGGTTTACTAATGCATATCACACAACTATATCATATTATGCAATTAGCTAAAAATCCAAAAGAAATAAGAGTTGAAAGACTTCTATAATGAGTCATACTAGGTTTTTTAATGAATTGTACTAAGATGATACTATGTGTTGTGCTGGTATAAAGAGAATTAAGTAATGTTCAATTGATGTGTTCATGCACAAGGATGATGTGATATTATAATTATAGGATTGGTTAGACTATCAATCTTCCCATGTAAAGGAGATATAGATATCAATCAAGTATGATGCAGTTGAGAAACATGTGTGTCTATACTAGTATTATTATAGATATTGTGTTGGATGATCCTTTAGAAGCTTAAAACTAGAGATGTTTTTAAAGTGAGTTCATGATCATATTAGTACAATTTTTGTTGATCATATTAGACAATTAGTTTGAGTTTAAGTAAAAGAAAAATTGGCTAAGTTTAAGTGGTTGGACTTCTTTGATATACATGATCATAGGGAACAATGGTTCAAATTTCAAACTATACATTGTACATATCGTCGTAGTATAAGAGGTGAGTGAGATTAATAGGCTAGTGAGAGAGAAAAATGGAATCATTCAATACGATGTGAATAATCATGTTGTATGATAATTAAAAAATAAAAAATATTAAATGAATAATCAATCTATTAGGAACCTAACCTAGAGCAGGATCATATGGTACACTCCTGGTGACCATAAGAAACATTCAAAAGTAATAAGAACAACAAAGCATTAGTTTTGAGGATTGGAAGGTACGATCATGTGATCGTACAAATACAATATAATTTTTCATGCTTATTTATGTGTCAAATCATATCATATGATGCAAAAGCTATACAAGTATAATTAAGGTAGCAACTTAAGGATTTAGAATAAATTAATATTATTTTAATTATTTAATAAATATGTCATATATATGATATGTGTTGACTATTACACATACATAACTCTATAGAAAATTATTGAAAGGTTATGATTGATAAAAGAAGTCAATTATCAGATTTAGGTAAGTACACCTAATAACTTTGACATAAATATAATAGTAAATTATTTATAAATGACATTTTTTCATGAAGAATATATTAATATGTTTTCTACATTACCCTTTTATGCCAATTTAATACTAGTTTTATTGGGTTGTAATATTTTATTTGACATCTTATTTGCATGTCTTTCCTTTATATCATTCTATACTTAAATGGTTTACATAAAAATAAGGTTATTGAAATACAACAAATCGAAAAATTTTATGAGGTAATGAATAATGACATAATTTAGAATATGAATATTTGGTATGCAAAATTCTCAAACAAGAAAATGGAATGTAATGATTACTAAACCCCTAAAGACATCATCTTCATAAGTTATTACATTATAGTATGACCTCACATGAAAAGAATGCCTATTAAAAGCTATATGATACTAATATACATGATCATGACATGATGTCTTTTATATATACATATATATATGTATAATATAAGGGGAGGATAGTCCACCTATATCTATACAATTCTAAAATACATCACATAGAGAAGATAACTCTTAGGGGTGAGGATACCTTTATGAGTTTTCATGATACTAATTTCAAATGATGGTGATAGAAAATAATTTAAGCTATAAATTGGGAGTAAAATGAATGAGAAAAATATTAGACTTATCTTTATAAGAAATACATGGTTAAGCCTTACAAAATTTAATAAAAGAGGAATAAGAAAATAAAACAACATACATATGCACGTTTATATTTTCTGTTAGATTTATTAGTTTTCTTGTATTATGAACGTTAGTTTTATATTATCATGACATACTTATATTTTTTTGTTAGAATATTATTTTTCTATATATTATTGCCTTATTTATTTTCCTATTAAGATCTTTAAAATTATATTAATATTTAAATCATAAGTAATGTATCCACTACACTAAAGGGTTGATGGCATATATGCTATGGATGAGGATTCTACTTATTAATACTATAGTGGTTGAAATTTTTTGGGTTTCGTATTATGTGTATAATTGGATTTATATTTTTATGGCATAGTGTTTGTTTATGGATTAGATAGTTTGTTTTGTAATTGGACCACTTATCTATATTGATCTTTTATTTGTTTATATAGTTAAATAATTAGTGTTTAAAATTATTCACATCATCCTATCTCCACTTAAGTTTTTTTGTCATCATTATTTCATGTGTGCATAACCTTTGTTTTTCTAAACTATAAAGTATATGGGGAGGTGGTGCTTTTATATATGGACTAGTTGGCATCTTATTAGATAAAAATTGATTATTTGAAGAAGAGAATAAAGATACATGTGATTAATACCATCAATGTTATTTATTTTGGTGAAGGTTGAAAGATACCATTCATGTCTACTTTTAAAGAAAAAAAACCTATTATAATAAGGTTGCATATTCTTGGCATCCATGCACATTTTGTTTTAGCAAAACAAAGTGAAATTATAGGATGTTCCTACATTATGCAATTATCTAGTTGTGTTTTTAGATTATTATCCAAGGTTGTCACTTGATAAAGAAACTGAGTTTGGAATTGATATGTTTCTTAGTGTTAAACCTATTTTGGGGACACCACATAGAATGGAGAGATTGTAACTATAAGAGATGAATAATTAACTATAACAACTGATTGAAGAAAGGTTCATTAGGTTAAGCATATCCATATAAGGCATTAGTGTTATTTCTTAAAAAGAAAAATGAAAGTATGCAAATGTGCATTGAATACAAAGAACTAAACAAGGATACTTTTAACAACAAATACTTATTATTGAGAATTGATGAACTATTTAATCAATTATATGGGACAATCGTATTTTCAAAAATAGTTTTATATTTTAATTACCATCAACTAAAGATTTGGGATAAAGATATTTCAAGGACTACATTTAGAATAATGTTGAGTTCTTAGTGTTATCTTTTGGATTGATCACTCCAATAACATTTATAGACATGATGAATAAGGTCTTCAAATAGTTGCTAGACAATTTTTTGATAATTTTTATTAATGATATCTTGATCTATTCAAAAGCAAAAATAGAGCACAAAAGACATATAAAGTTGGTTTTACAAAGAATAAGTGATCATCAATTGTATGCAAAGTTCCTGAAGTATAGCTCTAGGTGGAAGAGTGTCTCTTTCCTAGGGCACATAATAAATGCATAAGGGATTTCTATAGATTCTCATACATTATAGACAAAGTTGATAAATTTTAATAAAATTAGAAACTTTTTGGTATTAGTTTGTGATTATAGGAAATTTATTAGTGGATATTCATAAATTGTAATGTCTTTGATAAGGATAATTTAGAAGGCAACCCCATTTGAATGTGATTTAGCTTGTGAAAAGAGTTTTAATACTCTAAAAGAAAAGTTTGCTTCTACACCAATCATGTCTTTACCTAAAAAGGATACTAAAGTTGAGGATTATAGTAATACATACAAGATTTTGGATATGTACTTATGTAATAAGAGAAAATAATTGCTTATGCTTTTTGGAAACTAAGGCTACATGGAAAGAACTATCCAATACATAATTTAGAGTTGGACACAACTATGTTTGTATTAAAATTATGGAGGCATTATTTAAATGGAATATAATGATAGATTTATATAAACCAATAAAGCCCAAAGTATATACTTAGAATTGAATCTTATGTATAGAGGATGGTTGGAGCTAATCAAAGATTATGTGCTAGAGATAATTTATCATTAAAGTAAAGCAAATATGGTACTTGATGTATTAAGTAGGATAGCTTCTTTGAGTAGGTTGATATCTATTATTGCATTTGCTTCTTTAAATATGGAAATAGTTTGAATGCAATTGAGTGTAATATCCTTTACTACAAAAGGGAATATTTTCTAATTAATAGTTTAGCAGTTGTCTGAAAACACTTAAATAAGCTTGAGAGAGATTTGAAGAAGTGTAAAAAAGTAAAATATGAGTCCTTAAAGGAAAGGTGAACAAGTTTAATGTTAACAAAAATTAGGACTTGTATTTTAGAAAAATGTTATATGTTATAGATGGACCTTACTATAAAAAAGCATTGATGTGTAAAGCACATGGTATAAAATATGTAGTGTATCCTAAAATAAAAAATATGTAACAAGAGATAAAATAGTTATTCGAGTGGCCTAGTATGTAAAGTGATATAACCAAATATGTGTGCACTCAAATAGCATCATTAACAAAGTATGCCTATTTCTTTCTTATAAGGATTTGGTATTCTACAAAACATCTAACTTAGATATATGTTGATTCGATCATCAGTTTACATCGAGTGCTCTAGGCTATACTCTGAGACAAAGAGTAAAAGTTTACTTATCATTTTTAGAGAAGAATATAAGAAGCTTTTTGTACTCTATTGAGATTTAATATTACATTTTATTCTCAGAAAAATGGGTAAATTAGGAAAACTCAAAGGATACTGAAAGAAATACTTATGTTATGTCTTAGATTAAGGAGATAATTGACCAATATTATGTCGATAGAGTTTACTTATAATAATAATTTTAGTTTAGTAAAGGTATCACACTTTACAAGACCTTATATGGAAAGAAATGCTACTCACCTTTATGTTGATGTGAAAAGAATGAAAATACAAAAGGTTATTTAAAACTAGTTAAAGGGACCATTTGGAAAATTTATCTAATCAAAAATAGATTTCAAAAGGCATAAAATTTCCAAAAAAAATATTATTTTGATGTTAAGCATGAAAATATTGAATTTTAAGAAATATAATGTGTTCATGAAAGTAAGTGCTATGAATGGTGTCACTAGATTTGGATAAGGAGACAAATTAAAGTCCTAGTACATTGAACATTTCTAGATATCTAAAAGAATTGAAAAGGTTTCTTACAAAGTAGTTCCATGTCTAGTATTAGAAAGGATTCATGATTTATTTGATGTTTAACTTTGAGAAGGTCCCCTCAAATATAATGAATATGACCTAAGTACTATGGAGGTGTCTTCTAGCTTGATCTATGAAGAGAAATAGAAAAAGAGACTACATGGGAGCTCAAAGATAACATGGTAAAAAAATATTCCAAATTATTTTAAACTTTAATGTGTGAAACTATAGACAAAAGATAATCTAGTAAGGTATATCTAATATTGGTTAGAATATTTTTGGCATCCAACAATATAACTCATGATCAAAACTATAAATTAGTTAGCTATAGAGATAATCAAAAAATTGTCTTAACCTTCTATTAAGCACATTCATAGTAAGTGAATAGAATTTGGCATCATGTCATTTTAAGTTCTTCTTTACTACCAATAAATATGACAATACAAGTACTAAATTATTGCAAGTATTGAATATCCTTCATTATAGAAAGGGTATCCTAATTAGTATTTATAGTCGATTATCTATAAGCACTTAAAGAATCTTGGTATAGACATAAAAAAGTGTCAAAAGTTAAAACAAGAGTCCTTGAAGGAAAGGTGAACAAGTTTAATGTTAACAAAAATGGATTCTCATATTTTAGAAACATGATTTATATTATAAATAGATCCTCCAATAAGAAAGCATTGATATATAAAGCTCATGGTACAAAATATGTAGTGTATCTTAATGTGACAGATATGTATCAAGATGTGAAGCAACTATTCTAGTTTCCTAATACGTAAAGAGATATAACTAAATATGTGAGCACCCAAATAATATTACTAACAAAAGTCTACACAGTTCTTTCATATAAGGGTTAAGTATTTTACAAAAGGTTAACTTAGTTGTTTGTTGACTAGATCATTAGATTGCATGGAGTACCCAATGATATACTAACTAAAAAAAGATTGAAAGTTCACTTCTCACTTCAAGGGAAGGGTATAAGAAGCTTTTGGTACTTTGTTGAGGCTCAATGCTATATTTTATCCTTAGACCAATTGATAGACTATGAGAATTGAAAGGAAACTAAAGGATATACTTAGATTATATGATCTAGAACAGGTAGGTAGTTGACCTATATTATTCTGAGAGAGTTTACTTATAATAATAGCTTTAGCTTAACATAGGAATAACACCTTATGAGGTTTTGTATGGTAAGAAATGTTGGTTACCTTTATGCTAATGTGAAATAAATAAAATTACAAAGGTTATTTTAAAACTAGTTAAAGAAACCATAAGAAAAATTCAGTTGATCAAAGATAGAATCCAAAGGGAATAGAACTACTAACAAAAAATATTTTGATGTTAAGCATAAAAAAGTTGAATTTTAGGATGTGACAATGTGGTCATGAAAGTAAAAACTATGACGGGTGTCACTAGATTTGGAAAGAGAGGCAAATTAAAGGTATGGTACATTGGATATTTTTAGATATCTAAAATAATTAGAGAATTTGCTTACAAAGTAGCTCCATCTCTAATATTAACAATAATTCACAATGTATTTGATACTTTAACTTTAAGAAGGTCCCTTTAGATATAGTGGAATATGAACTAAATACTATGGAGGTGTCTTCTAGCTTGAGCTATGAAGAGAAACCATTAAAGATTCTAGCTAAAGAAATTAAGAAATTATGAAACAAGAAAATTTCTATGATGAAAATACAATGCACAAATCACATAAAAAGAGAGCTTACATGGCATCTAGAAGAGTACATGCTCAAAACATATTCTAAATTATTCTAAATTTCAATAGGTAAAACTATATATAGTAGATAATCCATTAGCGTATATCTAATATTTGTCTAAATATTGAGCCTCAATTGGGTGTGGCGTAATTAAAAAAAAGCTTGTAAGGGTGCTTCTAAATGTAGAAGAAATTATAATAGGTAAACCCAATATAGAAGATAGCCTGTGGGATGCATCTAATATTAGTTAGAATATTAAGTCTAAAAAATGGTGCAACTTAATTCAAAAAATAATCAATAAGGGCATACTTGATATGGGAATAGTGACATTGGGTGCAAATCTATTAAAAAAATTAGTCTATAAGGGTGCACCTTAATATGGCAATTATGTTATAATTTAGCAAAGTATTTCTAACTTGACTCTATATCTAATGATGGAGACGAAAGTTCTTAAGAAAGTAAGGGACAAGGAAGGAAAATTTTAAAAGAATAAATTCAAGGTAAATAAATAATTAAAATTTAAATGCTTGACTATGTTGTACTTGCATATGATTATTTATTTCTTTTAAATTATAGTAATGCATTTTTAAATTATTATATATATTTTTTTTTTGTATATGGACTCCAACATGCAACATGACCCAAATTATATTATTTTGCATACATAATCAGGTAGTCAATTCTTGTTAAGTCTATGATGGTTAGCTCACTCAAGTTTTTTTAATAATTATAGATAATAAATATGCAATTCATGATACTTTAGAGGAGCTTTGAATGGAGTTGATACCTTAGTAGACTAATCTATTTATGATATATTTGAAGAGAATATCTTTGTTGTGGTTAATGATATTGCAAAAGTGATATGGTGTATTTAGTATATGGTAAGGTGATATTTAATGGTTGATGCAGATTTAGAATTGAGTTATAAGTTTTTAGGAAGATTAGAAATAAATGAGTGAGGACATTATCACAACGTGTGCATGTTTATGGTTTTAATATTTCTTTATATTCATGATTATGTTTAGTAAACCAAAACATTAAATTAATTATTTATTTTCAATTAATGATTTCATTATTACATAATTGAGTTCTTATATGAATTTTGGGAAATGAAAGATATGTAGTTGGTTTATAGTGGTAAGCTAAACACAAGCTTAAATGTAAAGATTGTTCCATTAGAGATGCCACATGGGAAGAAGATTTTAAGGCATTTGAAAAGTTGTATGTTCCTTTGGCTGTTAGAGAGAAGATGCCAGATGATCTATCTCGACTAACTCAAAGGTGATTATTAGTGGTAAATTATGAATGCAAATTTATAATTTTGTCTTGTTATGCTCCAGACATGGTTAGCCCAAAAGAATTGAAGTGTTATGTATTTTGTAAGGGTTTAAAAGAATGTATTAGAGTTGCATTACTAACATTGAGGATTATTGAATATGAATAGTTGGATAAACAATGCCAAATTAATAGAGTAAGAATTATTAAAGATGGAGGCTAAAAGAGAAGCTGATAAGAAAAAATAGATTTCAAAGGTTCAAATGTGGCCCTCCTTTCAAGAAAAGATCTTTTAGTAGTTGCAATAGTCATAATTATGGAAGGAAAAACTTTGGTAATGGAGATTCAAGAGCAGGATCTAGCAGTGGTTTTGGTGCAAACTCGAATGGTATTCCTAAATGTGCAATTTGTGGTCACTAGTATCAAGGTAAGTGTTGGCATCTATAGAAAGATCTTGTTAAGTGTTACACTCATGGAGAGGCTATACATGTATCCAAATTTTGCCCTCAGTTAAAATTAGAAGCAATAATAGCACATGTATCCCAAGGTTATTCTAGATGCACCACAATTAAGGGCAAAGGTACAACATCTATTTCAATGTCCTAAAGTTCAAGTAGAGGACAAACTTCTAGCAGAGGTGGACAACCATGAGTTTTTATCATCACTTATCAAGAAGAAATAAGATCTACTAATATGATCACAAGCACCTTATTTTTATTGAGTTTACCAATTATTTATTTGATTTTGGATACTCACATTCTTTTATATAGTTTTGTCTGACAAGAAAATTAAATGTAGAACTCTAGAAATTAAAACAATCTCTCTCAATTAAATTACCTAACGAGAATAAGAAAAGTGTAGAACCCTTTATCCAAGAAAAAATAAAAATAAAGGAAAGAAAATTTCTTATACAATTGATCATACTACTAATAATATAATTTGATGTAATCATGTGTATGGTATGACTATCAGATCATCATTTAACCATAAATTACTAGGAAAAGAAAGTAAGAATAAAGTGTTTAATGAGGAAGAAATAGTATATTTTGGTCAAGAATTAAGAGTTCTTATTATTTCAATAATGAAGATATAAAGGTTATCATCCAAAGGATGTGAATGATACTTGATATTTGTGATGGAGAAAGATAGGAAATTTTCTTAGCCATACTCATAGTATGTGCATACATTGATGTTTTTTAGATGAATTATAAGGGGTTACCATCTAAAAAAGAATTAGAATTTAAAATTTGATTTCTTCTTAGAGATGTGCCCATTTTCAAAGCTCCTTATTAAATGGCCCCAGTTGAGTTAAAAGCGATAAAAATGCAAATATAAGAATTGTTAGGAAAAAAGGGTTTTATAAGACTTAATGTATCTTGTTGGGGGGCTCTAATCTTTTCTTTGAAAAAGAAAGATTGATGCTTAAGAATGTGCATTGACTATCAAAAACTTATTGAAATCACTATCAATTATAAATATCTTTTACTCAGGATAGATAATTTATTTGATCAACTTCAAGGTGTAGAAGATTTTTCAAAGATAGACTTGAGATCAGGATGTTATCAATTAAGAAATAAAAGGGAAAATATACCAAAGTCTATTTTTAGAACTTAATATAGGAATTGTGAATTTCTAGTATTATCCTTTGGGTTAACTAATATACTTGTAATAGTTATAGACATAATGAACAATGTGTTTAAATAATATTTGGAACCAATTCATTATAGTATTTATTGGTTATGTTTTGATCTATTTAAAAAGTGAAGAAGAGCATGTTATTCATTTATATGTTATATTTACAAACATTGAGAGCTCATTAGCTTTATGCTAAATTATCAAAATATAAATTTTAGCTATCTAGCATTGTGTTCCTTGGGCATGTAGTTAGTGTAGAAGACATTTCAATAGATCGCTAAAATGCTTCTATGATTATGGATTGACATAGATCAACCATAGTGACAAAAAAGACTTTTTAAGAATGGCTAGATATTACAGAAAGTTTTTGAAGTGGATTTCCCCCATATATATTTTTCATCAAAACATTTAACTCAAAAAGTAGTGACGTTTGAGTGGGACTTTGCATGTGAACAACATTTTCAAATATTAAAATATAAGTTGACTACCACTTCAATATTACTGTTGCAAGAAAGATCAGATGGATATCAAAGTTTTGGTGATGCATCTTATCAATGATTAGGTCGTGTATTGATGTAATTTGGGAAAGTAATCATATACATATCTCATTAATTAAAAATTCATGAGAAGAATTATCTAGTACATGACATAAAATTGGAAATTATTATTTTTTCTTTTAAAATTTAGGGACATTATCTTTATGGGGTTAAATATAAAGTAAAAATATATCTTTACTCACAAAATGTTGAATTTGAATTAAAGAAGGTGGTTGAATTCATTAAAGATTACAACCTAAAAATCATTTTTTGTCTAGAAAAATCAATGTAGTGGTTGATTTCTTAAGTAGGAAGGTAGTGCTAACATGGCATTAGTAGAAGAAAATAATAAGCAATTACTTTTTTTATTCAATAAGCTAAGACAAGAAGTAGAGATATGAAGTAATATTGGAATGTTATTTTAATTATCATTAAGATATGGTTAATTGGAATTGATAAAAGAGAATCAACTAGAAGACTTAGAACCATAAGAAGTGATTTAGAAAATGGAAGAAGGATGGCATCCTATGAACCCTTGTATGGAAGGAATTGAGAATTACTTTCTATTAGTATAAAGGTGAAGAAAAATAACACAAGATGAACAAAATAAGTATGTTGATGCAAATTATAAAAGTATTAAGTTTGAAAAAGGAGATCATGTGTTTTAAAAAGTAAGCCCAATGAAAGGTGTAAAATATTTTAGTAAGTTAAGTAAGCTTAAGCTAATTTATGAGATCTTTTCAAATCCTAAAAAGAGTTTGACCAATGGGTTACTGATTAACATTATCACCATAATTTGCTGATATTCATAATGTGTTCCATGTCTTATTCCTAAGAAAGTATATTTCATGTCTCTCACATATTATATGTTGTGATACAAAGAATATTGTGATCCAACTACATATGACTTACGAAGAAATGTCACTACAAATTATGTATCATGGAAAAAGGTGATGAGAAACAAAATAATCTCAATGGTTAAGCTACTTTGACTTAACTAATCTAGATGAGATGCAACATGACAGGTAGAAGCATACATGATGACAAAACATCCATAATTATTTTAAAGTTTGGGACAAATTTTCTATAAGAATGGAAGAATTATAATACCTTAATTTTTAAAGTATGATTACAAAATTTATTTGGCTTTGTAATATATACTTAACATATTAAATATAATTATTATGCTAGTTTGATATTATGGGCATGAAAAAGTTTTTAAACAATATATTAAAAGGGTCTTTTTGACTTTTCTCATAATACATGTCAGAGAAAATATATTTCAAAATTTTAAAATGAAATATTTTTAATAGAGCTTTTTTAGAGGAATCTAACAGTATTTGTTTCATATTAGTCGAAGTCAATTTGGAATTTATACCAATTCTAAATTATTATAAACTTAATGAATATGTTTTATATATATATATATATATATATATATATCGATAGTAGTAACTCAAAGACCTTTCTTTCATTCCCTTCATTGATGCATGTGAGCCCTAAATCTCTTTTCTTTTATTATAAAGGCATTGAAATCTTGGGGAAATCTTTGATTTAGTTAAGAGGAAACATTCCTTTTTTATTTATTACTTTATTTCAACACTTGACATAAAAAATTTTGTTAATTAGATGGAAACTACAAGCTATCAGTTGGAAAACCTTTTCCTCTTGCATGAATGACAGTGAATCAATGGTAAAACTTTAATTTCCTAGTAGATTAAGCATCATATTATGTTTAGTTAGTGGATTTTTATTTTTGGCCTAATTTGTGCATGGCTTATTTATCGTGATAATGGAAACTGAGACAAATGCCTTTATTTTTTGCATTGAATTAGAATTTAAAGTTATTGTGGTTAAAATGAAGAGATTTTAAAAGAACTAAGCCCTTTTTTGTGGTTGTGAAAGTAGAGAAGAAATCTAATGGAATTTAAAAATTGAAAACTTTCTATTATAAGTGCAAAAATGTGGAGGAGTTAGTAATAAAAGAATTGAAGTGTTATTTTTATTACTAGTTTTATTTTAAAATTAATTACATTTTAATGTGTAATTGCTTAAGGAAAATAAGAAAAATTGGATGTTAAGTCTGTTATGATTTGAAAGTAGGATTAATTTAATTGTAAAATAACTTCAGTAGGCCTCAAAAAAAATAATTGGGTATATTCTTATTGTGTATGATTGAAAGGACAAGTCAATTCAAGAAAATAGAGTTCCAATATATAGGTTAGGTGAGTAAACTGATCAACTATGATATAAATAAGTTTATTTATTTAATATTTATTGATCATGTTGTAAGAAAATAATATTTCTTTTTTATGATCATGAGATTAAGCCTATTCATTCATTTGAATTTGAACACAAGATTTTTATGACTTACTTTTATAAATAAATAAGATTTATAAAAGTATGAAATTGAAAAAAAATTGGTATACAAGTAAGTATGAAATAATTGTTTAAGTGAATTAGAACATTAGAATGACACACTGAATCAATATAACAGAATATTAAGAAATATAATTTTTCTTATGATATTATCCTTTGATTCGGGTGTGATACCTATGATCATACTATACCTTGCAACTAGTACTCTATGTAGGTTACCTAGGTATGGTCATAAATCATATTATGATATGAGATGATATTAGATGATGTGATGATTAGCCCCATAGAGAGTTGTCACTAGCTATCTTCTAAGTAGTAAGGAGGTTAGATGTGGGTGTATGGCCAATGTTAGAGATATTATCACAAAATTACTTTCAAGTTTTCAAGGTGGCTAAGTGTGGTTTTTATAGTCATACCGATGAGGATTAATGATGTCAGCTGATTGATATGTTTGTGGGAGGAGACCTACCTATTGGAAATCTTCTAATCGGTATGATATGAACATGATATGATATGTGAATAAGGATAATAATCAAAGAAATTAATTGAGAAAAAGAAATTGTATAAATAAAAGACATAAGTAGAAAAAATATAAATTTTATCACACAAGTCATTTCTTTATTACTACTTTTCAACCTAGTATAATTGTTCTTTTACATTTATGTCATTTGTTATTTAATTTATAGCTTTAATATTTTTTATATTTATTTTTATTATATTATTTTGTTTATTTATGATTTATCTATTAAGCTTTTTAAGTTACATTTCTCATACTTCTATTATAGACTAGCCACGTTCATAACACCGAGATGAGGATCTTGTAGGATTAAGAATTTAGGTATGTAGTGAGTATGTGTTGAACATTTGAAACTTGGTCAAACAGATCTATTGTGTGATTATGATGTAAACTATATTATATTATTTGGATATGATATTATTTGATATTGATGCATTTCAAGAGTTATGTGGCTTACATTTTATGTATCTCAGAGATTTTGTAGACTTAGTTGATGTGAACTATGATTCAAATATAATTGTTTAGTTTTAAATTTTATTTGAATGATAAACTTTATTTTTATATGATACTAATTTGTAACATATATTTAATTATAAATTATTATATATGAAAAATAGATAATTTATAAAAGAGACTTAATTTATTTATTTTTTTGAAATTATAAAGAATTTAATTAGATTTTAATGTTGTTAAAAAATAAGTTGAAAATAGTTTAGTCATCATTCCCCATTTAGATGGGTTAAGAGGGGCATGATAGATATGGCATTATCTTTTTGAGAACTCAAATAATCACTAAACCACTAAAATATTTATTTCCTTCTTGGGTGAAGAATTAGTAGCATTATAAAGTAGAGAACAATATTGAAGTATTTTAAATGTGCTAAATGCATAATGTATTAATGTTCTATATCACAATTTCTTAAAATGGCTTATTTGAAGGCACTTAATTTGCATGATCTAAAATTTGATTACAATCAAATGTTGATAAAGCAGTTCATGGTAGATAAGATTATTTGGAATCTTGTTTGGTTGATAATGGCTCATTAAGCTTTGATACTTTTCATGGTAAAATATTGTAAACATCATATTGTTTGAAGGTGTTATAGCTTAACTACTCAAATATAAGTGGATTAAGTCTATCAAGTTAATATGGATGAAACAAAATTTTGTTGATAGAATTTATTAAAATTAAACACCATGGTTGGACATCTTGAGCTTAGTGTGATATAGGTGTCGCTATAATCTAAGTGTAATGAATTGATGAAGAATGCTTAAAATCATACAATTATTATAAGGATGGATAATACAAGTCATAAGATTTTATTGAAAGAAAAGACGTTTGTTGCAAACAAAAAGAATATAACACACATTAAGGAATACAATGCCAAGGAATGAGTATTATATAAATCCAAGAATATGACTAGAATCAATTTTTGAGTTATCATTAGATCAAGAAGGCCAATGTAGCTCCTGGCAATTTTACATCATGTTGTATGACCAATGTTGATATAGGTTTATATTATGATGGCGATAATTCTCTAAGTCAACAAGGTCTCGAAGCTAATGGGGTCAAATATGATAAGGAAATGGAAGGAAAACAAATTACAAGTTGAAAGGTGTGAAAAATTGTGTTGGCTTGAAAAATGTTAAGTCAAAATTTTATTATGTCATGAAAAATAGTTTCAAGTAAGATGCTTGAAATCACACCTTAATATTGTTTGACTATTATGAGCATAACATAATATGAATATGACTTAAAAGTTTATGATTTTGAATGACTACTTGATTAACATCACAACTGTTCTCAAATACTAAGCATAAAGAACAATAAGTGGTTATGGTCCCATGATTAAGATTTAGGTTATTTTTGGTAAAATGGAAGTGTTAGAATTAGACTGCTATGTTGGAAAGTGATGGAATGCAAGGTTATAAGAGTTTATCGATGAAGGTAAGTTCCTGAAGTAGAGCTTAATGTAGGGTCCCTACAATGGAAAGAGGAAGATCCTTAATTAGGATTTAGTTGTTTCTGCTAAGTTTGATTCTTGTAAAAGACATTAATTAAAAAAATTAAAAATATTTCAAATTTAACAAAAAAATTACTATTTCATTATTCCTCCATAATATACTCTAACATTTGTTATTGTTAATACGGTAGAACATTGCACATCTTATTGAGAGCATTAAATATTGAGACAAAAGAGGATGATAGATTATTGTATGCTTAGGCTATGAAAAAATAGATAATAATAGAGGTAATAAGGGTTACCAATGAGAAAGCCATCGGCCATTCTAGTAGTTACGCTCTTAATAGTTCGCAATATATGGTCAAGCATGGTTGTGAGAAAATAAGAGAATTCTAACTTCGTGTAAGCAACAATATTCAACAAGATATCATTAAAATTGATGTAGTTTTCTTTTATGGCCAAGATCACAAGCTTGTTCACAAATGGTGAATTTGGATGTGAAATAACAATCCACAAGCACTCTGTCCAACTAGCTGAAATAATAATGGAAAACAATAAAAAGATCACTATCAAAACATCTAGAAGGAAAGTACTCATATCCTAAGGATCCAAGGTTGATGGTGGAGACCTTATAACTTAAGATATGTAGAAAGAGATAGAAATATTGATTTCAACAAAAGAGAAGGTTATTAATCACAAACAAAGATATTTAATGAAAAATAAAATTAATTTATATTAAAAGACAATGAAACTTTTATTTGTCCTGTCAGTATAACTTCGAAAATTTAGTTTGAATTTTTTTCAAGAAAGTATTTAATATCAAAAAAAGGAGATTGCAAAAAACTATTTTGAGATTAAAAGTGAAAAATATTTTTGATGAAGAAAACAAATACTGCTTGTTGATTCTATCAAGTAAGATTCATGCAACATTTAGATTTGGTTTAAATAAAAAATAAAAAATATTCAACATTTCTAATAAAAAATTTAACCTTTTCAAAGGCATGATTATTATTGCCAACGTCAGAAAATGTTCCAATTCCTGAGAGGTGTGAGAAAACGACGTAAATAATAAGAAAAATATATAAAACGCAAAGGATCTGTATGAAAGCTCCAAATAAAAAAATTATAAATACAATGCAAATGACATAAACTTTACTAAGAAAAAAACATGTTATATAATGTTTTCCTCTCACATAACCATAAGCAAGAACAATACCGAACTTAGGATAAGATTATGTTTGCAAAAGAACAGGAAAGGTAATCTTAGGAGAAAAAGGAATAAGAAAAGGAAGACGGAAGACCTCTTTTGACATGTTCCTCATCATTTTTAATGGTTGTCTTTGTGACTCTAGTTTATTTCATGCCCAAGTTTATTAAAATAAGACGGTGGTTAGTTTCAATGCTCTCTAAGTTGGAAGGTTACATTTACAAACATATATCGTACATATGCATTATCATTTAAAAATTTTTATTGATTTTGTTCAAATATAAATAATGATATCTATTTATAAATTCCCCAAAAAAAATCCAAATAGATGTTATGCAGTTTGAAATTTTAGATGTTATAAACTGTAACAATAATTTTCTTATTATATAGATAATTTTCAATATAATAGCACTCAATCAAACAAATAATCTCAACATTGCCATCGAATTGTAAATAATAACAAAGAAAAATTATACCGAATTATCAAAGCTAGTTCTGAATAAGCCCATAAGCCTATCAGCCTTTGGATAAAGGTCTTTTAAGATGTAACCGACCTAAAGTAAAAAGGGCAGTTGGCTGGAATTGTCCAATTCACTGTGAATAAGGAGTAAGTTCAAAAATTATCATTTTTAATTGTTATTAATGATTATGTATTTGATAAACTTATTGTCAATAAATATTAACATTATGATTGATATATTTAAATGATTAAAATAACATTTAGTTTTTTATATAATAATAATATGATTTCTTTAATGTTAATTAAAAAAATCCTTTTCTCATTTATTAAATTTTTTGGATTGAAAAATTATGCTTTGAAAAGTTAATACTTTTAGAAAAATTGAGTTTGAAATACCAAAAGTAGTAATATATATATATATATACATATACATATATTAATCAAATTGTAAAATTAGATAACATTATTATTAGAATATAACAATCATTGACATTCAATAATATAACTCATGATCAAAACTATAAATTAGTTAGCTATATAGATAATCAAACAATTATCTACATCTTTTGTCAAGCACATTTATAATGAGTGCATAGAATTTGGCATTATGTCTTTTTAAGTTCTTTACTAATAAATATGACAATACAAGTATTAAAATATTATATAAACCAATTCAACAACCTCGTTGAGAGACTAAGAGAGACATAACAAGTTATGTTTGGATTAACCAAGGCATATCATTTGAGAATGCTTCCATGATAGCACCCATTGTCATGTTGATTATCAAAGCACCTTAATAGATAGAGACTGCTAATATCATTTCGAGGAGTCAACCACACTAGTGGGGAGTGCACCTTAGAGCATTGGTGATCGTGGGATACTCTTTGCACCACATCTCCATCATTTCAACGATTATGTCTCACACAAATGCATACCTTTCCCATGAAATTGCATATTTAAGCAAAAGAAATTTTAGTAGAGTAAGCATATAATGATAGATAATTAGAACCTATTCTATGCTATCTGTTGCTTTGAGTTACTTAATTGGTTTAGATAGTCTTATTGGATTATATAATCATTAGGTTCTTAACTAAATAATTCTTTATTTAGACAATTTGATTCCTAAGCAAGTTCGATTCTTACTATTTGATAGTTATATTAGACTAACGATCCTCAGATTTCTACTTAACGATTCCATTTCAAACAATTTGAAATATTGAATAGAGCCTGATTGCATGACCTAATGATTATTCCTATACTATAAGCTTTTCTTAAGAAGTCAAATACTACTCAGCTATTCATGTAGTTCGATAAGTATTACCATGTGATACGATTTTCTTGAGAATGCAATTATTCTACATCTTTATACTTAGAAAATTGTCTTAATTCTATCATATCATCTAATTAGGATGATTATATAGTATGATTAACATGATTGTATAGTATGTGATGCCTGATAAAAAAAATAATAAGTTAGGGATTTCAACCTAAATCCAAGACCAATCTAAAATAAATTTTGATCTACTGTACAAAGACTTCATAATATATTAAGAAAGAAAAAAATCTTGAGCAAAAACTTATCTTATGTAATCATTCCTTTTGATTCGAAAAAGATTCAAGTTATTTTCTAATTTTATATTCCATTATGGCCATAAAATAATTTACCATAGTTATAGATTGAGTTAAAACTCCTTGAGAACATCTTTTTCTTACCCTTTTCTGATCCCTCTCTTTTCTCCTCTTTTACTCAAAAATCTTTTCTCTTTCTCTCAATCATCCTCTTGTAGTCAATGGGTAAGGGAGCAAAGGGATTAGATTTTGGGTTTTATATAAATAAAGGAAATTAATAAAATATATCTTTTTTCTTTTTTATTTTTAAAAATTCATAAAAAAATTATGTGATTTTAAAAAATTATAAACATTGTACTTACAAATTCTACAAGTCAAGATATTCATAATGGTATACTCAAATTCTAGATCCAATAGCTATAATCTTGGCATGTTTTTTTTAAACATGTCAAATTACACTAATTCTCGAATTTTAGATTTCGACAACATACATCTAATAATAAAATCAAAATTAAAGATGTATTCCATAATAAATTAATGTAGGATATTACAATCTAATCATCTTAAGGAAGTTTATTTCAAAATTTAGAATCAATCAAGATACAACAACATCGTGTCCTTTTTAACATTTCAAGTAGATTCCCTTTTAGTTTGATTCTTTCATAATGCATTAACCATATAAATAGGTTTGTTTTTCAATCTTGTTTTTTATTCTACAATAATTCTGATCAAATACTCTGGCAAGACAAGCCAAACTAGATTTTAGTTTCGTTTGATTCATAGTAGATCTTATGGGATGGATCTAAAATATATCTCCTCAATGAAATTCATGATAGACATAAATGCACTTTAGCCATTTTTAGAGGCAAAGCCACTCTATAGACAATAGATCCAGCTTATTCTAATATCTGAAAAGGTCTAATATGCTTGGGTCTTAATTTATCTAATCTATCAAATCTAATTACTCTTTTTAGAAGACTCGCTTTAAGAAACATATGCTCTCTTTCTAGGAATTTGATATTCTTATGCTTTTTTATCAAAGTATTTCTTTCAACAAACTTAAGCCATATGAAACTTTTCTATGGTTAATCTAATCTTTTTTTATGGATTTCTTAACAAAATTAGATCTAATAAGTTGCCTTTCTATACTCTTGGCCT
This sequence comes from Vanilla planifolia, assembly GCA_023846275.1. Lineage (NCBI taxonomy): Eukaryota > Viridiplantae > Streptophyta > Magnoliopsida > Asparagales > Orchidaceae > Vanilla > Vanilla planifolia. The sequence goes on along the minus strand of CM043866.1, from coordinate 10,385,419 downwards.
CACTCAAAGAGGATTGATAATTTCTTCCATATAAAGCTTTATAAAGAGACATTTCAATACTAGCTTGAAAATTATTATTATATGCAAATTTTATCAAAGATAATTGGTTCTTTAATAAACCCAAAAATTTAACAAACAAAGTTTTTTCAAGTGTCTTTATTATCATTTCATTTACTCATCATTTAGATGTAGAAAACTATGTTAAATCTTGATTGAGTTCTAAAGGCTTCTAGCTCATCCAATACAAGTAATGCCTTAAGCTTTCAAAGGAAAAAACTATAGAAGATAACTCTAAATCATGCAATGAGTAATTCTTCTCATGAGATTTCAATTACTTAGAAGCATAAGCATCCACTCTATTATTTTGCATCAACACATATTTTAACCCCTGGAGTGAAGCATTACTAAAGCTTTTGTCTCCACTAGGTCCTTCTGGAAAAAACCAGGGCTTTAACTATTCTTAACTTCTCTTTTAACTTTAGGAAGCTATTCTCAACCTCAATATTAAGCCTTATTATTGGATATGATATTAGAGAAAATCTTTATACAAACTTTTGATAGTATTCTTCTAGACCATGGATACTCCAAATTGTTTAGACTAAAGTAGGTGTAGGTTAATCCATAATAGTGGAGATTTTTTGAGGATTAACAAACATTATCATTTGGAGAATTTTGCATATGATTGATTCAATCTCAAGGTTTGTAGTATAATATGTAAGTTCACCTCATGCCTTTTAGGTGAGTTATAATACACAAGAATATTGACAATAAAAGAGATCACAAACTAATCAAAAACTAATTTGAAAATTCTATTCATTAAGTCCATAAATGTTGTATGTGCATTAGTAAGGTCATAAAGTAGCACAACAAATTTATAATGCCCATAAGGAGTTTTAAATGTAGTCTTTGCTACATTTGATTCGATGATTTTTAATTGGTGACAACTCAATCTCAATTAGATTTTGGAAAACACAGGAGCAACCTATAGCACATCAAATAAATCATTATTATTGATAATGGGTGTTTATTATTAACACTTAATTTATTCAATTCATGATATTCTATGTGCATTCACATACTACCATCATCCTTCTTTTTAACAAATAAAAATGGTGCTTCCCATGGGCCCATATTAGGATGAATGAAACCTTTATCTAACAATTTATGGATTTGCACCTTTACCTTTATCAATTTCACAAATACCATCCTATATGATACTTTAGATATTGGCTTAGCTCCAAGAATTAATTGAATTTTAAACTCAAATTTTCTAGCAAGAGAATGATCAAGTAGTTCTTTTGAAAACAAATATCCTAGTAATCACAAATCATTGGTACACTTGAGGCATGGTAAACCTATGAAATAGATAGCAAAAATCCTTCATTATCTTTCCTTAACCTTTTTTAGCCTTAAACACAAAAATAACTGAGATTATTTTTTATTTTTTTAAAAGAAAACTCATTTTATCGTCATTTGACGTTGTCAATTTAGTTCACTTTTTCACCCAATCAATAATTGCTTAGTATTCAGTTAGCGAATCCATGCCCAATTTATATCATATTTAAATATAGACAAAATAAGTAATTTAGTAAGAAATTTCTTCTATATCAATTTTATTTCTCCTCAAATAAACATATTCACTAAAAATTCACTCCTATCAACCAATTTTGCAAATAAAGATGTTCAATTCAATAGGTAATGTATCAAGCATATGATGAGATATGAATGAATTCGATGTACCACTATAAAATAAAATAGTTACTGACAACCTAAAATAAGAACATACCTATTATCACATTTGTTGAGTGCAGGTTATCTTTCTAGGTGATGTCATACTGGTGTCGATAGTGATTATCATGAGGACTTTTGATCCCTAAATGCCAGTGAAACATGCATGGGCATTTTTCAACAATCAAGGTATCTATTTTTTATGGGCAAAATCAAAGTGGATCATAAAGTTGTATTTAAAGCTCAACATTTGCTCTGAGAACACAAAAGAACCAAAACAATACTCCATAAGGCTAATTGTCATTGGCTTTGCTATCCTCCATCTCCACCAATCACCGCCAGTCCTACTTGACCCAAAAAATGGTCTGTTTGGGTTGTTTGTTGTTGAAACAATTAGAAAATGAGTCTTTTGGATCATCTCAGATTGTGGGTTCATGAAAATCACAAACAAAAACATACTTGTCAACATTACCTTGACCTACAAACATAATGATCTACTTATGCAATGCTAACATACCATTCCAACTTGTCATCATAACAATCCATGCAAACTATGAAAGCATACAGATCTATCAATGCCATGCTAACTTGCCATTCTAACCCATTAGTAAACTAGTTTGCACAACCTATGAACACACATGAATCCATCGACATCATGTCAACCCATTTGTGACAGTCAACCCATTTGTGACACTTCAACCCATAATTGAACCTTAAAAGCACACAAATATGTTGATATGATGACAACCCACTAGTCCGACCCTTCAGTAGAATAGTTTGTGTGACTACTGTACTAACCCTCCAAAAGTCGACATAGATTCTACCAGCAACAAGCCTATCCAAATTTTACCTATAACAAACTCAAGCGATCCAACTAGCACTGAATCAAAATATAGTTTTTAGAAAGCTATTTGGCAACACCTTTGATACCAAAGTTTTGAACTCAAAAAATTTTTCAAAAAGTTATTTGGCAACAACATTGAACATAGATTTTTGAACCAAAATGTAGCTTTTTAAAAACTTGTTTTATATCAAGTTTTAATTATTGATTTATTATGTTTAATTTCTTTTTTATTGGTTTTATTTTGATTGGGCTTTCAATAAAATGGGAAGTCTATCCTTTGGAAATGATAATCTTTGCATGAGCAAAATTTTCATTATTATATTGCATATTATGGAGGTCTTAGAGTTGATTGTAATAAGAATTCTAATATGCTAATTTGTTGGAGCTCTGATACTAAGAGGAGGAATGTGAGGCCTAAGTAGTGAGATGATATGCCATTGTATCTTCAACTCTATGACATCACCTTTTTGTCATCGTCATATAATGGTTTCTTTTCACTTTCTTGTTCCTTTCATCATATAAAGTTTAATCAAATTTGTCACCTCCACCTTCTTATGACTTTATTCATGAATCTCTCATATTGTCAATTTCTCACTCTCTATGACTTTGTTTTCGTACGTGTTTGGCACACTTTTTTGTGCAATTATTTTTGTTACTCTTATTTTTTTAGGCTTATTAAAGTCTTTTAGTACATTCAATCCTTAATTATTTGACCTTTACCTTCTTCTTTCTTTTCAGTAAGAATGACTTTATTGACTCCTTTTTGCATACCCCATCTCTGTGCCATTGAAGAGGTTGTCACCCTTTTTTACAGAGTGACCCCTGTGTTGCTCTTGGTCACCCCTTGGCTAAGATCATCGTAGATGGGTATCTTTTGCTTATTTCATTTTTTTTGGGCTTCTAGTATTTATCTTTAACACTTTTAATTCTTCTTAATATATATAGGTTAATCTTTAAGTTATTTATTATAGTTTACTATGGCAGTAAAGCTTCAAATCTAGTATTAGAGCTCATTTATGCTAGTACTTGTAGCACTAATGACAAAGCTAAAACCAAAGTAGACATTTTAATTTATTATTGACACATAATCTTGTAAAAGAAGAGATATAAGGAAAAACAAAATGGAGGTTTCTTTCCTTTTAAAGGACACAATATATGTACACAAGATTTGGTAGTACTTACAACATGGAGCACCCACAAATCAACTAAGTATAGATGACCCTCCAAGACCATCTAACTAAACTAGAAAATATGGAAGCTAAGCTAAAAGACTATAGGATTAGGGTCAACCATATAGAACAAGAACTAAAAATGACTAACTTATTTGAACCTAACATTATTAACTCACCTATTAAAATGGTTATTATCCTTATTAACCCTTTCTTAGGATGAGAACTGAAAATGATGATGACAAGCTTATGTAGTCCATAAAATATGAAACACGCAGTTTTGAAGGTATCGTAAACCCTAAGGGTTGGCCATTGTGGTCAGAAGTCTTGGACCATTATTTTCAATGGTTTGGAATTGGCAAGCAACAAAAGGTGTTATTTTCTTAAATAGAGTTGGCTAAACAAGTTTGTCTATTTATAGAAACCATAGGAACCCATCATCACCATAGAGGATCATTACCCTATAGGAACCTCCTAAGAGACAAATATATCTCTCTCGTATATTAGTTACTTGACTAATGGTAATTCCTACCCTAAGAAGGAAAGTTGATTAACAAGTATAGTGCTCATTTGTTATAAGTATCATTTGCATTATGGTGTTAATAAGGACTCTTTGGTCACCCACTCTCAGTTCTAAGCTGAGCTTAGAGAAGATGTAGAAATGAAACTTTTCATGTATAACATGCACACAAAAGTCCTATAAGATTATTAGTTAATTTGTGTACCTCCAAAAGCTTTATACAACTAAAAGAGTTGAACCAACATTGAAATTAACTTTCTAACCCACCAACTCTAAACCATCCATAAGCCACCCACTAACACTTCCCTCTTCAAGCCTTATCCCAAAACTCACTACAAAACCCAATTAATTTGTTAAATGATTACTTGTAGTTACTTGTTTTTATTGCAAGGGGAAAAGCCATATGCAAGCCTAATGCCCAACATTACATAGCTATTTTGAAGAAGAGAAATGTGTGGAATTTAATATCAGGGAAGAAGGAGAGATCAAAGAACATATTTCTTATTTCAACATAGCCAATGAAAACTCTAAAAAGGAGAGAACACTATCAAGGTCACTGAACTCATTCCAGTGTTAAGAGAAGCTTAGACGAGTGAAAATTGGACTTGCATTGCCATTTTCCATACCTTCTTCAAACTTGGAGAAAAGGTTTATATTGTCTTTATAAATAGTGGTATTAGCATCAATGTCATTTCAACTAATAATGTAACATGCCTCAAACTTACCACCACTCATCACTCAAACCTATACACTATTACTTGGATTAATGAAGCATTTATTATTGATAAAAAATAATGTTTTATGTGATGTTATTTCAATGTAGGTAGTTGCATATTATTATTTCTAGTTATATATTTTACATTTTTTTCAACATCGTTGAGCTTTATTGAACATCTTGTATTGATTCAAGCAGTATGCTTTTTGCTTAGTTATTCACTAGTTATAAGAATTATTGTATTGAGTTTTTCTTAGTTTTCTTATGTTATTATTGAGACTTTTACTTATTCTTTTTGTTGTTTTTACTAAGTTGTGATTTTAAGCTTTTATCAAACTGATGTGTTAGATTTTATTAAGCTAGTTGTAAGATTTTATTAAACTGATGTTGTGAATTTTTATTAAGCTAACTTTGTAGTAATTTATTAATTCAGTGTTATAGATATTTATTAAGTTAGTATTATAATATTTTATTAAGCCAATGCTTTTAATGGATTTCTTAGCCATGTGGCTATGGTTGGATGTAGATTTATATTTAAATTGAACCGCATTAAATTTTTTTGTATACTTTATTTGTATTAAAACATAACTAGTTTTGTTAAGCTTAATAATATTTTATAAAATAAGTATTATAAGAGAAATTAAGATTTAATAAAAGATGGTCTTTTACCGTTATACATTTCTAAATATTTTGATGGATTGAAATTTTTTATGTTTGTAATTTACATAGTTCACCCACTTCTTATAGACAACATATTCTTATAATTTACATCACATATTGTATCATTTTTGTTAATTTTTTTTCTTATCTCAATTGATTTTATCTCTCCTTATTTATTTCTTGTTTCTAAGTTTTTTGGCCCATATTTTCTTATATGATCAATAGCTCCACTCCATGTTATCTTAAATCATATCATTATCTATTACAAACCCAATTACCCAACATCCTATAGCCCTAATAATGGGGCCTTTGCTATGTTGTGGCTTATATTTGAGTATAGTGATAATAAGAGTGATTATTTTTCTAATGTCATAAATTCACCACCCACATCATCCAACATTTTATGCACATGATGACAGGGACTCTGTCATGTCATGGCCCCATATGAATAATATGATTGATTTTTTCTCTCATTATGTGTAATCATAAATAGGATCATAAATAAAATCTTTCATAATCTTATATCTTTCTTTCTCATGATCTTTTAAATCATCAGGCTTAATAACCTTTCTTTTTTTCTCTTTTATTTCTTTTCATTTAATTTATTTCTTTCTTATAACATTGATGTAGGATGATAAGGGTTAGTTATAATTGACCACTACAATAATAATAATAATAAAGATTAATGAGAAGTAAAGAGGCTAATCTTGATATGACTTTGAGTCTAAATAAGACTAGTATGTCTCCAAGTGAAATCTTTGTATGATATACTTAATGTTATTGTATCAAACATATTCTAATCTTTATAGTACATACATATATATTCATATATGTGTGGATGCATATATGTATATATATATATATATATATATATATATATATATATATATTATAATTCTAATACACAAATTTTATAAAATTAATATATATGTAGATCTTATTACATTTTATAGTAATAATTTAAGAGAATTAAATAATTCAATCTACTTATATCACATTTACTTAGATTGCCTATCTTATGGCTTTGGAATTCTTTTTTTCACTAGCTTTCCTTTTCTTCAATTTTTTCATTTCAATTCTTAAAAAATTCTCATTTAATATTATAAAAAACTATTCAATTTTTTTTCTCAAGTTTTAAAATTTTGGTATCTTGTTTACTTCTTTCTATTCATTTTTATTCCATATAACTATTGAGTTCTATATCAAAAGAACTTATGAAAGCTATCACAAATAGTTCCCTAAACATCCATGAAGCTAAGATTCATTATCCAATGCTTCATATCATATTGTCTAATCTCTCTACATATTGTATGGTTGCTACCAAACAACTAATCAAACCCTAAGTTTGATGGGCCAATCTATCCAATTTACTCCTAACGTTGATCATATCATTCAATGGTCACATCAAAATGCATGGTGCTTAGATTCCTAACTGAATGATCCCTTATTTTGATAATTTTATTCCTAAGCAACTTTTGATTATATTGTGCGATGGTCCCATTGAATTATATAACCCTTAGATTTCTATCTCATGATTCTATTTCAAACAGTATAAAATGCTAAACATAACACCATTGTATAGTTTAATGATTATTCGTATACTTAATAATTTTAATTCAAGTGCTATTTAACTTACCTTACAGTCCAATAATTATTATTGTATTATATGATCTTCTTGATAATTTGATTAATCTAGGCCTTTATAATTATTGTACCATCTATTGGTCACATCATATAGTTCAATTATTCCAATCATACAATACATTTGACTCGGTCATATAGTATGCAAGGCATGGTCGATAAACAAGTTGGGGATTTAACCCAAATCTATGAACAATCTAAAACAAGCTTCAATCTATTCAACATAGCTTGAACTTCCTTTTGTAATCAACGAGTAAAGGAAGAAATGGATTAGGTCTTGGGTTTTGTATAAGTAAAGAAAAATAATAAAATATATATTCCTTTTCTCTACTTTTTTTAAAAATTAATAAAAAATTAAATGACTTTCAAAAATTATAAACATATCTATAAATTTCTTATGTTGAGACTTTCATAATGCTATACTCAAATTATAGATCTAATTATTTCCACCTTGACATGAGAGTTAAGGTACATCAAATTATAATAGCCTTATTTTAGGTCCACACAACTTGCATTTAATAATAAAATCATAATTAAATATACATTTCATAATTAATTAAAGTAGATTATTACATTTATGATGCATAATAAATATAAAAAGTGAAAAATCAATAATATAATTTTTAACAATTTTTTATGATGAGAATTGTACATCCACCTCTATAAAAATGGTTAGGATTGCTAGTAATTGGTCCTTTGAAAAAGCAAATGGACAAATGCCTTATAGTGACCTTAAAAGAAATTTACAAACATTGGCATAATTTTTACATTAGCAACCAAAGAGTGCACATAAGATCAAAGGATCCTACACAATTCTCATAAGCAGTCCACACATTGACCCTACAGAAGATCTACATGCCTAACCTAGAAGAGATCTACATATCGATCCAAAGATAGTTCTACGCATCAATTCTTGTCCTAGAGAAGCCAAAGGACCTACACAAAAATATATTAATAGAAGAAAAAAGAAAAGATGTGAAGTCAAATATATAATAATACTAGAAATCATATTTAGAAAAACATAATAGTAATGAAAGGCATTTCTAATGAATTGCATAATCATTTTCTGTAGTAAATCAAATATGGTATATAAGAGAAACCATATTGTTATGCATGAAACCTTCCCATAAACTTTTGAAAGGAAAAACCTTGGAAATGATATAGGTTTAGATTTGAAAATATTAGATCATTAGTTTCTTGAAATTTGTCAAAATATGTTCTTCTAAAGCCAAAAATCTTAACGATTAGACTCTCATTCCTTTCTTTGCAAGATTGAACTTTTGATGATTAATAGCTGGCCATCTAATAAGCCTAAGAATCAAGCTCTAATATCTTATTATAGTTTATAATGATATTAGATTGACTACCACACATTGACGAAACCTATATACCAAACACATAGTTGCTTTGTATGATAACATGACATTGACCATCTAGTGACTTTTAAGATTTGAAATCCTTGGGTATGCTATGTCGTCCAATAGATTGGCATCAACCATTTAACCTAGTTAATGATTTTAAAAATTAAAACTTGCTTTATCGTCATCTAGTTTGGAATTTCTTAATTGATGTCTAAATTGTATATTGAATCCCCAATTTGTGTTGTAATCATTCAATCAACTCATTTTTGTAGATTTAACTATTTTTTTACAACATCAATGAATTAATATCAACTTACTACACACATTGTAATATAAATTTGAATTTTTTTGTCTAATATATTGATTTGAAGTGGATATTTTCTTGACAATTATACCTTTAAAAAATTGATGTTTTTGAAATTATTTTGATTGATCTTAGTTAGGCTTTCTTAATTGACCAATTTTGACATTTGAATTCCTATTGATTTTGTTCCATTCAATCAACTCATTTTTTTAGATTTAACTATTTTCTTTTACAATCTCAATGAATTGATATGATCTAACTACACACATACCAATATGGATTTAAAATATTTTTTTCTAATATATCGATTTGAACTAGATATTTTCTTGAATATTATAACTTTAAAAATTGATATTTTTGATATTATTTTGATTGATTTTAAGTTCTCCTAATTGACCAAATTTTTACACATGAATTCTTATTAATTCTTAATATTCTTAGTGCATGACTCAATGTATAATGCTTAGATTATCTTTATCTTAATAAAATTAATCTTCTAAGGCCAAACCTTTGAGTCAATTATGTGTCTTTATACAAAAAAAAAAATAAATGAATAAAAATAATAAAATATTATATATTAATAATTTTGTATCATTAAACATCCATAAAAAAACTCATAGTTTTTTCATCAAATTAAAATTTCGATTATTTACGAAATTCACCATGATTTAAGTTGATTGGGCCATCTTTGGCGAAATTGGGTTGTTTAATCATTCTTGGGCTCAAAATTTATATCAAAAGAATAGATCTTTGATGCTAAAAGTTTATTTCAAAAGAACAGTTCTCTAATGCTTAAGATTGGACTAGTAAATTAGCATCAACATCCAAGATAATATTTTTGTATCATAGGCATGACCAAAATTATTTCTACGAATTCCTAATGTAAATCTCTCATCTCCCTTGAATCTAGAAGTTTCTTAATAAAGTTATCAGTATTGTTGCTAATCTTTTTTACCATAAACTCCTGCATCCTTATTAAAGTCTACCTCTATTAACTAGCCTCACATGTTTGCCTTTTTAATATCCACAATATATTTTGTATAGTTTTCCTAATTCTCTACATTCAATTGTTCACAACTTTGTCAGTAGTAAGTGGCTTAGGACATTTATCATTGAAAAGGTTACTATCATGATAGTGAAGGTTCATATAAAATCTATGGTAGAACAGATACCAAACTTTTTTAAAACCTTGTTTGGAAGGGGAAGAAAATTATTCTTCTCACATTATTTTATTAGTTTATTTATCTTCTTAGAAACTTTACTTATGTCATCAATTGAATTTTAGCATGTTTATGGATTCCATCATCAAGCATATCTTCTTCAAGGTTAATTTGCTAAATTCAAACAATAAAAAGATTTTCTCAAGCAGTATGTGATTTTTCGTAAGTCCTTTTTCACTGACTGTAAGTATTATACAAATGGAGCAAGTTAGGTATAACCAAAAAATGGGTTTACAAAAGGTTAGAGTGGAGCTTCATAGAGGTGGTTCATGACAATGCAAAACAAAATACATCATACATAAAACTCTTGCTTAACTCATTTACATCCATTAAGCTATTGAACCCATAGGTGTTTACACAAGTATATTATGACGTATACTTTATGCAGTAATACCTTCAACTTTTCTTAAAAATTTCCCAAAAACCTTTTTATAATTTATGGGAAAAATCCCATATGTAACTCAAATCAAGTTTGTTCCATGAAACTATACTCTAATATGTTATAATAGTTGTAATCATATTATAAGCTTGTCAAATACAATATTAAAATCCCCAAAGCCTTTTGTTTTTCATATACTGTTTTCTAATATTTTAAGTGTACAACAAATCAATAATTGTATTTTGGCCAAGCAAATTATATTTTGAGCCCTACCCTATATTTTATATATATATTAACAAATTTGTCATATTTATACATATTCTATCGTATCTTCATTTAAAGCAATTCTATTGTCCCTACTTGTGGATCACAAAATTATGCTCTTCATATTTCAGCATATTGTAATATATTTTGGCTTATTTTACTATGCCTCAAACTCATTTTTATTAAATAAGTTGTATTTTATGTAATATTTCTTTATACCTTTTGTTAATCTTTCCTACTTTTTTGTTTTTTTAATTTGGAATCCATATTTTGGACATCATAAAATATTTTGACTATATTTTTATTGTATGTGTTATTTTACTAAAAGAATAATATAAAATAGAAACAGTTTGTCAAGCTTATTGTAACATATAGTCATTGTTATGTGTAATCTTATATTTGATATCTTCTATAAGAAATTTAATAGTGATTGTCAAAATTTATAAGATAGGTTTTCTCAATAGTTCAAACTATTATTAAACAATACATGACTTACTCGTAACACGTCATTTTTACATGATTCATTTTTTATCCAAATAATTTGGGCACTGGAAGAAATGATGTTTTTGTTCTTATTTAAACTCTTTTAGTAAAATTTTATTCTTTGATTTACTAATGATTGTTTTTCTTGAAAATGAAAACAAATATCTAAAAATCTTAATAATCTTTAACCACAGTTCAGCTTAGAAAAAAAAATCTTAAAAACCTATTTTCTAATCCTTTGTACACATAAATCCTAATTAATATATACCATTGAAATGCATCTTTGCAATATGAATTCCCATGGTGGATGATCTTCTTTCGTCATATAAATATAAAAATATTATTTTATACTTTCAAAATTTTATTTTATACTGTAAAAAATATTAAAATTGATAAGCAATTAACGATGCAAATGCATTGATTAGTGATATATTTTCAAATGCTATGCCTTAGAATAGAGCAGAGCAAGTTAGAAGTTTAGAAATTCACAAATGCTCTCATGGATACAAGTCTTAGCATCATATTTCAAATTTGCTTGAGGATATAATAAAAATTACCTTATTAAAAATCAGAGCTTTTATCTAGTCAATATATAAACAACAATTTATAGATATTATTAAAAAACACTTTAAAAGGATTTTGTATCAATTTTTTTTTTTGAAAAATGCTTTAAATGCTTTCAATTCTTAAAGTGTCCAACAAATAAATCACTTCAAGTTAAAATTATATTTCGAAGTGTTTATTTGATTTAATCATCTTAATAGCTATGTTATAAAATCAATATTCTTTTAGCAAAGATTATTCATATATTCTCTCTCTCTCTCTCTCTCTTGCTCCTTCATCTTGAACAAGATTGTTCATTTCTGGAGTTCCCTTTCCTTAATCTAATATCCTTACAAAGCATTTCTTATTTTTTTCTTTTATGATTTATACCTCTACTTTATGACTATAGGAAACAAAACTATATTATATATTGCTTCATTCATATTAAAACTCGTTGCTATCATCGCTTCCTAGGTTTTATAAATTTGTGATTTTATAAAAATTTTCATGTTTGATTTTGTTTTTATTATTGTATTTTTATTACTTATTCTTTCTTGTACAAGTTGGACTCATTGCATTGTATAATATGTTGGGTTCAAGATTTCATTGTAGAGTTTCTATTCAAAATCAAATTGGCTTTGCATTCACTTGTTTTCTTAGTTGATGGCCTCTTGTAGTAAGGTTATATGAAAGGAATTATATATCAGATTTTTTTTTGAAGATTTCATTATTTAAGAAATGTCAAAACAGGTTTTCATCTATGGCTAACTAGAACATTTTTTTTTCTTTTTTATTTTTATTATTTTTTGGGTTTCTAATTCAATAATATAATTTCATTATTTTATTTATCTTGAACAACATTAATCTGTTATCTTGTAAGGGTGGGAGATCTATTAATTTCAAACTTGATGTACTCCACGTGAACATATGGATGGTTATTTATTTCAACGTTGTTTATTGGTTTAAAAAGAGTATAGCTAAAAAAAAGTTTAAGAAGGCTCACTTCTACCTCAGCCTTTCATATTTTTCTATTGTAGCTATTAAATGCCAAGGACAACTAACTGCGTTATATTGATGCAAGATATGAAGACATATAGTGATCCCCATAGAACACAACTATTAGTCAGGAATACACTCATTACTTGTAAAACTCCATAAGTGCAAAATCTTAATTTTTTTTTAAGATTTAAATTGTTTGATAATCAATAAAGAAAAATATACTGTGAAGATAGATTAGAATATAATGAATGTAGGAGATATATTATTATCATAAGAGGTAAGAAATTTAACTAAATTATAAGCTTATGAAAGTTTATAATTTTTTTTTATGAATTAATCGCTTTTGAAAAAAGTTCACATAAAATAAGTTACAATCCCTAACGTAGGACATGAATATCAAAGACAAAAAACTAAAGTTAGAGAAAATAATATTATTATGTATATTTTAATAAAAAAAGCTATTAAATTATCAGTAATATTTAAAAAATTGGAAATATTTTCTAAAACCGGAATATATTAATTGTAGTCTAATGATGTAAATTTTATAATATGATGGTATGCTTAGGAGGTCATATTTATGAAGAAAGTATTATTTATTTGATTTTTAGATGAAAATATTATTAAAAATATTAGATAATGTAAAAACTTATGTAATTTTATAGATGATAGAATTTGATTAATAATTTAATTTAAAAATAATTGAGATTTGTTTGGAGGTTATTTAAATAATAAAAATTAGAAAATGAAATATTTCCTAAGATTTTAATTTTAATTTTTTTTAAAATGTAATTTTTTAAACCCTAATAAACACTAGTGAAAAAATGCTATTTCTCAATGGATAGCACTTGAAAATATAAGAATTAAGAGAGAAAGCATTATGAATTATGAAGAGAAACATTCATTTCAAAGATTATAAAGGAATTTGCATAGATTAAGAAGAATAGAGAAAGAAATGGTTGGGAAGCTTATATCTGTTAAGCCACCCTTGCATTTGAACGATCAAGATATAGCTGTTTAATATTTTATTCTAATAAGTTTGTTAAGTGTAAATCAAGTTTAATAGTAAAAACAAGTCATGCATTATTAAGGATGGTGAATTAATAATCTTAAAAGCATGTTAAGTATTTAGAAGCTTCAAAGATTGAACACTCACATCAACTTTAAAAAGATTTTTTCATATAAAATAAAACGTTAGCTTATTGATTATTACTTGTAAGGCATATCTCGTTGTTCACATTACTTTAAAATCCCATTAAGCATCTAAATTATTCAATCTTTCTCTTAATTTAAAAAACATTTAGGATTTTTTTTCACACACTTAACTAACCTTAATCATCTCTTTCAATCACTTTAGTTTAGTTAATTACACTTATACATCTTTGACAAATTTTATTTTTGTTAAATTAGAAAAAAAACTTTAACAAAAATAATTTAATTTTCATAATTAATGTATATATATATATTATGAGCCAAAACCCCAAGCATGATCCAAGTACAAAGCACTTAAGTCGATCAAGCCCAATCAACCATGGGAAGCCTTAGTTAGAATGACATTAAAACCAAGTGGGTTGAGCTCAATCTTGGTTAGGGCGTAGTCCTAATGTGAGATGGGGTAAGGCATTTGAAAGATTAAGCAGGGAAAAACTAGAATGAGTATACAATGGGTTGGGTCAGAAGCATAATCATGTTAAACTTGTATGCATATAAGTGGCCTAGGTGATGAACTCCCAAGTGCAGAGGACGGAAGGAGCTAGCTCCATGTATCAACTCATATTATTTATGCATGAAAAGAGCTAAATGAAGCAAATGTGCTTGATATCCTATCGTGTGGGACTAAAATGTTCTCCTATTCTAATGCCACCAGTAGTACTTATTGGTTATTTCTTACCATCTGATCATCAATCCAATGATGGAGATTTCATTCACCTATAGGCATTCAATGAAGGCTTGAAATTGGATAACCAAGATCGTCTAACTTAATTACATGACCTTGGTTGATTTTGTATTTTCAAATAATCTATCTTTGAATTGAATGGCACAAATCTCTTTATTTTAGATCCTATGCATGAGATTATTTTCACATTTATCATTGATGATTCGAAAGATCCAGATCACATTCAACATGATCAGATGGACTAGATCTAATTACTTTGATCCAAATACTCATAACTCATTTGCTTTTATAGTCTTTGATCTTATGGTCCAGGTTTTCTCTGATCAAATTTAATTATTCTGATTAATCCTAACAACTAATTTCTTAACCATTATTTAAGCCATTATAGAAGCCATTTGGAAGAATTTTTAAGCTGTTTGGTAGCAACTTTTAAATGAGCATTTTCTTCACTTTTTAATAGCTATGAACAAAATATTTTTATAAAAATCTAACATTTATGAATAAAATACCTAATGAATGTGAACCAACCTTTAAGATATTAATTAAAAGCTACATGATATTCAACTAGTGTAAAATCTCTTAGTTGCATTCTACGATTTAGCATTTCTCAAAAATTTTAAATTCTTCTAATTGAGCCAAACACTTATAAGATTTTATTTTCTTACATACTTTATAATTTTGATCTCATTATTCCTTGCTTTATTCATCAATAAGCATAGAAAGTCTACGTCATTTTTTATGCAAATGTTTTCTTTGTTATTGTTTGTTTTTATTTTGGGTTTGGCAATCCATTATTTGTGAGAGCCCTTGTCCAATTTGTTCTCATAAAAAAACTTAGTTAGGGTTGAGCTTGCTAAATTCTGGGTTATTGTTGAACTCGAAAAAGCTAGTCTGTTGAAGATGCATTGTAAGAAAGAAATCCCAAATTGGAGGTGAACTGTAATAAAAAAACCTCAAATTATAATTTTCTTAATAGTAGTATTTGTCTTAAATTAAGTCAGGGTAGGAGAAGTATTATTTTGAATAGAATTACCTAAAAAGTTTGATGTATTTTTCAAATTTTTATTTTTCATTTTTTTAATTTATAAAAATTAAGAATTATATATATAAATTTGAATATCATGACTTTTTATAAGAATAAAATTATTTCTATGGAGAATATTTGAAAAATAAATATGATCTAAAAATAATAAAAATTATAAAAATATATTTAAACCTATAATGCACTCCCTTTTATGGGATTTGCACATTCTCTTATTTCTTCAAAGTATATTAATTCCTTACACTAAGTGAGAAAAATCACTAGGACAATCTTTTATTTATCTACACAAATTAATTATTTATTAACTCTAATAATTTATAATTTTATTACTTTATTAATATCAATTATAATCTTATCATTTTACTTTATTATTGAACTACTTGATTTTGCTAATGTGTTTATTTTATTTACTTTTTTTAAGGATGACTTCACCCATATGTAAGTACATATGTAAGTATCAAATTGGAACAAAAATCTTAGGACTTTGGTATCCAAGGTGTGAGATAGGTTTTGATTTGGTGGCTTATTCAGATGCTAACTTTATCAATAGTAAAACTAATAAGAAGAGTACATTCAGCATAGTCATTTACTTAGTAATTCACTCATCTCTTAATCCAATAGCAAACAAAATTATGTTGCTTTATTTATAACTAAATGAGAGTACATTGCAACTAATAGTAATATGGCTCAAATGTTATGGATTAGATAGCAACTAAAGGATTGCAAGACTTCATTTTACAAATATGCCAATATTATATGATGCAAGTGTAATCTCTTTGACCAGGCGTCCAACTCTGTATTCTTGAACTAAATAAATTGACATCATTTATCATTACATTCGAGAGCAAGTAAACAAAAATATTTCTTTAGTTTTTGTCCCTTCTAGTACATAATTTCCAAATATCTTTACTAAATAATTATTATCAAATACTTCTGTAAGGGTTAAAATGACTCTTGACATTATCAACCCTTCTAAGGGATCAAAAGCAGGAGGAGAGTAATTACTGAAATGTGTAAGGAGCCTTCATTAATAGAGAGATGCTTTAAATCAATTTGGTTGAGATATTTGACTAATTTTTTAACTCATATGCTAGTTTGCATATAATTTCATATAGTTTATTAATTACAGCATTTGTTTTGCCATCATCAAAAGATGGATATTACTAACCCCATGTTATTTGATAATTTAATGATAACAAAACTATATTTTTTTGTGTATTGATGTGTACTTGAATTTTGATAAACATGAGTGAAATCTAATACTAAAGAAAGCAATAGTCAAGAACTTTGATAGCATTGATCAAGAAATAGTAGCTCAAATTTCACATAATGATGCCTTATGGAAGTAACTCTTAATGGAGTGCTTCTCCATTTAGAGTGAATATTTATCTACTTATTTAAAATCTTAAAACTTGTACTAAAATATCTTGCGGTATTTATGATATATATTTTCACACACACACACACACACACACACACACATATATATACATATATCTTTTATCTCATTTGATCTCATATATAACAAAGGTTTTTTACATATAATCCATGACTAAGCATTTGTATAGAAGGAAATTCAAGTTATATGTTATGATAAATGCATCAATAATATTTTAAGACATTATAGAAATTAGATTACAATGAAATAAAACGAATAGCATATTTATTTTTTACTAATCATATACTATAATTTTCTTATTATATTGTATGATTATTTCATTTATATGATAAAACAAGTAATTAGACTTGATGATCTAATGTTTAAGTTGACTTCATAAGTTGTATGGTAATATGATATCTTCTTGTTTACAATATAATATAAACATAGTACTCATATACTTACAAGGTATTGAAACTATCAATGATCATTCGGTATGTTTTCCTACATCATATTTGTATAATTTTTGTTTAACAAAGAGGTTCTTAAAGTTTAATAACTTCATATAGTTTGATGTCTTTTATCAAACAATATAATCATATTATGTAACCCATTATCTTAAAGAAATAATGGCATCATACAATATGATATTATTCATTGTACTTGTATGATACATTTCAATTCAAAGAGTCTAAAAGAAAATTTAAGTGAATAGTCAAATTAAAAAGCTTCGTATAATATGATATGGTTTATTGTGCTTATACAATTCATATGAAACTAGTGTAATGAAATTAAGAATTAATATAAGTTTCCTCATATAGTATGATGTTCCTCATCATATTTATAATATCCTTGATAAGTAGGTGTTTATAGTTGATTAGACATGCAAATGATTTAGAAGATCATTATATTTAGTAGCATCATAATACAAAATAAAAATTAAAATCTATAATGACTAATTAATATTATTAGATTTTAAGAAATTACCTATTGTTTCCTATTGGGATTTCTTCAAATGCATTTTTAACCAATAACATAATAAAATAGTATCCAAAGATGATTATGAAAGGACTAATGCAACTTTCATATCATCTTACTAAGTGAACCTTAATTTAGCTAGGCTTGAACTTATGCTATACATACTTCAAGCTTTTTCACATTCTTCCTTATTTTGAACTTATGCTATGTAAGAGCTATTCCTCCAACATTCTTCCTTATTTTGCATTTTTATCACTTTGATAACAACATTTATTGTAAGAGCTTATTGTACAAATATTGTAACTCTTTTCTAGCTTCTCTTATTCTAGTAATTTGTGGGTCTTTTGGTCCATTTATAGATTCTTTTGTGGAGCTTCTTTTGTAAGGTTTAATCCCTACTAGTGTTTTGGGGAAAGATTAAGCTTTTACTATTAAAAGTCTCATAATTAAACTAGGGGTGGACTTAAATTCACATGTAGATCGAATCCCTAATTATTATTTTCTTATTTTCAAGAAATTATTTTAGCTAATATTTCACACAAAAGAAGTTAAAAATTAATCAAGAGTTTTCTAAAATCCATAATTTAGCACTCTTTTGTGGCTCAATCAGTCAAACTTCTCTATTTAATTGAGCCAACTCTAAACCAAATCTTAGAGATGAAGTATGAATAACAACTAACCTTTTCTTCAAAGGATGATAAAATACTTTTGAAGGTCTTCTTTGAAGTGTGGTTTAGTAAAAGGAGGTGAATTACCTAGAATAAAAATTGTTGTTTCTTATAAAAATATTTAAAGAAACAGTTTAAAAGAAATTTTAAAGGTTTGAACAAGTCTTTAAGAATGATTTTGTACAAATTTTAATTTTATGTTAAAATATGTTAATTGTTTTAATAAAATTGTGTAATAAAAAATTTATAATAATTAAAATTATATATTAACGATTTTTAGGTGGTTTGACTAACACAAAGCCTACATCCACCTCTGATTAAAAACAAGCAAAAACAAATACTCAATATAAGACTTTTACCAAAAAATAGGTATGTTAAACTCTCACAATAAATAAACAAATAAGACAAGCTACTACAGTCTTACAACAAAATCAACAAGACAGGTTACAATGACCTCACAATAAATTGCAATAAAAGAAAAATATTCTACTACATAAAATCAAAATTAATACTAAAAAATTCCTATGCTTAATGAAATAATTAAAGAGACATAAATATTTTAATTAAATTAATTAAGAATAAAAATTTGATTAATTAGCTCATTTGTGACAGAATAGAATTTTAAGAGTTTGACGAATTAATGACGTAGCAGCATGTGAAAGCGACAATGGGAATGGGTTGCTAACGACTTGAATATTTTTTCTTTAAACTTTCTTTAAATCACATAAAAATTCATCTCCTAATTTTGTACAAAATTCTTCTATTTATAAGTAATTTGTAATGATTAAAAGTATTTATCAACATAACAAAGACCTCTTACTGTTCTGTCTCTTTCGTATAATTTAATTAAAAAATATTATTTACTTAAAAAATTTTTATGGCTCAAAATAACTACTAAAAGATCCATTGCATCAAAGTCATTTGATCTGAACGCCAAGGACCATTTGATGGTGAAAACTATGTAATCGGACTGATGAAATTTAATTGATGTTGTTTAGATATAAAATTTGATATTGATCATTAGATCTGAATCGTTATTTAACGGTAAGTTCTTCATCTTGCAACTAGAAAAAGGTTGGATCGTGCGATCGCAAAATGGCGTGATCGAATAGTGAAATAAGCATGTGTTATAAAATGTTGGAGGAGTTTAGGATTGTTCGATTGCAAGATTGTACAGTTGGATTGTTCTGGTTACTCTTGTAATTTAAAAGTAGATCACACAAAAACAAGTCTTTACTTTAGTCCACATTGTAAACAAGAACATGAATATTTTGTTTTTAAAGCTTTGCGTGATAAGGTAAGGAAGTTTATTGGGGGTTGGTGCTCTTTGTTCGCTTGAGAAGTCACTACCCTTATGGCCAATGATTAATGACACTTAATTTATAGAAGTGAGATTAATTACTCGATTTGTGTTTTAGATTTTGGTTATCGACCCATTTGCTGTACCGAATAGGTACATGCTTAATTGTGCACACCTGAAATGACTTGTAGTTGTACCAAACGGGTTATGTAAGTTTTAAATTTTTATTGATTAATTAAAACATATATAGTATATTTTTTGTAATAAATTAATTAAGGATTTTAAAGATATTATTAAGATAAAATGATGATGATAATCAAGAGAGATGGATAAAAAAATATTAAAAACAAAAAATTATTTTTTAAATTTAATTAATTTTAATTAAATTTGTATGTTATATAATAAATATTTTAATCAAACTTAAAATTCTAATTAAAGTAAAAATTTAAATATCTAAAATTAATCTCAAAATTTATCTCTCAGTAATTTGTCACTCCAATCAAGACGATCTTCATGAGATTTGATATTTGCTTATCTTCTTTTTTAGTTCTTTTAAGAATATGAGTATTGGTTATATAAAATCTAAAAATTTTATTAAATAAATTTATTAGAAATACTTAGGATTTATTATTATCCAACAAAGTATCATGACTAGGGGCCAACAATACAATAATCGTCATTTTTATCATAATAAAATTTTTAATAAAATTGATAAAAATATAAACTATTTATAATAAAATATATAAAATAATTAAAAATAAACTCTATCTACATGTATGCCCTGACTAAATTAATAGTCTCCCTTAATTTATGCTTATTATTTTAATTTTTATTCTCTTCTCCTTATTGTTATCACTCAAAGGATCTTAATCAAAATTTTATAAATTATTCACAACAATGAGATTTTATTATATTATAACCAATTGATTCTCTAGATTTTTTTTTCTTTTAAAAAAATATTTTTTCCAAGACAATTGTATTCAAGGTTTAGAGCATTAACTAAATCTTTTCAAATTGATTTAATTAATGTTTCTACAACTATTATCCAAAACATATTATTTAAGGCATATTATATTATTATTTATTTAAAATTGCTTATAGAACATTAATTTTTATGATAAAAGTAATTCTAAAATCAATCATAATTTTTCTCGCAACTTATTCTTTAGGATGATCTTAAATAAGTTTTAAAATTTTAAGATTTTCTTTAACTACGTCCTTTTTCTCAATTTATTTCATTTGAATCTTTTCTATTTCAAATATTATTTATTCTTCATTTATGTTTATACTAATTTTTAGTTAAAATTTATTTATCAAAATTTTTATGTAGAATATTTGATTTTATTATTAGATTTGAAAACCCGAGCCATTTTAGGTTTAACACATTTATGCGTAAATGAGTTAATATTTCCCTTCACTATCTATACAAAAGTAGAAAATTTTGAAATGAATATTAGATCTAATCTTAAATGCATGTGAATGATCACCAGGTTACATATAATAATGACATATAAACTTATGATTATGACCATGTAAAATATCAACATATCTATACATGTGTAATTTTCTAGTATATGTAACAAAAACATCTCTACTAAATGGTTTTATTTTTAAAAATGATCAAGTAAAGTGCAAAGATTAAAAATCACTCAATCTCTCAACTAAAGATACATGCTTATTAACTTTTTGTTTAAAAATATTATTGGCTTTTTCTATATTCTCTAAATATATATTAGCATTTTCACTAATTTGTTCATAATTACCTTGATGTTCATTATGTTTTTATTTTAATTTCGTACATTTTTTTATCAAATTTTCATTCTTTTTGCACACATAAAGTAATTGTTTAGCCCATTTTTTAGAGTAATTTTTCTCACTTGAATATATATATATTCTCTTTTTCTTCTTCTTCTTCTTCTTTAGTCATCATGCAAACTAGTCTTTCATTTTTTTCTTCTTTTTCACTTATGCTCATCTCTTTTGACTCATTCAAAACTACTTTCAATACGTTCATTTTTTTACTCTTTTTTATTTCATTCTTTATAAATGATCCTTTATAAGTTCTCTCTAACTCATGCCAATTTTCATAAGCTATTTCTAAACTCATAATTCTATGAAATTTAGTAGTACTCAAAGTATAATGCAAAATATTTTTTGATTATATTATTTAATTATACTTTATATTTTTTTCTTTTTCAACTAATTTTAAATAATTAGTCATCCTAATTTTTCAATAGAAATAATAATTTCACAAAAAAGTGGTTGCCTATTAGAAGATAAAATTTCACCCAAACTTTGTGAATCATCAATTAAAGCCATGGATCACCGAGAGAATTTCTTCTCATAATAAAGGTTCCTCGTTCTGATACTATTTGAAGTGTGTTTCAACAAGAAGGTTGGATTATTAGGAATAAAAATTTTAATTTTTTATACAAATATTTAAAGATATAATTTAAAAATAATTTAAAAGATGAATAAATCTCTAAAGATTATGCTTTATAAATTTAATTTAATTTTAAAATATGTTAATATTTTATAAAAATTATGTAATAAAAAATCAATAATAATTAAAATTATATACCAACGATTTTTAAGTGGTTCAGCTTAAACCAAGCCTACAGCTACCCCCAGTAAAAGTCTGAAAAAAATAAACACTCTATATAAGTTTTTTACCAAAAAATGGTAGGCTAAACCCTCACAACAAATAAACAAATGAGATGGGCTATTACAACTTTACAATGAATGACAATAAAAGAGAAATATTTGATAACATAAAATAGAATTTTGAAAGTATTTTAATTAAATCAATGAAAAAAAAGAGAAACTGATTACTTAACTGATTTGAGATCAAATAAAATTTTAAGTGTTTGATGAATGAATAACACAACAGCATATGAAAGCGATGATGAGAATGGGCTGCTAATGGCTTGATTATTTTTGTTTGAAACTTTCTTCGTATCACATAAAACTTTACCTCCTAATTTCGTACAAAAATTTTCTTATTTATTGGCAATTTGTAATGGCTAAAAATACTTACCAAATATACTAAAGACCTGTTACTATGTAACCGCATTCATATAATTTAACTAAAAATTCTAACAAATCAAAATAACAGCTAAAAATGTCATTGTATATGAGTCATTCAATTGAAACACTCAAGACCGTTCGATCTCAAAAACTGTGCAATCGAACAAATGAAATTCAATTGGCACTATTTAGGTATAAATATTTGATCTAGACCATTAGATCTAAATCATGGTCAGACGGTCAAATCCTGATCATATTTGCAGATAAAAAATTGACAGCGTGATCGCGAAATGGTGCAATACAATGGTGAATATAAATAAGCATTTCAAAAGGTGAAGGAGATTAGGATCGTTTCATAGCAAAATTATCAAATTAGATGATTTTGGTCACTCTCATAATTTAGAAGCAGATAGTGTAAAATCAAGTCGTTGCTTTAGTCCCATATTAAAAATGGGACTACCCTTATGGCTAGCGATTAGTTTTACTTAATTTATGGAAAGCGATATTAATAACATGATGTGTTCTAAATTTAGGTTCTTGACCCATTTGTTGTACTGAATAGGTTCAGGCTTAATTTCTTAAACCCAAAATGACTTTTAGCTATACCAAATGGGTTAAGTAAGTTTTTAAATTTTTACTAATTAATTAAAACAATTATAACATATTTTTTACAACAAATTAATTAAAGATTTTAAAGATATTATTAAAGTAAAATGATGATCAAGATAATTAAAGACAATGGATAAAAAATATTAGAAACCCAAATATTTTTTAAAATGATTAATTTTAATTTAATTTATATTTCTTATAATAAATATTTTAATCTAAATTAATATTTTAATAAAAATTAAAATTAAAAATACCTAAAATTAAACTCAAAATTTATCACTTTTTGGTTTACCATTTCAATCAAGATAATCCCTATGGGATTTGATATTTGTACATCTTCTTTTTTTAATTCTCCTACAAATACAAGCATCAGCTATCTAAAATTTAAAAAATTTACTTAAACAAATTCATTAAAAATACTCAAAATTTATTATCATTAAACAAGGTACTATGACTAAGGGTCAATAATATAACAGTCTTTTTCTAATCCATTATCTCGACAAATCATTACTTTTTTCTTTGCCTAAACCATGTTTTGCACTATTTTATATTACCTTTATTACTATATGAAGGAAGATCATGTTATAAATTATTTCATTCATGGAGAAGCTCATTACTATCATTTCTTCCTTATTTTCTTGATTTGTGATTTCTTATATAAAAAATAATACTTTATTTTCTTTTTATTATTTGTTTTTTTGTATAATTGTGACTTGTTGCATCTTTTTGTTATGGTACTAGAATTCTCCTACAATAACCTTAATTGGAAAATTTTGATGCTACAATTTAATTCAATTAGCATTTGTTTTGAATTTAAAGGTTTAACAAAAATCCTTAATTCTCTCTCAAGGTTCTACTCTCTCTCCCTCTCAAACAAAAATAAAAATTTTGAAACAACCTCACCTTCAAAACTTCATAAAACATTAAAAGGCTTCCCAAACTAAGCCTAGCTGACTCATACTTTCAACCTAACAACTTATGCCTCATAAAGATATGATTAATCATCTCATTTAGCTGCATGATCTTCTTTTAGTTTACATCATCAAAAATCCAAATCCTAATTCCTTCATTCTATTTTAAGCCCAAGGTCACTTCCCCTTTCAAAGCCCTACCTTCAAAATAAACCCTAAATTGTTATCGTAGTGGCCACCATTAACAACCCAAAATCTACAATCTTTTCATAGTTTTGTCCTTCTTTAAATCCTAACCCCTAAACCTTCATCAAACCCTAAGTCAACCTTAGTAGACATTCTTAAAACAATAAACATCCATTAATCTCTCAATTTATCAATAACCTAATCCCAAGGATGACCTCAAATTACATGGAACCCTTAAGTTGAGCACTTTCACCTTTTTTATGCCTTCATCCTTAACAAGATTGCTCTTTTTCTCTTTCTTCTCTAGAGCCTTCAAAGCCGATCCTCATATCCAATCTCTTTCTATTTTTATTCATCTCCAAGGAAAATCTAATAGTTAAGGAATGTGCAACAACTAAACTATCTTTTACTAATCCACTATCTTGATAATAATATTTGATTTATTTCTTTGTTTAAGACATTTTCTTGCTTATTTTATAGTTCTTTATAGCTATATAAAAAAGGCCATATTAGACACTTTTCATTCATATTACAACTCATTATTATCGTTGCTTCCTTGATTTTCCTGATTTATGATTTTTTATATAAATTGCCACGTTTGGTTAGTTTAGTATAAGTTTTCTCTTTATTTTTTTTATTGTAGAATTCTGACTCATTGCATCTCTTTTTTTAAGGGTTGAGCCATTCTCGGTCCATTGCCTTAATTTGGAAAAATTTGATCCAATTGGTGATCAAATTTATCAGATCCCTTGTGAATTTAACCAGATGTGGGCACCAGACCAAGCAATAGACTCTCCGCTAACTGGGACCCTTTGAGAAATCACAAAACCGCTTATCTATTTTACCACCGCCCATAGAGCTAACGTTGCCGTGGCACCATTGCCATAAAACAGCTATTTTCTGCAAACCGCCTATGTATCACTCGTTCAAAATCCCATGCAATAGTCGAGAACCTTTGTGCCACTTCATTATTCGTGCAAAAGTTTGAATGATTCAACAACAGTGATGTCTACAACCTCAAAGGCATCCAACAGTGGAAGGACCGAAATATCATGCATGCAAACACACTAAAAAACTCTATTTGCCCGAATGCCGCACCCCGGGACTCCAAACCCCCGGGGTTGTGGACAATTACTATCATCATGGCTGCCACGTGCCACAACTATGTCTCTACGCGCCTCCATTCCTCCTTCGTGTACCTTGAAACCCCTTAAATGCAAGCTAAACTGCGTCGGTTTAACCGGAATAAAATGGATAGAAAAGTCTCTCTCTCTCTCTCTCCTCTCTTCTGCGGGAGAATGGGAAGAAGACAAGCACATTAGGTTTGTGGTCAGAAAAGAAAAACCGAAGGCCATCCCCTCGCTAGTCGAGCCCGGGGGTTTTGGAGTTTGTTCCCTTCGCGACTTATATATGCAGCTTCCAAACTCCACCGTCCTTGCGCTCACAGGCAGGACCTTAGTAGTTCCGCAGGAGTAAGGAAAAGGAAATTAAGCGTGGGGAAGAAGAGATGAAAATGAGCTGTAACGGTTGCCGGGTGCTGCGCAAAGGCTGCAACGATAACTGCAGCATAAGGCCATGCCTTGCGTGGCTGAAAACCCCTGTAGCGCAGGCCAACGCGACCGTTTTCCTTGCCAAGTTCTACGGCCGCGCCGGCCTTCTCAAGCTCCTCAGCTCGGCTCCACTCCAACTCCGCCCAGGTGAATTTTCTAAATTTAGTTTTTTTTTTTTCAAAAAAATGGGTTCTGAAGTTAGGCTTTTGCTCGTATAATTGTAGCCGTTTTCCGATCGTTGCTTTACGAGGCTAGCGGGCGGATCGTGAACCCGATTCATGGATCGGTCGGGCTGCTCTGGTCCGGCGGTTGGCAGCACTGCCAAGCGGCTGTGGATGCCGTCCTGACGGGAGAGCCCATTCCCAAAGTGTCGGCCTGTTTCGGTGGCGGTGGTGAAGAGGCGATAAAAGCAGGAGATATACGACACTTGTCCAAAGAGGCCGCGGCAGGGCATCATCGAGCGGTTAAGCATCGTAAAAGGTTCAAAAGGAGCGGGGCGAGGAGGGTGGGCGAGATGGAGGCAAGGGGGATGTCGATGGAGATGCCCGAGATGATAAGCTCTGGGAAAGGACGTAAAGAGGTTGAAGATGACTCTTTCGGTGTGGAGTTGGAGCTGACGCTGGGTTTTAAGTAGTCTTCGTCAAGTTTGGAATTGAGAGAGAGAGGAGTTTTAAAGGTGTAGTAGAGAGAGAGAGAGAGAGAGAGAGAGAGAGAGAGAGAGAGGAGTTTTAAAGGTATAGTAGAGAGAGAGAGAGGAGTTTTAAAGGTATAGTGTACTTCGAGTTGGAGTTTTGTTTGTGATATGCGAGGGAAGAGCGTTTCCTTTTTACGTTTTGTACAATGTATGTATTGCAATAGTATTGAGCTTCAGCTTTTACTATTTGTTAGTAGTTTCAATCATTGCATTTGAAAGCTACTAAATTAATTTTTGACATGATTTTTTCTTTTATAAAAAAATTGTGTTCCATTATTCAAAATAGTATTAACATTACCGCCTTGTCTTACACCTGGCATTATGATGAAAAATATTTTTTTCGATGAAAAGAAGTAATAGTTAACATTAGAAAAAGGAGAGAATGAGTTCTTGAAGTGTTTTGTGCTAAGGAAATCTAACAAGAGGGGGAGTGAATTGTGTATTTCAAAATTTTATAACCTTCGAAATTAAAACTTAAAAGTTTTTAAACATGAATAAAGAAATTTGAACACAAAAGTTTTTAGGTGGTTCGACTCAAAACCGAGTCTACGTCCACCCCCAACCGGTGTTGGGAAAAAATCCACTAAATGCACCAATTACAAGTGAGGTTTTTCGTACGGTTCACCTCAAACCGACTTGGGATTTTTACTACGGCTAATCCCAAACCTACTTGAGTTTTTCTCCTGGCTCAACTCAAACCTGGGGCTTTAGCACTACTGCCGGGATGCCCTTACCCCAAAACGAAAAATACAACGATTGGCAAAAAGAACTTAGGAGAAATCGGAGAAAAAAGGAGGCACACAAAATTGAGAAATTAGAAAGATAGAAATGAGAAAAATTGAATCATGAACCTCTAATTTCAAGCGCCTTGTTGCAGTTTTCCTTTTGAGCTTGAAGGCACCGTTTTTGCTTGATGATTGCTCGAATTTGAGATCTGAAATCTTTGAAAGAATTTAGCAAAGGTAAACTCAATAAATCTTAATTCTTCCCTATTTATAGAGCTTAAAATTGAGCTAAAAAATCCTTCAACGGCTCCTAAAAAACAACTAGCCGTTTGGGTAACGGACGGAAAGCAGCTACCGTCCGATCCGGGCCCAAAATCGAACGGCGCTGATCAATTTACGAAACAGCTGTTCGATTTTGATCTGGAGCGTTGGATCCGCTCGCTGAACGAACGGCACCGATTAAGCTTGCGAAACAGCCGTTCGATTTTGATCTGGAGCGTTGGATCTGGGCGGGCTTGATCTGCGCCTTTGGATCCTGCTGAAGTTATAAGGTGGGATTTTTAGTCCCACACCGCAGAACGAAAGTCGGCGCATCGCCTTATAAAGGATTTGCGCTGTTTACTTCTCGAGCCTCTGTGGGGCTGGCTCCCCCCTTCCTTGACCGGGATTTCATCACCTGGTCGGAAAGCAGCTACCGTCCGATCCGGGCCCAAAATCGAACGGCGCTGATCAATTTACGAAAGCCGTTCGATTTTGATCTGGAGCGTTGGATCCGCTCGCTGAACGAATGGCACCGATTAAGCTTGTGAAACAGCCGTTCGATTTTGATCTGGAGCGTTGGATCTGGGCGGGCTTGATCTGCGCCTTTGGATCCTGTCGAAGTTATAAGGTGGGATTTTTAGTCCCACACCGCAGAACGAAAGTCGGCGCACCGCCTTATAAAGGATTTGCGTTGTTTACTTCTCGAGCCTCTGTGGGGCTGGCTCCCCCCTTCCTTGACCGGGATTTCATCACTTGGTCGGGTTGACTTGACCATGCCCTGTTCATTGACCGTTGATCGTCGCTGTAGTTTGACCTAGCCGAGCTCCTCTCTGTGGGCTTTGGGCTGGCTTGGCTTAGCCAAGCACTGTTCATTTGACCGTTGACCACCGTTGTAGTTTGACCTCTCGGCGGGCTTTGGGCGGTCTTGGCTCGCCCCTTTTTTTTTATTTTTTTAATTTCTAAAAGACCTGGACGGGCTAATTACGTGACGGGTCGGCCCGCCCAGTGCTACAGTGAATTTTCCCGAGACTTAAGCTGTTTTAAGGTTGATTGGAAGAATTTTTGTGCTAAAATTTTAAATATAAGTGTGCCAAAATAATTTTATATTATCATAGTATTATAAGTTTTCTAAATGACTATGAAAAGAAATTTATGAAAAATAATTCTTAAATAATTTTAAAAAATCAAATACCAATGTCTATACTTTTTGTCAATAAAGCTTGGCCCAAAAATCAAAATTCAATAATTATTAATTTTATAACATTTTTAAATATTAATACTACTAGTGTGCCTCATAATCTCAAAAATTGGACATCTCAATTTCAAGAAAAATTAATAAAAACTCAAATATGAAAATTCTAGTACATGTCTCAAATTTCCTTGAAGTATGCCATTGCTTCAAGGTCCTTAGAGACCACTATTTTAGACATGTGAAATACATGGCTTGATTTAATTAAATATTAATAATTTTATTTAAAATCAAGCCTAAATAAAATATAAATATTTATGCTTGACTTATCAAACACAAGGGTGTAACAATCTCCCCCTTTTGATGATGGCAAGACATAAATGTTTTAAATCTATAAAAAAAATGATAAAATAAATAAAAATAAAATTTTAAGAAGAGAAATCTTAATGAGGAGATTAATAATTATCATGCTCCCCTTATCTTTATGCTCCCCCTAACTCCTAACTATTCTCCCCCTTTGACACCATCAAAAGGGAGTTAACCCTAAGCAATGTCTAAAATTCCTAATTGTTCTCTCAATGTTTGAAATTGTACCGATGGTAAGGGTTTGGTAAAAATGTCAGCCAATTCAAGCTTAGTAGGAACATACTCTAATTCTACTAATCCTTTGGCCACTTGGTCTCTAATAAAGTGATATCTAATATCTATGTGCTTAGTCCTAGAGTGATGAACTTGATTCTTGGCTAATGCTAATGCACTAGTATTGTCAATTCTAATAGGTATATGTGTGACTTCTAAACCATAGTCTTGAAGTTATTGTCTTAACCATAGTACTTGAGCAACACAACTTCCAGCTGCAACATATTCAGCTTCTGTTGTTGACAAGGCTATACAATTTTGTTTTTTGCTTGACCATGAAACAAGACAATGTCCCAATAATTGACATGTCCCTGATGTGCTCTTCCTATCCACTTTAGATCCTCCAAAATCTGAATCTGTATAGCCAATGAGTTCACAAGAAAGTTCATTTCTAGGATGCCATAATCCTAGAGTCATAGTTCCCTTCAAATATTTGAAGATTGCTTTAACAGCTTTTAAGTGACTTTCCTTTGACTTTGCTTGGAACCTAGCACATAATCCAACACTAAATAGAATGTCGGGCCTACTAGCTGTAAGGTATAATAAAGATCCTATAAGTCCTCTATAAAGTTTTTGGTCTATGGTTTTTCCTTGTTCATCTAGGTCTAATTGAATAGATTGATTCATGGGAATTTTTCTATGTTTCATATTTTCATAACCATATTTCTTAAACATTTCTTTCAAATATTTCGTTTGAGAAATAAAAATACCATCTTTTAGTTGTCTTATTTGCAATCCTAAGAAAAACGTTAGCTCACCCATCATGCTCATTTCAAATTCCTTAGTCATAAGATCTCCAAATTCTCTACACATTTCTTCTTTTGTACTACCAAAAATAATATCATCAACATAAATCTGAACAATTAATAAATCATCTCCTAAAGGCTTTAGAAATAATGTAGTATCTGATTTACCCTTTCTAAAGCCACTTTCTACTAGATAATTACTCAACCTATGGTACCATGCATGTGGAGCTTGCTTAAGGCCGTACAAAGCTCTCTTAAGCTTGTAGACATAATTATCTTGCGTATGATTTTCAAAACCTGGTGGTTGTTCTACAAACACATCCTCTTCTATTATTCCATTTAAGAAAGCACTTTTTACATCCATTTGAAACAATCTAAAATTCTTATAACATGAATATGCTAGAAGTAATCTAATTGCTTCTAACCTAGCTACGGGTGCAAATGAATCCTCAAAATCAATACCTTCTATTTGACTATATCCCTTAGCAACAAGTCTAGCCTTATTCCTAATTATTACACCATTTTCATCTAATTTATTTTTATAGACCCATCTAGTACCAATTACTTGTTGATCACTAGGTCTTGGTACTAATTCCCAAACTTGATTTCTTTCAAATTGGTCTAACTCTTCATTCATAGCTTGAACCCAATAATCATCCACAAGGGCTTCTTCTATAGAACTGGGTTCAAAAAATGATACAGAGGCACTATGATCTATATCTCTAATTGAAGCTCTAGTCTTCACTCCTTGGTTCACATCTCCTATAATCAAATCCTTTGGATGTGATGTTGCAAATTTCCATCCTTTAGATAAATTATTTTCTTTTTCTTTTTCTTTTTCTATTTCTAGATTTTCTATTTTTTCTTTATTTAAATCTAGATTCTTTACTAATTCTATTTCATCTTTTAAATATTTTTCATTAACTAGTTGAATTGTCTCATCAAACACAACATGCATTGTTTTCTCTATTTTATGTGATTCTTGATTAAAAACTCTATATGCTTTTCTAATTGATGAATACCCTAAAAAGATTCCTACACTTGCCTTCTCATCAAACTTTCCTAAGTTTGCTCTCTCATTTTTAAGAATAGTGCACTTACAACCAAAAACATGAAAATAACTAAGATTTGGTTTCTTCTTCCTTAGAAATTCATAAGGGGTTTTCTTTAACTTTGGTCTCAAATTAACCCTATTTATGATGTAACATGCCGTGCTAATTGCTTCGGCCAAAAAATATTTGGGTAAGTTATATTCGGCTAACATGGTTCTATCCATCTCAACTAATGTTCTATTCTTTCTTTCTACAATGCCATTTTGTTGTGGTGTATATGGGTATGTGAATTGATGTTTGATTCCTTTCTCTTTACAAAACTCACTAAAATATTTATTCTTAAATTCACTCCCATTATCACTTTGCATACAAATTAATTTTAGACTATGTTGTCTTTCTAACTCTCTAATCAAATCTTCAAAGTTCTCAAAGGCTTCATTTTTATGTCTAAGAAAAAGCACCCAAGTATATCTAGAAAAATCATCAACTATAACAAATCCGTATTGTTTTCCTCCTAAACTCAAAGGTTGTATTGGACCAAAAAGATCTAAGTAGATTTTTTCTAAAGGTCTACTAGTTGTTAATTCATTTTGAGATTTGAAAGAGGATTTAACTTGTTTTCCCTTTTGGCAAGATTCACACAACTCCCAATTTGACTTGCTTGGTTTTGGAAGGCCTCTAACTAGATCTAATTTTGAAATCTTCTTCAAGGTGGAGTATCCCACATGGCCTAATCTTCTATGCTATAATGAATTCTCATTAGATTGGATCACTAGGCATTCCAAACCACTAGCTTCTAGTTGTCCAAAACTAACTACATATGTATCACATTTTCTTTTATCTATAAGTAGTTCAACATTATTTTTCATGATTTTGCAAGCTTTTGTATTAAAAACAATATCAAATCCATTATCACAAAGTTGACTAATACTAATCAAATTAAATTCTAAGCCTTCTACTAAAAATACATTTGAAAGGGTAAAGTTTGTCGTACCTACATCTCCAATTCTAATTATTCTTTTCTTTGTGTTGTCTCCTAGGGTCACATTCCTATTTGGACCCGATCTCAATGATTTGAATTTACTTTTGTCTCCAGTCATGTGTCTTGAGCATCCACTATCCAATACCCAAGATGTGGATTTCGATTTTCTCCTTGGTTTTGACTGTATGAGGTGTAAAATTTAAATTAGAAAGTATACCACTAAATGAAATCATCAATTTAAGTCTTCTAAATATCCTAGACCTATCTTAAAATGTCTCCAAATATTTTGGAGACCTTTTCTTCTAGTCTTCTAAGTCATGCTCTTAGGAACCCAAGAAAACTTGGGTTGAACCCTAAATGGTACTTGCATGTTCTCCTTTTTAACAATCCATCTAACATTTTGTGTTTGTGTATACATATTTCTCCTAAAGAAGCAATCTTTCATAGTATGTCCAGGTTTATAACAATAAAAACAAATAATGTTTGATGGCCTAGGCATGCTCAAATATCTAGGTTTTTTGAAATTGAGAGCATGTGAATGATAATAAGCATTTGAAACATCTATAGTTTTATTTACTCTAGCATGCTCAAAAGATTGTATTTTTTCTTTTAAAACTGAAATATCATGCTTCAAAGAAGTATTTTCAATGATAAGAGATACCTTCTTCACATATATGTTGATTTTCTAATTTTTTTCTTTTCATCTTATTTCATGACAAAATCAAGCAATTCAACCTTTTCTTTGTAGCTCCTTTTTAATTTTTTATGTGCACTCATTAAGGAGGTAAATGCATTCATAATTTCAATGTAATTATTTTCAAGAGTATCTCTTGTCCAAGAGCTTACCTCATTTTCTTCTTCTTCTTCACTTGAAGATGATGAGGATGCCTCGTTTGCCATAAAGCAAATCATTCCTTCTTCTCCTCTACTTGAGCTTGAAATGTCTGAATCTTTGGAGGCACTCCATGTAGCTTGAAATGCTTTCTTTTTCTTCAAGCTCTTCTTCTTCTTCTTCTTTTCTCCCTCTTTCATATGCTTGTCTTTGAGTTTTGGACACTCCTGTTTAATATGACATGTTTGACCACACTCAAAATAAGTTGGTGGCCTCTTCCTCTCTTTATTTATTTTCTTCTTTCATTTCCTATTAAGAAAGCTCTTTGCCAAATTTTTAGCTAAACCATTAACATGAAAACTTACCTCATCCTCTAAATCCGTGTAGGAGGTGGAAGTGGAATCCGAATTACTTTTGGTGGCTTTGAAAGCCATTGGTTCTTCCTTTCTTCTTTCATACTTTAACTTGCTTGTAGAAGCCTATTATGTAAATCTCCTTGACATTTCTATTTTGGCGGTAAGAAGTTCCCCAAGGAGTTCATCCAATGAAAGTTTGCTAAGATCCTTAGCGGCTTTAATAGCCGTTGCAAGTGGATCAAATTCCTTTGGAAGGATTCTCAAAATTTTCCTAACAAGGTCACCATTTGAGAATGCCCTCCCAAGGTTTGCCAATCCATGTGTAATATCATTAAATCTCAAAAACATGCTCTTAATACTTTCATTAGGATTCATTCTAAAAAGTTCGTAGTCATGAGTGAGGATATTGATCTTAGTCTCTTTCACTTGTGAGGTACCCTCATAAGTTACTTCGAGTTTTTTCCATACCTCAAAATCCGTATGTAAATTCATAATTTGCGTAAACTCACTAGGAGAAATTCCACAATGAAGGTAGTTCAACGCCCTAGCATTTAATTGAGCCAATCTTTTGTGCTCAACGTTAAGCTCGCTAAAGGGCTTTACTTCATCAGTAGAAGAATCTCTAGGAAGTTCACAAGGCTTCATCATGACTTCCCATAATTCCAAATCAATAGATTGAATGAAAATTCGAAAATGATTTTTCCAATATAAGTAAAATTCTGCTTTAAATAATGGAGGCCGATTTGAAAAAAAACTTTCAAATAAGGTTGCACTTATTTCGACCAAAGAGGAAGCCATACAAAATCACAAACAAAAATTGTGAGAAAGCCTTCACTTAGTACAAGAGGATCTCCCACGTGAAGTTACTCACGTAATTTGGGGTTCCTTTCTCTGATACCAATTGAAGTGTTTCGTGCTAAGGAAATCCCACAAGAGGGGGGTGAATTGTGTATTTCAAAATTTTATAACCTTCGAAATTAAAACTTAAAAGTTTTTAAACATGAATAAAGAAATTTGAACACAAAAGTTTTTAGGTGGTTCGACTCAAAACCAAGTCTACGTCCACCCCAACCGGTGTTGGGAAAAAATCCACTAAATGCACCAATTACAAGTGAGGTTTTTCGTACGGTTCACCTCAAACCTACTTGGGATTTTTGCTACGGCTAATCCCAAACCTACTTGAGTTTTTCTCCGGGCTCAACTCAAACCCGGGGCTTTAGCACTACTGCCGGGATGCCCTTACCCCAAAACGAAAAATACAACGATTGGCAAAAAGAACTTAGGAGAAATCGGAGAAAAAAGGAGGCACACACAATTGAGAAATTAGAATGATAGAAATGAGAAAAATTGAATCATGAACCTCTAATTTCAAGCACCTTGTTGTAGTTTTCCTTTTGAGCTTGAAGACACTGTTTTTGCTTGATGATTGCTCGAATTTGAGATCTGAAATCTTTGAAAGAATTTAGCAAAGGTAAACTCAATAAATCTTAATTCTTCCCTATTTATAGAGCTTAAAATTGAGCTAAAAAATCCTTCAACGGCTCCTAAAAAACAACTAGCCGTTTGGGCAACGGACGGAAAGCAGCTACCGTCCGATCCGGGCCCAAAATCGAACGGCACTGATCAATTTACGAAAGCCGTTCGATTTTGATCTGGAGCGTTGGATCCGCTCGCTGAACGAACGGCGCCGATTAAGCTTGCGAAACAGCCGTTCGATTTTGATCTGGAGCGTTGGATCTGGGCGGGCTTGATCTGCGCCTTTGGATCCTGCCGAAGTTATAATGTGAGATTTTTAGTCCCACACCGCAGAACGAAAGTCGGTGCACCGCCTTATAAGGGATTTGCGTTGTTTACTTCTCGAGCCTTTGTGGGGCTGGCTCCCCCCTTCCTTGACCGGGATTTCATCACCTGGTCGGGTTGACTTGACCATGCACTGTTCATTGACCGTTTACCGTCGCTGTAGTTTGACCTAGCCGAGCTCCTCTCTGAGGGCTTTGGGCTGGCTTGGCTTAGCCAAGCACTGTTCATTTGACCGTTGAGCACCGCTGTAGTTTGACCTCTCGGCGGGCTTTGGGCGGTCTTGGCTCGCCCCTTTTTTTTTTATTTTTTTAATTTCTAAAAGACCTGGACGGGCTAATTGAGTGACGGGTCGGCCCGCCTAGTGCTACAGTGAATTTTCCCGAGACTTAAGCTTTTTTAAGGTTGATTAGAAGAATTTTTGTGCTAAAATTTTAAATATAAGTGTACCAAAATAATTTTATATTATCATAGTATTATAACTTTTCTAAATGACTATGAAAAGAAATTTATGAAAAATAATTTCTAAATAATTTTAAAAAATCAAATACCAATGTCTATACTTTTTGTCAATAAAGCTTGGCCCAAAAATCAAAATTCAATAATTATTAATTTTATAATATTTTTAAATATTAATACT
Organism: Vanilla planifolia; assembly: GCA_023846275.1. Lineage (NCBI taxonomy): Eukaryota > Viridiplantae > Streptophyta > Magnoliopsida > Asparagales > Orchidaceae > Vanilla > Vanilla planifolia. The sequence goes on along the minus strand of CM043866.1, from coordinate 10,349,133 downwards.
ACTAGTGTGCCTCATAATCTCAAAAATTGGACATCTCAATTTCAAGAAAAATTAATAAAAACTCAAATATGAAAATTCTAGTACATGTCTCAAATTTCTTTAAAGTATGTCATGGCTTCAAGGTCTTTAGAGACCACTATTTTAGACATGTGAAATACATGACTTGATTTAATTAAATATTAACAATTTTACTTAAAATCAAGCCTAAATAAAATATAAATATTTATGCTTGACTCATCAAACACAAGGGTGTAACAGTTTTTTACCATGCCTTTAATCTTCTAAAGGTTTAGTATAGTAGAAAAATATCTTTCAATAATTCTTTTCAATTTATAGATTTAAATTCTATTTTACATTTCTTTTGTTCAAGTATGATGGTGTGATATCGTAGGGCTTTTGGGATTTATTTCAAATTATTAATATATTTTGAGATTACTTTAAATGAAATAAAATAAAACCTTGCAAAAGTCCTTTTTGATAAAAGGTTATAAAAGCCAAATGTAACATAACTCCCAAGGAATAAAGTGAATGTCAAATATTATAGGATAAGTTATAAAAAATTTAGTAAAAATAATTTTATTATAAATATTAAATGATATTAAAAAAATTAAATTTGAAATGAAAATAAAGAGCTCAAGGAATAGTTTATTTCAAAAATAGTTTGAACTAAAAAAATATAAAAAATAAAAACCCTAAAAAGATTTTTATTAAAAGGGATATATAACCTCTTCAAAAAGAGGGATTCAATGGTTGGAGGGAGTAGGAAGATGTATGAAACTTATTACAAGAATATAACTACCAGGAAAGGGAAAAGTGAACAAAGAATTATAAAATAGCTTTTGAGGAAGGAGAAGGGAACAATTTTGCAAATTGATTATTAGATAATCTTGCTTAAGAAAGCAAGGTAAGTGTTCTTAATTAATTTAATTTTTGGATTTGAAAGGGAATTAGTTAAGATTCAAATTAGTATGCATGCATGGGGTTGTATGAGAGTTTTAATATATTTAATTTTACTTTGGTGAATGATGTAAATTTTAAGGAGAGCTTTGGGAAAAGATATAACTATTTGGTAAGTGAAACCAATAACTACATATTGTTATTCAATAGATTGCTTTAAGGATCAGAAGATCCTATGAGAAGGGGAGAAGGAGACTTGAGTCTTTATCAAAGGTTCCTTTAATTTGATTAGATGATTTGATATAGAATTAAAAATGTTTGGTAAGGGAATTGGATAATGTGAGCGTTATTTCAAAAATAGGTCTTGAGTCTCAAGTTATTAATTGATAAGTATCAAATAATTTGATGAGAATATTGGAAGGTTTAATAATTTTAGTATTTTTGGTCATAAGTCTCTATTAGACACTCGTTAGATGGCTCGATGGCTATCTGATGAGTATTAGATGGTCAAATAGAAGGACGAAATGGTTTGATAGAGATGTGGAGAGGAAATGGACAATAGTTTAGAATAATGTTCTATGTGTATGTTGTTTGTCAAATGCATATCCAATAGTCTAAAGAATTTGATCAAATGTTTTTATGGGTTCAGTGATGATCCAATCCGTGTTAATAGACTTCAATCTAATGGATTAAAAGTGATTCAAATCATGATATTAAAGTATGATTAAGCACTTGAGAAATGATGAGTTGATTGATGAACTAATTAGTGTTAATAGACTTAAATCTAATGGATCAAAATTGATTCAAATAATGAAATTAAAGTATGTCTAAGCACTTGGGAAATGATAGAAGGAAATTTATGCATTATTAAAAGGAGTGAATGCATCATGTATATATATATATATATATAATATTTGAATGAACATATGTATGTATATAACCTATGCTCATACATATGGAATGTGTGCATAATCTTAAGAAATGAATAAAATATCAAAAAAGAAAATGATGAAATGAGGCAGGTAGTCTACATAGTTCGATTGTGCATTTGTATGATGTTATGATATTATGATTAATTCTCTAATATAGCCTTCAACATAATTGATAGATGCAAATTACTTGATTATTGGTATAATATTGATTGGTTTAATAGTAACATATGTTTTACTTAAACTCCTTTGGGTGAGTCATAAATATTATAATGCATGGTTGTTCATATACTTGACTTAAATCAAATGATTTACTATTTTCATGTTATATAATGCATAATGTACATAACATATATGTTGTTTCATTGTGCAAGTGGAACATAAGAACTATATACATCAAGCATAGATACAACAATGAAAATTGGATAATTTCTATAATTAATAAAGCTAGAGCCAAATGAGAGAATTTCAATGTTATATATATTTGAATGGGAGGCAAAAGATGGCCCTATAAAAGTGTAGTATAACTCAAAATGGAAAATAGGTCTTTTAAGCTATATCATATCAAAATGGGTGAAAATAATAGATTTTTCCAATAAAATAAATAACATGATAAATGGTCCTTGAGGGAACAAATGGATATGCTTAAAAAATGTTTAATTTTCATTACATAATATTTAGTTACTTATTTATTTTAGTACACTAAAAAGTATTTTATCATAGTTGTTGTATTGACAGCAATATTTGGTATAATCCTAATCTTATGTTGTCTTGCATGAATTTAATTATGTTCGATCTTTCCTACTAATCTTATGTTGCTTAGCTTATTTTTAAATAATAAATTTGGTTGTTATAGAAGTATATCATGGAATATCAAGAGAGCAATTATTGAACTTAACAGATTTATGAAAGGGTTAAAGGGAATTTCATCTGTGAGAGTTATTATATTTATTATTTTTGAACATCTACAAAGATGTAATAATATTTTTGGAAAACTTTTATCTATTTTAATTTATATATACCACTATATTGAATTTTAAAACAATTCTCTTCTTATTATTCGATAATCTTATTACAAATAATTTAAAAGAAAATTTTGGTTATTTTTTTTCTACAAAGAATTTTCTATTAGGAAATTTATTACTTCAAAGAAAGAGGATGAAATTTCATTGGTGATGGTCAAACCATCACGAGCTAATATCAAAGTAGTTTTGAACTTGTTATAAAGAAATTTAATCATCGAAGAAATGTTTGGTAAATGCTATAAGAATTAGACTAATAAAGTGGGACCCTAAACTAGGTAAGTTGTGTAGCTATCATTGTAAGAAAGCACACACTCTTGTTCTTATACTAATGCTTGTTATTACATTTGATTATTATGTGAAGAAGTATATTCGTCTATTTATATATGTGCTAATAATGCTTTGTAGCAAAATGGACTTGAAAAACATAAATCTATGCACTAAGGAAGCAACAAACATTTATAAAATTATGAATGAGAAGAACAAGCTTGAAAGGAAAGGAAACATTTTATACAAGAGATGGTTGATGTCGTACAAGTTGGGAGAGGGATATATCCCATAACTATTGAAAGACAAGTTAAATTATATAAGGTGAATTATCTTGTGGAATAGTTTCAAAAATTATATCCACCATATTTTGCTAACATAGTCAACCTTATTCAAGCAAAAACATTGTTAGAATAGGTAGAAAAAATATTTGGTAACATGGTCTATAAAAGACTAAAGGTTTATGTTTGTCATACCCAAGCTAAATGACACAACAGGTCATTGGTGACATAGTTAATAAATACTTAGATTTGGTGGTAAGATAATTTAGAGTCATCCTGGAAGGAGATTGTCAACTATTTCATCAATAATATGTCCTAGAATCTACCATGGATAAAATGTAGGGTGAATTAACTAGGTTATTATAAAGAGACATGCTAATCATTGAATATGAATAAAAAGATTCTCCACCTTAGCAAGGTATGCACTAGAAATGGTGCCTATTAAAAGCACATAAGTGTTATATGCTCAAAAAGGGGTTGAGGAACTTGATCATGTGTTTGTTGGTACTAATTTAATTCTTTGCTTATAAAGTCTTTGTAGATGTTGCTCATCAAATGTGGCAATATCAAGCCATGTAGCCCAGAAAAAGAAAAGTTTCATTTTCACCTTAAGGTGGATATAAATTAAAAAAAATGTAATGATGACTATTCATGTCCAAATAACTCAAAAAAAATTAGTTTTGGATTAATAATAAGACCTAAATGCCAAATTTATAGCAAATGGTATGGAGTGTAGAAGAAAAGGTGCAACTTGAAGTTTTCAATGTGAAGAATTTGGACTCATCACAAAAGAATGCTTAATGGGTATGGGAAGAACCATAAAGGTGGTAATGTAAATGTTAGGGCACCAATTTGTGTGTGTCCTATTATTTGCATAACCTAGTCATATAGCACCTATCACACATAGGAAGGAGAAAAGACAACTCTCTACAACTCCAACATAAATGGCACAACCTGGCATATGTGCAATCACCTAGAGAGATCCTCCAACTCCCAATATGTAACCCAAAATTAAACATTATGTAAATGTCTTATATATAATAAGCTTACATAAATGAGCATGTTAATATTGATATTTTATAAATAAAATAAATATTTTAAAATTTTAAATGTCAAAATGAAATACTAATATTTGGTAGCATTAAAAAAGCACTCTTGTTTGTAAAGTAAATTTGATTTCTTTAAGAGCTCATCAAAAGGAATTCAATACTATTTGGTTTATAATTTTTTAGGCTAAATGAATTTGTTATGTGATTTTGAAATGGAAGGAATAATTTAACTTAATTAAAAAAATTTTAATTGATTTAATTGAATAATTAGATTATCCTTACCTAGTTGAGAGAATTAAGAGGGTTTTTATGCTTAAATGAATTGCTTTTAGCCTACTTTTGGATAAGATGCAAGTGAAATATGTTGGCAAATTGTCTCGTGCATGAAGGAAATCAAGATAACTTTGAGGGAATGGGAGGCTTCAATTGTTGGAAGCAAAGAAGTAGTTGAAAAAATAAATGGAAATTTATTGCAAAGCTTGTTGAAAAAATGTAGAGTACTACAACAAAGAAAGAAGTGTTCTAATATTAAAGGTGAAAATAAAGGATTTAAAGAGTGTAGCTATGGAAAAGAGAGAATTGCAACAAAGGAAGAAAACATTGTTGGTAACTCAAGAAAAAATTATGAAAAACAATAGCTGCAACAATCATAAAATAGTTTTGAGAAATGAAAACCTAGAAGAAGAGATGAAAGTGTTGTTGCTAGAAGAGTTGTAGCTTTTATAACAAGAAACTCATGTAAAAGTTAAAGAAAAGTTATTGGAAGAAGCTTGAAATTTGCTTAGGAATAGTTGAAGAAGGGTTCCAACCACAACAACTATAGGATAAACTAAAGGATTTGAGAGATAGTAGTAGCAAACAAATGAAAAAGTCTAGAAAGGTGCGATTATAATGAGTTCATTTTAGCATTGTTTATGTCACTCCAAATTCTTAAGATGCATGCTTAAGAAGCTTTTGTTATTAAAGAGTTTGATTCTAAAGCTTAAGATGATGGTTAGCAACAAATTTTTAAAATTTGATTAAATAAAAGAATTGTTGATTAGTTCTATACTTTTGGAATGCACTAAAGATAAGTTATGAATGGGCTGTAAGCTATGAAATAGAGTAATAATTTGGATTTGATGATTATTGTAGACTTGCATTAGTATTATGTTAATTGGATGTACTATGATAATCTCATCTCAATATATTTTAGTAATTCTTGGTTGATTATGTCTATGAAAGGTACTTAATATTTCAAGATTATGATATCACATATAAGTCTTAGAATCTTTCTTATGTAAATGATGTAATAGTATTCATCCTTATACCCATCCACTACAAGTTTATTAAAAGTTGCTCATTATCTAATGATTTTTCTTTCTAAGAATCATGTGGTAATCATTGCTCCTCTTCTCTTCTATCTAAGGTGTTATAAGACCATTACCTTCTACTTTGTTCAACCATAGATCACATTAAACTAAAGGAGGTGTTACTTTAATATCATATTTCTAATTACTAGATTTCGTCATGTTGACATATTATCCTCTTAATCATCCTATAACGAGTAAATGGACGAATTGAACAATGTTGGTTTTAGAGGAAAGAGTATGATTTTTATATATAATGCCATGGTTTTAAGACGTTGAGATAATATTTTGACAAAACTCGCTTGGGTCAAAATGGGGTGACTAAAATAGACAATGTCTTAATATAATAAGACTAAGCACAAATATAATGTTAGATTAGTACATTCTTTGGTTTAATGTAGTTTGAGGAGACACCATGTAGAAGTTGGTGGGCTTATAATATCTTAAGTTGAAGAGTGTGGGTAGTGACCATCAAGTTATATCCCAATGAGAGAAATCATTAGAAAAGAAGCAATCTCTTAGTAGCCTTCTAGGTGAAAAGATATATGGATGAATTATCTCACATTGGCTATAGAGGTCATATTATAGTATTTATGTGCAATACCATGATCTTAAAATGTTGATACATACTTTGAGAGCAAAACCTATTTAGCTAATATGGAGCAACCCAAAAGAATAATACATCAATATAGTAAGACTCAAATTTTATATCAAATGTGATATTATGTATAATACTTGAACAAAATATACATATTCAGTTGTTATTTGATTTTATTATATCACATTATTTTTTTTCCAACTAAAAGGGTTCCATGAATAATAGTACATTAACCTATCATAAATAATCTACTTTTTGTTACTTTACTTATAGGTAAGAAAGTTAAAATAGATAAATATATAGAGTACAAGTTTGAAATTAATGAGAAGTTCTTTGAATTTGAGATGATTGTTATAAGATTTAAAAATTTGATATTATCTTAAGAATGAACTAGATAACTCATCGAATCACTATATATTGCTAAGGAAAGAGGATAATAATTCATGCAACTGATGGCACTAATATCATTTACTTTGATAAAGGTAGAGAGATACTTATCATATCTAAATTAAAGGAAAAATGCCAATACAAAAAATCCATGAATGCTTCTTTGCTTTTATACAAATAAATAATAAGAAGAGCTCAAGCTATAGGATGTCCTCATAATATGTAACTATCTTGAATTATTTCTTAAGGATCTGACATGTTTGCCACCTTATAAAGAAATTAAACTTGGTTTAATCTGAACCTAGACTGGAACTATATCCAAGGCACCATATAGAATTATTCCCATTAAGTTTTAGGAGATAAAAAATCAATTATGAGAAATGAATAAAAAATATTTTATTAGATTTATTACTTTTCCCTAGGAATCACTTGTCTTATTTATTAAAAAGAATGATATAAGCCTTTGCATATTTATAGATTATAATGAGCTTAACCAAATAATATTAAAAAATAAATATCATTTGCTAAGGATTGGCACATTCTTTGTTCAATTGCAAGGAGCAATGGCATTTTTGAAGTTTGATTTATGCTCTACTTATCATTAATTAAAACTTTGGAAGCATGATATCCTAATAGCAACCTTTAGGACAAGCTGCTTTTATCGATTTGATGAATTGAGTCTTCATGCAATGATTTCATCAATTAATCATTGTTTAAATAGATGATATATTAATCTACTCTAGTAATGAAGAGGAGCATGCAACACATTAGCTTATGGTGCTACAGAGATTGAAGGAGCACAAACTATATGCAAAGTTTTTTAATCTAATTTTTGGTTCAATATGTCTTATATACACATGAAATATAGCTAAATGAAATACCATTACATTTGAAATTCTAAAATTAATGAAATGTGCAAAAACACTTGAAAAGGATCATGTTAATTGTAATGCATACATGATGCCTAAATAAAGGAGAAAGATATTAAATATAATAAAATAAAATTCATGAAATCTGTTGATGACAAATTCATTGTGACCAAAAGTGGTTCAATATACATACATACGTACATACATATATATATATGCTACTTGCTAGTTTAGTAAAGGGACAAAGGGAACTCATGAAAAACTAGGTAGCATGTGCGGGTAAGGAAAAAGGAAAGTGTAATATGCCAAAAGTGGGGGGAACTATTGAAGCAATTACTTTTGGAATTAAAATTATTGGCATGATTAATTTTAAAAAAATAATAATTAGGATTGATCAGAGCTTTAAGAATGGAAGAAAAAAATTCAAAAATATCATTGAAGTTTAATAAAGAGAATAAATGTTTTATTTTATATTTTTTAGAATTTTGATAAATTATTAAATTGTTAAAAAACTCATATATTGGAGAAAATGAGTTGTGACTCCTAAAAGAGGAGAGACCAATTTAAAATAATAATTTATTTAAAGCTTATCTATACCAGAAATATAAAAATTAGAAATGTTTGAACTCCAAAATATATGTTTATAGATTTTTAGGAATTGATTGATATTTTTTAAAAAATTAGAATATCATAAAAAATAAAATAAATAATAAATGAATTTAAAATATTGTGAAATTATATGAGGTAAAGGTTATAGAGATGCTTAATATAAAATTAGTTTGCATAAGAAGGAAGTGTAAGGAAGGCCAAATATAAAAAGAATAAATATTATAATAATTAATAAAAGTAATTTTAGATTTAGAAAAATTATTGAAAAGAGCATATGAAACCAAAAAAATGATGATGAATAGAGTTCATTAAGTAGATTCTCACAAAATTAGTTATAAAATTTTGGGGAATATTTGGATTAAAATTTTTAAGAAATCAAACATATGTAAAACTTGAATTAAATTCAAAAATACCAAATGTATCTCTAATCCTTAATCAAACTAACGATGCTAAATACCCGACTAGACAATGATCTCAAATGATAGGAACTACAACAATCAATTGTGACATGATAGTTTGAAATAAATAAATGGTTCGGTAGCTGAGGAGACATATTTATTGATGAATTTGAAGTATTGAGAGAGAAGAAGAGGTGTGGGGAGGCAAGGGGATGACTGAGGGCTTTATATAGGTGAGGTTTTCTTTTACAAAGTATTTTATGAAATTGAGGAAGTGTTTCTAAGTGCGAAGGAAGGAAAAACAAAAGTTGAAGGTAGGTAACATAAAATGGAATTTTGAGAAAGAAGAAGAAGAAGAGAAGAAGAAGAAGAAGAAGAAGAAGAAGAAGAAGAAGGAGAAGGAGAAGAAGAAGAAGGGAGAGTCTTGATCAAATAAAGCTAGGTTTACAAAGAATTTTGTTTATAAAGTAGGGCATATTGTTTAATATTTTCCAAACATTAACAAAGTTAAATTTTCTAGCACATCCATGAGTGGTAGCAAAGGTAGGCAGTTAGAATCTTCTACTATGCCTAGAGAAACTAGAACATGTAGTATATTTGGTTGTAGTGGTCAAGCACGAGTTTACCCCATCCCCTAAAAGAGGCTCTTTATATCAAGGATGCTATTAAAAGTATGATACATCTACAAAATTTTTCTTTTACAATTTTACTTGATTATGGAGCATCCCATTTGTTTTTTCCTTCTATATGATAAGTAAATAAAATATTATCTTACAACTATTAAAAGAATTTCTAATAGTTAGATGCTAGATTGGAGTGGTATTAGAGTAGAAACTTTTTTTTAAGATGAGGTAAAAATCAAAATGAAGTTTGCTAAATTTTTAATTGTTTTACCCATTACAAAATTTGATGTGATATTAAGTATAGATTAGTCATTTGTTTTACCCATGCCAAAATTTGAATGCATAGAAATCATTGGGCAAAGGATTTGAGGGTGCCTTATATCTATTATTGATCTAGATAGAAATTTTTCTCGACCTATAGAGGTGCTAATAATTAAAAATTATCTAGATGTTTTTTTAGAAGAATTACTATGGTTACTACTCATAAGGGAGATAGAATTTGAGTCCAATTGGTGCCTAAAGATGAATCAATTTTCAAAGTTACTTATAGAATGGCACTAACTAAATTACAGGAAGTTAAAGTGTAAATTCAAGAATTGTTGGATAGAGGACTCATAAGGCCTAGTGTATCCCCCTATGACATTCATCTATTATAGTATTGAAAAAGAAACATGGTAGCCTTCATTTGTGTATTAATTATAGAAGAATTAATAAGATCACTATTAAGGACAAATGCTCACTACTGAGAATTATGATCTATTTGATCAACTTCAATGAGTGATGGTGTTTTCTAAAATTGATGTGATCTAGATATAACCAATTAAGGTTTAATAGAAGGATATTCCAAAAACTACTTTTAAAATAAGACCATGATCATTATGAATTTTTAGTGTTATCATTTTATTTGATGAACACAACATAAGCTTTATGGATTGGATGAATAAAGTCTTTAAGAAATATTTGTATTTATTTTAATTATATTAATAGATGACATTTTGATGTATTCAAAATCTACAGAGGAACATAATGCACATCTACATATTGTGTTACAAATTTTGAGGTAGAATCACTTGTATGTCAGATTTTCAAAGTGTGGATTTTTATAGTTGAAACTGGTGCTTTGTGGGAGCATAATGAGTGTTGAAGGAATTTTAGAAAATCCTTAAAAGATTTCTACAACTATGGGACAAGACCTATATTAGTATTAAGAATAAGAAGTTTCTAAGATTGGGTAGGATATTATAAAAACATTTGTGAAAGGGTTTTCTCAAATATCCTCACCCTTGACAAAATTAACTTAAAAGATAGTTAAATTTGAAAGGAACTCAAATTGTTAAAAAAGATTTCAAATATTAAAACATAAATTTAGTTTAGCTCCAAGTTTGTCCTCTTCAAAAGATTTAGATGGATACCAAGTGTTAGTGATGCATTATTGCAAGGGCTTGGTTGTCTGTTAACGAAAAGTTTAAAAGTAATTACATTGGTATCTTAAAAATAATTATCTTATTGTGATCTAAAACTGGTAATTTAGTATTTGCTTTGGAAATCTACTAACATTATTTATATGGAGTTAAACATAAAATTTTTATAGATCATAAGCTTAAATTATTCAAAAGAATCTAAACTTAAAACAAATAAGATAGATATAATTTATTAATATTATGATTTGAAATTCACTTATTATCCTAAAAAGTCTAATGTAGTAAAGGATGGTCTAAGTAATTTTGCAAGTGCTAGTAGCATTTATTCTATTAATGAGAAAAAAATAATTAATCTTTGAAAGAAATAAGTGATAATTAGAGAAAGTTGTTTTAAGAAATACCATATTATTAGTCCATTTATAAGCAATGCTAGATTGGTTGAAACCTAAAGGGAACATTGAGCTATGGAAGCAACATTATAAAAGCTAATCTAGAAAAAAAATGAAGGATGAGAGTTTGATTTGAAAAGTAAACCAAAATGAAATATTCAAGTTCTAAGACAAATTGTGTATGTCTAAGCATTAATAGCTTAGAGAACTATTACTAAACAAGGCATATAATTTTAAATATTCAATTCCTCTTGGAGAAAACAAAATATATCATAAAGTAAGACAATGATATTGGTGATTAGGATTAAACAGAGTTGTTTCAAATTTGGTTAGACAATATATAGTGTTTTAGAAAGTTAAAAGAGAAAATTGAAAACTCAAAGCATTATTATAGCCTTTATTGATTTTAGAATAGAAATAAGAAGTGGTAATAGATTTTATAGTATTGTTACCCAAATCATCAACAGGTCAAGATTCAATATGGGTGATTATGGATAGACTAACTAAGCCTTATCATTTCCTTGCCATTAGAACAACTTACTTGGTTGAAAGACTAGCTTAAATCTATATAAATCAAATTATTAGACAACATGGGGTATCAAAAGCTATCGTTTTTTATAGGGATCATATGTTTACTTCCTATTTTTGGAAAAGAGTGAATCAAACTTCTATTACAAATCTTACGCTAATATAGCCTTTCATCTTCAAATAGATGAAAGGAAAAAAAGAGACAAAAAATTAAAACATTAAGTGATTTGTTAAGACTTTTTATCCCATATTTTGGTAGAGATTGAGAAAGTCACTTACTATTAGAATTTACTCATAATAATAATTATCAATGTCATCATATGAAGCCCTATATGAAAGAAAATGAAAACACCATTGTGTTAGAATAATTTGTGAAAAAGAATTTTATTGGGTCTTGAATTTATGGATGAAGCCACCAAAAAGATAATAATTAGTCAAAAAAATATTAAAAACAACATAAGATAAAAATTAAAAAATATTTTGATGTGAAACATCAATTGTTAGAATTTCAAAAAGGAGAACATATTTTCATCAAAGTTGAGTTGACTAAGGCATTATAAGAATTAGAAAATTAGTAAGTTGAAGACAAACTTTATTAGCCTTACCCAAGTTTTAGAAAGATTAGACATTAGCATATAAAATTGTTCTATTTCTTCACTTATCAAGAATTCATAATATATTATGTGTATAATCCTTAAGAAGATATGTCTTAGATCCCTCTCATGTGATCAACTGTATTGATCCAAATGTTGAAATTCAAACATATCTAATTTATACAAAGACACCCATACATATCTTCGACAAAAGAGAGAAGCTTCAAAGGAACTAAGTTATTCAAATGGAATGAGTGATATGGAAGGATCAAACAAAAAGAGAAGTCACTTAAGGAGTAGAAAATGATATGATCAATCAGTATCTAAAACTATTCTAAATTTTATGATAAACATTTTCAAAGGGGGAAAAGACTATAATAGCTTATAATTTTATCATATTTAATATTTTGAAAACTATAAATTTAAGCTATTTAGAATGTACTTATGTGTATTTTAAGAAAATAAAGTTGATTTGCTAAAATTGTATGTTTATAAGTTAAAATAATATTGAATTATTTTTAGCTTAAGAAGCATGTCATGGCTTTAAATATGTTCAAAAATCTTATTTGAGTAAACCATTGAATAGGGCTTCTAAAGAGGAATCGAATGATGTTTAGTTTATAATTTTTGGATGTTTACATAATTATTTATGAAGTTAAAGAAAATAGTTATACATGTCAATTCTTAAATCTTTGGAGGGACTGAGTTAAATCTTAGGCTATGTATGATTATGGAGGTAAGAAAGTTAGGAGAAGTATAAATAGGAAATAAGGAGGGAGAGAATGAAAGAGAGAGAGAGAGTGGTGGATTAAGAAGAGAATAAGGAAGGAAGAAAGGGAGCTTGGTTGGAGGAAAATAGCAAGGAAGAAGTGCAAAAAAAGAGGTGAAATTATATTGGAGGAGTTGAAACTCATTATTTTAGCTCAATGGAAGGATTTAGAAAAAAGTGCAAAAGAATAATTGCAATTGAAGCAAAAGAAAGGTTTAGAAAACTAAAGTGCACTTGCTAGCAAGAAGAGATAAGCATTTAAGTCAATTTTACTACTTAATTGAATTTGGTTTTATGCCAATACAAGTAATATTTGGTTTTGGTTTGTGTTATTATTATTATTGGAATGGCTTGGAGTGGATAAGAGGTAGTTTAAATTAAAACTAAAAGATTGAAGATAAATTGATTATATTAGATGATGACCTTACTTGTTCAAATAAAATGTGTGTAAAGTCGGTAGGATTGGGTAGTCTATTGCATCATACCAGGTTGAAGAATTGATTGTATTTATATGATTTAGTTGATCACACTTAGCATAAAGGATTAGATATTTCTAATAAGGAATTGTATGAGAGCTTATGTGAATGTTGTACATGTACAAGGGTGATCATATGGTATGATAGTTATCAAGTTGGTTGAGCTTATAATGAATAAATCATATGTATGATAGGTAGTGTTCTATTGTACTATGGGTTAAGTAGCTTAAGAAAGGCAAGGTATGTGGTGATCATATTAGACAAAGGATATATCATACTAATATGTTATATTTTGGTAAGTCAAATTGTAAGTAAAGAGAAGAATGGCAATCATTCACTGTAATGTGAGTAAACATGTTGTATAAGGAATAAAGAATAATTGATTATTTGTTGAATTGTATGAGTTGGTTATGGAGTGAGCAAGGATCATTCTAAACAATTTAGGATATTATATTATATAATTAGTTGTAGAATGGTATAAATTTTAGGAATTTTTTTTGGACATACTATTCAATCAAGAAATTATACAATTATGATGAAAATAATTTAATTAATAAAAATAAAATATTAGGATTTAAATTAATTTTGAATATCTAATAATAATATCTTATATGTTGATTATTATGCATGTATGATAATATAAGAAATATCTTAGGAAGAAAGGAAGTTGTCAAGGTATTTCTATATTAGATACAGGTTGATAAACTAGTAATTATGATGTAACATATTATTAAATTAATTATTAATATATTATAAATTAAAATATTTTCTTTATTATTTTTTATTATGCACTCTAATACCTAACATGATTTCTAAAATAAAATTTAGATGGATCATATTGAATGATGGATTATATATAATAGTAGATTTTTATTTGTCAACTTGGAGTATGTTTAAGATAAAGGTAGGAGATCAAATCAATATGAATGGGAATAGGCTTAGAGGTCATACCTTATGGGCATCATGATCGTGATATTTGTGTGTGTGTGTGTGTGTGTGTGTATGTGCGTGTGTGTGTGTGTGTATGTGTATGTGTATGTGTGTGTATGTATGAGACTTGATCATAAGGTGTAGCTCTTGTAACCATACATGTATAGTGATTATAAGTATAGTTTTGGATGATATACCATTTGAATGGATGCTAACAAGAAGTCATTGATATACATATTGGTTATTTGTAGATCTAAAGAATAATAATAAATAAGAAATTAAGTCTTATAAACACAATAAAGGCTAGAATTAAGAAAAAAAAGGAAAAACTAAATTTTGTTTTATATTTCAATAGGTTCTTTTTTACATGCATGGATTATCATATCACATTGGTTTTACTTTCTCATTTCATGGTTATTCCATAACACATCATCATAAGATCATTTAAACATTGTTTGCTATATTATATACTCTTCTTATGTTTCAGGATAAATAGTTTTGGAAACAAAATGTTGGAGTGAAGTGGTTACAGGAAGGATCCTCCAACATACAATTGATTTTTTCCTTTAAAACTACAATAATATGTTCAAATGGGTAACATGCTCCCTTATAGATCATTATTAGATCAAAATATCATCTATAAACATAATAAAAAGCTCATCCAAATATTTTTGTAAGTGCTCTATTCATCAAATTCATAAATACTGAAGTTGCATTAGTTAATTCAAATAACAATACCAAAAATTTATAATGTCCATATCTCTTTTTGAAAGTTGTTTTAGAAATAACCTCTTTCTTTATTCTTAATTTATGATACCTAGATCTTAAATCAATCTTAGTCAATACTACTATACCTTAAAGATAATCAAACAAATCATCTATTATAGGTAAAGAATATTTGTTTTTAATAGTGATTTTGTTAATTCCTCTATAATCAATGTACATTCTCAAGCTATCATCTTTCTTTATTATAAATAATATAAATGCACACCATGGTAATACACATGATTTTATAAACTCTCTCACCTTTAAAATTTGGGAGATTTTTCTATCTAAACCCACTTTGAATATCAAGCAAACCTTTGTTTGACAACTTCTGTTCCTTCAATACTGAGATGATAAGAATTCTCTTCCCCTGGTATTTGTATTTTCTTTTCATGTTAGTCTATGTTGTATTTATGATCATATAACTAATTCCTTCCTAATATAATAAAAAAATTATTATTGATAATATATTTAATAATACATTGAATTCCTTTTACTTCTTTTTTAATATAATTTCTTACTTTTGTGCAACTACCATTACTCATTTTGACTAATAAGAATTCTTGTAATAGATGAAGTTCAAAATTTAATTTACTTATTATAATGTAGAAATAAATGAACTTGGTGCTCCATATCAAGTAGAATAGTAACAAAAAACTCTTTAAGTGTAGAGTACCTAAGATGACATCAACAAACTAAGGGGCCTCCTAATATTGAAGATGAACCAATTCCCTTACTACTACATATATTCCTCTACATCTCCTTATAGAAATGTCAAATGCTTTCAGTTTCACCCTTTTGGGAGAATTTTTAAAAATATGTCCCAATTTTTGGCAAACAAACATCTCAATTCCTTAATTAGCTTTTATCTTCATTCACTCTATGCTAGTTACTACAAGTTTCACAACAACTAGTTTCATTGGATGCAAAATTAGCTTTACTACAACTAGGCCCTTTCGAGGATATGAATTTATTAAACCCTATGTTGCTAACTCGTCACCAATGAAATTACTAAGACCACCTCTTTTTCCTTTGAACCTACCTCTAAAATTCGAAGATTCATATTCCTTTTCCTAGCTTCTCTTCAAATTAGTTTACATGGAATTTTGTTTCATTTCTATAATACTAGCATGTTCTACTAATTCACTAAAATTGCATCATGTAAAACTTACTACATGTAATATCTTTGCTCCGTTTAAGTGAGAAAAGTTTGTGCATATTTTCTTAAATAAGTTAACTTGCATTCATAAGCTACGACTGTCATAGCACCTTACATTGAATTTTGTACCCTCTTATTTATTCTTTAACTAACATTAGAATGAACTACTTCTCAAAATCTTTAATTAATTTTTCCTAAGATATTTCTTAAACTATTCAACCCATAAATTGAATCATTTGTCTAGAACCACACCAAATACTAGTTGCATCTTTTCTTCTCCTACAAAATAAGGTGGATTTATTTTATGGAATTAACAAATTACTTATCAATTGTAGATCCAATATGATGAAAACTAGTACCTCTAGCTGATTGTAATAAAGAGATTAAATTTTGTGCCAAGTTTTGTTAAGTATCTTTTTATTGCTCCTTTTCCTTCACTTTGTTCATATTACCATGCTCTACTTTATCTATTTCCTTTATTGAGTTATGACTTTGCAATATCCCAAAGCTTTTATATATAGCCACTTATAGCTAATATTAAATATATATCAAATACAAATACATATGTTGTAGGTTTTGCCACACATATATCTGACATATCCTTAAACATAAGTTATGATACCATCATCTAAGACCCCACATAAGCAATCCAAAAATAATTCATAATAATCTTAAAATATAACATGTGAGGACACAAACCCTATGTACAAACTTGAAATGAAATAAATTGAAAATTATCATCTAAATGAAAATCCTAACTATACAAAACCACAAAATAAAACCATTACAAAATAAAAATACAAACCAAAAACTCTTTGATGTAATAGCATTGGATATTTTGCTTGAATGAAAGAATTTATCAATTGTTTATAAGTTAAAAATATGTTTTAGTATATCATCTTATATCGCTCTTGTGTTAAGAAAGGGAAACACACCAATAGTAACAAAAAAATATCCACACTATAATAATAGAATACAACAAAATAAACTCCATGTAGAACTTCACCCACTAAGCAAAATAAGAAGCAGGACCCTCTTGCATGACATCACCATCCTTATCTCTGGTCATAAATAAAACATATAAGATAACAAAAGTATAAAATAATACATAATGTGATGAGGTATCTTAATATCTAAAAGATAAAATAATAATTAGTAATTATGAATAATCAAAATCATCTAAAAAAATATCCAATGTTAGTTATGTTATTATTTTTTCAAGTTTTAATCATTTTTGGGCCTAGGTTTCCTTTTGACTATCATCTTCTAGATAAAATAACCAAACTTTATATAACTTTATTTGACATTCATCCAAATAAAGGTATCTTCACTTTAGCCACATTAACAAAGTATTAGTGACACTATACATATATATATAAGGATATCCTCATACTATCAAATGATGTCATATCACTTGTAAATGTATCCTCATCCTATAAATATAATGATGATGATGCCTTAAGAAATTTTTAGTTATTATTTTTATTTCATAATTTATAAATAATCATGTTTGATGTTAATGTAATAGATTATTTTATTAACCATAGCTTATATATGTGTATCTTATTATATAAACATATGCATGTGAATATCATTAAACCAAATAACTGCATAATGAGTAAAATGAATTATATGTGAATAAGTACTAGATAACCATGCCATATAAAATGCTATAAACCAATAAATTATTTATAGGTGAAACCACTTAAAAAACATATATAAGTTTATTATTATATTTATACCATTTCTATCAGAGTTAGCTACCAACATTTAAGATGAAATTTCCATGTTTGATTCTTTCTTCTTCTAATTTCCCTATAATGAAATGCATATACATAATTTATCTTTTGGTCCCATATTATATAACTATCTAATATAGTTTTAAGTTAACACAACTCTACCTATAAACATCTATTTTCATTTTGTGAATAAAATATCATATTATTAGTTCTCCTTATCATACTATATGATTGCCATATTATCAAAACGTCTAATCCAATACTTTTAAAATTCATAATTGATCATGCAATACTATCAAACCCATCAAATAACACAATTCTTATACCTCTTTCTATATGAACTAGTCCTAGATTAATGCATAACCATTAACTCATTGTGCATTAAGATCCATCCCTTTGCAAACACTTACCAACCTACAAACCATTGTATAATACACTCATGATATAGTATGATGCATTCATGATGGCTATATGATTTCTTAATAGATTATCTGATTCTTTTATTCATAAATCAACTTAAATTAAACATATAGTACGATTGAAAAAATTATATTATATGAAAGCTCTTGAACTCGTCGTTTCTAGATCCAATCAATTTCGAATATCCTCAAAGTCTTCTCACAAGAATTATAGTTGATATAATGAACACACCCCTTTAACATTTTGCATAAAACTGAGTTGAATACAACAAAAACAAATCTTAAATTCTTACCTTTTCTTGGTTAGCTACCACTCTCTTACTTCTTTTATAAAAATTGCTTCCACAATAGCTCCTCTCCTCTTCTTCATGGTTTATTTACTTCCTTCTAAGTAATAACAAGAAGTTATGAGCTTTTATGTATTAATTCCACTCTTTTCTCTTCTATTTTTCTTCAAATTAAGCTTCTTCTCTCTTTTCCTTTCTGTCGCTATCATCTAAAGCAACCTCTCTTTTTCTCTATTTCTTATTTCTTTCATAGATATGGATATCAAGCCTAGTTGACATAGATATGGATAATGCATTTAGTAGCTTGATATCTAACATTAAAGAGGCTCAACTAAATATTGAAATAGCTTAGTTGTAGTTAAATGCATTATCTTCAACAAAAAAAGAAATTTTTTCTAGTTGATAATTGTTATAGATTGGCTTCAAAAACTTAAAGAATGTTAAAATATATATATGAATTAGTGTGGAAAAAAAGTTATAATCCTTTAAGGAGAAGTGGATTATTTTAATATGAATGAAAATAAAACATGATAATTTAGGAACCAATTATATGTTCCATCTAGAGTTGATTGGAAGAGAAGTTTGATGCATGAGGTTCATCCTGCCAAATATTCAAATCATCTAGTCATGATAAAGATGTACCAAGACATGAAACAAACCTTGAGATTGCATAGAATGAATAGAGATATTATTGATTATGTGAGCAGATGCATGATAAGTCAATAGATAAAAGTAAGCAACAAAGGCTATATAAATTATTAAAATCTCTCCTAGTTCCTATGGGGAAGTTGGAAGGAGATTTTATGGACTTTTTTGTGAGATTTACAATAACTAGTTAAGGATTCTATATGGGTGGCTATTCATGGGCTAACAAAGTGCATACATCTTTTATTATTAAGACTATGTATTTTGTTGAAATATTAGAACAACTTTATGTTGCAAGATTGTTAGGTTACATAAAATACTTAAAGTGATATTATCTAAAAGATATTCAAATTTCACTTCTCATTTCTAAAGGGTACAAGAAGCTTTTGGTACTCAACTAAAATTTAGCACTACATTCCACACTTAGACTAATGGATAAGCTAAAAGCCAATAAACACATTAGAATATATGCCCAAATTATGTGTTCCAAAGTATAGAGGTAATTATGACATATTACCTTTCTTTATTTTACTTATGATAACAAATTTTAATCTTACACAAGCATGGAGCCATATGAAGCATGTTAGATGTTTATCTGATAGTTGTTGAATAGTCCAATGTTAAGAGACCAAATAATGTAATGGAAGTAATGAATTTCTCAATGAAGACTTGGGTGCAATTAAAAGGAAGGTCATACGTGGTGACCAATGGGTTTGAGGTCTATCATCATATGCACATTATATGGTCTAATGGGTTGACATTGTTTTATTAAAGCAAGTTTTTTGAAGTTTGATGGATCTTTTGGGAAATTATTAATGTAATTTTCTATTGGAAAAATAAAAGTTTATTGGTGCATATTATATGTGAAGAAAAAGTAATGTATTCACTATGTGTAATTTCAATAGAGGGAGAAAGGGAGATGAATTGGCTACATCATACTTTATAAATTAAATAAGTAATTTGACACTAATGTAATGAGTTTATCTTTGATGTATATTTGTTTGTGAAATAGTCTCTATGTTGAATTAAACATACATGATGGGTGATACTATGATTATGTCAAATAATGTGGATATAACTTGTGTAAGAACAAAGTAAAGAGTAATAAAAAAAGCATGTTAAATTAATATGTCTATTTCTTCATATAGATATATACCTTGTATGCAAATATGAATGTTAATTTAGCCTAAGCAGTGTTGAGCTAAGAAAGGGTGTAATATAGCCTAGGTGATAATAATACATGTAAATATGTAATATAACACAAACAGTGATAAACCAAGTAAATGTGTAACATAGCCTTAATGGTGATGAGCCACATCAAAGGAAACCTAAGTGGTGATGAGCCACAAAAGGGCTGAAAAATACTTGGAAAGAATATAGAAGAATTAGTATGTCATGTAAATACTAAAATGTTGTAAGCATGTCTATATTTTATAGGACACAATTCTACAACATATGATTGTTTAATTATTATACTTGTGGATAGGCTTAACATGTAGCATAAGCAAATTTCAAATGATGTTTGTGTTAGTTTTATCTACTAAGTTTGTGATAATAGCTTAGATTATATTGGTTAATATGTTTTAGGTGCAAATAGTTCACAACATGAGACATGCATGGAGTAATGTAAATAGTTAATGTAGTGATGTCATGGAGCTTTTTATAAAATTATGGAATGTTGAACTATTGTAATTGAATAATGTTGTAATAATTTTCTACGAGTGGATCTAGTATGTACTTCACTATGACTTATTGGTATATTAATTTTAATTATTTATTTATTTATTATGGTGAAGAAAACTAATATTATTTAATGCATTGCTACATTTAATGCATGGTCAAGGGAGAAAAATTAGTAAATACATGTATAGATAATAATAGTGGTGCTACAATTATCTAATATGTAAGAATGGCCCAAGGCCAACATCATACTTATAATGTTGGCTTTTGGAGAATAAAATATGTGATACAAGAATTATAATCAACTTTTCAAAGGTTCTAGTAGCTTTCAATTGGCCAAGGCCAACTAATGTTATAGAAACAAAAGCCTTTTGGGATTACTTGGGTATTATAAAAAATTTGTTAAGAGGATTTTACAAATCATCATTACTTTGACAACATTAATGCAAAAGGATATTCCATTTAAATGGAACATGTATTATTAAATAAGTTTTCAACTTATTAAAGAAAAGTTAATTTTAACGCCATTATGGGCACTACTAAAAAATGATGTTAAATTTCAAGTTTTTATCAATGTTTCATTACAATGGTTAGGTTGAAGGAAGTTCAATTAAGTATTGAGATGGTTAATTTAAAGCTAAATGCAACATTTACATCAAATAGAAGGAATTCTACTCATTTGGAGATTGTATCATATTGGTTGCAAGAACACAAATGAAGTTCAAAAAATAAAAGTCAAACATTTAGAAGATAGAGAATCTAAATTTAATCTAAATAAGAATAAAATTCTATAGTTAACATATTGGTTGTATATTCCAACTAAAAAGGGATGGAAGAAACTATTAATGTGAGGATCACTCATAACTAAATATCTTGTGCTTCTTAAATTGACCAAAACATAGCAATATATGAAGAAATCATTTTGGTGTCCCTATATGAAGAGGGATATATATGATTTTGTGAGGTATTTTCCTATTCAAAGTTGAGTTTTGTCCTTTTCTTCTAAAAAAGGGCTCGACAATTCAACATGGAAGAACTAAGCATACCTCATCTATATTCTATAGCAGTTCATGAATAAATAACCTAGATTTGGCTTTAATACCATATTGTGACATCTTGGCCTCCCTAGTGATGTATTGTCTTGATCAAAATCAGGTTTTGTCATACTCAAAAAAGCCAAATAAACTCTCAACCAAACAACTATATAGTTTTTATAAGATCTAATAACTTAAATTTTTAAAGCATAAGCTTTTTAGTAAGCCAAAAGAGTAGCATGATAAAAAACATCAGGATTATTTATAGGCATGATGGTCATTTAAAGTTCATTAAGATGTTACAAATAGAGTAGATTGAGTTAATATATGTTTAAGTATGTAAAAAAAACTTTATAAAGATATTAGATAAAGAGTAAGGCTAGCTGTAAAGGTCAGACAGACACTATATTTTGAAAATAGAGGTGCATTTAATTTAAAATACTAAAAAAAGTTCAATTCCCATTCAAAAAAATCATAAATATACATATATAGAAATTTTGAATGGTCTACTTATTGGAAGAATTTATGTAATGGATTTGGGAGTTTGTTGAAAGAGATAAAGTCAATAGAGATGGACTATATTAAATGAAATGTAAAGTTAATTAGTATAGGTTTGAAATATCATAAAATTAGATTTATAATCTAAAATATTTGGTATATATATTAAATTTAACCTATGAAACTCTACATTTTAAAATATTTAATTTCATAGCTTTTATGTTAGAGCTAAGAGATATAATTGTCGGAGTGCAGCTATATTAAACATGATATAAATCTAAAATGACAAATTTGCACTCTTTGTGACCAATTATATACAATTAAAAAAACAATGTGTAATATATTTTGGCATGTTTAATATGATAAAAGAATAATTTTATATTTTTTAAGTTTTATAGGTAAATTTATGATTATTTAAAAGTTCATAATTAGTTTACAAAAAAAACTCATAGCTTACTAAGACATAAGATTTTCAATTTATAGTCATTTATTGTATGCAAAAATATATATTTATGGAAATATTATTAGATTTAACTTCTAAAAAATTTGAAATTTGAATTTTTTGGGTTCAATACAAAATGTAATGCTAAATATGATAGTGATAGTTATGTATAAAGAATTTATGAGAGATCAAATTTTGAATAAAAAATTCATAAAAATCTAGAAAGAAAAAACAATAATTTGAATGGTTCAAACTCTAATGTTATACCTCTCTTTTTGTATTATTTGTCTTGTGTTCAAACTCTTTGCAAGGTTGATTTTCTATTATGCCTTTCATACTTAATCAATATCTTCACATAAATTTTTTGTGTGAGAAAATTTAGGAAAACAATTATATAAATAATTAATATTTTATAATAATAATTTTTATCATCAAACCCAACAAGATATCCAACATATCCAAATTATCTTCTTGCTTTAGGACAAAAAACTAAGCATATCTTTTAATATCCTTATAGTTCTCTCCATCTACCCAATTGTCTAAGGATGAAATGAAGTATTAAATCTCAACTGAGTACAAATGCTTTGTATAACCTTCTCCAAAAGTGAGAAGTTGACTTTGAATCTCCATTTGATAATATATATCCTTAGGTGCTCCATGGAAACAAATGATATAATCAACACACAATTGGGCTAGCCTTTTCACATAATGCATAGTCCTAATAAGCAAGAAGTATGCAAACTTTCTCAATCTATCAATGACATCTTAAATATCATCAAAGCCTTGGCTATTCCTTGGAAGTCCAATAATCAAGCCCATCAAAATTTTCTCCTCCTTCCACATAAGAATAAGCAAAGGTTTTGATAGTCTACTTAGCATTTGTTGTTCACTTTTTATGTATTGACACATCATTCACTTGCTCACATATTTATCTATATCCCTTTTTATACCAAGCCATCATAATGATTATTTCATGTCTTGATTATTTCAATTACTTTAAAGTCATCCTCTTTTTCATTGAAATCTCCCACTTTCCTTTTTTGTCTTTCTTCATCTAAATCGTAAGATCCTTTAAGATATTGCATGCAATCCACTATAATTTCTAATTGGCAAAAGTTCCTTTTATTGATAAATATATTGCATTCAATTGTAATTGAGGCAATTCCACAATTAAGCAGTGATACATATCAAGAATCTTTTTCATAATGCATCTTCTACCGAATATTTTTACTTAGATGATAAATTATCTTTAGTTCATAGTCTTTGATTAGCTCTAAAAATCTTTCATCCTTAAGATGAAACTCTTTTTGAGTGAATATATGTTTTTGGATCTAATGATCTATATAAATCTAGCTATTTATCCTATATGAGTAATGTCCCCATATTTTCAATGCAAACACAACCATAATCAATTCTAAATCATGTACTGGATGGTTCTTTTCATGTGATTTCATTATTTAAATGCATATGTAATAACTTTCCCTTTTTGCTTAAGTACATAGCCTAGTACTTCTAAGAATGTATCACTATAACCTAATATTTAGTATTAATTTTAGTTAAAGCCAAGATGGTGTAGAAATGAACTTTTTAAATAGTTTGGAAACTCTTTTCTTAGGCATCATCCCATATAAATGGGACCACTTTCTAAGTAAGATTTATAAAAGGTATTGCAATATGTGAGAAACCTTTGAAAACTTTTTAATAATAACTTATTAATCTTAGAAAGTTTTAGATTTTAATAACATTAGTTATCTTTAGCTTGTTAGAAATTGTAGCTACTTTCTGAGAACTTATAGAATTCCTTCAGGCATTTATTACATATCTTAACAAAGAGACTTTTCAACAAGTAGTTGTTCTTCGAGGACTTTGCATATAATTGATAATCTCTTAGTTTTTGCAACACCATTTTTAGATGTCTTTCACGCACATTTTATCCTCTTAAGTGAATTAAGATGAAAACAATAAATACTATCACAAATTGGTCTAGCCACTCTCTAAAGACCATGTTCATCAAGTTCATAAATGACACTAAAATATATGTTAGTTCAAAAGGTAACATTAGGAACTCATAATGATCATACGATGCCTTAAATGTAGATTCAAAATAATTTCTTTTTAAATCTTTAGTTGATTATAGCATAATGCAAATCTATTTTGGAAAACATTACTACCCCTTCCATTTATGGAAATTTGTTCAAATAGTAACCTTGATTCATCCTTCAGTTTGTATATGTGAATACTTGTTCTTAATAATAAACTTATTTAGTTCTCTTTCATTAATACACATTTATATATATCCATCTTTCTTCTTAACAAACAACATTGATGCTCCTTATGGAGATATGCTTATCTTGATGAACACTTTCTCAATTAATTCTTACAATTGAGTTTTCATTTTTTTTGTAGTTCCAAGGTGCCATTTTGTGCATTGGCACAAAAATTCAAATTTATACCAAACTCAATTTTTGTCATGTCATAGATTTAGTAGATCACCAAGAAATAAATTTTGTTAGTTACACAGCATGTGAACATATTATAGTTTCACATCCCTCTACTCAACTATCTACATAGTGGTAAAAAAATATGTATTATCTATACATGACAACTTCTTTACTTTTCAAAGCATATATTTGTAATGTTGATCCCATGACATAAAAGATTTGATGATAACAAAACCACATACTTGCCAACTACCATGTAGTGTGTGATGCTATGCACAAACATAGATTTATGAAGATCAAAGAACTTACGAGCAATTCACTTGCAAGGATGATGTGCAAGGGTTTGTGACTTTGCTCAAGAATGGTAACTCAACTTTCAAATCAATGAGCCATGTGCAATCAACTCTTAGTAAAGTGGTTGCCCATCTAAATTTCATCGTTTACTATTTTTATGGTTAGAATGTCAAACATTCACTTATTATCTTGTGGTACATAAGAATACATTCACCACTTTATTCACTTGCTCATTCCTATATTCGTGTTATATCTTCCATACACGAGTTTAAGTTATGCTTAATAATTAACTAAATGTTAGAACATATGTGTTTTGATAGATAATGTTTAGGCTAATAATATTCAGGTGTACAAAAGAATAATTTGGACAAAACTCTATATTTAAACTACACACTAATCATACAAAATTATATCTCTTTTCATACTTATATAATCAGCTTTCTTTCTCTCTATCTTATACCTAATATTTGTTGAGTTATATGTCATATATGATTATGGTTTCATCATACTATTATGACCACTATTCACAGTGACATATATAAGTTATAACATAACCATACATCAATGATATTCATTATTGATCTTATACAATATTGCTCTCAGTTCAATGTTCTAAATAAATAAAGCATTATACAAAATGAAATATTTTATTAGATTTGTATGATTAACTTCCTTCATAGAGCTCTTAGGTGGAAAACTAGACAAAAAATCATTGTATGATTTTGTATTGTATGAGTATGATTCACATAAGCACAGTATTATAGTAAGCATGGTAAAGTTTCATACAAATATAATGTATCTATTATACATGTAAGAAGTAATAATAACCTAAATCTAGTAATTCAAGCTTAAATTGAAACATCTTTACATTGAATAATATGATTATCATAATTATAAAAATAACTTGAAAACCACCCAAGAGTGTTTAAATTAAGTTTAAAAATGTATCATGCACACACGATCTTCTTAATAGACATGTATGATTTTATAATAATAAAGAAAACATATAAGACTTAAGGACAACAAACTTGTATAATCCTTGTTATTTGTCTAGTATGAAAGTTGGAAAACTTGAGAGTGATCGTAGTTTTATGAGTTATGCATGCATCGAACAACATGATCTTTATTATTGTACTTATATGATATATTTTAGAGTAACCCAAATAATTGCTTCGTACATATAGTTTGCTAGGCATCAGTTCTTTCTTTGTATCACCCTAGTATGATTTTTAAATAGTACTTGTGCAAACATAACCCATGAACTTTAATGGTTAGCTAATCTCATTAGAAATTTGATTTTAGCTATTAAAAATTATCTTAATGTTTGTTTAATCAAATGTAGAGTATAATAATAAGTTATACACTCGAGAATATGTTAATAATTAATTGAAAAATCTCTGAAAGGACAACAATAGCTCAAACATGTTGCATAATTTGGGCTCACTTGAAGTTTTAGTTTGAATGTTGTAGTAGCTTTTTGCTTGCTAAAATCTCATTGTCTCGCAACATTAAATTGGTAAGATCTTTACAATTTCTTTTAGTGGCTATGCCACTTAAGTTTACAAGTGACAGGTATTGGATTTTTATTTATTTATATTGAAACAAAGCTACAATCATTATTCCTCAGCCATTCTTTTTTTATGCTTATAAATTTTTCTATTGAGCCTACTGTTAGCCTTGTCTATGAGCTCTTTTGAGCTACTTTTAATTTGTAAGGTCTATATTTGTAAGCATTTTTCATGTTCCTGTCTTGCATCAAAATGTTGGTATTTTAGTGATGGACAAGGGATAACCAAGTCTATCATACTAAATTGTTGGTGGATGAAGAGAAATACGAACTCCTACAATAATACCTAAGATGGAAGGCAACAATAATAAGGATGATGTTAAAAATAAAGATAAATCATAATCACAACTTGGATATCAAATTGTAACCCAAAAAACCAAAGTCAAACCTAAGGTTGTGCAAACATGCCTATTAAAGAAACCATAGTTTATGAAAACTAAATGCTAGGACAAATATTTTTATTCTCATTCCATTCAAAGACTTCAAATAAATTATAATTCTTAAACTAGACTTAAAAGAAAAATTATGAAAATACCCTTTCTAATTAAAAAATAAAAAATATGTAAAAATTACTAAACCTCTTAAGGGACTTATAAATTAGTAATTACAACCTAAAATCCATTAAAAATGAGAAATAAATAAGAAACTGCTACACAACCTACCAAATCAACTTAGCATCATTAGTTAATATAGTCTATCTTATTTCAATTCACC
This sequence comes from Vanilla planifolia, assembly GCA_023846275.1. Lineage (NCBI taxonomy): Eukaryota > Viridiplantae > Streptophyta > Magnoliopsida > Asparagales > Orchidaceae > Vanilla > Vanilla planifolia. The sequence continues at coordinate 10,321,065 of CM043866.1, read as the reverse complement.
CAGTTAAATCCATCATATTTTTCACATAATATTTAAAAATATTTTTTATCTAAACTTTAAAATTATTATGTTGAAGGTGTTAGTTGATTGTATATATTCTAACACAAAATCCTTTGAAAACCACTTCAAAAAATAACTCCCAAATTAGATTTTAAATAAGCTAAATGTCTACTCTTATTCAGTCTTGGACCAATTCAGTTTAGTCAACATAGCTCAGTAGATCACACACATTCTTAGCAAGTGCAATTTGATGCTAGAATCTAATTCGATAGGTGGGATAGTTCAACAGCATGTGTGGTTTGGCCTCTTGAATGGAGCACATGTAGAACACGTCTTGACTTGGTAGATGTTGATCTAATTCAAGTTTCAAGGTTCAATGCATAAGCAATTCAAGGGCTAGGACATGCACATAAGAGTGTATGTCAATTCAAGCATCGAGTTCGACAACAAGTTCCCAAGGAAAACTCTTTTTTCTTTCTGAAAAAATTGATAACAATAGAAGTGAAGGAAAATGAAACAACTAAATGTTATAGAAGTACAAAAGTTGAGGAAAGGAAAACATCAAGAGATATCCAATGAAGGCGAGACCAAGAGAAGCTTTTAATTGGCAATAGTGGTAGATCATCATGATGGTTAGAATGCTGCGAGGGAGTATCTAATGCCTAAATAATAGAGAAGGGATGACAAAGTCTTTAATGTAACTAATGACAAATATGGGGCAATCAAAACTCCTATAAAAAAATCTAAGATGAAAGGTGATGAGAATGAGGATGACATTAATAATAGAGATAAATCTAAATCACAACTCACATATCAAATGGCAACCTAGTGTTGTACATGCATAAAGAAGTCATAGTTTTTAGAAACTAAGTGATAGGCTAAAAAACCTCAATTTTCATTTTATAGTAAAGCTTTAAAAAGATTGTAATACTAAACTAAACTCAAAACTAAAATTATAAAAATAACCTTTTTAATAAAATAATTAAAAACTTTTAAGAGACTTATAAAAGACCAATTACATTCCAAAATTAACTAAAACATGTAATAAATACAAATATATATATATATATATATATATATATATATATATATATATATATATATATATATATATATATATATATATATACACACACACATATGACCTATTACATAAACTTAGTATCTTTCATTAATGTAGCAGTCCTACATCATTTAGTGTATAAGCTTGGTCTTGAACTTGAGTGGACATAGACCTTTGTTTGTGGTCGAATGACTTAACATACTCTTTTCATTCATTTCTTGTACTAACATAATTTCTTTTAAAATAAACCAAAAGTTTTCTTTAAAAGATTCTTAGACTAGTTAACAACTACAAGAATCATGATCTTTTACTAGGTTTATTACTTTAAAAATGTTACAAAGCATAATTCACCCCTCCCCCCCAAACCCCTCTCTTGTGGCTCACTCATCCTAACAAGTGGCAAAAGCGCCTTTCAAGCTTCACCAAAGTAACTAGGTCAATGCCATTAGGCACATCTATCTTTATCAACTTCTCCAAATAGTCAATTATGACCTAATTATTTGTCAACTAATTTATATCAAAAATAGCTTCAAATTTTTTTATATTAGTAACAACTATAAAACTTGAAATTACTCATTGATTTTCACATCTACTTCATTAAATTTGTCTACATTCATAATATCACTCATAAGTAAAGTAGCTAATAGAATAATTTTTAAAATATGATGTTTAACTATCAACTTATTAATTATGTTTGTATCATCAAAGAATGTATTGCACCTTATTCAAATAATATAATAATAAGTAATTTGTACAATAATAGCATATCTACTATATTGCTAGGAGATTCATGTGCCTCCATCTTAGTGATAATTGTGTCATATGTGATGGAAGTGTAATAATATGACTTATTTTTCCATAGGTCATTAGTTGCCCTAGTGTAAAATAACCACTTGGTATTTAAACAATACCACTGATAGCTCCCCAAGATCCTTCACCCATCATTAGGCAGATTTTTGTAATGTGAGCAACTTCATGACATTTTTTATATAAGTATACTTTTATTGCACATTGAAAAGGTTTACAGCACTAAAGTTATATAACTCTGGACAATGAAGGTGAAGTGATGTCCACTACATACTATACATCTGATAAAATAGCTATTGTTATTTATGTCATTCATAAATAGGGACACTAAATACAATTCATCATGATGAGAACCCTATAAAAGTTTGGAATTTGTTGTGAGTCAATGATGTTGGATTGAAGACTATTGCTAGCCAACTAAGCCAAGTTATTTGACACTTCGTTAACCTCCATATAAATATGTTGAAAGTGAATCATTTTAAAGTAAATCAACTTCTTAATTTATTGAGTGTTGCTAAGCATCTTCCATAGAATATGCACATTGCTATTGACAATGTTTAGGATAGCTATGTCATCAATTTTTCACTATAATGTTGATACCTCAATTCTTTGCAAAATCATAACCCCAACAACATAGCCAATGCCTTCCCTTCTATGTTTGACTTAATATTGACAAATGTAGAGAAAGCTTTCAAAGCTTGACCCAAATAATCATGAATAATCCTACCACAACTAATAAGGCCTAGATTTCCATGACATGCCCTATCAATATTCAATATAAGGAAGTTCCTGAGAGGTTTCCATTGCATAATTGGAATACTTTTCTTTCATCTTTGAAAAGGGCAATATTAGCCTAAGATGAACCATTTAGAAGTCTAATTGGGAAACATGTATCAAAGAAAAACACTTGAATGTACAATAACAATTGGATAAAATTTTGTTTATCATGCTACTTATTGATAAATTATACTCCTAACACAAAAGTATGATCCAAATGCATCACCATTTGGAAAAAATGGACATTTATTAGCTAGTTGAAAGTTAAGCTTACATAAAGTTTCCAAAAAAATTGTAGCAAATTGTTGAGAATCCTCTACAATAAAATAAAAATATCAGTGGAGTGTTGTTCCAGATATCTTCCTTGATTTTAGAATAAAATCTTTACTTCTAGTCACTTCCCATAACAAATTTAAGCTAAATTTTCCATTCGTAGTAAGTGTCCAATAGGTAGAACCAGTTACATCAAATAGCACCATGTATTTTGTAACAACTTTCTTAATCACTTTCATATGGTTCCAAGTTGCTAAGTATGCTTTCTTCTTTTTCTCAAAGAATATTTTACATGTATGAAGAAAGCTTATAGTTAGTTGGAAGTATTCTTTACAATCTTTGCTCCACCTAGACAATGATGCTCCCACAAAACTCCATTCATAATTATTTTTATTCTTTGTAGTACTTTTTTATTAAGAAAGTGACCATCAAAGAATGCCTTTGAATTGATGCATGCACATGCTTAGTAGCAATAAGCCTTCAACTTATTAAAGGAAGACCTTTCTTCCAAATAATCAATTTCTTACATATCTTCATTATTAAATATTGAAAATACATTATCTTTTTTTACCCTTTATTAGAGTGTTTCCAAAGATAGCTTATAGGGACATTACTCTTAAAGTCAAAGATCTTACTATGAATTCTTGCTTGCCCTTGTTTGATTTTTTTTCTACATATGAAAGAACTCTTTTGAGAATTGATTTGTGAACCCAAAATACCATTGAGATCTATAAGAAATCTCTTTAAGTTTGTAATTGATTTCATGTTTCCCTTGGTGAATATAATGAATTCATCTACAAAGTGCAAGTGTGATATGTTACTACAACCTCTTCAGAGTGCATAATTTGTCCCTTCTCCTTAACTAAAAAGGTTTTTCAATCCATGAGTGAAGCCTTCAATAGATAGAATGAATAAAAAAGGGGATAATGGATGACCTTTCTTAAGAACATGAGAAGCCTAAAAAAATCTCATTACTCTTAACATTTATTATGATGAGGAATAGGCATTTATTAAGGATGTTCATGATAGCTTAATGAATCTAACCTTGAAGCTAAACTTAGAGAGAACCTACCTTAAAATATCCTAAGAAAAGTTATCAAATGCACTTCTAATATCGAGTTTAATTAAGTAATTGTTACCTCTAACTTTTCTATTAATATCATGAACCAATTTCTATGCAAAGAGGATGTTCTCTGTGATATCCCTATTCTTCACAAATATTGATTATTTAGGTTATATTAAGGATGTAAGAAATTTTTGTAATCCAATAGCCAGTAGTTTAGAAAATACATTCTCAACAAAACTACACAACCAAATTGGCTTAAACTCATTTAACATTGTTGGAATCTCATTTTTAAGAATTAAAACTAAATTAGTGCTAGAAATTTCTCTTGGAATTAGAGTGCTTGCAAAAAATCCTTTTTTGCATCTAATACATCATCATCAATTATTTTCTAGCACTATACAAAACATATTCTATTGAATCCATCAAGATTTAGAGCACTTTGAGTGTCCATCTAAGAGATGATATGTTTTATTTCATCTATGATCACCTCTTATAATAAGATGTGATTATTCTTTAAATTACAAGAGGTGTAATGACCTATATTTTATTACACTAGCATTATTACTAACCTAGATGTTTAAGAATTTTTTGGAATAGGATATAATAATATAATTTTATATAAATCTCAAAAAAAGTATATTCAACAAACTACCTTAAAAATTTAATTATAAATATATTTTCAAAAAGAGTAAGTCATGAGGAATCCAACGATATCTTCATTGCCATTTTTGGAAACCATTTAAAATTTTCATGAATTATTGAAAGAAATGAAAATAAATATAAATTTTCAAATGGATAATTATTTTATTTCTTTATTATTATTATTAAAAACCCTTTTCTCTCTCTCATAACCATAATCCTCTCTCATGTCCTTATCCTTCACTTGAATTCCATCTCAACCACTTTGTAAGGTCGAATTTCTTACTAATTTTTTTAAGGAAGAAGGTAATCATGAAGAAGGACCATCAAGAGAGGTTTTGTGACCTAAGAATTGCAACATCCATGTGGTGAGCCACGTAAAGGGAAGAGACAAAGGGAAATGAGAGAACCAAAGGTCTTTGATGGTCACAATAAGTCCTAAATTGAAATTGGTCTTTTGGTTGAGTATTCTAACCCTTTAAGAATTTATACTTACTTGATTTCTTGATTAGTCAAGGTTAATTCTTAACCTAATTAAGCCACACTGTGAAAATTAACCATGTGTGCTTACGACGTTGCAATGCCTTTGATGGTGAAGGTGAGTCCTTTCGATTCAATTAGTAGGTTGAGTAAGGCAATCACAAGAAGGGGGAGAGAATCGGAAATGATTTGGCTAAACCTCATCCTATTATGAATTTACTCTCAAAATTACTATTACAGCTAAGAAGGGAAATGGAAAAGAAAAATCGTGGAACTATGCTATTGAAGGATAAGAGAAGAATACTTAAGCACTGTCATCATAAATTTCAATAGTAAGAAAAGATAAGTATGTAATTTTTTATTTTCAAGTAGTTATTCCATGTAGAAATTTTAGCAATCATGCAATAGGATTTTATACAAAAATATGATAAAATTTGTTAAATCATTGTGAAGCTTATGTGGACTTTTGGAGAAGGGATCTACAATAGTTGGTCGTGGATCACTATAAAAAGAAATAAGAGAGAATTTACATTAGAGTAGTCCCCATGGATAAAAATAGATAAACTAAATAAGATTTTGATATAAGTAATAAATTTTTTATACAATCGTTATATTAAGATTCTATGATATAACCATCATTTCCTTTATATCCTATATATTACATAATTTGATATAAATAATATGACATACCAATATATATAAGCATATTACATTCATTCATAATTAATGTTGCATTGTGAATTTGGTGTGCTATTACAAACTTGTAATGAAAAGGAGTAAAAAAATGAATATAAAAAATACTATATGAAGTTGAATAAAATAATATATATATATATATATATATATATATATATTCAAAATTGAAAATAATTAGTTTATAGATAAAAATCTCTATATGATATGGTAAAAGTAGAGAAATAAAAAGTGAATAAAAAAATTTAACTTTCAACCTAATATCCTATGAAGAATTAAGTAATATATTAAAAATTGTATTTCTCTATGGTCTTATCCCATAGTGTTGCTTGTGTGATCTAACAGTTATCTCTTGTGTGTAATCTTATGATATTGGTACCACTAGTATTGGATCTTAATGATTAAGCTTCTTTTTATATGATCAGGAGCTACTACTTATTGTGTATTATGGTAGTCATTACTATTATGTAATCTGGTGGTTGAGTTCTAGAGTGATGATGTATATATATGTCTCTTGTTGTGTGATCTAGTAGTCATTGTTTGTTGTGTGTTTATGTGATGTATATGATGAGATGCTAAGAGATATAAGATTGGGATCCTGAAGATAAGAGTTATTAATTAAAACTAGTGCCCTTATTAATTGATAAGAAAGATTAAATGAAAAATAAGAAAAACTAAGGTTGAATTAGATTTAATAAATAGGATTGCATATAAGTATTTATGCAAATTATTTATAAGAAGAGAAAATGGGATATAAAAATCATTGTGCACTAACTATTAAATGTTATAGCTTATTCTATGTTATATTTTGAATAATTTTGTTATATTCTTATAAAGTATTAGAGACATGATTCTCTCCCTCTTGATATTATGTATATTATCATAATGCTTAATATAAACTGTATTCCATTTCATATTCATGTTTATATTAATTTATCTATTGAGTCTTTATACTCACTCTTCTACTTATATTATAGGGTGTGACATTGGTACATACTAAATAGGGACATTTGGAGATACAAGAGTAGATATTAAGAAATAAAAATGAGTCACTTTATAGATAATAGTAATATTATGAATTCTATTATATATATCTTATGTATATGAGCTTTAGAAACTATGTGATGTGGTTTCTCTTTTATGAAAATATGGTTTTATTATGATGATCTTGTATTTATCATGGTGTTGATAGTTTTCTTATAGTGAATGATTTTATAGTGACATTGTGTTTTAGATATTATATATTTGTTTGATATAAATTAATTGATGTATAGTTAATAAATTAATCATATTTATATTTGAGAAAACTAGAATATTTTAGGAGAGATTATGTTTATTTGTTTTTAAAATTTGAATCTCTTGGGAATAAAAAAAATTCAAATATTAAACTACTAGTAGAATAGTTAATTAACATTCCTTGCCTAAGTCTTTTGTGCCATGTTAACCTACCAGCTTTGTTTATTTCTAAAATATTTCTAATTAAGAAGAAATTAAGAGTTAATAGATAGGTGAGATGTGACAAAAGAAGAAATTGCATTAATAAGAGAAGCATGTTCAATTTCATAAGAAGCTAATAATAGAACCTACAAATGTTACATTATTACCTTGGCTATTTTCTTTTCATCTACTATGTAATTACCAAAGGAGTCCTTAATCCATTGACTTTTTAATTTAATTTTCTTATCCTTAATAATTGATTAGAAGACATTTGGGTTCCTTTCACCTTCTTTTAACCTAACTCTATCTTTTTATGCTAATATTCTAACTTTGTTTTAATAGAGTAGAGAAGATGGTCTTGAGCATTTAAAAGGTCCAAGTATGAATCTTTTGTCTAAACTAATTCAAACTACCTCTCATTTTGAGTAAATTGTACTCTACAAACATAATGTATCAAAAATATTACCAAACTTTAATTTGTTCCATTATTTGAGCTAGCATTTGAGATGTTTTAATTTAAACACCAATGTCCTCATAACAAAATCTTGAATAAGAAGTTCCCAAATATTGTCTATAGTAAGAAAAAAAAATCCTAATTGCTTGCCCATATATTTTGAAACCTAAATTGTATAAGTGTTAAAAATGTCTCATAAGGGAAGTGCAAAAGCAAAGAAGAGTGATCAAATGGAGCATTTTTTAGGAGTTGTATTGCTGTTGAAGGAAATAAATTTAGCCAAAACTAATTCACAAGACTTAATCTAATCTTTTCCAAACCAATCTACCTTTATTTACACATAACCAAGTGAAGCAACTTTATAATAAAGGAAGCTCATTAAGGGTACAAAGTCAACACATTTGGTAAATTCTCTAATTGAACCATGCTTAAAGATGGAGTTACCTTTGTATTCATCTAAAGAGATGATTACATTGGAGTCACCACAAATCATTCAAGGAATGTTATATGCATGAACAATTGATCTGATATCATTGCATAGACTCTTATCAATGAAAAGAAATTTTTCATACACAAAGGAAACACATGAAAACATTTTTATTGATAGGAGTCTATGAAATAATATCAAATCAATTGTTGATGTGTATTACTAATAAAGGCATGAATCGGCTTTTATTCAACACAACTTAATAAGAAAACTCCTTTTTCCATAGCACTTAGATTTTGTTTAATTAATTATATTCATAAAAATCAAAAGCTAATTTCCTTCTAAGAAATTATAACTTACTTTTACTTCTCATGTGTTTCATTAAATCTATTAGAGAAATCTTGTGAAGCTTTATGAGAAATTTGAGATGACTAACTGCTTATGTTCACACAACTACCTAATATTCCAAAGAAGGATATTAAACATGATAATTTTAGTTTCCAACCAATTGAGTGGCTTAGAGGCTTCTTCTTGTACTTCTAGGATTGCATATTTTTTCATGAATCTTTTTTCTCTTCTTCTTGTTCTTCCATTTGAAACAAGTGTGAATCCTTCTTGACTAAACTAAAACATGTCAAAATCAAAAGCATTTTCTTTTAGGTCCTCACTAAAGTTTTTTTAATAGCTTTGATGTCTGATTGGGATGCATTCTCTCTGTTTTTGTTTCCTAAATATTGTAATCATCAAAATTTCATTGAACAGGGTGACTACATTCTAGGGCCTAAATTTGTACCTCAGTGAATTATTAACAAACCTCAATGTTACTATTATATAACATTTGTAACTTCTTTTGATTTTGATTAAAAGAGCTATGAAGTAGTTCCAAAGCCATTTTAGAACCTAATGATTGGCCTATCGGGTTTTTCTTGATCGCCTAAAGTTGTTTCTCTAGAGATTCTACATTTATGTGCATCTATGGAGTGTTTACTATAAGAGGGGCCTTAGTCTTCAAAGCCTTGCTTATTTCTTCATTAAGAGGTTTTCTATTCTTATTTTATTTACATTGTTGTAAGTATGCTCTTGTTTACTAGATCCTTTACAATAACTTGGTAAGTTGTCATAAACAACTTTTTATCAAAAGCCATTGTTGCTTCCTTAGCTTTTGGGAAATCTAATGCAAGTTAGGAGAACTTTCATAAATTCTACCTTTACATAAACTCTAATAATGTGTGGTCTAGTTAAATTGATGAAGGTCATGTCCAATTTGAGTGGAGTTCCAATGGCCAACCCAATCGAATAAAGAACTTACTAAAAAGATGAATGGGAAGATGCTTTAATGAGATACGTACCAAATCCTATGAGAGTTCAACATTCAACAAGAAGTTAGGGTGACATTTTAGTACACTCATTTGAAAATTGATAATGTTCTAAACTCTATGCAACCAACAACATAGGTAGTCTGCAACCAATGTGAATCAGATAAAGATATAGCTGTGATTTAGGAAAGCCATCAAGAGCAAACCTATGAATCCAATTTTCTTAAATTTTGAATAAATAATCTTCATACTAGGTCATTCGTAGGAAACATTTTCTATCAAGGTGAGTTTGAAGGGGGTAACCAAATTTGTAACATCCTCATCTTCAAATACAATTTTAGTTTCAACTTTGAATACCATCATTGGCTTTATTTTTGTTGGAGAGATGTTTTCTATCCCACTTTGCACCTTAAAAAATGAATGATTGGAAGTAGAATTTCCTCCCAAGTTTTCCATGAGAAAGTTCTCTTGGGACATGTCTTTAAAGAAAGCACTTAGAGATAATAGCCAAGATGAGGTGAGATTTACCCAACAAAAAGAACAAACTATGTTGACAACATGCTGCCAAATTTGTTAGACTACCCAAATCACTCTACCAATGTCTCTTCCTACAAGTTTTACACATTGGTTTTCATCTTACTTTTGACCCAATTGATGAAGATAGGCTTTTGAGATCTAGTACCACTAGTCATTCTTCTCTTATAGCTCTATCCTTCTAATTATTGTGATGTATGTTTCTTTCTTTTTCTATCCTCCACATGTTCTTGTATTGAATTGTGATTGTTTTCCATGCATCGAGCTACTTCACAAACTCTTAGAAATTTAAGAAGTTTAGTGGATTCAACACTTCTTTGATAGAGCTTTATATTCCTTTCTTAAACATGTAGCAATGTTAATCCTCCATGGCAGCTAATCCAAGAGTATATTTGGCTCACACAAAGACTTCCTATACATAAAATGTCATAGTCATGTCATGCTGTATCAAATTATTCAGGTCATATTGCATTTGGTCATCTTACTAATACTAAGATATATCAATGCCTAAAGGCTATGCAAAATTGTTGTCATGAGAACTATAAGTTAGGCATACCTTCAAATTGTAACCTTTTTATCAAAACTACCAAGTCCTGTTTGCAACCTCAATGAATTACTGCTAATGAGACCTTTCTATTTTTTTGGATATAGCATCCTTTCAAATAGCATGTCCATGTCTTGGAGCCAATCCTTAGCCTATATTTGTTTAATAGTATTAGTAAATGAGAAGGATACATCTTATGAAATTCTTTCATCAATTTGTCTAATTAGTATTCCTCCATTTACCTTTAAGACTATGTTAGAATATTGTCCTTTTTGAAAGGATCACATTGGCTATTTCTTCCAACACCATATTCCTCTTAGTCTTGGGTTACTCTTTGTGGCTTGCCTTCCTATTGATACTAGAAACTTCCTCACTTTATCCTTCTTAAAGATCCATTTTACCTCATGTTGTTTGTATAAAATGCTTCATTACATTAAAATTTCTATATAACAAAAAAAGTAAATATAAATAAGATGTTTCAGTGCTCACAATGTGTTTACTGTTCTTACTAAAACTATCTGTCTAACTTAAGAGTCATCCTATGCAAGCATCTAAAACTTTCTTTGATACAAAAGTAACAATTTCTACCCCAATTTTTCTTGAGTATCACAAACATTTAGTACCATTGTAAATCATCTATGTATTGAAACTTTATTTTAATTGATTTTGATGTATTTTTTGTTAGAAATAAAATAACATTCTATTCTTTTTAAAGTTACTAACTAAAAGTAGGAATTAAAAGAATAATGATATGCAAAAGTTATAAGTTTTCATAGACCATATATGGTCACCACATATTTTATTCCGTCTTATTATGTTATTATTTCATTATAGCTAAATAAATTTTAATATTGATATGCTTATAAATAGCATAATCTCTCTCTACACAATTTCACATGTTATGTGTCATTTGTACTTACACATGTTAACAAACATGTGCTAAACCAAGGATTATTATGCTAATTTATAATATAATATGTGATATTAAAATAAAAGACATGATATATATAAAGCAAGTGGATAAATAATAATCACAACTATTAACCATCTTTCACACCATTCCTTACATTGCATTACTATAAACACCACCCAAGCCAATAGAAAGATGATCTTAACTTGATGTTCTCTAGGTAAGATTTGATAACTTTGTACGAGGCCATCTTTATGCCAAGTAGCTGAAGCAAAAACTCTTAATGAGAACAACAAAATAGATGTTAACATTAGGAGATTTCTTGAGCTTATTTGTATGTAAACCTCCTAGACTTAACATATATGTAAGTAAGAGAGCAACCAAGAGAGTAGATGAGAACAATAAATAGAGAACTTGCAACAAAAATAGAGAAAAGAAGATAGTGCTTTAAAAAAACACATTCTAAATGGTAGAAAGGGGTCATTATCTTGTCATACACAAAGTGGATGATTCCTTATCATTACAAGAACACTTGACAGTGAACAAATTATGTTTTTGTAGAAGAAGAAAAAAAAGATGAAGGGTGAGAAATGAAATAATTGACCTTGAATGAAGTTGGCTAGAATTTTTCTTTGAGTTTAAGTGAGAACTTGTGAATCTTAAATGCTTGTTGAAGAAATGGAAGAGTTTGATCCACATAAAGAACTTCATTAGTGGTTGCTTGTAGATAGGAGGCCAATAGTCAGTTGGCATTTATATAGCATCAAAACAAAGTAATATTATTTGATAAAAGGCCTAAATCTGGTAATTGATAAAAGATTTGAAACCATTAATGTAAAAGGAATCAAGAAATGATGAATGAGTAAACTTGGGTGATATAAGGAGAAACAATTCTCTAACATTCAAGGTTTCATTACTTCATAGGTTTCTTGATCAAGCCTTGATGTTGTTCGACTTTGTGCAAATATGATAGAGCATGTCCTTGTTTAGGAGTGACTTAGGGTGCTAAGAAATCTTGACCATAACTACCACTTGGTCAAAAGGAAAGGAGAGTTCTGCCTAAGAATAATTAAGACGAGATGGTTGAGTACCTATGAAGAGGAGCCTCAATAGGATGCTCCCAGGTAGACAGGCTTTAGAGAGGATCCAATCATGTGAATAACAAAAACTTGATCAAGGTGGTTGGAGAAGAGTCATCAAGCAAAAGTTTTTAATGAGAATTCTTCTAGAGAAGCATTATATTATAGGATTGGACAAATCAAATGAATTGTTGGGTGAATAGACCCCCAATGACTTTGATAAATTAAGAACTTCTAGTGGTCAACAAATAAATCACCATGGAGATGCCATGTAGGAAATGTGATTGAGCGATTAAAGCCTATAAAATTTTTATTTATTTGATAAATGACATTTTTTCAGGAGGAGCTAAATAAAAGTAGTTACTTATATTCACATCTCTAAGAAAACAATTGTTATGAATATAAATAAAATTGTTATTGAGATTGGCTGGTTTGACAATGTGAAACTTTTTTTTATGTTGGTTTGCATATTTTATGTGTTAGTTTTGCATAGATTTTGAATATTAAATGATTAATAAAATTTAAGTTTAAAAAATATTTGAAGGAAGATTTTGTTTGTTTCAAAGTTTCATAATATTTCAAATTTCTTAAATTACATTTAGTTTGGATGAAAAATCTCACAAAGGAAATTAAATATTTCATAATATCCATAATTATTATGTCATAATTTTATCTTATTTTTAAGTGTTAAAAAGATAATATTTTTTAAATATTTATTTTATTTTAAAAACTATTTTATATAACTATTTATCAAATATCATTATATTTTAATCATATATTTTCATCTCATTAATTTCATTATATTCCAATCATTATTAATAAAATAAAAAAAGGTTAAATGTTATTAAAAATTATGTTTCTCACTTGGTTTGATTAAGTCCGCCAAACTATCATCTTGCATCTTAATTAAAAATAAACTAAAAACAAAATTACTACATTTAGTAAGAAAATGTCTTTTAAATTATCAGAATAATTCTATTAGAGGAACCTAATGATATTGTTGAAAAAATAAGAAAAATTCATTAATATTTTTGCACGATTTAAAATTAATATTCTTTATTCAAAACTGTTTAATTTAAGTACTACAAAAGCACTACAAAACCATGTCGACTTTTCAAAATAAGTTTTTTTTTGAAATTATGATATAAAATTATATCAAAAGTGGCAAAAGCCATACAAGAAACCACAAGTAGGATCCTCAAGGGGGATCAAACATGAAGTCAAACAACATGAGTTTGAGTAGGGGCATGAGGATGGAATCCCCAGGATCCCTAACGAACTCATTGAGGCATGTAGCACGAGCAACCCAGTCAGCAAGTGCATTCCCCTCTCTGTGAATATGGGAGAACCGAACTGCCTCCAGACCCCTGGCATACTTAAGGGTCTCAGCAAAAAAGCCATCCTCAGGGGGGTGGGATATCATCTCAAGGACCACCTAGAGTGCCGTCATCGGGTCAGTCTGAATTTCCACAGCCCAGTGAAGGGGAAGGGAACCCCTAAGCAAGTTAAGGACCATGAGCATAGCCTGGACCTCCATCATGTCAGCGGCCTGGGAGAACAACCTCTTGCCGACCACCAAGAGCGGCCTTCCCATGCAATCTCTAACAACCATGCCAAGACCGACAATGGAATCACCAACTGCAGCATCGCAATTAACTTTTATCCATCCTATTGGGGGGGAAGCCAATCATGCGTTACAAGCAAGTCCAAAGAGTTGCCAGGATTCCCGCTGGACAGGGATAAGTAAAAGTGATGCCGACTGAATGTAGTGTTCACCTCGATCTTGATTGTCTGAAGCAACGAGCATGGCAGAGGCATCGGGTTGTTGTGCCTAATTGCGTTCCTCCTTGCCCAAATATAATACATGGTGGTGGCTAACGTGGCAACATGCCTTACATCGTTACCACGATGAACAGCCGGCGAGCCCACAAACTGGAGGAGCCGGTTGGTGAACAGTGACCCGGCACCTGCACCCGTGCATCGACCCAGCACAGTCAAAGCCCCACTGACCTGGCGGTCAACCCAGAGATCCTGGGCACGCGGGCAGTCCCAGAACACATGTAGCAGGGACTCCTCTGCCGTGCAGCCCAACTGGCAGTTGTTATTTCGGATTAAGCCCCTATGGGCCAGCCATACCGTCGTAGGAAGGAACTCGCCGGCGACCCACCACAAGAACATGCACACCCTTGGCATTGCTTTGATCTTCCAGATGCTCCTCATCACATCAGTTGGACGCCGGTCACCACGCCTGACGGAAGCCTCAACACAACAAACTATATGCGTGTAAATCCGGCCACTATCGACCCTCGCCGTCTCGGTGTGCACATGAGCGTGGCACGTCTTGGGCAGACGTCCGAGCTCTCGGAAGGTGCAGAATTCTGTCAATGAGCTCCTCGCCCGCCCAAATTACGGATAACAGCCACGTCCCAGTCCCCAGCAGCCATGATACAGTCAGCAACACTTGCTAGCCAGAGGGTGTGCATATTTATGAAAGTTGGCCAGCAACAAAGTAGAAGGACACCCAGCCAATTGTCCTCTACAAAATGCACCGTCCGCCCATCATCGATGCGCCAGACAAAGATCAAAATTGCCACAGGCATTGCCGTTAGCACCATTTTGCACACAGAAGAGGCATTCCGGGGAGCTTTCATGAGCGGATTTCTCAGCATATATTTCCTCCTCATATTGTCAACCCAGAGGCTCGCTTCACGACTGAGGATGCGCTTGCAGTTGCTCATTTGGAACACATGTTGCCAGAAGCGGAAATCCCGAAGACCAAGCCCGCCAACGGCCTTCGACAAGGTGATGTAGTCCCATGGCGCATAATGCATCGTGTTCGCGCAGCTCGTCCCGCACCAAAGGAACCTTCTAACTCGCCTCTCCATGTCATCAAGAACCCCAACAGGCACCACACAATGCCTCAAGACATGGTTGGGAATAGCATTGAGAACAGAGGAGGCCAAGGCGGCTCTGCCCGCAAGCACCAGCGGACGAATACGCCAATTGACCACCGCGGCATCAATTCTTTGGACAAGAAAGTTGAGGTCAACCTTGTTCAGGTGCCTCGTAGTGATGGGGATACCAAGGTACGTAAGCGTCCGGCCTTGATCCATGCAGAGTTTCCTCAGAATCATCTTGGCTTTCTTCTTGCTGAACTTAGTGTGAAGTAAACCCTGGACTTCATAAGGTTGACACGCAGCCCAGCAGCCTCCTCGAAAGCCTACATGATACTGCGTACAGCGCGCTCAGCCTCGTGGGTGGTGGGAGTAAACAGCAGCACATTGTCCGCAAATAAAAGGTGCGAGATCCGCGGCACTTACTGCCCAGGCCTGAAACCAAGCAGCTGCCTCGACTCATAGTCCCTCACTAATCTCGAAAGGTATTCAGTGGCCAAAATGTAGAGGTAGGGCGAGAGCGGACAGCCCTATCGTAGTCCCCGCTGGGCCACCACCCACGGGACGCGAGAGCCATTGAGGAGGAGACCAAATCTTGGACGGGTGATACACGCAGCAATCCATTCACGCCAGACGAGGGGAAACCCCATGACCTTCGTCATCTCAAGTAGGAAGTCCCAGCGCACACTA
The DNA here is from genome assembly GCA_023846275.1 of Vanilla planifolia. NCBI lineage: Eukaryota > Viridiplantae > Streptophyta > Magnoliopsida > Asparagales > Orchidaceae > Vanilla > Vanilla planifolia. Next base: position 10,304,982 of record CM043866.1, on the reverse strand, counting down.
TCGTAAGCTTGCTCCATATCTATCTTCACAACCATGAGGCCCAAAGCAGTGGTGCAGGTGTGCATCTTCGAGGCCATCTCCTGCGTGATATAGATGTTATCAGAAATGTTCCACCCGGGATGAAAGCAGCTTGCTCGCACGAGATGAGGCTTGGCATCAGCAGTTTCAGCCTCCCGACCAGAATGCGTGCCACCACCTTGTAGATGGTGTTGCAGAGGCTGATTGGCCGGTAGTGCTCTGGTCTACACGCCCCCTGTTTCTTCGGGATAAGGACAATGAGCGTGTCCTTCCAGTCCTCCGGCAGCCTCCGTTCCTTAAAGAAGGCCTGCACCGCACTAATGACGTCACTACGCGTGATGGCCCAATAGCCGTGCATTAACTCCATCGTGATCCCGTCAATGCCCAGGGATCTGTTCGTCCTGATTCCCCTCATGGCCACGATAATTTTGCTTTCAGTAACCCTGCAGCCAAGATTGGATGCCACCACATCGCCGACGGTGCCAGATAGCGAGGAAATCTGCTGCATGACCATCTGATCCCCACACTGCCATTTTCGTTCAAAGTAAGCCAAGAAAAACCCGTCTAATGCTGTTGGGAGATTCCGCCACCTTGTCATCTTCGTCCCTTAGCTGGGTAATCCGATTTGACCGAGCACGAGCCGTAGCCGCATTATGGAAGAACCTCGTGTTGTAATCTCCAAGTTGTGCCCAGTGCACTTTAGCACACTGCCACCACCATTGCTCCTCATGTGCGCATCCACGATGGAAGGCCGTGACCACATGCCCAAGCCGCGTATGATCCTCCTCTGTAAGTCCATCCCGAGACTCCTTTGTCTGAAGTTAGTCAATATCTCGTTCCAGCTCCCTGTTCCTGTTAACAAGGTTCCCCACCTCCTCTCGGCTCCATCTCCACAGCGTTGTCAACGATCGCTTGAACTTTGTCATAACTACCTCCATGCAATTTCCCCCCGCCTGTCTTTGCCATGCATGGTTCACCACCCAGGACGATTATGAAAAGTCGGCCTGCCAGTGTTCGGCCACGGGTTCCTGCCACTCAGGTCAACCAGCAGCGGACAATGGTCCGACCCGAGCCGGCAAAGATGGTGCACAGAGCATTCAGGGAAGGCTAGCATCTCGCAAGAATTCATGAGGACAAGGTCTAAATGCTCAAGGATCCGGACGTCGCCCTGCTTCCCGTTGCACCATGTGAAACGATTACCGGAGAAGCCCAAGTCAGCAAGCTGGAGCTCCTGCATAAAGTCAGCAAGTTCTTACTAACCCCGATTGTCAAGCCCCCACCTCACTAAACCATTTGATAACAAAATTAACATCAAATTATTGGATTATTACAATATTTAGTGCGGAAAAATAACAAACCCAAAGGTGGGGACCCAACGGTGAGACCAACACCAACTCCAAATCCAATAATATATATAAAGGCATGTTTTTAAACATTTAATCACACCAAGCCCTCCCATTTCTCACACATCTCATGAAAAGGGCTCTTCTATAGCAGAACCATTCCCATCTCTCGGTGCAGTAGTTTCATGACCTGTGATGTAAGCACTAAATGAGATTTTACACATCTCAGTAGATAAATCACAATATCTAACCAATTATGAAAAAGAGATATCAAATTACCATGAACAGTAAAGATGAATCATATGCATAAGATAAAACCAGACCAAATGTCATATATAATGTCATATGAAAAACCACAAAGAAATAACAATTCCTTATATAAGTGTGTTATTACTAGACCGGGCCCAATTCCCTTTGACGCATTATCCTCTGGATCCAATCATCATCAATAAATGACATCCAGCCAGCATCCAACCAAACATAACACTAGGCAGATATCTAATCCGAAGATCGATACCCTGCAACACATGCGGAGCCTAGTGCCACCAGGCAGGTATGGTACCATACCCTGCAACACATGCGGAGCCTGGTGCAAATCATCATGGAGTCATAGCACATAACATATAACACTAGGCAGATATCTGATCCAAAGTTCGATACCCTACAACACATGCGAAGCCTAGTGGTGAAGATAATGTTCTCTAGGAATCCATTGATTTTACTACCATTTCCAAATCATAATTCCGAAACATTATGCCATATCAAAAGACATTTCTTTCTGTATTGTTTCTTCCTTTTTATTACATTATCATACCATGTTATTTCTTTCTTTTCAGTTTTCATGCAAATGCATAAGTAATCCATACCATAATGTTTCTTCCCTTTTATGTCATAAACAACATATGCAACAATCAAAATACTATAATAGTAAGAAAAGCATGTAAAAACATATAATATTGTGCTACATCACAGGGTTAGGAATTTATCTACCTGAATTTGCTGTACCAACCGTCTTACCCACTTTTGATTCTTTTTGATGTCCTACAAGGCCATAGTCACAAATTAAAATATATTCATTCACCAAAAGTGCTTTCTAAAAGCTTTCCTAAACACACCCCAAAATAAATCCCAAAAGGCACTGGATCGCCCGCGCAGAAAAGCTTTCTAAAAGCTCTTCCAAACAGCATTTTTCCACAAAATTTTCTTACACGGGTGCTAGACCGCCCGCGCCCGGCGCGCCGGTTCAGCAGGGCGGCCCGGTCCAAGGCTTAGACCGATTCTCGCCTTCGCGTCTCTCTCCTGTGCGTCCGGCGAAACCGAAAGATTTCATCGGCGCTGGACTGGCAAGTTCACGTGCTGAACCAGTCGAAACCGGCTCGGTTTCCGCCCTCTCGGTCTCCGCCGCTCACCGGAAAGCTTTACACAACCCCGAAGACGAAGCAAATTTTTCTTACCTTACGTATCTTCGCTGGCCGTCACTGTTGCAGGCCGGAAATTCCTCGAAGAGCACGGCGGCGACTGCCAAAATCTCGTCCCTAAGGAATTCTCGCCGCAGTCACTGTTGCAGAACCTCGCACTCCGGCAATTCTCCTCGCAGTCCCATGCAGTCGCAATTCTTCACAGATGTGGTGTTTTTTTTTTTTGAATGCACCTGGATCGGGTTTATAGCCGCGGTCGAACCGACTTGCCCGTTCGTGAACCGCAGTTTTGCATAAAACCCCTTCTAAATTGGGTATTTGCGAATATATCCTCCGTCAAATCGAATTTGAACTATGCCAACATTTAAGAATTACACATCTATCCTCCACATTACAAATTTATCCCAAATCTTTAAAAATTCATAATTTATGCATTAGAGCTCCGAAAATTACAAATTAAACATCGTTGGATTCGTCTCACAGAGCTCTTTCTATAAAAAAATATAAAAATACAAATAAGAAAAAAACTAGGGCTGTTACACCGATCGTAGACGAATCTTCGCCCGCCCTATTTCTCCTCCTGAGCCATTACAAGGTTGAGGTCGCCAGCGACAATGAGAGGGTTGTCCCCGCAAGATGAGTGCCAGATGGCGTCCTAGATCTCCCATTGCTTATGGTGGTCTTTAGGACCATAAACAATGAAACAATTTAGCAAACAGTCAGCGCAAGGTCTAACCATGCACGCCACAACGTGCGATGAGGCCGCCCTGATCATAATATCAACCTAATTTCTCCATAAGAGAACGATGCCAGCTGACATGCCCGTAGAAGGGTGAGCCACAAAGTCCCAATCCTTCCCGAGGAGCTAGTCCGCATCCTGCCGTGAGAAGCTCTGTGCTTTCGTCTCCATCAAGGCCACAACTGCAACATTCCCCTTGCGAACCAATCTTTGCAAGTATCTTCTCGACTTCCTATTCCTAACACCTCTGATATTCCAGACTACCAACTGCATCTTGACGTAGACCATGTTATCGATACTCCCATGCACCCGCGCAACACTTCCTTATAAAGCCACCGCCATCTTCCTCCTTGATGGCCATTGCGCCCCACGAAGCGCAGCCCAGGAGAAATCTCCTATTTTGATTTAGTGACATGTCCATCTGGGCTTGTAGATATATCCATCTCTCGTTCCTCTTATAACAAGGGTAGTTTCCCCTTGTGCCCTCCTGTATGGACTGCGTGACTCATTCCCACAACCATCATGGGAGGATCAACGAAGTTTGTCTGTATCCAGTCCTTACGGGCCCGAGGTTGCGAAGCCCGCCTTGCTCTGCTTCTACCTTGGTCCGTGGATGGGCTCCTGATGCCATAGGATGTGCTAATAGCCCCCCGACCTTGAATTCTATGGCTGGCGTCCATCCGAGGAGGCTAGCTCGCCTTAACAACAGAGCTTTTGTGGTCAACTGCACCCTGTCTCCTACGTTGGGGTTGGACAAGCATCCATGGCCCCAGCCCTTGTGCCTTTCCTTCTGGATCGAGCATGTTCTCCTCCCTCTTCTGAGGGCATCTAGCGCATCCTGCCTCAGTGAATCTCCCATCACCAGAGAGCATGTTCGCCGCCACCTTCAGTCCTTCACGACCCACTTCTGGAGACGAAGGGGGAACAGGGCAAGCGAGCGCCGCCTCCTTATGCATGTTACATTGGCTCACCTGATGACCAAAATGCCCACATGTGAAGCAGATTCGCAGCAGCTCCTCGTACTCAAATGCCTGATAGGTTCTCTTATATTCTCCATTGAGCCATGTGCCCAGTTTTAGAGGCTTCAAAAGATCCGTCCGGACGCACACCTGAGCATAAGAAGAACGTGTCATCTCAGCAGTCCAACCGTCAAGGAGGAAAGGTTCCCCGATAGCCTTGGCAATTCGTAAGATGTTATCTACGTCCCAGTATATGAGTGGGAGGCACGGAAAGCGCACCCATACCGGTGTGCACATCGCGGTTGCAGTGTTTGGTCCGAATTCGTGCGTCGAGATATCAAGCCCCATGGCTTGGCCTGCAACCTGCCATGGGCCGTCGAGCCAAACTTCGTTCCTGTCATTAATGGAATCGAAGTGCAAGCAAAAACAGCTGGAGGACAGGTCGAAAACCTTAAAATTCTTGTAGTGACCCTATCTCTTGAGCAATACTCGTGTGATGACGGGGAAGGAGAGCGTGTTCCCGTAAGGCCAACCAAATAGAATTTATGAAATTCAATACGCCTCTGGCATGCATCTGATGACATGAGTATGTCACCACCCTCGACGTGATCAGGGATACGTGCAGCTCGCTCCTTGACATTGATGTTGGTCGGACGCACATAGGAGGTCACAAGACTATTGTTGTTGCTGTTGTTGTTGTTGTTTGTGATCAGGGCTTCTCTGAAGCTGAACTTAGTTGCGAGAGCCGCCCGACTCCCAGCAGCCCCGTGCACAGGGTTGGTTGCTTCTCCCATGAATTTACTCACCACAGGCTCTGCAGCCTTGTGAGCCGTGTCCTGTAGCTCCAGCATACCAGCGCTCACTGTGCGGCCATCCATGGCATCCCCCCAGCGTCCCCCTATTTCTGATGGTCAGGAAGCATAGCTGGAGTGTCCACTAGCTCCACCTCGATCACTGGGGTGTCCCCACATTCCAATGCGCCCCTCTAACCCTTAAATATGTTCGCCTCAGCATCAGAGTTTTGGAGGGGAGGGAGATTTCTATCGGCGATCATCGTTTCCCCCCCCCCCAGACATGGAAGAGAGACATTCTCTCACTGGAGAGTTGCTCCCAAAAGTCATCGCTTTCCTATTGCTCCTCCGAGTCTTACTTCCCTCCATCTTCCGTCCAGCTAGGGCTACAGGTGGCGCAAAACCAAGCATGAGGACGATCTGGTATGGTGCGCCGCGGAATGGCTTAGCTGTTTAATCCTATCCCTACGCCCCCGCTACAGCCGAGTCCTGGATTTCAAATTTAAAGTTCCCGGACCTACGTGACCCGGCTAATTTCCACAATAGTCGAGAGCCACACGTGCTCGTGACACGTGCAATCGTTAGCGGTTAACAGCTGCCCATCACGTGCCCACCATCACCTCCGACCCGCCATGAGTTCCCTCGGTCTCCGACGGTGGCTCGGTAGCTCTCCCTCCAATTGCGCCTCCCCACCAGTTGCGAATATCAGCTGCACCGGCCCTCCAGACCACCGCACCCGTTCCGTCTCGTGCACTCCGTCACCACCGGCCTTCCGTCACCGCCCCCTGGAGCTAGGTCATCGAACGAGCTCCTTCCCGGCACCGTCGCCCGAACGTGGCCCGCACCACAGGCACTGGTCACTGAAATGAAATGAGATTCTTTCTTTTATTATTGGTTGTGGGAAGTGGAGCTTTGTGATCGAGGAACATCTCTATCAACTTTTCAAAATAAGTTTGCTCAACTGCTGTGTCTCTATATAAATTAAATTAAAATTCGTACAATTATATTAATAAAATTATTATTATTATCATTATTTTCTTAAAACATAGTAAAAATATTGTGTTTTAAAATGTAAATATTCAATTAGAACACATTAATATCCAATAAATCATGATTGTAACATGTTATAGAAATAAAAGAGACGTATAAAAATAATTTTATTATCTTTTAAACAAACAAAAATAATAATTATAAATGAAGAATAACTTATTATTTAAAAAAAATACATCAGGATCCAAGAGCTCACTTTTTTGTTGTGTAATCTTATTTTTTAAGATTCTTAATGAAATAAATTCATGTTTATCATTATTTTTGTTTAATCTTCTCCAGTCTAATTTCCTTGACAACTCTTCTAAGATAATTTTATTTCAACGGCTACCGTGAAAAAAATAAGCTTAATGACATTGTTATGTTCAATAAGCACACAACTAATATAGTTAGTAACTGGTCATATAATATGAAATACAAATAAAATAGGTGTATAAATAAAAAATAAAAATAATTAAAATAAATAATTGTTTTTATTTTGAAAAAAAAAATACATTATAGGTGTACATGGGGCCACTATATGTCGTTCAATCTGCCAGCAAGCCCAAACTGTCTACATATTGCGGTGCCGTACCGGGAGAGTCACACAAGCAGATCCTTGCTTGATTAAAAAAACAAAAAAAAACAATAAATAAATAAATAAATCAAGTTGCTCCGTTGTCTATGGCTTTCTAGCATCCGTCTGGAATTGAACCTAATCCGCTCAATTTCCTAAATTTCTCAAAAAGATTTAGTTTATTGGAGTAGTTGGGGGCCGCCCCATGTCGGCATGCTGTTCTCGCCGTCAAGATTCTGGGAAGGGCACTACGACCGTTGATTTTTCAAATTTGGACGGCTTTGGCGTTACGGCCTGGAGCATGAACGGACGCCACAGTTCACCTCACGAACCGAAAAGATGATATTAAATTAGAACTTTAATAATAAGAAATATAAGCAAAATCAGCACAAGGGAAGATAACTACGCTTTCTCTTGGTTATAAAAGCCCAACACCCGGTGTTCTAATGTGCACGCACGGTCCCCGCTTCTCCGGCCTCGTAAGATGAAACGAAGCAGAAATGAAGCGGCGCCCAGCCAACTTCATCAATCTGCCAGTAAATGCCAGTGGCCTGGGAGAGCTAAGGCGCCTGTTGTGGATTCATCGCTAAATCGACAAAACGGGGCATTGCCAAGACCGGCTTCACCACCGGCGGCTGCGAGCTCAGGCATGTCTTCAATGGATTCTCCGGTAGAGGAAATCCCGTTCGGCGGTAACTTGTGGGATATGGAGGGATGGTGGTGGGGAGGAGTAGAGGAGGAAAAGCTATTGGGTTGGTTCCCATTTGTGGACGAGGATTTCAGCTCCTTGCCCGCCGAGAGGGGAGGCTTTGCAGGGAGCTTTTGGGAGGACTACCACGATATCTGGCATCTTCAGCACATCCACGAAATTCCTTCCGGTGAGAAAAGGTGATACGCTTGTTGTAGGAGATGATTCCTAGTGGATACCAGTAGAGAAGATGAGGTGAGCGAGGTGTCCAGAACGAGTTTCATTTTTTTTTTTTTTTTTTTTTTTTTTGTGGGCTGTATTTGGTTGTCTTGCTTAAAAAACTACTCAAGGAAGGTTTTGTCTTTTGGTGGATTGGTGGAATAGTGTGGGAAATCAAATACAGACTTTGATCTGAACAAATGGAAGTTGAAGGCTGCGTGCGGTTTTCAAATTCGGTATTTTTGTAGTTTTTTTTTTTTCTAAATATAATCAACCGTTTGTCTCACAATAGTTTTTTAATTACTAGTAAAATAATTATGATAAAAATCTGTTTCACGCTAATATCACATTCACCTTGAAAAGGGCCAAATTGAGTGTTTGCAAAATTATTCCTTTTTAATGAGGGCTATTTCATATATGACTGATGCCCAATTTAACGACAGATAGATGAATGAGTTAACAAAATGAAGTAGATGAAGGAAGTAAGAAGATGAATAATAGAAATAGGAGATGAGAGAGAGAGAGAGAGAGAAATAATTTGGATAATCTCAACCAATCTAATGGTCTAATATCGATTACAACTTAGTTAATAGACTTCATATCATACCTTGTGAGACTAAGCAATAATTTGATAAATATAAATATGATTTTATTCATAAAAAATATGTATAATTGAAGTGCTTATTAAACTTTAATTTTTGAACAAACTCATAAAACTCATGACATCTTTATTATTAATTTAATATTAAATATTTATACTATAACTATTACACCTTTTGTACAATTATTAAATAATCATTAATTGTCTATTTGATAGCTCACCACGAGGTGATTTCTAACCCTCCATCTAGCATCTTAGTTTGTATTGGCTCACAATTCTCCACCAAACTCAATTCACTATTGAAGCCTCTCCCAACAAATTTTTTCATAATGTGCACATTCAAGATCTCATATTAGTCAAATGATGTATAAGCCTATAATAAAAACTTGTTATCATGTAGTTTTTAAACTCTAATAGCTATGTTTATGACATAATTCTCTCAACCATTGTTACATTTTGGTTTTGTAATGTCTTGAGGTCTTCGCTCATAATCTTATATTACCATATCAATCAAATCAAATACCTTAATAACTTTAGTCAAGGTAAATAGTCAAGAAGAAAATTCACATGTCATCTCATATAATCATATTTCATCTCATATTATAGTATAATATCTCTTTTGAAAATATTTTCATCATCTTTTTACATTTATCATATGTATCATATTCTTGTATTCACAGTTTCCTAATTTCAATAAATTGTACTGTAATACATTTCACATCACATGCTATGCTAACATGATAATGGCATGATAATTATAAGTCAAAATAATAGAGTTCATTGCATATAGACAACTATAACAAAAGAATAGGCAAAACATACCACTTGCACACAAAAATCCTAAAAATGAAATTGTAATATCTATAATATTATCAATACCTCATTTTATGACATTAAATGCTAATCACTTATCCCAACTAATGTAACAAATTTTTTTTTTTGTTATTCACCAAAAATTATAATCTTTTATCTACATACTTATCATTTAATCAAACAATTAACAATTTTTAGCATAAATCTTTATTTTAATTTTCACCAATAATTCTAAAGTGAAACTTTAAAACATCTCATTTCTAAGCAAAATATGTAGTGCAACTTGCGTAGATCATATGGCACATTCCATTAATCTTACCATTCATTTTGCTACAAAAAAGACCTATCTAATTGAGTTACTACATAATATAATCAAGGATCAATACTATATGATCAACCCAATGTTAACCATGTCACTTTGATTAAATAATCCCATTTATATGATTAGATAGTCTGATAGCTCATTTAGTAAAAGCCTGATGTCAAATAATTTGTCATACAAGTTAATTACATGTCATGTGTATAATAAGTTTTAAGGTTAAGCTCAAGAGTTCACATTCATCTACATCAAGTTTACAAGTTAAATCCACAAAAGACACAAGAAAAGTTTAATTATTTAAAACATGAAAACATTGAATCATTGGTGGGTTAAGAAACTAACTAAAACTAGGAATTACACTCCTACTTAAAAAAATATATCAAAACCAACATGGATAGTTGCTCAAATCAACCACAAATGAAGCATACATATAAAGTAAATTTTGTAGATATACAGTTTACACAAGAGACATCGAGAAAATAACAAATCCAAAGTACATCCATATAAGAATCAACAACAATAAACTAGTACAAAAAAGAGAAAATCCCTATTCTATATAGGAAAAACACCAAGAGGGAGGATAAGGAGGTTTGAAAGTTATTTAAGGTGGTGAGAGAGTATGGAAAATAATGGGAAGGGTTATAGAGTGGTGGAGTGAAGATAAGATAACTTAAAAAAAAAAAGAAAAATAAGAAGAGACTAGAAGAAATTCTAAGTTATGCAAGAATAATATTAAATACAAGAAAAGGAAAATCTAAAAATAAAGAAACTAAGTTTCATAAAATTAGTAAATGCATCGAAAATAGCTTGGGTATGAATCTCCCCCTTTAAGCCTTATGCATATCCTTCTTTGGACACCATCAAAATCATGCTAATCAAATTTGTGTTTTTGAGGAATAAAATTTACATACATTTGGAAAGAGTTGATGATAAAATACTCAATATCATAATCATAAGAGCTACTCTAGTCCTCATATATAGAGCTCATTCTCATCAGTGAAAGACTCATAAGAGATGTGAGATTAAAGAAATTGAAGTACAAGCATGAACAAATAATCTCCTTTTATATAAAGTTCTCTTATAAATTAAAAGCTCATTTATATGATTTGGGACTAAAATACTAAATATAAGAATGACTAACATGTCCCACATAAAGAAAACATGCCAAAAAATATGAAGATTTGGCCAATATGGAGACTTAGTCTAAATGATTAATCCACTCATGCAAGGTAGTCCAAGAGCAACATTGATCAATGAACTAATGATCATAGTTAGAAAATGTCATTGAACCCAGTAATTTGAAAATCATGCTAATTACTTTATCCAAATGGATTCTACTTATGAGTGATTATAAGTCAAAATTGGGCTATGTTTCGAGTGATGATATTTAGCATTTCTATGTGCTTCTTTGCCAACTCTCCTAGGGTGGTGAAACTCATCATTAAGGAGACTAGGTCTTGGCAATGGTATTTATCCAAGAGATCTAGATTAGATGTAGAGATTCCTCTTTAGTGGTCCACATGTCTTCAAATTTTGGCTTGCCTCATCATCATACTAAGTACCTTTGGTATACCTAATTTCAAGTGATCATGATCTAATCATCAATTATTTGCTTATTCTACTCTCTTATCTCACCTAATAAGGTTTGTGGAGCAAATGGGACTAGCTTGCTCAATAAGAGTGGTGTAAGCTTAAATGGATCACTTGGTATCATGAATGGCTCTTTGCATTGTATAAGATCCATAATGTTAAATGTAAAGCTAATTCCATAGTCATTCAATTGGTCCAAAACATATGAGTTTGACTTAAATATTTTATATATTTTAGACAAACTAGCTTTTTACCATGCAACTTTCAAATGGTATCTAAAGGGAATTGTTCAGACTTAAACAGATCATGACATGCTCACCTTCAGTGAATTCTCATCGATATATGAGCATCAACTAATCTTTTATAAAGTTCATTTTTAGTATTGATTTGTTCTGTAATATGCTTGTGCAAAAATTATATATGATGTGTAAAAGATTTTACTGAGTTACAAACTCAAAAATTTGATAAAAAAGAAACCAAATTCATAGGACTATGAGGATGAAACTTAAGCAAGCCTTAAATGGACTCATGTTAATAATACAATTAACAAAATTATTATAAACAAATTTAGCACGAGGTAAAATCAAAATCTAATTTTTTTGGCATGATCTTTCACTAAACATCATAAGAGATTACCCAAACTTTGATCAACTACTTCAGTTTAGCTATTAGTTTAGGAGTGATATGCAGAAGAAGACTTCAATTTTGTTCTAAGAAAAATCATAATGTTTTCCAAAAATCATAATGATCTTACAACATGGAATAAAATGTGTCATTTTAGAAAATCAATCCATTACTACAAATATGGAATTATTTCATTGTACTATTTTCAGAAGTCCTAAGACAAAATCTAGGTTAATGCCTTCTTAGTGTCTATTAAGTACTCAAAGTGGAGCGTAAGGACCTTGGGAATTATTTTTAGACTTTCCAACTACACCAGTTCTGGTGATAAACTTAGCAATTTGACTTTTTAAACCATGCCAAAAATATATATCTTCTATTAAGTGACTTGTTGTCATGATTAGAGTGGTGGAACAAACCTCCTACATGACTTTCCCTAATGAGAAAGTTGCAAAGTAATGTACGTGGTACACATAAATGATCTTTGTTAAGAAAACTTATCTTGAATATGATAATCTTCTAAGACTTTAATGAAGCTATTAGTAGTATCTTGTTAAGTTTTACAAAGTTAGGAAAATCAATGTAAAGTTCAATGAGATGATTAGAACTAGCTATGAAAACTAAGATTTTTGAAAGAAAAGAGGATCTCCTACTTAGTGTTTTCACAACCTAGTTTTCCACATCTAGTTTGTATTTTAATACAAAAGTAAATCCTTAAATATACTTAAACTATTTAGCATATCAATGGTTTTAATTTCATTGAGGGTTCAAATATTTAAGTGCTTTATGGTCTAAGTATAACACAAACTCCTATAAAAGCAAATAATATTTCTAATGTCACAAAGTTTACATAAAAGCATAGAATTATTTTTCATATGTTGAATAATTTCTTTTAGACTCATCTAGTTTTTCACTAAAAAGATAATAAGGTATTTTCCTTGACACAACACACCTCTCATCCTAATTCCAAATGTATCACATGCTTGTTCAAAAGCTAAAAAGAAATTTGGTAAGTGAAGGATGGGTGCATTGGTCATAGCATCTTTAAGCTTTTGGAATGCTCAGTCTGTTACTTTACTCATAATGAAATTTCCTTTCTTGATGCAGTCAATAATTGGTGTAGCTAGGGTGCTAAAACCCTTAATGAAATAATTATAAAATGTTGCAAGTCCATGAAAGCTATGAACTTCATGTATGTTCGTTGGAGTAGGTCATTCTATGAACTTTCTCTTTATGTTTTTTTAGAAGGAATCTCAATCAAACAACCAAACGTGACCTAAGATAATGTGTCCAACGTTCATAAGAATGATGTCACATCAAATCTCATCAGAATATGAGCTAAGGTTAAGGGAGATTTGAAATCTCTAATTAATGGAGATAGATTTTTTATTAATCTCTAACATTATATAGGAGTGGGGATGGTCAAGCAGGGTGAGTGCAAATTTAATAACATCGGTAGTTATGGCATTTATATAACTATCACCACCAAAGAAAATTTTACATCATTTATCACTAATGCATGTGAAGGTACAAAAAATGGATGTGTGTCTCCAATCTTCTTTAATTAGTGGTACAGCTATGGTGCATCTAACCACTCGAAGTAAGAGATTATTATTAAGAGTTGGTGACATGTTAAGATAACCAAGTGTGTTCTTATAAATCGCATCTTCTATATCCTTTTCTAAAAGGATGACTTCTTCCTTTTTCTCATCTACTACAACTAATATGGCTTGTGTGAGGTATTAGGCCACAACATGACCCTTATCATGACACCTGAAGTACTCAATGGTAGAACTTGTAGTGGCTTGTGTTGGTGATCATTTTTTTGTAAGTGAGTGGGGTGGATAGATGGATAGCTAGTGTAGTAGGTGAATTGGTAATGGGTTTGGCATAACATCAAGTGGTGGTGGTAACAAAATCAAATCTTCTAAATATAATTAAGCAAAAAACTTTGACTTCATAAGAAACCCTATAGAATTCTTCAACTATAGTAATATTCCTAAAATATAACTTAACTTGAACATAATCCTTTAAACCAAATCTAAAATGTGATAATACGATAGGACTAGGTTTCAACACCCCATACTGAAATAAGTACTCTTAAGAGATGTACTCATCCATTGATTTAGATCCTTATATGATGCATTATCATTAATCTAATAGTTATCTTGTGTATAAGGTAGGCACATACTTATCCTTAAGTTTATTCTTAAGTTCATTCCAAGTGCATAATCATTTTACTCCATTGATATAATTTTGTTGTTGTAAGTTGTGGACAAACAATTGAGCTTGAGAAGTGAGCTTGGTCTTCACAAATTGGTATTTGTGGTACTCACTCAAACAATATCAATCAAGTAATATTCTATCTCCATTTCTCAATTCAAGTAAGCTTTGGGATCTGACTTTTCATCAAATGAATATTTTTTAACTTAATTGCTTTTACATAACGGTCATCGCCCTAATGTTACTCATGTAGGAGTTGATAAGATTGTGTATGTGTTGGAGATGTTTTCCTCATGGTTGTTCATAAACTTCAAAAGGAGAGGTGAAATCATGCTCATCTCTACTAGTAATACTACTTCCTTACATGTTTACCCTCTTTAAATGAGTAAGAAGAGTATCCATTTTAGTAACTAGGATTTGTAACTCATGATGAGATGTCTCAAGATCTTACATATCATGATATATACTCTGGATTATGCTTTTGGTGGTGTCCATTTGGAAAGAGTGACCCAAGCATGTAAGCATACAAGTAATATCCTAAAGTTTCAAAGGAAAACTACTAGTGACTTCCACTAATAATGATGTGACATGGAGCATTAATCCTTCCCAAAAAGAGTATGCAACCACACACTATTTCATAGAAACAACTAGTGCGCAACTTGTACTAACAACAAGCTCAAGGAAGGCCAAATGACCTTCAATGAATGTGTGTGAAGTGGACTCCAAATAGAGAGATTTAATAGGTAAATAAAAAATATATATATATATATATTTTCTCATTTTCTAGAAAGTTGAGTTTACCTTTAATATTCTCTAAAGTCTCTAACAAAATCATTTTTAAATAAAATTTGGTTATCTTCCTTTTGTGATATGAAATTATGCAATTGTCTATTATTTTATTTTAATTTTGTCAACATAATTAAGTATAAGAAAATGGAAGAACAAAGCAAATTTAATAACTAAAAGTATAAAAATAAAAATAAAGCTAAAATAAAAATTAAATAAGGACAAATAAGTGAATGTGCATAAAATAAAGAAAGAAAATTATAGAAATTAAATTGTAAGAAAATAAAAGTACTGTAACATAAATTATAGGTAAACAAAATTTAGTAAATAATATAAAAATTATTGTATTACAATTCATAAATGATATATACATATATGATTTGGTCCAACTAACAAGCTACCTGAGCTCAAAATTCTTTCTCTCAAGAAATGGAACTTTCACACTTGAAAAGAGTTGATAGCAAAATACTCAATATCATAATCATAATAGCTCATCTAGTCCTCATATATAGAGCTCATCCTCATGAGAGAATGGCTTGTAAGTGATGTGGGACTAACGAAATTGAAGTGCAAGCATAAATAAATGCTTTCCTTTTATATAGAGTTCTCCCACAAGTTTAGAGTTCATCTATATGATGTGACATTAAAATACCAAATATGAGAATGATCAACATGTCTTACCTAAAGAAAGCATGAAATAAAATGTAAGGGTATGACTAATATGAAGATCTAATCCAAATGACCAATCCTCCTATACAAGGAGGTCTAAGAGCAACATCAATCAGTGAACTGATAATCATAGCTATGTAAGTCTCAAAGTCATTAACCTTAATAATTTGAATGTCATGCTAACTACTCCATCCAAATAAAATCTATTTGAAAATGCCTACGAGTCCAAACTGAGTTGTGTTTGGAGTGATGATATTTAGCATTTCTATGTGCTCCTTCATCAAAGCCAATATGAATGCTTTAATATGGATCATCTTAGAGAACTCTAAGAGTTTAAAAAATAAAAAATAAAGAGAGGGTAGCTTGTGCTTTTTTAAAGAGATAAATGTATTGGTCTCATGCACCTTAAATAGTAATGCAAGCATGCATCAAAAATGGAAATCAAATTATCCAAAAAATATCAATCCATTATTAAATCTATGTATAGTATAAATAGTTTTTATAATTCTATATCTATCATCCTGAAATAATGAGAAATAATAAATAAATTATTTTACAACTAATCTATGACCTAATTAACTCTATTCAAAATTAAATTTAAACTAATACATAAAAAACTAAGAGATATAAATGTATCTTTAAATTTCTAAATTCAAAGATGCTTAAAATCTTGAACTTGAATTTAAAAGTTTACTTTATTAAATTTAAATTGTTCTTACTCTTGAAATATTTTTTCTATGTTTGAAATGTTGTTTTCTTAAATTTGAAAATTTTAGTTTCTTGAATTTAAGATAATCATGGCTTACCATATAAAAGAAGGAGATATAGATAATCTTGAATTTTTAAGGCATCTAAAATTTATAATAAGCCTTATCATTAATATATTAATATTTAAATTGATTCCTTAAGTGAACTAGATTTATTAATCATATTTTTGAGATTTTTTTTGCATACATTTTAGCTTTGTTTGAGCCTTAAATTGATTCTAGATCATGCATAATAAGTTTTATCTTAGTATCCTTATGATGCAACCTATTTTGTATCTATTAAATGTAACATTCATTGCAAATATCTCTCAATTAATGTCATACTTTAAGCTATATTTGAATCAAAACAGAGACAAGAAATTCTCCTTATAGTTAAACTAAATCTTATCTTTTTAAAATTTTTTCTTTTGCTTCCTTCTCATTCTTCTCTACCTTTCCTCTCATATGAGTCTCAACTCTAGTTTCTTCCCTTCACCAAAACTTCTTTCTAATAATAGCTAGATACTTTTTTTCTTATCTTTCCAAATTTCTTATCTTCTTTGTTGTCACTCTCTTTCTATCTCTCTCTCTCTCTCTCTCTCTCTCTCTCTCTCTCTCTCTCTCTCTCTTTCATTCTCATCTTATGCTCCTCTTGAGTTTCCCTCTATCACCCTCTCAATATTCTAGCTCTCCCTTAAAACCACAAAAAATAAACATTAGCTATATATGAGTAAAATTAATGTATTTTTTATATCATTTCCTTATTATTTTCAAATATTTACAAAAAAACCCAATAGCTTTTGATATCAATTAAACTGATTATTAGAATTGATGTACCTTTTAGCTATTATAATCATTAATTTGATGATAATAAAATTATAATAACCCTAAGTTTTATAACCAAACTTTTCTAAAATTTTGAGAACAACTTTTGTAAGAAGATTGTAATTAAATCAAAGGAAAAGAAATCTTAGAATCAAGCCAAGAAGATTGTAATTAAATATGGCTAAACTTGATCAAGTCAATTTCTTAAAATATACTATTTATATATTAAAATATTAAAATAATGATAGAATATTTAAAAGTGTGTCATAAACTTAGTTTTGGTCAAAAACATTATTTAAGTAATTGGCAGAAAAAGTCTTTAAACATGAGTCTAATAATATTGATTTTACAATTTTTGGACACTGAGAGAATTTATTATAAATTTTTAAAAATTTAGATATAATTATAATTTGAAAATATCACTAAAAATAGATTTGTAGCTTTAAGAATTTTTGGTTTGGTCAAAAGTGATTGGTAGAGAATAGAAATGCAAATATAAGAATATCAATTTATACTAAGATAGATTTATATTTTTTTAAAAATATTGATATAAAAAAGACAAATAGTAGAGGATAGTTTTATAATTATTAAAATTCTAGGGGTTTATCAAAAATATCGTGTTGAAAAATTTTCAATGATGGTTATCAGGTAATTCATTTAAATGGATTTGTTTTTTATTCTTATTTATCAAACTAAATCATGTGGGGATCTTTGAGAAATTGAGTTGATTTAGAGTTATTAACTCTTTGTTGAAGATTATAAATAAGTTTAACATGTATAGCGAGGAGCCATGAATAAGTAAAACTTGGGCTACTCTGGTAAGCCACTGTTGGTCAAGAATTTAGTGAAATAAGCAAACCAAAGTGTTGTCATCTTTATCAGGGTTATTGTGAACTTAGAAAAGCCTTATTGACAAATTATAATTAAGAGAGATGCATTCCAACTTATTATTTTTGTGTCTCTAAGACATAATAATTCAGCCGCAATCAAAATTATTTTGCTTTAATTTTTCATGATTAGGTTCCTATGAGTAGAAGAGTAAGGATAAGATCAAGAAGAGTCAATTTCACTAATAAATTAAGTTGAGAAACATCAAGTTTGTCATAAGAAGATGATGAGAATCTGAAAAATAAGAGAAAGCGAGAGAAGAAGAAGAAATATAATTGTGACAACTAATATATGCATACAATGGTGTATATCATATGATACAATAAGCTTAAGACCATCAAGATAATTGGTCATAAGGAGATGATGCTAGGTTTTTTGGGATTTATTAATTAAAGATATTGTACTTAATGATTTTTTTATCATATTAGTATAAGAAGAATTAAGCTATAATTAAGTTATCATGTTCATTAAACAAAGATGATATATGCATCAAACTTGTATACTAAGTTGAGTTGTCAATCACCATGAGATGATGACATAGATATCAATTAAGTACATTATATTTGAGGTATATTTTGTGATCATATTATTACAATTATAGTGATCATACTAGTGATCTTTTATGGTCATAAAAATAAAAAGTCAATTAAGTCCATTCAATATTGTAAAAGTATGATGTATGAAATCATATGGTATGATAAAGATAAGATTTAGTTGAGGCATTGGACCAGTCTATTAGAAGGATCATAAAAAGGGTCTTAAATGAAATATTATATAATATGAATGATCTAATCATATTGAATGATACTATGGTCAAACTTGTACATTGAGTAGCATTATATAGTACAATATCTTGGTGATAGAGTAATAGTAAAAACATATGATATGATCAACAAAAATCATACGATACAAAAAATGGAATAAGAATATATCATAAGGCATTATGAGATTATCGTAGAGGTACAACTGGTCAACAAGGTAGCCAAATGGTGAGGTAGTATTAGGATAAGATAATATAATTTGAAGAACCATACTATATGATTAGTAAGTAATGTGAACTATGTTAAAGCAAAGTAAGATCATATGATATGATGCTAGTGATTATAAGGTATGTTAAAAAATAATATAAATAATAGAGTACTAGTTTTAAGTATCATAACATACAATCATGTGATCATACAATGATAATATAGTTCAAAGTGCTTATTTTTTTTTATGGGTCTTACAATAAATATAATAGGGGAATTATATAAATATAATTATGGATAATAATTTAAGGGTCAAGAATGAGTTAATATGATTTTAACTACTTATTAAATATGTCATATATGAGATATATATTGACCATTGCATGTACATAGCATTATAGAAAATTAAGAAAAGATATAGGTTGGAAAATGAGGTCAACTCTTTGATTCAGGTAGGTCAAACCTAGTAATTTAAGATAAATACAATAATAAACTATTTTTTATATTATTTATAAAATGGAATTATTTTATATTATATTTGGTTAAAGCATCAAGAATATTAAAATATTTTTTATATAATCTAGTAATGGTATGATTATTTTTATAGATTCTCATATTTTTACATTACCTTATTATCAAACATCTTAAATAGGTGTTATTACTTTATGGCATTGTATAATAAGAGTATTGTTGTAAATTATAATGGAAAATTTAATAAGTTAATAGATAAGAAATTGATTTAAAATATGAATATCTAGCATTCCTATTTATTAATTAAAAAAATAGAATAGAATAATTAGTTCACTGCTAAAGATATTATCATCATACATTCCTAGATTATATTTTGACCTAATAAGAGAAGGATTCCTATTTATGACTACATGATACTAATATATATGATTAAGATAAGGTTGGATCATATACATGACATAGGTCATATACAAACCATTTATATCTATATCGCATTAATATATATGATACAGGGTGATGACAACTTATCAGGATATAGAAACCTTATGTTAGGGTAAGGATTTCTATCTATATCTCCATAATAATAATATATATTATTAATAGGAGGTTTCTCATATATATGATATAAGGTGAGGATGATACTAATACATGATGAGGATGCCTTTTTATGAGAGTTATCTTTCTTGCATTGACTTTAGAGGATAATAATTTAAAAGAGATAAAGTCTAAAATATATCCAAACACATTAAGAATAAAAAAATGAGAAAATAATGAATTTATTTTTAAAATAAATAACTAGTTTAGCTTTACAAAATATAATAAATAAAAAATAAGAAGATAAAAAAGAATATATATATATATATAGATATATATAAGTTCATATTTTTTGTTGGATTTATTTGTTTTTTCTATATTATCTTTCATTTCATTATAGATATTGATTTTTTTATTATCATGTCATAATTATATTTTTTGTTACAATTTACTTTTATATGTTATTATTTTATTAGTTATTAATTGAATTCTTTAAAGTCTCATTAGAATTTATATCACTTGTAATATATTGACTATATTAAGAGTTATGAACTTATATGTTATAGATGAGGATTCTATTTATTAATAGATATAATGATTGGTTTTTAATGGGTTTATATACTATGTGCATATTTGGATCTATATAGACTTGTCATAATGTTTCTTTTTAGATTGAATGATTTATGTGCAATTTTGTAGCTATATCACATATTTATATTAATGTTTTACTTAGTTTATATGATTAAATAATTAGTGTTCAAATTTTAGTCTCACTTAAGATTTTGTATTCTCACTTATTAATTTAATTACACAACCTTTTATTTTTATTATGATAAAGTAAATTATGAGGTGGGACCTTAACAAGTTAGTATGAGAGCTTTGGTTTAAGATTAAGTGGGATATGTGTGTGACTATACTAATGCAACATATGTATCTACATCATTTTAACTTAATTTTAAACTATTTTATGTAGAAAAAAGTGTAACCTTATAGAATTAATATCAAATTACTACTATAAATAGAAAACAAATGATAATAAGGACAAAAAAGGAAAATAACAACAATAGATGTATCAATTTAAGATTATCAATAAAAGAAAAGGTAAGAGAAGAAAAAAAGGATGATTTAAGATCAAGTATTCCACCTATGTGTTTCACTTGTAAGAAATCTACACATATTGTTGTAACATGTAAACAAATTGGGACAAATAAAAGATTGGTAACTATTCATGGAAGAAAAGAAGTTTCAAATCTAAAGGATTTATGGTACTAAGAAAATTATAAATTAAATGTAATAAGAACAGTAAGATATTCCATATATGAAAATTAGGACATATTACTATGGTATGCCTCAAAGTAAGAGGCATCAAGCTATATCTTATGAGTCATGTTAGAAAGAAATTAGGTGTCAACAAACTAAGATGGAATCTAAGGGAATAGACAGATGTGTTAAATATGGTAGATAGTATTATAAAACATGTGAGGCAAAACGAACAAGAGGAGAGAGGTGAATTGTTCATTAACCAATATTTTAATTCTAAAAATTATAAAAAAAATTTTAAGCTTACAGTAAAATTTTCTTTTATAAAATTATCAACAAAATAAAATTACTCAATAATAAACAAAATTAACAGAAGTTTTTTAGATGATTTGGCCAAAACCCATTCTGACATCCACCCCTGATCCTAGATTGGGCTTCCACTAACCACTCCCTTTTATCAAAGCTAATAAGATAAACCAAATACATATCGATGCTTCAATGAGACCAAATATAAAGAAATTTAGGACACATAAAAAAATTTAAAACTTTATAATTTTCATTTATAAAAATCCCTATACTTTTAATTTTTTAAATAAGAATGACACTACTAATGAATGAAGTAGATGTTACCAAAAAATACATAAATGATTATGAACAAAAGTAAGAGAAATAAATACCAACAGAAATTTGTAGCTTCCATAATTGTGTAGAAATTTTTTGTTCACAGTCTGAACTTCACTTGGACTCGTATAAAAATTTTCAAGTTTGATTTAATAGTCTTTATGTTTGGTAAATGATCCATATTTGGAGTTAAAATGAAAAGCTCAATAAATAACTCCCCTAATGGCTAAAATCTACTATTCAAAAAGCTAGTCATTATAGGCAAAGAAGATGGTATAGTTACCATTCAATTAAATAAATGAAATGTTAGCCATTAGATCAACTTAAATGATAAAGGATCCAGATCTAATCACATCATAAGATTTGGAGCATTGAATTGAAAGTCGGATGAATGATATTGATGATGAGGTTACTTTTCACATAGGTAGAGAGACTCTCAACTGTTCGATCAAACATTTTGGATGAATGTCTAAAGGTAGAAAACTATTCATAAATGTGGACATGATCTGGACCATTCGATCGCAAAAATGTGTGATCGATCGGTACAAAAATCTCAAGTTTAGTAACTTATGTTTAGTCCCATGATGCAAAATTACTCAAGTATTTTATGCTTATAATACATCTACTATGTACTATAATTAACCTAAAGGGGTTGGCAACCCCCTGGTATTCTCGAGAAGTCATGACTCGAGTCACCAGTATGCATCTATAGGTCTGACCTGACTCGATTTATAACAATTAGATAAGGAATCTATTTTGGCTCATTTCATCTAAGTCAGTTCAGAAGTAATGTCCTGAACCTATTAACTCAAAGATTGTAAAAGTAACCTGACTTGATTGATACTTAGGTTTTACCCATCTCAATTTTAGTGAGATTCCTGGCCTATGGGTCCCTGAGGCTTGTGTCCATTGGTATTATGGGCCACTTAACCCAAGCCCTTTAAGCTTAGTGATGGGGGCACTTAAGTAATTATTTTTTGTTTTTTTATAATAAAAGTTTAATAAAAAAAATATTTGAATATTCAAAAACTCAAATGCTTTTAAATAAAATATAATTTAAATTAAATTCACATATACATAAATGATGATAATCTTATGTACCATAATAACAAAGAACTTAAAGGTTAAATATGCTAACTATAAAGATTTAAAAATAAAATTTTTTATAGATTAGTAACTCTACAAAGACTATTATCTTTGGCTCCAAAGTCATTAGGTTAAGCCATCAAATTACATTCACTATTTATGCTATAGTTCTTGCTCTAATAAATTCAAATCACTGAATACTTCTTGAGACTTAATTAAAACAACATTAAGCTTAACAAGGCATTAATAAATACTTAGCCTTATTTTTGTGATCATCCCATCGAATGATATAATAATCTCTCTCTTGAGGATTACAAAACCAATGCTAGAAGAAAATGTAACATAAATAAATGAATCAAAATATTCAATATTTTAGCCTATCTTGTTTGATGCTTGTACTCTCTCTAAATTCTAGCACTAACTTTTACACCTTTTTGTAATCATTTAAAGAAATAATGACCTTTAAACTTAATCTAAGTCTATTAAATACTTTGATACCTAATAATTTAGTAAAAATATCAACTAATTAGATAGAAGATGACATAATGACAACTAAATTATTTTCTTTTACACATGTTCTATGATAAATTGATATTTTAATTTCATGTGTTTTGTTCTTGAGTGTTGAACAGGATCTTTAGCTAAATAAATTATACTTAAATTATCATAAAAAATTGGAATTTGAATAAATTCAAAGCCATAATTTAAATTTATTATTTAACCTATTAAACTTGAGCAACACAACTATCTATAATAATGTACTTAACCTCTATTATTGATAGTGCTACATAATTTTATTTTCTATTAGTATAAAAAATTAATGAACCAGTAATCAATTGACACATATCAGAGGTGCTCTTTCTATCAATCTTACTACCAATAAAAATAGTATTTGTGTAGAGTATTAAATCAAATTTGGACTCACATCTATGATATCATAAGCCTAAAGTATTAATTCTAATAATTAAAGATATGCTTGACTAATTATAAGTGTGATTCTTCAAGACTAGTATGAAACCTCACATACATACCTACACTAAACACAATATCCAACCTACTCACTATAAGATATAGTAATGATCCAATCATTCCTCTATAGAATTTTGTGTCAACAAGTTTTTTAGTTTTATCCTTATCTATGATACTACTTATACTAATAGAAGTCTTCATATGTTTCATATTCTCATCATCAAATTTCTTTAGCAACTCCAACAAATGCTTAGTTTGAGAAATAAATATTCTTTTACTTGTTCGTTTGACCTAAAAACTTAGGAAGAAGGTTAACTCTCCCATCATACTCATTTAAAACTCATTTTTATTAAAAAAAATTTCATGAACACATCTTTATTAGAGGCTCCAAAAAATATATCCATTCAAAAATGAACTTTTAACACCTATTTGGTTTAAATTAAACCCTTTATAGCATGCATAAGTAAATGAAATCTTAATTACTTCAAGTCTAACTATAGATATAAATATCTCATCCATATCTACTCCCTCAACTTGACAATAACCTTTGGCTACTAATCTAGCTTTATTCTTTATAATTTTGTCATTTTCATCTACTTATTTTTGAATACTCATCTTATACTAATGATTATTTTATCATTTAGCCTAAGTACAAGATCCCAAACTTGATTTCTTTCAAATTATACTAATTCTTCATTCTTCATAATAATCTAAGACTCATCTTGAAAAGAATTTTTTATAGAACTAAGTTTAATATAAGATATAAATATTACATGATTAAAAGAGCTTCTAGTCTTAACTTTCTCTTTTACGTCTCTTATGATCAACTCACTAGAATGATTCTTAGAATATCTTAATTTCTTGTTAATTGATTTTCTTCTTTTATTGATTCATTATTCTCAATTATATCTTCCAATCTTTCTTCTCTAAGACTTAAATCTTTTAATTTATTAAGATAATAATCTTGATGATGACTACTAGATGCTTCAATAAGAGATTCATCAAATTTGACAAGAATTATTTCTTTCAAAACTAGTGATCTCTTATTATATACTCTAAATACTTATAGTATGTGAGTATCTTAAAATTCTTTTATCAGGTTTAGTATCAAATTTATCTAAATCTCTTTTTTATTACTTAAAATAAAATATTTATATCCAAACACATGAAAATGGGATATCTTAGGCTTCTTATCATAAAATAACTCAAAAAAAGAAATATCTAATAAAGTTTTATATGTTATTCTATTAAATATATAACAAGTAGTATTAACTATCTTTATTCAAAAATACTTGGGGGCACTATAATCATGAAGCATACATCTTGCAACATTTAGCAAGGTTCTATTCTTTCTCATAACTACATCATTTTGTTGAGAGGTTCTAGGTAAAACAAATATATCATTCACTTTATTTTTATTAGAGAAATCATCAAATAACACATTCTTAATTTTTCTCTATTATTACTCCTAATAGAGACTAACATAACTTCAAATTTGGTTTCAATCATAGTAATCAATCTTACAAATTTTTTAAATCTTCTCTTTTGTTTCTTACAAAAAGAACTCATTTAAACCTAGTGTGGTCATCTACAAATGTCAACCCATATTTGCTTCTAGTAAGACTCTCTAGATGAATAAGACCAAATAAGTCTGAATAAATAAGTTATAATAGTTTTTTTAGTTATAATATCTTGAAGTAGTTTAAAACTCTCTTTTATTTATTTTCTTTATAGGCATGGACCATATAGTTTATCTTTTAATGAACTAAGATTTTGTAAATCTCTAACTAGATTAAACTTTAAAATCTTTTTAAAAGAAGATTTTTCTAAATGACAAAATCTCTTATACCATAATATAGAATTGTTATCATGTTTCGTAAGACATTCTAAACTATTGTCCTTAATCTTGTGTAAAAATAAAAAAAAGTATTATCTTTTCTACTTCCAATGATAAGTGGAATATTATATTTTACTAATAATACCATCATTTTTATTAAATAAAATATTAAAATTTGAAACAGATAACTGACTAATACTAAGAATATTGTATCTTAAGTCTTGAACTAGAATGATTTTTCTTATAGAAGTGTGTGAGTTGCCCAAGATTCTAATTCTAATAACTTTTTTCTTACAGTTGTCGCCAAGAATAACTTCACCATCATAAGCCTTCAAGTGGATAAATAAAGATGCAACTCTACTCATGTGTCTTGAGTATCCACTATCCAAGTATCACATATATCTCTCGATCCTTGAAGGAAGGCATGCCTACAAAAAAATCAAGCATTAATTTTTAGAACCCAAAACTTTTTGGGTTCATATGTCTTAACTTAATCATTCATTAAACTATCCTTTCTAATTCATATAAATTTAGGAGAGTTATTATCAAAAATCTTTCTAAATTTATAATAAGTAAAAATGTGTCTAATTCTCATGCAATAATTATGAACCATATTTGAAGTAAAATAATATGTAGTATTTTTAACTTATCCAAATGAATTTTATAATTATCATATAACTTTTTTAAATTATTTATCTCTTTAACTTAGCATGTGTTTTCTATAATAATAGAAGCTTTTTATCTCTCTCAACCTTAATCTTATATAAGTAATTAACATTCAACTCATTCAAATGTTCACATAAATCTAAATAGTTTTTATGCTCTTCTTTTAATTTAAAGTATTTAGAAGCTAATTTTTTATAATTTGTATAAACACTAATATATCTTTCTTTGTAATCAATAATAGAAGATGATGATGAAGAAAAAAAAGAACATACATCATCTTCTGATATTTTAACCAGAATACTATCCTTGACCATAAGATAAATCAAACTCTCCTATCTTCATCACTACAAGAATTTTTTGAATCATCCCAAGACATCTTCATAGCTTTCTTCTTCTTCTTTTATTTTTAAAACTTTTCTACTCTCTCCTTGTAGTTGGGACAATTTAGCCTTATATGCCCAGGAAGTTTACATTCATAACAAATTATTTTTTCATGAGAAACTATCTTTTCTTTTTGTTTCTTATTATTTCCAAAGTGTTTACATATATTTCTTTTGTTATATAATCTAGATAAAGTTTTTGAGATAAGAGCTACCTCACTTGAGATTGAAAAATCTAAGTCTATAAAGGAATCAATTACAAATATTATTATTTCTTCTTTCTTTTTTCTTTTTTAATCACAAGTTCTTCATCCCTTATTCTTGCAAGCTCAATTTTATTTGTCAAAAACTCACCCAATAATTCATCCAATGATAGACAAAATATGTTTTGTTGCTTTTAATGCCATCACCAATGGGTCATATTGTTAAGAAAGAACTTGTAGAATCTTCCTCACCTATTCACCTATAGAAAACTCTTTGCCAAGATTAGACAAACCATTAATAATATTTATAAATCTCATAAGCATAGCCCTAATGCTCTCTTTTATATTTATTCAAAATAATTCGTACTCATGAACAAGTATATTGATTTTAGTCTTTTTAACTTGATAAGTACTCTCATAAGTAACTTCAAGTTTGTATCAAATATCATGTGTTATTTTCAAGTTCATGATCTGATTAAATTTAAAGACACCTAAACCACAATATAAAATATTCATAACATAAGGATTAAGTTATACTTTATGTTTATCTTTAGAGATGAGTTCACTTAAAGGTTTTTCATTTTTTTCATCAGCAATCTTAGTCAAAATTTCAAACATATTTTAAACATCTCAAATTTCCAAATCAACATATTCTAAAAATATGTGCATACGATTTTTTCAATAAGGATAAAACTCACCTTTAAATGAAGGTGGTTGATGTGACAAAGCTCCCTTAAATAAAATCGCATTGTCCTCAACATAAGGTAGAGCCATGAGAATCATGTCTTAGAAATTTCTTTCTTTTGATAGAAACTTCATTCTAATATCACTTGTTGTTAAATGTGTGGGGCAAAACGAATAAGAGGGCATAGATGAATCGTGCATTTAACAAATTTTTTTATTCCAAAATTTAGAAAAAAAAATTTCAGCTTAAAATAAATTTTCTTTTATAAAATTATCAATAAAATAAAATTTATTAATAATAAATAAAATATAAAAAATATTTTTTAAGTGATTCAGCCAAAACCTATGCCTACATCTACCCTCGATCCTCGATAAGGTTTTCACTAATTACTCCTTTTTGTTGAAGCCAATAGAGGTAAATTAAATACATACCATTGCTCTAATAAGATATCAAAATCAAAGAAATTTAGGTCACACAAAAAAAAATTGAAACTTTATAATTTTTGTTTATAAAAATACTTACACCCTTAATTTTTTAAACAAGAGTGACACTATTAATGAATAAAATAGATATTATCAAAAAAATACATAAATGAATATGAACAGAAGTAAAAGAAATAGAAATTAACAAAAATTCATAATTTTTGAAATTGCATAGAAATTTGTTGTTGACGATTTAAACTTCACTTTGACTCATATGAAAATTTTCAAGTTTAATTCAGTAGTATTTATGTTTAGTAACGATCCTTATTTATAATTAAAATTAAAAACTCCAAAAATAACTCTCCTAATTGCTAGAATCTATTTTTCAAAAAGCTAATCATTATAGGCAGAGAATACGATAAGGCTGTCGTCTAATTAAGAGAATTAAGCGATAATTATCGAATT
Source organism: Vanilla planifolia (assembly GCA_023846275.1). Taxonomy (NCBI): domain Eukaryota; kingdom Viridiplantae; phylum Streptophyta; class Magnoliopsida; order Asparagales; family Orchidaceae; genus Vanilla; species Vanilla planifolia. Next base: position 10,276,556 of record CM043866.1, on the reverse strand, counting down.
AGCTTAAATGATATAGGGTCCAGATCTAATCACAGAGGGATAAGATCTTGAACATTAGATTTGAAAGTCAGATGAATGGTAACGATGATGAGGTTACTATTCACACAGGTAGACAGACTCTCAGTCATTCGATCAAACATTTTGGATGAACGACTGAACAAAGAAAATTATTCACAAAAGTGAGAGATTTGGATCATTAGATTGCAAAAATGTGTGTTCGATCGGTGTAGAAATCTTAAGTTTGGTAATAGCTTATGTTTAGTCCCACTTTATGAATTGTTCAAAAGTATTTTATGCTTATAATACATTCATTATATATTATAATCAACCTAATGGTGTTGGCTACCCCCAGTGTTCTTGGGAAGTCATGCCCCGAGTCATCAATGTGCATTAAAGGGTCCAACCTGACCCGATTTGCATAAATTAAATAATGACTTTAGAAGTAATGCTTTGAACCAATTGACCCAAAGATCATAACAGCAACCTAGCTTGATTGATACTTAGGTTTGACTTGTCTCGATTTCGAGCTTAGTGATGGGACTGCTTGGGTTTTTTTCGTTTTTTTATAAAAATTATTTGAATATTGAAAAACTTAAATGCCTTTAAATAAAATATAACTTGAACCAAGCTCACATATGCATGAATGATGACAATCCTATGTGTCATAATTACAAAGTATTTAAAAATTTAACATGCTAATCATAAAGATTTAGAAATATTTTTTTTTATTAGGCACTTGATAAAGATTATTATCTTTAACTACAAAGTCAATAGATTAAGCCATCAAATTATATTCATTATTTATGCTACAGCCCTTACTCCAACAAATTTAGATCATTAGAATACTTCTTGACATTTAACTCAAATAATACTAAGCTTAACAAGATATTAGTAAATACTTAACCTTGATTTTGTGATTATTACATCAAAGGATATAATAAATAGCACCATAGGAGATGCAAAATAAAAATTTAACAAAATAATGAGATGTTTCTTTTATAAGGGTTTAGAACATGTTGTAAAGGGATGTCCCAAGATTAAAGAACTTAAATCTCTCACACACTCATGGAGGTTGACTTTGTTTTAGATGTTGTGACAATTGAAAAAGGTAAGGTAGTAGATCATACTGAGAAAGGAGTTAAGTCGAGAAAGTTAATAAAATTTTTTTCTATGAGAAAATCAGTTACATTATTAAAAAGTACACTAATCACTTTGAACTCGATGCATTAGGAATATCTTTAGTAATTGAAAAAGGAGAGATCTACTCAATAGAAACAAGTTTCTCTATAATCATAGGTGTTTAGAGAAATAAAATAATAGTTTAATTGATCTTCAACCATTTGATATTAAAAATGTTATAAAGTCAAAGGTTACTAGAAGAATGTGATATTTTAATATTTTATCTTTTTTGTTATTTTATAAAATATAAATAATTTTGATTATTTTGTAGAATGTGGTGTTCATAATACCATTGTATATTAGGATAGAAACATATTCAACCTTGTAAGAATGTATTGGTTTTAGAAATACCATTACAAATGAGATAAAAATCTATTTAAAATTGGATAATGTACTTTGATTAATTATAAAGAAAAGTAAATTTTGAGTTTGAGTTGTATTTTAGCTATAATCAATAAAGGATGAAAGGTGTAGAAAAGAAATAGGCTTAGATATTAGGGGTATCATATAAGTGTTAAAGTTAGATTAGGATATGTTTACTCTACTAAAGGGAAGTAGCTAAAAATTAGTAGATTTTGGTACTTTTATTAATCCCAAAGGAAGAACAAGAAAAGATTGTTATGTTTTTTATAGTGAAATCATCTAAATTTAGTACATTATGATTCAATAAGGATGATTAATCTCTAACCATGTGTTTGGTTATTAGTTCAATTTATTTGAAGCAAACTACATGTTTATCTAATAAAAAGAGAAGTTTCTTGAAAAAAATAAAGTTTGTTAAAATTATAAAGAATTTAACATTTTTCTAAACTTTTGGAAAAGTTATGCTAACAACCATAAGTTTTATAATTAGACTTTTCTAAAATTTCGAGACAAAATTTCTATAAGAAGGAAAGCTTATAACAATCTTCATTTTACCCAATTCAAAATGAAACAAATCCTGTAATCAACCCAAGAAGGTTTTCATCATTGAAATTGATCAAGTCAATTTTTTAAAAATATGTTATTTATAAATAAAAAAATTAAAATAATGATAAAATATTTGAGAATATATCACAAGATTAGACTTAGTTAAAAATATTATTTTAGTATATCAATTAAAAAAGCTATAAAGTGACAAGTCTAATGATATTGAGTTTATAATTTTTAGAGTTTTTAGAATTTATTATGAATTTTTAAATATTTTTATATAATTATAATTTTTAAATATCACTCAAGACAATTTTATAATTTATGAAATTTGTGCTTAAGTCAAAATGATTGACAAAGAATAGATTAATAAATATAAAAATATTGATTTATGTCTACATATATTTGTACTTTCTAAAATTGGTGTAAGAAAAATTATGATCATAAAGGACAAATTTGTAATTTTTAATGTCATATGGGTTTATTAAAAATCTTGTGCTAAAATCCATGTGAAGGGATTTTCAAATTTTTTACAATGGTAATGTGGGTAATTTAATTAAATAAATCTTTTTCAATAGTTCCTATTTTCCAAACCTAATCTAGTGGGGATCTTCAAGGAATTGAGTTAGTTTGGAGTTACTGACACTTTTTTGTGGCTTATAAATGGATCATACGAGTCCAACAAGGAGACATGAATGAGTGAAGTTCGGGTTACTTTAATTAGCCACCAATATTTGAGAATTGAGTGCACTAAGCAGAGCAAAATGTTGTTGTCTCCATTGGGGTTGTTGCGAACTTGAGAAAGTCTCGTGTTGTACTACAATTAAGACAGAAGTGTTTTGACTCATGGTTTTGACATCTTTGGTGACATAAGAATTAAGTATTGGTCAAAATTATTTTGCTTTAATTTTTCTAAATCCTGGTTCATATGAGTAAAAAATTAAGGATAAGATCAAGTTCTTCCAAAAAACATAAACTAAAAAATGCCAAATTCACTATGACAAGAAGGTGATAAGCACCAAAAGAATAAGAGAGAAAGAGAGAGAAAAAATATAATTATTATAACTAATACATATCATATGCGTATGATGGTGTACATCGTATGACACGGTAAGCTTAAAACCATTAAGGTAACTAGTTGTAAAGGGATGATGTTGGGTTGCATGAGGTTTATTGAAGATATCATACTAGATGCTTTCTAGATCGTATTAGTACAAAGAGAGTTAAATTATAGATGAGCTGTTGGGTTCATTATATAAAGATGATTTATGTATCATACTTGTATGATAGGTGGAATTGACAATAACAATACTAATTTTTATAATTATACTATTCTAAAATTTCATGATGTCATTTTTATAAGAAGAGAAGATTATAGTAGCATTTAATTTTTAACTTAATTTAAAGAGAAAAATTTTGAAGTCAGACAAGAAATATTATGATCAAGTATGATTAAACTTGATCGAGTCAACTTCTTAAAATATATTATTTATATATAAAAATATTTAAATAATCACATAATATTATAACATATGACCAAAAAAATATTATCTGAGCATATCAATACAAAGAATTTATCAAAATCAACTCAATAATGTTGAGTTTGTAATTTTTGGATATCTACAAAATTTTTTATAAATTTTTAAAGATATGAATATAATTGTAACTATCAAAAGATTACTCATAGTAGATTAGCAATTTTAAAAATATTGGCTTATGTCAAATCCTATTAGTGAATGATAAATTTGCAAATATTTAGATATGCTAGGGTAGATTTATAATTTTAAAATTTTGATTTAAGTATAATACTTTTTTGCAGATGATGATATCATAAATAATAAAATGTTAAAGATGCAGCATGAAAATTTGTCCGATTAGGGGTTTATGTTGATTTTTTCATACCATTTAGTGTAGTGACAGAAGTGCTTTTTTGTGACAATTATTTATCTTAATTAAATACAACATAAATAATTGAATCCAAAAAATTAATTTTAATTTGTATGTACATAATGTGATTGCATGCATACAATTTCAACTCTTTACAAAATATATGAGATTCGAGCATTACAAGAGACTGCTAAAAACTACAAAGAGAAGGTTATCTGAGGACATTAAGGCATCATTATTATGTTGTAATTTCTAATGAGTAGAGGAGAAGAAGTAAGCATAAGCATTTGCTTATAATTATAATTTCAAGTTTAAGAAAATAACATCATAGATGCATTTGAACTTAAGTAAGACATGTGTTTAAAATACTTTAGATGTATATGAGGTGAGTTGGAAGTGCTTTGAAATAAAATCGAGAAGATCAAGTGAGAGAATAAGTTTTTTCATGTATCATACAATATAATAACCTAAAACCCTTATAAGAATATGAATTGTAAGACTATGATAATGGATTGTATAAGTTTTTTTAGTGAATTGTCCTAAGTTGAACCTAGACTATGTATTAGTATGATGAGCATTATTACTATTACATAAAAGGTTTAATCATATAAGATAATATAGGTATTATATTATTCAATAGATTTGAGATCAAAACAAATTAGCTAAATTTGAAATGTTGGACTAGATTAACAAATCGTACAATATGATGTTTAATTATGTTAGTATGATAAGTGGATGATCGCAACAAATTGGTGGAAGAAAAGAGTAAAATAAAATTATATAAGAGTTGTACAACAAGATGATGTTGATACTAGATGATCATTAAAATTATGCTAAAATAGGACATCATATAAAGACATAAAGTATGATATAATCTATCATACTGTACAATATTATTACAGTCTTTGTAAATCATACCAGATAAATAGGTTGAGTAATCAGAATTAGAGAGGATCATATTGTACAATAATGGGATTGTGCTCATATGATTTGTGATAAAAAATTGATTTGTACAAATAAACATATTATATAATATTAAGATTATACATGTACGAGATATAATGCAAATTTTTTAGTTATATGTGATCATATGATTTGATTATGGAATCATATTAATATGGTTTTAGGCATCAACTTAATGATCTAAAAAAAATTAATATTAGTTTAATTACTTATTAAATATGTCACATATAGAATATATACTGATCATTGCATATTTATATATATAATAGTATAAAAAATCAAGAGAAGATTACGATTAGAAAAAAGTCAACTCTCACATTCAAGTAAGTACCCCTGGTAACTATAATATAAATATGCTAATAAATTATGTCCTATATTATTTATTAAAAGAATATTTAAATATTTTATTTACAAATTTAATAATTTTTATAAATTATCATATTGCATATGAGAATATTGACTTATAATATAATAAAAAAAATTTATAAGCTAATTGATAAGGAAATAAACTAGAATGTGAATATGTAACATGCTTAATTATTAAATTAAAAAATTAAATAGAATGATTGGTATAACCCTAAACACATTATCATCAAATGTGAACCATATTATGAACTCGTATGCTACTATTATATGCCATACAAGGTGAGGATAAGCCAAGGTTAAGATAGCTCATCTATATCTACGTTGTTTACAAGGCTAAGATTACTCATTTATATCTACATAATTTTATTATATATCATATAATCTAGGATTATGATAACTCATCTATATCTATATAATTCTACTATACATCATAAATGAAAAGTACAACCCAAGGTTAAGATAATTTTATATCTACACGATTCTATTATACATCATATAGGATAAGGATAGCCTAAGGATATGAAAGCTCATCTCAATCTACATGATTTTACTATATATCATATAGGGTAAGGATAGCCTAAGGTTAAGATGGCGTATTTATGTCTATATGGTTCGATCAAAAATTATTTGGATAAGGTGTCCTATATACATGATATAAAATAAGAATAGCCTTTGGGATAAGAATATCCTTATAAAGTCTTATTTTGTTAGTTTTAGAAGATAATATTCTGTAATAGGAGAATATGAGCTACATAATTGAAATGTGATAAAAATGAGAAAATAATAATTTATTTTTATATTATAATATATAAAGAATGAAAATAAGAAGATAAAAAATATTCATATGCATGTTTGTATTTTTTTAGTAGATTTATTATTTTATGTATGTCATAACTTATTTAATTATGAGTATTATTTTTTCTATTATAATATTATTTTTATATACTATTATCTTATTGGTTATTTATTAACTTCTTTAAAATCTCATTAGTATTTATATTATAGGTAATGCATCCACAATACTGAGAGTTGAGAATTTTGATGTTATGGATGAAGATTATATTTATTAACTGGCATAGTGGCTGGCCTATTATGGATTTCTATATTATGTGTAATTATATAAACTTAAAATAATATTTATGATTTGGATTAATTATGTTAGTTATGTAACTAACTTATTTATTTATATTGATCTTTCGTTTAGTTTATGTGATAAAGATGATTTATTGATGGATATTATCTTATCAAATCTTTACTTAATATATTTTATCATCACTTGTTTATTTTAAATAAATATAAATTTTGATTTTTTTATTATATTTAAGTAGATAGCGAGTGGAGCTTTGATAAGTTGGTATTAGTGATTTAGTTTAAGATTAGAGGGATAAGTGAGGACAATAACATAGCATATGTATCTAAATCATTCTAACTTAGTTATAAGTGATTTCATGTAAATAGTTTTGAAACATTGTAAAGATTGAATCAAGTTAAAGCTATGGATAAAAAAGTTATTGTTAAGAAAGATAAAGGAAAAGTGAGATAATAAATAGATCAATTTTGGATTATAATAAAGGGAAAGGTGAGAGAAGAAAAAAGGATGACTAGAGTTAGGTATTCACCCTATGTGTTTCCCCTACAGATATACGTCACCATCTATACACAAGATGGTACAAATATAAAATTGGCAACACCACCTTGGGGGAGTAAACTGGTTTCAAACTTAGAGGATTTGATTAGTGTGGTAAATGTAATAGAAAATAATGATTTGAACATGATAAAAATAATAAAATGTTGATATATGAAGATCTATGACATATTGCTGAAGTACGTCATAAAGTAAAAAAATTTTAAGCTCTCTTGTAAGTTCAAATCAAAAAGAATTTAGTTATTAACATATTATTATAAAATTTAAAACAATTAATAGATGTGTAGTGGTAGATAACACCATGGGCATTGTAAATAAAAATTTATCAAAATTTTAATATAACAACCTAATTTCTTAATTTTTTTAAGATGTTTTAAGCGATTTGATCATCGAAATTAAAATTTTTATTTTGTTTAAGTAGATTAAAATAATATTTTTATGTCTATTCTTATAAAATTTGTTATTGTTAAACATATTATATTTGTATAATAATATTTATTGTATTACAAATTCGTTTGAATTTTATATAAATTTTTAAAGCGAAAGTAAATTATTAATTTTTAAAAAAAATCCCTGCATTCTCCTCAAAACATCCCGACCCGGCACAGGGTATTCTTTACTCTCGGTCGAAGCTTGGGGAGTCGATTTCCATTCGATTCCTTGCAGCCGGAGGAAGGGAGAAAGATTGGGGATGTGCAAGGAGGGAAAGAAAAGATACACCGGCTTCGACGATGAACTCGTGAGACGAGAATGGGGTGCAATCTTTTATCGGTTGCACGAGTTTCAATCTTCCTCCGGATTAGCTTCGCCCGCGAGCTTTGGAAGTGAAGGAATAGCCGAGTTCAGCCAGTGCTTTTGGGTGATTCGCCTTTGCTTTTGTTTTCAAGTACTTGGCTGCGAAAGGGGAACCCTTTTTGCCTCGTCGCAGCTTGCCGATTTTTTTTCGGCTGGGGATCAGTTTTGTGTTGCTTCCATTGCTGAAATCGATAGCGGCAATTCTTAACTGCTACGAAGAAGAATTTTCGGAATCAAGCAGATGCATGAAGAAGACTTGAGTTGTAGCTACTGCTGCTGCAGGCTAGTCGAAGGAAGGAAGACGGATGAAATGATGCGACTGCTGTTGAGCTAAAACAGAAGTGAGTTACATTTGGTAGGGGAATTAGTGGAATAAAATTAAGGAAGAGCTGCAGCTAAGGTTCTTCTTTTGCAGTCATGTGAGCAGCACTGGAAAACAAGAGCAAAGAGGAGCTGGAGTGTAGCAAGCCAGGTTATGACTGTAGCTAGAAGAGCTAGAAAGGAAAGTTATGACTGCAGGTGCTAAAGCAGAAGCAAGTTGGTTGCTGCAGCAAAAGTTTTATGTATACTGTGCTTAACAGAACCGAGCTTCAGGAGAACAAAATTTTCATTGGGGAGGTATTCTGCAATTCGTAGAAAGAAATTGGGGCTGCCATTGGAAATGCTAAGCCAACAGAAGGTTTTGCTAGTGGCTGTGAAAAGTTGACCAGGGAAGAAAGTTTAAGCTACTACGACTGGGAGACTGATGAAGAGGTGCTGTGGTTGTGGCATCATAAATCAGAGGAAATCTATAGAAGAAGTTAAGCTGTTACACGAGCACTTGATGGGAATTCTCTGATTGCTGAAGGGAATTTTCTAAAGCAATGGAGAGGAGTTGAAGTGTAGTTTTTCAGTATAGGGAAGGAATAACTATTGAAAAATTTCTTAAGCTGTTTGAAAAGTTGAGGAGATCTATTATAAATTGCTTCAATTTGAACTGAACTAAAAGTATCTTTCAATTCAAGGCACAAGCTTTTGGGAGCTGTAGTGTATGAGATTTTTTTTTATTTGGGTTGATAGGTATGGATTGGAAATTAAAAGGAGAAGTCAACGACGAGAAGTTTTAAGGAAGACATATTGTTACAATTTTGTGAAGAACTACTAAAGGATTTGAATATTGTTTTATCTTGTTATTAGTATAAGAAAAATCTAATAAGATTTGTATTTTTTATGTTATGATATAAGTCGTGTTTGAAGTGTATGAAGTTATAATTAGCATTATGAAATGGGAATTTAAATGTGATATAAAGAATTATCAAGATTGTCATGATAGTTAATGAATAAAATTTTAATATTTTATGTCTTACATTTTATATGTAGGAATTGAAATGAAAAAGAATAAAATTATTAGAATTTTTTGAGAATCCAAGTAAATAAATTGAATTAATTGAAATATAATTAACAGTTTTTAATATTGTCTTAAATTAAATCATGTGATGCAAATAATTATTTCTTCGTATTTCATGCATAGCATATCTTAGCATGAGTAGCATGCTATCATTAATATGAATATATACATATTTATTAGTTGCATGTAAAGTATCGCATGAGGGATATGACAAAAGTGTCTGTATGTAAAAGATGCAATGATATATATATATATATATATATATATATATATATATATATATATATATATATATATATATGTATGAGTTGTTATAAAAAAGTTATATCTTGGTTCAAAAAATAAGGGTTGTTTATTATTATTGTTTTAATGATGTTATATATATTTGAGAAAATAGATAGTTTTTATGAAAGAGTTTTGTTTGTTTGTTTGTTGAAATTACAAATTTTTTATAATCAATTTAAGAAAAAAAAGTGATTTATGAAGTTAAACAATTGTCATTTCTTGTCTAAGTAGGTGATTAATTTCCTCTTATTGTTTTAAGATTTTGGCTTCCTTTGAAATAAAGTAATTAAAGAAGTGTTATCAGATGGAGTGTAACAATTAAGACATTTCTTTTGTAAGGAATTAGTACATTGCAAAAGGATGTCTCAAGATTTAGGAACTGAAAGCTTTTTATATATTTATGAAAGTAGACTTAATATTAGAAGTTGTGGAGATTCATAAAAGAAAGTAGTATATCACAAAGAAGAAGGATTTAAGTTAGAAAAAATAGTAAGATGTTTTGTTTGTGAGAAATTATATCACATTGCTAACAAGTGTCCTAACCTCTTAGAACTCAAAGCAATAAAAAGATCTTTAGGAATTGAAAAAAATGAGACATACATAGGAGAATAAAGGTTCCCCTATAGGAGTAGGTATTATAAAGAAAGAACAAATTACTCTAATAGATTTTCAACTATTTGATATTAAAGATATTTCAGAGTCAAAAGTTGATACAAGTATATGATATTTTAGTATTTCATCCTTTTGTTAAATTGTAAAATAAAGACAATTCTAATTATGTTACAAAATATAGTGATTAGATTTGAGTTTTAATTTTGGAAAATAAATTTATCTATCAATTAGGATAAGAAGAATAAGTTCTTTCTAAAAGAAAACATTTGATGAATTGATTTAGAATAGTAAAAAGAGAGGACAAGAATTATGATAGTGGAATTAAGAAAATAAAAATAATAAAATGATTACCCAAAATAAAAATTATTTTACCTTGACATTTAGAAAAAGAATTCTTCTTATTTTAGTAATATTATTTAAGTAAGATAAAAATTCTTTCAACCTTGGAAGGATGCACTAGATTAACCAAAGAAAAGTTGAAATTAAAAAACGAAAAATGTTGTTGGTCTTAAACAATCAAGAAACACATATGATATTATATGTATGTTTTAGATCCTAAAAAAGATATAATTTATTTAAAGATACTTGAAAATTTGATATAAATATGATAAATCAATAACAAAAGTTTTTTTAAACTTTTGAGGTAAAAATTTTGTAAGAAAAGATTGTAACAATTATGACTTTTATAATTACATTGTTTTAAAGTTTTTAATAAAATTCTTGTAGAGAGGAAATATTATATAGTCTTCAATTCTTAACTTAGATTAAAGAGAAAAACTCTAAATTTAAACAAAAAAATTATGGTCAAGTGTGATTGAATTTGATTGAGTTATTTTTTAAAATATATTATTTATATATTAAAATATTTATAAAATATTAGAGTGTGACATAAGCTCAAATTTTGTCAAAACATTATTTGAGCAAATCCATAGAAATAATTCATTAAGATAAACTCAATGATATTAATTTTGTAATTTTTTGAGTTATAAAAAATTTCTTATGAATTTTTAAAGATGTGTGTGTATAATTTTAATTATTAAAAGGTTGCTCAAAATAGATTAGTAATTTCATAAATGTAGGCTTATGCCAAATCTTATTGGCGAAGAATAACTTTGTAAATATTAGAATGTCAAATATGTCAAAGTAGATTTATAATTTCAAAAATTTAACTTAGGTATAATACTTTTTTGTAAAGGATGGATTTGTAAATAATAAAATGTCATAGGAGTAAAATAAAAATTTTATTGATTAGGGTTTCTATTGATTTTTTTTTCATACAAGTTGGTGTGACAATAGAAGTGCTTTTTAGTGACAATTATTCATCCAAATTAAATGCAACACAAATAATTGAATCTAGGAAATCTATTTTAATTCTTATATGCATAATTTGATTGCATGTGTATTATTTCAACTACTTATAAAAGATAAGAGATTCAAGCATTGCAAGAGACCATAAGAATTGTAGAGAGGAGGTGATTTGAGAAGATTGAAGCATCATTACTATGATAAAATTTTCAATGAGTTGAGAAGTAAGCATAAGCATTTACTTGTAAATGCAATTTCAATTTTGAGAAAATAATAACATGGATGCATTTAAATTTAAGTAAGAAATGTGTTTAAAAAAGTTTGGATGTAATATGAGATGGGTTGGAAGTATTTTAAGATAAAACTGAGAGGATCAAATAACAGAAGTTATTGTATGTATCATACAATAATATTGTATATACTTATAATAAGTTGAAAACCTGATAGAAATATGAGTTGTAAAGCTAGGATTATAGGTCATATATGGTTTCTTAATGGATAGTACCATGCTTATCCCAATTAAGGTATTAATATGAAGAGCACCATTAATATAGTAGAGAAGGATTAATCATACATGATTATATAGGTATCAAATTGTATGATCAATTCAAGATAAAGAAAGTTAGCGAAATCTCAAAGTCAGATTAGTTAACATATCGTATGTCATGATGTTCTGTTGCATCAGTACAATCACTGGATGATTTTAACAAATGAATGAGAGAATGGAATAAAATAAAATAAAATTATATAAGAGTTTCATAGTATGATGATATTAATCATATTAAATAATCATTAGAAATATGTTAAAATAGAAAGGGATCATGTGAGGATGTATAATATGATATAATGTACCATATTATATAATATTTTTACAAGACTTATGGATTGATGAATAAGTTAATTAGCGAGAAATATAAAGGATCACACAATACAACAATGAGATTTAGTCATACAATTTGTGGTAAAAAATGATTTATATAACTTGATGACATTGAGATCATACAAGTATGATATAAAATAGATTTCTTTAGTTCTATATGATCATATGGTGCAATTAGGGAATTATACTAGTATAATTTTGGGTATCAATTTAAGGGTAAAGAATGAATTAATATGATTTTAATTATTTATTAAATAAATCATATATAGGATATATGTTAATCATTGCATACACAAAGTATTATAGGAAAATCAAAAAAAGATTATGATTAGAAAGGAAGTCAACTCTTAAATTTAGAGAAGTATAACTAGTAGTTGTGATGTAAATATATTAATAAACTATGTTCTATATTATTTATCTAATGATACTAGTTTTATGTTTTCTTTGGTTTAAGCATCAAGAATATTTGGATATTTTCTTTACAAATTTGATAATTTTTATCGATTATTATATTACTTAGTTATTTATCATTTTGTAAATATATTATTCCTTTATGGCATTCAATAATAAAGATATTAACATAAGACATAATTAGAAATTCTATAAGTTAATAAAAAAGAAAATAAATTGTAATATGAATATTTAACATGTTTAATTATCAAATAAAAATATAATAGAATTATTAGTACACTCCTAAATACATTATCCTAAAATATTTACGAATTATATATAATCTCATATAGCATAACCGAGGGCTAAAATAGCCTATCTATATTTATATGATTCTATTAGAAATCATAAAGGGAGACAATAGCTTAAAATAACGATAGCTCATCTATATTTATACAATTCTATTATATATCATACAGGATAAGGATAACTCAAGGTTAAGGTAGTCTATCTATATCAATATGGTTCTATTATACATTATATTAAGTGATGATAACTAAGGGTTAGGATAGCTAATTTATATTTACATGGTTATACTATATGTTTTGTATTATAAGGATAACCTTAGGATAGGATAACCTATCTATATCTATATGATTTTATTATAAATTATACAAGATGAGAATAACCCAAGCTTAAGATAGTACATTTATATTTACACAGTTCAATTATATATCAAATAAGGTGATGATGGATTAGTGCTAAGATAGCCCATTTATATTTATATGATTTTATCATAAATGATTAGAATAAGGCGTCCCATATATATAATACAAGATGAGAATGCATTTATTAGTTCTTGTGATACTAGTTTTAGAGGATAATGATTTATAGATAGAGAATATAAGCTACATAATACAAATAAGATCAAAATAAAAAATAATGGCTTATCTTTATAGTATAATATATAAATAATGGAAATAAGAAGATAAAAGAACATATATATGTATGTTTATATTTTTTATTATATTTGATAAAATACTTATATTATGACTTATTTAATTATATATTTTCTTATTTTTTTTTCATAACATTATTTTTATATATTATTATCTTATTGGTTACCTGTTGAGTTTTTTAAAGTTTTACTAGTATTTACATCGTAGGTAATACATCTATTGTATTAAGATTTAAGGACTTTGAAATTATAGATGAAGATTATGCTTGTTAGTTAAAATATTGATTAGTCTATTATGGGTTTTTATACTATGTATATTTGTATAAAATTGATATATTTATGATTTGGATAGTTTATGTTAGTTAATTAGTTGTATTATTTATTAATATTATATTTTATTTAATTTATATGATAAATATGATTTATAAATGAGTATTGTCTCATGAGGTCTTTACCTAAGTTATTATATCATCAATTATTTATTTTAAATACACACAAACTCTAATTTTTATTATATTTAAATAGATAGTGAGATAAGGCCCTAAAATTATTAGTTCATAGTGTGATGGTGACATGGATATCAGATAAGTATGGTATAATTATGGCATATTTTGTGATCATACCCATAAAATTATGGAGATTATACTGGATGATCTTTTGAAATTGTAAAGACAGAGAGTCAATTAAGTTGGGTTCAAAATTATAGGAGTATGATGTATAAAATTATATAATATGATAAAAATAAGATTTAGTTAAGATATCAAATGAGTTTATTAGAAGGATTGTATAGAAAGTCTTAAATTGAATATTGTACAATATTAAGAGCTAAACATACTAAATGATTAGTTAGATCTATGATAAAAAAGCTAAGTTAGAGAGAGAAAAGATTATTGTTAGACTTGTATGTTAAATAACATCATCTATTAGTATGTCTTGGTGATAGAGTAATAACGGAAATGCATGGTATGATCAAATTAGATCATACGATACAAATAAATAAGCATTAAATAATAGATCCTAATGTATGATAAGATTATCATAATAGTATGATTGGTTGATAAAGTAGTCATATGAAGAGATACTAATATAAAAGTGTTTTTATGTTTACACCCATTGGTATCATACCAGTCTTATTCAAATTTGGAGTTATACCTAAGTCAAGTCCTATTTTGATTAGTCATTCTTTTCAACCATAGGTGTCAATTATAATACTTCATTTTTTCTTATGATTATTTTTATCATTTTTGCTCTATTCATCCAAGCATATTTTATAGTAAAATATGTCATCATTGACATTGATTCCTGTGTTTTCTTCACCCACTATTGTTAGTCACTTATCATCACTTGGTTATACGCTATTCACGATCATTATCGTCTAGTTGCCCAAGTTCACTTAGTTGTCCAACATCACCTGATCGCCCACTAACACCAGGCCACCTGATGCTCACCGGTCGCTCAGTAATGCCTGGCTTCCCTACAACCAACCTTCCTCTGGCCACTACTAATCATTGCCATCTGTCTGTTCACTAATAGCATCCTAATCACATCATTATTGATATTTGATCATCATGTTGTATAATTGCATAATTTTTTCAGTCATTATGTTTTTATATATTTTTATATTTTGTATTTAATGTGATTAACCTACTTAAAGTTAATATCTTAAAATTCTAAAAATCTTTTTTTGATTCCTAAATGACTTAACTCTAAAATTTTATTTTCCCATGTCCACTTGGATTTAATTCTTGAAATTCTAAAGATTTGTTTTAGATTTTTAAGAGATTTGACTCCGAATTATTTATTTTCATGCCTACTTGAAATTAACATTTTGAAATTCTAAATAACTCTTTTAGATTCCTAAGTGATTTAACTCTAAAATTATATTTTTTTCATGTTAACTTTTTATTTTTTTCCATGCTTATGATATGTTACATAGTTATTGAGCTCTTATTTATCTATAAATAGATGATACTCTTTCATTATAATATTATTATTGATGCTTTAAATTCTCTTGTTAGTGTGCTTTTATCTTTGTAGATAAAGAGTATGCACCCAACTCTAGTTATAGAGATTCTAATTTTTCTCCCTTTATGATAGATAATGATCGAAGGTAAAAAAACCCATTCATCAAGAGAGGCAACAACCAAACAAATTTCATCTTTCTTCAATACCCTTAAGTCTTTACCCACCTTTTCACTTTTTTTATCAAACCACCAAACCATCACCCTCCTTAATAAGGCTCCAAATCTTAGTCTACCATCTTGTTATCTCTTTAGCCAAACATTTTTATTAACCCAAACCTTTACCTCATCACCCTTTCTATCTTTAGTACTCCACACACTAACTCTATAAAAAAATAAGCCATCATCACTAAAAAGGTATATTCTTTTTTTAACTATTATTTTTTAGATAATAATCTAAAGTTAGGATTAGTTTTTCTTCTATTAAAGTTTCACATAGATATTATCTTAAATTCTCTATTTTATAAGTATAAAATTAGAGGTGAAAAAACTACTTTGTAGAATTTTATGCTTAATACTCAACTTGTTGTAACTTACTCTACTTAATAAACTATGTTATAACTTTGGATGTTAATCTTTAAATAATTTTAAAATATCATATACAACATCTAATCTTAATTAGTGTTTAGTATATTTTAACATTTTCTAATAATCTATTGAGTATCTCTAATATTATAAGCTTCAAATTAGACCCTAATAAAAAAAATCCAATTTATCCTATATTAACTTTGGTATTAGAGTTCATGGTTATTTAATTAATATAAAAAATATATTTATTTTTTTTTAATGTATTCACTAAGAATTATTAGTTGATTTTGAGTAAATTTTGTCTTATGTAATGGTACAAAAATAGTGATACAACTTTCCACCATCTTTCTTAGGAGTCATCTAGTTTTATTTAGGAGATAATTTGGCATAAAAAGGACCCTGATCACTCATCATTTTCTTATAAGGACATTCTATCTCAACATTGGTGGTCTATAGTTACGATCACTTTACTTTTCATAATGTTTTCTAAAAGAATAAATATTAAAAAGATATACTCCTATATGTCAAATTTTTGTATGACCACAAGGTCTGGCAAGTTTAATCAAGTGGAAAATCAAAGTTATGAATCAATCCAAAATCAAGAACAAATCTTAAACCAGGATCCCATGCTAGAAATAACCTGATCAATAACTTAACTCATCCAAATAATTAGACAAATTCTCTTAAACTAATAAAATGAACCAAATCCTAAAAAAGAAAGAAATAATAAGAGACAAAGTGTCATATCTAATGATTTAGAAGAAAAAAACTCTAAGAAATACAAGAATCATAGAAGATATGATGATCATTCGAATGAATCTGACTAAGATATTCATGAAAGAAATCATGATTATCAAAAAATGAACCTTCTGATGAGTCAAACCAAGATGATGATCTAGATATATATAGTGAGAAGGAAAGACCTAAGAGGTATAGAGAGAATATATATCTAATATAAAATTAGATGTCTTAATTTTTAATGATAGTTTTAATCCTAAAGATTATATAGATTGGCAAATAAGTATGGATGGTTATTTCAATTGGTGCCAAATAAGTGAGCTAAGAAAGTATCAATTTATTAAGACTAAATTTACTAGTACTATCTATAGGTTCCTTAGAAACTTAGATCAAGAATATGCTAATAATGATGAAGAGATATCTTAAACTTGGAGAAACCTTAAGATTAAGTTATGTAATAGTTTTTTTTCTTAATAATCTATAATATAAAATTATTAGATAAATAACAAAGATTTTTTAAGATAATAGATCTATTAATGAGTATATTAAAGAAAGCTTATCACATACCTAAAAATGTGAAAAAAATGTAAAACTTCTTATTTTAAGAGAAATGACTAGCAATCTCTCTAAAAGCCCATACTATCATTTCTCAACCCACTCATACTTGTACTTCATCTATCCCTTCTATCATAATTTTTAAATCTCTTAAATTTATATCACCATCTACTTCTTCACACTTTTTTTTAAGTCAACCACTAAGTTCCAAACCACTTAATAAAGAATTACTTATTTTAAGTGTCATGAAAAAGGATGAGTAGTTGCTAACTATCCAAAGAGAGTCATTACTATGAACCTAGGTAGTGATGATGAATAAGAAGAGTCAAAAGAAAAAAATATAATGCTTAATAAGGAAGCTAAGCAAAAATTAGAAAACAAGAAAAATTTTATGTTTTTAGTGGTTAGGTGCACCCTTACAACCCTACAATTACAAGATGATTAGAGGCATGCTAACATCTTTAGCATTGACATAAAAATTAAGAAATAACTATATAGGATGATCATAGATAGCGATTGTTACATCAATGTAATATCCCCTAAGATTGTTAAGAAAATATGAGTTTCTCTATTAGAACACCCAAACCTTTGTTCTATGTTATAGATGGATAAAATCTTTATACCTATTAAGTAATGATGTTATGTACACTTGAATTTGGGTAGATATAATAATAAGGTTTTATATGATGTCATAAATATGTAAGTCATCTTATTATAAGAAGATTATGACTTTTTAATAAGGACACTATTTTTAAGGGTAAGACTAACACATGTTCTTTTGTTTACGAAGGAAAGATCATCACATTACATCTTTCTCTACTCACAAGAAACCTCAAGCACTTAAACCTAGAAAATTTATAAAAATTCTAAGCTTAAAGATACAGAAAATGAAAAGTTAGACTTTAAATTTGATTACACTACCTTAGGTTAGGAAGACTATTGATCAAAGAGACTTAGTCTAATTTTATATAATTAGGGAGTTAACCATCACCTTAACAAACCCACCACTTATTATACAAGCTTTATTAAATAAATTTTTTGATATTTTTTCAGATGATTTAACCATCACTCTACCTCCTATACGAGACATACAACACATGATTGATCTAATTCCCAAATGAGCCTACCTAACCTTCCCCACTATAGATTAAACTTGGAGGCACATACTAAGTTATCTTATTAGATAGGAGACCTACTTAAAAGATTTATCTAAGAAAGTATTAGTCTCTATATTATTCCTATACTTTTAACACCCCAAAAGAATGGAACATGAAGGATGTGTGCTAATAGTTAAACAATTGACAAAATCATAGTAAAATATAAGTTTCTTATTCCTTATTTAGATGATATCTTAGATCAAATATTAGGATCTACCATATTCTCTAAGGTTGATTTAAAATATTATTACCACCAAGTAAAGATTAAGATGGGAGATGAATGAAAGATAATACTTAAGACTAAGTATGATTTATATGAATGGTCAGTGATATCATTTGGGTTATCAAATATACCAAGTACATTTATGAGATTAATGACCCAGGTTCTAAAATCATACTTATGATAATTTATAGTAATATATTTTGATAATATTTTAGTCTATAGCAAGTCTATTATGGATCACTTTGATCATTTGTACAAATTATGTAACGCTCTCAGGAAGGAACATATATTTGCTAATCTAAAGAAATATGAATTCTTCATACATGAGGTTACCTTCTTAAGATATATAGTTTCTTCTAAAGGGTTTTCTATCACCCTAACAAAGCCAAGATAATTACAAAATGGCCTACTCCAAAAATAATTCATGAATTAAAACATCCACAGTCTGGTCACTTTCTATCAATGATTTATTAAAGACTTCAGTAATATTATTGTACTGATTACTGATTGTACTAAGTTTAATAAATTTACTAAGACCAATTTTGTAGACCTTAAAAAGTCAAAAGATGCTATGATTAAGGCACCCATTCTAAAATTTCTTGAATATTTACTACCTTTGAGGTTGCATATGATATATCGAGAGTAAGGATAAGTGGTACCCTTAATTAGGGTAAACATCTTATTACCTTCTTTAGTAAGAAAATAACTTTAGAAAGAAGTATTTTACATATAAAAAGAAATTATGTTGTAGTTTAATCTTTAAGATAATAGAGACATTACTTATTGTTTAAAAAATTTGTCTTATACTTTGACCATGAGGTGTTTAGGTTCTTAAATTCCAAACAAAACCTTAGTCATAGGCATGCTAAATGGTTCGAGTGCATCCAAGAGTATACATTTGTTATTAAACATAAGCACAACTTAGAAAACAAAGTAGCTGATGCACTTAGTTGACATATTCACCTATTGACTACTTTGTCTGTAAAGGTTCTAGATTTTGACGAAATTAAAAAGTAATATCCCGATTGTCTTGACTTTGAGCTAATTTATCAAGAAATCAAATCAACTCCAAACATTATATCCAAATATTTAGCTTAAAAGATGGATACTTATAAAAGAATAATAGGTTATGTATCCCAAATTTGTCACTTAGAGATGTTTTAATTTAAGAAATACATATTGAAAGATTATCTGATCATTTTAGGAGAAATAAAACTTATAGAGATACCGTAAAGAGATTTTATTGGTTGAGAATGGCATTATATTATAAACTATTATAACCCAATATCATATATGTATAACCACAAAATATCCAAATATAGGCCAAGGACTTTACATTCTATTACCTATACCTAACAAACTATAGGAGCACATAAGTATAAATTTTATACTTGGATTACCTAAGATCTTATTGAAGCAGGATGCTATCCTTGTGGTCATTTATCATTTCTCTAAAATGACTTATTTTATCCCTTATCATAAGACAATGAATGATACCCATATGGCCAAAATATTTTTTAATAAAATAGTTAAATTACATAGTGTCCCAATGATTATAGTATCTGACTGAATTATGACTAATTATTTTTGGAAGATCTTATGACATTTGCTAAATACTAAGCTAAAATTTTCTTCAACTTACCACCCACAATTTGATGGATAAGAAAATACCCTAAGCTTTGGAATCAACTATTATCACGATTCAAATTTGCTTGAAATAATTTTGTGAATCATAATATTGGTCTAAATCCTTTCAAAATTTATCATGATAATAAGCTTAGGTCTCCCATTGATCTTATTCCCTTACCAGTGGACTTTTAAACTTCTATATTTGCTTCTTTCTTTACTTCTCATATCTCTTCATTACATAAACTAATATATAAAAAATTAATCTAATTAAAGATATAAGAAACTAGATAATTTTCATAGAAAGGTTAGATAATTTTATGAATAGGACTATGTTATAATTAGAGTTCAATCAGAATAGTTTCTTTTTTAAGCTTACAAGGAATTACGTGCATGACGAGTTGAACCTTTTAGGATTGTTCTAAAATAAGGAACTAATGCATATGCGTTGGACTTGTCAAAAGAGCATGTGATTAATGAAATCTTTAATATCAAGGATTTAATCTCATACAAGGAACCATATTCAATACCTAGTTAGCCATTTAAGCTTGATTCTTCATGTTGAATGAACCAGATCCTATCACTATGTTAGTTTTAAGAGTAAGAAATGGCAATATTGAAGAAAATTTAGATCATGAGATAATTCTACTTAAATATTTTATACTTAAACTTTTTTTAATTTTTTAGAAGGATAAGTCTCCAACCAAGAACTCTTAGCTTACCTATGATGATCTATAGTATATTGAGCCACACATGTTAGAGCACTATTGTACCCATCACCCTGATCCATTGAGCCAAGCTCTCTCTCTCTCTCTCCTAGTGAGGATGATGTAGGAGTGTCTTATGTTAGCTCATAAACACACATTTATTAACTTCGTACTAGTTTCATTCAAACTAAAAGTCGTACCTGAGTTGAATCTTATTTTGATTAATCATCTTTATCAACCATAGAGGTTGACTATAATATTCTATTTTTTAGGTTATCTTCATTATTTTTACTCAATCGATCTAACCATATGTTGTAATAAGATATGTCATCATCAATATTGAATCTTATGCATGCTTCATCCACTTTTATCAGTTGTCTGTCATCACCTAGTTATCTATTAGTCTCGATCGTTGTCACCTGGTTGTCCAACATCACCTAGTAGCCTAACATCACCTAGTCACTTGGCATCACCTAGTATCCCAACATCACCTGGTCACTCAACATCACCTGTTCACCCAACATCACCTGGTCGCCTAACATCACTAGGTAGTCAACCATCGACAGGTCACCCAATACTCCCTGACAGCCAACATTACCTAGCATCTTGTCAGCCACTTACCCTCTATTCACCAGCGATCGTCATCATTTATCTCATCCACCACTAGCATCTTAGTTGCACCATCATTAATGCCTAATCATCAAGTTATATGATTACATAATTTTTCTTATGTCATTATTTTTTCATGTATTTATATATTTTGTATTTAATGTGATTGATCTACTTTGAATTAATGTCTTGAAATTCTAAATATTTTTTTTAAATTCCTAAATAATTTAACTCCAAAATTATCTTTTCTCATACTGATTTGGAGTTAATATCTAAGAATTCTAAAGATTTTTTAAAATTCTCAAGTGATTTGACTTCAAAATTATCTTTTTTTATGCCCACTTAGAGTTAATATTTTTGAATTTTAAAGATCTCTTTTGTATTTAAGTGATTTAACTCTAAAATTATCTTTTCTTATATTGACTTTTTATCTTTTCTATACTTATGATATATTTCTAATGTATATTTAATTCTCTTTTTTTGTATGCATAGTTATTGAACTCTTTTTCATCTACAAATAGGAGATGCTCTCTCATTATAATATTATCATTGATAAATATTATTTCTCTTGCTTGTATGCTTCCATTTTCATAAGTAAAGAGTATGTGTCAAGTTCTAATTAAAGGGGTTCTAACTTTTCTTTCTCTTATGAGAAACAAGGATCAAAGATAGGAGATCTTCTACTGAGAGAGCTGATAATCAAACAAATTTTCTCTTCCTCCAACACCCTCAAGTCTTCACCTATATTTTTACTCTCAAACAAACTACCAAACTACTACTATCCTTAATAAGATTTCAAATCCTACCCTATCATCTTATTATCATTTTAATCAAATTTCTCTACTAACCCAAACCTCCACTTCATCATCTTTTTTTATCATTGGTGCTTCACATGCCAATTCTATAGGAAACTATAAGCCATCATTACTAAAAAGGTGTACATTTTTTGTAATTTTTATTTTTTAGATAATAATCTAAAGTTATGATTACTTTTTTTTATTAAAACACTCTATATAAAGTTTGCATAAATTCTCTTTTTTATATGTATAAAATTAGATATAAAAAATTATTTAATAAGACTTTATGATTAACACTTAACTTGTTGTAACTCATTTTACTTAATAATCTATGCCATAATTTTAGATACTATTCTTTGAATAATTTTAAAATATCATGCACAACTCTTAACATTAATTAGTATATAATATTATTTAATATTTTTTAATAATCTATTAAACATCTCTAGTATCATAGGTTTCAAATTAGACCCTAGTAGAAGTATAATTTATCCTATATATGATACTATAAGAATTATATAATATATTATGAAGAGTTAAATTATATGACCAATAAATAATATGAACTCTCTTAAAGCAAAATAAGATCATATGATACAGTGCTAGTGATCGTAGGATATGTACAAAAGCAATATGAATAACAAAGTGCTAGTTTTAGCTATCAAATGATATGATTATGTGATCATATTGGTACAATATAGTTCAAAATACTTATTTTATAGATTGCATGGTAAGAGAAAGAAATCATACAAGTATGATTATAGGTAGTAACTTAATGGTTTAGAATTAATTAATATAATTTTAATTTCTTATTAAATATATCACATATATGATATATATTGACTATTACATAAATATGATATTATTGGAAATTGATGGAAAGATAAAGATTAGAAAAAGTAAGTCAACTCTTAGATTTAGGTGATGAAACCTAGTAATTGTAATATAAATATACTAGTAAACTATTTTGTATTTTTTATAAAATGATATTATTTTGATATTAGCTTTGGTTAAAGCATTAGGAATCTTAAACTTTTTTCTATGTAATTTGATAATGGTATGATTATTTTTGTAGATTATCATATTTTTTTGTATCAACTTATTAACAAACTTCTTATTCATGTGGTCTCTCTTTTAACATTATATAACATGGATATTAATATATAACATAATAATAAAATTTATAAGTTAATGGCTAATAAAATGATTTGTATTATAAATATTGAGGAAATCAAATCAAATAATTAATATACCCTCAAAGTCATTATCTTTATATGTTTCTATATTATATTTGATTTCATAGGATAAGGATGCTCATATATAATTATATGATATTAATATACATGATTAAGACAAGGTTGGACATATACATGATATAGAGTGAAGATAAGTCATCTATATCTATATGATACTGATATATATGATAAGGAAAGAATAACCCACCATGGTGAGGATACCCTTATGTTAAGATAAGAATGCCCATCAACACCTACATGATACTATTATACATAGTTAAGATAAGGCTGCCCACATACATGATATAAGATTAAGATAATTTGTCTATATATATATGATATTAATACATGGTTAGGTACTCTCTATGAAGTCTATGATACTTGTATTGATTTTAAAGAAAAATGATTTAAAGTGGTGAAATGTAAAATATAACTAAACACATTGAGAATAAAATGAATGAGAAAATAATAAAATTATCTTTATAAGAAACAATTGGTTGAACCTTACAAAATTTAATAAATGAAAATGAGAAGATAAAAGAATATACATATATATATGTTCATAATTTGTTAGATTTATTAGTTTTCTCATATCATAATTATTTTATTATGGATATTCATTTTTTTATTATCATGACATAATTATATATTTTTTATTTGTTACCTTTTTTTGTTTACCTACTAAGTGTTTTAGTAATTTATTAGTATTTACATCATGGGTAATCTATTAAATATATTAAGAGTTATAGACTTAGATACTATGGATAAGAATTATACTTATTAGTTAATATAATGGTTAGTTTTTTATAGGTTCTTAATATTTGGATCTAGAACTTGGCATAGTATTTATTTTTGTATTAGATGGTTTACATTTAATTTTGTAGTTAAATCACATATTTATATCGATATTTTATTTATTTTATGTGGTTAAATAGTTAGTATGAATCTTGTCTCATCATCAAGTATTGACCTAAGTTTTTTGTGTTATCACCTATTAATTTAATTATAGATAACCTCTAATTTTGATTATGATTAAGTAAATAATATTTTTTTAAAGTGATTTCATATTATACATATTAAGAATACATAAGTTATTAATGTGAATGACTTGATCAAATGACTCTAAAAACTTAACAGAGATGTTTAGGTAATAATTATAACTCACACTATGAGAAACATGAGAGAAAATCTTTAATGAGTCTCCTTATTTTTATAATAGAATATTAAAAACTATAGCAATTTTTTGAAGGTATTTAAGTTTCAATGTGAATTGAGTAAATGTGCTTAAATTTTTTAAAATTTTCACTCATGTACTTTGTTCTAAGGCACACATTTCATATATTTTTACCTACATTTACATATATCATAATGAATATTAGGAATAATGGTATGATTGTGTTTTATATGATCAACTTTTATTGATTGTATCATTCATCATTATTCAATCAAATAGTGTTTGAAGAGTGAATTATTATATTATTTATCTTAGATCATAACAAAGCTTATTGGGTGACATTTGCTAGCATTATATAATCAAGTTGGGAGTTAAAAGTGATTGAATTGAGTGAGATTTTAATTGGTAGAATTAATTATACTTGTAGAATGAACTAATCATAAAATATGGCTAATTTAACTTTATAATGAATATTGGTCATTTGAGGGTTATCCTTGATTTGATATGCTAATTTATTAGTCATATATATATATGATAGACTTATTATACAAGTGTGCTAATATTTACTTAAGAGGTGCCTATTAAGATTAAGACCTTTAAAGTTTTATAAAATACAATATTATATTTTGTACTTAATGATATAATCTCTTAAAGTTTGGACTAAGTGATCTTAAGTATGGACTAAATCTGAATTGATGTATATTCATGATACCAATTTCATATGTGTACAATCATCTTATCTTGAGAGTTGAGGAATTGAGATGGGAGTGAGTGGATTTTCATTATACTTACATAATATCACCTTTATTCGTGTATGATAACATTTATGTGAGAGCATAGTATTGAGGACTTAAAGTAGTGGTTGGGAAAATTTGTATTATAAAAATATGATTCACTTTTCATAAGAATATAATATGTTATAATTAATCTAAATGAGCTGGTTATAACACTCATCATAATATATGATATTGTATCGTACAATATTTTTTCGAGAGTTTAGAATTTGAACTTTGATAAAATTCATTTTATTCATACTTAAATGATGATTAATAATATAATAATTATCTTTTATTAAATTGAAAAATTATATATCATCGTAATTGTATGATTTGTGGATCATACAAGTACTATTAGTTAAGTCTTTTGATAACTATGAAATTATATAACGTTATACTTATATGATATATGAATTGTTTAATTATAATTAGTTCAATTTTTTAATAACTAAAAAATTATATAATATCATATTTATAAGAAATATGGATCATATAAATACTAATTGTTTAGAATATGAAATTATATAACATGATAGTAGTATAACCTGTGGATCATATAAATATTATTAATTTAGACTATAATTAACGACTAATTCTAACTTGTTTTTGACATAACTATTAGAAAGAGTCTTGGAGATATTTGAAAACTAAGAAAGGGTTATTAAAAAGCATCCAAACATAATGTTATAGTCAATGTTTATTTGTATATTCTTGAGAAGAGCATAACTTTGAAATCTTCATTGAAAGAGAAAAGAAAAGTCATGGGTTCTATATTGTATTTTTCAATAAAGCCTTATATTTAAGTTTTATTTTATTTCATTATCTTTTTATACATTATTTCTTGTGAGAATATTGAATTAAATTGCATATTTCTCTTCTATTATTTTTAATCATATTTAATGTGTCTCCTGGACAAATTATATTATGTTATAAGACCATTATATTTGAGCTTGTAATTAGTTTGTTTGTCTTATTATTGAAACTTTATACTTGTTTTGTTTGTCTTTTGATCATTTGGTAGTTTGACTTGTAGTTTAGATTTACCTTTGCATGTTTGAAATGAAAACATGAGTAGTTGTTGTTTAAGAACCTCATTATAACAAAATGAGAGTGGATTAATACAAGCTTATATATTTGGCATGAGAATATAGATTTGAGTTTGGATTAAATCATCTAAAATTTCTATGATATTATTTACTTGTTTAACACTCTCACACAAAAAAATTTACAAAACTAAACAATAATTTTTAAAACTTGTTATTATTTCCATTAATAAAATAAAAAATTTTCATAGTAAGAATTGAAGTTGTTGAATTTAGATTGAGATTAAGCAAAAATTTTCATTATGAAATTACTCGAGATCTGATATTGTTGAAGTCTTCATTATGTTAAAATAAATTATTGAATTTTACATTAGTTGGTCAAAATTGATTTGTGAAAGAAAAATATTTTTATTGTTATTTTGTTTTGTATTTGAAATCAGATTAAATTTTGTATTTACACAATTCACCCATTCTCTTATAAATCATATTCTTAATAAAACTCAACAAATGAGTACTTTTAAAAAATATAATTATTTTTTTAAAATTTAAGATACTTTATTTTCTAGCTTATTTTAATACAATAATTAAGAAATACATCCATATCATATAAAATACAAATAAAAATGTTCAATTAATATTACTTTCATTATTACTTGTATTAATTCAACTAATTTATTGATAGGTAATTTTTGAGGTATTATAATTTTCTCATCCTTAAAATTTAAAGTTAATTAGACATTTTTTTAATCTCTACTTCAACTTTTCAAGTTTATTTACTTCTTTAGATAGAATCCATATTAATATCTCTTTATAGCTCAGATGAGATTAAATTTCTAATTATTTTTAGATCACACTAAATCACATAAGAAGATGAATATTTTCTCAATAATAAAATACAAAATATGTTACAAACCCTAAATATTTATGAATGTAATGCCTAATGACATGTAATTTTTTCAACTCTTTCTTGGCATGAAGAGTACTCCCATCATTTTACCATAAAAAATAAAGATAAAAAAATATTCTTAAAATCTCAACACAAGATGATATGATTATATTTCCTACAAACAATTTGATAGTAAGATTGTCTTGCTCGATGGGACATTAGACATGCTCAACAATAACCATTTTGTCAACCTGCCATGTATAGTCATGATCCAATCTACAGAATTACTAGAGTATCACGTAATGGAGGCAAAAGTTCAATATAATATAACATTACTATATCATAAAAATGTAATAAGCAACATTGTAGGTCACACTAATATAAATATTGACATAAGCATGCACATATAAATAGTTGCTACTATTTATTGTGAAAAATTATTCATATAAAATGATGTTCAAAGCATTTATAAATAATAACTGTCAAACTAAAACAATGCATGCAATTTACAATTTATAACAATTTAATGAGCACATATAATCTAATATTTTGTGATTGTAAATTAATATAATATGTTTACAATCATTAATAATTCACACAAATTATTATTTGTCAAGAAATACTCTCAACAATCTTTTATATGTACATTAATATTTATAAATAATTAGATTAATGTATAAATGAAGAGATGACCAATTCTTAACTAAATGAATCATAGTAAATGCACAATAAAAACAATATTTGAGATCTAAATGAATTGATAAAAAATAAAATTTCAAGTATTATTTGTGCATAATTTATAAGCCAGTAAAACATTTTTTAAAAAAGAATTTTAATTTTTTTTTTTGAAAATTTTCATTTTTAATAGAAATAAAACTTAAAAAAATAAAAAAATAAAAAATTCTTTAAAAAAATTACAGCACAAGGCCTTAGATATATCCCGAAACATGGTTGGTGGTTAAAAAATTATTGAATTCCCAATTTAGCCTCATCATGCTGAGAAATACTGGATCCAGGCGACTTGCGAATTGGAACTTGGGCGCACCATCAACCGGGGCTTTTGAAGACAATTGATCTCTCGCAGGATGTTCGACTCCGTCGTTGACCTTTATTGTCCATCTGTATAATCTTTCCAATCAACTAACTGTTAGCGAAGAGCCAAATCTCCAATGGTGTTTTTGGGGAAGAGGAAACCCTAAAAGATGAAGTCTACGATGGGGGCGATCAGCATAGCAGCCAGCGCACCGAAGCTCGACGTGGACAATCGGATCTCGCTTCAAAATTACTATCGTATCGCGAATAATCTAATCAAGCAGGTTGTCCATTTTTATAACCCTAATTTGTAGGATCTTTGTATGCAGAAAATTGAAATGTGAACGTGATATCAGCTTTGCATAGGATTATTCGATGCTTTGTTAGACATTAATACCGTTTGATCTCTTTTGTGGTATTTTTGGTGGACTTGAGCAAAAGCAATCTCATCGGAGTATTTTTTTTTTTTTTTTCCATTTACTGTCAGTTGGCAATCAGGTTGCAGAGTGGTTTCCGTGGGGCTACTTCGTTTCAAATACGTTTTCCCTGTGATAGATTTCTTATGTTGAAGTAGCTGCGATTTTGGTGTCGGCATAACAAGGAAAACAGTTGTCTGAGAACATAAGTGACATCAAATTAAGGTGGTCTTCTGCTATGTACCTTGGGGGTTTGTGCTGCATTATTGGAGTTGCATAGGGCTAATTTTTAGAAGGAAATGAATTTTTGGAGTTGAAACTCCTTCAAGCTTACTATGACGCAAATTGATTATGAAGGACGCCTTCTAAATCTGCTCAGAAAGTTGGTCTGCTTGTTTTCCCGGGTGGCTTAGCAGCAAATATTTGAGGTTGTTGGAAGTTGGCACCATTTCTAGTTGAAGCATATTATTGAAGTTAATGACTTGGCCAATGCATATTTTCTTTATAGTCCATTGAGGTGTCTGATCCCCACAGTTTTTTCTCTTAGGCCGTGTGTTAATACTTGTAAAAGCAAAACAAGAATTTGGCAGTTTGCTCCTTTGGAGCTTTGGGTAGAACTTTAAGTCAGATTTCAGGTGCCTTCTACGGGTTTGGCAATCCCTTTTCTAGGCTGCCTGGGTGATGACGTGGCATATAGATGGTGTAACCATCATGTTCTAGAAACCCTTGATGGTTCTAATGAACTAACCATATTGGGATTTTTTGATGTGTAAATGCTGATATGGTATACTTTGGTGGAGAAAGAAAAATTGAAGTTGGTTGGCCTTGTGGAATTGTCTTGACATACTCAGATGGAGAAGAATCTAAGTGTTAGACTGTAGTAGAATGGAGAAATGTTAGAGAAGATGGGTTAGCTTTTCCTCTTCAATGTCTCTGTAGATGATCAGGATATGTTGGATATATAATAGTTATTGAGAGAAAGTTTTGGGGGACCTTTTTAAACATGTTCTCACTTAAGGCAAAACTTTGAGTTGCAATACTCATATTTAATTCTCAATATTTTTCGTTGACATGTACTGTTGGATTTACCAAGATATGTTGGCACGTCTTGGCTTTTAGAATTGTGTTGTTGTTCATGTATGAGATTCTTGATAACTCCCAATGCTGGAGAATAATTGGCACTGTTGGAAACAAACTTCCTATGTCAAAACAATAATGGTAGGTGTCAACCACTTGTGGCTTAATTCTATCCAGCAATTCAAAATGAATCCCACCAAAATTTGTATCTTCACCAATTGATCAAAGTTTAGTTCGGATGGTTTGAAGTTTGGTTTGTTTAGATTACATATTTGACCTTTTTAAGATGGATCTATTCAATCAAATTTTGGTAAAATAAGCTTAAATAATCCATACCTGTTGGATACCCTTTGGTTTACCCAAGTTATTAAAATGCAAATAATAAGTGCTATCTTAAATAACAATGGCTATAAAAATGATGATTTCCATAAATCCACTCAAAATGAAATAACTGGATACGTATAAGTTTAATCTTAGGGGTCTATGCTTACAAATTTTTAAGTGGTGGAAAGCAAAGTGCTGTTGAATCTTGAAGCGTCAGAGTTAAGTGAAATGAAGTCGACTCTGATTCCTAAGGCACCCACTTTCTATATTTTCTAGGATAAAGACCCCCAAAATGTGAAATATTTAGAAATACATGGTGTTCGCAAGGAGAAATCATATACTTTGTTAGCTGACCAACAATCATATTTAGTGCTTTGCAATCACATCGGCAACTAATTTATTCTATGAATGTTTGATATTAGGCTAATGTTGCAAAACTTTTTTATTAGTTGTTGAATTCTATGGACAATAATAAATTGATTTATATTTCTCTCTCTAAAATTTGAATCTCATATTGATAATCTGACTTGATAATCACCATTCATTGACCACTCTTCCATGCAACCTGAAGGCTCACTTTGATGGTTCTTATCTTTGCCTCAAATACAATATAGTTATCGTTGTTTATCTTTAATCATTTGGTCCCAAATGACTTTACAGACAATTTTCACTCCCTTTTTTTTGCATAATTCTGCATCAGCATTCACCTTTCATCACTCCTCATCTAGAGATGCCAACCAGTTGACTACTTGTAGGTCAAAGAAAAAAATGTTGTTTCCATTCCATCTAGATTAATCCAAGTAAAATTCCAGGTGCAAAACAATAATCCCGATGACAATGTTTTTGAGTTTTTTCCTATAAAGTGCATAGAGATTAGATAGCTTTGATATCTTTATTCAGTGTAACTAACCTGCTATTTGTTGGAAGTTTTCTACCAAGCAATCCACATAAATTTCCAGACACTTTGTGGTGCATGACTCTTCCATATCACTTTTCAAACTTCTTTTTTACACTAGATAAGAGGTTACAAGTTGATCCTTTTGAAAACATCCATCCATGAATATACACAACTTCATGTCATTTTATTCCTAGCACCACTGTTGCTGAAATCTGAGAACATATATGTTCAAGTAGGAACTCTTCAATCAACTTAGCTGTTATTTCTGTTTACTAACGATTTAATTGTTCCTTTATAAACTCCCTACCAAGTCTAGCTTATTCATTTGAAAATTTTCTTGAAAAAAAAATGTTTAGATAAAGCAACAATAGCTATTCATGGGACAAATAGCAAGTCAAAGAAAATAGTAAAAAGAACTGTTCTCTTACTTTTTAAGTATTGTGTTCTCTGTAATAATTAAATGAAGCAATGCATTAGTCTTGCCAGCCAAATGCCAAGATGATCCTAGAATTTTTTTTGTATATATATTGATGAAATATTACAAAAAGTACATTAGCATCAATCTTCTACTTGAATAAGAGTGGATGAATTGACAAAAAAAGGATGGAGGGGTTGAAACCTTATCAATTTTTTCTAGGCTGCAACGCAAATATTTTTTTTCCTAATGAATACTTAGTATATTGTTTTAACTGATTTTACCATAATTTATCTGATTTTACTAGTTCATCGTTTAAGCAAAACAATGTATGAGAACCAGATCAGGTATGCCATTGAACTGTCCATTCCTATTTGGTTCTTATTACATGCTAGATTCTAATTGTCTAGTGGGGTAAGCAAATTAAATATATCACAAAGAATACATTGTTTACAACTCTCATGTAGAAAATATTTTTGTCAATCCACTCCTAATAAACAGTCCAAAATTGGTGTCTGGTAAACGCCAGATCTAACATATGACAAATACAATTTATGCATACCTTTATATTAATGCATTATGGTGCTTATGATGATGTTTTCTGTGTGGCATATTAGAAACGACATACTTGCTATTTGACATATAGCATGGTTCCTTTGTTACCAAACTGTACAATTGACTTTACCTGGATGTTATTTAATACTTGGTAGGAAAATAAAGCTTGAAGTGCGTGGTCATTTTGATTGATTCAATCAATTCAATGAATTATATTCTTTATGTTACTCAATTTTTTGTGCTATTCATGACAACAGTACACATTGATTCATCACTCTAAATTTTACTTTTGACCGACTTGTTGTTGTGACCAGAAAAGTTTCATTTTTCCTTTGCAAATAATCGATTTAGTAGCAATTCATAGATGGTATTTCTTGAATGAAAGCAGCATGCGTGTTGGCAGAAAGCAGTGTGCTGGCAAAAAGCCAACAGTTGTAACTTAAGTAGTTTCACCAATACATGCCATTATAAATCAATAATCACCATCCTAAAGCCTACCTTTTCTGTTTTTTTGTGCTAGACCTTGTCTTAAACCTAATCATATTTTATTGAGCTGCACCTTTATGTTTTCTGTTGTTAAAACATGTTCTACATGCTAGATGATGTTTTTAGTACACATTCCCATTTTTTTGTGTTAAAGGGCTTGCACTACAGTGAATTTTCATTTCTTTTTTTTTGTTTAACTTTTACCTGCTTTTTGATGGTCTTTTATGCTGAAATCAATCTCTTTTTAAGTTTGGGAGAACATTATGCTTTCCATTGTATTATTCTCGTTGTTGTAATCTTGGTTATTTTTTGTCCTATCACTGCTTTAGAAATATTGGGCGCATTATGCCAACAATTTGGTGCTCTTTTCCTTCATGGTGGTTAATTTGCTTCTTAAAACTTTTTTCTAGGCTGACATTTACCGTGAGGAGAAGAATATAATTGATCTTTATGTTATGCTGCTGCGGTTTTCAAGGTTAGTTGATGATTTTAATGAATTTGTATTCATTTTATGCATGCTTAACTCTATAGAAATTAGTCAAGTTGGCTTTATATTTAAAATCAAATCTTATTTATCATCGGAAATTGTGACAAAGTAAATTTTGTTGGTTTTTGGGCAATTTGCTTTGCTGAGCTTTTTAAGAATTATAAAATGTGGGACTGTCTTTATGTTATGTAGCTATGGTTTTCAAGGTTAGTTTTTGATTTTAATGAATTTGTATTCATTTTATGCATTGTTAACTTTATGGAAATTATTCTAGTCGGCTTTATATTGAAAATCAAATTTTATGTATCAAAAGAAGTTGCTATTAAGTAAATTTCAACAGGTTTTTGGGCAATTTGCTTTGATGAGTTTCTTTAAAATTATATAATAAGGAACCGTTGATTTGGGTGATGAAAATATTTTGGTGAGGCTTCTTGTAGTAGTTCCCGTGGTTGGATTTCTCCATAAACCCTATGAATGTGAGCCTTAATTCTTTATGACAATTGGGTTCAAACAATTGTAATTAATTGATAAAAAACTAAATCATCAAATATTTTTAAAAATTCAATAAAATATGATGCTAAGTAACTACAATAGTGTACATGATGATTAATGATCATGATTTTTTATTGTTTGGTTAAATGTCATGGTACAATTGAAATGAAATTGGATTGGAAGATGGTATTTTTTAGTTCGCACACACACACACACAAATATATATATATATATATACATACATACATACATATATATATGTATGTATGTATGCATGTATGCATGTATGCATGTGTGCATGTATACATGTATGTGTCTGCGGGCGGGCGGGTCAGGGCGTGCGGGTGCGGCGAGTGGTGTGTGTGTGTGTGTGCGTGCGGGCGTGGGCGGGCGTGTGGGTGGGCGTGTGGGTGGTCGGGCGTGTGGGTGGGTGTGGGCGTGTGCGTGTGCGTGTGCGTGTGCGTGTGTGCGTGTGTGCGTGTGTGTGTGTGATATTTCCTCATAAAGTAGTTAGAAGGTATATTTTGTTTGAAGTATGAGAAATAGTGAATTATGAAAAGTTGTGTTTCATAAAAAAAACCTGGTATTCTTGTTTTTCTTGTAGAAAACTAAAAATATTTATATTTTTTTTATTATTAGCATGAAATAAATGATTTGTCGCACTTGTAGTTTATGAATGAAATTTATTATATATTTGTTTCCTATCTTATTTCAGTTCTAGAAACGATGACACTTTGATTTAGATTTTTGGAGCTTTAAAGATAAGAGCATTCTAGGAGGAAAATAGATAGGAGAATATCCTTTTTTCTTGATACAGGAGAGCTTAAATTAATTTTTTCCTCTTTATATGGGCATGCATACATCTATGATGCATTGATGTGCGAACATTAGATTACTGAATTATATTTCTCTTTTAAGTTTGATTATGATTTAGATTTTCTAGAGGAAAATAAAAAATTTAACCCTGATTTAAGAAATTTGAAATAGCAAGGAACCAAATAACCTATATGGTGACTTGGCAACATCAGCGATTGAAACGTTATCAACCAAGTAGAAACGAGAAAACTATTAAGCAACAATGTATTTCAGGGGAACTTCATTAGTAAAGCTTTTAATATCGTACATTAAGTATTTGATTGTCTATTGTAATGAGTTTGTTGTTGTCTATTATATAGAACAATGAAGGGAATTGTCTATTTTTCAGGGAGATCTAAAGCCAATTTATGCAAAAGGTTACTAGCAGAAGAAAAAAAAAATGTTATTTTTAAGCAAAATTTATCACAGCTTTATGTATATGTTCCTATATTAATACATCATAGTAGATTTTGCTTGAACCTGCCTTAAGTTTTTCCTTTATAGTTTTTTTTATTAATTTAAAGTGGATCACTTGTAATTGTTACTGATGAATTGCTGCAGTTTGATTACTGAAACTATTCCATACCACCGAGACTACCATACATCTTTACAAGGTGAAAGGCTCCTCTTTAAAAAGGTATGGGCTATCCATATCTTAGTTGCAATTAATGCTTATTCATAACTATGATTAATTTTGTAATTATATATTTTGATTTTTACATTTTTTTTTTTCGTATTTGCCATCATCTCTTAAAACTTGTATTCCACATAATAGTTTACTCATGAATATTCTGTTGCATTCGGATATGTAGGCTTGATAAAGGAATCTATTTTGTGCTTAAATGTTTGTTGTGCTGCTATTACTGTAGCGGTTGTTTAACTTCTTGAATGAGTTGGAGGCACTTAAGCCAGAAGTACAACGGTGTGTTGAAGAATTAAATAGGAAGTCCAGTACTCATGTTAGCAAATGGGGTCTGAGTCATCAAGTTTCTTCAGTCAACAAATCATTAGAATGGCCATCTATAAATAAACATAATGTAAAGAATGATACGAAACAGGTATATGTACTTGTTCTTTTCTTAGGCAAGCAAATGTTTGAATGTCAGGAATGATTTTACAGATCTAAAATAACATGAAATATTTGTTTCAAATCACAGATTTACACCATTACTGGGCAAGGTGGAGTTTCCCGTTCTCCATTTAATTGGCAAGATAGACTACTTCAGTCTATGCCTACAGAAGGACAATCATGCATATTGTAAGGATCACTCATTTGAATTGTGATTGAATATGTTACTAAGAATTTTATTTATTACTACTGCAAGTAATTGTATTAGGAGTATCCAGGCATTAAAGGCATTTTTCCTTATGCTAATGGTGCTTATTTTCTTGACAATAATATTACTTTAGATTAACTGTCACGGCACTGGTGCATTCATGTAAAAATTTTCGAAAGTATAAGATATGGATGCATTAGGGATATGACAACATGTAACTGTGTATTTACATAGGCGTGCATGTTTTATTAACTTTGTATGTTTGAAAAAGTGGTATAACTCTTTGAATAGAATTTTTTTTATATTTTTTTTCAAGTAAGAGTTATGTTATGTATCATTGTAAATTATATTTGTTATGTAATGCATATGTGAAGAGAAAATACTTTCAGAATTAAATAGATGAACTAGTATGCACATCTTAAATGCAAAACATAACCATATGTAGATATCACATAAAACAAATGCATATGTGGAAAGTGTTCACTATCTAATTTTTAGGTATTTATGACATAAATAACTAATAGACCAACTTAGGAAACTAACTTCGGAGCAATTAACTCGAGCCTAATATAGATGTTAGTCTTTTGCAAAAACATTTGTTCATAATGTATCATTACGGAAGCACTAAAGCAATTAGTGTAAATTTTATTATTGAGAAGACTATTCTCCTTTTAGGTACTTTATGCATGCAATATAGATAGAGAATTTAGTATAAAAGAATGATGCAAATCCTTTTTAAGGCTTTAGTGTAGCATATTAGAAATTGGTGATCAAGGGCATTGGCATATCGAAGTTGAATTCATGATATATTCTATATATATCTTAGGTATATCCCTTACATATTCTAGGGATATCCTTGGTGTATGGGCCTTTTAAATTGTTTTTTATTTAATTGTGCTAGTAGGCTTATAAGATACAGATGGGTGAATGTTTGTGTATATTGATTTTTGCCTCCCTTTAGAGGTATCCTTGCTTCATTGTCAATATGTCCATTGAATAAGTAAGCAAAATTTTGGATCATCATGCATTATATATGCTATCACGAATTGTTATAGAAACAATATGCTAAGGATACATTCAAGTTTTGAAGGATATATTGCATATAGTTCTTTGTTTTTGGCCTAATTCTTACATAGGTTCATTGGTTTTGAAAAATTCACACATAAACACACACACACACATATTTATTAATATAGGCTGATATGCATACAGATCATTTAGTCATCATGGTATTATTGTGTTTTCCTTTTCTTGTATTAGACTTTCCCATTACCTTCAGTTATCATATTTTGATTATTTTTTAATTCTACCATCAATAAGTGAAGAAATTACTGTTTCCTTCATGCCTCTTCAACCACTAAATCATTTCTTATTATGTTATTTAAATTATTAGATTATTAATAATATCAGTAAGCATATTTTAATATAATTTGAAAGTTGCTTATAAAAATAATATTAGCATTCGAATTATAGTCAATCATCAATGAGAATCACAAATTTGACTAGATCATCCACTTGTAGATCTTCCCTAATCCCTTAACTTTTTATTTTTATGCAGTGTATATATGTTATTGCATTAGAAGGAGATTATAGGCTGTCGGTTTGGCTGGAAACATTTGATAATCAAGGCTGTGATCAATTCCTCCCTTTCTTAATATGTGTGAAGCAGGGCGCCAATGCTAGAACCAGGGATCGTATCAGTCTTGATTCTAGCTTTTTTGTCTATTTTAATTTCCAAAGATATGCTTTTTCAGAGTCGTTGCAATTGACAGATCCAGAGTCTTTAGAATTATCTTGTTCGTCATGGTGTGAGTGAACTTAAGAAACATTCCATTGATGGAGGCACATATTAGAAGTGAAAACTCCAAGACCTTGTTATATGGGCGAAAAGGTTGAAGGATAACAATGGGGATAATTTGGGTGTAAATCAATTTAATTGCTGTGAGCCTGTGTTTGAAATTACCGTCAAAATGGATGGCTTTTGTCAACAACTGAGCCTGTGTGCATATTAGCCCATATTAATGAACTAGATGCTTATTTCACAAAACAAATGGTCCCAAGTCAGAATAAAGCTAAAACTTTGTGTACTTGTGTGTAGTTTGGCAATTTTGAAACTATAAGGCATGATTGAATGAGGGAAATGGTGAAAACATGAGTTGTGAGTGGGAGATCCATTTCTATAACTTCTGGATATATTTCTTTGGGTCCACATTTCTCTTTTGTTTCTTGTGCACTAGTGCTTTACAATCTTATCAGTTCATGCTCTCCTTGTCATATGTAGTTAATGCAATATAAGTATATTATCCTATATTCTAATTCTCAATTTGTACTTGCTCTAATATTGTCATGTCTGCTGCACAATTCTTCCTAATATTTCAATGTTTCATCTTAAATTCTGATTCCTATTGCACAAGTTTACTATTTTGTTACCCAAACTAATATCCATACAAAACACTTTGATCTTATTTCCAGTTTATAAAGCCTTCACTTAAGAATTTTCTTTTTGTGCTGCATTTAAATGTAGTGTGAAACACTAGTTTCCTGATTCAATAGAATGAATCTGATGAGATAACCTGCACACAACTACATTTTTAAATTTGAGAGAAAAATGTTCTTTGACTTTTTGTTGGACACAAACAAAATGAACTTGTTTTGTGTTTTTATTTTCTTTGCTGGAAAACAACAGCCTTTTCTTCGCTATGTTCTTTGATCACTTCGTTGATAGAGTTCTGTCCATCATTTAGCTTTGATGCTATAACCATTATCTGTATCTTTTACCATATTCTTTTCAGTTGTATGACCACGCTATCGAGCTTTGCTATCAATTGATTTGTCATTGTTACTTGTTCAATGTATTTGATATCTACTGCATTTGCTTATCAGAAACTAAGTTTTGTGTTAAACTATATTAAGTCCTTATATTTTAAGTTACCCCTCCATTTTTGATAACCTGTTTTTTGAGCTTAAAATATTTCCTACGTAGAAAATTGAGATTTGCAAACAGCAGGAATGAGAATACCTGCTTCTTGACATCTATTGTAAGCACAATCATGACCAGTGTACAACAGCTATGCCTTTGTGTGGATCCTTTATATAACTTTGATTAGCAACTTTTTATTCACTTTAAGTGAAAGTGAATCACTGTTTCATGATAAATATTATCACAAATTGATGTATATGGAATCCAAATCCTTTAAACATCCTAATCATATCTTATATCAATATTCAGTGTAACATAAATATAATATGATACTGAAAATATAGTGATATCTTTG
This sequence comes from Vanilla planifolia, assembly GCA_023846275.1. Taxonomy (NCBI): domain Eukaryota; kingdom Viridiplantae; phylum Streptophyta; class Magnoliopsida; order Asparagales; family Orchidaceae; genus Vanilla; species Vanilla planifolia. The sequence goes on along the minus strand of CM043866.1, from coordinate 10,237,331 downwards.
TAGATCCCTTAACAGTGTTCGACCTAAGCAGGAGACCTTATCGAGACACTCCATTCTGGGCCTAAATGGCCTTTCTGGACACTGGCAGCCTCCAATTATTAGTCAACGGGTATGTTTTATGTGAGTTTTTGTTTGTAAAAATGTGAATCATATTCAACCAATTTGTTCTGTGATGCAGGTTCAGTACCCCAGCAATATTGACTTGTCTCCTATTGAAATCTCAAGGTTTGTTTCAGACTGTTTTTACTGATATGAAGCTTTGACTTTCCATTTTCTTACTAGGATTATCGTAGTTTTCATTCTTGTGAATAGTCAGCTGATTTGGGATGCTAAATAACTCCATTTTCTGTTACTATAATACCATGTAGTTTTATTGTTAATAAATTCTGTTCGTTAATGATGAAGGATTTTACTGTTTCTGCATCTATGTAGCTTGCCTCAGCCTGAACAAGTTAATGCAGCTAAGGAAACTAGTAATTCTTCTGTCAAAGAAAAATCTTTACTAGAAGAAGTCCTCTCCTTACATGATGTTGGAGTTTTAGTTCGTACTGAAGAACAATCTTCTTTGATAAGCTTTGATACTACAGAAGTTCCTCTTAAAATGGATCTTAATAGAGATCCGTCCCCACCACCTGTACGTGCAGAGGTAGAAGAATTAAGTGAGCATATGTCTTTATCTGAGCCTGAACTGGTTCGCTCTGAATGTCCTTTAGAAGTGCACATAGTGAGATTCCTTTCTCTCTCCTGTTTTTCTTTTGCAATATAATTCAAATAAAACATGAATATGTACCTAAGGAAGAAGAATATGATTTATCAACTTTTGCTTTACTTTTTATCTGTGTTTTGCTTGCCAATGCTTTTGGTGTTGTCTCTGTAGTCAACATCAATGATGGAGAGCTTTCTTAGAGTAGCCAAGTCAAATACTGATAGAAACTTGGAAACATGCGGAGTGATTGCTGGTTCACTTGTAAGGGCGGAGAGTTTTATGCTGTTTGCTTTCGTAAGGATATGGATATAACTTTATGTTATGTTCATGTTTGATGTTTGCAGAAAAACAAAAAATTTTATGTGACTGCACTTATCGTCCCAAAGCAGGAGGGAACACCTGATTCAGTAACTTATGACCTAACATCTTACATCAACATTACGTTCTCATGATTATATATACTCATCTATTTTTTTCTGTAATTCAGTGTCAGACTACAAATGAAGAGGAAATTTTTGATTACCAGGATAAGCATTCTCTTTTTCCACTTGGTTGGATTCATGTGAGTGTTTTCCTTTGATTACAAACTTTTATAAAACTCAAATATTGTCCCTTGTACTGTACAATTAGTCTATGAGCGGTTAACAGGGCTTTACTTATTTGGTGCATTGATCATTCCTTAAATTAGTTTCAGGGTTAATGTTGTTCTGTGACTGCTTTATTTTTTGAAATGAAGCCATGACTACTCTATAGACTAATGACGTGCTCTATTGATAGGTCGCGTCTGTGTGAGAAAAAGAAGATAGTGTGAGATGTGAAGTTTGAATGATAGCTTGAGTTCTTACTATGCTAGGAGGCACATTACCTTTTGATCATGTTGTTACATCAAATATAATTCAGACTTTTCCTTTTACTTTTATTCTCTTCAATTGCTTAGTTTTATGCCTGTCATGCTTTCCTTCTGCAACCATTTTTTTCGTATTTAATAGTTTTAAATTTAGTTATTCTGGTAATAATATTTAACAGATCTCCAACTATGAACTGAATTAGATGCAATCTGAAGATTGCTGATCAAGAAATTACTTGCTCAGATTTAGATTTTCTCCGCTTCTTTGAGTTCTGTAAAGAGCGGCATACTGAGCAAGAAGTACTAGGTTATGACACTTGAGAACTTCATGTAGCTTAGGATTAGTATTTAAAAAAGATATTCCCTGTAGGTTTCTTATTCATGCCACGTAAAAGTTTTTTGTCAAAACTTTTTAAGGGATTAGGACAAATTTCCTGTCAAAATTTACTATAGTTAATAAATTATAGTCTATATAGAAAAAATAAGATGCAAAATTGAAGAAGGAAAATTCATCCGACAATCAACAAGGCAACACTAGCATGATGAAGCCAAAGCAAACCAATTTAATGTGGTGGTCGACCTATCTATGAATGCATACAAAATAATAGGGTCCCAAAAATTGGAGGGTTCGAAGAAGTTATCTAATCACGTGACTACAAAAGAGTTGAACAAATTGATTAGGTCATTAGATGATTGACTGTGATGGAGCCAAAAGATACCTACAGTTGCTACTGTCTTATGCATATTGTTGCATAATCTAAAGCATGTGTCGAGCTATTGAATGATTACGATAAACATTCAGATTATTCGAACAAAATAATTGGATAGTTTTAACAATTATCCTTCAAAGTTAAAGTATTTATTTTTCTTACCTTGTGTCAGAAATTTCAAAATATCCAAAAACATGGTGAAATAATAATTGAACCGCCCAAATAATCACTTCTAGAGCTGATATAAAATATGCCACATTAACATTCTTTTCTATTAATAATTATTTATGGGTCTGTTTTGTTACTGCAGCTAATATTCAAAGTTGAAACAGTGCTTTTAAAATCGTGGAAGTTCCTGCTTCCATACACGGTACAACTATTAGTGTCTAAGAGCTTGATCTTTGGTAGACAAAATAAAAGATTTGTTGAGGAATTTGGAGTTGATGAACCATCAAAATAGGATATTAATATGAGGTGGACATCCTATGCTTTTGATCTTTGGGAAAAAGAGAGGGTTTCATATGAGTTTGTTCATATAAGATATGTTGATGATAGTCTATTCCCACTGTACATTGTTGACAAAGTTTGTTGCCAAGGCCAGTTCATTTCATTGTGGCGGAAGTCTTGAGCTTTCTTTTGGTTAATATCAATAAAAAAAGGTTATATTTGTTCTTTTAGTCCTTGTACCAGCCATATTGTTGCTAGGTAACAATGTTTATTATCATATCCCGAGAACATGATGTATACGAAATGAATTTATAGGAAGGAAACTTCATATGGTCTGTAGCCCTAGGTCAACTATAATGCATTTAGATGAAATGCAATAAGGATGCTACTCTCAAAAGATCGATTAAGAGGAATAAAATTTTTCTTGCAAGATAAAACATTAAATTTAATGCACATCATAGTATAAATATTTTGGAAAAAAATTGCAATCCCTAAAATAGATAATTAAAATTTTCGCATTGAAGCATGAAAGAGAGAAATTACTCTTGAAACTCCTATTGTAGAGAGTTCTGCCTTAGTGTCCACGTCAACAAATGTGAACCTTGGCTCGGAACAAGAATTTGAGGAAAATAAAAAACCAACAACCGTCAAAACCAATAAAAAAGGATTCCTTGTGCAGGTAATGTGAAAAGTACCATCAAACTAGAGAGAAATGTTAAAAACTTCATCGCGAGCCTCAAACAGGGGACAACAATTCATCAGGAAATAACTGTTAATCCAAAAGAAATGGGTAGCTATGTGTTGAACATAACAAGATAGTCTAAGGTAGATCCCAAGAGCAACTGGCCAAGTTCAACCCGGAAGAGATTGAAAGGTTGAGGAATCAATTGGGATAATTGGAGTACCACACTCCAACAGATACATGCACTGTCATTTTCAGTCTTATATTCCTCTTATTATGCTTTTAACATCTATAAGGTGTCCTTCCCATGTACTCTGATTGACTGATGCCCTTGTTTGGTTGTTGGCACTTCAGTTTTTATATAGTAGTTTTGTGCATCATTATGACCTTTGGAGTAGGTCTATCTGACAACAACCCCACTTTCTTTAGATGTATTTAGGAACATAATGTACCACTTATTTTTTGTAACATACAGTACCATAACCATGGCATCACCATGGAGTCTTGTTCATCTTAAGTATTGAACATGTAAATCAAATCATTTCAACTAAGTCTTCCCATTGAACCTATATGTTGCCTGGATATTCTATTATTCTCCTGTTGAAACCAAGATGTTGACTCCAGTGTAGGTGTGCTCACAATATTGTTGGTTTAGGTTGATTCTGACATGGTTTTAAGGTAAAGAATTTGCATCCTTTAGTATGCCCAATAGTTTGAGTTAGAGATTGATACTAAATATTTTTATAAATTAAGAATTTCAATTTGAAAAAAAGAAGGAATATGGTTCCCAGGTCAATAGAATGTAGGGCTTTTTGGTACCAGGACACAAATTTAGTCGAATCTCCATTATCAAGTAAAAATGATAGGCACAATTTGGAAAGGAAAAATATTGAATTAACAAACCTGTACTGAACAGGAAATTACTTAATTTAAATAGAGCCTAATTATGCATTGAACATGAAAAAACCTAATTTAAATAGAGCCTGTTACTTAGAACAAGGGATTACAAAAATAAAGCAAAAAATTTCTTAAAATCAAGGGATACGAAATTGACACAATTACGGCTGTAATATATGGTGTTCTTATGTAGAAACTCATTTTTTTTTAGAAAAAGGACATTAAATGGGATGAGAATATTCTCATTTATATCCTGAACCAGATTTTGTTGAAGGTTTTTCTCTTTCTCGTTCTCATTCCTTGGTATGAAAATTTGAAGTTGTCTTTCCTATTTTTGAACCGATGAGCTTTGAACTTTTGCTTTGCTTGGGAGGTCTAAATATTGCATAGGTTCACTAGGCAAGCGCAAGGGATAACAGAGGGGATAAGTAAATAACTGATATTGCATTAATTCAAATTCTTCCTTTGTCTCTCCAATTTCTTATTAAACCCAATTTCATCGATCATTCCGTTGCTTGAGTTTTTCTGTGGTATAATTGAGCTTAGATAGGAGGGAGTGGATGCAAAGCCATGAAACAATCTCCAGAAATTCAAGGAGGTTGGACTAATAGTTTTCGAACTTGAAAAATGATTGGGAGTGTGGAGTTTTATGTTATAGACGATATTGAGCTTATTGTCAGAAAATGGGTTCAGAGTGAATTTATATTAAATTTGAGGAAAATATTGCATCCAATCTGAGTTGGATGTGGTCCTCTCCAATTTGCTAATGATTTGTTTGCATAATTTTATGTTAAAACAACTGTGGAGAGGGCCATGGATACGAATATCATTCCTTTGGAGGTGAGAAATTTATTGAATCTTTTGACACCTTTCCAAGGAGGGTTCTCACCCAACTTTGCAGCCCTAATACCATTGAAGCCAAGTCTGTTAATTAGGCGTAAGATTGGATAAAGCTTTCCGTTGGGAGGCTTTTGAATTTTAGTTGTTGAATGCATATGTTGTAATAAGCTGATGGGTAGAGGAAGGACAGTAGAAACAGCAATGGATAAATTGAGACTACATAGATTATGTGAAAGAGGAGAGTAATCCACTTTATTAGATTCCTCCAACAATTTGTAACACCGAGCTAGTATTTGAATCTAAAAGTAATGGTTTTGATGTTTGGAGATGAAACTTGATTTTGACTAAACATTTAATGTCTAAGGCAAACTTTTTGACAAGGGTTCTTATATATTCTATTCTTGGCATCTTTTTACCAACATTTAAGATCTGAAGAATTAATGTTTTGGGTGATAGACATGGGGTGATTGAGGAGGTGTTGTCAGCTGTCATGGGATGAGTTAGCTCTTCTAACAACTGAGGTAACTACAAAGCCATAGCTAGAAGCCTAATATTGGATTTAAGGGATGTAGCCATTGTAGTTGTTGAATTGGCGCCAAGGGGTAAGACAGGCTTTCATCTGTAAGCATGTTTGTTGGTTGAGAATGGGGATTTAGTTGTTTCTTTTGGAATATTGGTTAAAGAATTGTTGTGATATAATAATTTGCTAAATGTGGCTATGCTATTGATAAGGTTTGGGCTGGTTTTGGGTGGAGGATTTTTGTTAGGTGGAGTGGAGGTAAGAAGCAAATGATGGCCTAGTGCTCTTTCCCCATTGTTTGGCTTTTGTTTATTGTTGATTTCATATAAATTGGAATACCTTGTGTGTTCTTTTGTGTAGGAGAGGAAGATTATCTTATTTCTTTTTGTTATAGTGAAGACAAGTCACTTTAGTATGAGATAAAGCTTTTCAACCCATACATGAGGAAGGTTTTGTCATTTGACTATATCTTACTTTTGAATGTAAGTGAGATTTACTTGAGTCTAACATTGTAGGTTGACTATAGTATTACTCTTATAAAAATAAAATATGCTTAATCAATAGGTTTAATTTTTTGAATTATTATATGTTCACTTAAGTGCATATTTGGTGTAACTTGAACTCCTATTTAATGTAACTTCCTTAACACTAGCAACTTTCAAGCAATACCATCAATGCAAAAATTTATGCTATTTAGACAAGTGCCTGAAGGATCTTGAGCAAAAGAGAGCTTAGCATTAGAAGCAAATTGTTCCTTCATCATTATTGGTTTACCAATTAAGCTTGCTAATTTTGAGATTGAATAGAAGGAAAACTGAGGTAGGTAGACCACCTCTTAAACGTGAGAATTTTCTGTCCAAATTGACTAAATTCCATTGAGAAGGTCATACTTTAAGGAAAATTTAAATAAGAAGAAACCATGATGTACATGTTGCCTTTATTTTTCCAAATTTTGTTTACTACCTCCTTAGAAAACTGTAATGTGTACTGATGAACTTTTTAAAGTTTTAGAGGTTGTATGTGGTTAATGAACATGCATAAACAAAATATCAAGGAACACTTTTGTATGGACTATCGGTCTGTAGTTGTATGATCATATTTTTCACTAAAAACTTTTCTTTTTCCACGTTGGCAATTCTGACTCATTTGCTCATGCCACTGTTCAGCTATTTGGATATTTTTTCTCTATAGGCTCAAATAATACATTATGAAGCAATATCAAATATCACTAATATTACTTGAGCTCCATCAATTTTCAAATAACGACTAAAATGTGGTGGATGACATCCTGGATTTTTCATTATAGCGTTTTTGAAACACAAGTTACTTGCTCAAATTCGCCATTCTTATTCCTATTCTTGACTATAACAATGTGATTTGTTTATTTCCTAAAATGCAGACGCATCCTACTCAATCTTGTTTCATGTCATCAGTTGATCTTCATACTCACTATTCCTATCAGGTGCGGAGTAAAGTTAATATTCATGCTTTGGCCGAAAGAAAATTAATAGATGAAATGTATTCTGGCAACTTTTGGTTTTATTTTAAACCATCAGTTGTTTGATTTGATTCTTTTACTCCATTTCTTTTCCTTGTAGGTTTCTCCCATTCTAATGATCGTGTTAAGGATTCAAGTTGTTTTTCCTTGTTAACCTTTGTTTCTGCAGTTTTTTCTTTTTTAAATTCTGTTTTTTCACATCTACTAAACGTTTGTTCAGGTTATGCTACCTGAAGCAATTGCAATTGTTTTGGCCCCAAGTGACAATGCAAGGTGATGCTGTCTCAGACCTTTTTTTTAAATTTATAATATGAACATTTTATTATTTTTGTACTGTGGTTTCTACTCAATGTTCTTACGGTTCCTAATCCATTTTAAAATTGATTTGGATGGTGCCATGTTTTTCATATGAAAAAGAACGTGAAACTTTTGTAAATTCTGAGTCTTGAGCCTGTCAAATGGATTGATTTTAGTTATTTGTCATGAGATTTATAATTTTAAGTTCTAGTTTGACTCAAGTTTTAAGAGGAGTTGAAATTTATTTTGCTAAGTTTGATTTTGACTTCAGTCTCTTATTTTTGAGATTTTGCAAAATTCATGTTCAAAGCCTAATACTTTAGAACGACCTTTCTAAATAAAGTATAAATTATGCAAAAAATTGATACCATATGAAGTTTATAGATAAATAAACATCTACTTTGTACCTATTATGTCTGCACCATACCAATTATATATAAAACATCACTTGCAGGTTCGCAGAGATAGATGCATACAATGTATGTGATTAAGTTATTATGTATATAATATTTGTGTATTATATTTATAAATGTGTATGTATGTACTTGCATATATATATATATCTTTTTGTGTGTGTCTGTGTTTAATGGATACAAAATACAAAATGAATCGATTACTTTTTCAAAGTTCAAGAACTCTAGTATCTTTTACCATGCTTGATTAACTCAAAAAAAGAGACTCACCTAATGAACGAATTAGATAGCTACATTAGTCTCTGTCAATTTCTTAGTATAAGAGCTTTCAAATGATGTAAAATTCTATAGTTGCTCTTAAAATATTATTAAATTTAGTTCAATGGTTCTGATTTAAAGATAAATTTTTTTTTTAAATGACTTTTTTTATTTCTTTTGCTAATTTGAATTTTTTGAATTCATGTATGCAATTAGATTATGTTTATGCATTGTATACAATAATTTTTGTGTGTTAAAAACTACCAATTGTTTAGCTGGCTAGAAATTACTTGATTCAAGGTGGAGTTGAGCGGAGTTTCGAGCCATGCAAATCTTTTTTATAGAATGAAAATTGCCAGTTTGGAAGCAATAGCATATTTAATTTCTTAAATAAATGCTCATGATTTTATATAGTGAAACATTACTGTTTTAAGAGTTATGTGGGATTTGATTATTGATACAAAATTCTCTTCTTTACCAGAAAACATGGCATATTTAGGTTGACGGCCCCTGGGGGCATGTCAGTTATCAGGAATTGCGATCAGCGTGGCTTTCATCCTCATTCTTCTCCACCTGAAGGAGGTCCCATCTACGACAATTGCTCTGATGTTTATATGAATCCTTCTTTGAAGTTTGATGTGATTGATCTAAGATAGTAAGATGCTTAATCTTCTCGTATCCTTATCACTATGCGATTGATAAACTGTAGATTTCTCTCTCAATTGGTTCTATTTTTTAGAGCTACTTTTCATTGTACATGAGCGCCAGGCCATTGTGCAGCAGTAGTATAACATCAAGGCTATTCGTAATCGGGTGAATTTGTCATTGATTAACCTTTGCTGCTTCTCAAACAAATCTCATTGTTTGTAGATTCTTGAAGCGCATATTATTGATGCAAGCATGAAATTAATTTTTCTGTAATGCACATAAAGTCTTGTTCTTTGATCTTTTACCCCACCGATTTTCTAATGCATGTATATCTAAGCCTAACATGCTTTGAATGAATGATAGATTGCATGTCTTACGGGTATCGTTAACATCTCCTTATCTTGGGAGAAGTGTTTGTTCTATTTTTTATTATGAAATTTAAGAATTCATTGTTTAGAATATTGTTTGTTTGCTTTCCAATTAAAAAAATGTTGCCTTCTACAATGTATTGGGTGTAACACTTGAATCAAGATGCAAATGGATCCTTCCTTGGTGGATCATGAATAAATGGTTGTTAATCGATCTAGAAGAGCCTTAAAACACCAGGATCCTACAACGAACGTGATGGATTATTATGGAATAGAGTTAACACTTAATCCCTAACAATAATAGTCAGAGTTGGTAGATTTTTTTAGATTTTTCAATGTTTTATCCTTCTTTTTTCAACAATTTTCTCCTACATAGGTATCAAGATAAAGGGTGTCTTCTTAATCACTTCGAAGGGGGACAAATATCATTTTGAAGTGTTCTCTAAAAATATTAGCTGATAAAGAGGGGAAGAAGCTTTGGATGTTTTCTAGAATGTTGAATTAATGACTACTTTATCTTGACTCAGAAAGACTTAAAGGATTGACCTAATAGATAGCTAACTTTCCAAAGAAGATATACAAAATCTTCTTAAGGTTCCTAGTCGCAAATGAGAGGGAGCAAATTTAATATATGATGTTGACAACTTCGCATAAAGAGAGGTCTTGATTGTCTTCAAAGGAACAATTTCAAGACGCAGGCCTCGATGAATTGGTTTTGATGAACTCTAGAGCTTGAGAGTCTAGTCTTAAATGAATTAGTCTTGAAAAGCTTAAGTATCAAATGCTAATGTTCTTTACATCATGGTATTCTAAATCAATTATAAGATTTTCTGAGCGATTTTTTATACCTTCGCAGCGTTACAACTAACTCATGGACACGCTTTCAAACCGTTTTGATGTCAGCAGACGTAAGGAAAGCTTCCCCTTAGTTTTTTAGTTATTGTTCAAATAAAATATTGAGCTGTTACACAAACCACCTGACTTAGGTAAAATTACTGGTTAGTTCAACTGATCCAATGCTTGCAGCATTGAATATTCTGGTTTGTATGTAATAATTAAAAAAATTAATAATCACACCACCTTCCCGTCCAAACGAAAAATGATGAACAAAAAATTAATATTGACACTAAAATTCGTAAGTATTTGACAAAGAATACGTAAAATAAAAAATATAAAACATGTATTCTTAATAAATAATATAAAAATTAAATTGTAACTTTATCTTTATAATTTCATGACTTAAAAATACACATTTTTTATATAGTCAATTTCTGAGCTTCGGCCATGATAAAAAAAACGTAATTTAGAAAATCAAAACAATTAATATCGTTAGTCAGCATTATAAAAATAGCGGTATTTATCTTTTATCAATACAGAGGATTAGAATGACATTTCCATTATTTACAAATCGTTTAGCCCTTTTTAGTTATGATTTGACTCAAAATACAATAGAAATGGTCATCAAAGAAATACAATTTTATAACACGAAAATAATGTTATATAATATCATTTTTTTATATTTTATCATTATCTTAGACGAATTTGTTGAGTCTTCGAACACCATGTCGTGTTGTGAGGCAGCGGTAATAAAATATTTTTAACCATTTTTTTATAAATTATTCATTGTATCATTCTCGTTTAATCATAAGGTTTTTTTTTATTATTTTTAATATTAAAATGGTCAATATAATGCTATTTATTAAATTATAAAGTTTAATGATATTATTAAATCAAATATTTAATATTTTTGAATAATATTCCAGAACACAGTTAAATCAAACTTCTCTATGTATTAATAAAAAATAAATTAATTAAGTATAATTAATGTCTACGCAAACAGATGTATTTATTATGAATAATTTCCTTAACAGTCCTTCAATATTTATAATAGCATTTAGAAAGATAGTTCTATATTAGTAAAAATAAAATTTTAATAAAAATTAAATAAAATTTAAAAATATATTAAAAAATTGTCTAAAAAAGTGATTTAAAAATAACTTTATAAGAATACAAGTGATGAAAAAGATAATTTATAAAAGAAAAACATAGGGATAATTTGTTTGAGAACGTTTTCTTCATCATTTGTTTTTCAATTCTCTTTGACAACAAAAGACTGTTTTTTTGAGTTCTATCAACAATTCATAGTACACATGTGGGCTTAGACAAAAAGTGTTATATCTCAAAAATAAAAAAAAAATTATAAATTGATTTATATCCAAATTTGGATATACTCAACATGAATGCTTTTTGATGTGCCTCCCTCATTGATTGTTTCTATCTCATACACTTTGTTTTTAATTTCTTATTTTTATAGTTGCATATCTGATTGTATTTAATTTATGTACAAAAATTTCAAAAAGTTTTAGAGTAAATCAAAGTATTTTATTTTAATCATTTTTATTATATAATATTTACATTTTATCCCATTATATTGATGACTAAAGACAACTTAATATTGACTTACATGCTTAGATTTATTATATTTAGCTTATGATCATCATTCATTTGATCAAATTTTGAATGAGAAATGACTTTTCTAACAATGATGGTTTCCTATTTTTTTGTATTGCTTAAGCAAATGGATAACACTTCAATAAACTTATTTTTCTTGTCTTAGTGCTATACTAAGTATACACTTTGATCATTTAAAAGAAATGATTTTTACTTCATGTTCATCTTCATGGTATTGTGACACACTTGATTCTAAATATCAAAATGAAAATATAAGTATTGAAAAATATCTTGTTGAATCTGTCATTGAATATAAAACAATTGAAATCAATCTAATACTTGATCAAGCAAAATGAAATTCAATATATTGAGCATAATTTAAAAAAAATATGCTAGAAGCATATATTGTAGCATCTATTATATATAGGAGTCAGCATTAACCATTTGACATAATAGGATACTACACTTGATCTCATTATTATACTTAAAGAAAAAACAAATAAAAGAAGAAAGATAAATCTATTACCAAAATAAATTCCCAGACTATATGTTAACGTCATGGAGAATGACAACATAAAAAATTATATAAGTTAATAAATTCTAAAAACTTCAAGAAAAATGTACATAAACTATGCAATAAAAGCAAAATACTAAACCCACATACAATGAGGGATTTATGGGATGCTAGTATCAAAAAAAAAAAAGAAAATTTCCAAAGAAAAGAGCAAGGCCTTTAGGGATGACAAGTCTCAGCCACAAATTAGCATGATTATTCCAATTTCATTGCTTTCCTGTTTATGAGGTTTGTTTGACCATCCTTAGAACTTAATTTTGTATGCTATTCTAATGATTAGTAAATTGATATTGTGCATATATGTGAGTTTTGATAGATCTTAATATTCATCTTTCTAGGATACACCAATAAGAAATGAAAATATTGATCATTGAATTAATTATAATGTGGGATTCACATCTAGAACATTAATTTACTTAACATTTAGGCTTGAAAGATTACCTAATCAATGATCGATCCAACTTTGTAGGAAAGGAAGTACCTTGAGAATTTTAGCTTCTCAAGATTTATTTGAACCTCATGAGAAAAGAGAATATCCTAAATTTTCCTAGAAATAAGTGGTTGTCTAAATTATATTACACAAGAAAAAATGTATGATGCTTTGCTATAAACCATTCCATAATTAACTAAAAATCACTAATTATTTCAAAATATATAAACGAATAGGCCATATTAACTATCTAGACAAACCAACTCTCAAGTATGTATGTGCATCTCAAAGAAAAACATTCATGAAAAAAATATAAACATAGGTATAACTCATATTAATAAAGTAACATAATTAAACATCTCTTTCATATGATGATTGAAAGATCAATTATGGGTTTATTAAATTATTAAAAAAATTAAGAAAAAAAATTAAGTTGACAAAATGACAAAAATCGTCAAGCAACACAAGGCGACAAGAATCGTACACATGGAGGTTCATGCAAGTATGCTGGAGCCATGTTGGAGCCCACATTGTAGCTCTTAGGTTGCCATTACACATAGAGGCATTGGGACAAGCAAAAAGGTGTGGAGTATTGGAAAATTGTGTACAAGCAAGCATCATGGCACTTACTACAACATATAGTCTGTGTAGGAACATGACCTATAAGCATGAATAGTGCCAACAACATGGTTGTTCATGTGCTTATAGTAGCTCCTGAGTATATAGATAGGCTTTTGTAATGTAGATTTTGTTAAATTTTTGATTTTTGTATAAACATCATACTTCTTATAGAAATTGAAATAACATATATAATTTTAATAAAATATTATATCTAAACTCCTATATAAAGAGGTAAAAAAGGTGAATGAAGTAATTCCATCTACTTAAAAAATTCTATCTTATTGTGACAATTTTTTTCTTTCTTCATTAATTCTTTATCATTCTAATACTTCAATTATGCTATTATGATTATAAAATAAATTAAGCTATTGATGACTTGGAGTGAGACACCTTGTAGATAGATCATATTATTTTTGATATCAAAGTTTGATTTGATATTGATGGCTGAAGTTAAGAAAAAAGTAATTGAAGAGTAAGTCATAAAAGGGAATTAGAAGATTAAGGAGGTTTCATTTGAGGTGAATTGTCATAAAATACTCTTATCCAAAAGAACTCTAGATTAAGTGATAATTTAAAGATAATTAGATATCAAGATGAGGATAACATCATTAATCTTACCTTTTTGATGCTTTAGAATAAAATTATTTTCAAGATAAATGCTACACTTAAATTTGTTTATTTATAATGATATAATAGATGTAGAGAAATTAGATGCATGATTAGAGCAACTAACGTTATATATATCTTTATACGATTATTCATCTACTGATAAGTTGGCATATGCTTGATTAAAAATAATCAATCATGCATTAGTCTAGTAGAATACTCATTTAAGAATTAATATAGTCATAAAAGTAATGAGTTAGTTTAAAATATTCATTAGATAAAAATTTTATTCCATGGGTAACATAAAAAGAAGGTGAAGAAAGTGATATGACTTATGACATTAATAAGAAAAAATAGTATAAAAATATATCACAAAATTTAAAGACAAGTCATGAGTTTGAGAATATCTATTACAAGATGCAGATATTATTAAAGTATATTGTACATTTATAGCATTCTATTACCATTAAATTATCACTTTTATCTATTCAATCTTTAAAATAAGCTAGTATATTGTGATGGCTATAAAAAATAAATGTAAATAGATAAAACCAAAAGGACAAAATACTAAAAAGTTTGATTATAATTCCAAAATTTGGTAACAAATGGTTGATAATTTTATGACAATATATTATGATTCATAACTAACAATGCTTCTTATGCTAGTAAACCTTAGAAGTATTGTAACTACTATAAAAAGATAAGGTATATATAACAAAAATATTGCAAATTATATATTGAACTATTTCTTTAAAAGTTCATAAAAGATAAAGTGCTTATTATAGTCAAGACTAAAAAGGTACTTAAACCTCACTTAAGATTGATGAAAGCTTACTCTCATTATGAGTCCAAAGAATATATCTTATGAAGTGAAATAAAGAGAAGAACTCATAACCATTTGAATTCAAGTGAAGAAAAAGATTATTAGTGTTATTATTGACACTGATAGAAAAAAGATTTAATATCAAAAAGTTTAGTGAAGAGATTAAACTTTGAAACTACATATCCAAAACCTTATTCCTTGGATGGATTCATAAATAGTCTTAAACAAGTGTTGAAAAACAATGTAAGGTGAAATATACTAACTATATTAATAAGGTGAAATATACTAATTATGAAAAGTGGATAGAACTTCAATTTAACATGATATCAGGGAGCATTGACAAAAGGTATTATTAGTGTTGACCAAATAAAGAGACTAGTGAACATATGTCAAAGTTATGTACTAATAATAATAAAGTAAAAAACTAATTAATAAGATTAATAAAAGTCTCAAGCTCTTAAGATCACTTTAGAAGAAAACAAAACTAGAACTTGTAATGAATTAATTTATCTTTTAAAAAAAAACTTGATGAGGCTTGAATCATAAAAAGAAGGGACATATGATTAAGGGTTCAATCAAAGCTTTATTAAATCATAAACAAATCCAAAAATTGAGAAACAAATAAGAGAGTAAACAAAAAATGAAAATTTTTGAGTGATACAAAGTAGTGAAAACAACATACTTGGCTATACATGGAGGCTCACTACAGCAAATGAAAAGATAGGATGTGCTAAATACTAATGCATGTTGTAGGCATGCAACTGTGTAGAACTATCACACCTACATCACACTTGCACACCTTGAACATTACCATTACATACAGCGTGCACATGTGCGATAGGGCATTTTTCACTCATAGGAATAATACTTACACATGTGAACAGTATTAGTGATGTGGCCATTGTTTTGCATGCAATAGCTCACATGTGCATTTGTAGGCCCTTGTGGCATGGAGTTTGTAAAATTTATGATTTTTATGTAAAAAGCTACCATTTCTTAAGGAATTTTATCTTCTTATAGTAAAACTCTCTTTTTTTCTTCAATGGTTCTTTATCATTCTCATGTTTTAATTCTACTATTGTGATAATGAACAAGGTCTATTGTGATTCATTTCATATAATAAGGGCCATGTTCCTTATATATGTCTATTATTCTAATTCTATAATATATCATATCTCATATGATTATATAATATAAAATGTTGGCATTTTATAAACCATTTTATCATATCATATCATATAGTCATAAACCTTTGCACATGTCATACATAATCAATTATAGATGATAATATATCTTAGTAAGGGTCTGAAGTTCTTATGCATCTAGCCCTATACAAAGTGTTAACGATAAATCATATCTTAGCACTATTCCAAATAATTGCTAGTTAGGCCTTACACAAAGTACTTGTAACAAGTCATATTATATGTATGTTATGGGATAATGCTTAAAGAAAATACATCATATCACCATCTATTATATCATAACATCATCAAAACTAATGTATACCATAAGGTTTATAGCATGATATCATATCATTTTTTATTCTTTTCTTCTTTTTTTCATTTTTTTTCTCTTATATTTTATCATGCTTTACTTTTATATTTTAATATTCTCAATATAGCTAATTACATATATATTTGTATTTATATATCAAGGTATCATATCAAGTAAAAAAAAATATCTAATAGTAACCTTCATATGATTTCCATGTCAAAACATATTAGAATATATATATGCCAAAATTTGAAGATGCCATATTATAAGTTAATATTTTCATCTATCAATTACATCAGTGCATCTCACATCGATAAATAACAACATCATAGTTAAATCATAATTATTAAATTTATTTAATTTACAAAAGATTGTTATTTTCTTGCTATCCTTTCCTTTATGTTTTTGCTCAATATTGACCATGCATATACACATTAATATTTCATTCTCATTCTACTTTTCTATTCCATCTATTTCATTTTACATAACATAACTCAAATTAGAATGTTTGACCCCTCATTAGATTATTAAATCCTACTTTAGAGACATTCAATCTATGAATTAAATTGTGTGATAACGCCTTAATTAACAATTTGATCTATCAATTGAATCATTTGATGGTCATGCTCCACCTTTACCTCTGTCATCAGATATAATATTAGACCATTCAATGAAAATTGACTTATAGTATAACTAATCAAATCATTTAATGGTCTATCTAATCTTAGAAACATGCCTCTATTAATTTATTGGTCTTAGATCATATCATCTGATTCTAGATAGATGTCAAAAAATCCATTCCTTTCATTCTATTTTGATCACCAGCCATTCACCTGGTGCAATGGGAAGAAGGGGGGTGCGCGCATTCTGGAGCGGCTTGATCATGCCTTGCTTAATTCAGTCGGTTTGATTGCATTCGCTGAGAGTTCTGTACATCACATGTGCCGCCTCGGCTCGGACCACTGCCCGCTGTTAATCAACCTGGGTGGCAACAGGACGTGGCCAAAATCCAGCAGGCCCTTATTTGAAAGCATTTGGCTCCACTACCCCCAGTCCTTCCATGTGGTGCAGCAGGCTTGGAGTAGGCACGCGAAAGGGGACCCCATGGAGATTGTTTCTACGAAGTTCAAACGCTCACTCCTGGTGTTGCGCAATTGGAGCCGTAAGGAGATGGGGAGCTTGGTCAACCGCAACCAAGAGTTGTTGCGTGACAGTGAGGAGCTGCAGGCAAGAGAATCTAGGGTGGGACTCACTTAGGAGGACCATGGGTGCCTCGCGGAATTGATCACCGCCTTCCACCATGGCTGTGCCCATGAGGAGCAGTGGTGGTGGTAGCGTGCCAAAGTTCACTGGGCTCAGGTCGGGGAAGCCAACACGAGGTTCTTTCACAATATGGCT
The DNA here is from genome assembly GCA_023846275.1 of Vanilla planifolia. Taxonomy (NCBI): domain Eukaryota; kingdom Viridiplantae; phylum Streptophyta; class Magnoliopsida; order Asparagales; family Orchidaceae; genus Vanilla; species Vanilla planifolia. The sequence continues at coordinate 10,219,803 of CM043866.1, read as the reverse complement.
TCGTCTCGGGCCCGTATGAATTGCATCACCATGCTTCGTGGAGATGACGACCGGGTGGCGGATTCTCCAGACAGCATCGGGCAGGTCTTAACGGAGTTCTTTGAACGCAAGTGGAGGAGCGGCGACCCCAGGAATTTGTCGCAGGTCATCTCACCTCCGGCGGTTGTGAATGCTGCAATGGCTTCCATGCTGGGAGCCAGGGTCACCGAGGAAGAGATTAACGTGTCTTTGCGGGGTATTAAGAAGAACAGGGCTCCAGGATGCTACGGGATCCTGGCGAAATTCTTGCACGACTACTGGATTATCGCGCACCATGATGTTATCAAAGCTGTGCTGGCTTTGTTTGAGGATTGCAAGCTCCCGAATAAGTGGAAGGACACCCTCATCATCCTTATTCCAAAGAAGCAGGGCACATGCAAGCCGGAGTATTACAGACCCATCAGTCTCTGCAACACTGTGCACAATGTGGTGGCGCGGGTCCTTGTCAAGAGGCTGAAGCCCGTTATGCCGGACCTCATTTCGCGGGAACAGGTGGCGTTCATCCCCGGACTCAGCATTTCCGATAATATCAATATTGCGCAGGAGATGGCTGCAAGGATGTAGACTAGCAATAGCGCGGCTGGACTCATGGCCGTGAAGCTCGATATGGAACAGGCTTATGACCGTGTCTGTTGGGATTTCCTTTTTGATATGATGATGGCAATGGGATTTCCCCCCATCTGGCAGGACTGGATTGCTGCTTGCATCAGAAGCCCAAGATTCAGCGTCCTCTTCAACGGAGTTCGTCTCCCGTGGATGGTGGCTCAAAGGGGTCTCCGGCAGGGTTGCCCGCTCTCCCCGTATCTCTATGTCATGGCATCCAAATATCTCTCGTGCTTGGTGAGGAACCATGAATCCTGGCAGCTTCTGGGGTTTCGGCCGGGGCAGCATGCTCCCTGCATCTCGCATCTCCTCTTCACTGACGACGTCCTCCTTTTCGCTCCTGCCTCTCGTATCGCTGCCCGTGCCATCAGGAGTATAATTCGTGAGTTCGGGAAGGCTGTTGGACTGTAAGTGAATTTCGCGAAGTCCAGGGTCTTCTTCAGCTCTAACCTCAGTAGGAAAAAGTCCAGGATGCACCTTAGGAAGCTCAGCATGGAGGAAGACAGGTCCTTTACATATCTAGGGATCCCCATCAATGCCAAGCGCCTTTCCAAGACTGACCTCAGCTTCCTGCTTCAGAGGCTGGATACCATACTGATTAACTGGAGAGTCTGGCCTCTTTTGATGGCGGGCAGGGCTGTTCTGGCATCTTCGGTCCTCAGTGCCATCCCCTGCCACGTGCTGAGGCACTGTGCAGTGCCGGCGGGGATCATTGAGGCCTTGGAGAAGCGCATCAGGGGGTTTCTTTGGGGCGGGACTAGCAGCGCAAAGGCCATGCATTACGCGGCCTGGGAGTGCATCACGTTGCAAAAATCTGCTGGCGGATTTGGTCTGCGGGACCTCCGGGTTTGGCACCGTGCACTTCACATGGATGGCTGCAAACGCATCCTCAATCGGGAGCCCAGCCTCTGGGTGGATTTGATGCGAAGAAGATATGCCATGGAGGATCCGCTCATGAAGGCCCCTCGCAATGCGTCCCCGGTGTGTAAAATGGTGATGGGGGCAATGCCGGAGGCCATTTTCCTCTTTGTTGGGCGCATTGGGGATGGGCGGACGACGAGGTTTTTGGAGGATAACTGGTTGGGAGTCCTTCCTTTGAGTTGCTGGCCTACTTTGATCAACATGGACTCCCACTGGTCGGCCAGCGTCGCTGAGTGTCTTTTGCCCGGAAGGAATTGGAACTGGGAGGTCATCCGAGCTTGGGCTAATGGGGAGCTTCTGGACCACATCAGGCATCTTCCGAGAGCCCTGCGGTCCTCTCAAGATGCATTGCTTCTATCCCTTACTGAGAAGCCCCAGGCTACCTGCGGCCAGATTTACTCGAGCATCGTCTGCAATGCTCGGAAGGACGGCAAGGGTTATGGTAGCCGGTCCTTGGAGGAGTTCCGTGGCATCTGGAAGCTAAAAGTCACTCCCAGAGTTCGCTTCTTCATGTGGAGGGTCGCCAGGGACCACCTCCCGTCGGCGGTGTGGTTGGCCCGCTGAAGGCTCTGTAGCACTTCCTCTTGCTAGCAGGGCTGCATGGAAGATGAATCCATGCAGCATATCTTTTGGTGCTCCCCGAGAGCCCAAGAGCTTTGGGCTGACTGCACGGTTCGGGCAGCGTTGACCAGTTTGGACCAGTCAACCGGGGCCGGTCTACTGTTCATTGATCGGGTCCTCCGGTTCGTCGGCTCTCCTGATGCTCGTCGTGGTGCTGGGCAATTGCATGCTGCCACTATTGCGACTACGTTGTACTATATTTGGTCTAGGAGGAATGCTGCCAGACACAACATCTCGATGCCTCTGTCTTGCTCCACTATCCGGACTATCTTGCTTGAGGTACATTTGTCTCTCAACCGACATCTATCCCTCTCCCTCCTATCCAGCGGGAACCCTGGCAAATCCACTTGCTTGTTACGCATAGTTGGATTCCCCCCCCCAACAGGATGGATCAGAGTGAATTGCGATGCTGCGGTTGGTGACTCTATTGCTGGGCTCGGCATGGTTGTGCAGGATAGCATGGGCAGACCTCTCCTGATGGCTGGCAAAAGGTTGCTATCCTAGGCTGTGGATATGATGGAGACCTAGGCTTTGCTTATGGCGCTTGACATGATTAGGGAGTTACTTCCCTTGCACCGGGCTGTGGAACTCCATTCTGACTCGATGCTGGCTATTCAGGAGGTGCGTGAGATGGTGTCCCTTCCCCCTGGGTCGGGTGTCTTCGCAGCGACTATCCAGTACGCTACGGGTCTTGAGGCCGTTCGTTTTTCCCACATTCTTAGAGACGGAAATGCGCCTGCTGATTGGGCTGCTCGGGCTGCGTGCCTTAAGGACTTCATCTGGGCCTCTAGGGATTCCATCCTTAAGCCCCTACTTGACCTTATGTTATCTGACTTCACTTTCGATCCCCCTTGAGGATCTTTTTGTAATTCTGGCTTAGCCTTGATATAATAGTTATTATATCCTCTTCAAAAAAAAAGATTTTTTTTTCCAATTATTCAAATGTTTTCTTATTAATAAAGCTCTCTCATTTTATTATCTACTAATTACTTAAAAATAAAACAAGATATAAGCCATAGAGAATCCTTTGAAAACTCACTTTTCTTAACCTTGTTAAAGCTTAATAGTTATTATAGGCTTTTTTGAAATATTTTCTCAAGATTCTTGACATAATTTTACTTCTTCAACCTACTTTTTCCTCCTTCCCTTCACCTAGCTCTCAACTTCTTTTGTTTTCCTTTTCTCTCCATGGTACAATCACCCAAATTTGTTAAATTATGAAGGAAGAGTTAAAAGTAGCAAAGGCTATATGGTTGAATTAACCTTAATTAAATTAGTTTAATATAAGTTTTATTTCCATTAATTGCCTCATCAAATAAAAATAATATATTTTTTCAAAAATTCATAACAAATTTATTTGACCTCTAATAATTACAAATCAAGAACCATGTGATTTATCTCATTAAGCTCTTTTCAAATATATATATATATATATATATATTAAAAATTTTAAAATATTTTATGAATTTACACACTTTATGAGACACAATATAATTAATATTTTATTTTCAAATAATTTTTATACTAAAATATCAATATGTATATTTTATTCATATGATCTTATTAGAAACAAGTCATTTGTAAAAAATAAAGTTTTGAGGCATTACAAAAAGGCATTGAAGAGCCATTAGTAAGCGATGAGGAAGAATTCAATGAATCGAGGGTTACAACGCACTCATGGATGGAGCATTAAAAAACATTTAAGGAGATAGCCACATTTTGGGAATGGCCATGAACCACTCTAATGAAAGCTAAGTTTTATTTCATTTTCATTGAAGAATCCCAATAGTGATGGGATTGCTTTACTTTTTAGTTTTTATCATCAGATTGTTATTATTTATCTAGTTAGATATTTATATAACCCATTCAATGTGAGTTATTATAATAGTTCTTGTTTTTAATCCTATTTTTATTAAATCTCTATAGAGATAAAAGAAATATATTCATACTTTTATTATCACTTTCTCTCTCTATTGCTAATGAAAGCATCTACTTGAACTAATTCATCATATTTTTTAAGAAGGCATTACAAATATCCTATCATTAAACCAATATAGGAGTAAATTTAGAAGGAGAATGAATCATCTAACATTAGAGCCTCTTTTGATCATATAAAGTTAAGACTAGGTGTAATATTCCAAAAACATAAAAAATATTTAAGTAATTATTTTTAAAATTATATTATTTCTCACATATGTTGACAAATTATAATGATCATAAATGAGTGAACTTTATAATGGAGAGAAAAGGCTATAAACATCTTTAGAAATATTAAATTTAAAAATTTAATAAATACTATTAAGTTTAGTGATATATTTAAATTAAAAATTATGATATTAATAAAAAAGAGATAAGAGTCTTAAAATGAAGGAGATGAACTTCAAATATTAAACATATTTTATTAAATTTCAAATGATACCAATTTTATAAAAATTAAACATATATTGATTATAAAATGAGATAATATAATTTTAATATTATATGATTTCTTTAAAATAAAAATTATTAAAAAATAATGATGTTAAAATATTAATAAAATATTATGGATTGTAGATCGCATGGAATAAAAAATTTTGAAGTTGGTTTACTAACTTTTGGAAGTGATTTAGATAGAAAAATTTAAAAATTATGAGTAGGTTTAAGGTTTTAATTAAATCATATACTATTTTTCTAATTTTCTTATTTCTTAATTTTCAAACAAAATTGATAAAGTTCAAATGCATAAAAATGGCACTAGATTAATTGCCACAACTAAATCATTAAATAGTGGAGAGATTTGATATCTTGACCTCATTATGTTAAGATATTATCTCTTTAGGTCACTCTATTTTAAATTAAGTAGGTTTTATTTTAATAAAATATCTTAATATTTTAAGATCATAAAATCTCATATAAATACTAAAATTATTCTCTAATAATCAATGTGAGATAGTTCATCCTTATACCTCTTTACCTAAAAACTTGTCTGGAGTTGCTTCAATGATTCCTCCCTTATGACATCACTTATTATTCACTTCTTTTCCTATTTAATCTTAGGAGTAACAAATCGATCAACTTTCATTTGGTTTATCCTCAAACCATATCTAACTAATGTTGATTCAACCTTGATATCAAATATCATTTTTGGTTTCATTATATTAAGGTTTACCTTATTGGAACCTCATCCTAACCAAAGTGATTTTTCTTAAGTGTCTCAATATTTTAAGATCATAACATCTCATATAAATATTAAAATGACTCTCTTAATAATTTTTGTGAGTTAATTTATTTTTATATCCCTCCATGCAAAAGTCTAATAGAAGTTACTTTTTATCCAATAATTTCTTTCTTGAAACATCACTTGACGTATACTCTCTGTCAACTTTGGTCTCGAGTCACAAGTGCATCCAATGAAGAGTTACCAATGGTGGCATTCTTTATTAAAAATTAAATAAATTTGAAATGAAGGGATGAGTTGAAAAATTTATAAATTAGGTTTTGGGGTTGTGATGAAATATTTTAGAGAAAAAACTATGGGAAAATTCTTGACATAGTTATGATGATTGTGAACAAATTTTGGTTAGGGTGCCAAAATCATAAAGGGAGAATTTTTGGAAAATAGTCTTTATGCTAAATGAAAAGAAATTCAAGGGAGTCCTTGTAGTTGTATTAGAGAAGAGTAAGAGAAAAACAAAGTTTAGTTTAAAAAAGTTGTGGGGAGGTAAGTGAAGCAAGAAATCACGAAATGATCACTATAACAAAATTAAGGTAGGCTATCTATGTTCTCTTGGTACATTTAATTGATGTCTATAGTGCTTCAGTTAGTGAAATTTATTATGTAAAATTTAATTCTAATAAAAAAGAAAAACTTTTCTAATGATGTGATGCTTGATATATTATAATTGTTTTTTTATATCTATGCCAAGGTTTTAGTTAAGAATCAACATATTTAATAATATCACATGATTTCTTTTAAAAGTTGTTTTATATATTGCATAGTATTCATCATATTATTAATATCACATGAATTATTATATTATTACCCTATCAATACTGACAAGTCCTTAGAATAATATCTTAATAAATTTTATTATTAGCCTACTAATGAATAAATGTGTACATAACTATTTGTTCATGCTAATAAATAGATTTTTCAAGTTGATCACACTAATGCTATTTAGATAATAGATTACAAGTGAATGAATAGTCATCCTTTTCTTCCAAGATATATGGGTATATTTTGGTTCACCATCCTCCATCTATTAGATCAAAATAATTGATTCTTGAGAAAATTCTAGTGAGTACTATAGGGAATGATGGATGCCACTTTAGTATAAAATATAGCTTTCCATTTATAGATAGATTGACAAACTAAAGTAGTAAATTGGATAGTTATTCATCTATTTAGAGGATATGATGTATATCACCAAAAAGTATGCGATAAGAGTATTACATACATACAATTTGCATACAATTGTGTTGTGCATGGATCGACATTAATGAGTCCTTTTGAAGCTTGTATAAATTCTTACCCCAAAGCCAGCTAAGCTTGGAATTCAAGATAATAAAAAAAGGGAGAAACAAGTAGCAACACTTAATAAAAAGCACAAAAATTTCTAGAAAGAATGTGAGAAATCCATTCCAATGTTCAAAGTACTACTTAAATCATAAATAAAATATAAGGAGTAGCATAACCAGCTTAAAGTTGAAAAAAGTTCAATGAAGGAGACATTATTTGGTTTTATATTAGTAAAAAAAAGATTGAAAGGAGATGATAAGAAGCTAAAACTAATATGGTGTAGTCTTTCAAGATAATATAATGGATTAACAACAATGCTTAACTCGTGCTACTAGCATATCTAAAAAATACTAAGTAGTGAATGTGGATAAGTCGAGGGCATTTGAACAATCAATGCTCAATGAAGGATCTCAAGAACACTTACTGCCAATGGATGACTTGGTCATGAATGATAACAAGATTCTAAAGGAAGATAACATTGTCAAGAAAATTAATTATTATTACAAGAGGGACCAAGATTTCATACCAAATTAAGAAGAAAGGAAAATGGATAATTACTTCAAAAAGATACAATTTGGACAAAGACCCATTGTTATTCCCTCACCTTAGTTTCCAGTAATAATGAAAGAGAGAGAGGGCTAGGGGATCTAGCTATGTTTGATTTGAAGAAACTCAAATTATGAAAAAGAGCCTTTAATCAAGAGATCTATTAAGGTCTAAACCTGAAGGAATGTTTGGAGTATTAAAAAAAGTTCTCTTATGTACACGCACGTGTAGGTGCATGTAGACATGCACATACCTTTAAGCACCACATGAGGATAAAAACACACATGACACTAATTAGGTCATGTGGACTATATGTGATTGATAGTTGTACACACACAGGAGTGCACTGGGGGTCAACAGTCATGTGTGTCATGCAAACAGTTGGTACCACCAACTGTGCTCACCAACATACAAAGAACTTGCACATACTCAGTGTCGAGAGTGAATTGATTTTGCATGCATATAGGGCCATCCGCTTATAGGTCTTGGTGCTAGAAAATTAAAAATTTGTTACAAATTTTGGCCAAAGGTCATACGTGTCTTTTGGTAATTAAAATATTATATCTAATATCTATATAAAGGTGTAATAATGGTGAATGAAGCAATAACTATTAGTTAAAATATTCAATCTTCTTGTGAGAAAATCTCTATTATTATTCTCCTTAGTTCCTCACCATTTCTCATGCTTAACTTATGATATTGTGATTATAAAAATATCTATTATCTAGGACTTGGAGTGAAAACCTCTTTGAAGATACATCTATAGAAACCCTTAACTTTATGCATTTTTGAGTCCAATCTTGTAATATAAATATATATGAGCATAATATGCTCAGTAGGTAATTATTAGCTAAAGGCAAACTAAGAAATACAAAATTATATTTTGTGGCATGTAAATAATAAGAGAGTAATAAAAAATACATGACATCATAAGATATATAAATATGATAAATATTTACATATATACTTGTAAATATTATGCCAATATATATACATAACCACATGTAGTACCACTATCAAGTAATACCAATATTATCCCTTTTTTTCTTAATTTAATATTCATTTTCTTCTTCGACATATTTCTCTTTTCTTTATTTATAAAGGACTTAATTTTCACAAATGACCACTATCCTTACTCCTCAAAATTTCATATTATATCATATTTTTGTGACATCAATCATGTCTTAGGACTTCCATCGATAGTTAGCCAATCCATCAAAGTCATTCCTCTTGCCACCAATGATTTATACTAAAGTACTAAAAAATAAAACTCCATTTTTTATTTCATAGCACTAATGTGCTCACAATATTAGACATTAATGCCATCTATATCATAGAACCATTATATAGCATTGCCTTATACAAAGTACAAATGATAATGGATCTTTGTCTGTCATGGCATCCAATCAAAGTGCCAATGATAGTATAGGTGATCACATTATATCGAACAACTATAAGATACACAGAGAAGATATCATCATCTTCTCATTTTCACATTACTCATGATCATATAGATCACTAGAATTATTTAGCCAAACATTTTTTTTTTATTTCATTACTTCAATATATATATATATATATATATATATATCATTCTAATATATTATCTCATAGATCATAATATAGGTAAATAAATCTACGTAATGCAGATGGTCACATCACACTCGACAATAATATCTCAAGATAATTAAGACCTAATTTACATCAAAATTATTTTATTTGCCTACTTGATTACTTTGAAAAGTCTCTTCTATTATTTTTTTTTTCTTATCTCTTTCATTCAAACAAAGAATAAAAAACCCTAAAATCACCTTCCATCCAATCACTGTTATACTTGACATACCATATGATCATCTTAATGTATGATATGTCATTTTTAATATCACTATATATCTATCTAGTGACACGATAATGTCTCATTCATCATGCAAAGGTTCTAATTGAAAGTGTACTAGTCATATTCAAACTCATAACCATGTTATGATTGGTTTTTCTACTTCTCATTAGTCTTCTTATTATTACATTGTAGGGGCTAATTCTAAACTTAAAGCACTTGAAGACCTTGTATAGATATATTGCTTGCACTTAATCATTTCTTAATTATCTTTGTTAAAAATAGGTTTTAGCTTAACATTCTGCATCACCTGGATAAAACCAACTCCAACATGACTTCTTCACATATATGAGCTTAATGTATGGTATGTTGGCCTTAGCATATGATACATTATTTATAACACACTATATGCACATTCAGATGAACTGTCCACTACTTACTCTTCTTAAGTTGAATATATGATATGTTATGTATTATTATACTATTTATTTTTCATGGGAATCTAAGATACTTTTAACTACTCTCAATCCTTAATCTAAATGTACCATCTGAAGGGCCTTATATATGGCATGTTAACATAATATATGGTGCATTAAAATATTGACATACCTTTAACAATTCTTAGTTCGTAACCTAAATGTATCATTTAAAGGGCCTTACATATGGCATGTTAACTTAGTATATGGTACATTAAAATATTAATATACCATATACTTTTGTTTGGAAAAAGTCAGTATCATTCTTATACGAAGCATAGAATTCACTTCATCTGACATATAATATATTATAGTCTAACATACAATACATTAGCCCTTTACATACAATACACAAAAGATGTATAATAAGTTATAAATTCTTCAAATTTCAACCAATATTACCCTAAATCACATTTCAAATTTTGAGCAACTAAAATACAACTTTCAAGCATACAATGGAAAAACCCCAAATAAAATGTATTTTTCTTAGCTCTTTTTGTATAAATCAAGATTTGAGCTCTTTCTTTCCATAGCTCACAAATTTCTTACCTTAATAACTCGAGCAAATTTTCTTTAAGGACTTCTTCTCCACCTTTTTTAGGATTCCCCTCTCTTTTTCATCCAAATCTTTTGAGCTCTTACTCTCATGCATCTTATAGCAACTAGACAAGTGTGTGTGTGTGTTTACATACATACATATATTTTTGGATAAAAGAATAATCTAAAAAATCTCTTTTCTCTTGAAGAATTCATAATAATTTCATATGATTTTAGAAAATTATAAATATCGTATTAATAAATTTCTCATGATAAGCCTTCTCAATGGTATGATGAAAGAGTCAATATGTTTATTAACATTATTGTGCATATTTTGAGATGAGATGAAACTTGTTACTTTTTTCAAAATTAATTCTGTATGCAATAAAAATTGGTATAAATTCACTAATACCAAAGTATTTCTTTATTAAATATTCACCTCATTATAATCTCTTCACATTATAGAAAAGTTAATTAAAAATTTAAAATAATTCAAGATACTAGAGCATCATATCCGTTTTAACTTCTTATGTTACTTTTCTTTAAGTTCAACTATTTAAGAGAACTTCAACCATGTGAATAATTTTGTTCCTTTGACAACCATATTTACATAGATCATATGAGTATGATTGGTGTGATCATCTTGTATGATTGTCTCGACTAGATTTGAGAAGGAGCCACCAAACCATAACTTTGCTAAAACTAAAAAATTCATTCTCTAACACTTTCCAAGTAGTATTTACTAGTTTCATGAAAATGAACTCGAGTAGTACCATACCTTAACACTTTATTTTGATAAGATAAGTTCAAAAATTAATTCTTTTTCAAGCTCATCCTCTCACACTCCACTATCATTAAATCCCCACAAGGATTCGAGTCATTTCTATACTAGCACCTCTCTCTTTCTCTTCGCAAGCTCTCCCTTTTCCTTTTTTGCTTCCTTCATTTGGTCCTCCAAGTATAGATCAAAGGTTAGGGAAAGGTAAGGGCTTATCCTTTTATTAAATAAAATTATTAGGTTAATATTAAATTTTTTTTCTCTTATCATCTTCAAGAATTCATAGAAAATTCAAATAACCTCAAAAAAATATGAAACACATGCCTTTTTGAGGCATCCATTAATTAATAATCTCTAAAGTTGTAATCTAAAGTACACAAATTCAATAAATGAAACTTTATTTAATAGATAATTTTAGGGTTATTTAAGTGAGCTATCATAATGGCATCTCCTCATATAAATTTCATCTCAAAATCTTAAACAATTTGAGATATTGCCACATCATTTCTTGTCCTCCTTCACCTTCCAAATTTCCTCTCATTCATTTTGGTTTTTTTAAAGCACTTTTACTATAAGAAAGACCTTCTTTTTCAATATCTTTTCTTGCTTTACAAGAACTATAATTAGTTGTTCTTGATAGGACATGTTGGATTGGATTTCAATTTCTTTTGGATCATTCTAGAGTACAAGAGATGAATCAGGAACATATCTCTTTAGTTAAAATATATGACAAATAATATACACACTAGACACCTAGGGAAGCAAAGCTACTTTGTAACCAAAAGGACCAAATCTTTTTAGTATTTGAAATGGACTAATGTATTTAGTCTCAATATTTTTTTTGTCAATTTTATTACTCTTTTTAGAGGGTTCACTTTGAGAAATACTTACTTTCTTGAAATTTAATATTTTTATGCTTCTCATCAAAGTACTTCTAAAAGTTTTGAGTGATTTGCATCTAATCACTAATTATTCTTGTCTTTTTATGACTTCTTCAACAAAATATGATCTAATTAATTGCCTTTCCTTGCCTTCAAATTAATATTGAGGTGATTTTCACTTCCTTCTACATAAGGTTTCATAAGGAGTCATTCAAATTCTAACATAAAAACTATTATTATATGAAAACTCTATCAATGGAAAATGATTATCTCAATTTCTCTTAAAATCTAGCATATAGATTCTTATGAAATCCTCAAGGGTTTAATAATTCTTTTGATTTGCTCATTAGTTTAAGGGTGGAAGGCTGTGTTGAATCTTAATTGAGTACTAAAATTTTTATGCACATTCCCTTAAAATGAGGATGTGAACTTAAGATCTTTGTTATAAATGATATTTTTTGGAAATCTATATAATCTCATAATCTGTTGAACATACAAGTAAGCCATTTTCTGTGTAGAAAAGGTTATTTTAATTGCTAAGAAATGTATATAATTAGTTAATCTATCCATGACTACTCATATCAAATCATGTCATGCTAAAGTCAAAGGTAGTCTAACTATAAAGTTTATCATTATACACTTCTATTTCTATTCAATTTTGGTTAAGACTTGTAATAATTTATTATGTTTTTGTCATTCACTCTAACTTGCTAACAAAAAAGGCATTTCTTAATTCATTTTGCAACATATCCTTTCATACCTATCCACTATTACATCTTATTACTTGTTGGATTGATTGAATATATAGAATTATGAGCTTTAAAAAGCAATAATTGCTTAAGCTATTGGTGAGCAAGAATACACAACTTGACCTAGAGTCTTAATACATCACAATCATTAAGATTAAATTTAGATTCTTATTCATCACTTGCTGATTCAATTAGCTTATGATATTCATCATCTTGAAGTTAGTTTTCTTTAATTGAATATAATTAATATGGCTTTAAAAAGAGATGAAATAATAAGCCAACAATTCCATACATAGTTCATAATATATGAATTTAGAGGAAATTTTCTTCTGATCATGATGACACTAGAGGAAAATATCATTGCTTCTTACTTAGAGCATTTACTATAACATTATTATTACTTGCATAATAATTAAAAGATGGATCATAATTTTTAATGAGTTACAACTATCTTCTTTCTCTTAAGTTAAAAAGATATTTTAATTTTTGATGATCAGTAAATACTGAACATTTCACATATGCAAATTATACCTCCATATTTATAAAACAAAAATTAGTATAGTTAGCTCTAAATTATGCATTAGATAATTCTTCTCATGAGGCTTTAATTACCTAGAAGCATAAGTAATAACCTTATCATTCTACATCAAGACACAACCCAGCCCATGGAGTGAAACTTCATTAAAGATATGAAATTACCAAATCCTTCAAGAAACATTAAGATTAAAGCAATTATTAATTTTTCTTTTAACTTTAGAAAATTGCTTTCACAATTAATGTCCCACTTAAATTTCATAGTTATTTAGGTTAGTCGTGTCAATGATAATTCTATCTATGAAAAACTCTACATAAATTTTTAGTAATAATTAACTTATGCCAAGGCTCTCTTTAAATCACAAAAATAGAAGTAAGTTTGAGCCAATCCACAATGGTAGAAATTTTTTAAGAGTCAATAGATAACAATGCTACATTAATGATATGTCCTAAAAATATCACTCAAGGCAACCAAAATTTGCACTTGAATATTTTTTAAAACATATGATTTTCCCTCAAAATCTACAACACAATGCACAAATAAAAACATGATCATTTGAGGACTTAAAGCATACTAAAATGTCATCTATAATCACAAATTGTTCCAAAAGTTTTTAAAAATCTTGTTCATCAAATTCATAAAGCCTACAAATGCATTTGTGTTACTAGTCAAGTATGTTATTTTCTCTTAATTTTATTAATTAAAATACTTATAAATTTGATTAATTATGAGGATCATGCAATAAGATAATAAAAGATCATATGGTATGATTAATGAGTACTAACATTGGCATGCATTATGATCTAGGTTTATCATACATGATTGTCGATCAAAGCACTATTTGGAGAGAGAAAAGTTTTGATTGGATATGTTATCATACAAGTACTATATGATGATTATATAGTTATGATAATGTAGAGACTAATAATATAACATTATCATATTAATCGATGGGAGCTTATTGTATAATATGACCAAATAAGAGAGAGAATGGTGCAAAACTTGGTTAGTGGTTATAAAGCTGAACAAACTATCATACTAGGATGTAAATATAAAAAATAAAGAGTCACTCAAAGTAATTCTATGATCATACAAGTATGATGTCATGTATAGTGCTAATATGATAATAAGAGAAAGAAAATATTCAAAGTCGAGTAATACTAGGAGATTTCAAAGGGTTGGTTGTCATAGTCTTAAGCTTTTATAATAATCCTCTTTCCTTACAATGACTAGGAACTCTAATCCTTACTCTTTAAGAGGTTCACATGAAAGGTCGGGTGGACCTTGAGTTTTTTTAACAATTTCAATAGATAAGCCACATTGTCAACCTTTTGAACCACTTCAAATGATCTTTCATAGTTTAAAATTAGCCCATAATACAAAGTTTAATCTTTGCTTTTCCTCCAAATATGTGGAGTTAACTTCAAAAGTACTTTGTCTACTATATTGAACTCCACCTACTTATTCCCTTGATTTGTATATTTCTTCATTTTTGTTGTTAGTTTCCTGAAGGTGTTGCAATCTTACTAAAGCATATCTTGTTTATATCTAGCATATTTGTTGATGTAAGACACTTCTCAACAGACTTCTTTTTCTTCTTCTTCTACTACTGCTACTACTACTACTTCTTCTCTTCTTCATTATCATCATAATCATCATCATCTCTTTCTTCTCCTTCATCATCATCATTGTCATCATCATCATCTTTTTCTTCATCATCATCATCATCATCATCATCTTGTTCTTCTTCTTCCTCTTCTTTAACTTCTTCTAATTTGAGTACCCTTTCTTTGGTCAATAATAAGAATGAGATAAGGAAGCTAACCTTCTTTCTTTACCAAGATGTCTAGCTTAATGTAGATCATGTAACTCTTAGAGTGGCTCTCTTCACAAGCACTCTAGAAAATGAAAAAAATATTCTACCATCTTTCGACATTAAGAGTCTATTCTTAATCTAATACCTTTGAACAATCCCCTCTTGAATCTACTTCAAAGCTTTTCATAAGATACATTGTTAGCAGTAGCAACCAAAATTGCATCCATCATGTCTATTTCCACTTGCATAACAGCATATATAATAGCAAATGCTTCTTTTTAACTCAATGTTTTAGTAATCTAATTATGCTTATTAGTTTTGTGCTCCCTTGGAAAGTCATATTCTATTATGAACTCTTGCAAATGAGATTAATTTAGCAATAATTTCTTTTATGTTTTAAAGAATGTCTATTTAACATTGTTAGTTCACACATGAACTTAGTTATTTGCAAGTACACCCTTTAAATTTGAAGGTAATACACAACTACAATAATTACTTTTTCATGTATTAAATAATTTTTATTCACAATATTCAACTTTCTATTTTTAAAAGCAATGGGGTAGCCTTCCTACACTAAGACTCCATAAATAGTCTTGTTTGATGCCTTCATATGCATCTCAAAAGATAGCTCAAAATTAGCTAGCCACAACACTAATTTATATGAAATGATAGCCTTTAGTTTGTCAAATGCTTCTTGATAAGTATTAGACCATTTGTCAAATGCTTCTTGATAAGAATCAGACCATTTGTCAAATACTTCTTAATAAGCATCTTGCTTGAGTATCCAATGATGAATTTGCAATGGTAATTGGCTAAATCAAGAAATGATCTCAATTTAGGTACCTTGGTTGGAGCTTTCCAATCCACAATAACTCAAACCTTCCTTGGGTCCATCATTGGCAATTTTTAACCATGTTTCTCATTATCATGATCTATTCTTTAAAAAATCCACATTTTTTCATCTTCACATAAAGCCAAAATTTCCTTAGTTAAGATGATAGTTTTTGCAAATACCTCACATATCCTTCAAGAGAGTTGTTACAGAACATATTATCATCTAGATATATCACTACAAACATGTTAAGGTACTCATAAAGAACATTGATCATTAAATTACAAAATATAACAAGGGCATTTGTTAAGACAAAGGGCATCACTAAGAACCCAAATGAGCTGTATCGAGTTATGCAAGTGGTTTTGGATTCGTCTCTTGTTGCAACTCTAACTTGCTAATATCTTAATTGAAATTCTAAATTTATGAATCTTATTGAATTACACAATTGATTTAGCAAGTATTGTAATAAAGGAACTAGGTACTTGTTCTTTATATTCACATTGTTTATTACATGATAGTCTATATAAATCTACAAGGGACCATCTTACTTTCTTTAAAACAATATTGGGGTAGCATATGGAGCTTTAAATAGTTGTATGAAGCTAGCATCTAACAACTAATTTAATTCTTTACACAATTCTACTAACTCCAATGATGATATATAATATAAAGGAGATGTAAGAGGAACAACACTAGTGGTGTAACAATTTTGTGATCAATCTCCCTCCTTGGAGGTATACTTGGGAGCAACACTGGAGGCATGAAATCTACAAATTTCTTAAGAATATTTGCAAACACATCATGTGCCTCAATGACTTGACCCTCTTTGATTTTAATTAATGTAGAAATAAATGAATGTATCTTCGATAGTTTTCAACTCTTTCCACTTGCATTTGGTATTCTTCTCACCCTCGCCATACTTCTTGGCATCTTCCTTCCATTCCTCTTTATTTTCCTTGCCTTTTTCTTTGGATTTTGAAGGGGCATAAAAAACTATGGAGACACTCAAGTCCAAAAGAGTATCAATAATAGTAATTGTTCTTAACGAGTCTTTCCTAGATTGTTCTTTCTTTCGCATTGCATCATGCTTCATCTTGTTTTGGTAATATTCTTCACACTATTTTGTTATTATGACATATAAATTCTATAAGTGAATAATATAATATTTGTGAACTCTATTATGTAAAATGTGATGTAATATTTGTAAATCTACTATGCTTGTTTCTTTTGTAAGTGTGCTCTATTAGCTTTATTAAGGGGGAGTGGTATTGTAAGATTTACCATCATCAACCTTGACAAAAGTGAGTGGTTTATTTATAAAAGTCTGGTTATGTTGACTAGAGATAGATGCAAGCACTATTTAGGTCAAACTACCTAAAAAATCTTACTCTTTTTTACTTAACTTATTTTTGTGCTTTACTTATTTCATTATCACACAATAGATTAGAATATTAATAAATATTTTCTAAAAAGGGTTTAAGATTAATTAAGCGTAACAATTGGTTTATATAATTAAACTAATTGAGTTAATCAAACTTGTTTGATAAAGTAAAGGTTTTGATTACTATTTATATTAGTATTTGTAATCAAGAAGTATTAAAAACTCCATAACTCACTTCCATTTTATGCTTATTTCTTGACTTAAATTAGTTATAAAGATAAACTTATGATAAGAATAAAGAAATTAAATGAAAAGAAAAGAAAGAAGGTTTAAATAGCCTAGTGATCTAATTAATCATAACATAAAAGGAAAGTTAAGAAAGTGATTGATCTAATGATGAGATATACTTCATCCTCAAGTGTTGTGATACTTAAAGATGGGATCATGACATATCAAAGGACAAAAATACATGATGATAAGATGTACCTCACCATAAGGTGATGTTACTCAATGGTGGTGTTACAACATGTTTTATGTGCCATTCTTGTCAACAAAGGATATTAGCAATAGGGGTGGTGGCTATGAGATGATGGATAATTCACTCCTTAGTATCATATTACTTAAAGGTTAAGCCATAACATAGTAGTGGCTATAAGTATGTGATAATGAGATATAATATAAGATCTCTTAAGGATGAAGATAAAAGTTATAGAAGGGTTCTAAGCTTAGAGAAAGAAGTAATATGAAAAAGAGAAGAAGAAACTATTGTAGTAAGAGAATTTAAAAATGTTAGTCTACAACTATTGCAACAAATAAAGTAATAAGAGATATGAAATAGAATTATGATTCTTATATTGATTTAATTACTTAGATGTAATTTGAGATGGTTTTTAACTCAATATTAACTTTATAATTGATGTTATGTGTTTATTAGCAAATTTGGATTGAAATGGAAAAGAAATCAAGTGGATTTTTCAATTTTTATTTTTATCTAAAAAGAGAAGGTACCTTATTCTTAATACATGGTACATTAAGCTTAATTTTAATGCAGAGAGTAAGGTATGCAAGTCCATTAAGGTTGGCTTATTATGTATTAAAGTAGGTATACAATTCATTAAATTCAATGTATACTTCATTACAAGGTTAGTGAAAATAAGGGTTGTGTATAATCTGTTGGAGTATGTATATTATATTCAACTATATGCATCATACATTAGACTCAATCCATTACACATTATATTGACGAATAATAAAGATGAATAAAAAGTAAAGTATTATTGGAATAATAATATGTGGTTTTATATGAAACATACGATACATTAATTATATCATACAAGATATTATTACTGTAATAAGAAAGAAATTTAGAATACTCTTCTGAGCCAAATAATCATAACAAGTGTGTAGAATATATTAGAAAAAAGCATTTGATGATAAATGTGAGTATATGTAATTTGTGAGAAATCAAGATGGAAATAACTCAAATTTAGGTTATTAAATCTAGAAATTATGATGTAAGTATAATATTGAATTAATTCATGACATCATTTATAATTAAGATATTTTTATATATGATTTATTATTTATTTAATCTAATATTGAGCATGGCTATCGCAAGGGTTGGATGATAGTTTATTAGCACGTTACTTAATATTTAAGTGGTGTTTTCTACTTTGTTTATATGATAATGGATGTGCATACATAGAATAATATATATAATAATAGAATTTAGTTATGTATTTGGAAAGAACTGTGATATTATCTTGCTTTTATGACATAATGTATGAAATAAGTTTATAATTTGAAAAATATAAATATAATAATAAAATTAGTTTTTTTTCTAAGATATCATCCTTCAACTTCAATAGTTTTATTTGAGATTCTCTATTAATATTGTGTGTAGAGTAGTGGGCATAGATCTATGACCATACCTTGACATAATTTAGAGTTGTTTATGAAATGAACTCATTAAGATTGTAACACCCTACTAGTTGCTTGAGAAAGATGAAAAGATTATCATGAATATCTAAAGAATGGGGCTAAATAACTCAAGAAAAATGCAAGAAACTTAGAGAGCACCAAAAGTATGGGGGTTAGGAGATAAGTTGTTTCACATGAATTATAAAAAGAAAGATCTTGAATTATATAAGTAAAATGAAAAGATTTGAAATGGTGAGGCATAGAAATTAGACTTGAATCTCATAAGAATTTTATGGTTAAATCAGTTAGACTTAAGAAAAGGACAAATTTTGATTGGATTGAGTTAAGTTTTCACCAGGAATGCTAGGGTGTCATAGGGAGTCAATACTAACACTCTATGTAGAGTGGCAAGGTATTGGTGAAGACCCTATACATTTGTTTATGAGTTAGTATTTGATATTGATACTCTATGTCCAAGGTATTGGTATAGGTAATAACTTTATGTATGGTTCAATGCCAGCTTCATTTATACTTATAGGTACAGATCTTTAAATATGGTATTAGTTATTATTGAATAATATGGATAATTATCAAAGAAAAATAGGGCCTTATGAAATTAAAGATTGTATAAAAATTTATCATTTTAATTATTATATTAAAGAATTTAAAATAATTAAACAAATATAAGAAGTATTTTTAAATATGTTTCAATTTTTATATCATAAATAATTGAAATTATATTTTGATTTTATTATGGTGTATCATGTTATTAATTTATTACCTTTGAGCTTTTTGTAGAGTTCATTAATTTTTACATTGCAAGTTATGCTTCCACTTCATAAATAGATGGGGATTTTATGGAGATGCATGAGTGCAATATTTATTGTGGTATAGATGCGAGAATTTTTTGAGATATTTATCTCTATTATTTTGTATGACATTATTATGTGTCTTTGGGTTTATTTTTATGATGACAATATTACTTCATAGTTAATAGTTTGATATGGGCTACTTATAATATGAATTTCTATATGTAGATCGTTATTTTAAGATGTTTTACATAATAATTGAATTGTTGGTTTTAGAATTTTTGAAGATATTTTGAGTTTTTAATGATTTGAGTTTTATTTCACTACCAACCCTTGCCTATGAAGTAAACATGTCATCTGATTTTAATTACTTATGCTTAATTTATTATAATTGATATATATTATGTTAGTTGGATAAAACAAGGGCCCTAATAAAAATCCTCCAAATGAAGCACCAAATCACTAAGAGATAGTTCAATTAGAGCATGTTTTATGACCTTCTTTTTGGAAAACATATACTTGATGGTTTGTTATTTTCATTTTTGAGGTAATAAGTTGTTTCGTTATTTTTACAACTTCCTCTCTCAATTATGTTTCTCACTTCCAAATTTTTTAACATTAGCTTCTTTGTTGGAACACAATCAAAGGTTTTTCAGTTTAATTTTTAATAACATGTGCATATTTGTTATTTTGTTTATAAGGTTATGTAGGCCTCGACAAAATTCTTAACCCATCATAGTGGCTTGAAGTTTTTCTTACACTTATCTAACCATTTTTGTTATCATCATGCTCTCTCCTTATTAAGTGAATAGTTGAAGCCATGTTCTACCAGAAAAATCTCTCACAAAAATGATTAAATATCAAGAAAATTAAAGAAAAAAATTAGGTATCAAAAGTTAAATTAGTTAAATTCTTAGCCATGGAAACCATTTGAGAAATTACTATGACGAGACTTATGAACTTTGCATCAAAAGAGGTGCAAGTAGATCTTGAATAGTTTTTATTGAATCGAATAAAGATAAGTTCAATAAGAGGAATGATGAATTATGTAATAACAATCAAAGTTAAAAACCAAAATTTGAAACTCTTGAAAACTTTTATAACCATGTTATTAATAAGAGAACCCTTATTTTAATGATAAGAATAGTGGAATAGAGAGCAAATAACAAAATCAACAAGCAATTAAAAAATGTATAATAAATTTTAAGTGGTTTGGCCTTTAGTTGTGCCTACATCCACCCTCAATCAACTTGATCAAGCCTTCACTAATCCGCTCCCTTTTGTCACAGTTGGTAAGAGAAAACTAAGTTTGAACAAAGATAAATAGATGAGATACTAAACACTCGACTCAAAAGAGTCATAAAGGCTAAATAAAAATTAGTATAACACTTTGTAAATAAGAATATATATAGCACCTATACTTTGATCCTTTTCCAACAAAAGTGGGTGCAAAGCTAAATTTGTTTTGAAGATGTAAAAAAGAAATACCAAAGTGAATTGAAGCAAGATGAGTAGGACAAAGGTTGAGAATGTTTCACTTAATATGTAGAGCATAGCTATGGAAGAGTACTATTGAAAGGTCCTTCTTGTCTTATGATTTTGCAAATTTAATCCTTAGTATTTTTCATTTGCTTTGCACTCCTACTTATACTCATGAGTTTTCCAAAGTAAAATATGGAGCTTGTAATGGCTAATTGAGATTTTCAAGTGCCCTCAGGTTTACCTTTTACTTTTGCAACTCAATAATCATATAAGAACAATAAGCATTAGACTAATATTTTCCTAACAATGCTTTAGTATGACTCTATATGATAATTATCATTGTCTTATATAATGAAAATTTTCAACAAATATCTAACATTTTTGGATCATCATGTTTGATGTTCATTAAGATTGTATAAGTGCATTCTATTTATTTCATAAATTCAAATATATTGTACAAGTTCTATATGTGAATCACCATTGTAAGGTGAAAAAATTAATTGTACAATGATGGTTTATATATCAAACTTGTACAATATATTTAAACTTAAGAAATAAACAAAGCATATTTGTATGTTCTAAATGGTTATCCAACATGAAGGTAAAAAATGTTAGTTGTGTCAAGAATTTTTACTATATAATATAATGAGGAGTATCATACTTGTATGATATTATATTAGTAACCAAAATATGATAGTCATATTAGCCATCATTCAGGTGATATTTATCTAATTTTTATTTTTCTTGTATGATTCCAACATCATAAAAGAATGAACATAAACCAAAGGTCATAAGTACTATTCAAAACCACTTTGGAAACCTTAATACTTATTGCAAGCTCCATATTTAGCCTTGACATAATCATTAATATAAATAGGAGCACAAATTAAATGGGAAAAGGCTAATGATTAAATTTAAAAAATCATAAGATAAGAAAGAGCATTCAATGATACTCTTCCATAGTTGTGCTATACATATTAAGTGAATTACTTCTTAATCTTTGTCCATCTCATCCTTTCTTTAATTAACTTTAGCATTTTTGCTCTAAATCTTCTAAGCATATTTAGATTTGTGCCATTTTTTTTATAAAGGATCAAGGTATAGATGTTGTATGTATTCTTATTTGCAAAGTGATGTATTCATTTGGGTTTAGCTTTTGTAATTCTTTTGAGTTGATTGTTTGGTGTATCCTCTTAGCATTTATGTTTGTACTTAGTTTATTCTTACCAACCGTGGCTAAAGGGAGTGGATTAGTGGAATCTAGTCAAGTTGATTGGGGGTAAATATAAGTATAAGTAAAGGTTGAACCACCTATAAATACTTATTCATATTTTCAACTTCTTGCTTATTTTGTTATTTGCTTCTATTCCATGCTTTTGATCATTACAACAAGGGTGTTCATACTAATAACAAGGTTTTAAAAAATTTCAAAAGTTTTAGATTTTTGGATTTTAACTTTGATTGTTATTACATAATTCACCCCTCTTATTTTAGTACTTATCTTCATTAGATTCAATAATTTGTGTTAGATCTCTTGAGGTTTTTCTATATGAAGCGAGATTGTACAAATATGTTGATGTTCACTTGAGAGGAAAACAACACAAAATACTCATACTCACATGATATTTAACAATGTACTCATATGATGTTATTATACCATTTATATTTTAGTTAAGACTATAAGACAAACATACTCATATAATATACGAAATTGTTTGTGTATGATGACATGAATATTTTCATCTCAAGGATTTTAATATTTTATGAGGGTAAATGAATTATACATGCATGATGTAGTACTTTATATTATACAGTAGGTCACATGAGTACATAGAACATAATATGGATTCAACATAGAAGATACTATGCATGACAAAGCAAAGTTAATTATTCTGAATATTAGTAGCCATACTTGTACATTGAAGAACACTATACATGTCTGGAACACATCTAATTAATTCATTACCTTGTGCTATAAGGTGAAAAACTATCATGCACGTACAACAAGGGTTTAAAATCTATATTGCAAATAATAAGACTTCAAACTTGGGACACAATCCATAATGGCACATAATCAATTTTTTGTATGATCGTGTTCAAACTTTTCAAAGTTAAACAAACCATTTGCATCTATATGAAGAAATTATTTACATGTATGATGACTATGTAGATTCATCTATTTCTTAAAATATGAGTCTTAAAGTAGATCGTACTCCTACAATATCTATCATAGTATTATACGTCCATAAGGCAATAAGTCATATTTCCTGTTTGAACATGATTTATTCAACTTTAACACTTGTTTTGAATTTAGAGTGATTTGTGTTAATGGTATTCAAGTTCAAGTGTAACTCTAGATAAGTTATAACTCAAGAACATAGATTTTGACTAGAATACATGCATGAGAAAGAATCGTGTCACTTTACAAAAGAAAAAGGTTTGATATTCTAATCATAGGAAATATGGTAAATGAGAAGTTCCAAGTGCTTTAGCTATATCACAAAGAGCTTGTTTGCTTGGCTCCAAGATATGTAAGTTGAGCCTCTCCTTTGAGCAAAGATCTTCATGCTTCAATTTACTTTAAAGTATATTCACCTAGCTCTTTATCATCATTTACTACATCTAACAATATCTTAACTAACTGTTAATTAACATAAGCATGGTTTTGTGATTATTATAGCCTCAAGAGCTCAATAGCTTCATGATCTTAAGCTGGCCTATAGGCTTAAAGAAGTAATGTTATAGAGATTTACTTGGTTATAATGATGTGGTGTTGTCATGAATTAAACCCATATTGATTCCATTTTAAGGAAAAGAATAGCACAATCCTAATGGCCCAATCATAATCAAAATTTGCATTATATTAGGTGTCTTTGCACTTTTAACTAAATCCATTTCACAATTCCATTAACAACCTCCTGATATGCTTACTTAATTGTCAACAAATTCTTTCTATCTTAGACTCTGATAACACTCAAATTTTATGAGATTTTTTTTTTCTATTAGAACTTCTGACTTTTCAATAATCTTTGCCTTAGGCTTATTACTTTGATGGATTAGTATGTGTTAGATTCTCCATGCAATAGTATTTACATGAAGATGAGGTATAACATGCATATGCTTATTGGTCTTTATCTCAACACTAAAGGTGCTGTTGAAAAATTCTTGATGAACTATAATAAAGATGGGAATCATGAAGGTAGTAACATTCATGATTTTAGTCTTATGTTCATGGTGATTCCATTAATGAAGACATCCTTAGTTTTTTGTTATTATAATAATATAAAATATTATTGAAGAGGGAAATTCTTAGTTAGGTCTTCAATGAAACTATTTGAGTAACTTTGAAAATTATAATGAAAGCACAATAAGAAACAAGTATTGAATAAAATAAAAAATTAATTGTCAAAATTTTGTGATGTTTCACAACTAGTGAGAAAATAATCTCCCTTTTGAATAGATAGCTATAATAAGGTTTTAACAAATAAAGATGAGAAACTTTTGGAGAGTTTAAGAGAAAATGGAGTTTTGGACAACAAATGATAAATCAACTAAAGAGTTTTCAAGGAATTATTATGACAGAACTTTTTGATGAAATTTGTTTTAAGAACTTCATTATCAAATATCATAAGGTCAATATTGAATAGTTTCATCATAATGTGAGCACAATTTCATAATATTTTTACAAATAAATTCTAATCAATTACATTAACAAAGTATTGAATGTATGAAAAAAATTTTAGACATTAAAAATTTTAATAAACTTTGAACTTTGTAGTTTTTTCCAGAGTACTAGTCTTTGTCTTTGTTTTAGAGTATGTTATGTTTAAATGTTATTAACTCTTACAAAAAAAAAATTTAAAAGATATAAAAAACATAAAACATTCATAAAATGTTTCAGAGAGACAAAGTTTTTTATCAAGTTGATAAAAAAAGTCAAGTTGTTTTAATAGATGCAAATTTTCAAGAAATCCAAATTTTCAATGTGAATACTAATATAAATTAATTTTGTTAGAAAATAAAAATGTAACATTAAGAATTATTAAGTTGTCTCACATATTACATTACTAATAAAAGAAAGGAAAAGAACTGATATATTATATCATAAACGATTTTCTAATGTCAAGATTTTAAAATTATTCATTACTTTAAATAATGCATATAATTATTTATTTTATCTTTTTTTAGATCTTAGAGTCTACAGAAGTGAAAACTCGTCTCTTTTAAAGTTTGCACCAAAGCTACAGGTCAACGGATTCAATAAGTCAATAACACATAATTTGCGTGTTTGTCAACCTTACTAATATGTTATATTATGTTTTCAGGCACAAAAATCGACGTTAATCAACTATTGTAAACAGTCAAAGTTTATTTTGAATTTTTTCAATAATATTCTTATTCATTAAATTGCTTTCATTGTAACTTTTTATTTATGACAAAGCTGTGATGATAAAATATTGAAAATAAATACTTATAATAAGTATTTTTTTGGTATTTATCATTAATCTAAAAAATCAATTAGGTACGGAAATTTTTTAAAATAACTATATAAATTGCAACAGAAAAACACAGATAATTGATCAAATCATTTGTCATTCGACGCTTGCCAATTTGATGTTCTTAGCTTGGCAACGAAAAACGCCGGCAGTTACCGATGCATAATGACAAATGCCCGAATTTTTTAGTCATTCCTATCCGATACTTTTTATGCTTCGATCGAAATTAGTTAACATTTAAGCCACGCCCTTGTTCTTAAATTCTTCTCCACGCCTCCTAGAGACCTGCACTTAATCAAGTCTGAGCGCCGTCACCTTTTATTTAACCCAAGTCCTCCTCGTTACCATCACGATTTCTCCCTTCAAATCCAGACCCTCTCCTTCCTCCCTCCTCCTGCTTTTCTCTCTTCTCTCCATAATGACGGAGATGCCGCGGATCTCCTTCTCCCCAGAAAAAGAAGGGGAAGAAATCCCCTCTGACATTGAGCAGCAAGCATATGCCTCTCCATCGGCAGGCGAATTCAACTTCACCACTGGCTACGGCCTCCCTACCGATGATCCATCGATTGCCGACGAGCTCTTCTCCGACGGCAAGATCCTCCCACTCTTCAAGCTCCAAGATCCCATCGGCCGCCCTCCAGGCCCTGTGCCAGTTCCTCCGCCGGAAATTAGCATTCAAGGCAGCCTTCACAAGTTCGTGGCCCCCACATCGAGATCCGCAAACGAGAGCTGCGTCGAAGGTCTTCGTCGATCTTTCTGCCGATTTGGTCGGAGTAGCAGCGTTGGGAGAGCGGTGAAGCCCGCCGGCAGTCGCATATTCCCCTTCTTTCTGTTTCGGAGTAAATCGACCGGCTCGTGCCCGAATTCTATCTCGAAAAAGTCCCGACAGCGGCTGCAGGCGGGGAACCAGAATAAAACGTACTACCTTCTGGGGAGCCATGGGGATTCCCGCAGTGATGAGGTGCGCATCATGCCTGTGCTCAATATGCCGGTTCTGCCGTTATCGAGGAGAAGTGGCTATGGCGAATACAAGACCGCCGGTGGCTTCTTACACTACCTCCTTTGCACCTGCGGCAGCGGGGAGAATTCCATGGGCGAGTCGGTGATGGACTTTCCCGCGGCTTAAAGTAACAAGAAAGTACGAGTGCCTTGCGCTTCGGGTCGATAAAGCTCAGGGAAACCGAGACCGCCGTTGTTTGTGCGAAAGAATTTGACATCCTGTCGGGTACTCATTTATTTGTCACTTTCATCTTTTTCTTGTATTTTTTATTTTCATGCGTGATCTTCCTCTTCTGGTTCATATATATATATATATATATATATATATATATTCTGAAATTTAGCTTTATTTCTAAATACCGATAATGACCCCGTACAGCTTTCATATTTTCTTGTTTAATAAACAATTCAAATTAAGTAAGTACTGTTGTTTTGTTAAATATGGAATTTCTATTCTTTTTTTTTTGTAAAAAAAAACTTTATGAGAATATTGGAGCTTTCCTCAAAACATCATAGCAAATATTCGCTTTCTTGGTGACCTGTTTGTTCGATGTTAAAAATATAAAAAAATATTATTGAAATCGAATTGGCTTTCATTTAAATACAACATTTGTTTTTTCTCCAGTTTGAAAAAAAGAAACTAATTATTCCTATCGATATAAAGAAGTAGATTAAAAAAAACATGTTAACTGGATCCTATTTGTTTCAATTACAATCTGAACGTTGCGAGCCAGATTGGTGTGACTGAAACATGCGGCAGAAACGTAATGTAAATGGCGGACAAAATGGAATATTAAAAATAATTAAAATTATGTTATACATTAAAAAAGATTAAAATATATTTAAATTAGAGTTAAGAGTACATTCACTGTAACACGTACAATCTCAACATAGAAGGGCCTAAGCTCTAACAAATGATAGTTATTCCCAGCATTTAAGTTGGGGGTAGCTGTTTGACATGAATTTTAAACGCAATTGTTTTCTCAAGGAAAAACTCGGTTTGACATGGTGAAGTAATTTATTGTTTGATGTTTTCTACAAATTAATTATATTAAACAACAATTTATATAATTTTATTTTAAATATTAATTACTTAAATAATTTGTTTAAATTTTTATATTATAGTTTACCTCTTTATTTATGCATTATGATAATTTAATTAATACAAATTAATAAATCAATTGATTATAGTATTTTTCGTTATATAAATTTTAAGATATTTTTTTATTTTTTTATTATTTGATAGTGATAGAAATTAATGAAATTCTTAAAGAGATGTAAACTACAAAACTTGATTGAATGGAATATAAACTGATGAAATTAATGAACTTCTCTAATTAGTTGTCACATGGACTTGTCAATATATGTAAAACTTAAAAATTATCATAAATAATCAAATTCATGATTTTTTTAAAACAAATGATGTAAAATGACATCACATTATTTAAGCTACTGAAATTTTCGAGTGAAACTCATCATGAACGAACATTGCATTGATCGAATCATCATTACTTGTTGTTGGGTCTCATCACAACCAATCAATGGACCTCACCATTTAATTGTCGTCAAACTATAATCGTCAATATAAAATCAGTAAAAGGAAAGCAATTTTTAGAGAAAAAAATTAAATAAAAATTAATTGTTGTGGTATGATGTGTTTATTTTGTTTTTTGTATAAGGAAAAATTAAAAATAATTTAATAATTAAGGAGTTCGTAAATAATACTCATATAGATAAATACATATCATATAATACTAATGAAATATAATGCTCATAATATAACATATTTTTCTTATTTCTTTATATTTATTTTATTTTTTATTTATTTTCTTTTTTTCTTCACATATTAATTCTTTTTTAGGCTTAGATTCTTTCAATGATCTTTATCTTAACTCTCAAGATATCATATATAATATCTCTTCATCATAAGTATAACATCATCAAATCTTTAAGCTAGATACAAAATCAAACTGTGTTATAAAACATGCCCAACCATTAAAAATAATATATTCCAAAATATAAACATGAATATACAATTAGATAGAGTTCGTTGAGACTAAGTCCAATGATATTTGTCTTATCTCAATCAGATTTAATAGAATCATTGCAAATTATTAAAGTTAAGTGAATATAAATAATATTTTTTTATTTTAAATAAATAACATTCTTTCAATTTCTCAAAAATAGGATTTCTTTCTCCCATATTCTTGTGCTTCACACAAACTTAAGAAACTTCATCTCTTTAGCGATAGGAGCTACATTTGCAATCAAAACCATTTTGGAATCAAGGAGTAGGAGTTTTGTGTAGTGATGAGAATCCGTTGAGTACCTAAATCAAATTTTTTTATTCTTGCTCTCAGTTTCCTTATATCTTTGGCAAAGTTTGTTAGAATTAAGTCTTAATCAATATTTTGCTTTATCATGAGGTTGATTAGAAAGAAAATTGTTAGAGATTTGCAAAATCATGTTTTTAAGAAATGGGCAAACCAAGGAGAGAGAAAGAAGGAAGGAAGGAAAGAGAAAATTCAAGAGAATTTTTGTTAACTTAGAAGTAAGTAATGCAATCTAGTAGTTGATAAAATTATAAATTTTTATAATTTCTTGGATTGAGCTAAGACATGTTGATGAATTTGAACTCTATCACTCTCCTTATATTTTCTTTTAATAATTCTTTTAAGAAATTAACTTAAAATAAAGTCACAAGACTAAACATGGTTACAAGGAACTTTACCATCTTTTAAGTTAAAAAAAGTAAAAAGATATGCAATAGAATTATAGATATGCATATATAAGTTCTAAAAATTATATTTAATTTCTAATTAGTCAAAATCAATATATCACTTATTACTAATTCTAATTATTAAAGTTAAGAGAGTTTACTTATAAAAATTATTTACATCTTTAACATAATGATAGGGATTAATAAATAATTTTTATTTCAGTAATTTAAATTTCTTTCATAACATAATAATAATATTCTAGTTTTTATCCAAAAAAAATTATTTTTTTAATTCAAATTATTGAATATTTTAATAAAGAATGATAAAATGTATAATTAATAGATAAACTTGTCAACTTTTCTTAAAATCTAGCCTATCTCCCCTTAAGTTCTAATGCTAGATTCTCCTTCTTTGATAATCACTCAAAATGATTAATCATACTTAGGAATAATATGAGCTTGTGAAAAGTTTTTAACAGGTAATGATTTGATAAAAAATTGATATTATTGAAAATAATATTGCATTTAAAATCCATCAAAATTAAAACAGATAATAAAATAACACTTTCTAAATTTTCATTTTTCAATGAAGATCTAGATTTTATTCACCATTATTTGTGCCTTTAATTTTCAACAAATCATCTGAGAGCTTAATATGTATAAATACTATCTAGCACATTAAGCTTGAAGTTGAATTTTTTTAAATTCTATCCATGGAATTCATAACTTACATCATTTCATAAAGCATTTTCACTTATCTCACATATAATCATTAAGTTAATCTTTGTTAATTTTTCTTTTAACATATAATATTTTTCTCTTAAAGAAATATGTTCACATCTCAAATAATCAATACATGAATTTCTCAATGATAAAGATGTATTACATTCATCAAATTTATTTTACAAAGTACTCAAATCAGTAACATGTTTAAGTAAATCATTTCAAAGTTGTTCATTTCTAACTTTAAGCTAATTGTATTATCTTTCTAATGAGTAAACATGAGCTCTTATTTGTCATATTTCACTTTAAGTCTAGCAACCTCTTAATCAATTTCTTTTTGTTGAATTATTAGTTTATAAAAAAAAATAGACAATTCATCATCACCAATAATATGAATATCAATATCAGAGAAAGCAATACGTTACATACATTGGAATGAAGAGCTTACTTCTAAGGTGCATAAAGTTTCTCACTTCTTGCTCTAGTCGTTTAATTTATCATCTACTTCTTATCTTTAGCAAGAAGCTTAACCTGTTTACCATATAATTTTTCTAATTCATACATAGCTTAAAAATAACTTTTTAGATAACAAATCTTGACTCTAATTTGTTTAGACAAAGTAAAATAAAGTTACTTCATTTTTTTAGCATTTCTTTTTCTTAAACTATAGAATGCTCGTAAAATCATTTAAAATAATAAAAGGATATTCAAATAATAATCATAAACAATATTAACATTAAAAGTAAAAGCTTTAAATTCATTTTTCTACAAAGAAAATTATTGACCTTCAAACATAGGTAAATCCATGAAGTCAATAATAAAAATAACAATTCATCACACATAAGAAATGCAAGAAAAATTAGATCTTCTCTTAGGAATTAATTTCCTCGATATAACCTACTCTTATACCACTTTATGTGAATCATGTGAGGTTCAAACATAATAGATGAGGGATGAATTGTGCTTTTAATAAAACCTTTCATTTTTAAGAAACTTCTTCAATTGAAGAAAAATCTTAGACTTAATAATCAAAGTTTTGTTTTAAGAATATTGTTCAATCAAATGAAAAAAAAAAACTACACAATAATAAAAAAAAAGAAGCACAAAAAATTTTAAGTGGCTCATCCACCCCTGATCACCCAATTAGGCTTTCATTAACTAGATTCATTTATCAAAATCGATTGGGGTAAACCAAGTACAATTTTGTGCTCCAAAGAGATACCAAAATTCATAAAAAAATTTAGCTATACAAAAATATAAAAGTTTTACAAGAATAGTATATACAAAGCTCCCACATCTTTAAATTCTTCAAGCAAGAGTAACGCAATAATTATAGATGTAAATGTTATCGAATGATGTGAAATGGATGAAGAGAAGAGCTATAAAAATAAGAAATGATTAAAAAATCTACAGCTCTTACAAATACGTAGTTAAAATGATGCTTTTAGTTTGGACTTTTCTTGAACATTTTTTTCTGAGCTTTTAAAGTTGATTCGTCAATCTTAAATGTTGTTAAATAACTTCTATTTTATAGTCAATGCAAAAACATGCCAAAATAGCCCTTCCAATGACTATAATCGACTTTTCTCAAAAGGTAGTTGTTGCTAGAAATGAAAAGAAAGAAATTGCAAGAACCATATGATATTGATCAAATAATGGACAATTGGATTAAACTCACATATATTTATCTTATTTGCAAATCTGAATCATCAGATTGCTCTTCCAAAAAGCAAAGGTAATCACGACCATTCGGTTGAGATGCCCAATGATCTAAAGTGCCATTAAAATAGGAAAATCCAATTGTGACTGTAGGATTGTGCAAAAATAAAAAATTATAAGATGGATCACTTATACTATTCATTTAGACGGGTTAATTAATAGTCATTCGATTGCTCTGGATGAAAGGATGGTTGGATGAGGTACATCACTACTTATTTAGGTGGAAGACACCATAATCATTCGATCATGAATTTGGGTAATCGAATAATGCAGGTTTTCTTCATCGAAGGTGAAGATGCATCACCATAACAGTGCGCACTTTCATTCTACATAGTAAAAAAGATCATAGGGTTTGTTGCTTTTAAGTAGGTTTTGTGCATGTATGTTTTTAGTTGAAATTTAGTGGTTGGCTATCTAGTGGTTCTTTGGGTGATCAATACCTATGCTTGCTAATTTATACATTTGACTCAATCCATATTTAACAATTTTGAGTCCAATTTGACTCAATAAGTCTAAGCGAGGCTCATGAGTAATGTCATAACCCAATTTAGCCGCTATAGGATTGTACCCTAACCAAGACTTAGGCCTGATTTAACTTGATTGTAGCTAGTCTCCTAACCCTTGACTTCTTAAGACCAAATGCTCAATACTTTGGGCCACTTGGCCCAAGCCTTTGGGCTTAGCCAAATGATGGATGCTTTGACTAAATTTTTATTTTTTTAGTAAAATATTTTTGTATACAATTTAAAATTAAAAAAACTTAATTTTTAAACCAAAATATAACACGTTTATTGCAAACTACCTCTCAGCAAAAATCAACTAAAAAAATTCATCAATCATGATTAGGATCCTAAGTGCTATAATTATTAAAAAAAGATTTAACATGTTAATCATATATATGATTAAGAATGTAAGTTTTTTTGTGGATAAACAACTCCATAAAGAGTTTGGTTTACTAATGCATATTACCTATCACAAACAATCAACTAAAAAAATACATGAACAATGATTGTAATTTTAGGTGTCACAATTGCAAAGAAAGAAAAGTTTAACATTCTATTCATATAGATAATTAAGAATGTAGATTTTTTATGGATTAGTCACTTCATAAAAACATAGTTTTGGGCTCCAAAATTAGCAGCATGAGCCTTCAATCTCCATCCACTTGAAATGGTAGTCTTTACTCCATAAGACATTTAGTCAAAACTCTTCAATTGATTAATCTTATAAGAGCTTGGGTTTTATGATCTAAAACACACTTGAGAAAGGTATTAGAAAAACTAAAAATAATAATTTTATTATTATAAAATAAGTGATGCCATAACTAAGGATACAACAAATTTCTACTTCTAACTTATAAGAAAGCACTTACAAAGTCTATACAATTTCTCAATTCTACCTTCAATATGGTACAATCCTCTCTAGCATACTAAATGTTCCAAGTGTAGCACTGGTTAGACAATTTACTATACCTGTCTAATCAACCTTTTATGAAAGAGCTATACATTCAATAGCCCCTTGTAACATGAAATTGATGAATTATACTAGTTTAATATCCTTTTTTATTTTTATGATCTTTTCATTAACTTATCATATCATATTAATACTATGATCATTCAATAACCCCTTGTAACATGAAATTGATGGGTCTTAACTCATCATATTAATATGATGTCCATATTGTATTAATATTATGACCATCTAATAGTCTATTTTTCACATGAAGTTGAGGGCTCATAACACATCATACTAGTTCAATCTCTATATTGTTGTTGTACTATGATCATCTAACAACCCCTTTCCACATGAAACCCAGGGCTATTAATTCATCGTATTAGTTTGTTCTCCATATCATACTAGCAGTGTGATCATCCATTAGCCTCATTTATATGAAACTGAAAGCTTTTAACTTATCGTTCAGGTCTGATTTCTATATTATATTAATATTATATTCATCCAATAACATTTTTCTACACAAAGCTATAACTCTCACCATCCCCTTTTACATAGTTCATACAAGATGATCAAGACGATCATCTATTTATGTTTACTATAGTTAAGAGTAGCGATAACCTTCAACCACTTTTGTTTTACAACCAAGCTCACATGTTTTAAT
This sequence comes from Vanilla planifolia, assembly GCA_023846275.1. Taxonomy (NCBI): domain Eukaryota; kingdom Viridiplantae; phylum Streptophyta; class Magnoliopsida; order Asparagales; family Orchidaceae; genus Vanilla; species Vanilla planifolia. Next base: position 10,185,770 of record CM043866.1, on the reverse strand, counting down.
TTCTTTTCATTTTAAGCAACCAAAATCAATTTTATTTACAAAGATTCAAGAGAGTGCTTATTGTATTATGTGATTCTTACATCCAAAGTTGAAAATCTCTTTCTATTCTTCAAGTACTCTATATCTTGATATCATTGGATCTCTTTAAAAGATCATAAGTGATTATTGTGGATTACACTTCTTCCTTTCTCTCCGACTTTGCTCTTCCTTTTTTCCTACTTTCTCTCCGACTTTGCTCTTCCTTTTTTCCTACTTTCTCTTATAGCTGCCAAACACCAAAGTTAACTTTCGACACGGGAGAGAAAGTTTATCCTGTTGTTAAATAAGAGGATGAAATCATATATTAATTTCTTCATTTTATTAGACATGTCATTAAAAATTTGTCGAAAAATTAAATGACATCCAAAAAAATATAAATGGATTTCTTATAATATGACTATCATAATAATGTCTACAAATATGGAATTCATCTATCAATATTTTAACACATTTTTTAAGCATTCATTAACTAAAATATTTCTTGATTTTGGATCTAAAGAATACATATCCATTATATAAAACATATTTTAATAGAAATATTGAATGTTAAGTAGGTGGGTTGTTACAAGTAATCTATGGTCACTGTGAGGGTTCACATATACGTATTCAATAGAACTCATATAGAGTTTGTGAATGCTAAAGTTAATGCTTTTACTCTTAATCTTTTGATCGAACAGTTTGTTAATGTTTGCCTAAACGTGACCTTACTTCATTACGTCTAAAATCCACCTTGTAGCTAAGATGATAATAGTTTGCTTCAATTGCAAAAAAAAAAAAAAATCATGGTGTTATTGATGTTTTGTTAGATTACATTCTCTCATCTCTACAAATCTATTAATACAATAACTAATTTTTGTTCAAATCATACTTCCAAAGAGAGTTTCAAGTGAGCCAGAAGATGCCTTCGATATTTGAATTGGTAAAACCATGTGACAACTATTTTTAGTAAACTCTCAAATAAAAGAAAACTAATGTTAACATAGTGTCATTATTTGCATTAAAAATATAAAAAATTATTGAAGTATTTTGTAATTTTTTATTCATATTGAATATTTTCTTAAAAAAAATGTAAAGTATAAAATATAATTTTAAAATCTTATTTTGAGGCATAACTGCAATATTCAAGATTATCAACTTGTAGATACGCCAAAAGACCCAAAAAAAAAAAAACAGCTAATAAAAATACATAAAAAATCATGAAAAAAATAACTAACGGATCCACATATCACCGTATGCTTGATTAGCATGCGATACGCAAAGTGAAATACTTTTTTTTCAGCCTTAACAAATAAGCTAACTTTTTAAAAATAAATAATAGTAATAAATCTTTCAGCTTCTTTTAAATGGAGCAAGTTTAGGTGACAGATGGACGGTTGGGCCACTATAGGCTTTGTTAAATGAGAAATATGTAAATTTGCTATCAGCTTGGTTTGGTTGAACCACAAACCTATTGGAACGCTGAGCAGTGGTGAAGGTGACGTTACCAAGTTTAGATGAACTCTTAACCATCCAAAGATGGAATCGTCCAATTTGTCATATGTACATCTGTGGGACCCAAATCCTTGTTTTCGAACCATTTTGTAAGACCCTTCAAAATTAGAAACGATAGTTATAGATAATATTTTTAATAAAACTTAGATTTTATATTATTATAGTTGAAATGTTTTATGTGAACTGTGGCCATTATTAGGCAACTTAATATTTTTTTAAATACGATCAACAAATACCTGAGCGGGTGGCAAGCTTCTTTGATTGGCGGGCACAAGGGCTTTCGTGTTGGAGTTTCCGAGGTTGAAATATATTATAATAAGCAAGCAATAGTTGACCATATTTACTCTTCTAATTATACATAATATTAAAAATGCTATTGTTTTTTAGATGAGTATAAAAAATATAAGTATGTATTATGTTAATCAATATTTTGATAATATCTAATGTTTAGATTAATATAATTTTGAAAAGAATGTCGTAGTTTTAAAAATTTATCAAAAGTTTTAATTGAATATATAAACAGAAAATATTCTTTAAGATAAGTTTCATGACGTTATGTTTATAATTGTTTTACTATAAAAAAATTAATTACGAATTTTAAAAAATCAGAATATAAATATAATTTTAGAATTATAAATCAAGATATATTTATAATTTTTGAAAATTTGAAAGGCCAGATCATAATTTCATAATTGCGGGTCAGTTATAATTAAGTTTGTGGAAAAAAAAATATGTAAATGAAGAAAAAGGTTTAGGGATATATGCAAATAGCATGCCAGATTAACTGCTTTTGTGTCTTGCACGATGGTTGCTAAGTAGTCAAGAAGAAATTGTGCATAACATTAATTGCTTTTGTGGTTAGGGTGTGAGTTGGGGAATTCTTGCCATAATGCTTCCTTTAAAGAGAACCAACTAAGAAGATGTTTTGGTTCATAGGTTTGATGTCATTGGCAAGGTATGGTCTTTAGTTTCCTAGTATCAATTCTTATGTTGCATGGAATATATTTTCTTCTTGTGAAGAGTGAAGAGTAAGGAGAGAGTCATGAGAATAGCTTGGTTCTATCAGAGAAAGAGAGAAAAAATTTGTTGTCTTGAGAGGAAGAAACAGAGAAGTGTAGTGATATTACTTTTAATCATGATATTTTGTTTGATGATAAAAAATCAAAAATATTTCTAAAAAGTTTGTTTGAATAAATTTTTTAGATTTTAGATAGTCAATGTTCTTATTCATGGGAGAACTTAGACTAGAACACAAGAAAAGATAAAATCTTATAAAAATCATCTTAATTGGAATTACAAATTATAAAGATATTTATTTTGAGTTTGGTTTTATGTATTTTATTTTTATCTTAATTAGAATATTAAGTTTGACAAAAATTAGTGTCATAATGCATAAAAATTAAATTTTATTTAAATTAATCAGTTTAAAAAATATCACATTTAAAAAATCTTGATTTATTTTATCTAAACTATCTTAAAAACTATTTTATCTTTAATCATATTTTTGAATATCTTACTTCAATAACTTATTTTAAAAAGTACATAATAATAATAATAATAAATTAGTAGAAAATAATAATAATTAAAATAATAAAAAAATCTTATTTCTTCATGGCTTAAATTACCCTAAGGAAATCTAATCTTGAGTTAGGGGATTACTCCTGAGTTTAGTTGCTACAATAATCGGGTCAAAGCATCACTCTAAAACCTATATAGAACTATATTAGATAAGGGCATATCTCTTAAATTCGTATAGAATAGTATCAGATCAAAGAATAACTCTCGAATTTGTTAATCAATTAATGATTATTGGCACCATGGTTAATTAACTCCTAAGCAAACTAATGGGTAGTGAACCTTATTAATCAATTGACTAAAAGGTGTAAGAAAACCTTTAAAAAGAAATATCTCTAGATCAAATATATAATGTGGGACTAAACTTAATGTTTTTGTTCACTCAGTTAACTTCTAAATTACGAGAGTGACAAGAGTCATGTGATCACACAATTTCACGATCAAACAATTGTCATATCATTTGCATTTTTTAAGCAATAATTTAATCAGCCATTCGATGGCAAAAATTTGATTCGCATGATCAAAAATTAATCTCTATGTAAAATCTAAATCTAGATGTGATCATAATTACGATCTAATAGTCAAAATCAAATCCTATTTTCCAAGTAGTGCTAATTTAAATCTAGTCATTTGAATGTGTAGTTTTTGTGATTAAATAGACAAGATGCTTTTCTATTGTGCAACACTCATTGTTGTTGATTTGAATCGGACAATTTTGATGACGTCTAATTGACTGTTTTTGTAATGACTATTTTAGTCGTTATTTGTGAGTCATTGAAAACTTTATTTTAATGCATAAGTTTTTAATTAAAATATATATTGACCTATTTTAATTAAAGTAATAGTTATTATTTAGTTTGTTTGGTAACTATTTTTAGTCATTAAAAATAGTTACGAAGAGGATATTTTTATAACATAATTTATTAATAAAATTTTAAGAAAAATTTCAAGTCATTCAAATCGTTAGCATTTGGTTCTCATCATCATTGTCATTCACTACATCCTTTATTCATCGAGCTCTAAAATTTTTCTCTTTCTTAAATCAACTAAATTCTCAATTTTTTTACTTCTTAATTGATTTAATTAAAATATTTTTATTTTATTAAACATTTCATCAAACATAAGATTTTTACTTCGTTATATATTCATTGTAGCATATCTTTTTTGTTTTGTTATTGTGAAGGTCTAGTTTATTCATCTTTTAACAAAAAACATATTTATTAGTTTCTATTTTGCATAATTTTTGTTTGGGGGAAACGTAAGCTTGATTTTTAGTGAATCATCTAAAACTCATTTGTATGATTTATAATTATTTATTAATTTTTTGTTTCATAAATTTTTTAAAAATATTTAAAGAATATTAACTTGTTTTAAAATAAAATTAAAATTTTCACAAAATCACTTATAAGGATTCCTTTAAACTTATTAAAATAATTATTTTAAAATATATTTTTAAAAACTTTAAGAAATAAATTTTTTATTCCTAATAATTCATCCCCTCTTGTTGAATCATACTTAATGAAGAACTAGTGTAATGATAAGAGCAGGAGTTTGTTGAAGGAAGAAAAAGAAGTCTTGATTTTGTGAGAGGTTGTAAAGAGAGGGAATGAGATGATAGGAGTTGGGTACACTATAAAGGGAGGATTTAGCTATGCTAGAGTGGAAGAGAGAGAGAGAGAGAGTGAGAGAGAGAATTACAATGATAATTTAGTTTCACTATGGGAATCTTTTGAATTGGAGAGTTAGATTACACTTAGGTTGGGCCTTCATACACATGGGACCCACACGATCCATTTTGTTTTAAGTCCAAGAATTTAATCCTATAATGGATTGGGTTTAAGATTGGGGTCATCCAATCCAAGGGAAATAGCAAAAATGAAAGGAAAAGTATACAAGCTTAATTAAACCTATGACTAAAACTAGTTTGGGAATTGGACTAGTTAGTCTATTTTTAGTTTAAGTAGGGGAGAGAGAAATTAAGAAAAAGAGAGAGAAAACTAAAAAAATAAATCAAATAAAATTATAATAAATAATAATTTAATATAAAAATATAAAAAGGGACAAAAGTTGATGAATAATTGAGTAGGAAAAAAGTTTAGAAAAGTTTATAGTCATAATCATTAAGAGTGTAGTTGTGTTTTAATTAGTATAATGGTCATATACTATAATAATAGTCATTTTTTGAATGATAGCATAGAGGTTTATATAAAAGAATCATATCACTACAATGTTCTTAATCATATTGAACAATTAGGTTAAATGATAGGAACCCAGTACTTTTTATGAAATGATTTTGTGGATTGTATTGTATAATCGTTGTAGAGTAATACTATTAATGAAAGTTAGGCTAGTATGAGTAAGGCATTGTACAATTATAATGGTAGTGATTTAGGGGGGGATTTTATGATTTAAATCTATTCAGATTACCTAATAATTATATTATAGGATTATATGGTAATAATTGTACATGTATAGCATCGTAGGAAACTTTAAAGAGATGGAGATTGGTCAATACATTTTTGTCTTAGATTTAGATAGATAAATTTAATAATTATGATAATTATCTATAAAATGATATACTTTTTCATGTTATCTTCTAATAATCTGTGATATAATGTGTTGTTATTATTTTTTTTATATTTCTTTAATTTATTTTAGCATTCTTACTTGAATAACATGATGTGTTTGTTGGCATTTGTTGCATTGCTAATATTACATATATATTGCCACGACTTTCTTTTGTCATTGCATGAAAAAGATATAAAATAGACTATAAATAGTCAAAGTATTTAAACATTGGTTATGACATGCTTAGACATGAATTGGACATATACCTTAGGGTACATAAAACATAAATCTTTTCTTGCAAAATTATCCTTAAGATAAGGTTACCCTACTATAAGTGACATGACCTCTTATGAGGAAGGTGAGGATTGCTTATTTACATCTACATGATACAGGACCATGATTACTCATATATGCTATAGGATGAGGATTACTAATAAACTTGGTATAAGATATGGATTGCTTATTTACATCATATAATTAGAGCGAGGATTACCATATGCTTTTAAATGATATAGGACTAAGATTGCCTTTAGGGTAAGGATGCTCTTACTAATAACATGATCTTATATGACATCTAGTAAGGACTACCCATATACGTGATATAGGATAAGGATCTCTCAAATACATAATATAGGGTGAGGATTTCTCATTATGTCTATTGTCTATGATAATACAATACTAGTTTTTTTTTCAAAAGATAATAATCTAAAAGATAAATTTGAATTATATAATATAACATATTAACAATAAAATAAATAAAAAAATAATTAAATTATATTTATATCTATTGGGTTTCATTGTGGTTATTAGTTTCTCTGAGTACTCATGATTTATTTTATTATTCTTTGTTTATGGTTTATTATATTATTATTCTCATATTATTTTGTTTTGTTATATCTTATTTTATATTTTGCTATTTATTAATTTACCAATTTTGTTCTTTAAATCTTATTAATGTTTATATTACAAATAATATACTTATTATATTAAGAGATGGAGTTTGTGATGTTGTGGAGGAGGATCCTCCATCTAAGATGTGAGTAAGGGTAGTACTCTAAGTAGAGTCTTATCATGTTGATTATTAACATAAAGTTGTATATACTTAGATAATGTTATCCCTTTCTCTTCTAGGAATTTGGATCACACTATTAGTTTAGTAAGATTTGTCAAACCATCTAAGTGAGTTGGGTTATTGATTATAATATTTTTAATATATGATCTTGGTTTATATTTTATCTTTGATTTTAAATTGATTGTTAATATTGATTTGTTATTTAATAAGACTTACTAGACCTTATGGTCATTAAAAATTTTCCACACAAAGAGATATCAAGAAACTAATTTGGGATATCATATGTTTTTTTCTTTTATAAAAAAATTATGAAAGCAAAGCAATCACATCTATAGACCACCAAAATTAAGATAAGGTATGTTTCCAAGAAAATGATGAGTGATCAGAGTCTCACTTTTACCATACTATCTCCTAGATAGAACTAAATAATTTTTAGAAAAGATGATGGGGAGTCATATCACTATTTTTATACTACCTTCTATAATAAAATTTACTTAAAAATAGCTAAGACTTTTTTAGTAGATAAACTAAGAAAAAAAATTTAGTAGAAAATAATATTATTTACTGCCAAAGTGTATGTAGAATAAAAATTCAAGTTCTCCAATACTAAAGTTGAATTTACTAAAAAAAAATATTTTAGTCAAAAACTATAATCTTTGATACTAAAATTTATTACATTAAGTAAAAATATTAATAAAAAATTATGCTCTAATATCAAAGTTGATGCATGACAGATTTATACTTCTATAAGTGTATAAATTAGAGCCTATAATATTGGAGATGTTTAATAGATTATTTGAAAATATAAAATGATATTATGTATTAAGTAGGATTATGTGGCATGTGTAATATTTTAAAACTGTATTCCAAACTTATAACATGGATTATTAAGTTGAGTTGGTGACAACATCTTAAATATTAATCATAAAATTTTACAAAATAATTTTTATCACATCTAATTTTACACATAAAATAAAAAATTTAAGACAAACTCTATATAGACTACTTTAATAGAAAAGAATAACTCTAATTTTAGATTATTATCTAGAAAATAAATGTTACTAAAAGATGAACACTTTTTTGGTGATAATATGTTGTAGTTTAATAGGTGTTGGTATTTGAAGCACCAAAGTGGTAAAAGGGTGACATGGTGATGATTTGGGTTAATAAGGAAGCTTTGGGTGTTGGCAAAAGCAAGAATTTGTTTAGTTACCTTTCCTCCTGATGGAAGGTCTCTCACATTTGGTTCTTGTCTCTTACAAATGATTTGGTTGTCAACTCTCTCGATTGAAGGTCTCTTATATTCGATCATTTTCTTTCACAAGAGAGTTGGAACTCTCCACCAAGAGTTGAATGCATATATTTTGTTTACAAAGATGAAAGTATATAAATAAAATAAAATTTTTATTCCATCAATATTATCTCTTATAGTGTGATAAGTATTCCTATTTATAGAGACTTTAAAGGTTCATGAGTAATTTTTTCTAAAAAAAATTAATTGAGTTAAGCAGTTACTAAATTGGCCATGCGTTCAAGCAACAATAATAGTGAGTGGCAAAATGGTAAAGTGAGTAGTGTAGTGGAGCTGTTGGTCTGATTTTCGGGTAGGCATGGGTTAAGCCAAACTGAATGGGTTGATGAGACTGGGGGATTGGTGTGGATTGTCACTGGAAACAAGTTGAGGTGATTTGAGCACGAGATAGATAGTGTTTTGGGGTCAATTTGGGTTACTCGAGTGAGCGGGTTGGCTTGGGCAGCTGTAGCTGCTGCCAACAGCAATGATAATAGTGGCAAACGGCTACAAATGGTGGCAAAATCAATAAAAAAATTAATTTTAAGCATTCTTATAAGCAATATTCAACCAAATTTTGCATGGATGGGCTTTTAAAACTGGTGTGATGCCAACGAATGTATATTTATAAGCTAATATTAGATGTTTTTGTGTAATCTACTGTTTATATTATTGTTAAGGTTGAGCCTTATATCCAAATGAGAAACGAGTCACACAATCATCTCTCCAAGACCCATTAGTGTCATCAATGATCATCCTTAGATCCATTGATTTATGTTTTGATAAAAAAATTTCAATTCAAATAAAAACATTGATATTTTAGTCTAATATATTAATATCATTTTTTATAGTTAATTGGTTAAATGAAAATAACAAAACATTAAAAAAATTATCAAACTGACGTTGAAACATTTTTGCAAACTTTCTTGAGGAAAAGTTTTCATTAAGAAAAAGTTGATCCACTATTCCTTTTTTAATATAATAAATGCTAATTATATCTACAGAACATTCAAGTGACAACTATTGAAAGATAAGGAGAAACGGTTTCAAGAGTGGTTCAAGCATTTGTTCAAAGCTTAATCTAGCAATTTAAATTCAGATAAAATAAAAGAAAAAATGTTCTTAAGAAATTTAATTGAAGTAAAAAAAAACAAACAAATATAAAATCATAGCATTCTAAGATATAAATTTATCTTTAAAAAAATCAAACAAAAAAATAAAAATAAAAATTCACATTAACAACTTGTCCCAAGAGTTCATTGTATTGAGTTGGTTATAGTAGAATGTGACAATCATAAAATACCTTATAAGAATAGAACTCTCTTTTTTTCCTATTTTTTTCTCAATATTGCAAAAAAACATAGACAGCTATTTTCTTCTTCTCTTATTTTTAACACAACAGACATCCTATTAACTATAGGAGATAAGATGTCTTCAAAGAAGATTAATTATGTGAAAAATTATGAATTTATTCTCCATTATTTGTATTTGTCTCTATCAAGATCCTAATAAAAATATAATTTGGGATTTTGTTTTGAGAAAATATGAGAAGCTAGTTATTTAATGACATTCATAATCATTGACTATAAATTTTATGAAAAAGTCGAGCTCTCCTTACACTCCACTACCTTGACATAAAACAATATGGATAGGATACCAAGGTTTTACATTACCTTTGTTGAGGATGTTACATACCTCATGCTTGAACTATCCACTTAGACTTTGTCTTGAATCATATAGAATGACTCAATCTCATTGACACATATCAACTTCATGATTCCCAAATCAACTATACACATGATCATTTACTTCTGTGTGAAAGTTTGAGTGATAATATCAATGTTAAGCTTAGTGGCCATGTATATTTATATGGAGCCATTAAGTTGACATAATACATGATATACACAAGTTATAAATATTAATAGGAGTTAGTGTTTAATTATGTATATTTTCTTAACATCTTCTCCTAAGACATTCTTACAAATTTTGTTTCTTTTAATTCATGATCTCTTTCTTTTAGTGACCTCAAGAGACATTCTTTCTATTTTGTTTTTCAAAAAAAAATTCTTGAAAAAACAATCTAAGTGACAGAGTCATGTTTCCAAGAGAGTTAGAATAGATGATATGTCTATAGAAGTTCCTACAACAAAGAATAACCAAATTATCATTTCAAATGTTTAGGAATATGTAGAGTTAAGTGTTGAAGGTCATATTTAGATGAAATCTCATTAGCCAATTTATTTAGAAGATATTATAATTATCAAATGTCTTAAGTGACATTCAAGCTAATCATATTCCTTTCAACTGTAGAGTTACTAATTCATAGTGAAATGATGATATAACAGTAGGAGATGGAATAAAAGTTGAATCAAAGATTCTAAAGATAATGAACAACAAGGCCATTGAAATCAGTGATACGAAATCAAGCCAATTTATAAGAAAGCTTCTAAAAGGATAAGCATTGAAGCAAATAAGATAACAAAGAGGATAAATCTAAAAGCAAAGAGAACATTATAGCTCAAACTATGATAAAAGTGGGTAACACAAAATCTAATATTGTGAACCATCCAAATGAGAATGATCCTTAATTATCAAATGGGATTGTTAATAAAGTACAAGAAGGTCAGAAAGTAGAGTATTATCTTAAGAGAGTTAAAGGTAAGTATAGTCCTAATGCTCTTGAACAAACTTTGGATGGTTATAAGTGGTCTCTTATAGAAAAGGTGGATTAGTTTTTGATTTGTCAATGCTTTTGTAAAAGGCTAGAAAGGATTATAAAAGGTTAGCAATTAGTTGAGTTGGATTGAGAAGCCTTGTCCTATTTTTAGAATGAGGTAGATTTCACCTAAAACTAGGAGAAAAAAGATGTCATATCTATGAGTGACTAATTAAAAAATCATGCTTGATACATTGCAAGAAAAATTATAAAGAAGATAATATTGATTAATTAAGTCTAAATAAACAATGATATAACTGGAAAGAATAAAGCCAACCCTAGAAAAAAGAACAAAAAGTTTATGATGAATTAATGTTCTATAAAAAACATTAGATGAAATTGAATAATAATCTTAATGAAGTTAATTACAAGTCTTTTTAAACAATATTGAAAATATATAATTTGGGCAACTAAGGATGCCATAGATGTTTTCATTAAAAAGATGAAGATGTCTTATAAAAGTGTTTCAAAATGAGGTAAAAACAATAATGAGGGTTTTTTTTGTTCAAAAATAAAAGGCACTCTTGATGGACTTCTACACTTATTAAAAAGTTTTTTCATAAAATGAAATACTAGCTTATATACTTTGATCAAATAATGAAGTTGCATAAAGTACTAAATATATCATTTCATATCGAGATTTGAAGTTAAATTCTCATTTTGTGACAAGTTAATGTAGAGTTTTGATATTTAACTAAAATTTGACATGATATTATATTCACACACTAATAGTAAGAAGAAAAGAACATTCCATGCATTAGAAGATTTACTAATAATATGTGTTAGTTTGGAGAACTATTTATAGTTGGTTAAATTTGCATAGAACAATAGTCATCAATTAATTATTTGAAAAACTCTTTTGGAGTATCTTTTAGAAAAAAAATATGAATTATCTTTATGCTAGTATGAAAGGGGGGAATATCACTATTAGGTCATGAGTTTAACAATAAAGCAATTAGAAAGATTCACAAAATTCAAAAGAGAATGCAAGCTATTTAGGTCATTAGAAAAAATAATTTTATGTCAAACATAAGATAGTGAAATTTTAGGAAGTAGAATACATATTTCTAATAGTACTCCGAATAAAAATAGCATCTGATTTTAAGAAATTGGGGATTTGAAGTTAAGACTTATTAGACTTATTCAAATTTTTAAAAGAATTTGAGAAGTATATAGTTAATTGCTCAATCATCATAATTTGCTTTTGTCCATAATATGCTTAAATTTCATTGTTGAGAAGACATGTTGAATTGATGCATATAATTCAATATGATCCAACAATGAATCAAAACCCAACTAAATTTAAACAATGAAGAGAGGGTTGCAAAGGTCTAAGTGTGATAAATCAGACAACTTTGTTTGAAAAATATTATTATGAAGGTTTAGTGGCATAATCAATTAAAAAGGAAAGCAACTTGAGATGTTTAGAAACAGTTGATGAAAAAGTAAAAATTATTTTCAAATTTTAGCAACTTTTTCATAAAAATGAAAAATTTATAACACCTCAAAATTAATTATGTTTATTACTTTATGATCATCAATTTTTTTTTGTTTTATTAAAAAGCTTTGATGTGCTATTATGAGGGTGTGCCATGTTTTTGTATTTTTAGGATATTATCAAGAATCAATGTGATATTTTAAAGTATTTCGAAAATTTTAAATACTGCTAATTTATTGAAGTCGTTGTTAAGTCAACTTTAATGATTATTATTTTATTAAAATTAGAGCTTACTTGATATTTGAAGAAAATGTAAAGATTAAAAGATTTTAGATGTTTTTTAAAAAATTGTTGTACGAATTAAATTCTAGAATTTCAAAAATAGGTGCATAATTATTTGCAGGTGTTTTAAAAGAAAAAAAATCTAACTTTAATGGAAATATTGTTGGAATAAGATATTGTAACTGTTGGAATAACTAAAGAGAGAGAAGAAGGGAAAAAAAAATCTATTTTCACTCTTAATATGAAGAATTGAAAGGAGCTAGAATGAATGCAAGAGAAGTAAATCCTAAGCTTTGTGATCATTTGCTGTTGTTGTTAAGGGATCCAAGTGGAGAGCAAAAGTAAACAAAAATAAAGTTTTTTTAATTGTCTAAGATCTAAGCAATGAATCTACCTTAGAACATTAATTTAGGCATTGGGTTTGTCTTAGGAAGTTATGAGTAAATATGTGAAATTTCTTAATGTTTTGGGCAGAAACGAAGAGTTTCTTTGGAATTTGAGAATTTTTGTCATGCATCTGTTGAGCTCCAAATGATTTAATTGAACGATCAATTATTTGTATCAATTTGTTTAATAAAAAGACTAGTCTAAAGAAGATGTATGGATCATTCAGTTGGTTTGATCATTTTATTATATGTTTTAGACACGATGAAATAGATCATCAATCATACCTAATTAATCAATGCAATATATATAAAAAATAGAAGGTCAAAAAAAGATGAATAATTTGATTAGTTAATTCAAATGTTCAATTACCAATTGAACTATTGAATCTTAATAAAAAAAAATTATATAGGGAATATAAATTAAAAATTAAAAAAATTAAGGATAGTTGTAAAAACAATTATTTGCATGAAAGGGAAAAACATATTGGAATGTGGGGATTTGTGTAGTAAAAAAATGATGTCTTATAGAAGAATTGTAATTTAAAAATTTTGTAATTATGCAAAATATGTTATATTAAAGAAAATTGTAAAAAGTGGAAAACTATACTTTTTGAGACATGAAGTATGTAAAACCAGCCGAAGAACTACTATGCTTGTGATGATTATCTTATATCATTGGAAATGAAAATATATGTTTATTTTTTATGGGGATATGGTTTAAATGTTTGGGATTAATATTGAATAATTATTTTGGTTTTTTTTTTTAATCAAAAGGAGGTATAAGCCATACAAAAGGTTCTCATATATGATCCTCACGAAGGATCAAACATGAAATCTAACAGCATAAGTTTAATGAGGGGCTTGGAAAGGGACACCCCCTCTACCCAGAAAAACTCAGTACAACATGCAGTGCGCGTCACCTAATCAGTAGGTGCATTCCCCTCTCTATAGATGTAGGAAAATCTGAGTGCATCCAAGCCCCTAGCGTGCTCAATAGCCTCAGCAAAATGGCCCGCCACGAGCGGGTGGGAGATGAGCTTGCGAACCTCCTGTAGCATCAGCATCGAATCTGTCTGAATCTCCACAGTGCGAAATTGGGAAAGGGTATCCTTTAGCAGGTCAAGGGCCTCGGGCTTAGCTTGAACCTCCATAGCTTCACCAGCCTATGAGAAAACCCTCCTACCAACCACCAGGAGCGGCTTTCCTATGTAGTCCCTCACCACCAGCCCAAGGCCAATAGTATCCTACCCAAACAGTAGCGTCACAATTCTTGTTTATCTATTCAGTGTGGGGGAGGGGGAACCCAACTATGGGTTACAAGCAATTCAAAGGAGCTACAAGGGTTCCCATTGGACATGGATGAGTAAAGGCTACAATGGCTTGCTGCTGCGATAACCTAGATCTTAATCTTGCGTAGCAAAGTGCAGGAGTTGACCATTGGATTGTTGTGCCTCTTCGCGTTCCTTCTCTCCCAAATGTAGTACATAGTAGTGGCCAATGTAGCAGCATGCCCGACGCCAACCCCACATCGCACCGCCGGTAAACCGACAAGCTCCATGAGCGAGTTTAGAAAAGTCAACCCAGCACCCGCACCCCGAGGCGGTCCCAGAAGACATGCTGCGTGGACTCCTCTACTGCGCAGCCCCAAGAGCAACCACTGTCCTCGAGCGATCCCCTCCGAGCCATCCAAGCCGTCATAGGGAGGTAATCCCCTACCACGCGCCACAGGAACATGTGCACCCTTGGCAATACTTTAAGCTTCCATAGTCCCCTCATCTAGTCCGTGTCAAGCCGGCATCTTCGCCTGGTGGCATTGTCAGCTCTGCACTACAAGTGCAGATAAATTCTCCCATTGTCGACCCTCTCCGTCTCAGTATGCGCCTGAAGCAGCGTGTCCTGTCCAGACATCCGAGCCCTGGGGAGGTGCAGTACCCTGTCAAGCATTTGCTCACCAGCCCATGCACGTATGTTGTCAACGTGCCAGACTCTGGCCGCGGTAATGTATTCAATCACGCTCGCCCGCCACACAATATTCATATTGATGAAAGTAGGTCATCTGCAAATAGGGAGGAAGCCAATCCAATTGTCTTCCACGAACCTCGCCGTCTTCCCATCCCGATTCTCCATACAAAGATCGACACCGCGTCTGGCATTGCCTCTAGCACAAGCCTGCAAGCATGGGATGTGTTTCGGGGAGCTTTCGAAGCGGTATTCATCACATTATCTTGAATGTGTTGTTATAGTTGATGCTGAGATATTAACTTTTATATTAATGATTCCATCTTTTAACTTAGTTAACTGCATGTATGTTTCATAAAAATATGCTAAATTACAAATAAAAAAGAGTTGAAGTGAATGAGAAAGTGAAACTAATTGAAAAAAAGTTGAATGAGAATTTATTTTTGTTCACATTTCTATGCTTGAGCCTATGATATAATGGCATGCAGTAGGAAAATATCTCATGATATGAGAATATTTGTTGTAAAATAAAGGTGCACAGCAAGAAGAAATCCCATAGAGCAATAGAAGATGATGTGATATGAAAAGGAAAGCAACCATTCGTGATCTCATGTTGTTTGGGTATGCAACTAAGACAATCCATGGTACGATAGTACTAGGGTTTGATATCTGCATTTTTGTATTATATACCACTTTTTATCGTCTTACATGTTTTTCTTATGTGTTATTGAATGTTTCGTTGTAATATTTTATTAAATTTATTTTTTATAAAGTTCATAATTATGCATAATTTAGATGATATTAAGTTATTTGTCTAATTATTAGTTATTACAAAAACATAATTATATTATAATATCATTTTTATAATATTATCAAGATAATGTAAGTTGTCTCCAAATAACTAGATTATCAATATATTATTATTAGTAAAATCATCATATGATAATGATCGAATATTCTTTTTTTAGAATTTATATTTTGATATTTGACGATCATTAAAAAAGATAAGATCTTTTAAATTTTTGTAACTTTTTCTCACATATAATAAAATATATTTCTTTTGTTTTTTGTGTGTTTTTGTTAATGTATTTGTGTTTATTCATTCTTTAACTTTTCATTAACAATATTTGTAATATTCTATAGAAGATTAAGATGATTAGAAAACTTTCTATTATTCAATGTAATTTTTTTGATTTAATTGTTATTATCCATGTAGGCAATAGACACCTAAAAGAGTTCTTAGAATTTGTCATTTTTTCAACTTTTGTTTGACACTTTGGGGCATCAATTGTTTTTCTACATAAGTCTCCTCCAATTGTTAGATCCAAAAAAAAAAAAAAAACAAATTAAATTTGATGAGATTTGGCCTGGTATATCTTCCCAAGATTCATGTCTACCATTTTTTCGTGTTGTGAGCATTATTGGGCAAGAAAATTGTATTATTTGATCCAATCATTTGTTACTTTGAATATTAATTAATAACGAAAAGAGTTTTAGATCCATTTATTCTTTCATTTGAAGGACGAACTTCGCTTCGATTTCCTTCTGTTACTTAATTTCAAAAGTTCTCGATATGCCCATAATTAATTGATTGATTTGTCTAACTGAAATATCGTTGTGAATAACATTTTTTTGTTTGCGAAATGCTTCTGCAATTTCGTTATTAATTAACAAATTAAATCCAAACAAGGAATGACGTTTCTAGAAAGCATTAAAAAATTGCAAGTGTGCACGTAGTATTGGGCGGCAATTGGGCCTGCCATCAAACCGATTAGCATGCAGCCCAGCAAAACGTGTTCATTACAAACCAATTGGCCCAGAAGAGCAACGGGCTTGAACTAAAAAAAAAAATAGAATGATTAAATAATATATTTCTATTTTTGAATAGTTTGTCAAGATCTAAACTTCAATCTTATAGGAGGGGCATTCTCGTTTTGCATGTGAAACTTTCCCAAGAGACCTTATGTGTGAAAAAATCAACAGCATTATTAATTGATGAAACATGTGGGAGATTGAGATATAATCAACAGACACAAGTTCTCAAGACATGTGGCATACTTGAGGCATGGCATGGTAATTATGTAAACCATGTTAGATCTCAAAGACAATAAATGCTTAGTTAGTTTCCCCCGCATCTCCACTGTATCTTTTGAAATTCATGAATGATACTTCATTTCAATAAGATTTGGTAAATATTATCTTTTATATGTTTGGTGTACTTTTGTTCCATTCATAAATTTTTGAATAAAAAAATAAATGCTTAGTTTCTCTTAAGGTAGGTGAGAAAAGGATAGAAGAAATGATCATAATATTATAGAACTCCTCCCTAGAGATAGCAAATGTGTAAAGAAAAACTACAATGACAACGATAAGGTAATGATTGTGATAGTCCAAATAATACATTTTTGTCTGAATATTGACTTAATCATGAATTACAAAAATTTTTATTTTATTAAATTGAACTCATAGACAACAAAGTATCATGATAAAAAAAATCCAATTTAATTTAGATAGACCTCACACTCTATAGCAAAATCTAACCTTAATTAATTCCTAAACAAAATCTATGATATATCTCAACCATTAAGACAAGAGAGTTAAGATTTTAAATAATTATGTAGTTATATTATGCTACTTTAATAAAAGAAACATGATATTTTAGTAAGTATTAAAATCTTTTTTATCATATTAAATAAAAACATAACGAACTAAACTAGTTAAGATATAAATTTAAGATTTCTATAAAAACAACTTTGTTAAGCATTAATTATTAAAAAATCATTTCACCATATATTGTCCAAGAAAATTTCTATCTTAAAAGTCCTTCCAATACAATAATTCTGATTTAGTAGCATGATATCCATGTGTTAGCTAACCTAGCATCACAATGAGAAAAGGATATTTAAGTCATTGTTTATGATTATGGAATAAGTGCAATAATATTTATCATTTAGAAATTGTTTCATCTTTGTACCTTTTTTTAGTGTTATTTACTAATAAATATGTGTTAGAATATGAAATATAATACAAACCATCATGAGTAATCTTTGCTTTCTTTTGTTATTGACTAAATTGTTAAAACATATGCAGGCTTTCTCTTATGACGTCTAGGACATGCATAGGACTATCTTATACATCATTTCCATGCATGCATTAGTGATCTACTCATCATCCATGATTGTATATTGAGTTTATTAGTTAAATTGAAATTAAAACTTAAGTATATTATAGTCAAAACATTATATGATATGATAATAACCAACTTTAAGAAGGAAGCAAATCAACACAAATTGTTAAATACTAACTACATGCTGATCTTAATATACAAAATACCTATCATAATTATATGAATAGCTCTTATTCATTAATGGATAAGCGAGTGGACTTAGTGAAATTAATACTTTCTTGGGAAGCATTTTGTATAGTATTATATCTTGTTTGTATAAGTATGCTTCTATTTTTTTAGAGAATTAATTATGATAAAAAGTTAAACAATTATATTATATAATATAATATTATTAATCATTCTTATATGATCCATTTTCATGTAACAACCCTAAATTGATTGAGATAAAAAACTATGTTGAAAAGCATCACACAAATAAGATCATTTATCATACTTGTGTGACTTATATAAGTATTAAATAATGACAAAGCTAGAAAGTTTATACAAATATGACATGTTTATTGTACTTGTATGAAGTACCAAAACTCAAGATCATTATAACTTTCTTAACTTCTAATTATATCATAAAATATGATATGCTTCATCATAAAACCTAAGAGTGTTAGAAATAGCCTCTACTTAGAAATTGATCTAATAATACAATATGCTGCATTGTATTTATATGAAACCTTTTAAGTAATGCGATGAGGTTGATAGAACAAAATATCGCTTAGGTGATCAATAGTTTATGTATCACTATACAACTATGATCCAAATAAAAAAAGTACAAATATAGATTATTTATAATGATTAATTAATCTTATTTAAAATCAACTAAAATATTGTGTTAATTGGTTATGTAGTATATATATATATATATATATATATATATATATATATATATATATATATATATATATATATATATATATATATCATGAACTATATAGAAGAAAGAGCCAATGTAGTTTTTACATCACATTATAAGAACACGTGTTGCTTCATTCTAACCTTAAACTAAGCATCTCTATTGGTGAAGTTCCTTTATAGCATAAAAAAGTAACATTGAGAAACTTTTTTGCATTCTTTCTCCTCAATAATTTACACATTATTAACTACAAAGCATATTTTAAAAATCTATTAGTGTGTCACTAGAAGAATTTTCTTAGGTTACTTAGATTATACAATATGAGCATATGCACCAAGTAAGAAACTTTATGATCAGGTTGAAAAGCTGAAACAAATAAAGTTGATAATATCATTGCATATGCACCAAGTAAGAAACTTTATGATCAAGTTGAAAAGATGAAACAAATAAAGTTGATAATATCATTGAACTAATATAATGAGTGATCAAAAGCCTTATCACCATATACTAGTTTGAAAAGATGAGAAGGTTAATAATAATTAGACATTAATGGTTTCAATTGATGCATTGCCACATCATATTATATGAAGCGATGCATCATATTGAATGAATGGTGAATGAGAAGATGTGATATATAAATAAGTCTAAGAAGAATTTTGGACTTAGTTGATAAGCAAGAACGGTATGTATAGACACGTACTAAACTAATATAGATGAAAAAGTTGTAGTACATGTATGACGTGTCACTATAGCTGAGAGTGAGAAGGACTTGTCTAAAGTGAAAGCAAAGAGTATTGCTACAATGATGGCCGATAATGAATTATCAGATTGATCTATGATAAGACTTATCATAACAAATAAAGAGAAGACAAAGTAACAAAAGACAACACTTAGACATTAATAATCCAAAACAAAGATAGGGATCATAGAATAAGATTCAATCTATTAGATGCATTAATAAGGATATTACACAAAGTATAATGGTATGAAAAACTTTTTTGTAAAGTATGATAACTATTCATCTAAGAAACAAAGTTGTAGGGTGTTGGATGGCACAACAGTACATATATAACCAATGAGATCATAATATATGATTTATATGAAGTTGAAAATGAGCAATGTAACTAGTGATGATGGAATTTAGAAGCTACTTAGATTTAGATTACCAATAGATTTGATTTGAATTATATATTTTCATTTATGCAAGGGGATAAATGGGGCTTTTAGGAGAACACTAAGCCCCTGGTTGCAATGGTATCATCACATATATTAATCTTATATAAGGATACTAAATTTTCTTTAATTTGATGAGAGCTTTTCATAGATTTAGGATTTTTTATAGCTCAAAAATGTTGGATTGAAGATTAATTCCAGCCAATTGATCCAAATGATTTGCCACTACTTTATCTTTTTTATAAATATGTTGAAATTGAATGCTTGTGAAGTTTAGTTATTTGATTTGGTTGATGTAACTTAGCATCTTTCAAGGACTAGTCGCTTTGCCTTGCTCCATGTCCAATATAGCTTTGCAATCTAATTCCACAATGATGTTTAAGCTTTCTATCTCTTTGTAGAGTTTTAATCCCAACATTATAACTATTCCTTTTGCTTCAATGATTGACTTGTAGCCCATGAATGTTGACAAAGCTTTGTTGCTAGACTTGCATGATCACAAGTAATCTCACCACAGCTTATTGGCTCTAGGCTTTCATGAGCTAACCCATAAACATTTAGTTTCATAACATTTGATAGAGGAAGTGTCTAGAGCACATCTACATTTATTCTTTAAGAAAGATAATGTAAACCCACGTTACACCAATTGCAAATACAATTGAAAAGTTTGGGTTAGAGAAAAGCATCTAAATATATAGTAATAGTATTCTAAGACTTTGTTAAAAAGGTTGTTAAATATTTTATTTTTCCTCCTCAAATAATCTTGGGTTATATGCATTCCATATATTGTAGTAAAACACTGAGGGCAATAAATGTAAAACCAACTTTTGTAGAATTTGTAGAGACATTTCTCCACAAAGGCTTTGGTGAATGGTATCGTGATTCACATCTTGAATTTGAAGTGGGTTGCAAAAAAGCTCTATAATTAGTTTGTCTTAGTACAACTTACAAAACCATGATTTATCATTGTCAGAATAGAAATGAAACTTATTCACATGCTAAATGTTGAGCTTATGTAAGTAATAGATTGTTAAGTATCCTACACATGAATATGAAACTATTTAGTGGAATGTCGCTATTCCAAATAATGTTCTTGATTTTAAGATGAGGATTTTACTTTTTAGGTCTTCTTATCCAATTTAGTGTTAAAATTATCATCCTTGGTAATCATCTAATATGTATGTCAGTTGTTTCAAAATGTGTCATATATTTGTTTACTTGATTCCTTCCATACATTTCTAGCTTATCGACAATGTGTTGCTTCTTTTCCTTGATGAGTATTTTGCTATCATGGATAGAGCCCAAAGTGAGTTGGAAGTAAGGATTTTCCAATAAAATTATGCATTGAAAGTTACCATAATCTGTTTGAGTTTTATTAATCCCAAACCATTTTCCTCCAAAGATAGACTCAATTTTTCTAGCTTGCCTAGTGATGTTTATGATTATGATCCTTATCACCCTATAAAAATTTATTAGTAACTCTTTCAATCCATTGTAAACTATTTTGTGGAGGGAAGGAAACCATTAAGGAATGTATTTAAATCAATTCCAACACATTTTTAACTAAGATAAGCCTTCCATCTATGGATAGTAAACTTTTTAGCCAATTGACCATTTTCTTACTAATCTTGTCTACCAAGTGTTAAAAGTGCATAATCTTTTTTCTACCCATAATTAAGATGCTTCTAAGATAAATTATGAAGAGGCTTTTTCTATTAAATCCTAAGACCTTACTAAGAGTTTTTTCTTCCTTATTTTAATATTATTATTACCTATAAAAAATATTTTTTTGATTTATGGACCAGGCATGCTTTAGAGCTCAAAGAATTTTTTTTGATATTTGTGATCAACTTCTTGTTTCTTGTAGTGAAAATAAAAAAATCATTAGCATACCTCAAATGAGAAATGGTTATACAACCTCTTGGTAGTACATGATTTCATAATTTTATTTGGCTATAAAGATTGTTCAATCTACAAAAAAGAACTTATGCAGTAAGAATAAATAACAAGGGAGATTAATTTATTTGAATCCACAAGCTGGGTGGAAAAATCCATTACCATTGTCATAAATAATGATAGAGAGCCAAGTGCTTGGTAAGATGTCCAAGATGAGATGGATAAATCTATTATCAAATTAGAACTTATGAAGCAGCCTATCTTAGGAATTCTTGGGATAAGAAATCAAATACTCTATTGAAATCAAGTTTTATTACATAATTATTGCCATTTGTTTTGTGATTAATTTCTTCCACTATTTCCTCTAAAAGTACCATGTTATTATCCATATGTCTATTCAACAAAAACTTAAATTATTTTTGGTGAGATTAAGAATGTAAGAAATGTTTGTAGTGTCAAAACCAGTAGTTTAAAAAAGACTTTCTCCATGAAACAATATGTAGATAGGTTTGAAAATCGCTTTTAAGGAGTATAATTAAATTGGCATTGATTATTTCTCTAAGAAATGGAGAACCTAAAAGAATGTCCTTAGCTGCCTCTAACACATTATTCACTATAACTGACTAGTAGTGTTTAAAAAAACCCATTGAATCCATTAAGATTTAGGACACTTTCAGTTTCCATCTAAAATACATAATGTTATATTTCCTCCATATCCACTTTTGGTAGTATTGTTTGATTATTCTTAAGGGATATAAGGGGAGGTATTGAGTTAAGCATTAAATTATTATGCTTTCAAAGAATAATCATCAATAGATGCTAAGAGTATAATATTGCTACCTCCATAATGTTTTTCCTCATTTATCAAGTTACTACATGGATCTTTGATTTTTTTTATTTTTAACTTTGTTTGTTTGTCATTTATCAAGTTTCTATTTCCTTCCACATTTAACACTTATTTTTTAGGAAAAAAAATTTCTCTTTCATTTTAATAGCCACAAGTAAATGATCTTGCATTTTTGGTAAATCCATCTAAGAGATCCAATCTATTTTAATTTATTTCTCTTTTCTCTCTAACATGATCACCTGACCATACTATGTCAAATATGTTACTAAATTTTAATTTGTTCAAATCTTTGAGACCACGTTTGAGGCACTTAAGTTTGCATGCTAGTGCCTCCATGCCTAAACCCAACCTTAAAAAGATCTAGTTATGCTTCAGAGTGGATAGTCATTTATATAAGTTCACACGTATTGAAACCTAAGTTGTTTAGGAGTCGAGGATCAATTTAATGAAAAATAAAGTAGCAAAGGAGCAAGATCAAATAGGGCTTTACTAAGATGTTGAATGATAATTGAAGGAAATGAATTTAGCCATTACTGATTCACAAGAACATGGTCCAACCTTTTCCATACCCATTTACCATTATGCACCCTTGACCAAGGGAAGTTATTGCCAGAGAAGGGGACCTTTTTGAGAGCACAATAGTTAATGCAATCTATAAATTTTGTGATAAGACCATTCTTTGGAGTTGAGTGGCTTTTATATTTTTTTATGTAAGATAATAACATTAAAATATTCACCAACCAACCAAGAGAGATTAGTGGTGTTGGCCATTGTTCTAAGTTAATTCCATACACTTCTTTTGTTAGGAAAAAGGCACTTTGCGCAAACAAAGGAACATCGGGTTTGATTATCATGTAAATGAATTCTTCTTCATTCCTAATAACTTAACAAGAGAATTACCATTTTCATATCATCCAAAATTATTTCAATGAATTATATTAAAAGAAGTCAAAGTTGAGTTTTCTTCTAATTACTTCTAGCTATTTACTTGTCATAGGTTCTAGAAAAGCAATAAGAGACATGCTGTAGAGATTTATAAGAGATTTAAGATGGTTAACTACTTCTTTACCAATTACCCCTTAATATTTCAAATAAATAGGTTATTCATTATACTTTAAGCTCTTACAATTTGAGTGGCTTAATAGCTTCCTCTTATAGCTTTAGGATTGCTTGTTTGTTTGTGTTGTTTTTGCTATTTTTTTTTCCTTATTTTCAACTTGAAACTAACATGAATCCTTCCTGGTCTGATTGAAAGGGATTGAATGTCGTGGTTTTTGTTCTTGTAACTCACTAAAATTTATAAATTACTAAATGCCATTTTGTTGCATTAAAGGGTTAACTTAAATAACTTCTAAATCTTATTGATATCTCTTCTTTTTGTTTTGAAATTATCATTTTGTTTAAACCAAGTATTCATTTAATATCTTTTGAATGTGCATTTGTTTCTAGTGCTTGAATTTGTTCTTCGATGGGTCAGTGGGAAGTGTCCATGTTGTTGTTGTCTATGCTGTAATTTTTCATTATATTGGAATGGGAGGGCAGATAGGACAATCCCTTTCTTGATAAATAGCAACAAATTTCATGGCTAAATTGATTATTTTGGCTTGTGTATGCGATGTTTATCAATCCTCTTTGTTTGTGAGTATTTGTGGTGGGTTGGCAACAAGAGGTAACTTGTATGCCAATGTTTCACATGGATTATCATTTGATGGTTTGCTATGTTTATTTTTTTTACATTATTGTAAGAAATGTCCCTATTTACTACAAATCATGCAATAGCTTGGTAAGTTGTTGTACATAACTTTTTGCCAAAAGTTTTTATCACTTCCTTGTTTTATGATATTCTAATTTGAGAGGATAGCTCCTTTAATAAATCTACTCAACATACACTTGAGTGACATGAAGTTTGGTTAATTTTATCATTACAACATCTAATCTTAGAGGGGTGTCACTTATTGAGGTGATCAAGTTGAGAGCTTGCTTGTTCAAACATCATTACTTGTAATTGGCTATGTTGTGCCACTCTTAATTCCTTATTAGACCACAACTTTCATGTATGACCACACCTTTGACCTTGCATGATAACTTAATAGTGCTTATATATGAGTCAGGTACTAATATTGATTGTAGATAACTACTTCAAAAACACTCAAGTGCTACTTCTTAGGAGTAAAAGTGAAGCTTTTGAGAGTTTTATCATGTTAATCACTACAATAATAAGGAGTGATCAAAGAGGAGAAGTTAAAAATGAAGCCTTTATTAATTACTATAATAAGTATGATATTACACACATTTTCATCACATAAGAGATCACAAAAAATGTAATAGTAGAGAGAAAGAGTAGAATCTTAATTGACTTTGTTGGGGGTATAATCAATGAGTATAATTTTTCTAAATATTTTTGAGCTAAAGCTATGAATATAGCATGTTATGTCATGCAACATATCTTTTAACAACCTATATTGAAATTAATTCTTTATGAATTTTTGTATTAGGAGAAACCCAAGATTATACACGTGCATGTTTTTTGGGTGTAGATATTATATTCTAAGTAATCATAAAAGAAAACTAGGAAAGTTTGATTCAAGATTAGATGAAGGAATATTTTTAGGATACTCTTTAAATGATAAAGCTTATATAGTATTCAACAAGAGTACTAATTTCATGTTGATGTCTATATATGTAATATCTAATGAATCTCTACCAATCAAGCACAGTGTTGATACTTTAGAAGAAAATCTTGAGGATTATGAAAAATTGAATATTGAGGATTCACTTAAAAATGATAAGATAGAAAAAGAATTTATAGAAGCTGAAGTTCTTAGAGAATGGAAGTTCAAGAAAGATAATCCCAAGAAACAAACTGTGGGAAATTTTAAAGAAGGTTTGAGGGAAATCATTAATCTTAATCAATTAGCATTTCTCTCAAGTTATTAACCAAAATTAGTTAAGGATGCATTGAATGACAAGTTTTGGATTATAATATTGAATGAAAAGTTGAATTAGTTTAAGAGAAAAAAAGTGTGGGAGCTAAACCCCAAGGTAATGTGATAACTCAATCAAAGGAACCAAGTGGGTATTCAAGAAAAAATTAGATAAGAATGGTGTAGTGATTAGAAAGAAAGATAGGTTAGTTTCCAAGGGCAATAGTCAAATTGAAGGGATTAATGTTGAAAAAACTTTTATTCTCATGCCTAAGTTAGAAGCTAATCGAATCTTATCAGCTTAAGTATGCTATAGAGGTTTCAAGTTGTATCAAATGGATGTTGAAAGTGTATTTCTTAATTGTTTTATTAATGAAGAATATTATGTTAGGAAACGTTTGGTGTTTAGATTCATAACAAATTAGTCATGTTTATAGATTGAAGAAAGCTCTAAATGGATTAAGGTAAGCAATTAAAGCTTAGTATGAATAGTAATGCATTTCCTTAATTTAAAAATGTTTTAGTAAAGGTAAAAATTATATATTATTTAGTAGGAATAAAAATGGGTATCAATTATTTTTTTAAATCTATGTCGATACAATTGTATTTGGATCAACTAATGTTGAACTTAGTGAAGAAATTTCAAACTTAATGAAGGAGCATAATCTGAACTTAATGTGAGAATTGACCTTCTTTTTAGGATTGCAAGTTAATAAACTAGAGAATTAAGTTTTTCTCAAATTAAGTACACATTTAAATTATTAAATGTGTTCCATTTTGAGAGTTTAAAATCAAGAGTGACCCTCATGTCTATAACAACATCTTTAGACAAGGACTAAAGAGGAGAACTTATAGATCATGGTAAACATTTTAATAGCTATATCATATGCTATGATATTATTTATCATCCTTATATGATCTATTTTTATGCAATAATGCTATATAGGCTTAGATAAAAATGTGTTGAAAAGCATTGTACAAATACACTCATTTATCATACCCATACGACTTATATGAGTATTGAATAATAATGAAAATGAAAATTTTTTTACAAATTTGATATGTCTATCATACTTGTATAAAGTATCTAAAACTAGAGACCATTATAATTGTTGTAATTTTTAATTGCATTATACAATATAATATGCTTCATTAGGCTTATAGTACTTAAAACCATAGAGCATTAGAGCCAAGTCTCTACTTTGGACTTTATTGTATAATATGAAGTGTTACATCTATGATACATTAAGTAATAAAATAAGGCTAAGCAGATAGACAATGGTCTAGGCTACCAATAGTTTTCGTATCATTGTACAAGCATGATTTTCTTATCAAACAAGTGTTATGTAACTCGTGAAGCATAATGGTTGGTTAATTTTATGAAAACTTGATTTTAGTCATTGAACATGACATAAAATATTGTGCTAATCGGCTAAGTAGTATGTATATTATATGAGTTACACATGAGAAAGAGTTGACACAAGTTTTGCATCACATTTTAAGAAGGCATTACTTCAACCAAGCCTTAAATTAAGCATCTCTTTTGGTGAAGTTTCTCTTTAGCATAAAAGCAACATTGAGTAAATTTCCTTCATTTTTCTTCTCCACATTTTGTTCTTTAGTAACAACATTTCATGTCTTAAAATCTATTAGTGTGTTAGTTGAAGAAATTGCTTCGATTATAGGTTATATGTATGAGCTTGTTTGTTATTAAAGTTGTAATTCTTTGTGCCATAGCTGCTCTTTATTATTTGTGTATTAAGGCTATTGTAAACCTCATTTGTGTGATATGTTTTATGTTGTGTTGAATTATGGATTCTTGCTTTTGTGAGAGTTAATCACTTACAAGTTGCGTGGCAAAAGGTTGTTCTTTTTAATGTGTAGCCTGGTCTTGTGCTAAGGGTGAATATAAGTCATTCTTTGTGATTGATCGACTTAAAAATACTCTTGTTACTTGTACTCTCACACAAATCATTTTAAAACTAATTAAGATATTTCTTTAAAGGGTTCCTAAAACTATTAATTATAGCTATGAAAATCAAAGTCTTTTACATAGTTTTTTGCTTTAATATTTTACAAGTTATAGTTCATTCCCCCAAGCTCTCCACTAACCCTTCTTGTGAGAAGGCTATCTTTTCAAATATAATAGAATAAGAAATATAAGAGGGTGAAGAGGAGATTGAAAAGATGAAGAATTTGATTTTTTTTCTTGAAGTGACATGGATACATGTTTGTGTGATTTTTCTTTTAAGTTTTTAATTATGCATGCATATTTTCTTATGTTTATTGAGATTCATTGATATTTTTTGTTTTCTTTTGTATGTGTTACTTGGCTAGAAGTGGGCTTATTTATTTACATTGGCATTACCACTCCTCTAAATCATTGATAGATCTATGCATTATCTTGCATTTATATATGAGGATTTTAATGAGGACCTACCCCATGTTTAAAGGCTAGCAAAATATCTTCCATGAGAAATACAAATCCCTCCATAGATATGTAGGGGACATTTGTAAAGACATGGGGGCTTGGCATAAATGATAAACCTCTTAAGATGTTATAATGTAGTTACAAATGAGTTTTTGCTTTTATTTCTTATTATTATTTTATATATGTTTCTACTTTATAATAATCATTTTTTCTTATTTTAGATGGAGAGTCATATCTAGTCCATGTGTAACATTATACAAACTTTAAGTGGCACCACACCTATGTTTGTCCATTGTTTTGCTAGGTAATTAAGTAGTTAGGCCTTAAATTTTCTATAATACCTTTCTAGCTAGTTTATGTTAATTAGTTAGTTTCTTTATTATATAAGAGTGTTATATGATGATTTATAAGTAGAAAATGGCTTTGTAGTGGATATTTCACAAGTTCATTCAATTAAGGCATAATGACAACCTATATGCCATATTGAATGATGCTTTAATGCTCAAAGAATGAGAGAAATGGACATCGGGTGATGTCCAATGCAAGAAATGGATCATTGAGCAAGAAGAAACTCATACGTAAAATTTCTATGGGTGCAGAAATGAATCATCCCATGCCAACTACTGGTGAGATGATTTTAATATTTACATGTAATACATGAGTCTTAAACTTTTTCAGAAAGAACCTACATGAGATGTCATAAGAACTTTATAATTAAGGAAGTCAGGATTGGAGAAGTTTTAGAATAGGTAACCATGCATAAAAGGCTCTTACATGAAGGAAAAAATCCACACAAATCAAGATGAGGCTACTGGAGGAGATAATAACTTGATATAGTGAGCTTAAGACGTCACAATTTTGTATCAAAACTAATACCTCTACTAATTCTATGTGGTTCAAGTGCAAACTAAGTGAAAGTTGGTAAGCTTGTAAAGCTCATAGAGCGCAAGGGGTTATCGTCAGGTGATGTATTATGAAAGAAAGGAATCACTAGGTAATGTATAGGCTTTTAGGGGTATAGAAATAAATCATTCCACATTAACTACAAAGAAAAGAATCCTACTCTATTTAAGTAATATCATAGCCTTAAAATTTTTAAGTATATTTTGGGGGCTATTATGTATTAGATCCCATAAGAAAATTATTTTTAAGAATGTTAGGATTAGAGTAATTTGGAGATGGGTGACCATATAGGAAGGAAGAACCCTTATGTAATAGGACAAACTAGCTTAGGTCTGGATAGGATGACTTGATAAAACAATATCTTAACATAATAAAGCCAAGATGTCATAAACATCATAAGAAAGTATGATGTTAATAATGTGTAGTCCATTGTTGAATATAACACTTGTGGATATTGGTCAATATTTGGTAATATTTTATCAAACAATGATCAACAAAACTGTGGCTCAACAATCTAATGAAAACCAAGGCTAAGTGGCCCTTTAAGTGAAATCACTTTATAATATGACACATTAGGTGTGGGTCCATTTGTTTGAGGACTAGTAGATGTAACTAGAAAAAATATATTTTATTATTTGATATTTTTTAAAATGTTGCATACTTTCACAAATATTAAATGCATAATTAGTATTTAAAATATTTTTAATTTTCATTACTTCTAAATGAAGATGTCTAGGAATCAACAAACAAACCTCAACTATTTGAATACAACCGCTAAAGTGATGATGATAAGTGCATTTCTTAATGAGTGTTCTCATGTAGTTTATGTAAGAATTAATTTTTTTTGTTAAATTCTTAGTGTTAAACAAATGTAATATTTATTTGTTGGAGTAGGGATGAGTCTCTTAGCTAGTTCTAATCAGACAAGCTTGAGGTGTCATCATTTGACTCCAAGGCTAATTCTAGGTTATTAAAGATCATAAGAAGAAAAAAATATACTATTTTTTTCTCATGCTAATGGTCATGTTGTATCAATTTCACTGTTATGAGGTTATGATAGTGGCAATCCCAAAAAGGCATCATGGATCATGGTATGGAGCTAACAATAAAAGCATTCGGATAATGTTTTCATTAAAAATATTGAGCAAGGTCTAAAAGGAGCAACAACTTTGAGTGGTATTGCTTGGTTGAGTTAAAAGAGATGGTATGAAACATCATGCTAAAACAACCATTCTTAGCTTGAGTAGACACTATTTCAACAAAAAGGAGCCCAAGGATGGCAATATTGAGGGGAAGAGATAGCAAAAGATTTGTTATGTTCTTATTTAGATTTGCATTTCTACATGGAACTATAAAATGAAAACATTTCTCTTTTTAATATTTTATATTGTTGATGATCATGATTCATTCTTATTTTTCATGAATATTATTTTCATGTTGTATTTGAATGTCTAAGTTTGTTGATAAGTGTGCAAAATGTTTTGTTGATTATTGATTTAAAAGGATAACATGTAGGTACTTAAGAAAGTTATATATGTGACCTTTTAGACCTAATAACGTTTCTTTTTTATTATGAATTTGTAATAATTTGCTACTGATCAATGATTGAATGATGATTTAGTCATCTTACACAATGACTAATCAATGTCTAGTCCATGTCCAATGTTTCAGATAACAATAAGCTTTCATAATTATATAGCATCCTTATCACATAATGACCACGTGTGCAATGGTTTAATGGAAAAATTCATTAACGACCAAATCATTTACGTCTTGAAATTTCAATTAACATTAATTAGACAATATACTTATTTGACCATAATAAACTTGCATCCAAATACTAGTCATTGGCTTATAGTCATTAATATGTCATCATTTAAGCATTAAATTTAGTAGTTGATGCCAAGATAGTCATGTATAGTTTTGTAGCTAAACCTCCTCTAATTAAATAACCAATTATCTATCTTAATCTCTAAAAATATTTAGCAGATACAATTTGGTTTTATTAATAGAACTTTTGCTCGTTAATTGTGTAACAAATTAAATTTTTATTAAGATCAAGATGTGATAGACCATGTAATCAAGCCATGGGACTGTAATTATGCATGTTTGTAAGTGATAAAGGTAATATCCTAAGATACATTATTTATATATAATAATATTAAAATAATGATAAAACCTTAGAGAAGCTTAAGCTAATATGATCAATCAATACTCAACACTTCTCTAAAATTTTAAGATCAAAATGTTTGAAAAGGGGAAAAATTGTAACAACCCCTACTTTTATAATGATCAAGAGATGATAATCTCTAGAATTAAGTCAATAAAATAATGATTATGTATATTTTTCTATTATAAAATCAATTTATTGGAACATAATATTTATATAAAAAATATTAAAATAATAATAGTATCTTGAAAAATATGTTAAAATATAAAATATGATCAAAAGTATTATTTGAGTATATCAATAGAAAGAATTTCAAGAGACAAATCTAATGTCGTTGAGTTTAAAATTTTTGGATAAGAAGTTAATTTATTATAAATTTTTAAAAATTTAAGATAAATTTATAATTTTAAGATTAAGCTCAAGTATTTACAATTTTGTGAATTTTAGCTTAGGTCAAAGTTGATTATGAGAGAATAGATCTACAAATATAGAAATGATAGCTTATTATAGTAGATTTATAATTTCTAAAATTTTGTGCAAAAATATTAGTTTTGGCAAAATATATAATTATAATTTTTGAAATTTTAATGTGATTTGATGAAAAATATGTTAGCTATAAATACATGTGCATAGCACATTTTTAAGTAAATGTCTTATTTTTAGGAAAGGAGATAAATATTATGAATATTTAAAAAAGATAATTAAGCCATTAGAAATTATAAAATGTGACCTCCACATGCATCTTCCCGATAGAAGTGAGTTTAGTTTTGAGTTTTTAATGTAAAGATTACCAAGAGTTTGAGTGAGGAATTGCTATTTAGGAGCTAGGTAGTGTTACTGAGAACTATTAAAAGAAAGTGAGTTGAGGAGATTGTTGAGTAGGAAGTCATTATTATGCTATGATTTCTAGTGATTAGAGGAGAAGAAGAACCTCAGATAGAGAGTAAACATAAGAAAGATAAAGAAGTATTATTCTCACACAATTTTACTTAATTTATGACTTTTTTAGTACATAACAACATAAGCAATAATTAAAATAAAATGAAATGTATATAAAAAGAACATTTTGATTGGCATATTTATTAAACATATGAATATATTTATGGTAATAATGTGATTATTTGAAAATTTGATGTGGTTACTTGATAAAAAATAAAAATAAAAGATAATACTTAATATATTATGATATTAATACCTTACATGTAAGCACAACATTTTAGTGTGACTAGGGTTATGATATCTTAAATGTGCAGTCACTAATAATTAAGTATGGCTAGAGTTATAATACCTTGAATGTGTATGTTTCTAATATTTTAGTGTGGTTAGGGCTACAATATCCTAAATGTATAAATCACTAATAATTTTATGTAATTAGGGCTATAATGCCCTTAATGCACAAGTCACTAAAAATTTATTAAAACAAAGGCTACAAAACTTTGAATACACAAGTCACAAACTATTTAATATAGTAAAGGTTATGATATCCCAAATACACAAATCATTAGCATTTCAATGTGACTAAGGCTACAATACCCTAAACGTATAAGTCACTAGTATTTTAGTATAAATAAGTTAATGATACCCTTTTACTTAAATTCATTATGTGGTTATTAATAATTGGATCTAGAAGATAAAAGCTTAGAGAATTAAGAATGGTAATTACATAAAATATGTGAAATTTAAAATATAAAGAAAAATAATAATTCATATTGCATCTAACTTTGGTATCCACATTGCTACAATATGCTTTATGACTTACTCGTATGCTTATGATATTATTTACTTATATGGTTCATCATCACACTTATATTAGCAAGATTTATATAATTGGTTACTTATTAGATTTATCTATTGAGACCTATAAATCTCATTAGTTTTTATGTCATATTTTATGCATCTAATAAACAGAGATTTGAAGATTTTGATGTCATAAGAGAGGACTACGTTTTTAAGATTTTAGAGTAAACAACGTTTAGTGTTAATTGGTTTTTGATATTTGGTGGAAATGGACTTCAGTTTATATATATTCTTATTAAATGATTTATTCAATATTTAGCTATGAACTTTTAGTCCTATAAATGTTTCATTTTAATTCTATGATTAAGTTGATTGGTTTTAGGAATTTAGTCACTCCACCAAGGCATTTATGTCATCATGTGATATTTTAACTATGTATAACCTATAATTTCCTATTTATTAAGTACATGGAGATGTAAGTATTCACAAATTAGTAATTTTAATGTAATTCCTTTCACCTCCTTCCTCTCCTTTCTCTTTACTATAATACTCTGCCAAACTCAAAAAGTTCTCATGGCCAACCCTCACCTCCATCCTATTATAAGGTTGGCTTAAAAACTCTAAATCTATACTCATCTCTCTAAAAGATACCTCTCAATCCATTCAACAAAAAAATTAGTTTTTATAAATCCATCTTCATCAATCCTTAGCTTGCTTCATCATCTCTAATAGTTTAAATCTTCTTTTTATTCTCTTAGCTAAATACCATCTTCAAACCTAGAGAATCAAAGATCTTAATTTTGTACGCATTTTTAAATTTTGTTAATGGCCTTATTCTAAGACTGTACTCCTCAAAACCATTTAAAAATCTTATAATTAGGACTTATAATAGCTTATTTAATCTTTTTTTCATTAACAATTTAATTTCATTATCTAACCTAAATGCTAGAATCTCATTCTCTCCTTATGAAAATTACCTTTCTAAAAACACTAACTTTTCACTCTCTTGGATAAAAAACAAGGCAATCCCCTCCAATATTTGGTTTCAAAAACTTTCTTAGGAAGTAATTAATGTATCCATCTTATGATGGATAAGTTTATACCACATCTTCAATAAAAACCATGGAACAACCTTATATCTTGATCTTATTATTTATGTATTTTCTACCACAAAAAAGGGGATAAAGAAACTTTCCCTTTCTAAACATTGAAAATATTATTTCAAACTCCACTTTTATCCATATTTCTAGATTTTTTACCGAAGGTACAAACACTTGAGCCTTATCTTTGTGAATTTAGGTCTTCTAAAATTATTAAGGCAATCCATATTAATGTTAAGCCACTTGAATTTGAATATGGGTTTATAAAAATGAAAGACATCCTCCTTACTAATGAGGGGAAATTATAAGAGGAATAACTAATTGATTCACCACTTTTCTATTTTGTCTATAAGCCTTATTATTCTTATGAGATCTTATTTTCCACATATCAATATAAGCATAAAATTCATCTCCTTTGTATTTCTATTGCATAGAAAATTTTATTTAAATATGCACTATCAATTTACTTTAACTTTTTATGTTGAGATTGAGTCTTTTTTCTATGTAAATCATAGTCACCACCTTATTTCACAAGTTTGAGGAATATGTGATGTAGTTAACTTAATTATTTATGTTTTTATGGATTGAGGCCTCCAAATAGAATGTAAACGTAATGTTTATGGTTATTAACAAGCAATCATGATAAAGCTCTAGATTGTTTGAAATCATTATGGTCATTTTTGTTGAGGTCAAAAATTAGCCAACATCTTTACAATATCTCATCCTTATAGTTTGAACAATACATGTCTACTAAATCCATATAATAATTGTTAAGAGTTCTTAGGAAAACTTCTAGATACATGACAAGCACATGAAGATTTGACTAGATTGGAACCAAAAATTCAATATGCCTTCTTTCCTCCAATTTTTCATAATAGATTTATTGATGGTGTGGTAGAATTGTTTTAGCATAAGGAGAAAATAAAGCTATTAAAATTTCTCAAGCACTTCTACAGCCCAAAATATATAAAAAAAGCTTTCTAAAAAGTCAAACAAAGGTCTAATAGGACTATTAAATATAATAGGTCATTAGACACTTGCTTCAGCAAATAAGAGATTCATTTAAATGGAAGATATGCATGAGGATCTCATGAAAAAATTTCAGAGGATAAAAATTTCTCACTTATATGAATTATTTATAATTTAGACTTCACGTAGTAATATTTTTCATGAACAATTTATTTTGATTTTAAATATTTGATTTGGATGTATCTTTAATAATTTAAATTTTTGAATAAATCATGAAGACATACTAAATCTTTTGATTTATTGTGGTTGAAGTTTAAATCATGGTCTATCATATACAAATACACATTCACAAATTAAAGATAAACATGGATTGATTATCAACTATATCATACTTCTTGCCTAATATGGAATTCCTTGGTGTGATGTTTAACCAATCAAGGGTTAAATTTGTTAGTGGGAAGGTAGCAACCTAAAAAAGAGAAAGATGGTTATCTTTCTGTTCTATTATCTTATTTTCTCACTTTTTTTATTCTTACTCCTCTGCTCCATAATTAAACTCTTCGTTGTTCCTCCTTCTCCACTACTAATGATCATCATGAAACACAATGCATAATGGGTCTCATGGGCTATTTTTGTGATTTGTCAAGCTTACATTACAAGAAAATAGTGCAACTATGATGGTTATTTCAATTATACTAAGAATTTAAGCCATTATAACTATGTTTTACAATTCAAAAAACACTAAATTTAATATTCATAGCAAAAGTCTTAACAACAAATTTTGTGTCATCGAGGTAGATATTACCAATGTTTTAATGTAGAAAAATTTCAATAGCAACAATTATTACCACAACCATAGTCTTGAAAAACTTAACTATGGTAGTAATTCAAAACACTATTTATGGTTGCATTGAATCTACTGTTTTGATTTATACCATTAAAATTGCTTTAAAAAATAATTTGGGATATTGACCTATTTTAAATCACTACCATTGGTAGCATTTGTGCATATTTAGTGGTTTAATCATTGCTGTATATTTTCTTCCAGCAGTGGAAACAATTTGAACGTCTCATGGACTATTCAAGAAATTGAATTCCAAACATAATTCGGACCTATTTCCATAATACAATTATATAAAATTAGCTTGATAATTACACAATTATACATTCACACTAATCAATAATAATTAAGCATCAATTTTAGAAAGGAAATCACATAAAAAAACCAGTTATAAAATCACAAAGTTGGATCAACATTGTCATTCATAAAACATGATTTTTCACAAGAGTTGAAAAAGGAGTTTAAAAAAAATGAAAATTACACTTCAATCTTCATCCTGCTCATCATTCTCTTAACTAAAACAAGCTAAAACAAGTAAACAATGCTATACAGATCATCAAAGTTACAATATGTAAAGTAATGAATAGCAATTTCATTTTAAAATTTTCACCAATGTTGGTAGACTACAATGATGCTTTTGTTATTTCGCTTTCAACCCTTAAAACATCATGCACATTAACAAAAATATAAAATTTTTCATTCTAAAATATCTTATTCATATACTACAAATTTCAAATTTATGTCATAAAAAAGTCACAGTTAATTTAATTAAATAATTCAACTTTTGATAATTATAATATTTAAATCAAATTAATAAGCCAGTCTAATATAATAATTTTAAACTAAATTTACAAATTTTAAAGAAAAATAATATTCGAATGAATTTAAATTCAATTTTTTAATTTAAATTTGATTAATTTAAAATTATTTTTTTAAAAAAAAATAAAATATACAAAGTAATGATGCTTGTATCTTACATCACTAGATCTTTCTTACTACAATAGTATGACTCTGATGACATATCTTAGTATTGTTCATAATCTTAGAAGATTATTTTATTAGTGTTGATCAAATAGAGAAATGCTTGTTCATGTGTTTCTTTTTACTCATTCTCATGATTGGCTTAAGTGAGGTCATTAAGTCAGATTGAAACCTTAGAGAAGTTCAATCATAATGATCATTTCTTTCTCTTCAATTGCCTTGCCCTTTAACTTATCATAAATTTTAGATATATTGAAGTAGCCATCCAAATTGTACTTTTCTTGTTTAGCTTCTAATAGTCCTTTGTATAAGTAGATCAAAGACTTGTTGCACATAATTCTTGTTGTCAATGAAACTTTGATTATAGATGAGGAAGTCATCCAAATGGATTATAAAGGTTTTGGTGCATTTTATTATTCAAATGATTTATCTTATATTGTATTTGTTAGGTACTTAAATGGTACAAAAAGAGAAAGAAGTATGAATGAGGAAAATAGTTATATACTTAAATTATTAAAAAAAATTATCGTGGTTAAAATCTTCAAACTTTGAAATGCATTTTCATTTTCTACGATTCCCTCACTTTGCATATTTTTAGAACATATTCTTAAGTTGCTATTGAATCTTTCTTTATCTACTCATGATCATTCGAGCCACCCTTGTAACACTTCAAAGAGACCTTGATAATTATGTTTGAGCCTTGGTTTATTCTTTGAAAAGCTAAGATAGTTGCAAATGTACCATAAAATGCTTTGCTCCTTGATTTTCTTGAGATTACCTCCTCAAGGCCTAAGATAGGTCCTCAAGTGCTGGGATGAGATTCTTAAGTTTTCTCAAGACTTGTTATCACTTTTTGTTATTTTGTTGAGCTAATTATTTTTCTTAATTTTTATTGGAGACTTCTAGAATTTTTTTAAAAGGTACCTCTCAAGATGCTTTGTAATACACTTAAGTTTTTTACAATAAATTTTAAGGTCTCTAGAGTTGATCTCTTAGTTAAAAAATGCTAATATTTAATCAGTATGGGAATTTCAAAAACCCATTACTAAATATAGAGTTTGGAACATATTTGGTGTCGATTCTACTAACATTTATCAGATAAAATGGTCGTACAAAAATGCACATAATTGATAACCAAATAGCTAATATCACAAGTGGGACACATCACTATCAAGCTACTGTTTATTTTAGAAAAATACATTTAGATCATTTCAGAGCTCTTTTGTTTTTCCAATTTTTTATTAAAAGAGTTTTGCTATTTTTTTCAGAAAAATAACACCATTGCATAGAAAATGCCAGCCTTTTCGTGCGGACGGCCCACTGCCTTCGACGCCTCATATAAATTCCATCGCGCGAATTCTCTCTAAAAATCTCTCGCTCTCTCTCTCTCTCTCTCAACACACATCCCCTAAAATCGCCATTTTCTTTTTCTCTTCCTCCTGCAACCGGCCTAGAAAGCAGCAAAGGCCGCCACCACCTCTCCTGTCTTCTCCATCCATCTGATCTCTTTATTTACGTCCGACGGGCTTTCGCCAATGGTAATCTCCGCTGAAACGGCTCCGCCGCCTCCGCTGGAGCGTCACGAGTCATCGGCCGTAAACGGTTCGCCTCTTCTGAGAGATGCGCTTCGGTCCGACCTCGACGGCTTCAATTTTCCAGCTCTCAAGGCGTGGGGTAAGCACAAGATCCTCCGCTGTCAGAACGTTAAACGCAAAGGAGAGATGATTGCCGGCGCTCGTAGATCTGGCGTCCTTTGGGGATCCGTCTCCTCAGCCATGCGACTCGGCCCTGACGAAGGCTGCCGCGGTGTCGGTGATGATGTGGTTTTGGAAGACGTTAGAACGAAGCTTCTTTTCCATCTTCGGGAGGCCGCTGAACGGATTAAGGTCGCCATTCCTTTTCCTAATCAACAGAACTCCCATCCCGAACAACCCTTGGAGACCAAGCCACACATTGCACTTGGCTCTTCCGAAAGCTCGTTGAGGTCGCAGGCGGCGGAACCCTCCGACTCAAACCGGCCTTGGAATCTCAGGACCAGGAGGGTGCCGATCTACGGGGATTCGTGCTCCAGCCCTTCCCCTCCTGCAACTCAAGTGCCGGCGGCGGCAGAAAGGAGTGGTCAAACGAGAAACTTTCGTCTGCGGTCGGAGGCCTTCGATAAGCGTGACTGGCCAAAGATCTCAATCCCTCTCACCCGCGAGGAGATCGAAGAGGATGTCTACGCAGTGACAGGTTTACGCCCTCGCCGTCGCCCCAAGAAGCGGCCCAGAATCCTTCAGCGGCAACTTGATGTGAGTTCTCTCTGGCCATAACTAAGGCCTTCGCATCCTCCCCACCCCCAACCTCCTTTTATTAATCTCTTCTCCCATACTAATCCGTTTCGCGCACTTCCTCGTTCTAGCTTCTCCTTCCCGGATCATGGCTGTCATCGATCTCGCCGGACTCGTATCGAGTGCCGGAGTAATCCTGGCGCAGGTGAGCTCCCAAAAAATCCGGCGACGTTTTAGAGGTAGCTTGCAGGTCTCGGCTTCGAATCCCGTCTTTGGAATCTACCTGTTTGTAATGCTTTTCACAAATCCGTATAATTTGTTAGTTTTGTCGTGCATTTGGTGCTTATGTGCCTCCTTCAAAATTCCAACGATTTTTACATTCATCTTTAGCCGGTTGACCATTGTTCTAGCTTTCAAGCGTTGTGTGGTTATTTTAGAGAAGTTAATGACCAAGTTTAGGAGAAAATTAAGCATAAGCATTTTTGTCCGATTTTTGGATCTATAAGATTTCAAAAATCGTAATCAATGACTCCCAAAAAAGAAGCTGGGAAATTATTTATATAATTTGTCATTATCACGGGAGAGGCAACTTGATGTGCTTGTCGAAGGCGACGTCGCCCGGCCGAACCATGCCGCATTTTATGAGCAAGAATTCCATCGATTTGGTTTCTCGTTCGACGGATTTGTTGAGACCCATTTATTTTATTGGTCCAAATAATTTCTCGTTATGTTAATGGTGCACGCTACAAAAATACAAGCTTTTTGTTTAACAATTTTTTCATGGAGTCACAAGCCAAGCGATGTTTATTAGTTTGGAACATATTGGGATTTATGTCCCACTTATATCTATTTTGATACCAATAGAGTTTATTTTGAGATGTTATTTCTATTTTCAAAAACAAAACCTAGAAAATCACTTGTTCAAATATTGTTTAATTGTTTCTTTGAGAAGCATTATTTTTTGGAATATAGAATGCAAGTAATTATTGCATTGTTAAGTATTTGTGATGGTGGTTGATGGTGGACTATTAAATAGAAATGTGATCGTTCAATATGTAGAATAATAGAAGACTATATTTCATGTCAATATTTTTAAAATTAAAAAGCAACTAAAACAATGGTATCTCATTTACATGAGACAATATCTTGTCTTATTTATGATAATATAACACTAAGATGTAAAATTAGTTATAAAAGTTTTCATTTGATACTTTTCATTTGATTTTAGGCATGTTTGTTTTGTCATTAATATGGAGAGGTAATATTTGCACTTCTAAAAGTGAAACTTTGGAGGTTTTCCAAAATATTATTTGATTAGCAATTGGCAAAGTGTTACTTCATATATATTTTTGGTTAATCAAGAAGTGGATGTAAAAGTAAGAAAACATTAAAGCCTTTCGGATATTGACAATCACTAACTAAATGGCGCTTGTGGTGGTGATCAATAGCCATGTTGATTAGGTAGAGGAAGCACCAAAACTTGATTCCCAACGTTTGTTGATTTTCAATCTATCTTCATCATCTATTTATCCCTTCCTTTGTCGGTTTCAACAATAGCTAAAGTGTTTTATGAAAATGTTTTTCAGTTTACCTTTAATTCTAAAGCAGCTCAAATCTGAGTTGGCTCTTCTTAAAAACTCAAAGAATAGTCCAACTTTTGATTCATTTCTTATTTTTGAAGTTTGAGCACCTCTTTCTTCTATAATACCTTATTCAGGTCCTTCAACTCTCCAAAATTTTGTTGGAAGAGATCTCATTATTGATTCTTCTACCAAGGGATAGGCTCCATCTACTCATTCTCTAAAAATTTCATTTTAACCTTTTTTAGTATATGCTCGTCATAGGCCATATTATCCCATGTTATAAGATTCTATCCAAACCTCAATCGCTTGCTTGCCTCTACCTAGATTCGAGGCTCCACTTATTCTTCTTCCATCTTTATCAAGCCACCAACCTTAAATTCCAACTGATGTTCTTGTGTCTTATGCTTATTATCCCATTGATGAGAAAAGCTATTTTTATTAAAATAACTAATAATCTTTTAAAGAAGCTACTTTTATAACTAATAAAATTATATGTACTCTTATTTTATCAAAGCTTTCGATTATCTTCTCAACTTTTTATTATGAAAGTTCTTGTCCTTACATCTTTCTTAGGAAATTCAACACAATTACTATCCTTCTAAAACCTTACAAGAGATTTTCTATACTACATTAATGAACAAACATCAGTTAAAAGAATGCCATCCTCTTGATGTCTCTAATATATTGTGGAACTCAAAACATCAGTTAAAAGAATGGAAAAGTGTACTTCAGCTAACTACTTAGGATCTAATGAGGAGCTTCTTTTTCTAAGTGTAAGGGATAGCTTAGAATTGATCTTCTAATAGTTTCACTTTAGCTTCAAGTTAGGTAATCATTTATTAGTAAAAAATGATTTCATTTCCATGATTTCCTTCAACATCAACAATGCTATATTCTCATTGTATTGGTCCAATATCTTTTTCATCTTATCTAAATACTATTAAGAAGTTTAAGAAAAAGAAACTAATCAAAAGTACTTTAAGTCTCCTTAACATCACCAAGCATAAGAAAAACTCTTTTTTATGATTTGTTTTCATGACATTAAAGTAATAAATTCTTCAAGAATGTGCTCTTCTAATGATGAGCTTATTTGCTCCTTTTTTGATAAAATTATAGGAGTCTCCTTTGTTGATTACTTCTCTCACAAGTCATTCTTTAACTTGATTTTTCTTTATTTTTCACTTCAAATACTCCTCCTTATTGAAGGAAGTTCATCGTTCGTAATATCTTGCTCAATTTATCTATTAGAGCCTCACCTAACTAAGTTAGAATCAAAGGTAACAAGCAAGTATTAAAGAAAAAAGCTATTAAATATATGATACATAAATAATAGATAGGGACCTAAGAAGAGATAACAATCTAAAATATAAATGACAAAACTCATTCACAATAATACATTTTGAAATATAAAAATTATAAATTAAAGTATGATTTTGTAAGAGATAGATGAATTGTTAGGAATAAAAAAATTAAGTTCTTACAAAAATATTTAAAGAAAATACTTAAAAGTAATTTTCAATAAACTTAAGTAAATCTCTAAAATTTATTTTGTATAAAATTTAATTTTTTTCAAAATATATTAATTTTCTTTTAATAATTATGTTTTATAAAAATTTTGAAATAAAAAAATAAACAATGATTAAAATTCACATAAATACTTTTTTAAGTGATTTAACTTAAAATCAAGTCTATATTTAACCTCAAAAAAATTCAAACAAAAAATACAATTAATATAAGTTTCTTTTGTCAAAAGATGAGTATGTTAAACCCTCATAATAATGAAAGAACAAAAATAGATAATATAACTTTACAACAAAATAACCTTAGCACTAAAAGAAAATAATTCAGTGATATAAAATAAAAATTAATACAAACAAAAATCTTATATTTAATAAAATATTTAATAAGACACAAGTATTTTAATTAAATCAATTAAAAATAAAGAAACTTGAAAATTTAGTTGATTTAAGAAAAAAAGTAGGATAGAGGAATTTGACAACTAAAGGTTATAGTGTAAGAAACTGACGATGAGCATCGGTTGCTAACAGTTTGAATATCATGACTTGAAAAGTTTTCTTCACATTTTATAAAACTTTCTTCAATACATTTTATTCAAAATTTATCTTTTTTATAGATATTTTTTAAATATTAAAAGCACTTACTAAAGAGACCAATTAGTTGTTACTATTTTAATTAAAAAATCTTTTTTGTATGTTTTTAATTAATAAATTATAAAAATCATAATGACTCGAAATAATAAGTAGAAGATTGTTAAGGAGCTTGTCAATAGTAAGGCTTCTGGACCATTAGATTGCTAAAACTGCATGATCGAATGACTGAGTTAAATAAGCACTATTTAGAAATTATGATTTGATATACACCATTAGATCTAAATTATGATATGATGGCTAGATTTAGATCTTATACATAGATAAAACATGGATCATGAAATTGCAAAATTATACAATCAGATGGTAGATCCAATTAGGTTTTTTTCAAGAAAGTGGATGAGATCTGGATCTTTCAATCACAAAATTATGTGATCAGATGGCTCATGTAACTCCAGTAATTTGGAGGCTAGTCATGCAAAAGTATTGTTGGGTTTTAGTCCCACATTTCGTGTTGTATCTTAAAATATTTGGTTATAAACCTTGTTTTGCATGTAATGACAGGTTTGTTGGCTTTGGCTTCCATTGGTTTGGTAGAGAAGTGAATACTCATGCTATCAAAGATTTGATTAAATGATTTATAGATTGATGTAGGAGTAATGCAACAAACAGATTCACTATTAGCTCCCTGGCTTGAAATTTATTATATAGGTTTAAGGTAGTTCAGGTAAAGAAGAATTAGGTTAAGTTTTTTAAATTATTAATCAATTATTATTAAAAAACTTTTAGGATGGGATTAAGGATAAAATGATTTTTAAGATACTTAAGGTAAGATGGATCAAATTTTTAGAAACTTAAATATTTTTTAAGATGATTAATTTTAATAAAATTTAATTTTTTATCTTATAAAAAAATTTTCAATCAAGCTTAAAATTTTAATCAAAATAAAATTAAATCACTTACATCTAAATTCAAAATATATTTCTTAGTAGTTTGTTATTCTAACCAAGATATTCTTCATGAGATTTCATTTGTGCTTCTGTTCTTCTTTAAGTTCTCTTACAATCATGAGCATAAGTTATATAAAATCAAAAAAATTATTCAAATAAATTTATTAGAAATATATAAGGTTTTTTATCTTCAAATAAAATACTATGATTAAGAATCAACAACATAATATAACCACAAATATTAATTATAATACTTCATATAATATATAAGAAATTATACAACACACTGAACTAAATATCTATTAAACCATCCTATGAATAAGATGAAA
Source organism: Vanilla planifolia (assembly GCA_023846275.1). Classification (NCBI taxonomy): domain Eukaryota; kingdom Viridiplantae; phylum Streptophyta; class Magnoliopsida; order Asparagales; family Orchidaceae; genus Vanilla; species Vanilla planifolia. The sequence continues at coordinate 10,141,707 of CM043866.1, read as the reverse complement.
AAAATCCTAACTTAACCCATTATCCATTATCCCATCTTAGGAATAAGATCCTCTTCCATTGCATCAAAAACATCGATCTCTTAATGTAATGAAGGTATGTCTTGTGATTTAAATACAAGTAAGACTCTAAATCTTAAAAATAAATCAAATAAGATAATGAATATAAGAAATGCTAAATATAATTATACAGTATGAAATGATATCATGATAATGGAAAGACTAAGAATCATGAAAGAATGATCATGATATAAATAAAAGCATGTAACTATTTAATAGTTCTCTTATTTCTTTCATCCATATTTTCCAATGTATTATTTCCAATAGGGCCTAATTTTCTTTTAAAATATTATCCTTTAGATTTAATAGCAAAAACTTTCAGCAAAATAAAAGCATACATTCACCTTAGCCAACCACCTTGAATAAAATACTAGTACCATTATGCATAAGGGCATCTCGCTTTATCACATAAGATCATGTCACCTATAAGGGCATTCTTATCATAATATCGTAAGGATAATTTCTCAAGAAAACTCTTATTACTTTTTGTTCTATTTTTTATGAACAACTTCCAAACATATAATATGCTAATGTCACCAATTTTTTATCTTTAATAAAGCCTACATATATTTATGTTCCTATTAAAAAAACTCATTTTATGTTATTATTTTTTTATAGATGTAAATTAAGTGAAACCACAATACTAACGTGAATATATGTGAACAAAACTAATGCTAAATCATGTATCAAAATAGCCACTTGTGTAAACTATGCCATTTAAAATTATCTTAAAATCCAAGTGAAATTATTTAAACTATATAAAAAATATACTTATATATTAATAACACAAGTTATTGGATTTATCTACATATAGGCAAAATGATTTCTTCATTTTGATATCTTTAGTCTCTTATTTTCTTAAAATAAAATATATGTACCTAAATTATTATATGATTTCTTATATATTCTATAATCACTAATGTGATAAGTTAAATAACCTAAACAACTACCTTTTATTCTTCTTTTAAAGGCATCATATTATATGATTTTTCAATCATACAATATGATCATCACTCATCATAACTATTATGATATTTGATCTATCCTCCAATTGATTGTATAATTTGACTTCAGAGATTGTGCAGTACCATTATCCTTATTGCTTAGTTAACAAACTTGTTCGATCTTATTTCTGGTCCTTATTTCTGCATTAATTGTATTATATGATCATCTTATCGTACAATTTCACCAAACTCTCTTTTTGACATATTGAACTAACTGGTCTAAGGTCCAACCATCCATCAAAATGTTCCATCAAAACATTCAACTGTTGTTAGATCATTCGATCATTCCCATCTAACCATCCAATTGCTAATTGCATGGCTATAGGATTGTTTGGTGAACATTTGACAAAACTATTATTCTTCTTTAATGCTCCATTGGAAAATTTGATTAGTCAATTTGGCTCATTTGATAAAGATATGGAATTATAGGTTTTTTATATAATCATAATTTTATTTTATTTTCATTCATCCAAAATTTAAATTGACATAACAAAAATCTTTTACATGTCCTTTCCTCACTCCTAATAAATACTCTATTACATGCATAAAATATCATTCTCTAAGAAATTTTTTAAATAAAACAAATCAAAATTAAGAATGAAAATGTTAACCTCGATTTACTAATTGGATTTTTCCTATTTGTCCTCCCAAGGTCAAATCCTCCCCTTCAATCATTTCTTACATGCGAATATCCTTCTCCTCAAGGATGTCGATGGTGCCTTGATGTCACGAGGATGCATTTTTTCGGTTCTATCTATCCGATTATGTAGTAACTACCAATTAACCCCTTAGTTAAAGGTTTTATTATATCCTTTATCATTAAAATCTTTTATTATTTCATAAACCTTGATGCTTGAATAAAATATCGATTCTTGTTTGATTTAGCTTTATTAGACTTCTAGTATTTTTCTTTACAATATTGTATAATTTTCTCCCTCCTTTAGGACTTGTAATTATACTATGATCATTACTACTAATTTTATCAAAATACAAATAGTTAATGAAAACTATCATATTTTATGAAAATTAGAAATACAAATATATTGCATTTATTAAGTTACATTATTTAACACATACCTAAAGTTTTTTAGATATTACAAATTGGATGCAACTTTTTGTTATAATATATGTGATGGTATGAAAAGTGTAAGGATTAAATAAAGATAAAAAAATAGTTCATGTATCAAGTCCATGCAATTGATTTAGATTTTTGTGACATAATGGCTTAAGTCTAGCCCTTGAGGATAGCACATCACTAACTACTCTTAAGGCTTGCACTTAAAGGCTAATGGTTTACCACAAAAATTCCTTTGAGAATTGCATCGTTGTGCCTACTCTAATCTTTAGTTCTACTTAGAGTAGGTTTGGGAATTGGTGAGCCCTTTTCAGCTCTAACTTGGCTCCATTTCCATCACTGAATTCCATTTCAATTTTGAGATTGTATTAACGAGAAGAAATTAAAAATTCTTAAGTAAATTTCATCTCAAGAGAAGCATAAGGCTCAACATAATATAAAAGCATTGAATATCTTTCATTGTGGTCATTTAAAAATATATTTTAATAGGATTATGAATTTCAAAAATAACTTATGAAGTTTGGGTCAAGTTTGAGGATACTTATAAAGGAACCACTTAAGTATGAGAGTCTAAAATAAATTTACTTATGCATGATTTTGAGTTTTTTCTTATGATTGATGGAATATTTTTTAAGAATATGATTACTAGATTTAGTAATATTGTGATTAAACTTTCAAATTTTGAAAAATTATTTTCTAATATTAAACAGATGACAAAAGTGCTAAGGGTGTTGTACAATAAAATAGATGTTTTAATTACAACCATTAAAGCATCTAAGGACTTAGACCATCTCACCCTTGATGCATTATTTGGTGATCTCATGACTAATGAGATTGAGATGACAAAAATAATAGAAAATAAATCATAACCAATGAAAAAGAAGAATGAAATCTTAGCATTAAGGGCTACAGTATCGACATCAAAAGATGACTACCCAGCAATAATGAGGTAGAACATTTATCTAAAAATTTAAACAAAATTTTTAAGAAATGTTTTGTAAGTAAATCAATTAAAAAGAACATAAGCTATAATTGTAAAAGAAAGAAAGCTATAAAGGCATACTACCATGAATGCAATGAGCTGGATACTTGCATCTTGATTATTCGAAATTAGCAAAAAAGAGGACCAAGAAAAATAAGTTTAGGAAGGACATGAAGAAGAAAAAGGCCTTGATGACTACATGGGAGTGAATTAGATCCATCATCATCCTCAAGTAGTATGGAAAGTGGAAAATTGAAAATGGTTCGTCTCATGGTAAACCATGAATAATTTGAGAATAATCTCTTTCATAATGAATAATTTTGTTGAATTGATTGAAGCTTTTGAAAATATTTCAAAGAAATATAAGAATGTAAAGAAAGATCATAAAAAATATCTTGGACTTTGTAAATATTTGAATAAAAAGAATGCAAGATATTTACATGAATTGGAATCAACTAAAGATAAACTTGCTTAAACTATATCTGAGAATGCTAAAAGTAAAATTATTTTTTATTAGATTAAGAAATTATATTTAAATTATGTTGCATCTAATGACACTCATAGAAATATTACATTTTATCATAATAACTAGTTTATGACTATAAAAGGTTCTCACTTTGCATCATCCTTAACTTGCTAGTAATGCTTGAAGAAGAGGCATATGTCTAAATATTGCAAGTTTAGAGCTAATATGAATTATAGATATCCCTCATTTATTTGGATTGAAAGGAATCATGATAAAGTACCTAGACCATTTGATACAATTGATTGTAGGTTAGTTAGATCTAAATTCTTTTGGATTTCAAAATCTATAGCTTAAATTTTAGCTTATGTGCTTACTTTCTCTAATAAAATTAGATTGGGAGAGAATATCTATGGAAGCATGCCAAGTAGTTTTAATAACTATTCTTTTATTTATAGCTTAAACTTCATTTTTAAATTCTAAATACAATATGTAAAAAGATATAGGAGAAAGAGACAACATAACTAGATCTTCCTTGGTCCCTTGGTCATATCATATATATATATATACATACATATATACATACATTCATATATACATATATATATATATATATATATATATATATATATATATATATATATATATATATATATATATATATATATATATATATATATATATATATATATATTTGATGCATGTTAAAAAAAAAAGAAAAAGGTAGATATAAAATAAAATATCTCATGTATTTATATGATTAGTTTAATATTACCTTAATTGCATATACTCAAGAGGAGCATGAATTTAGGAGAAACATTTATGTACATCACTATTTTTTATATCTTTTTAGTTCAATTTTTAATAATGACTTTTCTATCATTAAAAATAAGAGATTATTAAACTCTGAGTTTGTTTATAACTTATTGGATGACAATAGAATTATTCTTTTATATACTAATATTTTAAAATACTTTTTAAAAATGTATCTCAAAATTAACTAAGTTTTAAAATTTAAAGAATTTAGTATCTAACTCAAAAGTTTAATTGATGGTGTTTGGTGAGAATGTAGTTAGCATTAAAAATAAAGTCATAATTGATTTACAAAATATTTTTATAGCCACTTTTTTGTTTTAAAAATTCAAAACTTATGACAACATTTTTGAAGCACTAGGACAAACATATGATGTTTTAAGTGTATGATAAAAACTTTTTAAATTATTTTTCTATTGATTGAGGTTAGTTGAGACATGTATTCAATAATGGTTTCCTATATGTAGAAATTCCTTATTAAAGAGTAAAAAATAATGATTACATTTATAAAATATATACATCATACTTAGAATGCATGAGTTATAATATATTAAAAATATATAATAGTGTACTTGACATGTAATAAATTTAATTCAACTAAGTTAGTATGGAGGGGAGAGAATGATAAATTATGCAAATATTTGGAAACAAAGCTTTGCATGTAGTATGTTAACATGAAAATATAGTATATTTAGCTAAAATAAGTACATTGGAGGAGATACAATGTATTGTGTGTAATACTTGAAAATTAGGAATTGCATATGATACATTAATGTTTAATATTTAATACATTTAATTCATTTGGATTTATGTACTATAATAAAAATCTAAACTGAAGGATATAATATATGAATATTTTATATATAATATGTATAACACATTTAAAACCTAGCATATAATATGGCTCTTAGAAGATATGATATGTTTAATTCATTTTTGTAAGTAACGACTAGTTAGACCACATCTTAATTTTTTTTAATATAGTTATTAGAAACTTGTTGGGAGAGTTTAAGGTCATTTGGAAGCTATCTTAAAATCCTATAAAAGGCATATGAACTTAGAAAAAGTTTAATAATGATTACAAATCAATTAGGAGCTTGTACTCTAAAAATCATTACATTCATTAAGGATGTGAAGGGAGAACTTGACTGAAGCAAGAAGTCACTACACTTACTGTTTTCTCACCATCTTAACTTGTGATTTTATTGAGCTAAAGTAAATATTATTTCTAAATTGTATTTACATATATTTACTATACCTCTTGATCATGTTATTGGATCATAGGACTTATATCTTTGAGCTTCTACAAAGTATCTTTTATCGTATTGTGAGACTTTTATTTGGTTTTTAATTTGGTTTTTTAATAATCCTTTTAAGGTCCTTTGATTCAATGACTTATAAACTCATCTGAGCTAGTGTTAAAGAATCTTCTAACCTAATATATAAGTTTATAAAATCTTCTGATTTTTTGGGCCCTCTAAAATATTGTTTACATACTCCTCTAACGTTATGTGTGGGGTTTTACATACTTACATCTCTGAAAAGACATCTGTTAGTATTTGTATATTATTTTGATTAAAGGTGAATATAAATTCAATTTTGGATTGAATCATCTAAATGTCTTATGTATTTACTAAATTAATAAAATATTTATAAATATTATAATAAGTGATAAGAACTAACACATCTTATTTTTTTTTTAAATATTTTTTTTATATGTTGTCAATTTATTTTGTTAATTTATATAACGCCGTACATAGTATAGATGGCAATAATCACGGTGTCGGCATGATAAAACAATATCAAATATATTTTGTCAATTTATTTTGAATATGTCTTCTTCAAAATGTCTTCATAATAATTTTGCTCTTTCTTTAACAATATGTATTTCAGTAATATTCAATACTTTAAACTTTATAAAATAAAGAATAGTAAAATGCTTAAATTTAATGAATCCACCTCACAATATGTGGTTGTTTGGCTGGATTTTAAAAAATAAAATAGTAATTTATTCCTCAAGCGGCAAAAAAAGTATTTTAAAATTAAATTGCTGTAAGTTGCTGACAGTTTTATTGTTTCCTATTATAAAAATCATTCTTTTCTGTTAAACTTAGTAAATAAATACAGGAATATTTTGTGCAAAATGAATTAATGACATCTTTATAAGTGATTAAATTTTAGAAAGAAAAATAGAAAGAGTTCTCAATTTCTTTTATGGTTTTAAGTATGTTTTTTTTTCAATATTATTGTTGAGTTGAATTCTTGGATAATAAATGATTAACTAATTTGTTTAAAGTTTTATCAATCATTCAAGATGGACGTATGATAAAATATATATATATATATATATTATATGTCAAGAATAGAAGAGGGACTTATATTTTAGTACAACCAAAACTCGATTCATCATTAAGATAATGTAATTAAGGCATCTCTCTTTAGCTTTTTGTATCTTATTCTCATTTACTTTATTCCTTATTTGCATATAATTTATATCTTAAATTTTGTTTTGAATAATCAATTAATGCATAAATGTTACAATCAAATAAGTCTAGCAATAACTTTCAATCTCTTTATCAAAAAAATTTTGATATTAAGGTATACTCAAATCTCAAAAAGAGTTCTTATATATCTTATAGATTTGACATTTATGAAAAACTTTTGCTGAAAAAAGCAATTATAATCATCCAATCATTGAACTCTTCGAGAATTCAAGATCTCCCAAGGGATTGGCTAAGAAATAATCTCAAGAAATATCTCGAATAGTGTGTTTAGAAATAATTGGAATAGTTAGAAAAGAATTTAGATGATTGGTTTGATAAGAAGGATTAGGATAATAGAAAAACTCTTGGTTGCTTTCATTAAGTGTTAACTAAACTTGAGAATGTCGATTATGCCATTACATGCATCATCCATTAGCTAGCTTGGGATGATATATGACTAAGATCAAATTGATTGTAAAATTTATCTTCATTGATGCACTAGCACATAGCCTTGCAATTTATGTGGAAGATGAGGAGTTTTGTCACTCTTATTGTGCATGAGAAAAATTAGGATTTCTTGCACTTCTCCTTATATATAATACTATAAATGGGTGCTAGACTTAACCTTGCTTAATTCACTGATATCTAATGATGAGAAGAATCAAGATTGACATGTTTCTAGCTAAGGTTATAGCAAGTTAAAGAGAGTAAGAAATATCCTAGGCCTTCTCCTAAGTCTTCTCTGATTATTACCTACTTTACCTTATTGAAGAATAACACTTTTGTATTATGAGATTTAGAATATGCTATTTGATTCCTTTGAAATTTGATGCCCATCCACTAGTCATTATTGAACCAACATATGAGGACCTTTGATGAAGAGGTAATATTTTTGCTAAAGATGGCTATAGTAGACTTCTTCAATGATAATAGAATGAACATGTTACAAAAGGTAGTACCCAAAGTTTTGACAATTGTGAAGTTAGGAAGAGAAAATTCTATGAACATAATAGGGAGAATAAACCTATCTATTAGATTTTGTTGGGAATAAGTTATCACGCTTAATAAAATGAAGAGTCAAAGAAATGCTCATTTTATTATAAGAGAAATGACAAAAGAAAAACTAATAAAATTAGTATTAAAAGATCTAGCTATAATCATCTAAGTAGTTGAAAGAGTAGTGCATTAATTGTTCACCTTCTCATGTTGCAAATAGCTCCAAAACCTTTGGTAGAAAAGCAATTGATTGGACTCAATGAATGAGTAAAAAAAATTCCATGATTGTTGAAGCAACTAGAGGCCACCCTAGATAACTAAGAGAAGAAAATGGAGGCTTTTTAATAACACTCTTGAGTAGATGGAAAATGTTGTTTGAATTATATATTGATATTTGAGCACAATTATTAAACTTTGATGCCATGTTCAATCATGGTACATTGCAAAAAGATATAATACCTTTAAATATGTGATGACCCTTCTTTGGCAAAATTGAAGAGAACAAAGCATAACCACTCTCAACTAGAGATTAAAAATAAAATTGACAAATTACTCATATAAGAATTGATGTTTGAGATTATTGGTAAGAACATATTAAAAAATGTTCATACAATATTTAACAAACAAAGTAATAGTATAAAAATAATTAATTAGCCCTTAGGATAGCTTGACCTTCTGCAAGGGTGCAAGAAAAAACTTTGATTTCTATAGAAGATAAATTAGTAACCAAGGGAATTGTCAAAGATATTTGGTGTTCAACAACTAAGTCAGTTTAGCTTATGCAATATATGCTTTCAGAAATTATCATAAAAGGTAAAATAGAGTGTCTAGTTTGATTAATCCCTAAGTAAAAAATGACAACTTTTCTTCTCCTTTAGTAGAATATTGTTAGTTCTTGATTACATGTTTACATGAAAAGATTTTGAAGTCATTATCAAAGTGAAAAAAATCATAGATGACAATAATTTCTAAAAAAATATTTTATTTAAGGAATAACATGGTCATTGAGTTTTTATTCAAATCAAAGCAAGTCATAGAATTCTTTAAATTTCTCATGATGTGGTTGGTACAACTTCTTTGGAAAACTTGATAAAAAATATCTTTGACAAACTATTGATTTTGGAAATTTTAAAAAAAATTTGCAAATCGATAATTTGATTTGAAAGCTATATGTTGATATTTAAAATTTGAATATATGTGCATGTTGAGAAATAGAACCTATAAGTTCGAAATTCCAATTCAAATAGAATTTGAAGTCAAATTTCAAATGACAACTTTTTTCTCCAACCGTGATGATGATTGAAATTCTCAATGAACCTTTTATAAAAGTCCAAATAATCTAACCAAATGATCTTTACTTACATATTCCATCCATTATGTGTTTGGAGCCCTCATTAGCATAAGAAAAGGTTATTGTAATTAGCTAAATTGTAATAAAGTGATCTATAGATATTGTATATACAACAATTGCATAAGATTTTTATGTTTTACAATGCCTACAAAATCTTTGTTAAAAATGAATCTCTTATAAAAATTGTTAAGATGATCACTTTGAAATGTTATTTATACAATGTTGTATAGAATAGTTTTTTTTACAACAATTGACTAAGTTAGCCACTATATAAAGTTTCTTTTTACAATGGTTTGGCATAAGCAATAGTTGTATAAATAGTATATTTTCATTTAATTTTTATTATTTTCCAAATTAAATATGCTATAGTTGCAAATTCTATAATCATTTTAAGACTAATACAAATAATTTTCATTAAAGAAGTAATTTCCATTCATATCCATAACTTCTATTAGCAATAATACTCACAAACACAAGAGCTAAAATGTTTTACATAACAAAAGAATAATTTACATTGACATATATAAATAGAAAATAATATGCATAATACAAAGTTGAACTTAAAATCAATTAGATAGAAGAAAAGCATGATTAGCCATGGAAACTTTATAGGCATCAAGAAACATATTCCTCATCATCATAACTATGTAAAGGATCAATGTAAAAGCTTAAAATAAGATAAATATTAAAAAAACTTTAAAATAATAAAAATCCTAACAAAAATAAAATAATATTCATAGAAAAGAAAATCACATACATCAATTTCTTTCTATAAGTAGTTATTTCACATATACAAAAATATAATATGAATTACATTCGTGTTATAACACAATATGATAAATATTATTTTTAAATGAGAGTGCCATACATATCTTGCATAAGGGAATAGATTGGTTAAGAAGAGAAATTATGAACTCTTTCTTGTCTCTACAACTTAAACAAACTTCAACTTAATCTAATAATCATGTAAATCTAGTATTACATTTAATTATTAAGATATGTTATTGGGGGATTATGATGGTTATAAGATGATCATAAGTGTTGAAAAATATAGAGATGATATGCTCAAATGGTAATTGGTTCATATCTTTTATCATTTTATGTTGATTGGTTTGCCATCTAAGTTTTGAAAATTTCATAACCATCATTTGCGATGAACCTCTCCAAAAGATTCCTCAAAAAATGTCAAACCTTATAACATCTAAAACTATATTTATTCCATTTGAGTCCTTATTATAACTTTAACATCATAAATTTCTTTGATCTATACCCATAAAATAGTGCAACAAAAAGTAAGATAGATATCCTTTATTTCATGACTTAAGCTAAATTTGTAAGAAGGGAATAAGAGCTTTGTTCAACTCCTCAAGTGTTGGAGATGTAGATTGGTTAAAGAATATTTTCATCTCATGTCTAAGTGACACAGCCTTGACCCCAACACCAACTTCTTTTACAAATATATAATGAGGATTGAAGCTACAATCTAAGTCTTAAATTTCAATATGAAGCCTCAAACCTTGATTTGTCTAAAAGTTTTTATGTTCCATCATACCTCCTTTATACCACCATAGTTAGATTTCTTTAAAAAAGAAAAAGAAGGAGAATGAGGTAAAAATTGAAAGGTAGGAAATTTCAATTTACACGCATGCATGATCATCAATGAGGAAAGAAGAGCTAGGTGAGAATAATAAATAGAGCTCTAATGATGGGAAAAAGTTAATCCATCTCTATAAGGAAGCTAAGTTACTATGTGAGTGAAACTACTCATTAGTTAAGGAGGATGTTTAAGGTAGAATAGAGAATGATAATGGTTTTTAAATTGATAGTCCCAATAATTACATAGAATATTATGCAATGGATCACTAATATAATCCACAAGTGAAAGTTTATGTAGTGGCTATCCTAGATACTCTATGAGACCATTTATGGTGTTGACCTACACAAGGTCTTTGTAATGTTTAATTTTTATGGCAATTGTCTTAATTAATGATTAAAAAGACCTTCATCTTTTGTATAACAATATTTTAAAACATTCCTTTATTTGAACCATTTTAAAGGGCATGACATAATATCAAATTTCTAGAGTTGTCTTCATTTGTTTTCTTATGTTTCTTTTCTCATATTTCACTATCTTTAACCTAAGTAGTGATTTAATATACAATCTAATGCACTATCATGTTTGTCAAATATTGAAAATTGCATCATTGGATTTATATACAATCAATGTAGGTTTGTTATGCATCTGTCAAAAGAAAGATTCAGGCCTAATTTAAGGGAGATGAAGGTATGGATTTTTCTTGAAAGTCTCCTTTGTGGAATTTTGGTCTTTCCCAACACTATTTTTCTATACCTTCAAAATATTTTGGAATCATTCTTGCCCAACTACTCATGAGTCATTGCTACAATTAACAACTTCATTATGTTTTTTGTGAAGACAAAGAAAATGTAGAATCTAAATTAGTTCATAACATATTTAAGTTTTTGGAAATTAATAAATATCATGAAACACTTTTTATTTAAAAAGTTCATTCAAGAAAATCTTTTTTCAAACTCAACTCTCCTTACTTTTATTGTTGCATTCGATGCATTTTTGCTAATGGATTGCCATGGGAATTAAGACTAGCTATGATGGATAAAAAAGTTTTTGTTATCTTAATTTTCTTAGAGCCCTTTGCTTAATGAACTCTTTAACATTGAGAGGCTAGCTAAACCACAAAATGAGTAGAGGTTTTAATTAGATTTCTCCCCAAACATATGTGAGCAAATCACATAAAATATTAAGCCAAGTAGGACATAAAGTTATGCTTAAATTTAAGAGACATCCCAAGAACCATCAACTCATTTGGAACTGATCTCTTTCAAAGAGCAATTATTCCCAATTTTTTTAAACTCACCTTGATAAATAAAATGGGAATTATAGGATTCTTAAACTCCATAACTATTTCATGTCTGACCTTGGATAGCATAAGACATGATTGAATTGCAAGCTTTTTCTTAGAGATTTTGGTTTCTTTCAAGATGGAAAAGGGAAAGGCTTATTATCAATAATGATGTTTTACTTCTTTCCTGTAGATAAAAAGATGATTAAGTATGATGAAACTATCTATCTTTTGTAAAAGTTAGCCAAAACATTATACAAGGTATGTTTTTTTGACTTCTCACATTCATTCTTTTGTTAGCTAACACCATGTAGTAATAATTATAGAGTTTGAGCTTGGTCACGAAACATATTTAATGATTAGAGGCTTAATTCTAGATTCATTAGACCCATATATTAAGAAAAATATCAAGGGATAGGACAAAACAATGAAAATCATCATCACAATACAAAGTAACAAAAGTCATGCATAATGGCTTGCTATAGGCAGATTAGTCAAGTGTTGTGCGTGGAAGCATAGACACACACAAAAGAGTGTGTTCCATGCTAGATGCCCATGTGTGCTACACCTGCATCGCATCGACTGCCTACCATGGACATAGTTCATACGTGCGCAATAGGTGGGCTTATCACACCATTATGATCAACATGTGTAGGAGTAGTACCAGCACTTGAACAATGCTCTAACATAGGCGAATGTGAGTAGGTAGTGCACACACATGCATGAGGTTAAAGTCGCTTATAATATGTAATTTGCAAATTTTTTTATTTTAGTCAAAATCATATATTTTTTATTTTTTAATAAAATATTATATCCAAACCTTTAGATAAAAGAAAAAGAAAGATGTATAAAGCAGTTTAGAAATCTATAATTTAAAGTTTTAAAATTCAAAACTTCATGAATTTAGATCTTCTTAAAAGAACTTTTTTTGAGAAACTCAATCTTCATGAGACAAAAACCTTTTTCTTCTTTCTTCCTTCCTTTGTTTCTCGCTATTGTCATGCTTCAATTTTCGCTGTTATGACTAAAAAAAAGATCTATTGTTAAGAGCTTGGGGTGAGAGTACCTTGCAAATAGATCACTTAATAAGAGGAAAAAGAGGGCATGATAACTTGTGCCTTGATGGTGTTGGAAATGTTTTGATACCAAAGAGTGGTGGAGGTTGTGGAGACAAAACATTAGGTGTTTCTTAACAAAAATTTTGGTTCTAAGGTTTCTTATGAGAACATTAGGTAATTTAGTTTTCTAATGATACGATGAGAAGGTTTAGAAGGTTGGAAGTAACAACCATGTGTTTGTAGAGAGTTTTGGTTAAAGTGAGAAAGTTATCTAGTTTAATCATAAGGCTAGATAATTTGGGGAAAAGACTTAGGTTTGTATGAAATTAAGGTCTAAAAGATTAATGAAGAAACATAATTGTTTCTAGATGTTTTTATTCGTGAAACAAAGCTTGGGTTTAAGTGATCATGGAGGAAGAAGATTAACAGAGGGAGAGTAGGTAATAAAGGAATTTGGTTCACTTTGGAGACTAATTTATGAGTTAACTTGAGAGAAATTATGACTTATTTTCATTTAAGGAGAGAAAGAAGAGAAATTCTAATGAGTAAAAAGAAACCAAGATGGGGAAGAAAGATAAAATTAACCTTCTAATGAGGGTTTAGAGAGAGAAATGAAGACATGTATGTCACCAACAAATTTGTATCAAAAGCCATCTTTTTTATTTTTTTAATTCCTCTCTCTCACTTGCATGCACACACATGCATACACATATGAAGGAATCAAACCATAAATTAAAACAAAAATATAAATTTTAGAAAGAGCTAGAAAACCAAACATAATCCTAACAAATTTATTCAAAATTTTATGTTTTGCATTCCTTTCTTGCATTTGTAGCATATCATCCACCTTCTAAGAAGGTAATACCATCTTGAAAGCATCTACAAAGACTTTTTATGCTTTTAGCATGTTTTACAGATGATGTAGACAACTTGTCAAAAATAATAAGTGATTTAGAACCCTTTTAATATGTTTTCAAGTCCTTTTCATCATCCTTTTGGTTTTGAATTAGTTTTGAATTTAACTTGATAAATTTCTTTGTAACCATCGTTTCAATGCAACATGTTTTGCATTAGATGATGGAGAACGATTCATACATAGATAGAAGAAAATGATGGATAAAAATTAAGAACATAGAACAATGATAGAGAACTATTCTCAAGAACTAATAATTATATGCAAAGACATCTCTTGATTAAGTGTGGAGAAAGAAAAATCATTAGAGTTATAACATAACATAATAATATGTCCACATAGAAAATGAAAACCTCATTGAATAATCATTGAGAGAGGGAGTTAAAAAGAACAAATTGGTTGAACAAACTTAATGATACTTCAAATTATTGAACTCATAAGGAGTTCCTCAAAAGTTTTAAAATGTTGAAACATTTTTCTAACATTTAGGGATATGCCAAGTATGAAGGGATTTTATCAACCAAAATTTGATAAGATAAAAGATTAATAATATGGAAACACATGAATGGGTTACTACAAAGGAAGCCTTTAAACTTGATAGTTCCTCTTTGTCAAAGATTTTGTATTTGTTGGAATGACGAGTTAAATTATGGCCAATCTTGGATGTGTTCTAACCTTGAGGATGTTTATAAAAAATGTAAGTTTTGTAATATTAATGCGAGATTGTGATTTTTGCAAATGTAATTTTGAGTATTTTATAAATAATGTTTAATAATCAGTGCAAGGATTTAGAGCTTGAAGATGATGAATGTTGGGGAACTTTGCTCTTAGTGTTTTTGGTTTTACATCATGGAACTTAAGATGTTTTATGTGGAGTGACTAAATCATAAGGAGTTGAACTATTCTACTTAAGAACTTTGTTAGCATATTTAATTCTTATCTTTTAAGGATGTGAGGATCATTAATTTAAATTATGCATTCATGATTAGAATAGCAAAAATATCATTTTTTATTTTTTTGAACCAAATTTAGACATTAATTTATTAAAATTAAAGTTTTAAGAAGTTAAGTTATATTTATTGTACTTATATTTGTTGTACAAAGTATTTCTTTTGTATGGTTATTTTTGTAATTATTAAGAATTGAGTTTACTTTTGGTTTTTACCGTTCAAGGCATGCTTTCTATGTACGTTTGATTTTTACTTAATTTTTTAATTAAGGTCAACCACATATGTTTAATCTTTCATATAGCGATGTTCTAAGTTACTTAAGCATTTGGGCACTATATGTTGGACTATAGGAACTTTTTGTGTCGTATATGTATGTCTATAATATTTAAGTTATTTTTTTATATTTATAGTACATACTAATATGATCATTATATCATAACAATATATCCTAATTTTGTTTTGCCTTTGTTTTTATATAGTACAATGTTCACATAACATATTTGTACATGCTTAAAATATCACTATTTATTATTGTACCTGTTCAATGTATTTATTGAATAATTACATGATCAACTCTCAAATTTTCAATAAGTAATAGAATGATTTTTGCATGAGACTAACAGAATCAATATTAAAACTAACACAATCAATATTAAAACCATTTATATATATTTTTTGTATTAATTATTATAGTACTAGGATGATCTGTATGTCAAAATAATATGATCAGCATTTGAAATTTTTATATTTTTTAGATCCTTTATTGTATAATTAGAATAGTTTTTGCATTAGATTAGTACGATTAGTGCTAAAATTGTTCATATATTTTTTGGATTCTTTGTTATCATATTATATCAATAGTAATGTCATATTAGCATATTCAGTTGTTAGAAAGTTTTTTAGAAGTACTAAGATGATTATCGCATTAACCTTATACAAGCATTGTTAAAAGTAAACTTGTTATTGTATGATTATGATCTTCAGGTAGTATATATTACATGTCATGTTAAGACAATATTTGTAATAGAATAATTGATTTTATAACATTTTTTATTATGTTATTATAATAACATTTATTATATGAGTATGATAATTTTTAAATTCATCTATTTTTTATTTTTCTTCATTGTTGAACAATGGAAATACCTGTATCACATCGAAATAATGTGTCTATGTGCTCATGACTTTATCTCAATATAAATTTCATATCATACTTGTACGATATTTTGTGTTAAGTTATTTTATGTTAGTTAATAGTCAAGATGAAAATAGTATAGATTTTATAGCCATTTTATGACGTCTTTGATGTACTGTTATAACAAAAATCTTGAAAGTATAATGACTATTTTTTAATTATTTTGGAAATTATTTTTTAATAATTACTTGTTTTAAATTTATTTTGGAGATTATATTTATCATAAGTGTTTCATTTCTAAAAAACAAAAAGAAATGATAAATGATTAATTATAAGATTCATACTTTTAAGTAGAAAGTACAAAGACCAAGAAATGGGCTATGAATTATATGATCAGTTCTGGTGCAATGAAGGAATTGATGTGCATTTTATCTGTTACTCATCAATTTTTATTTTATTGCTAAACATTGTGGTAATATTTATTTGTATTTAGATTATGCCACATTTCTTGAAAAAGGATTTGTTGTATAAGGATATGTAAAGTTGTGTTACCAAAAGATTAACTCTGTAATATTGAGTTCTTTTTTTTTTCTTGGTGTCTCCTCTAATCACCAATTTTTGAAAGGGTTTACTTTTGCCTATGGTTGTAAAAGAGAGCATTTTTTGTTAGTGAACCCTAGTTGGGTTGATTGGAGTGAACATAGGCACGAGTTAGGTCAAATTACTTAAATATCTTGATATTCTTCTTACTTGTATTTTTTTCATTTGTAGATATACTTAGTTAACTTTGTTTTAGACTTTTTAATTTTTAAATTTCAATTTAGAGTATGGATTTTTTAGATTGCTAGATTCATAAACATTCTGATATTACCAAAATTTTATTAGTCTTGATTTTATGTAAAGAAAAGTCAATTTGTTGTATTGAAATGATGTTTTGCAAGATCTAGATTTAAGTATTTTTTTTTTGCTATGTACATCTAAATATTATCCTCAGTCTCTGATTCTCACTTCATATGTTTGTAGTTTTGATTTTTTGAAATTACTTCAAGTTAATGAAATCTAAACTTGCTCTTTAAGTGAAGTATTTGTTATAATGATTTTTAAAGTTCTAAAATTTATCACCACTTGTAGTTTTTGACATTTCATGGTTTTTATAAGGTTGATCTCCTAAATATGTACCTTTTCATTTCTTCTTTGTCACACAAAGCTATCAAGAAGTGCATGAAAAAGTTTCATGTGTTGGATATAACTATGTTTCTTATTCATTTAATCTTTATTTTGTTTCTTAAACAACTCAAAAACACATACACTAAAATAGGTCTAAGAAAATGAACAATAATGTTATCATAACCTCACTTAATCTATTCACATAATATATCAATAATAAAGCTATTAATAGTAATTAGAGAAAATATAAGGACATAATCGCTCCCTAGATGAACCTAATGATAAGATAAAATTCTAAATAATAAAAAATTTCAAATAAGTTTCTATAATTTAAAAACAAACTAATATTATTAAATCACCTATACAAAAGATCCATCTATACATATCTCATGCATAACTATGTTTAATCATAAATGTGAAATACCACGTATTAATATAGGAACTCATAATAGTATATAACATAAAGTTCGATCAATAAAGCTATATAAAATCATAACATCAACATGTTATCCATTTCATTACCTACTGAGTATGATCACCATCCATTTCATCACAATCCCTTTTGTGTGAGAAAAAATATAACAAATAATGCATATACTAATAAGACTTTATAGAGCTTAATATATAAATTAATAATATAACAAAATATAATGACATGATAAAAAAGAGTAAATCTAATAACAAATAAATTACATCATAATAAATATCTATGATATAAAATCAACAAAGGTATATAAAATATTATCCATATTTATTAAAATATTTCAAAGTTTCATGACATTATCTCTACTTTGTGTATTATCCTTATGTCATATGAACTCTACTTATAGCTATAAATAAGATAACATGCAACCATATAAGGGGATATGATCATAAATCAATTACTTAGTCATCTTACACAAAATATTAATGACTATATAAATTATCGATAGAGATATGAGATCCAAAAACAATTCTTTTAACTATTATGTATAAAATACTAATGACTATTCAATAATATCTTATCATAATAATGGAGTCAATATTTAATGAGGGTATACTAATAGCTATCTAATATATTTTTATATGAGAGGAGGATAATGTTTCAAGAAAATTCAATTATATTTTTCCATGATGTTATTTCACTAGTTATAAACCTGCTTATATGTCATATGATAAAATAATATTTATTTATAATTATGTTTTCTAATGTAAAATCAAATTCTATTTTTAAAAGAATCATTCCATCTATGCATAATTTTGATCATATAACACATCTAAATGTCAATACCACTAAACTATGAAAAGATATGCCCATAAAACATTAACAAATTTTCTAAGATATCCATGATTAATATCAAAGTAAACAAATAACAATAACACAAGAAGTTACTTTAATTATAAATATGCCATGTATTAATTTAATATTATATTTATATTATAATTAATTAATTTATCTATATAAATTTGAGATAAAAATGTCTTATAAAATTTTGTTTTCCTTACTTTCTTACAAATATTATGCAAACATATGAATTACTAAATAATCCTTTTTATTGTGTATATAACATAATTATTATAACTATATAACCCTAAATGTATTATCTCAATTTTTTCTTCTTGTTATAATACCAATGTATAATACTTTAACTTTAATGTATTATATATATTTTTAATAGCAAAATAGTTATATTATAATAAAATTGGGCATGAATTCTATGTATAGGAAGCTAAAGAGAAAGATAATTTTAAACAAGAATATTTCCAAAAATGATAAGTAGCTAAAATAATATATTTATGATGTAAATATGTTATTAATGTTTATCTTTAAAAATACAATAAATTTTGCATTATCATATAATACTATTTGTCTTATACAAACATGTTATAATAACTTGTGGTATGCTAATTGTATCATTTTTTGTATGCTTCATAATTGAGGGATATGTATCTAGGTAATGCATTTGATTAGCTTACAAGTATCAGAATATAAAAAAAAGAAAATTGATATAAGATGAGAAGAATAACTTGATAAAAAGAAAAGGATGAAATCAAGTTATTTGATGAATACTGTGTTATGAAAATATGGCATGAGATATGAAATGACTTAAGTCATATAAGTTTTATATTACACAAATGATGGTATTGATAAGAGTATATTATTATTTTTTAATGATATAGATGGTATGCATGCTCTACTTACATGCATGTAGAACTAAACAGGCAATGGATCACTCACACAACTACTCATATACAATAAGTACAAACGTTATTTGTTAACCACACATTAGTTATGCATTCAATAAGTCTACCAACTCACTTTAGAATAGCTCATGTAAGTAATAAGTTGTTATATCCATTTTAATATCACTATAAAAATGTGTTTTAGCCTCTTGTTAAGGGGTGAGCAATAAAATAGAACAATCACGCTTGATTTTGTAAGCAAATAAAAGAAGAAACAAAACATTTTTTTAATTTCATTTTTGAATTTCGTATCTCTCTTTCCCTTTTATATTTCTTAGTTTTTTCTATCCATTTCATGCCTCTCTTTTTTATTTTTGTAACTCTAAAGAAAAGGTCTTCATTGAGGGCGTGAATCAATGTATTAATCAAACCTTTCTAGAATTTCTTCAATTGAATATGGAGTCAAGGAAATAACATTTTGAAATACTAGCATACCAACCGTTCAACAATGTTATTTGATAATACTTTCTCAGTGAAAAATAAAATGTGTATAATATTATTAAAATTCTTTATGCATCTTTTAAGAAGCTTCTTATCCTTTTGATAGAACAAGAAAAAGTTATCTCCTTTTTTCAAGACCCAAATAACAAAAGCCAACATAAAAATATTAATAAATCAATAAACTTAAAAATAGTATTTTTTTAATAGGTAAAATTGGCATTCGAGTGTCTCATCTTTAAAACATCTTATCAAAATTTTATACTCACAACTAACATCTATCAAATTATAAAAAATGTGGAAACTTGATCTTATATTGAAAGAGTGTCTTTGTTCCACAAAGTAAATGATGTCATGTAACTTATGGGATTTTGATTAAAAATTTCTTAATTTGTGATAATTTTTCTCATTTCATTTGAAAAAACTAAAATGATAAAATAATTAAATAATAATTATTGATGTTGAAAGTTTTAATGTTACAACATTGAGTGATCCCAATTAGTTTTATTTAAATGTTACAAAATTGATCATATGTGTGCAAAAGTTTTGCTAGAAAGCCTATGACAAAAGATGTTGTAAATATATTTGATGGGCACATAAATGACACGACGATTGATGTCACCTGTTAGAGATAATATAAATGATTCTCAAGGACTTCTTGCCTTATCTTCATCGGGTGGAGGCTGGGATGGAACTACCTCAGAAGAAGTTTCAAGGACTTCTTGCCTTATCTTCATGGGATGGACTTCTTTTCTCCTTCATTTTCTTCCTAAATATGTTTATCAATCAAACTTTTCTATAATTTTTTTCTATTGGATAAGGTGTCAAGAGACTAATTTGTTGAAACACGAGTTTACCAACCCTGCAGCCAACGTTATCATGACAAATAAGAGACGCTTCAAAATACTCTTCGTACAACTTCTGAAAGCTCCTTAACCTTTTGATGAATCAAGAAAAGCTTACCTTCTCTATTCTTGAACAGACGAGAGATTATAGAAAAATAAGAGACATTTTAAAAATAATTTAGTTGGAAAATATTATTTTTGGATGTAATACAAGAACCACTCGAGTGTCTCTTGTTTGACAAACCCGTCCAAAAGCTTGCAATTTATGGCAACTGATGTTGATGAGTGTCGAAGTCAATGACGAAAGCATCCGTATTAGAGTTTCCTCAATAATTTTAAATTGGAAGAGCTTCTTTGCAGAACAAAGTAAATGTTATAATGTTACCCGTGGGAGACTGGTTAAGAAACCTCTCTAGATTGTAGCAACTTGCAGCATTTCAATTGAAATAACTAAAATGACGAATCCATTGAATAATAAAAATTGATGTAAAAAATTTCATTTTTGCAACATTGAGTCATCTCAAGAGGTTTGACTCAAAATTTACAAAATTGATCATATATTCCTATGGTTTTGCTACCAAATGTGAAGTCCTTTATAACAACTAAATTTGCAACGTTAAGTGCCATAATAGATAAAATTGACCAATTTCTTTAATTCTAACATTTTTGTGACAGTTTCATTCATTAAA
This sequence comes from Vanilla planifolia, assembly GCA_023846275.1. Classification (NCBI taxonomy): domain Eukaryota; kingdom Viridiplantae; phylum Streptophyta; class Magnoliopsida; order Asparagales; family Orchidaceae; genus Vanilla; species Vanilla planifolia. The sequence goes on along the minus strand of CM043866.1, from coordinate 10,120,186 downwards.
AAATAGCTAAATTCCTTGCAGAACATTTGACTGGGTAATTAACATATAGTCTGTGCAAATAGTTATATTGAAATCTTTTTTATTATATATTCATATGATATTTATCTTTTAAATTCTTTTTTTTGATATTTCAATTGTTTGCTGTTCATCTAAGATTGAAGATTTTGTATTGGCATGGAAATATCTTTCTAACGACAAAAAATAGGTGAAAAACTATAAACAATCATTGTGTATGATATTGTTATATAAAAATTCTTAACATTTTAGAGTGGTTGTAAATTGTCGTATAAACTTACTTTTTATAAAAGCTCTGAAGAACCTTTGTGTGAAGTTACTTTATACATTGAGTGTTGAAAGAAAAAAACTAAAAGTATTGGGAAGATTTGTGTTAGCGTGACTTTATAAGGCAGCTCCTTATATGAGCCATCATATAAAGTTTTCCAAATAAAAACTAATTGTTGGATTTTGAATTTTGCACAACCATTTTTATAAAGAGCCCTGCATAGAGTCCAAATATTATACAATTGTTCATAGAGAACCATTGCATAATGCAATTTTATGTGAAGATTCTAAGAAGAATCGCTGCATAAATTTGAGTTATATAGCAATTCTTTAAGCAAACCATTGCATAAGAATAACATTATTTAATTTTTTTTTACTAATTTTATTGATTCAATTTGACGCACATACATTATAAGATTTTTTTGGTAATATTTTTCAAATAAAAAAAAATGCAATCATAGCTTTGCAGTTCAAATAAAATATTAACGTTATATTCACACACAAAGTTTTATAAAAAGAAATGTAATATAAACATTACATTCAAACACAAAATTGCATGCAATTTCAAATATAACATCAATATCATATTAAAAAATCATAAATATCATCATAAGAATATTAGCATCTCTATATATAAACACTGTACAAAATCTCTTCTGTCAAAGTATTTTAATTGTTTCCACTTGTAACTCTTTTGCAAAGTTTACAATATTAACAATTAAATAAATTAGTAAAAAAATATAAATTATGCTTTACATACAATCAAATAAGTATATTTATTCTGCACCTAGGAAAGAGAGTGAATAGAGTAGATTTTCACTTATAAAAAATATAAAATATCATTTAATATTATCTATTGTTTTTATATTGACTTCAAAAATTTTTAAAAAATTTAAATAACCTAAATATTATGAACCACATGCTTATATATTCCTTAAGTCATGACCTTTGCTATGGTATATTCAAATTTTAGATCTAATTGTGACCATCCTAACATGTATTTTGAGGTTCCCACACTATGATAGTCATTGAGTTTTAGAACTAAAATATCCAAATCTAGTAATAGAAACTTTAACAAGAATAAAGTTCATAATTAATTAAATTAAAGTAGACTATTACAATCTACCTAACTTATCAACCTTTATCTCAAAAATTTAGAATAATTCAAGATAATGCGACATCATGTCGTCTACTTTCCAGATTGCTTCTTTTTCACTTTTGTTCTTCCAAATCACTTTTACAAGTGGAATGGCTTAGTTTTTTTAATCTCTTTTATTTTTTTTATTAGAATTTTAACTAGTTGTTCCTAATAAGATATGTTAGATTAAATTTCAATTTCTTTAGGATCATATTGAATTTTATGAGATGGATTGGAAACATCTTTTCACAGTGAAGATACAAGAAAAAAATTAGTCGTACCCAACATCTAAGAAGTAAAGCCAATTTATAAACAATTAAATCAACTCTTTTTAATAACTAGAAAGTCTCAGTATACTTGGGTTTCAGCTTATCCATTATGCTAAATTTGATTACCCTTTTTAAGTGACTTACTTCAAGAAAGATATGCTCACATTCTTAGAATTTTATGTTCTTTTGAATCTCATCAAAATATTTCTTTTGGTGATCTTGAATCATCAGAATTTTGTCTTTGATTATTTTGATCTTTTATATGGCCTTATCAAAAAAGTTCATTCCAATTAATCTTCTTTTCGTGCCTTCTAGCCAACATAGAGAGGATAGGAACTCCTTCTCATGCAAGGCTTTATAGGGAGACATTCTAATGCTACCACGATAACTAGTATTATATGCAAATTTTATCAAACATAAGTGATTTTTCCAATTAACATAAAAATCCAACACATAAAGTTGTATTAGTTCCTCAGTAGTTTTAAAAGTTTCTTCAATTTCTCAATCAATTTAAGGATTAAAACTTGTATTGAATCATAACTATGTTTCAAAAGTTCTATGCACCTTTCCCAAAAATTAAAATGTAAATTTAAGATCTTTGTCAAAGACTACCATATTTGGGATTTTATATAATATTAAAATCTACTAAATATATAATTGAGCTAATTATTTTTGAGTAAGAATGGTCATTATAATAGCTAAAAAATGTGCTAACTTAGTTAATTTATTTTAAACCATCCATGCAAAATCCTAACCTACATGGTCCTAGTTAGTTCAACACTACAATCCATAGCTATATACTTCTACTTCTATTCATGAATAAGTAAATATTGTAATATATCACTAAGCTTTTATTATTTATCCTTTACTTACAGGAAGACTAAACATCTCTTGACCCATCTCTTTTCATACCATGTCACTAATAATTCTCTTTAAATTCTTGATACATTTATTTACTTTTTGGATGAATGGAATATTATGAATTATAAGCTTCAACCAACAACAATCATCAAAGGCACTAATGTTGAGGAATTCACAACCTTCCTTGAGATATTAATAATCATATTCCTCAACAGCAAATTCAGATTCTGATGCATCCCTTACTTTTTGGATTAGCTTTTGGTATTTTTCATCATAAAGTTGATCTTCTTTAATAGAGACAAGTCACTGAAGCACAATAAAGAGTTGGTGCAAAAATTTAGCATTTCGAAGCACAACTTTTTCTATTAGTAATATGTCAATTTTAAAAGAAATTTATTTATGATTTGACCACTTGATAAGAGTATGCAACACAAGCTTCCTACTTATTATAATGGCAACCACATTTGCCTTCTTTGCATAATAATTTAAAGGTAGTATTTTTGAGTTAAAAGATAGTTAAGGATTTGGTAATCCATAAGCATCTCATGTTTCACCCCATGTAAGTAATGACTCCAAATTCTCAAGTAGTCAATTTTATGTCATGCATTAGGTAATTTAAGGTTTCAATTACTTAGAGGCATATGCAACTACTCTTCCATTTTGCATCAATACATAGCTCATCCCGTGAAGTGAAGCATCATTAATGATTTGGTACCTATTAAGTCCTTTTAATAAAACTAATACTAGAGTTACTTTTAATTTCTCTTTAGTTTTAGAAAAGTTATCCTCATATTTTATATCACATTCAAATTTCATAGTTTTCTATGTTTATCTTGTTACTATATATGTTATTTGGAAACTTCCCTATATAAACATTTAGCAAAATTGATTGATTAAGAAAATTTTGAATTTCTTATAGACTAATCCATAATAGTAGAGATTTTGTAGGGATCAACAATTATTTCTTCTACTCTAATCACAAAAACTAGGAATGTTATATGCTAGAGCCATAATTCACATTTGGTGAACTTGGCATACAATTGGTTCTCCTTTATTGTCTACAATACAATGTACAAATGCACAATGTGATCATCAAGAGATTTAGAGTATACTTGGATGTCGTCAATAAAGATGATCATAAATTGATCCAATAATTTTCTAAATATCTTATTCATTAAATCCATGAATGTCGTAGGTACATTGGTAAGACTGAAAGATAGCACTAAGAACTTAGTGTCCAAAGCAAGTCTTAAAAGAAGTTTTAGTTATATCAAATTTTTTTTTGATTTTTAGCCAATTGTATTTTAGTCTCAAGTTAATCTTAAAAAATACTATAAGAACTAGTCACTAATCAAATAGGTCACTAATTTTATGTGATACATATTTATTTTAAATTATTAATTTATTCAAATCTCAATAGTCTATGCATATATACAAACTATCATATTTCTTTTAAATAAATAAACTAGGTGCTCTCTAAGGGCACACACTAGGGTACCTAAATCTATATTTTTCTCTGCTAATTTTATAGGTACCAATAAGGTTTAAGACACCAACTCAGCTTATAGTATTAGCTAAATTTCAAACTCAATTTTTCTCCAAAAAGACCATGTAGGTATTATAAAAAAACATCTTTGTATCATAGATTATTTGAACCCCTCATAGTTAGGTAAACCTCTGATTTATAGATAAACTAGATAACAAAAATCCTTCACTACCATTCTTTAACATTTTATGAGCCAGAAGCATAGAAATAATTAAGACTTCTCTTTCTTTACTAAAGAAGATTGTTTGATTTATGTCTAAAGCTATTAACATAATTCTTTTTACTAAGTATTTAATAACTACATGGTGCTTAGATAGCCAATTTGTGCCCAAAATGATGTTGAATTTGAATAGAGGTAAGACATTATGTCTGATAGAAATTTTCTTTCCTCTTATTTTTATTTCAACCTAAAGAATTATCCATAAAAAACACATTCCTATCTAATAACTCATAAAATAATGAGGATTTAATTCATCAATTAATGCATTAAACTTATGACATGATATTAATGAATGTGAGGTGTCACTATGAAATAAAATAAATACCAACAATTATTGAAATAGAAGAATACTTGTTATCATATTTGTTGAGCATGGAGCCTCGTATTGGCTGATGGCATATACAATGGGTTGTTTACCATGGCCTGTAGACTATTCTTGACTCATACACCCTAAGACTATCATTGAAGCACTCCCTTACCTTTATCAATGCCACCTCTTTATTTACATTAATTTTCTTATCTTAATAATTTCAAGAATCAATTTATCTTTGATTATGTCTTTAAAAATCTTATTAATAAATAATTAATAAAAAAAAATGTATATATATACATAATTTTAGATGATTTAAATCATCTTCAAATCTAAAGAGCTAAGTATTGGGTCAAGGCACAACTCTTGAACCTATTTGCTTTAGGAATCAGGTCGGGGCATATCTTTTAAATCAATAAGGACAAATTTGGGTTAGGCCATAACTCCAAAAACTTGTTAAGAATAATCATACACTAACAAGAAAGGGTAATCACCTCTTAAGTGAACTAGTTGGTAACCAACCTAGTGTCAAAGTTAACTCAATGGCATAAGAAAACCCTTATAAGAAGATATAATAAGAACATATACACCATGTGGGTCTAAAACACAACTTCAGAATTGTGAAAATGGCATGAGTCATTAGATTGCTTAATAATGTAATTAAAATAGTTATCATTTCATCCACTTTTTTCAGTGCTAATTCAATTAGTTGTTGAATCATGCAATTTCATAACTGAACGATCTAAAATTAGCCCATACATAAGATTTAAATATATCCATCAAATCCAATTGAGATGTAATAGTCCATAATAAATCCTATTTTTAAAAAAAATGCCAACGTAAATCTAGTAATCTAATTACATAATTTTCATGATTGAACAATTCAAATTCCTTCTAATTGTGTGGCTCTCTTCCTTTGATCTAGATTGGACTATCTTGATGACTTCCAATGGACCATTTGTGTTATGGCTATTTTAGCAATTATTTGTGAGCTACTCGAACCTTTTTTAAAAACCTAAGTCTTTTATTAAAAACCTACGCTGACATAATTTTAATTAAAATAAGTAGTAACGACTTTTTGTTAACATTTTTAGCCATTGAAAAATGCCTATAAATATGAGACTTTTGGATATAATTGGTTAATTAATTTTTGAAGAAAGTTTGATAAAATTGGAAAAAAATTTAAAACCATTCAAGTTGTTAACATCTAGTGCTTATCATGGTTTTCATTCGCTTTGTCCTTTATTCGTCAAGCTCCAAATTATCTTCTCTTTGAAAATCAATTAAAGTCTCAATTTTCTTACTCCTTAATTGTTTCAATTAAAAACATAACACATTTGTGCCTTGTCAAGCATTTCATCAAGCATAAGATTTTTGTTTTTTATTAAGTAAAGTTTTTTGTCATCGAATTTTTTTTGTATTATCGATTTTAGTTTGTTATAATGTAGTTATATAACTTATCTCTTTTGTTTCATTGTTGTAAGGGTTTAGCTTGGTAAAAACTCATATTCATTAATTTTGTTTTTTTAATTTTTGTTGGGGTGGACGTATATTAAATTTTAGGTTAAACCACTTAAAAATCATTGGTCCACTTTGTAATTATGTGTTAATTTTCTATTTCATAATTTTTATAAAACATTATTATTAAAAAATTAACATGTTTAAAAATAAAATTAAAATTTGAATAAAATTTGTTAAAAAAAACTAACTTAAACTTATTCAAATAATTACTTTAAAACTATTTATTTAAATATTTTTAAAAAAATAAAAAAATTATATTTAGTAAGTCAACTACTTTTGTTGAACCACACTTCAATTGATATTAAAGTGAGGTCCCTTTTAGTGCAAAGAATATCTATTGGGGAAAGTACATCTTCCAATAAGCCACCATTTTTTATGATGATTATTATTTCTATTAGAAGACTAGAATATCTAGTCATTTGAAATTGATTAATAAATAAATGTAGGAAGCAATGCATCATTCAACTTTTTAATAAAGAAAAACTCACAAGGTGTATTAGTATCTGAACTATTTAAGAAAATGAATAAAAAAGAAAAACATAAGTATAAATAAATGATAGATTGTAAATATTTTAATTGTGTTTTGTCTATTGTTGAATTTAATAGAATTATAAATTTAGGAACAACTTATAAAACTTTGCATGAGCTAAGAATAACTTATGAAAAATCAATTTAGATGAATGAAGTAATGAAGAGTAAAGATTAGCACAAGTGAAGAGGAAGAAAATAATGAAGTACGCTTTTGCATGATGGTTAGAGAAGAAGAAGAAGAGACTAAATCTTCGCGTGAACAAGACATAAATTACTTAAATAAAAAATTAGCTTAATAATTACTTTATACTTATAGTAAATAAAAAATGTTATATTAAAAATATAAGAAACTAAAAGAAGAATATAGTGAATATCTAGGTCATTATTAAGAAATTAGAGAAAAGGTCAATACTTATTTAGATAATATAGGAAAAACAAGTGATAATTTAGCATAAGAAGTTAATGGGCATGCATCCTTAGTTAAGGATTCAATGATATTAAATCTTTTCACTCAATTAACTCATTCTCAAAAGTAAATCCAATTGGTAGGAAAGTTTTTTGCTATAAATATTAGAAGTTCTCATGTGCATGGGAATCCTAATATTTACATAGTTTTAATAATAAATGTACATGTCATTATTGCATGAAACATTATCATACCTTAGATGCATGTAGAATTTGAGCTAATACTCATTCTAACATTTTTAATTTTGCATAAGTGTGGGAAAATAATAACTCAACTACTTCTAAATATGCTAAATCTAAAATGGTTTGGATTCTTAATTTTAATAATTAAAATCAAGTAGAAGAATATATACATGTAAATCTTAATGAATCGATTTCAACTAAACAAAATAATATAAGAATAGATAGTATATAAATCAAATTTAAGAAATTAAGTTTAAAAGACTTAAATAAAATAGATAAATAAAAAATAAATTAAAGATAATGTATTCCTAAAATTTAGTAAATTTCATCTTAAAGAATAAATTGTAGGTAAAATTATTAACAAAAAGAATGATTTTGATTAAACTTAACATTATAATAAAGATAAAAGTAGAATATCTATAATTAAACTAAAATAGAATCTCTTAGTAGTCTGTTACTCCAACCAAGATGATCTTCATAGATTTTATATTTTTTTCTTTTTTTCTTTAATATCTCCTATGAACATGAGTATGGGGTATCTATAATCTAAAAACTCAGTCAACTAAATTCAATATAAATACTTAGTATTTGTTATCATCAAATAAAATATCATGGCTATAGATCAACACGACAATAATCTTATCGTTTTTATGATAACAAAATGTTTAATAAAATTGATAAAAATATATATTATTTATAAAAAAATATACAAAATAATTAAAGATAAGCTGCTTCTATGTGTATGTTATGATAAGATTAATGCTCTCTCTTAATTTATACTTATTTATTTTATTTTTTTCTCTTTTCTATTTTGTAATCTCTTAAAGAGATTTAATACTCTTAAATTTAATATAAGTTTTGTGAATTATTCATAACCTAAGGGTTTTGTGAATATATCAATCAAGCTCATTTTATTCTAATTATAATTTTATCCAAAGGTCTAGAAGTCAACTCTCATAATTTCTTTCAAATTTATTTAATTTTATTTAATAATTATTGCTCAAAAAAATATTAAAGACATATGATATTGAGATTGACTCAAAATTTGCTATAAAAGCTTAATGGTTATGTTAAAAATCTAATTTTAAAAACATGCATAATTTGACTAACAACTTACTCTTTAAGACCACCTTTATAAAATTTTAAGGTTTTAAGGATTGAATTATCTTTAATTACTTCCTTTTCCTTATCTATTTCATTTGAATCTTTTAAAATTAATTTCTCAAATTAGATTTGTTCATTATCTATTTTTACATTATTTTGTTAGTTGAAACTGATTCATGCCATTATTACATACGACCCGATCACACCTCATAACCCAACAAACTTTATGATACAATTTGCCACATTTTGAACATTAAGATATCTTTCCAAAAGATTTTGCATCAATCTTGTTGCTATTCGTACCATGGTCTCTCAGACAAAGCTAAAAATGACCAAACTATTGACCATCTTTGACTTTTAAAAGATCTTCTTAAAGGGGTCTACTTCAATTTTTTGTAGTCATTACTTATGGGCTTCAAATATTTTTAGTTATTATTTCATTAACCTATTTTGTTTGATAAGCTTAACAAAATTTGTGGTCTTTTATGTGTTTAAAATAATTTTAATAAATTGTTTTAGTTCCTGATAAAACACAAGGCATATTTGATCCTCAATACTCTCCACCTATATGACATAACAATGAAGGAAGGAATATTTTTTGTCATAATGATAGAACCTCATTTCACCATCTACTTATTCAAAGTGAAAATAAGATGTCATTCATAATGAAAATATTAGGTGAGGACATAAAAACCTTAGGTAGGAACTAATGTTTAGACAAAATCCAAACATTAACTATTTAATTACATAAATATCAATATAAATAAGTAATGTGAATACAAAACTACTAATAAAACAATTCAATAACAACTACTACTATTATAATAAGTTTATACATATTCACCTACTATAAAAACTCCTCTTAAGATAAATGACCAACCATTATACTAACTAATAAGACGTATCCAAATGGAAAGCATTTAGGAACACATTTCTTAGTGTAATGGATGTATTAGTTGTGATATAAATTCCATCAAGAGTCTAAATAGCTCAATAATTAAACTAATAAGGTAACAACATACTTAAAAATAATTCTATAATAAAAAAGGTATAATCATGCCATGCTAATAAAAAGCAATAATCATAATAACATAAGCCATTATAGTAGAAAATTAATAAATCCAGTACAAATATGAATATGAACATTCATGTATGTTCTTTTATTTCTTAATTTTTTATTTATTATATTTTATAAATTTTAACCATTTCTTATGAGTTTATTATTTTCTCATTTATTTTAATTCTAATATATTTTGATATATTCCAAATTTTATCCTTTTTAGATTATTATTCTCTAAAATTAATACTAGTTACATAGACCTCATAATAGAATATTCTCACCTTAAAACCACAACCATAACCTTGCCCTTGGTTGTCTTCACATTGTATCATGTATAATAGACTTATATAGAAATAGATGTGCTATTCTTATATTATATTATGTATAAGGGTATCATGTAGACATAAATAGTCTATTCTTATTTTATATGATGTATATAGATCAACTTTAACCTAATCATATATATTAGTATCATGTAGAAGTAGATAGGCATCCTGACCTTTTGAAGTCATAGTATAGTCTAAGATCATTTGAAGGAAATATCTTTAGGGGTGTAATAATTATTCCATTTTATTTCTTTAATTGATAATTCAATATGTTAGATATTCATAATCAAAATCATTTTGTTATCTATTACCTTATAAAAGTTTCCATTATGTTGCATGTCAATATATATTTTATATAATGCCATCACGAAAGAACACATGAACAAGATGTCAGGCAATAAGGTGATATAAAAATATGGTAATCAAAGAAAATAATTACATAATTACTAGATTTGTATAGAAAATATTATAATATTTTTCATGAAATTAATGATAGTTTATAAATAACATAGAAAATAATTTATTAGTGTATTTATATCATGGTTACCAAGTTTACTTAAATCTAAAAATTGACTTATTTTTTATCTTAATTGTTTTGATTTTCTATAGCATCATGTATATATAATGTTCAATATATATTTTATATGTGATACTTTTAGTAAGTAATTAAAATCTTATTAATCCTTTTAAATTCTTAAGATGCTTTATGGGATCATACTTATACATTTCCCCATCAAATAATTTGACCCAAAAAAAATAGACATTTTGAATTATATCATGTGTATGGTTTGATTATATTCTTTGATTCCTAGACATTTCCCCATCAACTATTTATTTCACTTTTAAATGTATCTTATGGTCACTAGAATAGAACCATATCATCCTACTCTACATTATCATAGTTCATATTACTTATTAATCATGTTGTATGCTATCATACATGGTATTGCATGATTCTCTTATTACTTATCCATACTATTATCTTGTTAACCAATTGTATTACTAAAATATTCCCATCTTATCATATAATCAATTCACTATTTCTCTCTTCACATAGTACAATCTTTTTTTTATCATACCATATATTTTCATAATCTATTACCAAGACATCATAACTTACGATTCTACTCAACATACAAGTTTGAATGCAATCACTTCTCTTTCCAAACTTAGGTTTTTTTCTCTTTAGCTTTGACTAATCAACTGGTACAATCAACTTTGTCATACTATATGACATTTCATATAGGAATCTCTGCATGATGCTATTAATGAACTCATCTAATATCCTAATAAAATTTTCATCTTGATTGTGTAATACAACTCCATGTGTTGTACTCATATGATCTTGTCTTGACTTTTTGACAAATTATTCACTTATATTTTTATTCCTTAATGATCATATAGTATGACTAACTACTTTGTACTGAATGATTCTCTTTTTCTCTCTTATGAGTGTGCTGAACATATCCATTAACCATATTGATATAATATGAACATTATATTATACAATTAAATCCAAAAGCTTTTCTTATCATCGCTCAATATGATTTCATTCGTATGATATGATTGTAAACTAAAATTTTAACATCATACCTTAAGATCATGTCCATCGAATGCATCTAAGTATTTAGATATAACCATATTTTCCTTTACTTAAACACAAATTGATCATTCACTACAATCAAACTCACCATATCCATACAATCGTGAACTCAAATTAACTAACTATTTATCTTTAATTCATTGAAGGATTTTCTCTAATAGCTCAACCCATAGTAAAAGTATGATACCCCCATTATTCTTGTGAGATAAGCTCAATAGATCAATTTGCAACTTAAATTTCCTTTGTACTAAAATGATTCAAGAAATCATCTAGTATACATTATCTTTCATTGCTGCTTTGCAATCCTTTATCCTTTATGGGTTTAAAATGATTTTGTGATATGATGTTGACTAACATATTTATATGATACACATCACTAGCCAACAAAACTCTTTCTCCATCTCTCAGGTTTACTCCAAATCACAACTAATTCATTCCATACCACATTCAAATTAATTTAAGCCTAGTTTTACTCAACCTTAGCATAACAATATTTTATTATTTACATTAAATTTATATAAATTTAACAAAAGAATCAACTTAAATTCTTACTTCTTCATTGTTAACTGTTGCTTAGTTCTCTTAGGTGTTTTTTGTTGTATCCTCTATTCTCCTAGTTGTCTTTCTTCTAGCCTCCTTCTTAAGCTTTAACAAAGCTTTCCTAGTGGTTTCACAACTTCTCCTTCCTCTATCCTATAGTTTGCTATCTACATGAGCTTCTTTTTCACCTTTTTTTATAAAAACTTACAGCAATGTAGTGATGTCGTGCTAGACAACCTCCTCAAGTACCTTCTTTTAGTAGTTCTCGACAACATTGCTTAGCATCATCTTGGCACTACCACACACAAACTCCTAGTAACCTCTACGTTAAAAATGTGAGCCAAAACTAACCTCTCTTGGGAAAACTCATGGGAAGGTCAAGTTTTATAATTGCTAATGATAGTTTATTCATAATTATGCTATTAAAATATTCTTAACATTTATCCTCCATCCTAAAATTAGAAAAATATACCTAAACAATTGTTATATGAGTGTATCTATACTTAACACATTTTTCTACAAAACCTTCTAACATTTTTATGATTACATTTATATCCTCCAACAAAACCATTTCTTCTGTATTGAACTTTTAGAAATTATTCATCCACTCTAGCACAGTCGATAAGACTATATTTACAAATCTACATTTTGCCTATCGTTTTTTACCTAAGGAAAATTTCATAAATTGTAGAGCTACCATGAGTGATATTTTGAAAGTTATAATTATATCTAAATTTTTAAAAATTTATAATAAATTAATCACTTATCCAAAAATTATGAACTTAATAAAATTAATATGTTCAACTAATATTTTTAACTATGTTTGATATTTTGTTATACCTCCTAAAATTTGACCTTTTTTTAATATGTTATATATAAATACTACATTTCAAGAACTTTGCTCTTCAATATCAAAACATGAATAGTCTTAATTTGATTAAATTAATTCCAAAGCCTATCACCTCTTGATCATTGTGAAATTATGAGTTGTTACTCCCTTTTTACAAACACTTCATCCTAAAATTTTAAAAATCTTTAGTTACTAATTGATCATATTAGCTTATGATTCTCTAAAGTTCTATTATTTTACTATTATCATCTCTAAACAACATATTTTTTGGCATGGCCTTTACCACTTGTAAGTATACTTGATTATAAGTTAAAATCTCAACATGGATTTTTTCTCCTTTTATTTAATTATAAAAATGCCAATCATTATGTCCTTCGATATCTCTTCAATTCAAATAAATTAAATTAACTAATAGCCAAAACATTATTTAGTGTAGTTTATCTATCAACAATCACCTTACCAAATCATACACTCCTAAAATTAAGTGATTTCGTCACAGAATTCATAACAACTTCTCATTTTTCCTCAAGGATTAATAAGAATTACCACAATCTTTTTTATTGTCTTCTCCTTTTACTTACTCTAAATCATTACTTCAAATATTTTCTTTAAGAAAACAGCTACTATTCTTGTCCTAATTGACTAATAAACTTATTAATGAAAATTAAAACTCAAATGTAATCACCATATTTTGTAATTTAAATTTTAAAAACTAAAAAAAGGATAAAATACTAAAATATTACATACTGGTATTAATCACTGACTTTATAACATCTTTAGTGTCAAATGATTGAATATCTATTGGAGTTTTATTTTCTTTCTCTAAAACATCTACTTCTATTAAGGAACCTATATTTTTTAGTGTAGACATCTCTCTTTTTGAATTCCTAAAGATCTCCCTTTTGTTCTTATTTCTAAGAGGTCAAGATACTTTTTAATAATATGACTTATTTTCTCACAAACAAAACTTCTTATTAACATTTGTGACTTAATTCCTTTCTCACTATGATATACTACCTTACCTTTGTTAATTTTTGCATCTTATAATGCTAATTCAGCTTCCATTGGTGTATGCAAAGATTTGAGTTTCTTAATCACTAGACATCTAATTGCAACATGCTCTAACTTCATACAAAAGAAAACTCTTAATATTTTGATAAAGTTTTGTTTATTATTTCAGTGGTGCTATCTACCGCATTTAATATATCTATTGATTCCCTTAGATTCCATTTAGTCTGGTTACAACTAATTTCTTTCACAATATTTTAATCATGACTCATAGTTATAAGGAAACATTTGATGTATTTTACCTTAGGATATACCTTATCAACATGTCTTAGTTTATTACATATTAAAGGTCTTACATTCTTATCATATGTAGTGTACAATTTCTCTAATTTCATAGACCATATTTACAACACCTAGCAAATTCTCTAAGATTAGAATTAGTTTTACTTCCTTAAAGTGTTGTCAATTTCTTATTGGTCCAAGCTTATTTATATATCTCACCTAATCCTAAATGAAAGCTTTCATACCAACTATCAAGGCCTCACTTCATAATTTACCTAATTGTAGTAAAAATTAGAGAATGTGCATGATGAAAATAGTAAGTGAGAACATAAAAAACTTAAGAGAGGAGACCTGATGATGAGATAAAATCTAAATATTAATCATTTAATAATATAAAATAAATAAAAAATCAATATAAATAAATGATTCAATTATAGAGCTACTTATAAATGATCCTATTAAAAACAAATACTACAATTTCAAATCTATATAGATCTGCATAATACAAAAATCCATCACAAGATAAATAACTAGTCATAGTTCTAACTAATATGTAGTATACTTTTATATAGCATCTAAGTCAACATCTTTCAATATAATAGATTTATTACCTATGATGTAAATACAAATGAGGGTCTAAAGAACTCATCAATTAAACCAATTAAATAATAATATATTGAAAAATAATGTCATAATAGATGAGGAATAGTCATGTCATGATTATAAAAAAACAAATAATCATAATGAAATAATCCACAGATGTGAAAATTAATGAATCTAATAAGAATAACAATATACACATATCTTTCATTTACTTATTACCCATTTAGTATATTTTGTAAGACTTAACCATTTCTTATAAGTTCATTGTTTTCTCACTTATTTTATTTCTAATATGTTTTAATAGATCTTAAATTTTATCTTTTATCTCATTTAAATCATTATCTTTTAAAATTAATACTAGTTACATAAATCTCATAATAGAGTATTCTCATTTTGATAACTATTCTCAACCTAAAATAATGTAAGGGTATTCTTATCTTGTGCTATCCTCATCTTATACTATATGTAAAAGAATCATGTAGATATAGATGGCTTATCTTTGCCCTGGATTGTCCTTGCTTTATTTCATGTAGAATGGTAACATATAGATATAAATAGGCCATCCTCACTCGCTATCATATATATTGGTCAACCTTTCCCTAATCATGTATATTAATATCATATAGATGTAGATGGCTATCATTACCCTGTGAGGTTATAATATAATCTAGGAACAATAATGATAATGCATTAATTAGTATACCAATCATTTCAATCACTTTCCTTAAATGATAATTTGATATGTTAGATATACACGTTCCAAATAATTTCCTTATCTATTATCTTAAAATTTTCTTTATTATTTTTCATGTTAATATTATTATTATATAATGTCATAAAAGAACAACATATGAAGAAGATATTAGATAATATGATATAAAAAGATGATTACCCAAGAAAATGATCACATTATTACTAGAATTGCATAAAAAACTTTCTAATATTTTTCAAAAAAGAATGCCAATTTATAAATAACATAGAAAATGATTTACTAGCAAATTTATATCATAGTTATCAAGATTACTTATATTTTAATGGTTGACTTCTTTTTTCGATCTCAATCTTTTCTTGATTTCCTACAAGGCCATGTATAAGTGATGCTTAATATATATCATATATATGAGACATTTAGTAAGTAGTTAAATTATATTAATTCTTTCTAAACTCTTAAGTTATATCTCAGGATCATATTTTTATAGTTCCTTCATAGTAACATATTCGTACAAAAATAATTATTTTGAACTACATCATACGTGTATGATCCCATGATTATACCATCTTATTCCCATAACTAGCACTCTGTTATGCATATCACTTCTGAATGTGCGTTATAGTCATTATGATCGAATCATATGATTTCGCTCTACTTTAGCACTATTTATATTACTCACTAATTATACAATATGATTTCTCTTATTATATCATATAGTTCTTATGTTACCTATCCATATTATTAACTTATCAACTAGTCATACTACTACAATAATCCCATCATATCATGGAGTCAATTCACAATTCCTCTCTTCACATAATATGATCTCGTATGATCATATTGTATCTTTATACGGTTAATCTATCACCAAGAAATTGCTATTACTCAACATATAAGTCTAGCAGCCATCTCTTCTCTTTTTAATCATAGCCATTTTATGCTTGGCTATGATTAATTATTTAGTATGAACAACTTAATTGTATTGTATAATATTCCATTTAAAAACCTCCATATGATCCTTCTAGCAAACTTGTCCAATGCTACAATTAAATCTATATCTTGATTATACAATAAAACTCCATGTGTCGTACTTAAATGACCTTTCCCTAACTTCTTAATTATTTATTCACCAATATTATTATTCCTTAATGATCATATAATAAGATTAACCACATCGTATCTTTTTCTCTTTCACTACCCTACTAAATTCACATACTGATTGTACTAACATAATGTGAAGATTATACCATATGATTAAATCCCTAATATTTTATTCTCATTTCCAAGTATAACTTATTTCACACAATCCTATTATAAACTAAAAATTGAACCATTGTACCTAAAGGTTATGCCCATCAAACCTATTTAACTACTCAAACTAAGCAAAATTTTTTTACTTAAAACTCAAATTGTTCATCCACTACAATCGATCTAAATTATCCAAATGATTCTTAACTCAACAAACTCTCTTCCTTTATGCCCTTGAATGATCATCATTAACAACTTAACCCATGTATAAGAACGATACCCATACATTCTTGTGTAGTGAGCTCGATAGCTCAACCTTCAACTTAAATTCCTCTCATGCTAACATGATTAAGGAAATTGTATAGTATAATTTTATCACATGATCTATAATCATAGCATTCAATGCCTTTTTCATTACATATTTAAGTTGGTAGTACTATATGATGTAGACCAACATACTTATATAATATGTATTAGTAGCCAATAACTCTCTTTCTCCTTCTCTCAAGTTTACTCAAAGTCACAACCATTTCATTCTATACCACATTCAAATAAATTTAAGCCAAGTTCTTTTCCAAGCCACAACATAACTATATTTTCTTATTTGTATAAAAACAAAATAAATTTAACAAAATGTTTCACAACTCCTCGTCAAGCTATAATAAAACATTCCCAAAGGTTCCACAAATTCTTCTTCTTCTTTCTTATGTTTTTGTCTCTTATGAAGCTTTTTTTTCTCCACTTATCATCAGAAATTATGGCACAATATTGATGGCCTACTTGGAAGCCTCCTTGGCTCACCTTCTATTGGCAATTCTTGATAATATTTCTCAACATCCCCACTACATAACCTTATTTAAAATCTCAATAAGCTCTATTTTAGAAACTTGAACCCAAACTAACCTCTTGGGAAAATATATTGGAAGGTCAGGTCTTATTATTGATAATGATAGTTTTTTTGTGATTGTGCACTTAACATATAACTAATATTTATCTATCTACCTAACAATAAAAATTAAACAAAATACACATTGTATATGCATATTTATACCTAACACATTGTTTTTGCAAAATCCTCTAATATTTTTTAAATTTTGTTTATATTCATTACTAAAACAATTTTTTCTATTCCAAAATTTTAGAAATTACTTATTTACCTTATTGTTGTAGACATTTTTATATTTACAAATTTGCATTACTTAGTTTAGTTTTTGGCTTAAGAAAAAAATTCTAGAAATTGTGGAGCTACCTAAACAGTATTTTAAAAATTATAATTATATTCAAATCATTAAAACTTTATAATAAATTATTTGTTTATCTAAAAATTGAAAAATTAATTTCAATAGGCTCCTCTCTTTTTGTTTTTCTTAATAATATATTTAAATAATTTTTTTTATTAATATTTAAAATTTTGATATTGTTTCCAAGCTTTCATGATTATTTTAATATTTTTATAATTACATTTTAAGAAAATGACTTTATAATATCAAAACATGCCTAAGCATAATTTTATAACTTAGTGCTAGAGCTTATCCCCTCTTAACTATTTATGAAAATATTGGCTATTATAATTTTCTTTCATATAAAACATTTGTCTTAAACATCTAAAAAAGTGTGTTTATTGATTGATCATATTAGACTATGTTTTTCGAAGATTTTATTATTTTACTATTATTACATATAAAGAACTTATTTTAAAACATTACATTTATTACTTTCAAATAGACTTCATTACAATCCCGTTAGCTTGATTCAAAGTGTTAACATTTTGATCTTTATAAAAATCAAGTTGTTACTTATAATCTGTAACAGACATATCTGCCTACTACAAGACAATTAGCTCGTCCCTAATCTTTTCACAAAGGGATGGGCAAATAAACCGTCTTTTAGATTTCTTAATAAAATCTTTCCACAAGATTTCCTTCTTTGGTCCATTCTTGAAGAGAATGCCCACAAGAAAAGGTAGCTCCATCTTATAAGAAACATGCAAGTATTACATTCTTATTCTCAAGGTAGTCAATTCCATCAAATATTTTTCCCACTAGATTTAATCCAATTTGCTACCTCAAAAGGAATAAGTTACTCTAAAAGGGTGAGAAGGTCACATCCTATAAAATTGTTCTATCAATTTATCAGCCTGAAAGCTTTTCTATGTTTCTCCTATGAACTAAAAGAAGAGAATTGCATTTAAGCTGGTATTTGTCTCTTTTAGATTGTTTCATTGTTCTTCTCTTTGGAAATGGATGGATATTAGTCTCTTTTTATATTCATAATTTTGCTTTCCAATAAAAAGGTACCATAATTAAATCACATTCATGTGTGTATTATTTTAGAATCCTCATTTTAAAGCCTCACTTAGTTTCTTAACCTTGGCTCTAATACCATCCTATCACATGTTATCTAGCATAAATTCAATTAGACTTAATAAAATACATTAAAAAGTTGATCTATTTCTTTAGCATAGATTAATTAGCAAAATATTAGGGACATATATTGAAATGCAAGAATGATGATGAAGAAACATCTCAATTTCTTGTAATTAACTTAGTTAGCATAAACAAATAAAAAATATTGTACAATATCTAAGATGACATATAATAAGGAACTCTATGACAAAAAGTACTAACACAATATCTATAAATAAAATACAAATGATCTTGACTTATAAAATATCTCTCATAAAACTCACATGATATATCATTTAAGAATTCTTAGATCTATAAATGATTGCAATTTGATATGTAATGTAAGTAGAAAATAAGCATAGTATGCTCAAAACATAAACTATTAGCTACATGTATAAAAATAATGTGAAAGATACAAATATGCAACCAAATGTAAAGAAAGAGCAATAATTATATAGTGTATGGCAATATGTATTGAAATGTATATTTATTAAATTGCTACATGAATTCTTGTATGTAATGTAGTCATACATGTTCATAGTTATTGTATAATGCTAATATCATATAACACATATCACAGTATACCTTTTACTTTCTTTCATATACATATTTATTTAATTTTTCTTTTGTTCTCTCTTTTCTTTCTTTTGCTTCATTTTGGGAACATATTTTCTTCTATGATCACTATCACTTCTCATCAGGATCTAATATCATATCATGATCTTTGTAGGAGCCATTGTCCTTTATTGTCAACATTTTATGCTGATAAGGAATGAGCCTCACTTATGCCATGGCCTCATCTCCAAGTGTCCACAATAATAGGGGTGATGTTTATCTCATCTATCACAGAGTCAATCCTATTTCCAACATCATGTGTTGATGAGGATATGACCTCTATTGTACTGTGGCTCCATCCTTGGGTGCCTACTAGTATGGTTAATTTCTATCACATATCTAATAGTTGTAAGATTGGGTTGTAAAGGAAATATTTACATTCACTTTTTTTGTCATGATTATTTAGATCACCAAGCATTAAGTACCATTTTTTCTCTTCTTTTCTTCTCATTTCATCATTTTCTTTCTTATTATATGTTATAATTTGATAGCATTATATGTACATATAAGGAATATATACATATATGTTCCTTATATCGTTAATAGTCAAATGCTATGATATAACTAGAACATATGCAATTGATGCCAAGCTTTGTAGACGCTCATACCATCTTGTACTCTATAATAGCACTTCAAGAAATTTAACAAGTTGCCTTGTTATTGGCATAGTTATTTATGTATCAACTTCATAGCTCCAAGTGATTTCTTTCATGACCTTACCTTTTCTGTTATCTCTTATTTTCATTTTTTTATACAAATCTAATTATATTTCATCAATAGTAGTTTAGATTTTATTTTCAACTAGAGAAAATTCTTGTACTTGGTTTCCCAATTTCTATTCCTTATTTCATAAAACTACTCAAATTTTATAACACATGCACCTACAAAAGCTATTCTAAATGATTCTCAAAGTTTCCACAAAATCAATTGAAATCCACTACCCTTGGCTTTGTGTCATATAGTTCAATCTCCACTACTTCTTATAAGATCACAAATTGCCACTGGTGGATCATCAAGGTCAAACGTGTGATCACTCTTATGCTCATTCCAATATCGATTATACTTGTCTAATAAACACATCACACAATACGTTAATTAGTAATCACTAATCAAACACGAGATTAGATGGATGATCGCTGTTATGAATTTCTTGAACCCGATCATACTTGTTCAATTAGTGCTTCAAACAATTAACTCACTTGTGACTTTTGTCAACTCAGGTGCTACTCACATCACACAAGGCTAGTGACCCTTCATTTATCCAAATTACACAGATCACAGAAGATGATCAGTTTGATTACATGACCAAAAATAAAAAATGTTATACTTAATTGAGTCTTTGAAAAATCTCAAAAAATCTATTTCCTCAATACTCTAAATAGAAAATACTTAACTCAAGAGAAACTTAATCAGAATCATACCTTTAGTGTGTTATTTCAACAAGAATGAGATTGGAACTCATTTTTTTTCCAAATCTCTTCCTCTTCGTCTTTGATTTCCTTGAATCCTATAAGGATCCAAGCTGGATTTACTTGAATCACCTCCTCTCCCCTCTCTTCAAGCTCTTTATTATCTCCCAAATTTCATTGCATGTTGCTTGCGATTCAAAGATTATGAAGGAAAGAGAGAATAAGTTAGTTGCTCTTATATATATATATATATATATATATATATATATATATGGCTTTAAAATTTCTTAAGAAATTTAAAAAATTTTCAAAAATTATAAATCACATAATTATGAATTTTTCATATTAAGACTTTCACAATAATATATTCAAATTTTAAATCTGACTTTTTACATAGTAATAAGCATTTCGAGACGCTCACAATATGTTAATGATATACACAATTCCATTAAGAGAATCTTATTAGGAATGCATTTAATGATTAATTATAGCAAGCTATTATATTTATGATCATAACTATAACTTTAAAAATATTAATAATACCAAAAAAGAAATTAAATTTGAATCTTTTGATTATTTATGATATATATTTTTAGAGCTTAAGAAACCTTATCATCATTTGAGCGTGCTATAAGTTTAATAATAGAACATTAATAGAAAATGATGTTTGCAAACTTTCAAATAACTGTTGGTTGATGATTATAACATACATTGTTGTTAGGACAACTAATGTATATTGGGCATGGAAAAATGGAATAGTTGAGTGGTTCTCTTACTTTTGTTGTGTTAGTAAGTTAGAGGTTGGACACGAGCACGTTGATAAATGACATGATAGAAAATGATATTAAATATACTTGATTTTAAGAGAATATTTTGCATGGTTATGGAAGTAAACAAATCACATTAAAAAATATAATTCAATACTATGTTTATTTTAAGTATAGTTTATTTTTCACCATGGCTGTTGGAGACGAACTAAACATTTGTGGCATGTGTGGACCAGCATCTTTGGCAGAACTATAATAAACATATTAAAAAAATAAATAACATTAAGAAATATATATTAATACACCATATTTATTTTATGTTTAATCCATATACCAACTAGAACGACTAACATAATAAGGTTGAACATATTGAGAAAACATATCCCAATAAAAAGAACTATATGTAATGAATTATACATGGCTCTTTTAAGGTTGATCGGCTAAATGGATGTGCATAAATGCTCTACGTCAATATTGCATCTATTTCAACTCTCTTACAGAAATGCATCTTGATTTCCTTTTAACTTGTTTTATTTTTTGGTTAGTGATAGTTACTCCCTTTTTAATGTCTTTAGAAAATGAGGTTATTGTTGAAAAACTCCAAAGGCACTAATAGTCCTAGATTACTTTAGTTTGAGTGCTAAAACAAGAATGTCATTTCTATCATAAGGTGAGTCCTATCCTTTGTGCCTAAAGTGGTCAATAAATCTTATAAATGCACATTAAAATTTGCAAAACTTTGATTGTAAAATCTAGAGAAAAATTATTCCAATAGTCAAATCACTTACAATTCTATTAGCTATCTCCTCAGATATGACATTAATATATTGGTCATCCTTTGCATATAGGTGGACTTCCAAATTTCTTCTTTTATGTCTATGCTTGATTAATTGATTACTGCAAAATATATATAACAAATTAATAAAATGATAAACAACCTTAAAATAACTTTTAGTTGCACATCAAAAATCTTAAATTTATGAGACTTCCATAACCACTTCTCATCATAAAAATAAATAAAATTTCATTTGAAGCTCCACTTAATCAAATGTTTTTTTTAAAAATTAAACTAAACTAATACTCATAAATTTAAAAAAATTTAATTCCAAATCATTTTAGTCATACTATTCTCTCATTCCACATTGTTTCCTTCATTTGAGTAAGGACTTTATTTCACCTTGGGGAATGGAATGGGTGTTACCTATTAGGCACATTATAGAGAGAAATAATTGGGTGATTGATTGTTTAAAAAAAATGAAGTTGATTATTATCCCTCTTTAGATTTAGAAAATCAAGCTCATCCTTAGTCAACAGTTACATTTACAATCTATCCTTAGGCCTCATGTCCTGAAGTATAGCCCTTTAGAAATTGTGGGTCTTAGTGGTCTCACGAACCCCAAAAAATCTTTTGAAGAGGTTTGGGGTGAGTTAGTGAACCCATCCCTAGTTCATATAAAATTGCTATTCCTCATCTAAGGCAAACCAAAGTTAATTGTTGTAGAAGAGAAGATATCCAAAATGGTTGCAACCTTCAAACATGGAGGTGATTAACACTATCTTATCCAAAATTGGTATCTTGAGCTCACTCATAATTGGATTTTTGGACAACAGTCACGTGCTAATGTGATTCACCATCAAGAAAGACTACCTACGTTGTTGGCTCCCTAGAGTTAGGAATATTGTTGATTTTTATATGAGAGTTATTAAATGGCACCCCAAATTTCACCTAAATATGAAACTATCATTGATGCTAGTTTGTGTTGGCTGGAACATCTTGAATAAGGCAATGCTATACTCTTTTGCTTTGATAAAGGAACCCCATTGAAAGTAGATGTTGCTATAATAAACCTAACATGAATGAATGTGGCAAGGGTCAACATTGATGTGGATTTAACAAAGGACTTAATAAAATAAGGATTACAAAAAAGTGAGAAAAATATAATGCTTTATGGCAAACAATCCAGTCCTCCTAGTTATTATCAAATCTGTATTAATTAGGATCATGACATTTTGCATTGCAAGCACAACAAAATAGCATCAAATCAACAAACAACAGTAGAGATACCAAAACCCCAACTATATTGACAGAAAAATATTCTCGCAAATCACTATTGGATGACAAGCTAGTACTACAAGATTAAGAGCTACTAGATTTAAAAAAAAAACTACTTTAGAATAGGGCACTTCAAACAAAGCAATTAGCCTTAAATCAAATGCTCATCTCCCTCTTGGTATTAGAAGAAGGTTCCAATAATAAAGGCAGTATCAAATGAGACTTTAAAACAAACTAAATATGATATTATCACAAGACAAGACGCCAAACATGATTTTGAATCAGATAACAAATGACTATATCATATTAAAGGAATCTTAAAGAAAAAGTAGACAAGTGGTCTTTGTCACTGAAGACATGACAAAGTAAACCGTTAGTATGATTTATAGTCCCAAAAGAGATCCAATGATGACCTTTAGGAAAGCATTACAAGCTTGAGGCTATTATAATATAATGAGGATGGATTCACTCTAGTGTTGAGCAAACAATAATCATAAAACAATAGGGAAAGGAAAAAACAAATAGTCTAAAAGGTACTCACTAAAGTTCTCGTGCCATCCAAAATGGAAAACAAGTGAATTAAAATGTCTAGCATCCTTATTTGGAATATATGGGAACCAACAAATAAATTTTTGGTTGGCCATCTTAAATAATGTATTAAAACAAAAAAAAAAAACGTAGTTGCTTTAACCTAAATAAAATGTTTCATTTAAAAGTTGTGGTTTTGAGCATTGTGTTTTTTAGAAGTCCAAAAAGCATTTGGCTTCTATGAAAGAAAAAACTTTCTTGCCAAGTGATGTTAGATTATGAATAGCTAATTCATCTCTCGTGAAAGTGGTCCTTTATCAAAGCCAAAGAAAAGAGTGCTTTCATATTTAAGAAGTGTATCAAAAAATGTTCCTAGGAAACCTAACATGAATGAATGTCGAAAGGATCAACATTGATGTGGATTTAACAAAGGACTTAATAGAATAAGGATTCCAAAAAAAAGGAAGAAACAATAACGATTTTTAGCAGACAATTCAGTATGACAATCTTTCTAGTTATTATCGAAGCTATTGCAAGAAGGCTCATGCATTCTACATCGCAAGCACAACAAAATGACATCAAATCAACAATCAATAATAGAGATTGCAAAACCTCAAACTACATTGACGAAACAAAATTCTTTCAAATCACTATTGGATGACAAGTCAATACGATAAGATGAAGAGCTACTAGATTTAAACAAAACTATTTTAGAATGGGCTACTTGACGCAAAGCAATCGAACCTTAAACCTAATGCTCATCTCGTTATTGGTATCTCTACAAAGTACCAATAAGAAAGGCACTATCAAACTAGACTTTAAATATTCTAAATAAGACCAAATCACAAGACATGATGCCAAATATGATTTTGAATCAGATAAAAATGACTATATGATAATAATGAAATCCCAAAGCAAAAGTAGACAAATAGTTTCAATATTTATCACTGAAGAATTACACGATAAAGTAGACCATCTGTATTATTTGCAATCGCATAAGAGATTCAGTGATGATCTTTAAGAAAGTGTTATAAGTTTGGGGTTATTGCAATATAACGAGAAAGGTTTCACTTTAGTGCTAAGAACACAATAATAGAAAAATAACAGAGAAAGGGATAAAAAAACAAGCAGTCTAAAAGGTACTACCATCCTTATCTCAAATATAAGAAGAACAACAAATAAACGCTTGTTCATCAGCTCAAATAAAGTATGAAAACAAAAAAATTCTTAGTTGCATTAAAGAAACTAATGGCTTATAGAAATAAATTGTTTTAATTAGCAAAATGTTGGGTTTTGAGCATTGTGTAGGTACGAAACCCAAGAAATTTTGGTTCTATGAAAGAAAAAACTTTCTTGTTAAGTGATGGTCGAGGATGAATAGCTAATTCATCTCTCCTAAAAGTGGTTCCATTATCAAGCAAAAGAGTATAACACCACCTTATTTAAGAAATGTATTAAAAGATGTTCTAGCGAAACCTAACATGAACAAATACTGCAATGGTCTATGTTGATACGGATTTAGCAAAGGACTGAATGAAATAATGATTACAAAAACCAAGAGAAAACAAAAATGATTTTTGGCAAGTAATTTAGTATGATTATCTTCCTTGTTATTATCAAAGCTGCTGCAAGCATCACGACATTCTACATTAAAAGAATAACAAAATGACATCAAATCAACAATCATCAATAGGGATACCAAACCTCTAATTATATTGGCAAAACAAAATTCTCTCAAATCAAAATTAGACAATAAGCTAGTATGGCAAGATGAGGAGCTACTAGATTTCAACAAAATTGCTTTAGAATAGGCTCATTCACACAAAATAATTGAACCTCAAATCTAATGCTCATCTCCTTCTTGGTATCTAAAGAAAGTACCAATAAGAGAAACAGTATCAAATGAGACATTAAATAGTCTAAATAGGATGAAATCACAAGACATGATGCCAAATATGAGTTTAAAAATGACTATATCATATTAAAGAAATCCCAAAGGAAAAGTAGACAAGTAGTTTCGATCTTCGAAACTAAAGCATTACACGATAAAGCAGACCACCAGTATGATTTGCAATCCCACAATAGATTTAGTGATGTTCTTTAGGAAAGTGTTATAGGTTTGGGGTTATTGTAGTGTAACAAAAATGTTTCACCATAGTGTTAAGAAAACAATAATAGAAAAACAACAGAGAAAGGGATGGAAAAAACAAGCAATTTGAAAGATACTCACAGAAGCTCTCGTGCCATCCAAATTGAAAAACATGTGAATCAAAATGACTAACATCCTTATCTCTAATATAATGGGTGCAACAAATAAATGCTTGGTTAATCGGCTTAAATAATATATGAAAAAAAAAAGTCTTAGTTGCATTAATGGAACTAATGGTTTATAGAAGTAAAATTTCTCAATTAGCAAATTGCTAGGTTTTGAGCATTGTGTTAGTAAAAAAATCCAACAAATTTTGGTTCAATGAAAGAAAAACCTTTCTTACCATGTGATGTTGAATGATGAACAACCAAGTCATCTCTCTAGTGGTTCCTTTGTAAATGCCAAAGAGTATAGCTCTACCTTATTCCAAGAAGTGTGTTAAAAGTTCCTCCAATGAAACCTAATGTGAACAAATATTGCAATGGTCTACATTGATGTGGATTTAGCAAAGACTTAATGGAATAATGATTACAACAAAAAGAGAAAACTACCTTTTAGCTGCTACAAGTAGGGTCACAACATTCTGCATTGCAAGCATAAGAAAATGACATCAAATCAATAATCAATAATAGAGATATCAAAACGTTCAACTACATTTCTAGAAGAAAATTCTTCTAAATCATTATTGGACAACAAGCTAGTATGGCAAGAAGAAGAACTACTAAATTTAAATAAAATGTTTTTAGAAAGGCTACTTCAAACAAAGCAATCGAGCCACATATCTAATGCTCATCTCCTTCTTGGTATCTAAAGAAAGTACCAATAAGAGAGGAAGTATCAAATGAGATTTTAAATAATCTAAACAGGACCGAATCACAAGACATGATCCCAAATATGATTTGGAATTAGATGAGAAAACAATAATGATTTTTGGAAAATAATTTAGTATGATAGTCTTACTAGTTATTGTCAAAGCTACTGTAAGCATGGTCATGATATTCTACATTGTGAGCATAACAAAATGACATCAAATCAATAGTACCAATAAAGATGCCAAAACCTCCAACTACATTAGCAGAACAAAATTCTCCCAAATTACTATTGGATAACAAGCTAGTATAGCAAGATGAAGAGCTACCAGATTTAAACAAAATTACTTTAGAACGGTTATTACACACAAAGAAATTGAGCCTCACATCTAATGCTCATCTCTCTCTTGGTATTAGAAGAAAGTATCAATAAGAGAGATAGTATCAAATGAGACTTTAAATAACCTAAATAGGACCCAATCGTAAGACACGATGCCAATCATGATTTTAAATAAGATAACAAATGAAAATAATATATTAAAGAAATCCTAAAGGAAAAGTAGACAAGGGGTTTCGGTATTTGACACTGATGCATTTCATGATAAAGTAGACAATTAGAATATTTTTCAATCGTTCAAGAGCTTTAGTGATGATCTTTAAGAAAGAGTTATAGACTTGGGGTTATTGCAATATAATGAGGAAGGTTTCACCTTAGCACTGAGCAAACAATAATAAAAAACAATAAAGAAAGGGTTAGAAAAAGCAAGCAGTCTTAAAAGTACTCACAAAAGCTCTCATGCCATCCAAATTATAAAACATGTGAATTAAAATAACTGACATTGTTATCTATAATATAAGGGGAGCAACAAATAAATGCTTAATTGGTTGGCTCAAATAACATATTATAACAAAAACATTCTTAGTTGCATTAATGGAAATAATACCTTGTAAAAAATAAAATATCGTAATTAACAAAAAGTTTGGTTTTCAACATTTTGTAGGTAAAACATTCAACAAAATTTGAGTCCAAGAAAGAGAAAGCTTTCTTATCAATTGATTATTCGTGAAGAATAGATAATTCATCTTTTCTAAAAGTGGTGTCTTTGTCAAAGACAAAGCGTATATTGCTACTTTATTCAAGAAGTGTATCATAAGATGTTCCAGTGAAACCTAACATGAATGAATGTTGCAAGGGTTTATGTTGATTTGGATTTAGAAAAATACTTCATAGAATAAAAATTACAAAAAAAGGAGAAAACAACAATGAGTTTTGGAAAAACATTCAATATGACAATCTTCCTTATTACTATCAAAGCTGTTGCAAGCTGGACACAACATTCTATATTGCAAGAACAACAAAATGATAATAAATCAATAATCAATAATATAGATACCAAAATCTCCAATTATATTAGTGAAGCAAAATTCTCCCGAATCACTATTGGATGACAAGCCACTACGATAGATGAAAAGCAACTATATTTAAATAAAACTACTTTATAATAGGCTACTTCACACAAAGCAATTGAGCCTCAAATTTAATGCTCATCTTCATCTTTGTATCAGAAGAAAGTATCAATAAGAGAGGCAATATCAAATGTGATTTAAATAATCTAACCAATCCTAAGACATGTAGCAAAACATGATTTTGAATTAGATAACAAACGACTATGTCATATTAAAGAAATCCCAAAGGAAAACTAGACAAGAGATTTCAATCTTAGACATTGAAGCATTACACAACAAAGCATACCATTAATATGATTTGCAATTCCTTAAGAGATTCAGTGATGAACTTTTGGAAAGCATTATAGGCTCAGGGTTATTGCTATATAACGAGGAAGGTTTCACCTTTCTTTTAAGAAAACAATAATGAAAAAACAATAGAGAATAGGATAAAAAAACAAACAATTTGTAAGGTACTCACATAAGCTCTTGTGCCATCCAAATTACAAAACATGTGAATTAAAATGACTAACTCCTTATCTAGAATATAACGAGTGCAAAAAATAATTTCTTGGTTAGTCAGCTCAAATAATTTATTGAAAACAATTTTTAGTTTCATTAATGGAACTAATGACTTACATAAATAAAATGACTCAATTAATAAAAACTTGAGTTTTGAGTAATGTGTTGGTAAGAAGTTGAAATAAAATTTGGGTTCTATGAAAGAAAGAACTTTCTTGTCAAGTGATGTTTGGATGAAGAAAAACTTCTTCATCTCTCTTGAAAGTGGTTCCATTATCAAAGTCAAAAGAGTATAGTGTTGGCTTAATCAAGAAGTGTATTAGAAGTTATTCCAAAGAAACATAACCTGAATGAATGTCATAGGGTCTACATTGATGTTGATTTAGCAATGGAGTCAATAGAATAATGACTACAAAAAAAGGAGGAAACAACAATGATTTTTGGCAAAATCTTTAGTATTACAATCTTCCTAGTTATTGTCGAAGCTACTGCAAGTAGGGTCACGACATTCTACATTGCAAGCACAACAAAATGGCATCAAATCAACAATAAACAATAACGATAGCAAAAACTCCAACTACATTGATAGAATAATATTTCCTAAACCACTACTAGATGATAAGAAGGTATGAAAACATGAAGAGCTACTATATTTGAACAAAACTGCTTTAGAATGGGCTACTTCACACAAAGCAATCGAGCCTCAAATCTAATGCCCATTTCCCACTTGGAATTTGAAGAAAGTATCAAAAAGAGAGGTAGTTTCAACTAAGATTTTAAACAATCTAAATAAGACTAAATTGCAAGACATGATGCCAAACATGATTTTGAATCAAATAGCAAATGACAATATCATATTAAAGAAATCCTAAAGGAAAAGTAAACAACATATTTTTGTCTTTGACTCTGAAGCATTAAATAATAAAGTAGACCATCAAAATGATTTGCAGTCTCCTAAGAAAATTCATTGATTGTCTTCAAGAAAGTATTATAGGCTCAAGGTTATTGTAATATAACGAGGAAGGTTTTACCCTATTGCTAAGAAAACAATAATAGAAAAATAATAAAGAAAAGGATAGAAGACAAATGGTCTGAAAGGTATTCACATAAGCTTTTGTGCCATCCAAATTACAAAGCATATGAATTAAAATGATTAACATCCTTACCTAAAATATAAGGGAGCAACAAATAAACATTTGGTTAGCCAACAAGAATAACATATTAAAAAAAAAAAAAAAAAAATTCTTGGTTGCATTAGTGAAATTAATGGCTTACAAAAATAAAATGTCTCAATTAGAAAAAAGTTGGGTTTGAACATTATGTAGGTAAGAAGTTTAAAAAAATTTGGGTTCTATAAAAGAAAAAACTTTTTTGTCAATTGAAGTTGGATGATGAATTGATAATTCATCTGTCCTTAAATAATCAAGACTAGAACAAATCTTCTTATCACATTTTCATTTATGCTAAGAGCTCAATCATTGAAAGAGGCCCACTCTAGTACAATCTCAATCATATTGTAGAGAGCTCCAACATGCCTTGGCTTATAGTAAGTGATTTTAAAGTGATAACATCATTGGATAAGTAAAAGTGATACTTTACCCTTAATTTGAAAGTAATTTATGAATTTTGGACTGCATCAACCAATGTAGTATAAAGGAACTTTCTCTCTTAAGCTCTCTAATTACTTAGTTTGGTAAAAGCAAAGATAGACAAATCTATAAAGGATGTATATTGTGCTAGTGAATCATGTTTGATCTCGTCAAATTCTGATGGCTGCAATACATCATCTTTGTGAATAGGCTTTGATCATACTCATCTACTCTAACACTTTATTAAAGAATCCTTACCAACTACTAAACAGTTCAAGGTTTAGAACATGAGGTTGAAGCACCAATATTTCTTACAAACTGTGGAAAATAATTGAATATTACTTTTAAATTATTTTTTTGTGAAGGCCCTTGCAATCAAATTGAAAAGGCTGAAAGGCTATCTTAAAGATTGGAATAAAATAAAGTTTAGTAATATTTTTGGCACAATTATGTCTATTGAAGAATTAGTCAAAATGAAAGAAGCTAAACTTCAAACATATCAAAATAAAGAGATGAGAAATTAGCTAATCAAAGCCAATGAATCCCTTCCAGATGTGATTATAATGGAGGAAATATTTTGGCAGCAAAAGTTTGACATTAAATGGCTTATAGAAGGTGAAAAAACCCAAATTTCTTCCATTCCATGGCTAAGGGTAGAAGAGCTAAATTGAATATAAGTAGCATAAAAGACTCTACAAATGACTAGATCCATCAAGAGGATGAAGTTCAAGAAGCTATAGCTCAATACTTCCAATAGTTGTTATTAGCTATCATCTAAGGGACAATGAAAAGTTATGCAATTACATTCTTTCTTTGGTTACAAATGAAGATAATGATTGGTTGATGAAAGAGTCTCAATGGAGTTAGATGAAAAGATAACATTTTTTGTAGATTAGCACATTGTTCACTGACCTGATGGGTATAATGGAAAATAATTTATACATTACTAGCCATTATAACAAATGATGTATTAGATGTTACTAAGAACTTTCTAACTAAAGCACAAATTCTTAAAGGAATATCAAGCATAAACCTTGTACTAATTCTAAAAAATGAGAACCTTGAAATATTTAATGACTTCATGTTACTTTTTTCATGAAATTACCACTAAAAAATTGCTTTCCATGTTATTGGTAGATAGACTTCAGAACATATTCCTTAACCTTAACTTTCTTAAATAAGTGAGCTTTATTAAGGGAAGAGAGATTACTGATAACATCTTTTTGGCACATGAATTAATTAGATCTTAAGATAAAATAAGAAAAAAGAATAATTGTTTAATCAAGCTAGGCCTATAATGTACCTTTGATTGCTAATTATAAGAAATTTTGTACATGGTTCTTACAAAATTTGGTTTTATAGAGTAATTCATTAAGGTGAAAAAATGTTTTTGATAGGACCTAAATTTCGATGATAATAAATAGCAAGCGAAATGATTACTTCCAAGTGCTTTGGGCATTCAAGCAAAGGAATGCAATCTTGCCCTTGCTCTTCATTCTTGCTACAAAAGTCTTTGGCCAGGCAATAAATAATCTTACTAATTAAGGGATAACACTTCATTATGCTTAACCCAAAAACTACATATCCTCACTCATTTAGGTTATGTGGATAACATTATAATCTACCTCTTAAGGTAACTTCAATAACTTGCATAAGCACCATTGGATCAATTGTGAAAAATTTAGCCTTTCAACTGAAGAAAATGAATTAGGTCTCAAAAAACTTGAAGAGATAATGTTTTTTGTCTTAGTAAAACATAAGTGGAAATTGCTCTCCAACAACTTACTACGGTGGAATTATATGAATGAAAATATTTGAATTCAGAAAGGAAATACAACATTCATGAGCTTGAAAACACATGGAAAGTACAAAGGAAATGGTTTTAGATCATACTAAATTCTTCAAAATGAAAAAAAATAGCATTTGGATAATGAAACTTTAGTATTTAAATAGTTTGGGAAGTAATTAGGAGCAAAGGACTCCTTTTAAAAATATCTAGGCCTCCTTTGTACCAATTATGAACAATTGTCTTGAAGGATTAGTCCTAATACGATGCAAAAATATTGGAGTTTTTTTATAAGTGCAAATCTTTCATACAATTCGATAATCATAATTAGATTATGTGAAGCATTCACTATTTTCATAATCTTAGCATTGTACCAAGGCATTTTGCTTCACCTTGCACTTGATCAATTATGCTTAATGTGCATAACAAAGTAATAATGACACACGTTCTCCAAGTCTCCTCAAACTTTTGGTTGATTATGATAAAAAATTCATGAATCAACTTATTACACAACTACGATCAAAACCAGACAACAAATTGGATAAGTTCACCTAAAAATAGATATATTACTCAAATAAGGGTCTTGTCATGTAGTTGCAAAATTCACAGCAAATGAATTTGATAGTTATGACTAGCCATCATTTAAACTATTCATCATCGATCATTATCGTATCAAGACACCTCTTTCAAATTTTGCAATGAACACGTATATTTCTGGATGACCCATGCAATTCATCTTAGGTTTATATTGTACCATTGCATTGCACCTTGATTCTTTGTTAAACAAATATGCATACTAGTAGTCATCTACTATGGCAATTGTATGACCTCGTGCATTAGCAATGTATGCCTATTCAATATGGACACTATTCATTTCAACACTCTTTTGTAAAACATTGGTTCTTATGTCAAAATTAGATTACTAATAAGTATATTAAAAGAAAATACAACCATACCTCTAAAATGATAAATCACAATGCATTAAGACTAATGTGTCATCCAAACGTTATGAAGTGTGTTGATACCATACAATTTTATCATCATTTGTATCAGACCAAAATGTTGGCTTGTGAGTGATTACTATTTTGGCATGCTGACATCATTTTAAGATGAAGCAACAAACCCATTAAATCAAGCAAAAGCCATGCATCTAAAAAATGGTTAAGTGTTTTATTGCTAAACACAAACACCTTCTCAGATCATTCATCATTGACATGTTCAATGGAGGTCACCTAGTCAATGGAAATATTAAAACATCTACTAGTAGCTCAAGTTAATTGCTCATGACCTCATCAAATTGAGCCATCTTTAGGTTGCAATACTTATCATATGCAATAAAATTTTAGTTTTTCTTAAAAAAGTTAAAAACTAATCTTTGTTAAATGTTGGTGAACAGATTTAAAGACAAAATTAGTATTAAAAAATTGAATTTAGCATATAAAAAAGAGAATAGTTAATATATTGATAAAAAGGAATATAAGTGTAACATCCCCATTTTAAAATAGGTTATCTCTTATTTTTGAAGTAATTGTTTTATACTAAAACTCTATATTTAATGTTCTACTTTATTTTAAAAATGTTTTTCAATTTGATTCCTTTTGAAAATGATATGCAAAATATCTTTTATAGCATAGATAAATTCTTTTTAGTTGAAATAAAATGTAAAAAAATGCACATTGTATTTCACATAAGTAAAACTCAAATATTTGTATCACTTCTAATACAAACAAATTAAGACAGATTAAACTGCTTCATTGAAAATCATCTCTAAATTCTAATAGAGTTCACCATAGTTATTAATAATTGTTATGCCAAAAATACAATGAGTCAACTGTCCAAGCTCAATAAACATAGTCTACATGATAATGTAAACAAAACAATGTATATTTGAGTCATGTTGCATATTAAGATTCATATATAAAATAAGAATATTTAATTATTAACAAATACATTTGCATGATTTGAAAGAAATAAATAATTTTACTCTAATACAATGCACTTAACTATTAAATTTTTGTTATTTTTTTAAACTTTTTTACTTTTTTATTTATTCTTTATAATTTTCCTTCTTTAGTATTTTGCTAAATCATATCATGATCAATATATTAATGACTATGCTTATAAACTGTTTTTTAGTAGATTTACACATGATGCCATTGTTTACACATTCAAGTGCATCTTACAAACCAATTTTCCTATTAAAAAATATTTTGTTTGAGACATAATGACATAACCAATATGAAATGTCTTTCATATTGGTTTTTACCCATTATCATTATTATCATATTCAAGTATATTATTACGGACTATTCTGTGTTAAATAGCACTTTTTTGAATTACACATTCTATCGTTATTCCTATTAAAAAAATATTTTGTTTGTGTGTGTATGTGTGTGTGTGTATGTGTGTGGTGTGCATATGTATGTGTGTGCTTACTAGTATTTTATACACTATGATAGGTTATAAGTCCAATGACCAACCCTAATAGATGATCATGGGTGTAGGTCTAAAGATTGTAACACTTTGAATGGATATTAACAAGAGATTATTTAGGTATTTATATAAGTATACTAAATTTAAATAATAATAATCATGAAGAAAATTGAGTCCTATAAAATACAAAACATTGGGAGTGTGATAAAAGAAAAATAAAGGAACTCATTTTTATGTTTGCTTTGATTTCACTTGTAATCATTGTTTCATTTGATCATTTGTGATTTTTTCATTTATTCATGATTATGAGTTTTCTTGTTATAATGAGAAGAACTTTTTACACTTATTTTAATGTTGTACTATTATTTTATATGCTATCTTTTTGATTAATTTGATGAGCTATATAAAGCCTCACTAGTATTTATATTATAGGTTATACTTTCATTATATCAAGAGATGGAGATTGTATGCCATGGATGAAGATCTTGTTTCTTAGTTTGCATAATGGGTGTTGTTGAATGTGGTGTTAGTTTTGTGGATTTTTATGAATCTAAATCATGTATGGATAGATTTTGTTTTAATTGATATATTTTAATGTCTATGTTGAAGGTCTTTTAGTTTATGAGTTATTTTTATTGGATTATTATTTTATGATTTATATATGATTAGTATTTTCTTTGGTTAGATTTTAGGTTTGTCTTATCATCAAATCCTTACCTACAATGATTAATATGCCCTTATATGCTTATTATTTATGATAATTACTTAGTATTAATAGTTATGATGAGATAAGATCCTATAATTATATTATGTAATATTACTTACAATATTTGTATCAATTAGCTCATCTTTTTTCTCTTAAATATTTTAGAAGATATTGAAGCACTTTATGAGAATTAAAGAAATGATAAGTATAGATGGTGATTAGCATTGTGTGATTTTCTTTTATATTTTATTAGAATGATGCATTAGGTTTAGATTATCTTGAGTTAATCTAATGATATTGCTATATTATGAAGCTTATTATAAGATATGTTATTTCAAATTTTTGCTACAAATCTATATTGTTTCAATTGGTTTTACTTGAAGGTAAATGAATTATGGATTTTTTTATGATGAAAAGAATAAACTAATGATATTTTTTGCAAAGGCTTATTTGAATATTCGTGATAGAGTCCGAACATATAACAAAGAATTTTGTTTTTATACAAGAAGCTACTTTATTTAATATTTTCAAAGTGACTATTTTATATCAAAAAAAAATTTTTCATAAATGAAAATTATTTTTCTTAAATTAAAAAATATTTATGGTTTCAAATAAAAAACTCATCCTAAGTTTTTAAAGTGATTATCTTTAATATAAATATTAAAAAATAGTTTCAATTCAAGTGAAATCTTATTTTATTTTATTTAAAATTAAACTAAGGTGTCATAAATCAGATATGTCATTGAGTTACATAGAATATCTACCTCTAATTTTTTATTAGTAGTCATCTTATACTAAAATTAATTATTTGTTTGTTTCTTCCCAATCTCCCTAACTCTTATCTACTTTAATTTCCTTCTAACAACTATGACAGTCATTTTTGTTTCTTATGACAACACAAGATAATTTGCAAACCTTCTTCTTGCTTTTTTCTTGCATAGTGGTAACACCTACTCTTCTTCTCTTTCTCACAATAATAGCAAAGAAGACTCACAAAGTTTTTCCTAAAACTTCCCTCACACAGTCACACAACTTTCTTTTATATTTTCTAAAGTGTATGTTCCTCTTTCACCTAATCAATGGCCATGCCCCCAACAGCTACCCGTTTGGTTCAATTGGTTGCCACTAATTCATGCATTTTTGTATCCTTTATGATTGATGGTCATTCATTTTGTTTATGAAAAGAAATTTTATTCAATGCATAAGATTAAGATTACAGTGTGGTGATACATTTATTAAAAGGATGTGGTCCAATTTTGATGTGATATAGTTCATAGTTAACTTGTGATTAATTATGTTTTAATCAAATTATAAAATAGTTGGTTATCAAGAACATTTTTTTGTATGAACCCATTTAATTGTTTAAACCAAAAGTTAGCATTATAAGAGTACAATGTTGATAACTTTCTTGTTGTCTGGTAGTGTTTGTTTGAAGTGGCATTTAAATATGAATAGTGAAGGCTTTTGTGATTTGTATTTGGAAATTGTAGTAGCCAATGATATAGTCTTAATTGATTTGTATTTTTGTCTGATGTGCAAACTGGAAAGTATCATAGTTGTTTGATGATCCATCAGTTGAATGCTTTATTGTGCTTATCTAATTCATATTCATTTATTGGAGTGACGTTACGATCTTGTTGATTATGTGTTTATTGAGTGTACTTTTCTTATGCAAATCTAATGGTCATCGTCTAAGTACTGATATGTAATATTATAAATAATATAAATAGTCATGATTTATATTTACTTGTACAATCATAAGTTATTGTCTAAATGCAAGACTCCTAAAGTATGAACAATAATAGCTAACACGAAACATGCTTGTCTGATGCGCTAAGTGAAGATTATTGTAACTGGTCATGGATCCATCAATCGACTATTCCATCTTACTTGTCTAATGCGCAAAGATGCATTGGAGTGACATTACATTCTTTGGCCATATGCTCACTAAGAGTACTTGTTTAATATAAATGTAGAAAAATTTATTACAATATGAAGATGTCAAAATATGAATATTATAGAATTCACATTGAGAACTTGTCTAATGCCATATATGAAAGAATTATCTTAATACAATGATGCCCATATATGAATAATAAGGGGCATTAAATGAGAGATCAAACAATATGACAAGAAATAACATGTACAAAACCCGAGGACATAATCAAAGCTAATGATGTAATGAATGAAATTGTTTACCATACTATACAATATTTGAACAGAGAGAGCTAATTAAGTTTTTAAAGGATAATTGATTGTGAATAACATGTATGTTGTAGAGATCATATTAATATGATGCTTAAACTTGAAAGTATTTGACTTTTCAAAGAAGATATAAGCATGAATGAACAATTTTGACCAATGATAGCTGTTGCAAGACCTCATTTGTGTTACATTGCATTGCTAATATGCTTAGCTAAACTGATTGAATCCCAATAAATGTTTATGATGTTGTTAGCAAGGAAGCATTGATCATTCAATCTTAAGGTGAAGGCATGTTCCATCTTGGACTTAGGCTTGCTTTCAATAATTCACTTGGTCTTATTATTGTCATCATGCAAAATCATAATAACAAATTGATTGTGAGAATCCAGACAAGTGATTGAATGAGTTGTGGATTTAAAAATTTCATTATGAATAAGAGCCCCATTCAGTTGAATATCTCCATTCTTGTCACATATCGTATTATACATGTAACATAGGAGACCTTCAAAATATCTATCTTAATTAACCCTTTAATACTTTGGGAGCTATTGATAATCATGCTAAATGTTGTGTACTATTGAGTAGGCAAAGTTTGCTTTCTAGCTTGAAACTACATTATTTTCAGTCAAGACATCTGAAACTTACACATTTATATTCACTAATAATTCATTTTTTTTCTTAATTATTTCCTTAATATTCCAAAGTATATTTAAATTACTAATAATCATGTCTAATATAGGCATGTAGTTAAGCTCCACACTAATGTATTTTTGGTTTAGAACCAAATTATTACATAAAAGAAGGCTAAGTAATAGAGAAGTAGTGCTAACCTTCACATACAATGAAGCCCATATTGGATTTGCCAATGTTTTATCCATTCTTACCAACTGATCTCTTCTTATGCCGCCATAACCTAGAACATCAAATTGTTTTTAATATTTACCAGATAGATGTAGCTTGAAGCGATGATTGAAACGGTGGCTCCAACTAACAATCTATATTTTTGCTACAATACATTTTAAAATGATAGTGTCATATAACATTTAACCAATATATTATCTGTTGCATATGTCTATTTTATTTAAAAGAATTTAAGCATGCTGTAACATAGTAATTTTGTTTCAAAAATGATGGTCTTTCATTTCAGTGTTTAGAAAAATAAAAAAATAGTTCAAGGTCAATTAAAACTTAGACATTTTATATTTCTTAATTTTCTTTTTATCTAAACAACCTTTAAAAATTGGTCAATAAACTCTAAAATTTGTTATTTCACAAGCTATATTTGGTATAAAATGCTTATAATTTTTTACTATTTTAACAATTTTCTCTTTTCAAAAGCTCATATATTTATTAAAATAATATTACTTTCTTATTGGTTTGAATTTTCATGAAAATAGTAGGCTCCTAAAAAATATACAACTGGCCATAAACTTTTGTGATATTTTGACGTTATTCGATATTTTAATATTTTTTCTTTTGTAAAATCATATAAATTAAATTAATAATATTTTTTCTATAAGTTTGACCCATCCTTTTTATGATTAATGTATATCCAATTTTCACAAAATTTATTATATTAAATTTTCAAAATTCATCGTTCTTTTTAAGACTCGGTTCTTTTTTTTTTTAACAAATGTCACAAATTTTATTAATTAATAAATTACTAAATTTTGATATTGCTTAGTAAAATTTTAAATTGATAAATTTAGTTTCCTTTAAGTGTTTTATAGTTTTTTCTCCTTTCTTATGGACACTAATCAACCTAATTATCACGCTTTGTAATAATTATTTTTTGAATTCTAAAAAGAATTATATTAGTACATCCCCATGCTCTTAGAATGTTAAAAAATTATTTTATTATAATTTAATACACAAAATTTAAAATAAGTAGTGATAATCTTTTTACATTTCTTTCATATCTTCCAAATTTGTTTTCTCATTTAAGTCATGAATCTTGAGAATTTCTTGTAATCAATCTATTATGCATACTAAGATGATCAAGCAGCTTCCAAATTATGGTCTTTCATTTATTTGTCAATGCTTTTGTTTCAAATTCACTTATCTTGATCAAATATTTTTTTACATCTTAAAGATTATAAAACTCCTTCGTTTTAACATCTTAAGTCACATTCCTTTCTATTTATAATGAATAACTTTAGTAGGTTGTTTTATTTTCATTGTCTACTTGTTTAATTTTATCCCCTTGCCTTATAAGTATGATGCAAAAAATAAATGTAACAATCCTCTTAGTGTTCCTTAGCAAAGCAAAATATTTTCATAAGTTATAATAATATACTTTTAATGTCATTATGGTGTATTGTAACATCCTTTCGAGTGATTACATAGATATTTGGTTGATTTAATTGTGGTTGTATTGATGACACTTTTTTTTACCCTTGATTGAACTTATAGATTATAGAAAATCACAAACAAAAACTCTAGGTTCATTGTAAGTAAAACATTTAGCATTCTTCTAGGTTCTACTACTAAAGGACCTAACTAAACTATTATTATCTTTTTTATTTGTTCCTATTTCGTGAGAAAATGTCTCTTTTCTTTTTACTAATGCCTTCTTAGTCTCTATTCTTTTTTACCGTTTTGTTCATATTTTATTATTGTTAGTCCTTTTCTATATAATCTTATCAAATTATCCTTTAACTTCTCTCTAGCTAAATTAGGAATGCCGTTCCAAAAAAATTATCACAAAATGTTATCACAAAAATAATAAAATTAGATTTATTAAGAAAATGAAGACTTCATTACTCATCACCAATGATTAGTAACACCATGAAGTGTTAGTATTTCTAAGGAGGATTTCTTATTCTTTGAGAACATATTCCAAAAGAACCTTAATTATTTGTAGCCAATACTCAACTTACAAAGGATTCTTAGTATCTAAAATGTGTGGTGGAGGAAGCTTCAATAATTGTTCAACCACTATATCAATCGAACACATTTTTGTGTTCCTCTCTCTCCCAACAAATGTAATTTGTGTATGAGCTTATAGTCTTATTATCCTTTCCTATCTTAGCTAATCTCATTCTTCTCTAGATATTATTTTAATTCCTATTATATTGTTCAAGCTTGTTACTTCTTCATCATGCATGCTTAAGTTCTTAGACTTTCCAATTTGTATGTCACACATGTTAAAGTGCAAAACAAAATTACCTTTTATAATATGTCTTTTGATTAAATCATGCACCATACTCTTTTTAAATTTTCCTTAAATTTTCTTTTTCTCCAAATGAATTCTCTAAAAATTTCCTTTAGTATTTTATTCATTTAATATCTCTAAAATTCTCCTCAAAATTCCCAAACTCTAATTTAAGTTTGGCATTATGAAGTACTGCACATTCTTAACCATGTGCAATATGTGTAGGTTGGATGTATCATACATGAGCCATTGCACTACCCATTTGTTCTTCGAGGATAACATGTTAGACCATCCATTTAGTTGCTGTTTTGTGCACAACTTTAGCATATTGTGTGTGATTTGCTAGCTCTTTCCTTTACATATGTGTCATATGTGGAACTTAACATATTATAAGTGGGACCTCTATGTACCATATTTTAGAATTGATGTATTATAGATTGTTCTCTATTTTAGTTCATTTTCAATATATTCTACCTCGTATACTATACATAGTTTTTACGTTATGATACAAAAACCTATTTCTAAGCATGTTCTAGCTATATAGTTTTCCAAATTTTCTTATGAGGTGTTAGTCAAAATAGTAAAATACATATAACAAGTATGTAACATGAAACGCATAAAACAAATTATGTTTCCCGCTAGAATGTTTGGCAATACTTGCATAACCTAGGTTGTTTTTAACCAATTGTCTTATGAGGGTTGTATTCAAAATTATAAAACACATATAACAAGTATGTAACATGAAACTCATAAAAAAAACTATGTTCCCCACTAGAATGTTTGTCAATACTTGCATAACTTAGGTCATTTTTTGGTTAAAATTTCAACACTAGGTTCTCATCTAATACTCATCATATTCTAGATTGTGATCTTAAGATCATCAATTTTTAGGTTTTTATTGTAAATCATTCCATGGTTAATCTTTATATCCAAGGTTTTACCATTTTGTTGTGATTCTCTTCCCTATTAGTTCAACTATTCTGGTACCACTGTTGTGGTTTCCTTTTTCAAAATAAGATGTTACTTGATTTTTCAAACATTACTAAAACTCTTATTCGAAAGTCTATTTTTCTTTGAAAAAATCCTTTTCAATTTGATTCGTTTCTAAAAACCATAAATCTAATTTCTTTAGTAATATGCAAATCTTTTTATTTATAATAAACTATAAGAAAATAAAACATTTAATTTCACATAAGTATAGTGAAATGCTGACATTTGTTGCAGCAAAAGTAAATAAGAAATTACAAAATACTAAGCATTTCAAATTGATATCACAATAGCATTAACCATAATTAGAATATTCTCTTTGTAATAAAAAAATGATAAAATCAATAAAGTGACAACTACCCTCAATGCTCTTTTGAAATCTTATGAACTGCTTCTCCATTATTTGTAACTAATAAGATAAAATTATATTGAGCCAAACATCATAGTCATGAAAGGTGAAGTATACATAATCATGTATGAAAAAAAATGTGCGTATTTGACTTATACTCTAAATTGGAGTCTTTGTACAAAATAAGATTATGTAATTGCCATAATTTAAAAGAAATAAATAAATTTATGCTTATACAATGCACCTAACCTTTTAAATTTTGACTATTCATTTTTTTAATTTATTCTTTTAAAATTTTTCTTTTCTCATCTCTCACTTTTATAGGACATTTTGTCACCCAATAATGTTAATATTTGTCATTAAACCTAAAGTTAAGTCAACAATACTAGGCTTATTCATATAATGGTTAACTTATCACCCTTACAAATTGTTTTTCAAATAGAATAACATAACCTTCTATTTATATTCAATTATACCCCTTTTTAGACCTAATGACCTAATGAATATTAGGTGTTTCCTCACCGATCATCTTTTGTATTAGATTTCATCCATTATCGTTCTTATAATCAAATACACCTTTGTAGACTATTTTATACATTAGGTTACATATTTTTGAGAATCAATGATCTAACCCAATATTAGATGCACCTTTATAGACTATTTTACAAATTATGTTACATATTTTTGAGAATCAATAATCTAACCCAATATTAGATGCATCATAACAAACTGTTATCTATATCGTTACAATCATTGTCATTGTCCTTATATGAATGTATAATTTTATGGATTATTTTCCTCATTTATTATACCCTTTTTGAGATCCAATTTTTCAATTTTAATACATTTTAGAGATTTTTTTTCCACTTTGTGTATTTTCCTTCTTATTCCATGCAAAAATATCAATCATATATTATACCATATAATATTCCCCCTTCCACATGATTTCCAATATCGATATAAAACATTAAATTTTTATCTATAGTCAAACATTTTTAAAACCAAAGCATTAAACCACTTAATTCCCATATATTGATAATCATGAATTTAAGTCATGCCTTGATTTAAATCAATGAATCACACATCAAACAATGATAGTGATATTTATATAGCATTTACAAATGCCAATATTTGAATTTAATAAACATCACTCAAAATTTATCATCGATTTGCATAAAAATCCATAGTAAAATGTTCTATTTATATCTTACTTTTTCAATGGCTTAACCATAGCATATGGAAGTACTCATTTTCATCACATCATGCATTATCTCAAATGAAATGCATACTTCATAGATTGCCTATTAATCAAGAGTTCCAAATTTAATCAAAGGTCAACTATTGCATGTGTTGATCAGTAATTAGGTGTTTTATTGAGATATATAAATGCCTACTTATCATGAGTTCTAATTCTATTTATTTGAAGGTTAACTACTGTATATATAAAACATCAACAAGATGTATTATTGAGTTACATAAAATTTCTAGTTGGCACAACTTTTATTTATTTTTATTTAAAGACCAACTATTATATGTGCCAAATATCACTAAGATGTATCATTAAGCTACATAAAAACTTATTTATCATGCGTTTCAAGTTTATTATTTGAATGTTAATAATTGCATATATCAAACATGAATTAGATTCACTATTAAGTTACATAGAATACTTCTTTTTATTTTTTGAATTGTGGTCTCACAAATAATGAATTATTTGTTTTATTGTTCCTTTTCTTTTCTGGAAGCTCTGGCCTTCTCTAATTTTCTTTCTATAGCTATGAGTCTTTCTTTCTCTTGCTCTCAGTCACGCAAGAAAATTTCCAAACCTTCTTTATTCCTTTGTTCCGGCATAGCGGCAATTCCTCTTCTTTTTGTTTTCACGACAACAGCAAGGAAGACTAACGTATTTCTCCCTCAAAATGACCTCAAGGGCCGGCACAACTCATTGGTTGCTGGCCATTCATTTTGGAT
The DNA here is from genome assembly GCA_023846275.1 of Vanilla planifolia. Classification (NCBI taxonomy): domain Eukaryota; kingdom Viridiplantae; phylum Streptophyta; class Magnoliopsida; order Asparagales; family Orchidaceae; genus Vanilla; species Vanilla planifolia. Next base: position 10,075,641 of record CM043866.1, on the reverse strand, counting down.
TATTTAAAGCATAGAATTATTCATTTTTATTTAAAGTTCTTTATGTAAAAGATCTTTAAAAATTTGTCAACCAACTATAAAATTTGTTATTTCATAAGTTCTATTTGACATAAGAATTTTATAATTTTTATGTTATTTTTTATTTTTAAAACAATTTTATTTTTAAAAAATATTTATTTATTAAAATAATAATAATTTTTTTATAAGTTACACCTATATTTTATGTCAATGAAATAATTGATTCTTATAAATTATATATCACTGAACTACTAATAAAATGTAATATTTATCATAAAATATAAATATTTTTAAAATTATAATATATTTTAATATTATTTTTCTGAAAAATAATATAAGTTAAATTAATTATACTTTTTGTATAATTTTGATATTTTATTATGTGATCTGTTCATGTATGATTTTTATCAAATTTTTACAATTAGATTCATAATTTAAAATTTCTCTCTTTTTTAAAGGCTTGTAGTCTTTTTTTTTTTGACAATTGTTATAATTTTTGCTAACTTAATAAATTACAAATAGTTTATATGATTTAGTAAAATTGCATAATAATAAATTTGCTCTCTTTTAAAGTTATTTATAATTTTTTCTTGATTTGTGTGGACTCCAATCTAACTATTATTACATTATGAAATAAATATTCTTAAAATTTTAAAAATATTTATTTAAATATATTCTTAAACCCTTTAGGATGTAATAAGTCTAGATAGGTCATTAAGATAGTTCATAATCGAGAGTTATACTACTCTAAAAATATGTTTATATATAATGAAATGGCCTAGAAAGTTTTTTAAAATTTTTGTAGATTTTGTTGTCTTTTCAAAATGTGCATATATATTAGTTAAATAAATTGAATTCATTTAATCCAACTAACTTTTTTTTATTTGTCTAAAAACTAATTGGATGGTTTGAAATGTTCGAATAAATTTTAGTAGTAGTATTCATTTATAAGCTTGTTGAGCTCTTGGGAGATACATGAATGTTAGGTATTCATACTATCAATCTGTGCATTTTAGATCTAATAGGGAATTATAAATTGCAAAGGAGGCATTGGTTCTAATGTGCTTAGTCAACAAGTGACCTATTGCTCTTACAAAATATTTTTTATAGCTTCTAAATGCCTCTTAGATTAGTGTGCCACTCTATGTATGATACACCTCAACGGACAAGAAAAATCACAAGAAGTTTTATTGAAGGAGTTTGTCTAGTTGTCATGTTGATTATTGATTAGAGTGCAGGATTGTTCTTAGATAAAACTTATGCATTATACACCAAACTAGTACATCCTTCACTTGTACATAATATTCATTCGGACTTGTCATGATATCAATAGTACTTCTAACATTACTTTTGCCAGACTTATATGATCATTGAACTCAATATTTGTATTATTATACTCTTCTATCAAAGAGCACCTACAAATTAGATTAACATAATATTAGGCTACAAGATGGATCCACTTGATGCAACTTTAGACAACTATGTCTAACGTAGTCTCCCTCTTAGATTGATATATTCATTGTTGCAAATATGATGTGTACTCACTTCACAAGGATGAAATATATAATAGGCTTGATTAACTAATATTGTAGCAAAGTTTACAATAAAAAATCATTGTCTTTTGACATAATGACAAAAATAACTATTATATATAATATTATTATATAAAGTTAACTTACATTCCAATAGTTTAAAACCATTGTATAATGAGGAGCTTTTGAACAGTTGTGATCAAAATCATTGTATAAACTACCTTAAGGCCTCCAATAGTCGCTTGATGTATAACTTATTTAATTAAATAGTTGTGTTGCTTGATATGATTAAATACATAAGTAAACATTTATTATGCAACCAAAATTATGATTAAATTAATGAAATGATATTAATGGAATTATGGGTTAGATGAAATTTGGATCTATATGATAACTATGGTCAAACTAATACAAAATTGAAAACATTTAAGATTTTTAAAATAAAAAATAAATTTTAAAAAGTTGAAATAGATTCTAATTTTACTGAAATTTATTAAATAGTATAATGTTGAACTAAAAAAATAAATAAATATTACGATACTGTAACTAATCAATTAAATAAACAAAATAATTACATGAGATGGAAGGATAGTTTCACATTTTGAAGGAGCATTCATTGGTTTTCTATGGATTGTTAATAAAAGGGAAAAATTGTGCACTAATAATGTCTGGAAAACAATAGACAAACATCATAAATTTTAGCTCACAACTAGAACAAGTATTGGAGAGTCCAATCTAAAGAATCAAATGAGCTATCAACGAGTAGTTTTTAAATAGATTTTGAGAAATTGATAAAATCAAGAGAAATGAAAGAAAATGTTCAAAATTGTGTTTTTATTAAATAATTATATTATAATTTATTTTATTAAAGCTTTAAAAATTAGAAGAGTAACACAAATTATGGGAAAGATGGAAAATTTATATGGGGCATATGAATACAAAAATTTATATTATTGAAAATCATACATCCAATATTGTGGAGGTAGAAAAACACATAATAAACTTTGTCAATGCATGTTTTGTAATGCCATTTTGGCATCATGCATACAAAATAGATAGTCCACTCCAAATGTATGCATTATATTATTAGAGTTTTGATGCCTATCTTCATCTATAATTGAAGAAGTTTTCATTAAAATAACTTCTATCATTTATATAAAGCAAACAAAAAAGAAATTGAGGTTTCAAATTTTAAGTTCAAAGGTTGAAACTAGATAAATTGGGAATATACTTAAATGGAAACTATATAAAATGTTTTGAAAGAACTAAAGGAAGTGATGGTCCCTTGTGTTAGATTATAATAGTTAAATTGACTTTTGTAAACTAAGATAGAAAATAAAAAAGTTGGTGCATTCATCTGAACATGGCACAAATTGAGGTAGAATTGTAATTGGAGTAAGGCATATAATACATGCAAATGATGCACATTATTATGCATTAAGAGAGATGTCCAAGATAGTTATACCAAGTTGAAGATGGAATAACTTGGCTGATATGAAAGGTCTAAAAGAACTTATTTTATTTGTGATGTTGTAAAGACCCCAATTAAGAGTAATAGGTGAAGCTTGATCTTCATAAGAGAACATAATCACATAAAAAGTTGGACATAAGAAATTGTTGTCAAGGGTGAATTATTAGTGGAACATAAGTTCTTTGTTATGTGTGCAACATGAAGAATATCATTCAAAGCAAATTGGTAAAGTCAAGAAGATAAAATGGAAGATCCAACATAGGTTATTTGCAAACCCTAGTCGTGTCACACTTTAACTACCTTTGTGACAATGAATGAAGAGTTCAATAATAAGTTTTTTACATTTATCGTGATATGTTGGTATCCTTCTCCCTAAAATAATCATATTAGCAATTTATAGTGATAGAGGTAACCTAAGCACAAGGTTTCATTTGAGTGATGGTTGTAACACCATTAAATATATTTTGTTATGGGTATCTATGTAATTGAATTAATTTTCTTGATATGAAAGTTTTGAGACTTTTGAATTTCAGAATATGATTGGGAAAGTAAAAAATTAATATTTGCAACTTGTCTCAAAAGCATGCCATGGAGTAAGTGCTTGAATTTTTGGAAAAATTATAATCGTTAAATTTATTTTGCTATCAGTATTTGTCTGATGTTGGTAATTATCTTGGTATTAGAGATTTTCTACTTTCAATATAGCAATGCTATTTAGAAAATAAAACAATAATATCTATGACATGTCTCAAAAAGCATGTTATGGAGCTAGTTTTGGACTTTTAAATAGATTAGATTATTTGATTTAGCTCATTGAGTTGAGTCTTATATTATTTGTTTCATTTCAATTAATGTTAATTAAGAATTATTGTAGATTTCTTAAATTTGAGAGTTTAATAAATAAGTGTTTATTAAATAATTAATTAAAATATTAAATTTATTAACCTTGGTGACTTAAATCCTATTTACCTTTATTGTTCTCATCTTTCATTTCTCTCTCTTGTTCACTCACTTGATTTGGAAAGAGAAAGTTGTGTGGTTTGGAAACCATATTCTTTCTTGCCACCAAATAGTCATTGCCTTATAATTGATGGCACTTTGAGGTGAGGAAAGTTGAATATCAACAGACATCATGATTCATGAGTCTTCTGAAAGCATAACACTCCCTCATTGTCAATTCATCACCCTATACCATTACTGTGGAAGCTCGCTAGTTGCTAATTATGAGGAATAAAAGGAGCGAGAATGGTCACAAAGATCTCTTAATTGATTTGTGGCTAATAGCAATAGTTAGGGCTTGGATGGAAAGAGAGATTCAATTGAGGTTAAGTGATAAGAAAGAGAGATAGAAAAAAATCTTGGAAATATAAATAAATTATTAAGAGTGAAGAAAGAAAGCAAGGCTTATTATTCTTTGTGAAAGTAATATAATTGAGTTGTGAAGAACCATTGAAATTTAAGCATTATATTGAATGGGATAGCTTTTCATTTAGTTAACAACTACTTATTGCTTTGATGAAGTAGTGAATTTCTACAAAATTAAATTGTTCAATTATGTAATGTCTCTAAAATGGAAATAATGTATGCAAAAGTTAGAAAATTGTGGAATGGATAAGAATATTTGATTTATTAATTTAGAAGTTCACAAAGGGAAGCCCAAATAGACATTGGAGTGACATTAAGCATACCAAGTGGATAAATTTTGTTACTATAATGTAAGTATGTTTGATGATTATCTTATTTCTCAGGCATGCCATTATGATCTAATTTGAACACCTATGATTATGGAATATGATTTGTATATAAGAATGAAATTTGTAAAAATCTATTCTGATTTGTGTTATCATATTTTCTTTAAACTATGCATGATTAAAAGGCAATGATAATTGATAACTATGCATAATGCAAATAAAAAAAAAAGAATTCGAAATTATAAAATGATGAGTAATATAAAATTTCTATTTGCAATAGTTGATACAATATTATGATTATATGATCTATTATGCTAAAATAGTAAGAAATGCATGAACAAATAAGACTGCATGATTACATGAGATATTATTTATGCCATGTGATATGACACAATGATTTGATATGATGGAATAACATCAGATGTGAGTTTCCTTATGTCAACATCCCACACCTTGAGTATGTTTTCGAGATGATGTTAGTTTTGTCAATTTATCTTTAGGTTTGCAATAAGATGAGGGAGATTGTAAATTATGATGATATGATATGCCATTAGATGATAAGTTATGAGTTTTTCCATTAGAACACTAAGGTATCTTAGAGTTGTGACTTACTTGACATTGGGCTTGCATGGTGATTGAGTGTGGGTATTACCCGTTCTAGAGTTATCACTAGCTTGTCTTTGGGGTCATAGGGTGAATGAGTGTCATTTTTAAAGCCAAGCTAAATGAGATTTCTATGATGTTAGGAGATTAATATATGCTTATGAGTAGAGACCTTACCATTAGAGATCTTTTAATGGGATTAACTACATGAATATATGATATAGCATGCTATTGAGTAAAAATAATTATCATATGAGTCATAGGTCATTAAATAAGAAAGGAAATCATGTTAAGAAAGATACTTGACTGAAATAATAAGAAAGGTGATGAATGAGAAAAGACATAAGAAAAGTACTAAACATGAAAATAATTAAAATTATTTTGTTATTATTACTTGAAAGAAGGTTATAAACCTTTTTAAAGAAAAAAGAAAATTCTTTCTAAAAGTTAGAAAGGAAAAAAATCCATAAGATTATTATTCTATCTAAAAAAATAATGAATATGTAGGAAAGGTTTTATCCATTTGAATCCTGAGTTTTGATTAATTTTGATTAATTCATAGAGTTGAATGAATTAATGGTGAATTTATAAGTTTGAATTTATCATTATCCCCCACATATGTAGGGATATACATTATTATATGATATAGTTATGTGACCATTCATATATGAAAAACTGAACAATATGCAAGGTAAACTTTGACCATTTACAACCTAATATTTGTGTATGTTTAACAAATTCATAGGGGTGAATTGATTAGTGCTAAGTTTATAGCTTTGTTTTCATTGTCATCCCAGGTTCAGTTAGAGGTGTGAAGTAAGCAGACTATGACAAGATGGTATCAGAGCAATTAAAACCATATGGAGAAAAATATTATGATTCAAAAGCATGCTAGATAATGATTATAAGAAATTGGATTAATCAAATGTGATACTATAAATATCAAACCAAGGGTTTAAGACTAGAGCACGGTTTAACATCATAAGAAGTGTTTACAGGTTAAGGGGTTTAACGAGTGACGACATTATCTTTTTAAAAATAATTGTAATTAAATATCAAAATTTATTGTGGTCTTTATCTATATATATAAATTTAAATGGTACAGGAAGGAAGGGTGGAAGGGGTGGTAGGAAATGAAAGAGTTTTTGAACAAAAATGAATGACATGTTAATTTTTGGGTTAGGATTATAAATAGGAATGTATGGTTTTATGATATATCAAGTCAATAATAAGACCTCAGTAAGTAATCTAGTAAGGGGTTGTTCAAATGTACAATATGTGAGAAAATTGACATTGGGGTACTTGTTAGTTGGGTTAATTAAGTCATTTGATGTGTTTTATTTTAGGGAAACCTAGCATATGGCTAGATAATGTCGTTGAGTTTGGAGAAGATTTAAGAGAACAATTGTACCTTATCATATTGGTAGAGGCGTTATACCACTTATAGTTTTATATGACTTTAATGGAGATTAGCTAGCTGGTAAGGATGTGTAACACCCATGATTGAAGAAGGGGATGAGTGAAGACTATTTGATGTGCTGCAAGAGGAATCTTTATATAAGAAGTAGCTTCAACAAGCTTCTAGATGGGGAGGTTTAAGGATGAATTATCTTGCATTGACAACTTAGGGATTAATTTTAGTATTTATTTGAGATTTCATGGGCTTAAGATGTGAAGGTGCCTTTTGAGGATAAAATTCACTTAGGTTAGTATAGGTGAGTTAAAGAATAATACATTAATATAGTAAAATTATGATGTCACATTTAGTTTTAAAAAAAATCTCTACTTGTCTACTTTGATTTGAGGATAATCTATATGAAACCTGGTAGATCTATAACACCTAAAACCAAAGAAGGCTATGAGTAAATGTTAAGTGTAGTCATGAGAGAGGAATCATTTTGACATAGGGCAGCTGTTAGAAGGCTTGGTTTAAGGATAAATTATTCTACATAAACTACTAAAGGATCAATTCATGTGTTAATATGAGATCCATGGTTTTAAGATGTTGATGTACTTTTTGATGATAAAATCAATTTGGATGGAAATTGTAACATAGATATCTTTAAAATGCAACCCAAAAGGACTTGCATCATACATAAGGATGTCAACCCTTGCACAATATAAGAAATCATAGTATTAAAAGGGAGGTAATGCTAAGAAAATAATCATAATCTTTTTCATTCCTTAGAAAGAATTCAAATATACTATAATACTTAACCTTAGACTCAAAAACAAAATGATAAAACTATATTTCCCAATAAAAAAATGTAAAAAATATAAGATATTTGTAAACAAAATAACTAAAAAATCATAACAGTCTCATATTTGATCAATACAACTCATAATGAGTTAAAAATATTAAATCAAGAAGAGGACATAAATAGATTCTATTAAATCAACTCTAATCATTATTTGAATACACCTATCTAAAATCAATCTATCTTCCAAAAAGAAAAACTCTTCCTTATAGAATTATAATATAAATGGATCTCTTCATTATGCTCACTAATAATCTTTATAAGTCCTTTTAAGAAATCATGAAATCTAGTGACCTGTTTGAGTGAAAGGTCAAGTAACTAGACTAAGTACATCCTCTACTTAACTCAACTATTAGGTTATCTATGTATGATCTATTACCAATTATAAGTAACTAACTCTAATATCTAAGACCTATGGATAATGGTAATGATATACTCACAGAATCTAATATATTTGTATAAACCTCCATATGATAATTAAAATTAAATTTTTATCAAATATATTTGAATAAAATACTTATGAAATATGAAAGGAAATATTGAGAAGAAAAAGGGAGATAATTTATAAATTCCATAATCTGAACATATTGAGTAAAAAAATTAAGAACTTGTGGATCGAAAGACACAAGTTCATGAAAAGTTTTTTTTGTAGATAGAGATAGGATTTTCTCCCACATTAGATGGGTGCACCTCATTCAAACTTACTTTTACACTCATGTTTGAGCTTTGATGTTATTTTATTGTAACTGAAGGAGTGGATGGTTAGATATGTTAAAAAATGTTTCTTAAAGTATGTTATAAGATGCATTGGATCCAAATGATTTGTGGCTTAATGGAAATAAATGCTTTACACTTTTTTTTAGGTTCAAGCATTACTTTGGCACAAGTTTAATGGAAAGAATAAAACTTTTATTTGAGAGTGGTGTTCTTGGTTTATAGAGGCAAATAAATATTGATTTTTCATCTAAAACAATTCACACAACTTTTATGCATTTAATCTGACAATTTGTATCTTACATTGGCCCCTGGTAACAAATTCTTTTATGGATGGAACAAAAGTACACCAAACATATAAAAGATAATATTTACCAAATCTTATTGAATTGAAGTATCATTCATGAATTTCAAAAGATACATTGTTATTAATAATAAAATAAGATTATATATGAGATTCTATTACAAAACTATTATATTAAATAATAAAAGTACTTATTAAATTAACTTGTCAGTCAATATGGAATACAAAGTCGTATGGTTGGACATTTCTAAATGAAGTATTTGATATGATTTCTATATGATCAACATATTTATCTAGAATTAATAATCTATATGTGTTGTACTGAGGATTTCATGTAGATTATGCTCACTAAGGATAGAATCAAAAGCTAAGAGAAGATAGTTATCCATAAAGAATTCTAAAGATAGAGATCAAATTAAGTAAGCTATTAAATTATTAATGATTAAAAAAAGAATTTCATAACCAATAACCTTGTGATCTTTGCTGAGTTTTGAATTTATGTGCCATTATTGAACTCTCAGTCCATATACCACTAGTTTGATGAATATAAAATAATATTATTATTTCTAAATACTTTTTTAAAAATATTTTTTATTCATCTTAAGATTAAATAAGTGACTCAATTAGAAAAACTTGGTCTTGACTCAAAGGATTCATTGTTAATATTTGGTGTAAATCATAACTAGGACTAATGAAACACAAAGCTTGAGCATACTTGGAGAACATTATTATGGAGTATTCTTATTTTAGACTAGCATGTAAGAACTATAATAATTTACTTAAGGCATCCAGATAATGGTGAGAAATTGAGTATGTGTGAAAATGTTATTCATGACATATGTTGCACGCATTTCAATTTTGGCATGCATTTTTTAAATGAATATTTGTCTTAATGATGATTAGAAATATTGGTTTGTATTAGCAAGTAATGACAAATATTCATATAATGCAAAACTTTATGTTTGTGCAGAAGTGGTTATATGTATAATATAAATGTAACTTATTTTGTACTACACTATGTTGTTGTATGCACTTATGAATAAGTGATAGGTCAATCCAATTATTGAGTTTCAACTCATGCTATAATAAGGTCCTACTTATCATATAAAATAATTATGTTTCATCTAGATTGAGAGAGAAACGTTTAAGGTACTAATGCATTCATATTGTATGATTCTATATATCATACAACACTAACTCTACCCAAATAGAGAGTGCATGTAGTGTAGTTGAGCCAAGTATGTTGTATAGTATGATAGTATCCTATTAGATAATTTGATGATATTATGTACAAGAGAATAAATTATTTGTAAAATATATTATCATTCATCATATTGTATGATAATTTTACTTTTAAGAAATTTAAAAATAAACCTTTAGGAAGTGTAGGAATAAAATGCTTTATGTTGTAAAATACAAATTTAAAGTTTTGCTTGATTAGATTCTCCTAGGATCTAAAAACGTTTAAAGTAAGTAGAGTTAGGATATAGCATAGCACAGATGACAGTAGAAGCAACAATGACATTGGGCACTGCATTGGATGGAGCCACTAATGTGATTAAGTAGCTAAGGTCATGTAATTATCATGGGTATAATGGATATATAATAAATGGGTATGCTTTAAGAAAGTGGCATGAAAGGGAAAGTAGTGTTTGCAACTAAGCATGTGCTAAAAATGATTTCAAGTAGTCAAGGGTGAGGAACCAAAGCCAAAGGTGGGTTGAGGCATAAAAGCTATGGGGAAGATTTGTTAATAGTGATTGCAGATCATCACAAGAGTTGGAACATCATAAGGGAAGCACAGATACTAAATTAATAGGAAATAAGGTAGGATGAGAGCTCATGTAGTTACATTTCAAGCTTTCTTTAGTACCAAATTGATGGCTGATGAGGTTGGATGGAAACTCCAATGGTTAGATCTTAAGCATGCTTGGATAGTAAATTAATGGTTAAGAAGATAGGATGAAATCGTGTAGTGGAATCTAGGGTAGAATATGATGACTATTGTGAAGCTGATAATGGTGGAAATAATTTTGAATCATAACTCGAATATCTTCTAGCTAAACAAAAAGGAAACTTGAACTGCAACCCAACGACAAGCACACATGCATTTAAATTATAACTTCAATAGAGAGGCAACGCAAAGCAAACAATTATTTTCTTTTTCATTCCATAACAATCATTTAAATGATCACTTGGATGCATCCCATCCTACATTTGGTTCATTGTATTTACAAACTTTTTCAAATATAACATTTGATTATGAACTTTTTCATTATATTCTATCATACTACATACTTCATAACATATTTATTGAATTGAACCAACTGAAGAATTTATTATTAGTTATTTTGTCTAATATAAATGAAATTAAGCTTGATAAATGTGTTTAATAAAAACTTTAGATTAAAGAAAGGAAATTATTTATTGAATGAATTTTGATATCTTTAGCATAATTTCATATTATGTTGGGTATGGATATATTGTGTGAGTGTAAGGTGAAAATGAAGTCAATGAATGTTCATTTTATAAGTAATGTACAAGAGAGTATCAAGGATTTAATGGATTGTGTGACTCTTGGCTATACCAAAGTGATTATGGGAGAAACATTCTATGGATTTTGCTAGTAAATTTGCAAGACCATTAGTAACTCACATTTTCATCTAACTAGTAATTAACAAATTGATTGAAATAATGTTTTCGTACTAATAAAGATAGCCTATTCAAAGGGGACATTGATAAAAAAGGCATATAGAGCTAAAGTGAGAAAAAAATGAACATGAGTGATGAATTGATGATAAAAATGAACATGACTTATAATTATTAAATTGTGATATAGTATAATGATTAAGAATAAGATCATATTAGGTGTTTTACCCAAGGAAGCACCATTTTATGTGTTTGGAAGGAGGTTGGAATCTAAAGATGTGTAGAGATAAAAAAATCAATAAAACTTTTGTTAAGCTCAAATATATTTTGTTAGGAACAAATGACTTATTTGTTTACTTTTAGGGTACAATAATAGCTTATAAAAGAGATCTAAGATTAGGATATTATCTCTAGCTAATTAGAAAGAGAAATATCAAGACTATATTTAGATCACGATATACATTTAATAGTGTTTGGTATACCTATTAACTTAACTAATGTACTTGTAATATTTAAGGATCTCAAGAACATGATTATTAAGAAATATTTCAATTGATTTGTTATATTATTTATTGATAATAGTATCAGAATATATGATTGAATTTGTGAAACTACTAAATTAGGATGATTAAAGACAAAAAGAATAAAAGTAAGGTGAGATACATATGCTAAATGATAAGTAAAAAGTAATAAGATGTGATATAAATAAGTTAAGAATTTTGTTAGAGATAGAAAAATAGATGTTAATTATGAATAAATTAAGGAGCAATAAATGAGTGAAGATCATAAATTTGCATCCAAAGAGAGAAAAGATGACCATAATTGAAATAATGCATAATAAAATTAATGATTATGAGAGAGAAACTTTTGATGGTTATTTTAAAATATAAAACTTTGTAGAGATAAAAGGAATAAATGATAAAGTGATGATAAAGAATTATAGATTAAGATGATGTAGTAAATAAGATACATATGACATAAGAGAAAAATAATTTTTGAATGATTTTTAAATTTGAAGAAGGATGAGTAATCATTATAAGGTTTGATAATGAATGAGATGATATGATGCAAATGTATTGAGAGGATTGACTAAAGGAGAAAAAAGTGATAATGAATGAGAATGAATTATTTATTAGAATAATAGTGAACTTTAATGTTGTCAAGATGTTGGAGATAATGATGTAGAATTAAAAGATGATATATGAAATGAAATTAGATTGAAGGTTTAGAATGTCAAATAAGAAAGAGATTAAGGTAGAATTAAAATGGTGATGAGAAATATATAAGAACTTATTCACAATTGTTAGATGATTATTGATTAAAAGAGAAATTAATGCATTGAAAAAACATGAGTAAAATTGTTAAAGTATAGAAGTGAGATGAGAGATATTGTGTTGTTTATGATAAAATATAAAATGTTGGTAACATATAGAAGATAGAATAAAAATGTTAAAATGATACAATTATTTAATATTTGATATTGATATTAGAGATATGATAGTGGTATAAAATAAAAATGATAATGGTTAATTAAGTGATATAATTAATGTAAAAACATATGATCTGAAACTAGAGAATTAAGAATAAGATTATAAAGAAGAGATAATGGATGAAATATATGAAAGAAAAGATGAAGGAATATTGATGATGGATTATTATGATAATTGTACTTAAAACAATGAGTTTTCTTTTTTGAAGTGATTTAAAACAATGAGTTGAAATATAAAAATTTTAAAATAAAATATGGATGATGATATTGATGACATGTGGATAATAACGAGAAAATAATTTGTTGATAAATAATAAATTGATAAAGAATAATTAAGAGTTTAGTAGATGTATAGATGAACACATAATTGATGGAAAAAAAAAATAAAAAAATTGATAAATTGAAATAAAAATTAAAAGTGATATGATGAATATTTGAAGAATCACAAGATAATTAATAAGAGATGAGAATAGATAATTCGTAATGGATTTTTTTGATGATAGAGAAACAAAGAACATATATATATATATATATATATATATATATATATAAGGAAATGGAGGCATGAAGAGATAAAAAAAAGTTAATTGTTTTTAATATTTGGTATAATTAAGGAAGAGTACGAGTGATTAGTAAGAGAAGTTAGGATGAACGATGAAAATTTGAATATGAATTAATGTAATAAACATTTTTATGAAGATAATAATGTTGAATAGTTAAAATATAAATATAGATAGAATGAATGAAGTAGAAATGATAAATAAAGTTAATGATGAAAAAAGAAGGGGTAGACAAATTGAAATTATGAAATGTAACCAAAAATGGTTGAATGTTAAAAAGTGTGTGATGCATGCATACATATATGAAGATAGGTATAGATAAATTCAAAAAACTTAAATATAAAAATTTGATTACTTTAGGAAAATTGAAGATGACATAGATAAGGTAAGATAAGAGGATTGAGAAGTGATATTTGATTAATGAGATGATAAATAGATAAAGGAGCAATTGAGATAACATTATGTTAAAAATGAGTTTGAGATAATGAATATAATAAGATGATGATTATAAAAAGAGTGATGATTGGAATGTTGAAAAAAATAAAAAAATCATAAGATATGATAAAAAATTGAATTTAACCAGAATTGATCTATGAAGAAATCACAGTGCAAATTCTTGAAAATTGAAAAATATTGTTTAGTAAGCAGTATTAATGACTAAAACTCGAAGGAAAAAATCAATATGAGCAAAAACCCATCTAAGAGGTAATCAGATATGATGGCAAGCTATCCAAAGTTTTTCTCAAAATTTAAGGATAATGTTTATAAGGTTATAAGAGTTATAATGCCCTAAAATTTATTTTTTAGTGACTATTATTTAATGTTCCAATTATCTTGGTATGAGCATTTTGGGACTTAAACGAATAGGAATGTATTTTGGAATGACTTTATGCTTGGATAGAATGAGTTGAGCAGCTTTTGTTTTGTTTCAATTGTAGTCCATTAGTACTTATTATAGATTTTTAGGTTTATAGATTTTAATAAAAATAATTATTTAATAATTCATGAAAATTTCAAATTTATAAGCTCTAAAGACTTTAATCTTGAAAAAAACTTTACCTTTAATGTTTTATCTTATCATTTCTCTCTCTTGTTTGCTCACTTGGTCTAGAAAGGATGACCCGCATGGCTTTGGAAGCCATTTTTCTCTCATGTTTTCAACTTGCCAATGTTGTGCTTTTGAAGATGCATCAAAGGGTTTTTGCGTGTTTCATGATTTTTGAGTCTCCAAAAAGGCTAACTTTTCATTATCATTGCTCCATTATAGCTACATTATCTATGAGGAGGGACCATTGGTTATCAAATTTAAGGAATAAGAGAAGTGAAAGTGTTCAAGATAGTCTCTTGGTTGTTATGTGGCTGACAACAATAGTTAGGCTATGGGAGTAAAAAAGACTGGGTTATGTAAGTGAGAAGAAAAATAGAAATTAAAGGAAGAAAATTTTGAAATTTAAATTAATTTTTTGAGATTGAAGAAAACAAGTAAGGAAATCACTCTTAAGAAATCTTTTAATGATTTGAACCCATTATTCTTTGTGAAAATCTTAAGAATTGTGTTACAAAGAATTATTGAAGTTCAAAAAATCTATTGAAAGGGATAGTTTTTTATTTAAATACTTGTTGGTTTTAATAAAGCAACGAGTTTTTAAAAATTAAGTGGCTAAATTATGTGATATCTCTAAAATGGAAATAATGTTTGTAGAAGTTCAAAATATGTTGAATTGATGAAAATATTTGATTTATTAATGCATAAGATTTTAAAAAGAAAGTCCAAACAGGTGTTAAAAGAATCATCAAATAGATTGGTGATAAATTAACTATAATAGAAAAATGTTTGATTGGTATCCCTATTCTTGGGAATGCTATTATGATTCAATGTGAACACTTGCAACTATGGCTTATGATTTGTAGTTGAACAAGTGATTTGCAAAAGGATATTTTGATTTATTTGTTGTCTTATTTTTTTAAAACTTTACATGATTAGAAAAAATTAATATTTGATAACAAGGAATAATAAAAATAAAAAAAGTAAATAATGAGAAACTATGAAATGATAAGATTATATGCTTTTTTAATGGTGTTAGTTGCTATGATACCACAATTTTATGTGCTATGAGGTTAAATGAATAAACAACTATGTGAGTTAATGAGGTATCATTATTACATATGATTTTACTCATGTCATTTGATATGATGTATTAATGTGAAATGTGAGTTTTCCTAAGATATTATCCCACAATTCAAGTTTTGTGTGCATAACCATGCTAATTTTATCATTAAGTTGCCTTTAGATTTGCAAGAAAGTTTGGAACATCCATAGAAGAAGGTATAACATGGTGTGGCAGTAGACAATATGTGATGAATTGTGCCATTTGGTTAGTGAGTCCTCCTTGAGCTATCATTAACTTGTCTTTGAACTAATAGGGGTTAAGTGTGGTGTTGACCATGCTATAGTCATTACTCTTTTACCTTTTGATTGGTAGGGTAGCTAAGTGTGGTTTCTAAAGTAATGCTAAATTAGATGTGATATGATGCTAATAGATTAATACATACTTATAAGCAGAGGCCATCTTATTGATACTCTTTTGATGGGACCAATAACATGGATATATGATATCATATATTATTGTGCAAAGATAATAATTATGTAAGAAATATGTCCATGATCAAGAAAAGAAATCATGATAATAAAGAAACCAAAATGAAATAATAAAAAAAAGAAATGAATAAGGAAAGATATAAGAAAAGAAATGACAAATAAAAATACAACTATTTCCTTATTATTATTACTCAAGTATTAATATATCTTGATTTCTTTTACTTATGCCAC
Source organism: Vanilla planifolia (assembly GCA_023846275.1). NCBI lineage: Eukaryota > Viridiplantae > Streptophyta > Magnoliopsida > Asparagales > Orchidaceae > Vanilla > Vanilla planifolia. The sequence goes on along the minus strand of CM043866.1, from coordinate 10,059,522 downwards.
CTTCTGATAGTTGTTGTTTCATTATTATTAATACAATGAAAGGAATGAGAGTGTAAGATGTTCACGTAAGAATAGGGTGCATTATGAAAATTATAAACTCAAATATTCACTAGTAAAATAGTGGTAGCATTTTGAGTTCCTTAATTGCACTTACAAATGAATTTTAGAAGTTGTTGTCAACTCCTAAAAACTCTGTGAGAAGGTGCAATAAAAGACATTACACAATTAATTTTTAGGTCCACCCATGATAAAAGGATAAAAAAATTTACTAAAATATCTTTTGTAAAAGTGGTAAGAAAACCTCATATATGAAAATGATCTTACAAATCACTAGTCCAAAAAACTTTACACACTTGGTCAAAAGACCCTATAAAATATTAAGCTAGAAGACCATATTATGGTTAGTCTAAAAAAGCTTAAAATATTGTACTAAAAGGCATGAAAAAAATCAAGTTAAAAGATCATCAAAAAGGGAGCAAATAACATATACAAGATTGAAGATAAAATCCCATCACTAAGAAATTTAAGAGCTAAACTAAAATGTTATAAAACATTTTTTTAATTGATATGCAACTTAGCTCAAGTGAGTGTGAAATCAAGAGAAGGCTAAGAAAGATTGGTAAAGTGCACTATTGGTGCAACCTTGATTATCTCTTTTTTTCTTCAATATGGATGATGCTTTTTAAGAGTTTTAAGATGATGTTTATAGAGTTTTGAGAAGGCTATCAATGACTAAAATTGCCTCTAACATCTTTCTAATAAAAATTCAAAATCTAGTCAAATTAATTGTTATCCATAGAAAATGAACTAATAATATTAAATAACCTAAAGACAGTTTCATATAATCATTATCAACTTGTTCTAACTTAAAGTATGATTACCACAAATTTCTACTAATCTATTTTTAAATAAATATTAACATACCAAATGAAATCTTAAGGTTTTCCATTCTCTTAATATACTTATCCAAATGACCTAATAATACTATACTATAAGGTTTTAGCATAACCTTATCCATTTTATATATTTTTAAAGTTTTTTATTCTTATTATTTTGAACATATTTTGTGGATGCACCTTATTATTTTTATTCTATAATAAGGTAATTCTTAAAGATAAAAAAAATTTGTTTGAATGCACACCTTATGCTAAACCTATAGTGGAGTGATTTTTAAAAGCTTTTATCACTCACATTGAAAACTTTTCTTGTTGTCCTTAGTGTATCAAGAGTATTAGTATAAGTCTTACATTCTAAATCAAAATAAAGAAAACTCTAAAAATATTCTTCTCATTTTTTGCTCAAGTTTCATATTTGGTGCTAATGACATTCTCACCAATACCACCATTAAGACCTTAGAGTCAAGATCATGCTTCTCAAATGAAGTTTACCCATTCATTCTTAAGATGTATGACTTGAAATTCTTGAATAAAAATTATTAGTAAAATAATATAATATTTTATTGTTATCAAATAAGTCACACATTGACTAAGGATTGGTTCAACAATTATTAGCTTGTCTTTGAACTCACATGGTGGTTGAGTATAGGTATTATGCATGCTAGGGTTACTATTAGCTTACCTTCAAATTCTTAAAGATGGTTGATTTTGGGGTTTCTAAAGTAATGCTAGATTGGATATGATGTGATGTTATTAAATTAATATATGTTTATAAGCCAAGGCCTTCTCCTTAGAAATCTTCTAATGAGACCAATTTGGTGTAGAAATAGTTGACTTAGATGGAGGTAATGATTTCTTTAAAATTTTGTTCTGGTCATGGTTGGTTTAAGGTATTAAACTAATGATGACATCATAAGGTAGAAGCTCATGGTTTAATAGAAGCTCTATGATGATGTTTAAGGAAATGGACTCAAGTTTTGTGTAATTGTTGAGGCAAGTTAGTTATAGTTAGGTCCTAGGCTAGTTAAGCTATCAAGTACCATTTGAAAGTTACAAATTTAGACTTCAACAATAGAGTGATTGTGCCCAATCACTTTTGTCTTTTAAAAATCTATCTTAGAGATGGTCCACTAATAAAATTTAGTTGCCTTTTACTTTAAGGTGTGAAGGCATATATGGAGATAAACCTTTCACATTAATGTTGATGTACTATTGTATATTGATTTGGTGAAAATTGACTCAATTAGAGAGAAGCTAATCTAACTTAAAATGAGTTTGTCTTGCTTCAACTAGCTAATAAATGAAGGACTAGACTTGATACTTATGGACAATGTTGATAATGAAATAGTAGTGGAGCTATCAACTTACCCCATTTACTTGTGTGTTAAAAATATTGTAAGAAATGCATGCGCCAAAATGGCTAGTTCTTTTTGTCAAGTTTTATGTTGAGTAGGCTATGCATTGATGTGGATGGCTAATTACTCAAAAGAAAATGATTATTTTGTGGGAGAGAAAAGAAGATAATTAAGGACGACTATCTATTGGATCAACAATGCTTAAGCTACCAGAAAATACCTAATACATATTGCATTCAAAATTTATACACTTATAGACCTTGTTACAATTGAAATGCTCAAACTTTAAACTACTATATTTGATTGATCAAAGCCTTTTATTTTGCCTTGGGCCTTAGATTCTGCTTTTTTATTAGTTCCTTAGCTCTATCATGAAACCTTTTGTTCGACCACTGATAGTTATCACCAATCAAATTGTTGCCCTAGCCACTACTTCATGATCTATTAATATCTCAATGCATAACACAATAAGCCTAAGCCCTCGCCTTGGCTTTTTGTTCCCCTCCATCTTTATGATGGTCAACATCCCTTATTGATCTATGAACACAAGTACTCTAACCTTATGTTAATAAATGGTAGTTATTTGAACATATCGTTAACACCTAGCAATTTTAAATCTTTATAATTGAGATGTCCAAATCTTTTGTACCATAAATTAGAGTTGCTGATTACTTCACTTCATAATACTAATTGTGGAGCATAACTAATTTTCTATGAAAACGTTTTAGATCTATCCATATGAACCTTTGCTAAAGTATAATTTTTATTTTTTAATCAATTGTAGCCACCATCTTCAAAGCAAATAGCATACTCATTTTGAACTAGTCATCTAATGCTCAATAGATGTTGCTTTAAATCAATAATGAGTAGCACATCATAGGTCTCACTTTAGCTTGTATTGTGATACTTCTTTTGACTTTAGCTTGAACCATATGACCATTTTCTTTGCATAGCTTGATCTTATATAACAGTTCCATATCTTGAAATATGAATTATGCAAACCACTATCTAGGTACTAGATATCATCCTTCTCTTCTTTTTTAGTATGGTACACAAAAAATATTTTTTTGATTCTCTTTTTCTTCTATAAAATTTTCCCAACTGCTATCTTAAGTTCTATAATTTCTCCCTATGTGACCATACTTCTTGCACTTATTGAATTGTGTTTTTGTATATTATCAAGATCTATTATGGTTTGACTTTTGTATATGTCATACTATAAATTTGTATTACTTGAGCCTAATCCTTCAAAGTTGCCTAATTGCTTTCGTGCCTCTTTTCTTAAGTAATCTTTTCTCTAATGATTTCTTTGACTTCTTGAGGAATTTTGTGATCTGATACTCAACTTTTATGGAAAAACTTTCAACTATGTTGCCCTTATGCTGTAACTTCCTTTATTTATGCAACACTAAAAAACTCATTAATTATAAAATTGGAAGTGTTGATAGATCATTTGAATCTCTTGTTGTGACAACAATATATTCATGCTTTTTGAGAAAGCTAATTAAAAGTTTTTCAACTATCATTTGATCAATATATCTTCACTATAGTTCTAAATCTAGTTCACAATCTTGATAACGCTTGAGAAATACTCATTTATTTTATCTAACTCGTTTATTTGTAAATTTTTAAATTGCCTTTACAATGTTTGCATTTCGCAATAATCATCTTTATGGATCCTTGAAATTCCTCTATCTCGTGCTTCATTGGATTTAGTTGCATTGTTTTTTCATGAAAATAAACTCTCTCTAACACCTTATTAAATTAGAAAATTTTTAATCTACCTTTACAATTTGCTTCTATATTAGGTGTTCCTTTACATATTTGATGTAGCTTTTATAGAAAAAAAACATCCCATAATCCTTGCAATAGTAGCAACGATCACATTATGAACTTTCACATATCATAATTTTCTTGTGTGAATGTTAAAACTATGGACTACACCACGCTTGAAAGTACTCTTGAAGCCATTGACGTTAGGTGCTTTTGCAAATGAATGCAATTTCATTATTTTGCTAGCACTTGTAATCTAATTGGGCTTTGATAATACATGTTAAAAAATAAGAGAAATAAAAAGATGGAGAGGAAAAATATAATCTTTAGATAATAAAAAGATGATTCTTAAAAATATAATCTATGCTTATCTTATGTCAAACTAATAAGGTAATAAAAGACAAAATTTAAACAAACCCCACACCTGCATAAATTGAATTACAATGCAGCTTTAACAAGAACTACTCCATTGCATCGATTGCAATAAATCAGGAGTTGTGGAATCATAAGATGAGGGCCACTCATGTGACGAATCTAAAATATGTTGCAGTAGCAGAGGACCATTAGGATTAGATAGTATTTGCTTGTTCGAAGATAGAAATTAGAAAGCAAGGGTTTTCTCTCCCCCTTTCCAAGGAAGAGATAGAGAGTAATCACATTGAAATGGCATGGAAAAACTCGCCCCACCACCCCATTGGAAAAGACAAGATTGTGCACAAAGAGCAATATAATGTAGCCATCATTTGATTATCCTATCCTTTTCTTTATCTTATTTCTCTAATTAATTTATTTAATCATATTTCCTCTTACATTTTATTTATTATATTTAATTATGACATTTTTCTAAATGATTTTTAAAACAATATGCATATCTTCTAGAGTTTAGGATTAAGATTCTTGGTTGAATCTTTTTATTCTTCTTTTAATTTTTTTATTTTTATTTCTATCGTTAATTCACTAATGTATATCAAACCATTTTTTGAATTAATTATTTCTCTTTGCATACTTCAGTAAATTTTGAATAATAATTTTTAAAATTAAATTTTCATCAATTTATCTAAAGATCTAAATGGTGGAATGTTTGTGTATAAATATCCGAGCATATCTACAAATTAACTATTAGAATAAATTTAAACTATTTGATTTGGTCATCCCATTATAATTATTATAGATGGATCTCAACCTTTGATTTTTTTCATATAGCATCAGAATCGTTGTTTTGAATGCTAGTGTTTTGTTAGTTTCCCAATTTTTAAATGATAAGCTAAAACACCGACTTTTCGTTGCCGTTGGCTGTTTGTCTATTTCCTTCCTCCTGTTCTTCGTCTACTTCGTCTAAGTGCACCTTCGATGTTCTCTCTTTGGCGTTATTTTTGGCTTTTCTTCCAGCATAATTAAACATTTTCTTGGCCGCAACTTGCATTGTCCTTTGTCTTGTCGTCTCGCCTACTTCATTAAATTAACGTTTAGGGTTTTTTTTTCTTACAGGAGGTCTATCTTTTCGTCTAAATGTATACAAAGATGCCATTGCCCTACGTATGTTTGTGGTCTCACGTCAAAGATCAAAATCACACAAATCTCCTTCCCTGAAATTTCAATCGAATTTCTCGCTGATCTCATTTAGGTATGAGTTTTCCATCAACTGCCTTTTATCTGTGCATTTGTCTACGTTCAGTCTGAAATAACTAGCATTTAGAATTGAACGCTTACAAATTTTACCTCTATATATTTTTTAATCCAATTCAACTCTGAGATTCTAATGGTACAAAAATCACTAATAGAACTAAGATTGGTGCATCCAAACAAAAGGAGACAATACTAGGAAAGCTATCTAAATCAGGGACAAAATTAAGTGAAGGACCCATAATTACATTAATGGTCGTAGTCTCATTGATGAGGAGAACGTTAAAAAGAAAGGATTGGAGTTAAAACTACAAAATTTCAATAAACAAAGGTAATTAGTGATCAATTATATTTTGAGTGGAAGAAAGTTTGTTCAAAAGGTTTTAAAAGCTCTCATAACTATTCATGGAATTCTTGAAAACAATAATAAAAGATTTTTTGAAAGGATTTTTTAACATCTTATTGACTCCTTTTCTATGTTGGACCTAGTGGGGCTCTATTGTGTCATTTATTTCATATGAGTTTGATGATGGCTTGACTTCAATTGATGATTAACTAAGTATTTGAATTATCCCACTAGTGTGAGAAGTTCCAATGGACCACTTTTGCAAGTGGGCCACTTACATAGGGAATTAATCATTCCAAAAGGGCATGGAATGTATGGCAAGAGTGCAATTGCTTTAATAAAAAAAGAAGGAAACTAGGTGTAAAATTGGACCAATAACTGAATAATGGAACTTTAGTAGAAAGGAGAATAATTGTTGGTGAAAAAATATAAGAAAACATCTCTAGTTAATACTAAGGCAAAGTACACTAAAAATACAAAATTGTAGAAAATACCTTAGGTCCCATCATGTCAACCTCACAGTGTATTGCCATCCATTATCTAAGGGACAACCATCTAGTTCAATGCATCATGAATTTATTAAGTTTCTTATAAATCTTTAGAATTTTTATATTCTTGAATTAGATAGTGATACTTTTGCACTCTTTGAATTGTGATCTTTCCCAAGTTGAGGTTTTCCTCATAAAATCTATTTTATCTTCTATCTGTACTTTTTCTCAATTTGATTCTCAAAACATCTGACCATGAGTATTAAATTCTCACTAATTGCCTTGAAACTTATGACAAAAATTACTAGGACATTCATTTTTTACATCAATATTTTTCTCTTTTCATTTGTAAAAAATAGCTCATGGTTAAAAAAGCATTAATGGTAGTATAGACTTTTTTTTGCATTACATCCTTCTCTTCAAAAAGTAAAGGGTAGATCACTACCATGACAATCATCTCTCTATGAGAAGGTGGTGCATTTTATGCAATATCAAGAAGAAATGTTTTGTTACATTTCAAAACTTATCACCAATCAAATTTAGGCAATGTAAGCTCTTATTCCACTCCTTTCCTTTATGGTTTTGATCACAAACAAGGTCCTTAATGCAGCACAAGCATCACTAGATGACTCATTAGAACTAGTAGAAATCCCAAATTCTCAGACAGAGTTAGAATTTGATCCAAATAACTAGATGATGTGCTTAAACAAAGTGATGCATAAGCCAATTATCAAGGCTCAAAGCAAGGAGATGCAAAGGAGTTCGAGAAGTATAAAATGTTTGTAGTACGTTGAAGCTTTTGTTTCCTTAGTTTTATTATTTAGATTATTTTTATTTGCATGTCATCCTAATTTTTTGAAATTTAAAATTAACATCTCTTTAAAAATTTGTTATCATTTTCTTGAGAATTTAAACTTACTATGGTTGGGGAGAAAATCAAATGTACTTCAAAGATTTAAATGATGATTTAAATAGTTTTAAAAGTCAAACTAGAACTCAAATTGACAACTTAGTAAACTTAATTCAAGAATTGCATAATTAGATAAAAGATATAAAAAAGTAAAGAAACATTATGTTCTTTTATTCCTCAATTAAAGCTAAGCATGATAAGCTTAGACTTAATTGGCTTGAAGAGTCACAAAGTAATTGGTTGCATGGAGATGAAGAGATTAAGATTGCTATAGTGAACTTTGATCAAAATCTTATGTAGGAAGACTAATATAATGAAGCTATAATACTTACTAGTAACATTCCCACACTTCTCATACTAGCTTATATTGCACATTTGCTAAGGGAGGTGGTGCTTATGAAACTTAAATAGATGATGTTCAACATTGACATGAATAATGCTCCTAATCATAATGGCATCATTGAATTATTTTTTTTTTTTTGTATTATAAAAATGTTATTGAACAAATCATCTTCATGGTTATGAGAGATTTTATGGTTGGTACTCCATTATTTACAAATTTTACTAGTTTTAACATCATTGTAATTCTTAAAATAAAGAAATCATATAGCTTTATTGATTTTTGGCCAGTTTCTTTTTGTACAAGTCTCAAAAAGATATTCTCTAAACTAATGGCTAAAAAATGTAACAATTCCTGCATAAATTGATCTCCCATGAATAATCTTGTTTTAATAAGAAAAAGGAATTGAGGATAATTTGTTGATAGCATAAGAGATGATCAAAACAATCAATAGAAATGCTAGGGGTCAAAACTACATGATTAAGCTTGACAAAAAGAATGTAATAGACTTTCTTGGAAATTTCTACTTAAAAGTCTTGCTAAAATTTGGCTTTTATAAGAAACTAATACTATAATTGGTTTTCTATCATTATTAATGGCCATTATCAAGGCTTTTTCTAGGCCTTTAGGGGTGTGAATAAGAAAATCCACTTTCCCCTCTATTGTTCATTCTAGCTATGGATGCTTTTAGCCAAGGGCTTAACTTGATGCATCTACATGATAAAAGTTTTCCTTATGCCCTACCAAAAAGTTGTCTTAACATTACTCACTTGTGCTTCATTGATTACATATTCATATTTTCTTGGGGGTGTCAAGACATCTTTTCTTAATCTAAAGAATCTTATTAATTTGTTTTATGAAGAATTGAGTCTCCTAGTTAATTAATAGAAAAACCAATTTGTTTGCTCCAAGCATTGTATAATTGCTCCTTTTCTCTGGCTTATGAACAAGCTGGGTTTCATGAAAGGAAACTTCCCCATTGCCTACCTCAGATATAAATTGTCAAGTAGAGAAAGAAATCTATATTATTTCAATTACTTTTTGGAGAAGGTGACTGAAAAAATTGTGAGCTAAAACATCAATTATTTTCAGCACTTAGGAAAGATTAACCCTCACTAAAAGTGTCCTTGTCAATGTCCATACATACTCTCATGGTGATGAATCCATCCAAGAAATGTTTCTTGACATAAGAATACTTTTTAAGTAAATTTCTATGGGGTGAATTTGAACTGGAACTTAATTGGAGATCGGCTAGCTAGAGTAAAGTTTGTTGTCATACTCAAGAAGATTATCAAGGACAAATGATTAGAAGATGGTCATGAGATTTTGTGCTATAAGCTTTGCTAAGAATTAAATAATGGAAATTTGTTATTGTCAAGATTCATGCAAGCTAAATATTATGTAGAGCATTGAAAAGTTAGGAGTCTTAAGTACATGCAAATGTATACTAAGGGTGAAGCATATGGTAGGGCAACACATTGAAAACTTAAGTTTTGGTCATTTTAAGTATTGGGTGTTAACTTCATGTGGAAGATTCTCTTTTGATTTAGCATAGAACCTAATGAGAAAGAAATGCATTATATTTGAAATATGGAATTAGATATAAAACACTAGCATATCCCTTAAGATTTTCATATTTTTATGGAGATTGCTTAATGTTCTCCTTCATTCCTTTAAGATTTTATGGAGGTTTGACTTGTAACTTTCCTCGAGGTGTCTACTGATTCACCAGATCATGTATTTGCTTGGTGCAAGAGAGCTTAACAAGTTTGGAGCTAATTTTCTAAGCTTCTACACATTCCTTATTAATAAGCTCAAACTATTAAACACTCTCTATGGCATAGGTGGAACTATGGTGCTTCCTCAACTATGCAAAGGGAGATTTTCACCTTGTTATTGAGTCTTGTTTATTGTGAATTATGGAAACTATCGACTTAGCCCTTTTGAAGGAAAGTAAATTATGAAGAAAAGAATATGTGCTAATGTCCCGTCTTCATTCCATAGCAAAGTTATTAGCTTTCCTTTCACTAGAAAATGTTTAGATGATCATTAGATTTGTGACAAATGGGTTGATGGGCTGCTTCAACGAAATTAAAGATACGCAAATTAGTGAAGTTTGTTGGTTTGCTCCTCCCTCAACTTTTCAAGCTCAATGTCGATGTCCAAAAATAGGTAAACTAGGGTGCTACAGTAGTGTGGGGTTGTTTTAGATGATAGGAGAAGAACCTTTTAAGCTTTTTTTTGTATTATGGGGTTAAAACTAACATGGAAGTTAAGGTACTTGCTCTTCTTGATGAGTTGTAACAATGTCTAAACAAAGGCATTTACAAGCTCTAGATTGAACATTATTTTAATGGGATTATTCTAAAGGAGTTCCTCTATTCCTTAGCATATGATTCTTCTGGTCAAAAGCATTTATAACATCTTGCACACTAGGTCCTTTTAGCTCCAAAACATTTATAAGAAAGGTAATGTGATTGCAAATGTCTTGATACAATTAGCTAGTTCTACTTCTTAGACTCAAAACTTGGAAAGTAAGCAACCTCTTAGTTTATCATTTGCCTTGGTTGACTTGACCAAGGGAGTTTTTCATACTTTTGGTTAAAGCAAACAACAAAAACTATGCTCTTAGCTTGAGGTACTTGCTGATTTTAGCCATCAACATTATCTCTATGTGTTCTTTAGTTCATTTGAACAAGTGACTAGGTAGTTTCACTTTTAGTTTTTATTGTGAAGCTTATCATTCCCTCTTGTCCTTTTATACTTTAAAGAAGCTGCCAACCCAATAGTTTATGTGGTCAGATATATTTGCACTCTACTTCTCCATTTTGGAAATAACATTTGAAATAAAATAATACATATTCCTAAAAGACCAACTAGTCTATTAATTTCAACATATAATAGATTTTATGACTTTATCCCAACTTCTTAATTTATCACATTATAAGATGAATCTAACTAAATTTGAAAAGTTTAGTAAATAAGTAGAAAAATTTTTTTGTTAGAGAAAGTTTAAGTTCATGTGTTGTTATTATATTACTAATACCAAAAAATTATGTTAGTTGATGAATATGTATTGATAGCAAGATAATAAATGAAATTATTATTAAGTATAGATTTCTTATTCCTAGACTAATTGATCTTTTGGGACTTAGTTTCTAATATTAGTTATTTATGTAGAACTGATTTTATGAGTGGTTATCATCAAATTAATATTAGAATGAAGATGAGTAAAAAACTACTTTTTAAATATTTCCTATGAAATATTTGGCTGTTTAGTCAAGCTTTTTTGGATTATCTAATGCCTTTATTACCTTAATGAGATTAATGGATATAATATTGAAGTCATTTATTAAAAGATAGATAATAGTTATTTTGATGGCATCTTGATTAATATTGATAATGGAAACAATCACTTAGAACATTTGTGAAATATTTGAGAATTATTAAGAAAAGAATTATTATTTATGAATTTAAATAAATGTTTAATCTACTAAAATGAAGTGATTTTCTTAAGATTTATTGTTTCATCATCTAGATTAAAACTAGGTCCACCTAAAATCAATGTGATAATTGATTTGTCTATTTGTAAAAGTTTTACTAATGTTAGGAGTTTTTATGGTCTAACTACTTTTATCAATGATTTATTATAAAGTTCAACACTATAATAGCACTTACTATTGATTTTTTAAATAATTATAAGTTTTATATACACTAATTATTAGTAAAGCTTTCGATCAAATTAAGGTCTATATGACTTCCGCCTCTTTCCTAAGTTTATTGATTTTTTCAAAACTATTTGATGCAATTTGTAAAGCTTCTAGAGTACACATTACTAAAACTTTAAGTCAAGTAGATCGTTATATAGCCTTTTTTAGTGAAAAATTGAATAAAACAAAATAAAGATGTTCTACTTATGATAAGAAATTCTACGTTATAGTTTAAGCCTTAAGGTGGTATTGGAGGCATTAGTTATTTTATTAGAAATTTATTTTTAAGATAAATTGCCAAGCTTTAAAAGGTTATAAACATAACGAAACATAAATATGCAAAAAGGGTAGAATTCCTTCTTGACTTTTCTAGATCTTAATGCTTTAGATTTTATTGATATTTATAAAGAAATAAAAAAGCAAGCAATTTACTTTGGGAGGTTTATTCCATGGTATGGATGGATATTTATTTATAGATTAATCATTATGTTTTATATAATATTCTTTAAGAGACCTTTTTATTTATGAATTGCATTTTGGATTTATAGGAGAAAATATGGGTAAAGAGAAAAAATATCTTTATTGGGCTTGACATGTTATTACTACATTTTAAAAAAGACATTTGAAAAGTAGTTAACAAATCTTATACCTATAGATTAGCCAAAACAATTTGAAATTAGTAAATATATGTAATCATTTGTTTCAAGTAAACCATACCTTGATTTACCTATGAATTTCATTTTAGGATTATTATATACTACTAAATAGCATAAGAATATCTTTGTAATAGTAAATAATTTTATAAATTTATTATAACAATACTAATGATGTTTATCACTTTGTTTAATTGCTATTTAAAAGATAGTTAGGTGGCATGGATTGACTAATAATATAGTATCTAATAAAGATTTTACTTTAGTTTCATACTTTTGGAAAATGATATAAAATTTATTAAGCACAAAATTTAAATTCTCAACTACTCTTCTTTGCCAAATTGGTGTTCAAAGAAAAATGGTAAACAAGTTGCATAACAACTAATGTTTCTATTCAAAAAAGGCATTATTGTACAGCTATGTCACTCACAACAAGAGCATCAGACATACACATCTTGCTATCAATCTTACTATTCACATTTTGACATTGTTGTATCAAGATGACACCTTTCAATTCACATTGGATATGCATGTTTCTTAAAAACATGCATCGTCCACCCCAAGACATCATTATATCAACATTTTGTCTCCAAGTTCATCATCAAATAAGTACACATAATGAGAACTAAGTCAACATTATCACGTAGTTACAATGGAGCATCCCCCTGCATTAGAGAAGTATGCTTAGTCAAAGCATGCTTGGCACACCTACATACCTCATCATTGGCTCCCAGCTTAGCTTTAGACATGTTTGATATGTGGATTTGATGATGTGCAATCGTGTTATGGAAAATAACACATCCTATTTCATCAAAGTAGTATGTCATTCTGACTTGAAGATCACACATCTGCTAGTTATGATACTTTTCCCACCCCATAACAAATTAGAATATTATCAAGTTGTCGTTACTATTACAATGACTTTCTGATAAGTGTGATCAAATGTTTGAGAGCTTCTTTGCCGTCATGATGGTGATCTTACACATCATGACCATCCATCCATGATATGGGCTATCACTTAAGTCCCACTAAGATTAGATCACATCCCTTTATTCGTTATTTTGATCAGACGACTGTCGCTGCTCTCTCTCTTATTTAGCATTCTAGAAATCTGTTTATGTATGTTTTGAACTCCAAAATACTTATTTGTAATGGCTATTTTGGATTTTTTAGCTATTAAAAAAATATAATTTTAGCTTAAAATGCCTTAATATAAATAAAGTAGTCTTAGGAGTTGAATGATTAATGATATTATCTTACTACATCAATATTTTTGGAAGAGAAGGGCAAAACCAAAAATTACAATCTGAATTCGATGTATTTGTTGGAGCTATGTTTGCAACTCATTTTTTCTTATTCTTATTTCATCATTAACTTCAATTGCATATCTTAGTAGTGACTCTTTATAATTGATTTTTTACTTCTTTATTTCTTTTCTTATTTTTCTAAAACATATTATATTAATGCAAGATCTTTGTTGAATTTAGCTTCACATCAATAAATCTTTTGTTGTAAGACTTTTTCTTATATATATATATATATATATATTCATATTTCAATATTATATTAAACATAATCCATAACTTTATGTGATATATGCTTCTACAAATGAATTGTGAAACATTACAATTATCTATTATTTAGTATTATATTTTAATATTATTAGATTTTATAATTGAGATTATGATAGTGAACTCCTACCAATTGTAACAAAAGATTATAGTCTGTAATGGTTACCTATACCTACTATAGCAAAACATAGTGGGGTTGATAGTAGAATCTTGGTAGGGTTTACTAATAGGGAAGGCACAAGTTAGGTCAAATTATTTAAAAATTTTTATCTCACTTGTTATTCTTTGTAGTAAAATTTATGATATTTTTTATCTAATAATATTTAAATAAAAAATATAAAATATTTATCAAAATCATTTTTATCAAGTATAAAATATTTATTTTAAAAAATGTATCCAAAATGTAAAATTTTTATTTTATTTTGATATTTTTATTTAACAAAATTATTAAATCAACAAGTCTTATAATTATCAAATTTTCATTCAGAAAAACGTTTTCAAAGTAATAAAAAGTTTAAAAAAACAACCCATACCATCTTCTGCATTAACATGACATCAATTATGTCGAGTTATATTAGAGCATGTTACATAAAGGGAAGAACTCTTAAGAGAAGATTCTATTTTTTTCACTTCTTATATTTGGTGAATTGTTATTTACATTTGTTGACTTCATGGACCCCTTATGTCTGAAGTTAAAACTTTATTTTATGAAAAATGAGTTTAAAGCTTTTATTTCAAATATTAATATTAATTTATGATTATTATTTGAATATTCTTTTATTTCAAATAATTTTGATGAGCATTCTAGTAATTTAAGGTAAATAAATGCTAAAGGAATAAACTATCTTTATTTTGCTTTGTCTCTATAGATTAGAATCAAGATTTATCATCTAAAATCTTATTTTGAAGCTATATAAGAACTAAAAAAAATTTATATGACACATTGGTCACACTTCTTACTCAAGATAAGAAGCATATGATAAATCAAAGAAAGGAGTAAAGAAAGAAGGTAAGATAAAGTTTTTGTGCATCAAAAGTGAACTCTTCATTCCAAGGTGGATTACATTTTTCTTTTTTGATATTGATACTCATATTGATAGTGTTTATGAATTGTTTATATCTTTTGATGAACTTATAGTCGAACATAAAAAAATTGATTGAGATGCATGTTAGACTTGAAGTAAAATATAACAAACAAGAGCATCATATTTACTCAAAAAGCCAATACAATGAGTTTAAAGTTAGAAATGAATAACTTTAATTTGATTTACTTATATGTACTACCAATTTGACTACTTTACAAAATAAATTTGATGAATATAATAATATATTTTTATCTTTAAGCAATTCATGTATTGATTTTTTGAAATGAAAAAATATTTCTTTAAGAGAACAAAATTTAATTTTAAAAGAAAAATCAATAAAGATTGACTTCATAGAAAAGAGTTAAAATATTTGAAAAAAAAAGCTTGTTAGTATATCTTCTCATGCTTCTGCTCTTATGTTTATCCACATTGATATATGCCTTTACATGTTACTCATATGAATTAAAATAATAGTATTATGAATGCATATTCCAATTTTAATTCTCATTTGGCTAAACAATATAGATTAAAATATTCATATGTACATATGCATGATAATAGATTTATTCTATTCCACATATCTACAAATTTATTTTATCATATAATTATGTGGTAAAAATAGTACTTGTTTTCATACTTTTTATTTTCATACTAAATCTCATATTGTATATAATTATATTGATAGATATGAACATATTTCTTATAATTACCTAATTAAAAATTTTAGTTATTTAAAGTAAGATAAATATGAATAGATTCTTAAAGAAACATGTTTAAAAATTACTTTGATAAAAGTACCTTAATCACACACTATTACAACCGAACCTACAATTTTTTAGGTTCCTAAATTTAAAACTTAAGTAGTTGTATTAGTATGTCTCCATAATTAAAATCTATAGAGAGAAGCCTTGCCTTGTGAGTTTGCTTGTGAATCACTTATAAAATATGATTGTGGTTCTTATTTTTAGGATAAATAGTTTAGTCTTATAAGTAGCTTAGAATTATTAAATATCTCTTTAAGAAGATTAGATAAGCCATGTTTTCATATGTAGTTGTAATGTCAATTGTCATCTTACTTAGAAGACTTTAGGAAGATGAAAAGATCAAGACTATGATGTTTTTTTATTTGTTATCTATACGAACTAGATTAAAATGATCATGTACTTAGATTATTTAGTTATTGATATAAGCAATATGAATCCATATAGAATATTATTAAAGTCATGTACATTTAATTGAATTAATGGTTACATCTAAGGTATGTGAAAATGCTTATTTGGAATAATGTAAGTTTTGAATTCGAGAGATAGAATTTAAAAAACTTCAACTTGGAGATTAATATGCTTGATAGAGTTTATACATGTTAAGTTCTTAGATGATTTGTTAGAAATTAAGGACACAAATAGTGGTGAGTAAAAGTTAGAGATTCATTGAAAAATTAAAAGACTTTTTAGAAAGTGTTATTTTATTATTCTTTTATGTTATAGATGGATTTTGATATACAATATAGTTTGCAACAAAATTAGATTTGTTTTATTAAATCATTACTTATTGAAACCTTTCACATGCTCACATTATTAAGTATGATTAACACTTTTGAGTTTATTATGAAAAGAGGAGATTTTAGTGAGAGAACTTAGGGGGACGATAGGCTAGATTTCATGAGAAGTAAACAAGTTTATCTATTAATTATGCACTTAGTTATTCTTTGTTAAAACATTCAAAAATTTTGGATTAAAGAAACAAGTTTCTTAAATAATGACTAAAATGTTATTATTTTATAAATGAGATTTAGAGTACTAAAATAAAAATTCTTTGTTAGTTCTTATCATTGTGTTAAAGATCCAAAAAATTTCTTTAAGTGAATTCTCTTAGTCTTTATAGTTAACATTGAAAATAAACGATATACTAATTTAAATTATTTGGTAATTACGTGTAGTTCTTAGAACTTATAGATTCATATTCATGGTTTTATTATGTATTATTTTTACCTTTTTGAACTTAAAAGGGGGAGAAGTGCCATGCAAGTATGTTTAATCTTTTGGCTTTGTTTTAAGTTGACTTCTCATAAGAATTTCTAAAAGCATACATAAAGAGAGTGATAGAGCTCAAAATTATAAATGTTATTTAACTAAATAGGAATAGAATGCATGACAAATGATTAATATTATTATATTTGTATAAGATTGTTAATATTATTTTTATAAAGCTTAATGATTATCTTTTGTTTAAGCTTATTAATTAATAATTTCTTTCTATTTTTATAAGCTTTTTTCAACAAAAATTTATTATGGCTCCTACCCTTGATTATTTAAAGACAAATTATGCACAAGTAGTATTGTGTGTCCCTTGTTTGCAATTTTTATTTTTATTTTATCTGTTGATGCAATGTAAAATGGAAAAGAGAGATGTATGAAATCAAAGACATTCATTGCCCAAGTTTGTGGCTTTAATTTTATGAATTTCATATATTGAGGAGGAGTTGAATGTAATGCGAGAATATTTATGCTTGCATGATTTATTTCTCTTCTTTTGATTATTTCATTAATTGTTTTGTTATCATCAAAAAGAAAAGATTGTTATACCCTTAGTCATGACGCCACTTGTTCGATGATAATAAAATCTTTGTGTTAGTTTTTTTGATACTTTTGTTGAGTGTGTTTCTAGTCATTCATCTCAAGCTTTTATAAATCAATTGAAGAGTTTTAACCAAATGTCTCATAGTGCAATTCACTAGTAAAGCAATATCAAGCTATGTTGGTAGTCATACTTTAGCTATGGCTTAAATGACATATCAAGAAGTAATTAATCATA
Source organism: Vanilla planifolia (assembly GCA_023846275.1). Taxonomy (NCBI): domain Eukaryota; kingdom Viridiplantae; phylum Streptophyta; class Magnoliopsida; order Asparagales; family Orchidaceae; genus Vanilla; species Vanilla planifolia. The sequence goes on along the minus strand of CM043866.1, from coordinate 10,041,958 downwards.
CTTTTGGTAGAGTAACTAACCATCAAGAGTCTATTTTTAAGAATCTATTAATTTGATTATCTATCCTATCACTTAATTACATACTATATAATTATGTTGCATAGTATTCTTAATTTAGATGCATAACTATTATTGTCTTATGAATTATTATTTTAGTAGTTATAAAAGTATTTTATTATTTAATAGCTATAAAAATGCTTTAAAAGTAATAAAAAATACTTAATATATAAAAGATATTTTTAAAAAAAAATTAGACTAAACACCTAACCATGGCCAAGCACAAAAGCTCAGGCCAAGTAGCCTAAAGTACTAGGCAATGAGTCTTGGGGAGCTACGAGTCAGAAGATTGACTGAACACGAGTTGGGATGGGCCTAAGTTAAAGTCATGTTACAATTCTTATAGTGGTTTGGGTTAAAACAAGTCAAGGCATCACTCTTAGACCTAACTTAAGCACCTAGAGTCAAGTTGAACTCAAAGTTTAAAGTAGTAGGATCGGGTCAGGTTGAAACTATAAATATGCATATAGATGACTTGGGTCATGATTTTATAAGAGCATAAGGGGGACAACCAATCTCATTAAACTACCTTAATAACACAAAGAAAGTTTTATAAATGCCAAATTTTATGTACATGTTTGAAATGTGGGACTAAAAGCAACACCATTTTGCTTTTGAACTGGACCAAATCAATGCCATCTAATCACACTTTTTGCAATTGAAAGGTCAGTCATATCCATTTTTTAATAGAAAGTTGCAACTAATCATTCATTTGATAAGCATAATTGAATGACTAAGAGCTTCTCTATTTTTGTGAATAGTGATTTTACAAATCATGATCATCCATCAAGCATATTAGATCTAACTCAAATCCAATTATGATTGGATATAGACCCTTTATTCTTTATTTTGATCAGATAGTACATGTTTTGTCCACTTAGATCAAATGATCATCCTTGCTCCTGCTCATATTTAGCATTATAGAAAGCTCTTTATGTTTGTTTAGAACTCCTAAATGCTTTTTTTATAATGGCTATTTTTGGTGACCATTTTTTAGCAATTAAAAAAATATTATTTTAGCTTAAAATTTTCTAATATAAATAGAAGAGCTTTTGGAGTTAAATTATTGATGATTTTACCTTGCTACATCAATATTTGTGAAGATTAGTAGAACCAAAAATTGTAATCCAATTTTGTTGTCTCTATTGAAAACATGTTTGTGTCTCATTTTTTTCTTTCTTGTTTTAGCATTTTTTTTAATTACACATCTTATTAATGACTTCTTTATAATTGATTTTTTATTTTCTTATTATTTTTTATTTTTTAAAAAAGATTATATTAATGTAAAATCTTTTTTATTCTATTTTTCTTAATAATATTAGTACACATTAATAAATATTTTGATTTAATATTTTAAAACTAGGATCTTTATGTTGTTACAAGCTTTTTCCAAATAGGAATTCATATTTGGGCATTATATCAAACATAATCTATAGATTTATATTATATATATTTTTACAAATAAATAAAAGAATATTATGATTATCTATTATTTAGTGTATCTCAATATTAAAAATTTTTATAATTGAGATTGTAACTATGAACCTTTATTTACTACAAAAAAGGGTGTGATTTGTAAATATTACTTCTACCCTATTACAAAATAAGGTGGCTTTGATGGTAGAATCATGATTAGGTTGGCTAGGGATGGATGTAGGCTTGGGTTAGGCCAAACCATTTAAAATTCTCTTTATTTCTCTTACTATTCTTTGTTATGTAATTTATGATATATTTTTAATAATAATATATATATATATATATATATAATAAATTTATTAAAATCATTTTTAATTAAGTATATTTTTTTAAAATATTTTTTAAAATTATAAAAATTTTCTTCTCTTTTTATATTTTATCTATCAAAATTATTAAATCAATAATCTTATGTTATTAGAGTTTTATTTAAGAAAATGTCTTCAAAATCACAAAAAGTTTAAATACATAATTCACCATCTCTTGTGTATTAGCACAACACATTACATCACTAATATCATGCATGGAACCAATTTCTAAAACATCATATAAGATGGCATCGATAGAAATGCATGAAATGACAAGTTAATTATAAGAACTCTTAGTTAAAGGATTGCTTGGATTGAGTATTTCACATTAGAGAGCATCAATGCATGTAAAGGAGAAATATTATTGCAAGAAGCTCATGGATCCTAATATTTAGTACATCTTTGCATAATGAAGATGTATCATTACATGAAGAGGACTACATTTTGGTGGCTATGGATGAAGAACGACATCTAAGAAACTAGAAAACTTTGTTTAATATGCCAATAGATTAAGGCGAAGCATCAAAAGTCAAGTGAGACTTCACAACCACTTTTTATCCTAATGTAAAAGTGAGAGAATTTTCATGGGCTTTGTAGTTATCTTACCTAAAATAGCTAAAAGAAAAGGTGTCATGTGGATTGTAGTTAACTGATTAACAAAATCGATACATTTCTTATTTATCAAAACTAATTATAATGGAGAAATTGACATATTTATCTTTAGATTAGATAGTATGGTTGCATAGAGTACTAGAAACTATAATATTAGATAGTGATTCAAAGTCTACCTTTTAATTTTGAAAGAGGGAACAAGAAGTTTTTATCACATAACAAAAGTTTAGTACCACTTTTCATCTACAAATAGAGAGAACCATTAAAACTTTGGAAGAAATATTAAGTTTAGTGTTTTGCACTTTGAGAAAAGTTAGGATATATATCTTTTAATTGAATTTTCCTATAATAAGAAACTTTTAATCTATATATCATCATAGATTGAGTGATTTCATAAAAATAATACACATATTCTAAACATAACTATACAAAATAAAAGCAAATATATTATCTGTTAACTAAAGATACAACATATGTTCTCACATACAAAATATCTCTTATGGAGCTCACAATAAAATATATTCTCACACTCAAGGTCCTAAGTTTTGTTGTATCATTTAGTTATTACACTACTTATTTGATGATAACAGAACTATTGTATTATATATATATTAATATTTTTCTTAAGTATTGATTTCATCTCATGCATCTTAAGAGTAATTAGACTAATCATATTAAAAGCTTAATTATATCACTAAAGACTTTAACAAAGGTGTTTTGGTGTTAATCATATTGGCACTAGAAAAAGTGCAAGCTCGAGCAACTTGAAGAGAAGACCTTCACTGTGCTTATTTATTTTGGTATTTAGTATGTTAAGGCTTATGACAATTTACTTAAGGTACTTTAATTTTCTTAAGATATATATTGCATCTTATTTTATATATATTGTTAGTCATAAAATATTACATTCATAGTGAGTTACATCACGTGTAAAGACTAAATTAATTTATATTTTAAAAATGATTGGATTAAATGAGGTTTATATTGGCAAAACTAATCATACATGCACGATGAACTTATTATACAACAAGATCAGTTACTATTTAGATTAGATAAAACATCAACCAATGGTGATCTTGAGTAATATAATTATTTACACATCTTATATAAGTATGATACTCATATTATACAAGTATACTAATCATTTATCTAAGAGATCTGATTTGAGGTTTAACATTATTAATTTTCATATAGTACTTGATAATTATATGAATTCATATATGACATATTTATACACGAGGGCATTATTTTGGATGTGTAAGAGCAAATAATGTTTTGCATGAGATTAGTGTTATGAGAACTATTGAATTAAAGTATCATGGATATTTGAATAGTATTTTGTAACTATTAATATGCTTCTTAGTTTATACTTGAGGTATTTTAGTTATAGTTTCATATTTACAAAAGTTTTATTATGGATTTTTATATGATTATTATTTTAATTAGAAGGTTATCTCATCATGAGGTCTCTACCTAAAGTAATTAGTATCTTAACATGTTTATTATGATTTATGATCCTTATTAGTGTTTAGTTAAGTGGGGCTCTAATAATGAACATCTACATCTTAGCATGTAATGTAAGTAGACAATGAGTATGATGTGTCTATTAACTAACTACTAGTAATAACTATTAAAATAATATAAAAGTGTAGTAATATAAGTGATAAATAGAGATAAAATAATAAATACAAAATGCATGATAATTTGTAAAAGATATGAAAGTGCTAAATTAATTTATTTATGCTTATATGCATCATCACTATATATGTATGTAGTCATTTTATTGTATTAGTATCATATAATACTTATATCATATTTTTTTTCTATATTTGTTTTTACTTTTTTATTCATATTATGTTCATCTTTCTCTATTTATTTTTTTAGATTCTTGACTTTTTCATATAATTAATATACCTACTCCATAAAACTTATATAATATAATATATTTATGACATAACTATTACCCACATCACCAAAATATGTTATACTCGTGATTGAAGGTTCTATATTTATCATGACCCATAATCTAGATATGAATAGTAATATGAGAGATCTTATTGTTTATTACTTAACCTCCATCCACATCACCAAGTATCCATCGCTAGTGATGATATGGACTCTACCTATCATAGCCCTAATCCAAGTGTCTACGATAGCATGAAATGATCTTATCAAATCAAGTAGTTGCAAGATAGTGTCAAAAAAATTTTATTATATTCTCATTTTATATAGATTAATAGGTTTTTAGCTCATCATTTTCTTTCTCACTTTCCTTTCATTTCATTCATTTCTTTCTAATGTTATGTTTTGATTCTTATAATTTAGGTTATCTCATAATTTAGAATATATGTAGGTGAATCTATACTATGTAATATGATCCTATTATTTCACATCACATTTGATAATAATATTTTAAGATAATTTAATAATTTAACTTATTTACATCATAGTTATTTAGTTTGTCTATCTGACAGATATGGTAAGCCCCTTTTATTACATTTCTTTTTCTTTTATCTCTTTCTTTTATTTTCTACTTAATATTCATTATAATTTATCAATATATGCATAATTTCAATTCTCAAAACTATCAAACTTCAAATATGTTTCTTTACACTTTTTATTCTTCCACATTTCATAAGTTACATCTTTTTTATACAATAAATATTCCAAAACATAACTGCAAAATCCTATGAATTTTGTTAAACATTCTACTAAAACTATTATGCATTCCTTCTCATTGTATTATATAGTCCCCCATTATGTTGTATGATATGCATATTACTTTTATATGGTTCAAATTCTGATAGACTAATCACTTTATCTTCACATTGGTTGTACACTTCAATAACCTCATTATATGGTTCAATTTTTTCAGGCACAATGCATTGGTTTGATCCAATAATTTTCACTTGTTAAATAAACCTAATCATACAGTTTGATGGCCCCATCATATGGTCTGATGTTCACAAGATATAATGCAATGTTTAATCAAATTGTTCATCACTTGTCAACTAAAGTGGATCATACATTAGATAAATATTGTTGTATTTTGATAAGGTACAACACTACTCTCAAAAAAAGTTTGATCATATGGTATGTTTAGAATTATCTAATTATTTTATCCTCTCTAAAAATGCTAGTTCAAAATGTTTTACTCTTTGCATCAGCTATTGTTCTTGTCATATTATCCATTTAGGCTAATCAAATTATATTACTCTTGATCATATAATATGCAAGACAAGGCTATAAAACTTTAATTTTGAATTGTCAATCTAAATCCCATTCAAAAGTAAACCAAAAAACAAGCAACTCAGAATACAATGCAATAGCATCCTAAGGAAGGAAAATAGCTATTAAAAACATACCTAAATAATCCTTTCTATACAAAAAATGATCTAAACTCTTTCTCTTCCAAAGCATGAATCCCTTTTTCTATAGTATAGATTCATACCAAAGCTCTCTCAAGATGTTATTCTCTTTATCTCCCAAAGATCTTCATGCCTTCTATTCCAAAACTCTCAAGTTCTCCTCCCATGAAAGGTTCAATTAAATTATGAATTAATAGAAAGGTGATAAAGTTATCCTTTTATATTAAATAAAGGATTAAATAAATATTTTTTTCTTTTTTATTTCCACTTTGGAAAATTTTCAAAAAATTAAAATTACTTCAAAAACTTACAAATAGCATACTAATAAATTCTTATGCTAAGACCTTCTCAATCACTTGCTAAAATCTCAAATTTTGTTAAGAGTGATGTGACATGTTTTTTGGAGCACTATAAGATACATCAATTTCTTAATTCTCAAGCCATAATATCTATATCCAATACTAATTACACAATTATGAAATATGAACACATTTCATAATTAAATAACTAGGATCATTATAATCTCCTCACTTTATGGGGATTTTGGCCAGAAATTTAGAATACTTTGAGATATTGGAGCATCATGTCCTTTTTAACTTCCCAAGTTACTTCTCTTTCAATTTGATTATTTCAAAATACTTTAACCATGGGACTAAGTTCTTTTTCTTAGTCATTTTTCTTACTTAAATATGACTATAGCTAGCTATTCCTAGTATGTTATGTTGTGCTTTATCTCAATTCTTTTTTAGTCATATTGGACCACATGAGATGAATTAGGAACATATCTTCTTAATGAAGATACATGAAAAATATTATGCAATTTAGCCATTTATGGAGGGAAAGACAATCTATATGCTATAGATTATACTCTTTATAATATCTAAAATGACCCAATATACTTAGTTTTCAATTTTTCTATTATGCTAAATCTAATTACCCCTTTCAAGAGACTTACTTTAAAAAGACATGCTCACTTTTTTAGAATTTCATATTTTTATATTTCTCAACAAAGTATTTTTCTTATAATCTTGTGTAATCTAAATCCTATCTCTAATTATTCTAATATGTTTTGTGAATTTCTCAACAAAATCAAATCTAATATCTTTTCAGACCATCAAACTAACATTAATAAAGATTTGCACTTTCTTTCTAACAAGGCTTCATAAGGAAACATTTTAAAGATAGCCTAAAAGGTATTATTATAAGCAAGTTTTATTAAGGTATTATAATTATTTTAATCATTCCTAAACTCTAGCACATAAAGTCTAATTTAGTTTTCAATAATCTTAACAATTCTTTAAAACTTCCTATTAGTTTAATGATGAAAACTTGTGCAAAATCTCAGTTGACTTCCAAAAAATTTATGTATATTTTTGTAGAATTGGGTTGTAAATTTAGGATCTCAATTAGAAACAACCTTTAAAACTTCATGCATTCTCACAAATAGAACATAACATTGAACTAATATTGCTACAAAAAAAAGGTCATTTTGATTTGAAGGAAATGTGCATACTTGGTCAATCTATGTACAACTATATACATTGAATTATATAATGTAGGATGCTTAGGTAGTCAAACAATGAAAATCATTACTAAAAATTCCTATTTTCAATCTACAATTAATAATGGTTGCAATGATCCATTGGGCTTTTGCTAACATAATGGCACACAAGACATTTCTTAACTTATTTTGCTGCATCTCTTTTCATATTAAGCTGCCAATATCCCAGTCTCAATTATTAATACATCATAATATTTTTAAGTTGAATGGAATACATGCACCATGGGCATCTTGTAATAATAATTATGTAAGCTACTTGTGAGCAAGAACACACAACCTATCTTGAAATCTCATCACATCATTCTCACCAAGAACAAAGTTTTCTCATCCCTTAACTCTCTAAATCAATGCTTGATATTACTCATGTTAGAGTTGATATTCTCTAATAGAATCATTCCAACTTGGACTAAAAGAGCATTCAATAAAGCAAGCCCACATTTATATACGTAGATCTACTTAATTACAGTCTACCAATCTCCAAAGAGATCTATTTTGCCTCAGGCTATGCCACAACAAAATGCACAACAACCTTCTTACTTAGCACATTAGAAATTGCATTGGCTTTACCTATATAATAATTTATAATTAAGTCATAATATTTAATTATTTTTAACCAATGTTTTTTATCTCTAATTCAATTCAATATGGGTGAAAATATATTCTAAGTTTTGATGATTAATAAAGACCTTACATTTCACCTTATATTAGTAATGTCCCAAATCTTTAAAGCAAATGCTATGGTAGAATTCCAAAGCAAGTGCTAAATAGTTTTCTAATGAATAAATGCATATAGTTAGAATTCATTCCCATTAAGAAATTTCACAATTAAATGACTACACATTTGATCCAATTTGATAATCCATGCATTAAGCATATGATGTGATAAAAATGAATGCAAAAAACCACTATCAAATAACATAATTACTAGTAACTATCAAAAGAATATAGTAATTACTATCATGTCAATTGCATGTGGAACATTTGTATAGTAATGACATACACCCTGGGTTGGCCACCTTGTATGCAATCCTTGGGGCTATCATGAAGGAACTCCTTTTGGCTTTATTAAGTCCTTATCTATTATCACCATAAGCAAAGGTTGGTGGTAAAGATGCTACCTCTGACGTTGTTTATGAGCAAGCTCTAGCTTCATAACCTAGCTCTCCATAATTACAACACTTAGGTTATCATTTTTGTCTAGCATAAACCTTAGGTGAAACTTATTCCATTTTGCATACTAAGTTATCTTTGAATAGATCCTTTATTCCTTTCATTATTACAAACACTAGAATGCTACCATGTTGGAATTGATTCAGAGACCTATCTTCTTTCACTTTGTTAAAGATCTTCCTAAAAGAATTTGAACACTTTTCTTACAATGAAACCACCTTTTTTGAAGCTATTACTTGTGGGCTTAAAATATTTCCAAATGTTATTCCACTAATCAATCTTACTACACATGCTCAATATAATCTATAGTATTTTAGGTAATCAAGTTAGCTCTAATAGATTACCTTAATCCTCAGTAAAACACAAAGCATCTTTAATCTTTTGAACTCATTACCTATAGTGCATGGTGTGCCAAAAAGGAAAATCTATGATTGTAATTTTCTATTAACATGTCTCCCTATCCAAGGACTATAAGTTTCTTGCATCCATTTGATATGTGAGTATGATATATTATGAGAAATGAAATATTGTTTTCTTGTTGAAATTATTATGGCATTCCTCATCTTTTGCCTCTAGCCTTACTTGAACTTTGGGTTCCACTTGAACCCCTTTTCACTTTTTTATTTCCTTCATTTTCTTAAACCATTTAAACAACAACAAGTAAAAGCACATGAAAATAAATTTTATCACATGTTGAAGTAGAATATAATGAAAACAATCATCTTTTAAACAACCTTTTAAAACTTACATTTTTTTAAATCAATATGCTCCATATAACATCATTGAATAACAATTCTATGATAATGTTCTTTTGCTCAATTATAAGATTGTAATTTATCAATATATGATAAAATGGTTGCACCATTCATATCATCAAAAGCTAGCAAACTATCAATCTATCATAGTAGTCCTATGTTGTGTCTCTTTTAACGTAAAGATATTAGACCAAAATAAGCATGAGCTAACTAATATTATTTTAGTAGAAAAACATATAGCATAATATAAGATATTCAAGCATTAGGTAACCTCATGCATGGTCTAATTCCATAGCAATATAAATTGTAAAGGACATATTACCTTTAGTTTTCCTTTGGATTCATTTGAAGCCCCATTTCCTTTTTAAATATATCCTATTAATTTCTTTTTAACTTTTTATTTTTTGAACATTCAAAATATTTTCTTTTAGATTGTCCAATGACATCTCCTCAACAATATTCCTAGAGACATATTGTGCCTAATAATAATCTTACATATAGAGATATGTTACTTTAGAAAGTAAAACACTTTTATATGAGACTTATTTTGGATAACAAGTTGGCTATAGCAAATAATTGTTGATTCTTCACATATTACATCACTTTGCCATATCATTTCTAATTAAGTATTTTAATATTTTATTAATTATCCTTTTTTTCTTCTATCACATATGACATGATATACATTTATCATTAATTAAAATAGCATAACATCATGATCAAATTGAGATATATGTCAAGCAAGAATAGCAACATATTATTGAAATCAACATTAACAAGCATCTTCCATATAGCATTTTCAACTAACTTTTGAGACCTCTAATATAGCATTTTTAACTAACTTTTGAAACCTCTAATATAGCATTACACATTACATCAAAATTTATACATGATATAAAATTTCAACCATTCATTAATCCATACCTTACTTGATCATACTTATATGATTATACTCATTATACTTATGTTGTAATCATCCATTGATCCATCTAACTTTTTCTTCTCTTTTAATCATACTTATATAATCTTTGTTTTATACTTATACAATAAACATTTTCATGCATATACTTCTTTTAAAGTAAGCTGATGATTTCATGTATGATGTTATTCTTTACTTAAACATAGTGGTACAATTGCACGCATTATATTATATATAGACATCATCCATTAACCATTTAAGCAATTATGTTTTCCTTCTCTTTTGATAGAACTTGTATGAGCTCTACTTAATACATATACTATATCAATTCAAAAAAACATGCATATACTTTTTTAGTCATAAGACAATAATTCTATGTTTGTTGTTATTCTTCACCTTTTCATACTAATAAAATTATAACCATCAAATTGTATGATGCATTCATTCGTTTCTCAACCCATCTTTCTCTTTTCGACATACATGTAGGATCTCTACTACATACTTGTATGATACAATATAACCTTAAAGGACCTTATTGTTTGGTTAGGTCCCTTAAGGTTATGCTTCATTTTTAATAAAAATGCACCTGCATGATATTGACTTGATTTTTGTATCTATTCACATTTCTCTCACATCATTCTCTCACATGAACATGCCATATGATTATAAAATATTGTATAATATGACCATAATCCATTATATTTGTCTCTCCACTATTCTCTCTCACTTAACCATATCGTATGATCTTCGATTGTCTTACTATAAGATGTTCTTAATTGATCTTTACCTACTTTCTACCCTCCTCAACGTACTATATGTTATGCCCAAATGTATTGTACGATTCACTTTCATAAGCTTAAAATTCTCTTAATTAATTCTAGAAAAGTTTTAAAAATTTTACAAATTATAATCATGATTATTTCATCATCTTTACCACTCCTTTCTCCTTCAAATCATCAATAATTTATTAGTATTGCACATTGTTTTATTTTTGTTATAGAATAATTAAATTTTATTAAAAGTATTTATCCCTACTTATATGATGTTAAAATACTCCCTCATAAAAATTCATTTTTGAAATTTAGTTCAATCATATGAATATTTATTTACCTCTATCAAGTAATCCTTTCTTTAAGAAATAAAAAAAGATAATTATTATAATCATTATTTGTTCCTTAAAATAATTATTCTTCTTAAAACAAGAAATTCTTCAAAATATCATTGCACATATCTCTTCCTTGATTATCATTTATTCTATAAGATGAAGAATTTCAATACATCAAATATTCTTTAACATTATGTATTCTTATAGTTTATAATTCATTCATATTATTCTTGTTCTATCACTACAGGATGATAGAGTTTCTTTTTGGAGTAAAGCATACACATGAAGGTGAGATGTTTATGAAGGTTGCACTAGATTTTTCCATTTTGCATTTATATTTTTATTCGACCTTGGCAAAGGTTCTCCTAATTTTTTTATTCCTGTGGACCCTTGCATTATATCTCGTGTTTCCAAAAATAGAACATTTAAAGTTTTTCTCTAGCATTCCTTTTTATGTAATTTTCTAAAACTAAGACAAGGAGAAGCTTTCTCTAGTTCATCATTTATCTATTTTATGTCCGTCTTCATAACTTTGTCACCCTCTTGTGAAGAAAAATTCTCTTCTCTTAGTGTTCATTCTTTAAGTTTTGATAATTGTGAGGCCTTGTTTCATTCTTTTGGCGGGTTCAACGAATTTCTTATAGGAATCAAGCTCTATGGGTGCCAAGATATTCCTTATATTATCCTTTAATTCTCTCTTAAAAAGATAACATCTTAGCTTTTTTTATTACTATTAATTATGGATTATACCTTACTAGTTTTGATAATAATTCCTTGTGTTCATTTATTATTAAATTTTACTACTTCAATTTGGCTAAGTCATCTTATATTTTCTCTTTAGTAGATTAAAAAATTTATGATTCTAAAAATTCTTGTTAAAATTACCCCAATGCTATTTCAAAATTTACTCTATCACTAAATTATAATCTACATTGTCTTCTCCACCAATGAGCAACCACTCCATCAAGTAGCAACACTATAAGTGTAGCTCTACTTTGATCTTTGTATGACATACTATCAAATAACATTTTGATCCTTTCCAACCAATTGTTCACTTGAAAAGGTTTTACATCATTATTTTAGTGTTGTGGTCATTGTTTCATGAATTTTTCAACTAGTTGATTTCCTTCATAACATCTTAAACTCTGTCATGTCCATTTAACAAATCAATCCCTTAGAATTACACACTTGAGACCTGATCTTTCTCCTTTATATGGTATAGGTTTTTTGAAATTTTAGCTATTCACTTCTTCTTCATACATATCTTAAGTTTTTTATACCATTCTCTATATGACAATACATTCCACATGTTAGTATTTTCAAAACTTCTTATGATTTCTAAATTATAACATTTAAAATATTTAACAAAAAATTCTCTTTTATTAAATCATTTTCCACTTCGTTATCATGTATATCTCCATAATATTATAACATAATCTCTAAAACTTTTCTTCTTGGACCTCATTTCTCAAAATTCTTTACTTACACCGTATTGTATGATTTTGATCTTCATACTATGTGATCAATCCATGTTTTTGTTCAAATGTAGGATTATTTAATCCAATTCCTTTCTCTTTCTCTCCTTATAATCATACATGTACATCAATGTTCTTCGTATTATATGATTCCACAAAGTCACCCATATACATTATCAATTTGATCCAACTTATCAAGTTTTTAAGGTATCATATTGTTAAGATTTTTCCCAAATCATACTATATAATCTCATTCAGTCTACTCTCTTCTTCCTTCTCTCTTACTCATATAATCCAAGTTGGTTTGTATGATTCATTTTGTTTAACCCACTGATAATATCATGTTGTATGATAAAGTGATATCAAATAATATGAAGGATTCAACTATGTTATGTATTTGTTCACTCACTAAGTTGTACTATAAGATGGTCTATTTTGTACTATATGATGAGTTCTTTTCTAGTCCTCTACCTTTTTTCATATGCATATCACAATGTATGATTATGGTAATCATACTATGTAATCGATTAATAGAATATTCATAATGTTTCATTTAAATTCTAAGTTTCATTGTCATGTTTTTGTAATACAAACAAGCATCAAACCTGATCAATGAAGGTGCAATATATGTGTTTTTCATCTTTAGAAGGTCTACCTATGCTCATCACCTAGGTTTTTTATTCCTTTCTTATTTTCACATCCTAGATTATGTTTGTTTGAAATGTTCTTTTTGGATTTTTCTAAGTTTTCACCTAATGTTACCAGTTTCTTTGTCACTCGAGGTTATAAACATGTATAAGATGTCTTCTTAAATCATTCAACACAAGTTTTGTTTATCCATTCTTTCTATGTTTGATATCTTAGGTTATTTTATTTTTCATAATTCTCTTCTCTAAGGTTTCAGCTCTCTAATACCAACCTTGTGACATTCCCTTCTTTGATCCCCCAACCCTTCCAAATATATTGCTGCTACTTGAATATTTTTTTTGCTTTTTTCTTTGCTTCTTTTTTTGATATCATTTAAATAATAATTAGTAGAAGCATTTAAAATTAATTTTATCACATAAAGGAAGTGAGTATATCAAAAAGAAACTATCATTTATACAACCTTTTAAAAACAACATTTTCTTTTAAATTAATTTGCTCCCTACAACATCATCATGTAAAGATACTATTACAATGTTCTTTTACATAAATACAAGAATATAATTTATCACATACAAAGGTTGGCTAGTTATCATTCCATCTCAGTAGATCCATATGGTGCCTCTTTTGACTTCAAAGTGTTTGGTTGAAATAAACATGAGCCAATTGGCATTAGCTAAGTAGCAAAAGCATGTAAATAATAAAAAATAAGTATTATGTAGCCACATGGATGTCTAATTTCATGAAAATATAAAACTATAAAAGGCATGTTATTGTTTTCTTTTGAATTCATTTGAAACCTAATTTTACTATTAAGAAACCTTGTTAATTGTTTTTCCAATTTGTTATCCAAAAATTTTATCTTGTATTACCCAACAAGTTCTTGGCAACACTCCTAAAGACATATCATGTTGGGTAGTGGTCTTTCTTCTAAAGATATGTTATTTTGGATAGTGATAGACTTACTTCTAAAGACATGGTATTTTGAATAGCAAGTTTGCCTTCACAAATAAACTTTGATACATTTAATAGTACATTATTTTGTTATATCCTTTTTAATTCAATTATATTAACACTTTTTTAACAATCACTTTTTATTTTTAACATATATGATATAATATTTATTTAGCATATAACTAAAATAACATAACATCATCTTACTCAAATTAAGATATATGTCAAACAAGCATAGCAACAAATTATTGAAGTCAATATGAATAAATATTTCCCATTTCAGGTATCACTTGAGACATCTAATATAGCATTAAACATTACATCAAAACATATACATGATGTACAAGTTTTGCTTACTTTTCAATTCCTTTGTAGTGGTCTTGCAAAACTTAACTCTTATTATTCTTTTCTCAATTGCTACAATACCCATGGCCATAGCTCCTCAGGTTTGCCATTGCCATAACCTTAGCTCCTCTTAGATTTCTTCCAAACAATTGGTAGTGCTTGCTTTCTCTCTTTCATTTAGTCTTATACACTTGGTAGAAGTTAACCACATTAGTGTTTCCTCCAAAAAAAGTTTTCCAAGCTTGGCCTCACTTATTTTTATACTCAATCAATACCTCTTTTTATTCATGTTTATTACACTTCAACCCAATGGCTATAGTTTTGTGTCTCTTTACCTTCTTTATTCTTAACTTCTGATGGTTTCTTATTGTTTTGACTCTTCCCATAATGCTTTACTCCACTAATTCATTATTTTAGACTATAAAATCTTTGAAGTTTCTATAGATCATATATGTATGATCATTATTTTTATATTGTATGATCCTCATGATTGTCTTAATCTATATTACATTCTTCTTATTGTGCTAAAATTGTCTCATTATCAACTTATATGATATGCTTTAATGCATATACTCCTATTTCATAACTTTATGATTCTATCTATGTTGCTATGCTTTACTTGAACATATTTATATGATTGCGCTCATTATATTATAATTTACAATCATCCATTAACCCATAAGATAGTTAAGTTTTCCTACTCTTTTGATTGTACTTGTACAATCTCTACTTTGCACTTATATGATATATATTTTCATGCATATTCTTCTTCCATAGTACATCGATGATTCTAAGTATGATGCTATTTTTTGCTTGATCATATTGATATGATAGTACCCATCAAACTATATGTTGTGATCATCCATTAAACAATCAAACAACTAATTTTTTCTTCTCTTTTGATCATAATTGTGTGATACTTGTTTTTTACTTGTATGATATACATTTTTATTCATGTACTTCTTCTATCATAAGTTGGTGATTAACGTTATTCTTCACATGATCACATGAATATCATTCTACATATCTTATTATATGATGCATTCATCTATTACTCAACCCATCCTCTTCTAGTTGTACATATACAATATCTATTTTGTACTTGAATAATATAGTATAAACTTTTCTTTTGGTTTGATCCCGTAAGGCAATGCTTTATTCCTTATAAAAACACATTGTATGATGGTCTAATCATACTTACGTGATAGTTAGCTTACTTTTGTGTTCCTTCATTTTCCTCCCATTTCATTCTCTCACTTAATCATATTATATAATTATACAATGTCATATTGCATGGCCAAAATCTACTATATTCATCTCTCCCTCATTCTCTATCACTTGATTACACCATATGATGTTCCAATATCATATTGTATGGTGTTCTCAATAAATCGTTCTTTTCTTTTTGCTCTTCACATTGCATTATATGATCTACCCAAATGTACTATATAATCAAATTTTATAAGATTAAAATTTTCTCAATTAATTTTAAAACATTTCTAAAAATTTTAGAAATTATAATTGTGATTATTTCATCACTTTTAACACTCCTTCCTCCTTCTAATCATCAATAATGTCTTAATATCATATATTTTATTTATTTTTATTATTCAATAATTAATTTTTTTTTAAATTATTTTTCCTCACTTTTGAGATGTCATACTTATGTTTTAGCTATCATAAATAATTAATCAGAACTACACTCTACATTAGACATGACTAACATAAGTTTGGGATTTAATTGTAAAGAAAGAGGGGGAATAAAGTGGCATTTGAGATGATTTTTTGAGAGAGAGATATGTGGTGAGCTTAGAGGACATTTTTTTGTATAACTATATGTTTTAGAGTTGTTTACAAGATGTATATATTTATACTTTGCAGTCAATTTGCATGCATTGTAGTCACTATTATTATTTTATATATTTTATGGTTTATTTTACAATAAAAATGGTTTTTAAAACTAAGTTTAATTATTATAATTTCCTAAGTTATTGATTATTATCCTTCATTTTAATTTATACTCCAACTGAACTTTTGTATTTTTATGATTTATTGTACTTTTAGGAAGAAATGATAAAAAGTGCATCACAAGATGTATTAGAGCCTAGAGTTTATAGAATGAGGAGTTTTATGAGTAAAGACATTATTACAAAATGCATAGTACATACTTGCTTTTAGTTAAATTTATTCTTATTGAAATGTTTTAATATATGTGTTTTAAAACAATTTCAAATAAGTGAGAAGGGTAGAATAAGAGTTAAATAGAGAAAAAACCTGTATAAATAGCAAAAAGAAAAAGAAAGAGTTTAATTAGGTATCTAATAATCAAAATAACATAGTTTTAGTACATTCAATCTCATAACCTATAGGTAATTTTGGAGAAGATTTTCAAATGGATAGAATAATTGATCATTTTCTTTGAATGCATCATTGTCATTTTACTAGGGAGTTAATCCTCTTGTAGTTAAATTTTGGCTTAAACACATAAATAAAGTATTTGATGGCATGGCATATCTTGAGGAAAGAGAGTATCACTTGCCTTTTTGGTTTTTGATAATGCCACCAAAATTTGGTGGGAATTGTGTGACCATATTCATTTTAGAGAGAAACCTACTTGAGAGATGTGTTAGAAATAATTTGTTGATGATTTTGAGAAGTGCTATGTTTCACTTTTTATAAGAGAAACGATAAGAAAAGAATTGTTGTACCTAACCTAGAAAGAGATGTTAATGACAATTTATGAATTTAAATTCACATCTTCATCCAAATGAGCAAGGTATGAGTAGTCCAGAGGAAAAAAATGCTTACTATTTTGTAAAATTTTATGAACTTGTATCAAGTCTGCAATGATTACTCTTCAAACATGTGGGGGTGTCAAGAGCAGTACTTCTTTTCATAGAGGTTCAAAGGGTAGAGAAGGTAAAAGGTTTAGGAAATTTTTCTTTAACAAATCATGCTTTATAACTAGAAGTAGTAGATCAAATGTGGAATCCAATGAAAATGTACTCTAATGTCAAACATGTAAGAAGTTTTATAGAGTCGCCTACTAATATAACCATAGAGGATAGAAGAGTCATTATGCATATAGAGAGTTAGGTTATATGGCCAAGGTTTCTCTACAGTTTATTGATGCATCTATGGAGAGTTTAGAACCTTAAAGATTTGTTAAAGATAGAGGTGTTACATCTATTGTAGTTTTAGATAAGTTGACAAAGGCTAATAAGCATGATGGGTGCCCTATTTAGAGTATATGCCATTTCTTGTAGGATGCTCTCTAGTCCATAAAAGCCATTATAAAAATTCTATGTTTTATCATTTTAAAGATATTTTATAATGTGATTATAGAGTACCTCATTCTTTTATATCTTATTAAGTGCTTAATAAAATATCTATTAAACTAAAATAAATTGATAATCCATTATTAATAAAATTACCTAAAGGGTGTTAGATAAGAGCTAATAAGTTTATTCAATGAGAGCTTGAAATTCAAGAAAAGAAATTTTTTGTTGAATTAATTATTTTATCTTCATTAAAATTTGATAATTTCATAGGAATGGATTGGTCATGTGCTCAAGTGATAATAGATTGTCTAGAAATGGAAGTGAAATTAAGAACAATGAATGAAGAAAAAATAATTTATTTTGGAAAATAAAGAGAAATTTCTCTCATATCTGAGTTGTAGGTATAAAACCTATTATCAAAAGGGAGAGAAGGATTTTTATAACCTAGTATAAATATAGACCAAAAGTTTTCTTTGCCACAAGATGTGTAGCTAATCTATGAATATGTAGATGATTTTTTAGAATTGGTACAAAATGAAGGCTAAGACCTCTTGTATAATGGTCATTTTAATAATACAAGAGTTGTGAAGGAGTCATATAAATTGTTTTGACAATTGCAATTGGTCAGAGTTCATAATGTCTTCTATGACAGCTCGATTTACTTAGGTATGGAATATATCCTTGATTATAAATTTAATAGAAATTATGAGCTATGTAGATCAAGAATTGAGGAAATGCTATAATTCAATGTGCTTTGAATGTGTGCATATAGTATGTAGCCAAATTTAAGATTTGACCATACTATTAAAAAGAATTCAGTTTTTAAAATTTAAGGTATCTTGTTTATAATTTTTGAAAGTCATTTAGGTCTTTTATGAGTATCAAAAATATAAATAAAAAATATTTTATTGAATTTTTTATTATTATAAAAAGGATAAGGTTGTCCTTCTTGATGCTTTTCAACTATGCTTTGTGCATTAGAAGGGTTTGAGAGAAAATAAGGTAGAGCTTGGGAAGAAGGAAAACAATAATAGCTGTGCATGAGCTGGGAAGTCTATAATAAGGAAAGCTTCTCTTGAGGAAAGCTCGAGTAGTAACTTGTTGAGATAGGGGATAATGGAGTTTGAGAAAAATAGCTTAGATCATGATTTGCATAAAGTTATTAAAGGTATATTTTTCTTTAAGATTTTCTTTCCTTGGAATGCTACTTCCATTTAGGCTACTCAAGTGATGGTTTCGAAATGACCTTAGATTGGGTCAAATTTGTTTGTGTTGTTATGGAAGTCCATATCTTGCATACTATAAATAGGTCTAATTATATTATATTAAAATAAAGATTACATTTAGAAAATCATTAAGTAAAAGATTTTGAGCCAATCCTTTTCTTAGTAGATTGAATAGTATGATAATTTCTAATTGTATTATACAATCCAACTTTGGTTATGGATAGCGTTGGATCCCATTTTCCTAAGGAAATTGCATGTTATTGTTAAAATTATTATACAATATAATATCATAAAATTAGAGAGTAGCAAACAATTCAATTGAACCATAGCATAATTCTTGTGAAGAATATACCATTTGATGTGTCCATTATACCACATGATCAACATTAGGGATGGATACATTTGATCAATTTCATATATAATGATATAATATTAATTTATGGTATAATGAGGCGATCAGATAGTATGATGAGAAAGTTTAAATAATGAATTGACGTATATGATCAAAAGGATTTAGAAAGTTTTTATAACTATATTTATGAATGTCTATAAATAGAAAATATGTAGTTTAATGAAAAGATGAAAGGAAATAAACTTAAAGCTTGTTGATTTATAAGTTTATATATGCATGTATGCTATAAGAATCAAAACATATGATGAGAAAACAATGAATGAAATAAAAAAGAAAGTTGGCTAAAAAGCTTGTTGATCTATAAGTTTATGAAAAAGATGAAACAAGAATATAATGAGAATTTTTTATGACCCTATCTCATGGCTACCTGATATGAGAAAATCACCCCCATTAACATTAATACGTAATGTGTGGTCCATGACATGGCAAAGATCTTACCATCATGAGTTCAAGATACAAGACAATGTACATAGCAGTTCTATAATATATGATGAGATCATGCATACTATCATTAGTACCTAAATTATGGGCCATGTCATGATAGAGATCTTAACATCATTAGTAAAGGATACTGAGTGATGTGCATTGTGGTACTATAATAGATTATGATATAATATGAGATTCCCTTAAGCAGAGATAGTTGTCTTATAAAAAAATCACCACTCCATGAAAAGAAATAAGAAAGAAATAGAAAAGATAAAAATAATATGAATATAAAAAAAAGATATGATATGAGTATTATATAATATTAGTATTATACAATGATTATGTGCATTATGAGTTTATATGAAGTGAATCAGTATTTCATATCTTTTGTTGATGTCATGCATCATTCTTGTTTACTACTTAATCTTTATTTATTTGCTATAAATCATATATCTATATTCATTTATTTGCTTGTAACTAGTTGTTTGCTTATAAAACATATGACCTACTTATATTATAGATATGATACAATATATGTATGGTTCAATATTCCTAGATAATAGTTTGGGATCTTATGTTTAATAGCCTATTATTTTTTAGCTCTATAAGAGGAAATTTATGTGAGGATTTTTGTTGTACTTAGTTGATAGATAATGTATTTGTGTACTTTTTAGCTTATGATTTGTATGATATCTTGAGACCATAAGCATTGCTTTCTATGTTATTATTTTATCTTGAATTTCATTCTAGATTTTTTATATTTTATCATCACATTTTCTTAAAATTTAGATCATGTCATTGAGATTTGATGCTTTCTTTATTTTTACCCTAGTAATTAAGTATTATTTGGGTGTTTTTAATAAGCTTTATTTAGATTAAGACAAATGGGGTATGATATCTTCTATATTTCATCATTGAGAAAATTTATATTTAATCCATCATATGTCATTAGATTTGATATGGTGGAAATTACAATAAAGCTAGACATGATGCATTAAGATATTATTATTAGATATTTGGATTAAAAGGATAAAATGTTAAGAAATGAATCAATTCCCATGGTCAAAGTGCTTTGGTATATTAAAATTAGAATGGATGTTGTATGAAAAGCATAAGTAGACATGAGAAGGTAATATCTAGAACTTTTTTTTTAATTTTGAAACAAACTTTTTATGATTAGAGATTGTAATCTTGTAATAATAATTTATATTTATCATGTATGAGTTTATGTAAATGAGGATGTAAATATTGGCATCTTGATAAATAAAAGTTTGTATTTTAAAAATTTAAGGTGCGAAAATAAAATTCAAATATTTGTAGGCATCTCAAAAGATATTCTAAACTGCAAAATACATTAAAATTTTAAAATGAGTATATCTTTAAAAAAATTCCTTAAAAGAAATCCAACTATGTTTGGGTTATAATATTTTGATGTTTAATTAATTTATTTTAATTTTTTATAATTAAGAGGGTAATTCAATTTTAAAATTAAAAAAAACTATTGGATTATCCTTAAAAATAAGGTTATTAAGGGATTTTCTTTATCATAATGAACACTTAAGATTTTTTATCTGGTAAGAATAGAGATGGGGTGGTGTTTTTGCTATGATTTAGAGGAAAACAAGAGGATGGATAGAGATTAAGAAGAAACATCAAAAGAAGAAAGGAGAATATATAGTGAATTTGTAGCCATGAAGAATGATTCAAGAGGAGATACAAGTTTTGTGTTTTCAGAAGCAAAAAAGTGATGTGGCAAAGAAGCTATTACTGAAAGGGATTTTAGAGGAGAGATACCATTGAATGAAATTTTAAACGAGAGTTCCTACTACAAATTAAGGAAAAAGAAGAGATATGAATTATTGTAGCACAAAAGAAAATACAAAGAATAAAAAGCTAAGCCATAATAAGGGAAAATTTGTTGAAGCCTCAAGAAAAGATGGAAAGCATATTGAGTAGTTGTACCATGACAAAATCAAACAAGGTATATTTATAAAGGAAGTTTCCTTCAGTAATTTTACTTTAGAATTTATTATGGCTTGCCTTAAAAGGCTTGTAAACTTAAGAAGGATTGTTTTTGAAGCCTCAAGTGATACAATTGAATAAGTATTTGTATTCATGATGTACAATGAAGTCTTCCTTGATTTTAAAGTTAATAACTAAATGTTTAACTTTTCTAAAGAGTTTGGAGAGAGATATGTAACAAAAATTGAAGTTGTGCTTCTAGGTGTCTATGAAATGCTTTGCAAATGGTACATGTGCTAATGTACCAAACATCAACCTTGGACATAAGGTAAATCAAAATCATTGGACTGTGCCTTCAATCTACATGTATGGTATGTTGCACTTAGAGTATGGGACTTTGAGCAAGGTAGAGTAGTGAAAAAAGTGTTATAGAATAAAAAAGCATATTATTCATATATAAGTGATTTCATTGTGATGGATTTATGCATAATTTTTACTTTATAAAAACCAAGAGAAAAAGGGGAATTGAAAAAAAAGCAAACTTGGAGGAATAGACACATCAATTAAATTAATTATAATATAAATAAATTATTATTATTTAGAAATGAAAATATGGTAATTGAATATGATAGCACTGCATTATTTTAATTAAGCACATATGTTCTGGTATTTAAGATGTGACGTTCCTTGACATAGTTGTATATATGTTATAAGAATAAGATGTGAGCATGTAATTTGATGTATTAACCTTGTATAGAAAAATCAAAATATAAAGAAATAAAAAATAGTAAATAACAAAAGGAAATGAAAATGAGAACAAAAAAATTTAAGGAAATCACATATTATGATTTTGAGCTGTATGAATCATATGAGTTACATTAGGTATGGTGTTAAACTATTATGATATAATATGAGAAATGAAATTTCATTTTCCCATTATTAGTATCTCGTCACTACTTTATATGATGAGTCATAGTTAATGCTCTATGTGGTGTTTAATTAACATAGATTTGGATCATATAAAGATATGATATGATATCACCAGTAATACGGCTTTTCTTATTTATCACCAATACATTGTATGGAGCTTGATGAGTTAAGATGATAGAAGCCAAAATCAACACTTTGTACATGACATGATTTGGTATACAACTCAGATACATATTGATTATCTTCTAACTAAAATACATTTATTGGTTAAGTGTTTTATATTAGATGATGAGATACTAGATAAATATAAGATGAGATGGTATATAAAGTTATAATATTATCATTTGAAGAAATTGTGCACTTTATTTGGATAAATATGTCAAAATATAAAAAAACAATTAAAAAGTATTAATGAATAGAAATATTATAATATTAAAAAGAATGAGATGTTTATATGTATATATGAATATAAGAAATGTGATATTTATTTGTAAAAAGGTTACATGTGTGGGCCCCAAAGACATACTCAAGAAGGGATATTTGAATTGAGTGAGAAATGGCTTTTTAAAATGCTTGAGTTTCAAATCTTAAACAATTCCAAAATGTAGCAATTGTAATCACATTTTAAACAAGTAAATAAGAAAAAAAATTGCAAAATTAAAAATGTAAAATGAGTTTTTTCTAGTGTTTTTATTCTTACCCAAGTGAACCTATATTAATAGCCAATCTAATTTAGATTTGGCCTGATCTCTTTCTTTATCCTTCATTTTCCATGATAGGTAGAGAAAGCATCATTTGTGCTTTTCTTAAGTCGCTAACACTCAACCTCACCTTGAGTCATTTTCTTTTAGCTTAAAAGTCAACCTCTTGTGTCTTTCATTAGCTAAAGCACAACCAAAGTTGGTATTTTCTAAGTTTAAAGCTAACCTCTCTTAAGTTTTTATAGCTTAGACTCAACCATCACAAAATTGGGTCTTTTAGTGGCTAAAACCCAACTTTGTTACAACTCTACCAAAATGATAAACTTTCACTTTGTTCCATATAGAGCAAAATACAATGTTTCCAATAATTGAGTCTTATATGGCTTAATGAGAATGAATGCAAACTGAAACATTCTTATAGATTTGAAGTATGAGATAGATGTAACACTTGTATGTAGCAATGCTTCTCTAATATCTTGAACACCTCCAGCAATGATGTAGCACATTTTAAAGAAATAGTTATTGAAAGTAGCAAAAGAAGTTGTCCAAAGGAGGTTCATTGTGTGATTATAGTGATAACTTTTCCTTTTCTCTAAGCATTAAAAATACTAAATTTTGCTTCAAAATTTTATTTTTGATTTATGAATGCTATTAGGATTCCCTAGATTTAATCCAAGACGTTTAAACTAATGTTAAGCTATTAATCATTCTTAGATAAGCTTAATAACATTTAAAAGCATTATGGCTATGCTAATTCTCTATTAATCCAAATAGCCAAATTGAATAGTGATTATCCTTTCTCAGTCAACTAGATATATTATACATCAATTGTGGCATGCTATATAATTCTTTAGTCTACATGTAATTGTCTAGCAAATTTTATATCATGTACTAATTTATAGGCCATTCTTCTCTATTCTATACATGTGGTATAAGCACACTTTGGTTCCATTCATGCTCAGCTAACTCAAGCCAAACATGCATTAGATCTATGCACACACAATAAAAGTTGGCTGAAGCTTTGGTATGTGTGTGTGCAACATACATTTTCCTAAGTTAGCTTAAGTCGTGCCACTCATATTTTTAGCATTTATAAACTATTTTAAGTGTGACCTAAAGGTGCATGTAAATAATGATTTTTTTTTATTTTGGAAAACACGATTCTTGCAAATTGAAGATCAAATTTGACCAATATATACTCATAAAATTTTCTCCCAAAATTGATCTTTGATTTTTTAACTTCTTCTTTGTAACTTCTTTCAAATTGAACATTCTTCTAAGCATCCCTAAGAGTATTGAGCAATTCTTAACAAGTGATTTCAAACACACTTTAAGATTCACTTATGCCTTTGCTTGAGGTTGATTTGAGCTTCAATTTGATTTCATTTTGAGCTTGATTTGTGCTTCAAATGAGCTTGTTGAATTGATATTTTACGTCATTTCTAAACTTTCTTTATGTCGCATAGATTACATATAATTTGAATATATTAGATAAAATTGTTATAAGGTCACTTAATTAGTAATATTATTATCAAGACTTAATCGTGATATATTATGCTCATCAACTAACAAAATACTTATACATGAGTATTATACAAATATCATATTTTTATTATTATATTTGGTTATCATTTCATAAGAAGTTATTGCTTCTAGACATAATTCAACTTACTGAGATTTGTAAAGCTCATTCATTACCTACATCATAAAACATGCCATAAATGCATAAAGAAGGGGAATAGATTGATATTTGAGTTGAATATTTGTAAGATATATTTCATGAGTCTAGAGGGATGTTTTGTATCATTATATATTTTGGTGCTATGTTTGGGTTATATATACATATACTTAACAATTGATATACATGTGTTATAATTATTGTTATTATTTTATACCTTTTATGGTTTATTAAATTATGAGAAATGATTTTAAAAATTGAGTTTAATCATTAGCCTTGCTTGAATGGTTGATTAATGTCATCTATTTTAATTTAGATTCCAATTTACACTAGTATGTTTATGATTTATTATATTACTAAATAGAAAGGATATATTGGACATGATTGTTATAGAAGGATACAAAACCTACACAAAGTACACATTTGTACAAGAAATAATAAAAATGCAACAAAAGTATACATGTGTGGAAAACAATTGTATTAAAATTAATTCAATAAGATGGAATGGATGCGTTACATCACCATTTAGCCCTCACTCTACTTTGGAGGCCTAGAAACTTGTGAGCATTAATGGCCCCTTTTACAATATTCCTTAGCTTGAATTGATTAGAATGAAAAGTGCAACCAACATGGCCATTGTCATCTATGATTATCATAACAAGGTAGATGGAAATGTTGGAAGGTACTTGAAATTTTCCATACAAAAGGGCAGCTTATCAAGTGGCCTAGATAGCTTTCAAGTGTACGTGCCAAGTGGCAAAATTTTGACTACAAGAGAACCTGCACTAACAATGCCAACCATGTATTGTAAGTTATAGAATTCATACATATAAGTAACCTAATTATTTTTTCTATAACACATTTTTTGTTCTCATTTTATAATGTCAATCTAATATGTGTATAGAAATACCAATGAACTCATTGAATTTTTTTGTGAATGAGATTTCATTTTTTATATACTCTAAAAAGGGTGATTGTTTTTCATAGATAATTTGTATATTATCTTCATTGAAAATTATAACTTTTATACATAATTTTTGATATATCACATAAATTATAATTAACTTTTGGAAAAATGATTTAAAAAACTATTTCAATATGGATTTTTAGAACTTATATGAGTGAAAAAGAAAAGCTATGAAATTTATTGTTACACTTTCATTGCTTTAGATGCTAAAAAAGGATTTTGGAAAGTTTTTGTATGACAACCTAAAAGTTGATAGCTTAGGATCTATTTGTAAACATGTTTATTTTCTTTTTTACATTTTTTATGGTATTGCCAAACAATTTCAATCAATATTTATATTTAATTGATATAAATCTTTTTCTAAAAAATATGGTTTATGAATTTTATAAAAAAAATTCAATCTCAAGAATTGCACCAAATATACCCTCAATTAGAATGATGTGAAGAAGTGTCTTGTCAACTTTTCATGCTCATTTGTTCCCTTCTCCTCTCATTTTTCTTGAAATAATAATGGTTAAAGCCTACAAAATATACTCATTATGGAGGTTTGTACACATAATCAGAATATAAAATAGAAACAAGCTGTTTGGGAAGGGGTATACCCCAATCCCAAGTACTATCAAAAGAAAGCGCATAGTGAGCCATCCAATCTATCACATAGGTATCTTCTAACAGAATGTGGGAAAGTCTGAAAGTAGTAAATAAGTGAACACTTGTAGAAAAACAAGTATACTGCTGGCTGCAATGTGACAAAACTAATAGTTTGAGAAGTTTAGAGACCACCTCCGTGGAATCAAACTCAATCCAAATTGTAGAATGATGTAGGCCAAGTTGAACAGCATAATGCAAAGCATAAAAAATTGCCTCCTCAACATGTAAAATAGAAGTAGAGTAAACTTATTGGCCAATAATCTTTAGCAGTTTCAACAAGCACCCCACATAACAATACCTATAGTCACAATATCATTTTCACCAAATGCTACATCACAATTAACCTTAATCCAACTATTGGGTGCAAAGACCACAGCGTAGGAGTAACATTCCACCCAAAGTGGTGGTTAAGACTCCGATAATCCAACCTTGAAGATTTAGCATAAACTACATGCATATAATATGCAAGATCAATAATTGTAGTAACAACCTAACTTTCTTATGATGTAACTTCACATTTTGACAAGACTAGGAAAAGTAAAATAAGTAGGTAATATAGCAAATGATGTCCTCCATGGCATGAACTTTACTGCACTGAGCCATCCAATTTAGCAAATCAAAAAATGAATTAATAACCCATTGTTGAAATTGATCCAAAGCACATCTAAACCACTACAAGATGCATTTCTAAAACGTAGCCATCCTAATATAGCCTCAAAAAATGTGCTAGTGATTCACCTTTTGAACATTCCCATGGGTATAAAGTTTCAAGTCCAATGTGTTGACTATATAAAAATTGTCGAGTTGGCAAAGCATTTATAAGCAATCTCCAAAGAAAAACTTGCACATTGGGGTTAATTGGAAGTTTCTAAATCCAAGAAAACTATAATGTTCAACCAACATTTAGGTCCCTATTTTCACTTAGCAACCAATTATAAACCTACTTCGAAATAGACTGAGAATCCATAACAAATGGGCATAGCAACATATCATTTTCTACTTCATGTACATGTGAAGTATGCATGATATGATGAGTCAAATCAGTTTCAAAAAATTTCTACAACATTTCAAGATTCCAAAGTTTTCATTCAATACAAAGTAATTAATGAAAGGTAGACATTCGAGCCATATGTTTAAAAACATTGGCCATTTTGAAAGAGATGTAGAACCAATCCAATTATCATCTAGAAAAGAAATATTATGTCCAAAGCAACATGACAAACCATATGATTTGCAACCCATGGAACAGCCATATGAAAGAGCTTGCAAGTGATAGAATCACCATGTGAATAAGAAGCATCCAACAACCATGAACTATATTACATATTAAAATTCCTACACCATGGAGTTTTATCCTTTGCCAATATGCAATGACAAAGCTTGGAAATGAGAGCTTGTTGCCAAACATGAAGATTTCTAATACTAACTCCACCCTGATCCTTAAGTAGAGTGATCCTATTTTAGTACACATAATGAATAGTATTACCCACATTTCCACTCTATAGAAAGGATCTCAACAAGCATTCAAGATCAAAAAGGATGCCCACTACAATGACACAATGAATAAGATAATATGCTGTAATTGAAAATAGAACTGAATTAATTAATTGAAGCCTACTAACCATGGAGAAAGCACATGCTGCCCACCCATTTATTCTATTTGCAAAAAGCTACAGTATAAAACCAAAATCCTATTTTTGTGGCTTTAATGCTAGAATTAGAATATCAAGGTAGGAACAATTTTTAGCTTTCTTAATATGAAGTTTTCCATCAATCATATGCTTCCTTTTGCTAGCCATCCTACGACTAAAATAGATGCTGGACTTAGAAAGATTTGTTATGAGACTGTTGGATAAAGAGAAGTCATCGAGAGTATGCTTAATAATGGTGGTAACAGCATGTGTAGGAGGTGCATACATAACTATATCATCTACATATAAAAGGTGGGAGATTTTAGGAGTCAATCTACAAGTGTCGAATCCAACATCCACCTGCTGAGTAACAAGACAAGAAAAATAATCTACAATAATCATGAATAAAAAAGTGGAAAGTGGACAACCTTGTTGTAACCCATGAGTTCCCTCAATCCAGGGAAGCTTAGTTTCATTCAACCAGATGCCAAATCTCGGACCTTGTTTAAAGCCTCCACCCAATTTGTAAAATAATGAAAGAAATCTCATACTTTTCATCATGAATAGTAAAAACCTCTAATTAACTCTATCATATGCTTGCTCTGTGTCCAGTTTGATAGAGATAAGGGCTTCCATAGAAGAGGAACGATGCATCTTGTGTGATATCTTTTGGGCCAAAAAGATGTTATTAGACACTCTACTAGGAATAAAAGCCACTTATTCAAGTGAAATCAAAAGTGGTAAAACTTTCTTAAGTCTTATAATCATAATTTTGATAATGATTTTGTAAGCCATGTTACATTGACTAATAAGTCTAAATTTAGGAATAAGGACCACCAATGTATCCATCCAATTCTTTGGCACATGAATCTTCTCAAAAAATTGTCTCACTACAATGATCAAGTCTCTATTAGTGATAATGTTAGTAGCCTTTAATGAATTCCCCAAAAATGCCATCAGCCCCAAAAGATTTATTGTTTTTAAGAGAATGGGTGGCCATTTTAATTTCATCATCCAAAATTAAGGCAATGAAAAGTGTCATCTACTCCTTCGACAAATATCTCTAAAACAACATAGCAGGACAATGAACAACCATCAACCAGAAGGGGACCATTTTTCATTAAAAAAGGTAAGCAAATAGTCTTGAGTTTCCTCCAAATAATGAAGAACCTAGCCAATATCATCTTTTAATGTATGAATTTAATTTTCATGCATCCTATTCATTACTACAGCCTGAAAGAATTGAGTATTTTTCTCCCTAAGGTGGGCCCAAGATAGTTTTGCTCTTTGCTACCACCATGCCTCAAGAGATAAGACAGAGTGGTATTCTTTGATTTTTCCTATCAACATTGTATTTTCATCGTGGATCAAACCCATGTCCACTTCTTGCATTTGAAGATCTCAAATTTCCTTTTCAAGCTACTTCAATTTATGAATAACATTATCAATTTCCCTAGAATGCCAAGCCTTTAAAGTAAGAAAGGCACTGCTTGACTTGGTAGCTAGCAATTATCAGTTTTCCTCTAGCTATTTTTTTGCCAAGCTGATCTAACTATCTCAAAAGAACAAGGTGAAGAAAGCTAGCCACTTTTGAATTGTAGTCTACATTTTAACATCCCCACATGCATCTGTTGTATTTGAATAAGAAGAGGGCAATGATCAGGAGCCAACCATGATAAATGAGTAACAGAAGTGCCAGAAAAAGAGTGCATGCCTTCTAAATTAAAAAAAGATTTATCCAGCTTTTCATATATCTATGCAGATCTATCCCTATTATTGCATTAAGTAAAATACAAACCAGCAAGCCCAGATCATAAAAATTAAGATCACAAATGAGATCATCAACCTCTTCATAGAGAATTCTATATCGAAAAATCTTCCCTACTTCTTTCAATCATGAGACAAAGTGATGTTAAAGTCTCTAGTAACCAAAAGTGGACCACCAAATGTGGTCGTCGATTTGGTTTGGTCACAAGTAATTTGTCTAGTATAATGATCTTTAGAAGCATATACCACACAATGTTGCCAAAGATTGCTATTAGCCAAGGTGATTTGAAGTATAATCACCTAATTTGATGCCTCAATCACCTTCAGTAGCACCCAATTCTTTCATAACAGGACAATTCTACTCGAGCAACCCATAGTCGATTGCACAAAAAAATTCAACTTTGAAAAAAAAATTTATCAGCATTTCTATAAGAAAAATTACTTGCATGGGTTCCTAACAATACTGCCAAAAAAATCCTGTTGTCCCTGACCAAATTCTATATAAGTGAGTTTGAGATTTAGTTGATTTAATGCCTTGGATATTCTAGGACAAAATAACAACTCCTTCAGCCATATAAAAAACAAAGAGTGGAGAAGAAAGGCACCCACAATCCGATGACTCAGTAACACCAAACAGCCAAGCTCCAGCAAAATCTATTGTTTCAATGGACAGCAACATGCAGAAGTAAAAAAACACACTCATTCCTACCTGAATCGTTTATAGAATCCACCCAAACAATGATTGCCAAGTAGCCCAATATACAGTCACTATCGATACATTAGTTTCTTGGTCAAACAGAACCCAAAAATAGAAAACACACAATGCAACAGTAAGAAATTTATGGGCGAGCAGTAGTAATTTGCACCAACACTCATTGTTCCCAGCATCGAGCATAATCCACATGAACAAAATAGTTGAAAACCTGAAAAAAATAGAGGAAGGAAAAGGGCCCCAAGACTCCTTACATAATTTTGACTTAAACTTATCATTGACATGTTGAATTAACTTAGCAAGGAGCACCCATCCCCGTCAAGAATTCACACCAAAACACATCAGTTTGCACTTGAATCACCATTCTACAAGCTTCGGTAGAACCAAATTGGTGATTAGGATTGATGATATAATCCATGTCCTCATATACAACACCACCTAACAATTCCATCGAGGGGGCCAACTGAGCATGGTGGACCTTCGCACCCTACTGTATTAATTTTGACTGCAAACTACCCAGACCGATTGGCTCCAGAGATACATTAACCTCAACTGAGACTTGCCTTGAGCTACGCTTTCCTTTTCTATTACAATTTTTCTTACTGGATTCGATTTCTTATGCACTACTATTGAACAGTAATCCGGCAACGACGTCTTTGCTAGACCACCATCCAAGGTCCAAGCTTGTCACATTGTTCTCCTTATGGCTTTTACTTGCCGTTAGCAAGTTAAATGCAAAGGTGGTTTTAGTTTTAATTTGAGGGACACTTGAAGCAACTAGTCGATGAGTAACACAAGGTGTAGAAGTAGGCTAGCCCTCATAGGAAGCAAAAAAGGGGCGGCTTGAGCTGGTATACATTCCCCAATAAAGCGGCCAACTCATCCACAATCAAAACAAATAGTATGTAGACCTTTGTACTCATAGCATTAGAAAGTGAGGTCCATCCAACGATCAAGCCAAATACCATATGAAAACAAAGCCGAAAGATCAACCCCACACAAATACATGCAAACGAGGACCATTCCATGTCCCTAGTCCATCCATCAATCTGTAAAGGTTCGCCAATTGACGATGCAATCCATAACAGATTCATCATATCCCAGAAAAGGAAGGGGCTCCAGTGAACACACCCAAATTAGGGTGAAAAGAATCATAAACAAGTTGGAGACAAACATAGGAGTCTACTTATCCAACCCCAAAACTTTTCTACCAAAAGTTTAAGGCCCTCCATGTCAAATGAGGTCTCGACTCACTACGTTGACAAAATGCAAATATACACAACCCTTACACATGTCAAGAACTTTAAATCCTTACATGTGTCTCCATCTATAATATAATTCACAGGAAAGTTAGAGGAAAGAAAAGCTACCTCCATGAAGGCATCCAACCAAGTCAACTTTATGAAATTCAATCCACCACTCAAAGCCTTATCCTACATTTTAACCACAGTTTCTTTTATAAATGATTTATTAGAGAGAGCAATAGAAGAAACATTCAAGCTCTGAGGGCGAACGGTCGGCCAGTTCAACCAAACCGGGACTTGACTAGCCTTCGTGGATCACCATTTCAGGAAGAAAGAGCATCCTTGAATGATTTCAGTTAGGTGGAAACATTTAGACTATGGATGTCAGAATTTTAGGCTTATCAATTAAGATGCACGTCGTTCTCATTCATCATATTCTTCACCTTCTGGGCAGTTGGGGACTGGGCAAGAGGAGCAGACTTGGCGGTAGCATTAAGACAAACAGTTGCAGGGTGTGTTGGTAGAGCAGGGAGACCAGTGCTCAATGAAAACTGGAATAGGACATTTTTAGACTAACATCAGGAACATAGAAGCTTGAACCTCCAGCATTCACCACATTCGATTGAAACGCATACATTTTCTACTCACGCACGACGTCCTCATCAGGATCACATTGTCTTGCTCTGTTTCAGACGATTCAAAATTAGAGGCAACTCTTTTTTCCTTCAGAATCAGAAATACATCAATAATTCCAGTTGCCACATTCAGTGCTTTTGCTGCTAACACAATTCCAGAAATTTTTTTCGACAATTCCTCATCCTGTACAGTCGGATGAGTAGGGTAGAGCTGAACCGGCTAAGCAACTCTACTGTGGTGTATAACTGATGCAGTAATGGCAGCCACACAAGACTTCTTATGCTTAGAGCCCATCGTCGAAGTTACTTGAGCAATTTCACCAAAAGCGTGAGCTGTCGAACCAGTGGAAGGGGAAGAGCGGGCACCGAGGATAGATGGACTAGCCGCCCACCATCGACAGGCCTTGGAAGGAGGACTTTTTGAAACTCCACAGCTCAGTGACGGAGGGATTGAATTGTTTTAGTAGTTGAATGTCATTTATTTGCATTTAATGAATAGTAGTGATGATTCTAACCCAAAGTATTTTCCTACTTAAGTTAGTTGTTTTAGCAATTTCGAAATTCTTGATTTTAATAATGATAAAATTAAACTCAATTGGGTTTTATGTTTCAATTAATTGAATTTATATTTCAATAATTCAAAATTCACAAAGTATTTAAAATCATAAATTTTTATTTGAAAAAATAAGAGAGCATAAAATGTTTTTTTTTTTAATCAACATCATTTCAACCAAAATATATTGTAGTAACTATAGGTAGCTATTTAAAGAGCTATATTTCTAGCTTTTATCCCCATATTTTTAATTTAATAATTCTTTTTATAAACTTTATTTTTATTAAGAATGACTTTTGATGTTGGATGCTGTCATTGATGTTTATTGGCCTAACTTATGTTTTTAGAATGTGAGATTCGATATATGATGTAAAATTGTCAATCAAGAAAACTTACGGGTGGGAAACTTTCTCTAAAATCTTAAATAATAATATAAATGACAATATGAAAATCATATAATATACATCATAATATCAATTATAGAAATGATGTATTGTAAACATAGGTAACATTGTCAATACAAAAGTCATTTAATAGAAGTCAAGATATTCACTTATTATGATAAAAATAATCATAAGAAACAATGTAAGGTCTAAAAAAAGAATTAAAAGACAATGTCAAGATAAAAAAACCATTGCATGAAATTTAGATACCAAAATAGTAATTGGAACTTTCAAGAAAATAGTTATTATTTTGGTTTGTTATATAGTCATTGCTAGTTATAGATCTTTGTTTAGCTTCAAACTTGAATCTATAGGTTTATAGAAGTTCTTAGAAATTATTGGCCATTTAATGCCAATATACAAAGGATATAGGCCAACAATAATGGGTGGTAGATTTTAAATAAGAAATGAAAACTTGGTTGAACAAATAAGGATATAATATTGGATGTTTAGGTCAAGGAGTTGGATTATCCTCATTGAATGACACAAATGGCAATTTGGACGTGACAAAGGGTTTCATCCTTGCATACATCTTTATTAAGGAAGGCTTTGTTAGGACAAACATCTAAGACAGATGCTTTTTAGCCAAATGGTAATGACCAAGCACTCTTTATAAAGCCTTGCTGATGAATAAGGTATTTGAGACACCGAGAGTCCCCATCTAGAAGAACTGTTCAAACAAGCTAATGTAAGCACAAATTAAACTAAGAAAAATATTGAGCCTATAATTTGTCTTGATGGATGACTTGAAAATGCATCATAGAGAAGTTTTTTCTTGGTTTGTTTTTAGGGTTGAAGTATTTAGAATTTGCCATTGAATATAACAATATTTGATAAATAATGAAAAAAAAAACTATTTTTTAAATAAAATATATGCAAAAGTTAAATTGTTCTTCAATTAGAGAGAAATAAAGTTAAAAAATAATAATTATAAACATTACATGACCATTTTAAGTCTCTATACATTACTTAAAATGTATGAATGAATCTCATTTGGGGTCCATCGAAATGTAGTTTTGCAAGGAGAATACTTAAATTTGATGTAATAAGTTTGAAATATAATGACTTCAACAAATTTGAAATAC
The DNA here is from genome assembly GCA_023846275.1 of Vanilla planifolia. Classification (NCBI taxonomy): domain Eukaryota; kingdom Viridiplantae; phylum Streptophyta; class Magnoliopsida; order Asparagales; family Orchidaceae; genus Vanilla; species Vanilla planifolia. The sequence goes on along the minus strand of CM043866.1, from coordinate 10,006,907 downwards.
ATGACTAGTATTATATCGTTTAATTTTTTGTTCAAAGTGTCTTGCTATTAGAAGATCAATAGCATGATTATACAAATTAGGGATACTTGTTGATGTGTGGTGTAGCTCGAGATGCAGAACAAATAGTGATCCATTAGTGTGAAGCTCTAATTGTATGGATGCAATACAATAGGCTACAACTTAACAACATATCGTTATGGTAAGAAAGCTCGAGAAAATTTTAATTGTTTTTAAGAGGAATAGAGAAAATAAAATATCATTGATATCATAAAATGATTTTATCATTTACAGCTAATCAAATATTAGCAATAGAAATCAAATTATCATTACCAGTTAAAGTGGCTACATTGGTCTCCTTTATCCTAATATTTATATATAAATAATTCTTTTTATTTTTATTTTATTATTATTAAGATTGAATTTTGATGTTAGATCCTACCATTGATGTTTATTTGTGTGTATGCGAGTCTTAGTCAATTTGCTGTGTTTAGAATGTGACGTTCCATGTATTATGTAATTTTCAATTAAGAAAACTTGTGGGTGATGAACTTTCTCTAAAAACTTAGACAATATATCTAAATGGCATTGTGAAAACAATATAATAGATAACAAACAACATAATCTTAATGGCATAAATTATTCAGTATCAACATAGGTAACCTTATCAAGACATTTAGCATAAGTCAAGATATTCACTTATTATAAAATCAATAGCCATAAAAAGACTTTGTTTTCCAACAAATGGAGAAGAAGAATGATGGGAAGCTCCTAAAAGAGGTTAGTTGAGACAATGTGGGGAAAGTAAAGTCTATAAAAAGAATTAAAACTAAATGTGAAGATAAATATTTTTTCATGAAATTTAGATAGCATTAACAATAAGATATTTCAAGACTTTGGTTTATTAGACAATCATTGTTAGTTATTGATCTCTAATTAGCTTTGAGCTTCAATCTATAGTTTGATAGAAGTTATAAGAACTTATTGTCTATTTAATTCCATTATACAAAAGATTTAGGATAAAAATAATAGGTTATAGACTTTTAATAGGAATTGAAAACTTGATTGAATAAATAGGGATATAGTATTTGATGTTTAGGTCGAGAAGTTGGGCTATCCTCATTGAGTGACACAACTGGCACTTTGGAAGAGACAAATGGTTTCATCTTGGCATACATCCTAATTTGAGAGGGCTTTGTTGGGGCAAGCATCTAAGTCAGATGCCCTTTATCCAAAAGGTCACAACCAAGCATTTCTTATGAAGCTAATGAATAGCATAAGGTATGTCTATTTGAGATATAGCGGGTTTTGATTGAGAAGAGTTTCACAAAAAAGCTAATGTTGGCACACATTAAACTAAGATAAATATTGAGGTTTAGAATCTAATTAAATGGACAACTTGAAAACATATTATGAAAGAGTTTTTTACTTGCTTTTTTTTATTTTTAAATCTTATTGATTTGATGTATTTGGAATATGTGATTGAATATAACAACAATACTTGATAAATAATGATAAAAATACTATTTTTAAGAAAAATATATATAAAGACAAAATTGACCTCTAACTAAGAGGATTAATGCTAAAAATATAATAATTATAGACATTAGATGATCTTTTTAAGTCTCCAAAATTTTTTTAAAATGCTTTGAGGAATTTTATTTGGGTTTAGTCATTAGTAGTCGAAATGTATTTTCACAAAACAACATTTAAACTTAATATAATGACCTTGAAATGCAATGACATAAAAAACCTCTGAATAAATGAAATATATTAGTATTACATTGTTTAATTTATTTATTTGAAGTGTGTTGTCATTAAAAATGGAAAAAAGGTTTAGAAGATCATGAGCTTTACTATGTAAAGCATGAATACTTATTGATGTGTGATGAAGCTCAAGGTGGAAGATGAAGAACGTGTAGTGAAGCATTAGTGTGAAGAAGTTCTAACCATGTGGATGCAATATGGGAGGCTACAACTTGACAATATGTGGTCATAGTAGGCGGGCTAGTGAAAATTTTAATTATTTTTAAGTGGAATGGAAAAATAAATATATTATTATTGCCAAAATGTGATTATTTAATTCATAGCTAAGCAAATATTAGAAAGAGAAATCAACTTGTCATTGCCATTTAAAGTAGCTACATTGGTCTCTTTTATCCTCACATTTGTAAATAAATAATTATTTTTATTTTTTAACTTTATATTGATTAAGATGAATTTTGATGTTGGATGTTGTCAGTGATGTTTATGTGTGTATGTGTGAGCCGTAGTCTTACTTATGTGTTTAGAGCATGAGGTTCCATGTATCATGTAAAAATGTCAATTAGGAAAACTTATGGATGAAAAATTTTCTCTATAAACTTAGGAAATATATATATATATATATATATATATATATATGATAATATGAAAATTATATAATAAAAAATAACATAATATCAGTGGTAGAAATGCTCCATTATTAACATAGGTAATCCTCCCATTATAAAAGATATTTAGGAGAGGCCAAGTTATTCACTTATAATAATAGCAATAGCTAAAAGAAACTTTGTTTTACAACAAATGGAGAAACAATTGGAATCGGAAGCTCTTCGAAGAGCTTAGTTGAGGCAATGCAGTGAAAGCCAAGTTCATAAAAAGAATTAAAAGATAATGTGAGGATAACAATCCTTTACAAGAAATTTAGATAGCATAATAGTAATTATATCTTTCAAGAAAGCAACTATTACTTTGGTTTACTAGATAATCCTTGTTAGTTATAGATCTTTGATTAGTTTCAAACTTGAACCTATAAATTGATAGAAGTTCTAAGAAATTATTGGCCATTTAGTGCCAATATACAAAGGATTTAGGATAACAATAATGGATTGTAGATTTTGAATTATAATTGAAAACTTTCTTGAACAAATAAGGATAGGATATTGCATGTTTAGGTCGAAGAGTTGGGCTATCCTCATTGAGTGACACAATCGGTACTTTGGAAGAGAAAAAGGGTTTCGTCCTTGTATGCATCCCAATTGAGGAAGGCTACAATGAAATAGACATTTAAATCAGATGCTCTTTTACCAAATCGTCATGGCCAAGCTTCTTTATGAACCCTAGCTAATGGATAAGATAATTTTTGTCTAGTTGAGACAAAGAGGGTATCAGAAAGACTTGCTCAAACAAGCTAATATTGGCAAGAATTAAATTAAGAAAAATATTAAACATCACAATTTGGCTTGATGTACAGCTTGAAAATGCTTTGTACCAATTTTAAACCCTGTTAATTCATCAGTTAGTTCTAATAGTCAGACACAATTTAGTTATTATACTAAATGATCCCACTTTCAGTTTTCAATCCACAATCCATTCCAAAGCTGAAATTTAAATTGCTATATGGAACTTCACTGACAAGACACGTAATCTTATCTTGTTTAGCAAGTCTGGCTTTCTTGCTGCTGCAAGAGAAGTGAATTAGCTACTAAGAAGAACAACTTAAACAAGTTGTATTTTTTCTTTAAATAATTGTTTTTTAAAAAAATACAATTGAAAAGTTTTTCTTTTTCCAATAATGCACTTGTGTGATGTAATGATAATATATTTTAACTTCATTTTTATTACCGCGCTCATCGTAATGGACACCTATAGTATGGCAAAAAAACACTTCATAAAAATACTATTAGTTGCAGTAATAGTAAAGCTTCTAGCTAGAATAATTTGATTCTGCTGAGGTGGGAAACAAGTTGGTGATGGAAATGGAGTGACGTGACAGCCACGAGACTTCATAGTTTACACGAGGATTACACATAATATTCTCAAATCTTTTCCCTAAGATTTGTCTCCTTAGTGGAAATTTAGGATTGAAAGCAGATCGTAACTATGATTTCTTCTGGAAGTCATCCTTTACAAGGAAAGAGGAGTTGATGGGCTGCAAATGCACACGTTATAAACAAAAAACGTGAAAAAGCATACCTTTCTTTTGAAATAGAATGATTACAAATTTGACCAATCTTAAAAAAAAAAAAAAATCATCGAGGACTTTCAAGGGAAACTGGTTAGCTAATGTCTAACTCATGGTCTATATGAGAACAAATGATAAAAGGTATGGCATATGGTTCAAGCAGGTAAAAAAGTATAGGATGAAAGAGAAAAAAAGAATGAAATTTGTTTATGTAAAAAAATTCTTATATGAAAAGATAGCAGTTTCCAGATCACGAATGAGATTTTTTTTTGCTATTGTTTATTATGAAGCTTTTCCATTAAGTTTGCAAGCTCAAACCCTTGTGTTTTGAAATGAAAATAGCAATGTCTATCATGATATGTCAATTTAAGGTATTAGCCAAAGCTAACTTAGAGTTAGAAAGGTGACCATGGTTGTTTATTTTAATGGCTAAGCATCGATTTAGAATGCTTTATTAATGGCTCTTCAATTAGGACTTAATACTACATTGCTTGGTGGACATTGTAAACTTTCGTTAAACACACAAACATGTTCCCCAACAAGGAGTTCCTATTGGTTGATCATCAAGTTTAAATTTCAGAATTTCATCATGCCAAAATGGGGCAAACTCTCACAACATAGGACTACTAGAATTATATTTTATAGGTAGTCATTAACAAAAAACACTCTAATGTTGCTTTAGTGTAAAGAATCATGATTGTATTAAATAAATAAAAGGCACACATTAACTAAGATTGAGTAAAAATCCTTATTGCATTCTACACCAGCAAGATATTTCTTTACTTCAATTCTATAGGAGATGAGCATAAGATTGTCCATGTCCTTGAAGGTTAAAGGGTTGTTCAATTATGGGTCAAGCTTTATAATACTGTTTTATCCACAATTGATCTTAAATTTTCTCAATACTAGGTCATGACATACATATGCTCAATTATGAGTGTGTTTATTATAGTATGACTCAAATATTATATATATATATATATATATTATCTTAGCAGATTGTTTTTCTATCCTTGTATTTTTTAAGAAATTCCAAAATTGGAAGGAAAATTCATTATTCTCAATTTATAAGTCACAATTTTATCTTCTGAATAAGTGGAATGCCTTATTTTGATGGGAATATTAGTTTTCTTGCATGCTTGAGAGAGTATAGAAATTCATTGGTTGTTGTAGTTTATGTTGTTAAATAAACATGAAAACATTTAGAAATTCCTTGGCTAATCTTTTCTTTGTACCATTGAAAAAAAGTGTGGTTGAGGATGTCCAATATTTGATAATTGGTTTCCTCTATTTTGTTATTGGAATGCAAATAATAATTGTAACTTCAGAGACCTATAAAAGTTTGAAACACCAATATTATTAGCAACAATGGTAAGCAACAAGTTATGTTTGCATGTTATTTTTGAAAAAATAAATTTATTAACCAAAGTCCCTTCACACATGGTCACCTTTACTTTCATATTGCTCCATTTGCTTAACTAGCCTATGAGGACTAATAAGAAGCATATCTTATGACATAACTAGAGGAATGGGTTGAAGAAGTCTATTACTCATGTAGATGATTACAAAGTTTTATAAATAAAGTTTAATGCAAACATAAACTTTTTGATAATAAGAAAATAGAGTTAGCATCAAATCCTCTTCTAATTGAAGATTTTATTTTTATACTATTAAGTCATCTTAGTGTTTTATGAATTAAGCTATTAATATTTAGTGTTTTATTTTAATAGGTTTATTTAGTATAAATCAAGTTTAATTGTAAAGAATAAGTCATATACTTTTAAAAATAGCCAATTAATGGTATTCAAAACACTTTAGAGTATTCATCAAGCTTCACAAATTGAGGATATGCATATCAGTTTTTGAAAAAGTTTTTTTTTGCTATGAAATAAAATATTAGCTTATTGATTATTAATAAGAATGACATATCTCTCCATTCATATCACTTTCAAATCTTAATTTATGAATCAAATTTATTCAATTCTTTTCTTGATTGAAGAAGTATCTAAGAATCTATTTGCACTAATCTTAACCAACCTTAATCACCTCTTTCAAATCATTATAATTTGGTTAAATCTTATTTATGCATCTTAGGTAATTAGGTATATTATTAAATTTTGGTTAAATTAGAAAAGTAAAATATAACAAAATAAATTTGTTAAATTTTCACAATTAAAAAAGATAAAAAAAATATCTGAAGCCACAAGCCTAAGCTTGGTTCAAATGCAATGACTTGGGCCAACAAATCCCAAGTGGGCCAAAGAAGCATCGGCTCAATGACCACTGAAACCAAGTAGGGTTGAGCTTGATCTTAGTCAAGGTGCAGTCTTAAACTCGTAGAACTAGAACTAAGTATGTAGTGGGTTTAATTGGATACATAACGATGTTAAACTTGTATGCATATAAGCAGCTTAGGCGATGAAATCCTAAGGGTGCAAGGGAGGAGTGAGGCCCATTGTTTTAGCTCAAATTATAGGCACCAATATCCTTTATAAAAAGCCAAGGCTCTAATTATTCTTTAATATGGGAGTAAGAAATCATTCCAATGCCAACATATAATAGTAGTGACTATGAGTTATTCCTTACCATCCGATCATCAATCAGAAATGGAGATTTCATCTGCTTATAGGCACTTGTTTCAAGCTCAAAATTGGATAACCAAGATTATGTATAACTTAATAAAATCAGCTTGATTGATAACTCTTTTTCAAATAATCTATCCATAAATGAGATGGCCCTGATAACTTCGTTTTGAATTATATGATTGAGATCATTCCTATCTTTAATTTTGATGATTTGAATATTTTGATCTTATCTGACGCTATCAATTAATCGAGATCTAATATGTCTTGATCTAATCATCCATCTGCATTCACATTCACTAATCTAATGGTTTGATCCTCTTTAATTGGATCCAATAGCTCTAGTTGATCCCACCTAATCATTAATTCCTTAATTGTTATTTGTGCTATTTATAAGAAGGTTCTAAGCTCTTTGGCAATAGCTTATCAAATTATTTTTTTCTTAACTTTCTAATGACTATGATCAAAATTAGTCAAAAAAACCCAACCTTTATGAATAAAATAACTAATAAATATAAATAAGATTTTAAGATATCAAATAAGTACTATGTGACATTCCATTTGTGTACAATCTCCCAACAGCACTATACAGTATAGTACTTCTCAAAATGCTAAATTCTTTCAGCTAACCCTAACACGTTTAGGCTTTTATTTTCTCACTTCTTACCATAAGTTTAAACTTTTTATATCTTTATTTATCAACAAGCCAAAAAGTTGTACTTTGTTCAAAAAGTTTCTTGTTATACCTTTTCTTTTTCTTTTGGATTAGGCAGTCTGATATTCGTAAATGCTTGAGTTAAATTTAATCTCATTAAAAAAAACTAAGATTTGTTTGAGTTCACAAAAATCTAGGTTATAGTTGAAACTGTAAAACTAGTACATTGAAGGTGAACCATAAGATTTACTCTACTATCTGTAAAAAAAATGAAGGCCTTCCAACATGAGCTACACCAAGTTTTACCATAGAGTACATTATGTTTCATAATGGTCATATTGTAGCCAGATACCTTGTTCAAGCCATGTTAGTTGTAGTTGATAAAGAAGAAGTGCACACATTAAAAGAAGAAGTCATCATTCCAAAAGAGAATGTAAAAAATAAAGAAAACAATTACACATCTTGGTTTGTCATAAACTTATAGTGATAACCCTATATTTGGAGTTGTTATATGTACCTTATTATATCATTAGTTGAGGAGGATTGAAGCTACACGTCTATGTTTTGTTCCTTCACATGCTTTAGTGATAAGTAATATAAGATTATCATTGATAATTATAGTTATACAAGTGTTATAGTTATTAATGCCTCCACTAAATAAGGGCTTACCCTTCTTAACTATCTCCATCCTTATATAATGTCATGGATTGATAAAACATTTATCTTCATTCGAAAGAAATGCTAACTTTACCATAAAATTGGCTCATATTTCAATGAGATTTGGTGTGATATCATTCTTATGAATGTTGGGCATATCATCTTTTGCCATGCCTAGATGTTTGATTGATATGCCAATGTTAGTAGATAAGCCAATACTTGCATATTTGAACATCAAGTAAAATGCATTACACTTTACTCTTCCCCTTCCAAAAACCTAAACCCATCTCTACCTACACAATCTGAGAAAGGTAAAGGGAAAATGTTTTAAATAATTACTTTGTAAGAGTTAGAAAGTGGCATAGCTATTGGCCAAGTCATATGGGTGCTTTTAAATAAGGAGTCTAGTTTTAGGCTATTAACTATCTTATTTTTAATAAAGCTCTTTCTTGAAGAGTTTCATGATGTTTTTCATGAATATCTTTCAGATGGTCTTCCAACAATGCATGATATCTATCATGTAATTGACTTAATATTGGTGTCATCCTTAATTTACCATATTATATTCTAAGTTCAACTTTGTATACTAATTTCACATTCCAGGTGAATGACCTAATGAATTCATATGAGAGATTATTAGCTTTATGATATTCTAGCACTTTTACCAAAGAAAGATGGCAATGACCCATGTGTATAGATAGTCATTCCATTAATGAGATCATAATGAATTTTTATTTTACTATACCCCATTTTGATGATCTCATAGATTACATGTTAAGAGCCATCTTCTCAAAAATTGACCTTAAAAGTGATTACCATTAAGTACATATTCATGTTATTAATGAATGGAAAATGGATTTTAGGACCAAATACAAACTCTATGAATGGTTGATTATGCCCTTTTGGTTAATCAATCCACCTATCACATTCATAAGATTTATGAAACAAGTTCTCTACCCTTTCTTAGAAATCTTTATTATATTATATTTTGATGATATACTTGCTTCTATTAGGCCCTATAAGGTTCACTTAGAGCACTTACAATATTCTTGCACTACTCTACTCACAAAGCACCCTTATGGAAATCTAAAAGTGCACCATCTTAACACCTTAATCGTCTTTTTTTAGTTTTATAATATCCAAAGATGTTCTTTTTACAAACCCTTAAAGAGTAAAATCTATGATAGAATGTCCTACCCAAACAAATGTAGAAAAAATGCATAGCATCCATAGACTTTCACCTTTTATCATCATTTCATTAATGGTTTTAGCACCTTAGCTACATTGATTATAGATTGTATTAAGAAAGGATATTTTGCTTGCAATAAAATAATGAACTTAGCATTGCAATAGTGTAATAATGCTATAATAAATGCACTAATCCTTCACTTTTAGATTTCTTTATAGCCTTTGAATTTGCATGTGATGCATCTGGGATTGGAAAATGAGGTGTGTTTAGCTAGGGGAAACACTTCATTACCTTTTTAATGACAAATTAAATGAGCTTAGACAAAAGCATTCTACATAATTGAGAAAGATTTTATGTTATATCACTAACTTAGTATAATTTAATTCATTATCTTATTTTTTAAGAGTTTGTATTATATTCAAACCAAGAAGCACTCTAAAATTTGAACTCTTAATGAAGTTTAAACCATTAACATGTTAAATGGTTTCAATACATTTAGGGATTTACTATTGTCTTAAGACAAAAACTATGCATAGAAAAACATATTGTAGATGCACTAAGCAAAAGAACCACTTTACTCTTAATAATCTCATTTTTTATCTCTAATTTTTATTGTCTCATTAATCATTACATTGATTTTTTTGACTTCAATAAAATTTATCAATATAGTACTAGTAGCCCCCACCAAAGTCTTGAAAGATTATTATATTGAAGATAAGTTTCTTTTTAAGGAAGATCATTTATATGTACTATGTACATCACTTATTAACTCTCATTTAAGTGAGCTATGTAGGAGATTTGTCTTACCACTATGGTTATAACAAAACTATTTATGTGATGGAAGATAGATTCTTTTTGCTTAGGTTGAAAAAGCAAGTTAACAAAATAATCACCAATTTTTGTATTTGTGTTATTGAAAAGACTATAGACAATCTCCAAAGTCCTTGCATTCAACTTTAAATTCCTAATAGACCATGGTAAAACATTAACACTAATTATTTCTTAGGACATCCCAAAATAGCTCAGCATCACAATTCCATATTTGTAGTTGTTGATCAATTTTTCAAAATGTCTTTTTTATACCAACCTCTAAGACATTAAATTCCACAAATATTGCATGATTATTTATGGATGAAAGTGTATGGATCCAAATATGTCCATTATTTATGATTATGATTTGTGCTTCAAATGTTATTTTTGAAAAGCATTATGATATTTTTTTAGAACAAAATTAAAGTTTTCTTCTACATTTTACCCTAAAACTATTGACCAAACTTACGTTGTCAATTGAAGTTTGGGTAGTCATGTTATTGGCATGAATCTATTTGAGGCTTGCTTAGGTTTTTGTCTTCACAATTCTATATATTTAGTTCTCTTTTAATTAAATATATGCATTTCTAAAAGGTAAACATGTCATGATCTTGGTAGGGTTTGAATAGTTTCTTTTGGGTATCATTTGGATGTTGCTCACTAAAAGAGCTAGCCCATTTAAAATATTAAAATATTTATGGTTAAATGCATATATTTTGGACCTACATGAAGATTTTGAAATTAGCATTGCATTTAACTTTACAAATCTTGTAACACATAAGGAGCCACTTATGATTCCTAGTGATCCATTGGAGCCTTCACATACTTAATGATTGAGCCAATCCCAGTTATTCCATAAGACTTATCAAGTGAGAAAAGAAAAAAGCATCATGCAAATTATTAATGATCAAACAATAACTACCCAAAAACCAATATACTAGAGGTAGTTAAAAAAAAGAATGTGAGCAAAAAGTAAAAATAATTATATATAGAAACAAAGATGAAATGAATATATTAATCTTGTATAAGATTGATATAGCTAAACAACATGTACAAAATGAGCTAGGATATCATGCATATGTCTATCTACCAAATTGAACTAAGCCATGATCTAGGCTACAACCATAAAAGAACTACAATGATTACTAACCCAAATGGCATAACTCTAAAGAAAAGTTTATTTTATTATCTATTGAATTTACAGCTTTAACATATCATACTTCTATAATGTGATTAAATAAATCCTCATTATGCCATCAATGATTTTGCACTCCCTCTATATCCATAAGAAAATTGACATAAGGATTGGCACTCCCTCTTAGGCTTTGTCATTTCTACAAGTCTCTGATCATGTACTCTGACATTTGTTCTTGTACTCCACTACTCACATAACTTCTAATCATGTAGTTGACATTCCCTTCTAGGCTCTACTAGTCATACAAGTCTCTGATCTTGTTAGGCTTTATAAATCATATAAGTCTCTTATTATGTAATTTGGGACTCCTTAGGGTCTATCAATCACACAAAATGATACCTCACTATCTATTAGGATCTTAACCACTAATTTTCCTACCTTTAAGGCTCAAAAGTCCAAACTATGGTTCTTCACACCATAGTCATGCATTCTCACACTAGGAGTCCATGTATACCCTAATAAGATTCTCTTACTTGACATATTATACATGTTGTCCTTATTCCAAGGCATTATGATTGTTGAGGTTACTCTAAGTTATTATTTTAACCTTAATCTACTATCGACAATGGTATTAAGGTTTTCTTCTAAACTCTAAGTAGTGATTTCTATATCTTAGGGTTTCCTTCCAAGCCTTAACCAACTACTTGGAATATCTTAGGGTTTGCAACTATATAAGGTATCCTAAGGGTTTTCCAAACCCTAAGTAGCTATTTAAGTATCATATGGCTTCTTTCAAATCCTAAATACTTTATTTAATATACTTAAGATTTCTTCTAAATATTAAATACTTTATCTAGGATACTTTAAGGTTTATCTTAAATCTTAAATACATTATCTGAGGTATCTTAGGGTTTCTTCTAATCCCTAAGTTTCTTATTTAGGATATCCTAGGGTTTCGTCTAAACAGCAACTCACTTCCAATTATAACTATAGTTAACCACACTTCACTTGCCTTATTATCTATTAGAATACAAACCTTTCAAATCAATAATCTTATCTATACTAGATTGTCTTTATCTTAATAATCATATGTTACTCTCAATTCTTAAAAATTATTCATGGATAACTATCAAATTTTTATTACTAACTTATTATTAACCTCCTTCCAACCTAACATTCTTCTAAGGCCTACTTAAAGCCTTCTAAGCTTCTCATCTAAAAACCAAGCACCTTAGATGCCATTTAAGTCCTGTTAAGGCCTTAACCATTCCTCATATTGCCTAACAAATCTATGTAACCAAGCTAATAAGGTTACATGAGGTAATATCTTACTTGGCCATAAGAATCATCATCATTGTTGGGCTATAAATGTAAATTCCAATATAAAGGTTCATGATCTATTTCTTGAATCTAATTACACAAAACTAAATTCAATATTTTTCTTGGCATTCTCAAGTTTATCATGATAATTTCATCATGTTATGATAAAAATCTTGGCTACATAAAGTCATTATGAATTGAACAATCCTTTCACATGAAAATCTTGGTAGTATTCTTGACAAATCTATAATTCATCATATGCATGAATTAAATCTAAACCATCCAATAGACATGAGTTCTTTGGTAATATAATCATGGAATAAATTATATCATCAGAGCATAATCTTGATTTCATGAGTTCCTCTTTTTTTACATGACATAAACTATATAATTCATAGATTTCTCCTAAGCATGAATTGTTTTACAATATCAAGCATTTCATCATAACATAAAATATCAATTTGCATGATAATAACCACGTCAAAAGCAACAAGAGTCTTGATTAAGGAACATATTTAAATTAATAAGCTAGTTTCATAATTTCATGCAAGGATCATGAAATCATTTAGACCTAGTCGTAAGCATGCATTTAATCACAAAATATCATCATAAAGATTTGGATCTCATTATCATGAAATAAATTTTACACACTACATTTAGGTTTCAAGAGAAGAAAGCAATCTCAAGATATAGCCAAACATACATATTTAGCAATTTATTGACTTAACATGATTACCTCCTAGGCTATGAAGTGGACTACTCCAAGGAATATGGTTTCTCTTCTTTAAATTTGTAGTTCCTTTCTCCTTTTTCTTGCTCTTGACCTGATTTCCTTAATTGGATCCTCTTGTGTAAGGACCTCCTTGCTAAATCACATGGTTAGGGTTTCTAAACTTTAGTTAAAAAACATATAATGTATTATTTAAAGCAAACTAACCAATTCCTACAATTATGACAATCTTAAATTAGATCATCTAGGGATTAATTCTATTAGACAACTACCCTTTCACTTGCCTTAAGGGAAATCACTCATATCCTCTTAATATGGTTAGTTACAATCATTTCTAAAATAAAGGTGCCATGTGGAATAACAGTTAGGATTAGGGCTTATCTAATTGCTTCTTAAATTAGCATGCATTCAATAAAAAATTCAAAATTTAAACCTCTTCATCTTAAGCCAGCACCTTGCAAAGCTTACTATTTGATTTAGTTTGAATAATGCAAGGTCAAATCTAGCTTTTGCTTGATTTAATACTAGCCTTATAACATCAAATAATCAAATTTAACTTACAAAATTACTTTATGTACACTAAATAAATAAATAAAGAGAAAAAACATATCATAGTTAACTAGAGGTTTTATCTAGGCTAGATAATTTGAGGAGTGTAACACACACTCCTTCGCTAAAATAATAATTTTTAAAGAAGCCCATATACACTCCCTCTAACACTAGGATTTGGAGAAGGATACAACATGAACATTCCAATATTAAGGCTTAGTTATAAGCTATATAACTCTTAATAACTAAGGCTTTGACATGAAAAGTCTCTAAACACACAATGATATGATCAACACTCCGTTTTTTGCAAGACAACCTCAGTGGATCACGTAAAACAATGATTATAAAAAACCATTTCATCATAGCCAATTTCTAAGAAACCTAGTAAGACATTAAAGAGTGATTTATCAATTTATTTGGTGCTTGTGGTTGTTAATATGTAAGTGAAGGATTGAAAGCTCCTTTTCATCTTATATGGAATTAAAGCATGAAACATTAGCAGACATTTCTTTCCATCAAAATGATTTCTTTGGTGGCCTATCTATAGTCATATATGGACTATATATTCTCCTCTTCTCCTTTCATAAGAATTTTATAAAAACTTAAATATTAAATTTTCATTAATAGAAACTTGTAGAATTTTCTTAAAGTGATCACCATGAATAAACAAGATTTTCCTAAATGATTATAAGGGATCATCCTAGATGATCATTGATTAATTCTATGAACAATTGTCTTAAATAATCAATGATCATCACAAAATGCCTATATTTATTGTCAATCATAAACCTTGATCATCCTAGATGGTTAACAATGTTATCATAATAATAACTTGAACCAATTCAAAAAGTTTGTCAGGTTTAAATTATACTAAAATATGTTAAAAACATGTAGGCTCGTGTTTGTTAAAAATACAAAATAAATTGATTTAATAATTTTCAAAGATTGGATAGTAATGATTGACAACTTTAAAGTAATATCTGATGAACTTGAGTGTTCAAATTGAGAGAATGATATCCAAATAAGGATAATGTTTGACAATTATATGAAAATGATATTTAAAATATTTTTGTTTTTTAAACATGGTTGAAGTTATGTATAACAAGTTATCCAAATATGTGTATGTTGACATTAATGAGGAGTAAATACCACGAGAGAAGGATGAATTATGTAATAAAGACATTAAAATTACTATAGAAATATTTTAAAAACTTTTAAAACTTTTCTTATTTTAAAAAAATAACTCTATTGTGATAATGATCAATGTGAAAAAAGCATGATCAAAGCAAGTAGTAAAAAGAGGATTGCACAAGTGAGTTTTAGGTGTATTGGTTTATACTTATACCTACATTAGCCCCTAATCAACTTGACTAGGAATCCACTTCCTGTACATACAACAAGTATAATTAAACCAATTAAAAATGGTGCTCAAAGAGGACACCAATAAGAATGACTCAAATGAGTTTCAAAGGATAAAAGAAAAAGGAGTTCAACATTTGAAAATATATATCACAACATCCTATACTTTGTATAAACATAAGTGGCATAATTTTTAAAAATGTTTAGAACATAGTTACCAATGTAATTAGAAGCAGATGAATTAGAGACAAGATTAAGATATGGCATAGTTTGCATACAATATCTCCAACCAAGAATGAACAAAATAAGTTAAACTCTCTAGTTGTTTGATGTATTTGTAATTGTTATACCCGGTAAAATATTATAGGTTTAATCTTCAATAATTCAATTGTGGCTTGGATGATTTCAGATCGACAGTAGGATGAGCCAGGAGCTCAATTGGAGGCTATTGGAAATTCTGAAATTTTCTAGGGATTTTTCGGAGCACCGAGATTTTTTTTAAAAACCGGAATTTGGATTTTTTTTCTTTTACCGCGCGTGAACCGGACCGGAGCGGTTCAGCGAAGGCGGGGCGGTTCGCCGAGGTGCGTTTGCGCGTGCGTTTGGATAAGCCGCGGATAAGCTGATCGGACGGGCGAGATCAGCGGTGGAGATTAACCGGCTGATCGGGTGTTAAGCGGTGTTTTTGGAAGGTCAACCGGCGCTTAATGGGTCTTAACGGGTTATTACCGGTTTAAGCTGGGTATTTAACCTAAACTGTTCGGCTGTTAGGGTTTCGAACGGCGGCTAGAGGCGAAGTGTTCGCGGCGAATGACGGTACTTTCCGGCAGCCTTCCAAGGGGCTTTTGGTAACCGGAGGTTCGCGGGACAGAGGCGAGCATTTTGGTACCGGTTTCGTTCGGCGAGGAGCTGCGGTTGATCGCGTGCGAACTTCACCGTCGCCGGCGAGCAAAGGTAGGAAATTCAGATTAAATTAGTTATTTAGCAAATTAAAAATATGGATTATTTTGCAAATAGCTACTTGAGCATGCGGATATGGGTTTTTTGAAATTGATTAATGCAATTTATTGATTTTAGCATTTTAGGGTTTCTTTTTTTTATGAAGAAGAATATATAAAATTTCTGCCGAATTGGAATTTCTGTGCATAGAAGCATGCCTTAGGTTTTGATATTATCATATTGCCATTATTCAGGTTATCTGAATGCTAGAATGATTTTAATTTCATGAATTGGCATAGTTGGATCGGACAACACTTCGGCGAAAATTTTTGCATGGACATTTAGCTTCGCGACTTGATTATATGGAATTTTTAGGCTAGTACGAGCTTTAGGCTAGCGTTTCCTTGCGTTCGGTCGCCGGAAATCGACGGGGAAAACGGAGACTTCCGGAAAGTCGACGGTTAGAATTTCGCGGGCGACGGGCAAAGGAAGAGGATGAATTAGGGCTAATTAGGGATTAGTCTGATTATTAAGTGAATAATTATTTTAATTATTAATATTTATATGTTAAGCGTCGGCCCGAATTCGGATTATTAACTTCGGCAGGCGGGGTTCTCGGCTCAGCGCGTAAGGGTTCCGAACCGGCGACGAGAACAGGTTCAGGGGAAGTGCGGCGCGGATGAGAGAGAAGCGGAAGAAAAAAAAAATTTAATTCGGAAATTAATCCGAATTTTCGGAAAAAGGATATGCGGATTTTAAATTCGGAAATTTATTCCGAATTTCGGAAAATGGATAAAGGGCAGAAATTTATTTTGGAAATTAAAATTTCCTGAAGTGAGGAAGAGGTGATTTTTGGAAATCACGTAGCCAAGTTGAAATTGACTATTGGAAATTACCCATAAATTCAGTGCAGCTGGATTAGTTGGAAGGAAGTGTGACACTTGGGTGCTACTAGAATAATCAGAATTTTGGTACAGTTTGTGTTGCTTGGATAGCAATGACATGGATTGAGTCAGTTTACTCAGTGTTGGCATATTTCATGGATTGGCATATTGGACCGGACTACTATAGGCCCTATATGATGTTTTAGGGTAGTTGTGGTAGGTAACTGTGCGGTACAGACTTAGCTTTCACAGTATACATGTGGATTGGTATGCGCCTTGTTGTATCTGGACACATGTTGCCGAATCTTGGAGTTAGAGCTTGGCAATGACTGTAGGGGCGTGAGCTTCTATGGAAATTGTTGGGAGAGGACTTCTTGGGACGGTGGCTGAGTCGATCTCTTCTGGTCCATGAGTGTAGGCCTGCGCGCCTGAGAGTGGCAGTGGCAGGGGTGACTCGCTGTGGCTAGTCAAGTGTGTAGGCCTGCGTGCCTGAGGGTGGCAGGGGTGTCTCACGTTGGCTAGAGATCTATGTGATTGGTTCTGTCTATAGTCTCCAGAAGATTGATTGACGAGAGACGCTGCGGTGTCGGGTGCTAGGCGTTGTGATGCGTGCACAGAGATGGGCGTGTCCCGCTGGCATGCTTTGCCTAGGCGCCATGCGTGCGCAGAGATGGGCGTGTCCCGCTGGCATGCTGCCTGGGAGCATAGAGGAGAGCTACTCTGGTGTGACTGGGGGTGACTGTGGTTGGTCAGAGTCTGGGACTGAGAGTGCCTTTCCACCCTACATTGTTATGCTGTATTTCTATACACCTACTATTATCCTTCTCTTGCATGAGAGTTTTTTTTACTAGCTGTCTTTCCTACTGGGCGTAGCTCATTCCTTTATTATCTATATTTTTCCAGTGGCTCGGCAGACTTGACGCCACCCAGCTTTAGGTGGGATCGTGATCAGTAGGCTAGTGGAGGAGATCTGATCTGTGATTTTCTGAGACATTCTAGTTAGTTGATTGTTGCTGTTGGATGTATTCAGTGAGACTGTTATTCTTATGTCTTGTATTATGTGAGGTTGATTCTGACTCATGTACTCGGATGGATGATGTGGTATTTGATGGACTGTGACTTTTCATATGAGTTACATTTTTATACACTATCTTATTTTCTATCTTGACGGTATGGTGTGTGGAGCGCCATTTCATATCGGTGGATGTTATATATATATTTTTTTTTGTTGATGGTGAGGTCATTACATGACTATGGAACTTAACCTTGGGGGTTCAGACTTCTATTAGATCGGTTCTCCTACCGGTATGGGTTAGGAGTATTGGGTCTAGTAGGAGTAACATTGCGCGAGTTCATCAGTTAATTCAGGAGTCATGAACCTGATTTGACGGTGTGCCCGGGAGATGGGATCCACATATTTAAGGAAAGTAGGTGTGTAATGATGTGTTATATCCTATGTTTTTCGTAGGCTACTCAGGTTGGTATGGGACGATCTGAGCTGTCTATATGTAAAAAAAAAAAAAAAAAAAAAAAAACTGGGGTGTAACACAACTCAACCCGCAACTTGACGTACGTTCATTCCTAGGTTCATTAGAATCCAGTCAACACATAATTCTCCCCTGTTTGTGCAACCCCTCATCACACACAGATCATCGATGTCTACTCACAGATTCATGTAACCAACAGGCCCACAAGGATTTGTCATTTCTACTCAATACATCAAACTAACCCATGATTTGTTTCCATTACCAACCTTTGAATCTACACTGATCCACAAATTATTTCTATCATAGGTCCATTGACCTTACTTTCGCTTGCAAAAACCTTAATCCTCCCTCCTATCAATTCTAAAACTAAATTCAAATAGCAATATCTAACAAACCCACACACTTGCTGACTCGCAAAATCTAGTTGGTGTGATGCCTACCCACAAAATCCTAACCAGTTGAACCACATACAAGCATGCTGAACCCAAGCGTGCTCAGTCAACTAACCTCCCTGAAATTGAGAAAAATTTTAGAAACTTATTTGGGAATAGGTTATGATAGTAGATTTTGATGTTTTTAATCATTTTATTTCAAGTGTATTTATCAATATATCCTTAGTCTCTTTATAATAGGAGAGGCCTAACTCTTATGTGTAAAATGACAATGATTGCATAAATAAAATTTCTATTACTATTCAATTGCATCTTGTTGAAATCTTAAGATTGATCGTGGCAAGAACTTTGACAAATTGGTTTGTCAAGGTTCTGATATCGATAGAGGGGTTTGAGGCCCAAGTGTTGAAATACCATGCCTATTTATTACAACTTTTTCCTACCACTATCAACATAACAATTCTTTGTTTCACATCACCATTAACAATTTGCCTTGGAGGTTTTTTTGATGGACTGTGACTTTTCATATGAGTTACATTTTTTTTCACTATCTTATTTTCTATCTTGACGGTATGGTGTGTGGAGCGCCATTTCATATCGGTGGATGTTATATATATATTTTTTTTGTTGATGGTGAGGTCATTACATGACTATGGAACTTAACCTTGGGGGTTCAGACTTCTATTAGATCGGTTCTCCTACCGGTATGGGTTAGGAGTATTGGGTCTAGTAGGAGTAACATTGCGCGAGTTCATCAGTTAATTCAGGAGTCATGAACCTGATTTGACGGTGTGCCCGGGAGATGGGATCCACATAGTTAAGGAAAGTAGGTGTGTAATGATGTGTTATATCCTATGTTTTTCGTAGGCTACTCAGGTTGGTATGGGACGATCTGAGCTGTCTATATGTAAAAAAAAAAAAAAAAAAAACTGGGGTGTAACAGTAATTGAATTATTTGTCAATTTTTTGAATATAGCCCTATTTCTACCATTTAATTACTTACAACCATTTATGACATTTTTAACATCTAAAAGTGAGGTTTCTAAAGAGATTAAATTAACAATCATAGTCTCAATTTATGTTTGTACATGTATGATAAGTAGATGTGTTGCAAATCACTTTATTGACTTATTATTCATGTTGAAAACTTAAAACAACTATAAATATATATAATCAAGTTTGTAATAAATATTTAAACTAAGACTAGAAAGAACATCATTTAACAATACATACCTACTTAGAGAACTTGATGAGAAGTGGATGGTTTGAATAATTGATTTTGGCAATTATAAGTTCTAGGCATACTAAATTGTATGATCATTGTCTTTCAATAAGGAATTATGAAATAATAGTATTGTTGATCACCAGGAGGTACCATTGAGATATTTTTTCTTCTCACTTTTATGAAGTTTCAACTATTTGAATGAAGTGCCCTACTTGATTGAGGTATATATATACTTAGGGATATTGCACTTATATGATCCAACTCATTTAGAAGTTGATGTAATCTCCAACCAAAGGCATAAGTGCAATTAGCTCTAATAGGATCAAAATACATGGATGCTTAAGAAATCATGCAAGTTTGAATGGGAATTCTTTCGTTGTGCTAAGGATTAGGCAATTGTATTCACTTAATCATATTAGCTTGATTATCACTAAATTTATAATGTTGATGTCTTCAATTGTGACCTACCAATACAAGATAATGATCATACTTAGATAGTAGCTATACAAATTTTCCTTTGTTACATCATAATTATATGTAATGTTATAATATTAAATAGACCACTCACATGTTTCCTCCTTAGTCACTTAGTTAAGAATTGTTGAGCATGAATGATAAGATAATGTTATGTGTAAGATGTGTGTAGCATTTAATCACATTTTGATGGAATTGGTTCATGATTATACGATGGAAGTGTCATACAAGTACAAACAACTTTACTTCAAAAGTAATTCACATGTAAGTAGAAAATAATGTTTCTTTAATTAAATAAAACCCTTCAAAACTTCTCAATCTATAAAACATTGTTATTCAAACTATTCATATGAATGGGGTCTTGTTCAACAAGTCTATCAAATAATAATTCCATGATTTGATTCCTAGTATAGCACATGATATTAAATCCTTTAATCTTAAATTCATTTCTTCTTCAATCATAGATTTTAACACCTCAAGTTTTATTCCTTGGCATTCATTCTTCTACATTTAAATAATTAATATTGATGAATGTTTAATAAATTTTAAAAAATTAAAATTTGGATAAAATTTATTAGATAATGACCATATTTATTTATTTCAAATGCCATAGATTTTGACAAGCAAGCCACAAACATAAGATCACAAACCATGGCTTGTCCTTCATAAGTCCTCAACTTGGAGATTCACCTACACATCTACTTAAGCTTTGGTTTTAGGAACCAAAGCCTTCTTGGGTTCAAGAATGTTGGTAGAATGTGAAGAAAATGATTTTTTTATCTTTAAAAATCTAAATCTATTCATTTGCCCTTTAACTTATGGATCTTCCATTAAGATAGTCAATAGAAATATAGCAATAATAATTGCACAAAACTTTAGACGTGAAAACAAAATATATGTGTAAGTGAGAAAAGCAAATGATAAATTTTACTAAAAATCCTACTACTACAATGAAAACTCACATATAAAAAAACTTGAGCATGAAAAGAGTCATGCGAATAGATATTAGCAATTTTTTCTTCATCTCATCAAGTTCTTTTTGTGTCATTAAATAATGAATCAATTTTTCTTTAACTTCAACATTTTTTTTCTCACTCGAGTAGTCTCATAGTTTAAGGCATCAATATAATAATTGCTTATATAAATGAGCATTTAAACTCAACACAATTGACTTACAAATTAAATAAAGTAGAATTGCACAAGAATGCTTAGTTTTGAAGAAATTCATTCTTATCTTTAAGATCATTAAACTTTTCTTGTAAAATATGGACAAGTTGTTCATGTTCAACACACTTCATTTAGAAGCTAAAAACATATTAATTATTTTTTTATGTTTTAAAGTTAGTTTTATAATATGGTTCAATAAGAGAGATGAATTATCAGAAACAAAAAGTTATATTTCTTACAAAATATTTTAAAAAATAATTATCAAATAATTTTAATAAATTTGAGTAAATCTCTAAAAGTGATTTTATAAAAACTTTAATTTAAAAATAATTAATTTTCTTTTAATCATAATTTTTTATAAAAGAAATGAAACAAAAAAAATCTAAAAAAATTAAAAATATACTCCAATAAATGTTAGGTGATTTTGCTTAAAATCAAGCCTATATCAAAACATAACAAAACATAGACAAAAATAAGATACTCAATATAAGATTTTTATTAAAAGATGAGTAGACTAAACCCTCATAATAATGAGATAAAAGACGTAGTTACCAAGGCCTTCACAATTAACTTAAATAGAATCTTATACTTGATGAAATGATTATACACAAATAGTTCAATTAAATTGATTAGAAATAAAGAAAATTAATAACTTAGTTGATTTGAGAAAAATCCAAATTTATGACTTTGATAATTAAAGGATGTGACATATGGAAGTGCATCAAGCATGGGCTATTAATAGCTTGAAAGTGTGGCTTAAAAATTTTCTTTAGAATATATGAAAATTCATTAATCCATTTTTTAAAAAATTCTTTTATTTAAGTAATTTTTAAGGGCTAAAAGTACTTACCAAACACAACAAATAGATGCTATTTTTTTGCCAACAATCATTTTTTTAATTATAAAATTATTATTTAAATAAAATATTCTAATGGCCCAAAAATATAGCTAAAAGAGCCATTTCATAGGAGCCACTCGATTGGGAGTCTCTGTGATCGTTCGATTGCATAAACTATGTGCTCCAATTGATGACATTCAACTAGCGTTATTTTCAAAAAAGATTGGATCAGGATCGTTAGATTTAAAATATGATCTAACAATTGGATTTAGATATTATTTATGGATAAAACATGAAATGTGTGATTGCAGAATGGCAAAATCAAATGGAAGATATAATCATGCACTATAAAAAGATGGAGCTCAAGATCATTCGATTACAAAAATACATCATCGAATAGCTCTTATTAATCCCCATATTTGAAAGCTAGCCTTACAAAAAAAGCTTTTTGTGTTAGCCCCACATAATGTATTTTTACTTCTATTTTTTGTTTATAAGATATTTTGTGAAAAATAGTCTGGTTTCAGGTTTTGTTGCCCCATGATTTTCTCGGGAAGTAATTACCTATGCTGCAAGTGTAATGTTTTGTAATTGAATTATGGATGCGAGAGTAATAACCCAATCTGATGCACTTCCTTACATGTTTAGGATTGATTATGCCACCCATTTACTGTAAAGAATAAGTTCAAGATTAATTGCCTTGATTTGAAGCTATTATTGTACCAAATAAGCTAATGACTTAGTTAAGTTTGAAATTTTTTTACTAATTAATTAATAGTACTATAACATATTTTTTTAATAACAGATTAATTAAGAATTTTAAAAATATAATTAACATAAAATGATGGTTAAGATAAGATAAATCATAGATATTAAAAAATCTAAATATTTTTCTAACATGATTAATTTTAATTTAACTAATGTGCCTTATAATAAATATTTCAATCAAGCTTAAAATTCTAATCAAAATAAAATTAAAATACCTTAAAATAAACTAAAAATATATCCTTTGATGGTTTTTCACTCTAACTATAATGATTTTTTTAAGATTTTACCTTCGCTCTTCTTTACGTTCTCCCATGAAAATGAGTACTAGCTATTTGAATTCTTAAAATTTACTCAAAAAATTTATTAGATATATTTAAAATAAGCGAACTACATGACAATTCTTCAAAGTAGTTAGATATTTCATTAATTGAATCAAAAAGTGAATCATCATTTGACTAAGAAGTATTTGATATACCTTTAATTTCATAATTTAATTCAAAACAATTTTTTGTCACCTTCATTTCTTTCTTTTCTTTTTCATTTCATTCTTCTTGTCATCAAGGACTTGGGATTGTTCACACTACAATAATTTAGTCCTCTAGCATTTAATTGTTTCATCATTCAGGGTCTCTTATTTGATTCATTATATATGATATATGGTTGTTCAAATAAAAATCATAAATCATGCTCTACCATGATAAAATATTTAAATAAGTTTTTCCATAAAATAAAGTGTTTCTCTACAAAAATTGAAGCCCCATCTATAGCAATAATAGATTATTGAAAAATCACCACACTATAAAAAAATTATACAAGACAAATCTTCTCTCACAAAATTTTTTCCCTTTGATATAACTTATTTTGATACCATTTGTTGATATTAATGAGAAGTGAATAACACAAAGAGAGTGATAAATTATGTGATAGCAAAGAAGTTATAAAAAAATTCTTAAGGAATAGTTTAAGAACTTTTGAAAATTTTCTTGCTTTTAAAGCAAAACCAACCCTAATATTGTAGTCACTATTATGAAATAAAACATGAGCAAAGAAAGTAGGAAATAGAGGATTGCACACACAATGTTTTGGTTGTTTGACTTATATCTGTGCTTACTTATACCCTTAGTCAATCAACTAAGCTTCTAATTAATCTATTCTCTTTTTTCATAACAAGTAGGAGTCATCTAATTAAAAATAATACTAAGAGATACGTTAACAATTACCACTCAAATAATTTACAATAGTTAAAATGAAAATAAGTTAGACACTTAAAAATATATACTACAACAACTTATACCTTGAACTATTAAACATGCAAGTGACAATTTCTAAAGATGTGTAATATAACGTTATCATTGCAATTTAAAGCAAGACAAACTAAGACAAGATTGACATGTGTCATAACTTGTACACAATAGCTCTAGTTAGTAATGAATAGAAAAAGTTAAGCTCTCTAGTCATTTGGTGTATTTGCAATTGAGACATTAATCTATTTTACTCTAAATATAATCCTATTTATACTATTTAATTTTGTATGATTAGTCATAGCATTTTTAGTAATTAAAAGCAAGGTTTCCAAAATATTAAATTAGCCATTAATTTCTCAGTTTGTGTTCATACATGTACAACAAGTAAATCATACTAGAGAAATAATCAAAATGAACTTATCCACCCCAATAAACTTCTATTTGGCCTATAGATTTTTACTTTCTTAATATAAAAGTATAATAAGAAACATTGTATTATACACTTAAAATTTATTGTCAATTCTTAATTTCTATTCTTGGGTCTTAAAGACTTCATACAAGATGATCAGAAGATAATTACAATACAATTTATCATGTGTTTAATGAATGTATAAAAAATGTATGATAAAGTGATCATTCATAGTGAAATAGGACAAAAACGAGAAATTAAACAAGATGTTAAAGATCATGAAGCGTATGAAGCAAAAGTGAAATGCAAGCTTAAGTTGCATGAAACATATGTTTATCATATGTTCATTGCGTAAACCATGATAAAGAGAGATAGTCATGGCCCAATGGAGTTAGTTATGGTGCTAATTAAGGAGAAATAAGTTAAAAGATTATGAAATATATTAACTTAACTTTTTTAGTTCAAAATTAAACTTCTAGAATAATTAGATAATTAGAAGTATGAAGTCAAAGTGGTAGTAAGTGACAAAGTTAGGTGGGAAGCATGATGATGTATTAAAAAAATATTATATAGGTATAAAGGTTGTATTAAATAATTACTTATAATTTCTTATTTAAAGTAGAACTCATGAATGAATGAATGATGAATTAGTTATGATAAAAGAAAACATATTATTATATTATTTGAGTGCTTGAGTTGGCTTGGTAGTTTTCTCTTGGGTTTATTTTAGTGAGTGAATCATTATTTTCATTACATCACATAACCTAATCTCTATTCCATTTACATCATTTGGTATCAAAGCAAAGATCCTCACCATTTTCTTAGAAGAATAGAGCACCTTGAAGAAATGGAGAAGATCCCAATAGCTTCATTAAATCAAGGTTTAATTTTTTATACTTCATTATTTATTAAGCCTAACTTAAGAAAATGGGACTAAGAGTCATAAGAAAGGAACAAATCAAAAGCTTGACAGTTTTAGTGTAAAATGTGTTTCAAGCAACAAATCAATGACGAAAAGAAATGCATGAAGAAATGCAAATTTTCAAGTATGAAATGAAAACTTAGTTCCAAAGTTGGAGAAATGGCCTAAAAACTTATGCATAGAGCTCTCTAATATCTCCTATTGAAGATATTCAACAAGTGAAAGTGGTTTAACCTAATGAGAGGTGTGATGACATATATGTTTTTGAATTATCTAAGGATATATCTACTGGCCTAATATTCAACACTGAAGATCACCAACCACACAAAGTAAATTTAAAATATGACGATTTGAGAATTAAGAGTTATGCAAGTGATTCAAGAAAACTATTTCCATTATCGATACAATCAAACTTTTTTGAAGATGATGTTCTTATTGATGAGATTGTGAGTATAAATTATTCATATAACTCTATTGAATGATTGTTCAATAAAATAACCATTGAAGATATATGGTGAAAAAAGCATGAACATGTTAAGCCAACATCAAAGTTCATGAAAGAATATCTATACTTCAACTCTTTAAAGCAATATTTCTTTTAGTAAGGGAGAAATGATGTAGGACAAGAATGAAAAATTAAACATGATCTTAAAGATCATGAAGTGTATGAAGAGAAAGTGAAATATGGGCTTAAGTTGTATAAATATGTTTATCATAGATCCATAATAGAAACCATGATAAAGAGAGGTAGTTATGACTCAATGGAGTTAGTTATGAGCTAATTAAGAACAGATAAATTAAAAAAATTATAAAATATATTAAATCAATTTTTTAGTTTAAAATAAAGCTAGAATAGTTAACTAATTAAAGGTATGACGTCGAAGTGGTGATTAGTGACAAAGTTTGGTAGGAAACATAATAATGTATTAAAAATATTATATGGGTATAAAAGTCTTCAAGAAGTAGATACAAAGCTTTTTTTTGTATTAAATAATTTTTTGTAATCTCTTATTTAAATGAGCTCTGATGAATGAATAAAGGGTGAATTAGTTGTGACAAAAGAAGTGTATTATTTTGTTATTTGAGTACTTCAGTTAGCTTGATGGCCTTCTCTTTGGTTCACTTTAGTGATGAAGCTTTTTATTTTCATTCCATCCTATAAACTAATCTCTACTCCATCTAATCACATAGTTTACTTAAATTATATCATATGAGTATACTAAGTATATTGTGTTGTATAATTTCTACTAATCACATAATGTTATATAGGATGGGCTAGTGGATTATACAAGTATAATGTAATTATTTTGATAGGTTCTTTAAGATATTTAGATATCATACTAATCCAACAATATGATCATATGTGTATGATATGGTTTGCATTGTTTTTGGATTTTTCTTGTATGATACAAATTCATATTACTAAGAATATTCTACTCATTACTCAAATATATTAAGTTGATACAAAGGCTTCACACATGCATAAAATGTACATCATGTACATACTAAAATTATATAATTCTATTATTATGTTGCATATGAATCATACTAGTTCAGTAGTAAAATGTATTTGTATGATCTAATTAAGGTTCCATTCAAATTAAATATTTTTAGAAATAAAATAATCATACAAGTATGAAATATTCTTCCTATATATATGATGCCAATGGTAGCCTATAAATAAGAACACAATGTAGTTTCATATAGGGTTTATACCATGTACAATTATGCATTAAACTTCTAATTTTAACCTCAATCAACTTTTTAATTATATGATTATCACATTGTACATATATAATGTGTGGTTTATTTTATGTTATTGATTTATCTGTGAGGTGTTCTCAGCCTAAGACCTCATCAATAGACCTTTTCAAAGTAATAGTAATAGAAGTAGAAGTATAGGGAATAACTAAGTGTAAAGGAAAAAAGAGAAGAGGGTTTTATCACAAAAGAGATTGAATTTTTTAAGAATATTTTTTTTAAAGGGATTTGAATTGATAAAGTTCAGATTCTTAAGATTTTTTGAATTTCTCAACTACTAAATTCTTTTGAATTTTCTTCGAATTCTTTTGACTTCTCTTGAATTCTTTTAAATTACTTTATACATCTTTCCCATATCTTTATATAAATATCAAGATAAAATATTTGATTACAAAAACTTAATATTTAAATTACAAAAAGATACTTTTACCTTTTGACAAAATTTTAAAATTCTGTAAAAGTTGAGTCATCTAACACCATGGCCACATGTGAAAGCCTTACTTGCATGAAGCATTAGCCCGACATGTGTCCATTCCCAGCACACTCCTACATACGTTGGGGTGGTGCACCTACCAGTCATGTTCAGTGCAAGTGCTCGAGTTAGCATTGTGTGCATGTGCATTGGGCACACAAGGCACACAAAGGTGCTTGTGTTAGCTTGTTGGAGTAGCCATTGGGTCTTTTAGCATTTCTTTCTTTGGGTCTAAATCTCTTAAGGGTGCATCTATGCCTTCATATGCAACACTCATCCAACACATTATAATGCTTACACTAGAATTCCTATAGTGAAGCATCATGTGTGACCTATTACATGGCTCTACTACTTTGTGCTACACTTCAACTTTCATCATTTTGTCACTTACCTTGATTATTTCATCCATTTTTAATTTAATAATCTTGGAAGTATTCTTATTTTTGAGATTTGGTTCCCATCAAATCTTCTTTGCTAAACTAATTTTTTAGTAGATATAATTCTATCGTCTTCTTCAAAATATTAAAACTTTCATTGTTCCTAATAAAGGGTTTCTTAAATTTTGTTAATAGCATGTATCTTTGGTAAGTATTCACTCATCACTTCAATTTTTCAACACCTTCAATGCTTTTTTTTAATACTTCTTTGTCTCATGTTAGTAGGGAGTGTTGTCCATCCTTCTTGAGCTGATATTATTGTGTTAGTTGATAATAGGTGACATCTCAAATCGAGTATTATTTGGTAAACATCAAGACACATTGTTATATAGATATTCTCATCAATATTATCTTTAATGATTAAAAACTTTACCTTACCTTTTTTTTGACACTTGTCTTTGAGTCTTTATGAATCCACTAAAAAATAAGAACTTGGATGTTATGTAGTCTCTAGCTTTTGTCTTTCTACAAGACTTCTAGATATTAGGTTCTTTTCTCTTAGAGTGTTGTTGATAGTACTAATAAATCCTTCATTAGTATTTTAATAGTGAAGAGTACTTTTTTCTTTGCTTCCTGAGAGATGCTCTTCAATCTCACCAAAAGATATGAGGTTTCATTTATTTGTAAAGAAGTTTGAAGTACCTTTGTAGTTTCAATTATAATAAGTACTTTGTTATTCTTGACTTTTTTTAGAAAAAATTATGAATACAATTTCTAGCATTGTTCTCATTTGTGTGTTATCTTCATGTAGTGATCATAACACTTCTAGTTTTTAATTGTAGGAGTGTTGTTAGTTTTGGCTATAATAAATTTTGTTGGAGAATACTTTTCTTTTTATTGCCAACTTTCAAACTTATACTCATGCCTCTTAGTATTTTGTCTTTTTATTCTTCTCCTTTTTCACTTATTATTCTTTGTTAGTTATTACAAATGCATTAACTTGCTTCAAAGATTGAATAGAAAAAAGGGTTAATTCGATAGCAATATGTTAATATAAACATGTAATATCATTTGAAAAAGTTTTTTATCTCTTTAATAGATATTTCTAAACTCATAGCTTATCATTAGAATTCTATAATATTTGTTATTATTGTTGTCATTAATTATGTCACGTTCTCTAACTTTTCTTCATGTAACCCATAAGAAAAAATTCTTCTTAAATTAATTACTTAAATTTGTTTCATGTCATTTTTATAACTATGTTATTTCTTAGGTGAGCATTTTATCAAGCCAACGTAGAACTAATCATTTTCAATCGAGCATATGCCACTTTGTTATTTGATGAATAGTGATATAGAAAGAAATATATCTATGATTACTTTAACTAGGTATCTAATTTTTTACATCTATTATATCATCATAATTTAGTAAATCAAGTATAGCATCTACCTTCAAAGGTTGTTATTGATTTCTACTCATCTAAAAATTAAGATTTATGTCATCTTCATTTTTATCTCTAATTATTTTAGGATTATTATTTAATCTAGAATTTTTTTGATTAAGAGTATTTTCTTTTGACAAATTATCTTTGAATTTATAGTAGAAAAAGATTAATATTTTAACATCATCTCCATTAACACATATATTTATTGGTTTAATAGAACTACTTGTCCTTCCAAGCTTGACGTCGAAGTAATCAATGTAGTCACCTCGATTGAAGCATTATCAATATTTTGGTTCTCTTTTGTGTCTTACTCTTAAATTATCTTCTTCTTTATAAATATCATCATCATCAAATTGAAACATTCCAATAACAAAAATAATATGATTTGTTTACAAGTTCTTGCCTCCTAAGCTCTCATCAATAGACCTTTTTAGAGTAGCAACAATAAAAATAAAAAATATAAGAAATGGTAAGGAGTAGAGGAAGAATGAGAAGTAAAGAAGATTTTCTTTGAAGGATTTTAAATTCATGAAATTTTGATTTTTAGAGTTTTCTAAATTTATCAACTTCTAAATTCTTTTAAAATTTCTCTAAAATTTCTTTGAATTGTTTTATACATCATTTTCATTTATAAAGATTGAGATACAATATTTAATCATAAAAATATAGTACTTTAATTATAAAAAGTTGTTTTAGCTCTTTGACCAAGTTTTAAATTTTTTTAAAATTTGAGTCTTTCACACCATGCCAATGTGTAGAAGTGCTACTTGTGCTCAGCTTTCCATAACTCCACATGTGTGATGCATGCTATGCTTAGTTCAGCATGCACCCATGCATGTAGGGAATGATGTACCTATTAGTCAAGTGCATTGCACATGTCTCGGGTTGGAGTCGTGAGCATGCACAGCTCTTAAATGTAGGAAAAATGCAAGCACACTTGTGAGACGCCTTTGGGGTATTTTTTTTTCAGCATGTTTTTCTTTAGGTCTAAATTTTCCAAGGGTGCATGCATGCCACCTCATGCTACATTCGACCAGCACTTCGTAGCATGTCCTTAAGTATGACTACTAAGAATCACCTTATGTGACCCATTACAAGACCCTACTATCTATTGTTGCACTTTGATTTTTATCGTTTTGTCTCATTCCTTTAGTTTTTCATCCATTTTTTATTTAATAATCTTGAAAGTGAACTCTTGATCATTTATACTTAAGACATAAAGTTGGTAAAGGAATCATACAAGTGCGATAAATAATATTGTGTTATACAATCTTCTAACTAATTATAAGTGTTATCATGTAAATGGAAATTTTAATACTTTACCATAAGTAATATAGTAAATGAGTAGCTCTAAATGGTTTAGCTATGCCATAAGGAACTTTGACCACACAACTCCCGATTTAGCAAGTTGAATAAATCCTTTGAGCAAAGAAGTTCCAATCCACTCCAAGATGTGTGCCTTGCTTCATCACTTTCATTCATTTTCTTCATTGACAATCACCACAAGTCTTTATCAACTCAAACAACTATTGGATTATATAAGATTGGTGTTGTAACTATCAATGTTTTGGGCTTAATAGTTTAGACATAAAAACTTGTATTTAATTTATGAAACATGTAAGTTGAAATAAATGAGTCAATATCCAAATGAATCTAAACATGAGCTATAAAATAAAAATAATGCTTAAAAAAGGAATTCACAAGCTATGCATAAGTTTGAAAAAGAATAAAAATATTTGCAAAATGAAATATTTCTATAACAATTCACTAGCATATTAATCTTGAAGATTAGATTGTTAGCCAAAGTAAAACTCTTCTAATTTTTATTAGAATATATAGATATAAATATATAAAATGAGGTCTTAATCTATTTTTTAAGCCTCATATGAGAAACCCTTAAATTGGTAAAGTTGCTTTGTAAAATATAATAAAATATAATTTGGATTGTTATTGTGCTTCTTTTGCATGATAAAATATTCTTTTAGCATTGGCACAATAATATTACTATTTTGTTTGCTTAATTGTCTTTTCAAATAATAAAAAAAAATAGTCTTGATAGATTACTGTAATAAGTAGAGCATAAATTAATCTATTTATCGAAAATTGCATAAGTCATGTTTTATTATCGATATAAGCTATTAATATTTATCAAAGTTTTCGTTTTTAACTTAAGGTTTTAGGGACTCTTCCCCACCTTCCCATTTCCTACTCTCTCTCTCTCTCTCTCTCTCTCTCTCTCTCTCTTTCTACTTGTCTTCCTTATCCTTAATCCAGCAATATGATATTTAGTTTACGTGCTTATGTTTGCTGCTTATGTGTGTTTAGGGAAGTGATTAAGAAATTCACATGGGATTACTGTATATTTAAGCATTATTTAAACCACTAGGTATTCGAGGTCGACGGCCTAGGCATAGTTTGTAAGTTCCATTAGCATAATTTTAAAGTCATTAGATTAGTGGATGTGGAATCTACATGTTTCATCAAGCGCTGATGCATAAGAATGCAAGTAATGCCATTCGAATATGCTTGCCCCACATTGCGCTGCATGGTATTCAAAGGATAATAAATTGTATTTGAAACGTGGTGGTTAAAACTTTAATAAAAAAGTTTAAAAAAATATTTTATTGAAATATTTAAATAATATCGTTAAAACGTAACATTTTGTTATTTAAAATTAATATTTTGAATTTATTTAAATTTTATCGATAAATAGATATTAGTCATCTTGATATTAAAATTAAAAAAAAAAGTTTATTCACTTTGTAACAACTTTACAATTGCTTCTTAGACGCTATAATCTTGAATTGAATTTCCTGATTAAAAGTAAAACAAGCTTCCTTTTGATGATCTTAATAGCTATGAATTTAATAAGTATTTATGGTATGCATGCAACTCATAAGCATTGAAATAATCATTTTAAATAAAATATCACATATTTTATTGTCTAAATGTCCTCGTTTGAAAGAAAACGTTACAACTAATGACAGCTAGATAATTAATATATCCTTGATGCCAATAATAGGCCAGATATATTGTTTACCAACATCATTAACAGTTACTTAACCAAATATTGAAAAATTTGAATATGATAACATACATGCATTTAATTAGTAAATCGTATTAGAGTACCAAAAAGGTATTCTAACAAAAAATTATTAGTTTTAATATCAAAATGATAAGTACTAACTGAAGTATTCATATGCTATTGAAGGATTCAAAATTCTTTATATCTATTTTTTTTAAAAAAATAACTTCATGTCATCTATCCAATAAAACAAATATATGAAAGTATCAATGAATCACATGAAAATATCAAAGGCCTTTACGTACACAATTATTTTTTGATACATATGAATAAAGATATGCTATGTTCAAATAATTTTTAATATGAATGAATTGTAAGGTTATAATTATGGTATGACTAAATACTATTTTGTCATAATTGGTACATCATTGTCAATATTTTTAGCTTCATTAAATATATTTGAAATCAGAAAAGACAATACATGGATAATCATATATTTTTCATGTTGAAAATGTGTTACATATCTCAAACTAAAAAAGTGAATAAGTAACAATGAGATTTGACACATACACCCATGTACATAGACATCCCAAGATACTCAAGATGGCTCGATAGGATGTTTCCAAGGATGATAAAGACAAAAGTAAGGGTTGATCATCTATTATAGGCTATGTTTAGATTTATTTCAATTAAATTTTGATTGAGCCATGAATGAAGAGTAAATCATCTTTTTTGGTCCATTACATTACAATAATTTAAAGGTGCTTTGTAGTATGCAATATATTATCACCATGGTCATTAAGTGGCCATCATACTCATTAGCCACCATAATCTTGAATTGATTATTCATGTTAGGAATGAAACGAGCTTCCAATTGTTAACCTTAATAGCTATGTATTTAAAGAATAGTTATTTTATACACATAACTCACTGGTATTGAAATAAACACTCTAATTAGAATAACACCTATTATTGGTTCAATGCACTCCTTAAAAAAGAGACATTACAATTAATGAGAGTTTGGAGACTAAAATATACTTTGATTTTAAAAAATAGCCATGTATAATGTTTACCAATATTATTAATAGTTGCTTAAGAAAATACTCTAAAATTTGAATATTATAAAATATCTATACTCAACTCTAGGCAATATTCGTGTACCAAAGAGATATTTTGACGAAAATAAAATTTTTGATTTAAAAGAAAAAGACATATGTATCTAAACCATTCACATGTAATTTAATTAATGCAACCTACAAAATCCTAATATATCTAGTTTTCAAAAATTTGGTTTGTATCATATTAGTTTGATGCTACGAACTCATAAAGTATTAAGGATTAACATGAAGATATTAAAGATTGTTACTCATGGACAGAGATATGCTATAATCCTATAATTCTTAATATGTGTCAATGACAAGCGATGCTTATGATAGGATTAATGATAGTGCTTTTGTCGTAACTATTTTAGATGTACCAATGTTTTTAGGTTAATTAAATAATTTAGGTCCAAAGAATGATGAATAAATGGCTAGTCATATATTTTCCTTATTGATAATTCATTATATACCTCAAATTTTAAAGTTGAAAAAGGCATAATGAGCTATTGATGCATAGACCCTTGAGAAATAAGAACCAAATATAAGCTAACTATATTAGGGGAAATATTTATATTATTTCATTGTATAAAACCATTTTTTCTCTAAATGAAGAAGATCAATGCCTGTAAAGGGACATTAGAATAACTTAAAAAGATTAATTTGCCTTTTTTTGTTCCCTTTTTCTCTTTATTATTGTGTTTCCTATTATTGTTTTATCACCTTCATGAATTACTAGAGATTTCAGCTAAAAAGATGCACTAATAACCTAGAGATAGTGGAATCGTTGTTAGATTATTGTAAACATGAATTTTTTCTCCTAATTTAAAGGGTTCACATGATAAATCGCATGTGTGATTTTTGCATATATTTGTTTTGCATGTTTTAGGTTTTCCTAGTCAATAATGATATTTTTACTGATAATTTTAAGTGAACATTTATTTTGGTGCTTACTTATGATTCATTATCTCTTTTCATTATGAAACTCGTTAGTAATGATCAACATCCTTTCTAATTATCTCTAACGATTAGGGAGTACTATTCTAATTAGTTTAATAGATGCCACCTCTCTCTTCTTCAAGTGAATATGATTCAATTAGCTTTAAACCATTTAAACCCCTACAAGTCAAATAGAGATATCTACCTCCACCCAACTCCACTTTAAATAATTTTTGTTCTCTATTCTCTACTCTAAGTTTTACACCAAATACTACATCATCGTTGCCATGTCATTGTTAATATTCAATTATCTATGATCTAATATCTAGAACTTCATTTCAACTACCTCATCCTCCTTTTGTGCATTGTATCATGATTTCTTATTACCTTGATTCCCTATAAATACAACATATTAATTTACATTCCATTCGATTCCTACTCCATTAACTCTTTGAAACAAACATCATCTTGAAGGCTCCATAATAAATTCAAGTCAAAGTTTATAGTTAGGCCACACTCAAACTTTTTAAGAAATTATGTTTTACTTAAGGTTGCAGCAGAACTCATATTATAGTCAATGCATTTAGCTTACTATTTTTTTACTTCTTAAGCTAAACATTTAAACTAGGAGTTATGATCTTCCAATCTGACCAACAGATTCATAATGTACTACCCAAAATGAAATCATGCCTCTTAAACAATTGGTCACCTAATTAATTGAAGAATAGGTTCACCATAGATGAGAAACTTACAAATATATACTAGTATGTATATGTTACTAATATAAACTTCAGATAAAACCATACTATCAAGAATACAAATGAAACAACATGTAAAATAGAGCCATAATACAATATAAGAAACTGAGTAAAGATATAAATATCTAATGCCCAATGTCCAATATAACATAATATAAGATGAAAATATCTAACATCTAGATATAATAATTCCATATAATATCAAGGACATGTAAAAATCTAAATGATAAAGTGTAATCAACATCAAGTATAAAATTTCATTAGATATAACTCACATTATTAAGATAAATTGATGCATGAGATGTCATGTAACTAGTTGAATTCATTATATTCTAGTAGCAATATGTTACCCCTTATAAAACCATGAAGTTGATGAGGACTAGAAATCTTGTTTGCATCACATGATATGGCTTTCCAACACTAGAAAATCTTCTCACATTAACTCTGCACCACACACTCTTGCATATAGCCACACTTGAGTCTCTTAATAGGGATCTATTAGTCATGTTCAATCACATAAATTACCTCATTACTTGATGGGAGTTCTAAAATCTGACTTTCCTATATGGCATCATTTACTTGGCTACATCGAAAAGCCTAAATCTAATAGAATATCAATTAGCTATCAATTAAAAAGTTATGAGAATCTATATCAATCATAATGCATCCATAGCCTTAAGCAAACCTAGCCTAATCCCATTCATCCTTGTTAGCTAGCTTCATCCTTAACTAATCTAGCCTTCTTCTAAAGCTTAAAATTGAACCTTTCCAAGCCTCTCCTTTAGAAACTAAGGAGCATATTTACTTTAGCAACCATGTCGGTACACCTAAGGGTCTAAACATGGCTCAAATTATTTAACCAAGCCATGTTACAAGCATCCCAAGAATTTTTAAGGTAAGGACAATACTTGGTCGCAAGGATCATTAAAGTTTAGCTAAATTTCAAACTGATAATTTTAAAATTTTTGGCATAAAGTAAGGTTGAACTTGCACAAAGGGTTGGATTAAAACTTTCTTTTCAAGATTTTAATGTAATCATAGATCTTCATTATGCCATAGTTCATGTTGAAGTTCCAAGATTGTCTTTTATAAACTAAAAATGTCATATAACATGCATGGTTCCTTGGAAAATTTAACATGTAAGGAAAAAATTCAACTTCCACATTGAATGAGATTCTTGGCTAGAATAACAAGAAATAAATCATATTTCTTGCAATCAAAATTCAAGCATTTCTACAACAGTTCATCTAAATCATGACTTTCACTATTGTAGATTGATTTAAACATTTTGTTACAATCCATCACTAACCAAAAATATATTTTACACTAAACTCTATCGCTCATGAGTAATGAGGTCATGGTAACAAACACATACCACAATTCTAAAGTTTGTATGAGCAATCATGTGATCATTGAGGATTTTAAATCTATCATGCTCTTAATCTAATAACCACAATATCATGACTCAGATAAAAAAAATGCCAGCATATCTCATTCTAAACTTTAATTTTTTGATTAATCCATGCATTAACTAGATATCTTATCTTTATAAAATAATTAATCTCAAAATATAGGTCTAACTTCTCAAATAAGGAAACATTTTGAACAATTCATTGCTTTAACAAACATTATGTGAAGAAGCATAAACTGATCTCATAAGCATGCTATTTAACAAAGAATCTAACCAACATGGCTTGGGTAAGGTAATCATGCTAGCATAAATGATTCTAATTTCCATATGCATTTTATGCCTAAAAAATAGATCTCAATATTATCAATCAATTAATCTTAAAACCAAAGTATTAAACTCTTAAGTAAGCAATGTTGTTGAACATGCATGAATTTATCAATAATGAAAAAATATATTTTTCATGTAATATCTTATCATGCTTTTATCATAGATAACCAAATTTTGATTAACCATTTAACAATTACTTATTAACATGGCTTGGTTTTTACATATAGATTAAGATTCATAAGGAAGATGCTTAGAAAATCTCATTATATTCATGCTCACAAAATCTACATGCATTTTATCGAAGCACCCAATTGAATTACCTACAATTTTACTAGATTTAGCTCTAGTATATCAAGGTTCACCCTAATTTTTCATTCAAGTAAAGGATTTCTCTATAGGTTAAGCTCTTTCTTCTTCAAGATTTGAGGTCTTCATTTTCCTCTTCTTACTCATAGGTAAGATCCCTTTTCCTTTGCTACCTCTTAGTTTGCCTTCTTGTTGTTTTTTATAGCTAGGGCTTTCTAAAATGTAGCCAAGCTACAACATTATACTTAAATCAAACTAGCTAGGCATCCTTAAATCGATGGATTATCTCAACAAATTGGCTTTGAATTATATCTTAATGCACAAAGTTCAACCTAAAGGTAAACCATCTTATACAAGCTTAATTTTGTTGGCTTCCTTAATTTTTAAAACATGGTACCTAAGACTAAGCTATGCACTTGATGGGTGGAGTATCCTTAGCCTTATCTTAAATATTCTTACATAATGTAATAAGTATCCCTTTGAATTTCATGATAGAAACTACTCCCACAACAATTATGCAACAATTAGATCTTTAAAATTTAATATTCTACTTAGGTATTTTGCATTGTATTAATATTATGCCAACTCATACTATGTGTTGCATTAAATCTCCTTACTCAAAACTTATCCTTATTGATTGTACTTATATGATGCCATTATTTGTACACATAAGGCACATCTAAACCTAATCAACTCAAGCATTCTCCCTATGCTGTACTTGTATGGTTCCATTAGTGCATGAAGTCAATGTAGATGATTCCAACATTCAACACTTTTTTGAGTCATATCATTTTTAGACAATTGTACAAATTGTGCTATAGTATCTATAAAATCACCCAATACTCACTCATTAGACTTGTCCAATTTTGCATTCTCTTTCTATGATACTTGTATGATTATGTGGTCACCTTTGTATGATCAAATTCCAACGCTTACACCTACTCACATTCGGCTCAACTTCATTTTTACTCCAATTTGATTATACAATGCCATATGCATTTGTCATATTTTACGGCAATACTATATCGTCGAACTCTACATTATTGTATTTATACAATCACAATATAGTACCTATACAATAACATGTCTAACCAAAATTTCTCTTTCTAAATAGAACTTT
This sequence comes from Vanilla planifolia, assembly GCA_023846275.1. Taxonomy (NCBI): domain Eukaryota; kingdom Viridiplantae; phylum Streptophyta; class Magnoliopsida; order Asparagales; family Orchidaceae; genus Vanilla; species Vanilla planifolia. Next base: position 9,968,192 of record CM043866.1, on the reverse strand, counting down.
AACCAATTGTCCTGTATGATAACCTAGATTGTACTGTATGATCAAAAATGGACATAGATAATTATTCACAAGTCAACCTAATTTTTACTCTCACTTTGACTGATCATACTACAAGATCTTTTACATTATGTTATATGATAATTATAATTAATCAAATACAGAAGTATTTTCATTAATAAAATCAAGAGAAAACAATATAGTTGACTAGCCTAAAGAGAGGCATAATAATCTCCCGATCTTAAATGGAATTTTGTCTTTGAAATCTACAGAATAGCCTTGGCCATTTACAGGAATATTGGCTTTCTACCTCCCATGTAGGCTCCCATTTAACTTGATTATTCCAAAGGACTTTAACCATAAGTAGACTTTTATTTCATAGCTATCTAACACTAGGCTAAAAAAACACATTGACAATTGATTTTGAATTTAGTTGAAATCGATCACTACCTTCTTCTCTCTCTTTGATCTAGCCAAACTACGGATCCAAGGTTACATTTCTTCTTAGGGAATGAATTACTAAATTTACCCTTGTAGTTCCTTAAGCAAATCATCTATATGAGGTAATTGATTCTTATTCTTAACTATTAATATATTCAATTCTTAATAATCCACACAAATTTGCATACTCTCACCTTTCCTTTTCATAAAATGATTAGGGCTCACCAAGGTGAACCACTGGGTTTAATCAACTCCTTTGCCCATTAAGTCTTATAATTGGACTTTAAGCTCTAGTAAGTCTTTTGGGATTATATGATAGGGTGCTTTTACTAGGGGACAACTCCCAACTCAACGCTTATGAAAAACTCAATCGCACACTTTGGGGAAATCTTAACAAATCATCTAAAATAACATCAAGATAATCCCATACAATTAGAGTATGTTATAGTGTTAGAATCCTAATATGTGAGTTAGTTATAAAGTAAAACAAAACTAAACAACCCTTTTTACAAACTAAAACTATAGTCAAAGTGTTGATATCTTAAGAATCTATCTATTGACTTCAAAATATATAAAGTCAACTAAATTTGGCACTCTTATCTAGATTTGTTTCCTCCCAACAATCAATCATCACACCATGTTAAGTTATCTAGTTGATGCCTAAGATAATATCAAACTTATTAATAGTACAGGAATTAGCTTAACCTTTAAGCCATGGCTTAGAAGGATTAAATCACCATGAATTCTAAACCTAGTTGGGTTCTAGTTAACAAAAGGCAATTTCATCATTAATGATGACTTTTGTTGGCCTTTGTCACCCTCAATACTCTCCTAATAGACTCAAAGATAAAAGAATGCAATTAACCAATGTAAAAAAGAATAATAAGTCTAAATAACTACCTAAATATGTGGCTAATCTCTTAAATTTGCTCCAACCTATCTAGCACTTTGAATACTTTATTGTCCCTTAAGACAATTAGCCTTCCTATGTCAAAGCTTCAAGTAGTTGAAATAAGAATTTTCTTTATGTTTATTAACACCTCTATGCCTTCTACCATAGTTCTTACATCTCTAAGCATAATATTTGTTAAGTTCCCCTTACCACTCACTAATGTCTTGGGTTGGTATGAGCATAAATTAATTAATATAATCAACTCTCCTTTGTCATTTTTTATTATTCTAAGAAGAGTGAGAATTCTTTCTTATCTAGGAAGAGTGAGAATTCTTTCTTGTCTTAGCCTTATCATGCACATCAATCTAGTGCTTCATCTTCTCATCAAATCAAGAAGTCTCAACTAAGTCCCACTATGTAGTGAAATAGGCCATTACTAAGTGTCTCTAAAGGGAAGACCTAAATCTCTCCATGAAAGCTCATCATGATGCCTCTTCATTCTCACTAGCTCATAAACATATCTAGTCAACTTTGAGCCTTGGCTAACTTTGGAACATATCAATCTTTGAAATTAGCTATAAAATCATTCCAAAGAATTTCATTGTTTAAGTTGTTCTTGAACATAGTTTAGCATTGACTAGGCACCAAGTAGTTGCCTCTCCATCCAAAAGCGAGGTTGCAAGTGCGAGTTTCTACTCAATTGGACACCCGAAAGCATTAAAGAATTCCTAAACATGGGGGCTATCCAATCATTATCTACTATTGAGTCTATTGTACCCTCAAATTTTCATAGTCTCAATCACATAAAAGCCTCTAACCATTGTATCCCTCAAATGTTCATAGTCTCAATCACATAAAAGCCTCTAACATTGTATCCCTCAAAACTCAGGCTATGCATAAAGTGTCATAGCTCTAGTAGGTCAATCAATCATGGGCTCTCCTCGAGCATGGTCATTATCCTTCAAGCCTCTAAAAGAAATTTTATGTGTCATAACCATCTCTATTAATAGAAAAGCACCATACTAAAGTTGTAATGAACAAAAACAAAAACTCATAAGTACTACTTCTAACTTATTAATTCTTAAGAATTCATTGTCCCACCTTAATATTCTTAAAGCTAATATGCCTAGTTATCTTTTGACTTTAATGTAGGCTCTGATACCACAACTATCACACCCTACCTTTTAAGTAATTTTTTTATGAACATCGATGCAACAAAACATTTATATAATAAATGCATCTAGCTTGCTACCTTTTATTTATGGGCTTAACATTTAAATTAAGAGTTGTGATCCCCTAACTTGATCATCATGCTCATGCTTTACCCAAAATAAAACATGGCCCTTCACCAACTGGTCATCTAATTGATTTAGAAACTAGTTCACTATAGATGTGGTAACTCACTAATATGAATTGACATATACATTGTACTAATGTAGCATGCAAATAATACCATACTATCCATAACTCCAATGTAATGACATCTTATAGATAAGCTAGGGCCACAATCCAATATAAGAAATTAAGTAAAGACATAAATATCCAAAGTCCAATGTCTAACAAAAAATAAAATAAGTTGTGAATATCCAATGTCCAAATATAATAATTCTACATAATCTAATGTCTATCAATAAGTACAAACTAATAATCATAAATGAAATGATAACTAGTACTAATAATCAAAGAATGAAGGTAGAAAAATTCATTTATTAGATTAACCAAATTTAATACTCCCATCTCTAATTCTTAAGTAACCCCTAACTCTCTACACCTACTAAAATGCATCTTGGAGTGAGCTGGGAAACTCAATAATAAAACCTTGAATCATATTATGAAACTAATAAGAAATATCAAAGATATATAACAAACTGTACAAGAAAGAATAATCAATATCAAGTATAAAATATCACATGATATATTTTAATCCACAAAGCTAACTAACACATAAGATTTCGACAAATGTGTCGAAAGCATAGTGTTCCATTAATATTCTGGTACTCCCTCCAAACCCATGATGATGATGGAAAGGTCTACCAATCCTATCTCCTTGATATGATTGACTACTCTATAATTGGAAATGCCAACCACATTTGCTCCACACCACACACACTCTAGCATATAACTACATTAGAGTCTCTCCCCATGTGACACGTTAGTCCTATTTAAGCCCTACTAATCTTGTAAAATGCTTACCTACTTATCTAGTGAGAGTTATAATATTTGACCTACTAATCCCTAGCTTAATAGTCCAAATCTAGGGTACATTGCACCCTAACTCTTATCTTAATTCACAAAATTTCATGTCTAAATAAGTCTAATCCATGATTCAACAAGTTGATGCCAAATGATCCACTAAAATCTAAAACTATCTCTATGCAACCTAAGTTAAGGTCTATAATCATAAAAGTTAGCACCCTTTTCCAACATATGTCATGGCCAAATAAACTAACCAAGATTTCAAGATGTTCCATAGCCAAATTAACAACACACCTTTCGAAGATGTGCTATAGCCATATAAACAAGAACACTTCTTAAAGATGTGCTACATCCATATAAACAAGCTCACTTTTTCTAGATGTGCTATCATTGGCATGACATTTCCAATTCTAGGGTTCACTACATGAAATACTATCTTCCCACTTGTATTACTCTATTTATCACATTTTTATTTATTCAAATTATTACTATTCAAAATCTGGCTATAACTTAGAAGCTTAAATTCATCATCTAAGGTACATTAACTCATCTAGATATCACTTCATCTGTTAGTCTTTGCCTTTAACCTTAGCTAAGATACTTCCTAAGTTTTCATTACTTATTTAGGATAAAACTTGAGCTTCCACTCAAATCCAAATCTATGACTTTTTCTTTAGGTACTTTATCCAAATTATGGCTACATCTAGCCAAGTCTTGACTCACATAAGTTTCACTAGTTACTACTATGCCTCACAGGAAAATTTGAGCCATTGTTCCTTTTCTTAAGGTATCTGCCAAGTCACAAACATCCACAAGACCACCAAATAAGATGATAACATAAGGATTAAGTGAATAAATAAGGTCACCCATGACCTTACTATTGTCATCTCTTAGCTTTACTCTTAGGCATCTTTTCAAAATATGACAACTCATTAATTTAACCAAACATGAGTCCTACTAATGACTTCTTTATCATTAGATCGAGTATAAGTCATAGTTTCCATCTAAAATCTCTCTTTAATCACTCATACAACACTCTAAATTATAATCTAAGATGCCAACACATGACCTCAGAGACTATAAGATTACTCGGTATCTTGTCCAAATCAACCAAGCCATGCCTAGTATTTATACATTATAAGAACAAGCAAATTTTCCCTTGGTTGAACCTAGAATCTTCCTCTAAAGCTTATACTTTGCTCTGTTATCCTTATCCAAGGCTATACTTGAAGACTTATCTATTCGAAGGCCTTGTTTTGGACATGCACTAGGCTCAGCAAGACAAATTTCCATGATCCAGTCCTACATGCATATCTAGCATTATCTTCCACATAAATCAAGACCCAAGGTCTAACTAAAGCTCAAAATTGCTAATAACTTTACTCCAATCCTAGGACCTTTCATATGGATTATTACTTACCATAAACTAAGTTTTAAAGCCTAGTCAAACTAGAAATATCTTAGTTCATCTAACTAAAAATAAACTAATCATAACCTTTTCTATGTTAACCAAGATATCTAAATTGGATCCAAAAGTCATCAAAGAATCTTACTAAACCATAGTCTTCCTTGGTCTAAACCTAGTTTCCATCTTTAGGGTTTCTTTATGAGAAAATCTAAACTTCAACACCTATTAAGCCTAAACAAAAATTAACCTAAGACTTATACTTATAAGGCAACATTTTCTAGGGCTTGCCTAAAATCTTTAAATATTATAAAATATTAGTTAGGGATCAATGACAAAGTCATGACAATCTACATCAATCATAATATATTCTTAGCCTTATGTAGATCTAGCCAAATCCCATTCATCTTTACTAACCAACCACACTTCTAATGAACCAAACCTCCTTTTAAGGATCAAAATTGAACTTTTCTAAGTCTCTCATTTGGAAATGTAGATTTATATTCACCTTAGAAGCCATCTAAGTCCATCTAAGGTTTTAAATCATCTTAACATGAGTTGAACAAACAATGTTACAAGCTTCCCAAGCATATTGGATGCAAAGATAGTACTTGGTTGCAAGAACCCTGAGGGTTTGGCTAAGTTTCAAGTTAATACATTAATGCTCATGGCTTAAACTAAGCTTAAATTTGAACAAAGGGCTGGGCTTAAATTTTCTTATCATGGTTTCAATGTAAGCATAGATCCTCATTATGTTATTATTCAAGTTGATTTTCAAAGGGTATCTTATCCAAACAAAAAATGTCATGTAACATTCATGGTTTATTCCTTGGTAGACTAACCATGTAAATACAAAATTCACCTTCCACATTACATCTGATTCTTTGCCAGAATAACAAAAGATAAACTATATTGCTAGAAATCTTGATTCAAGTATTTCTACTATACATTGAAATGCAATTCATGGCTTTCTATCTCATGAATTGATCTAAGCATTTCTATGTGGTGCATTAATAACAAAAACATAAACTTTAAGCTAAACTTTATCACTTGCAGGCAAAGAGATCATGATAACTTACACATAACAAAATTCTCAATTTTGTATAAGTAATCATGAGTTTAATAATGAATTCAAATCTAGCATGCTCTTACTTTTATAAACATAATATCATGTCTTGAGTAAAGAGAACATGTGAACATATGTCATTCTAAAGTTTAAAAATTAGATATTATTCATGAATTAACAAGAGATCTTATCTTTATGAAATAATTAATGTCAAAGTATAGCTTCAATCTCTTAGGTAATAAAACATGTTGAATAATTCGTTGCTTTAACAAATTTTATGTGGAGAAACATAAATTGATCACTACAGCATGTTATTTAACAAAGCATTTAACCAACATGGCTTGGGTAAGGTGAATCATTCTAGCATAAATGACTCTAAATTTCAAATTTTAAATACATTTCATGCCTTAAAAATCGATCTCAATATTATTAATCAATTAATCACAAAACCAATGTATCTCTTAGGTAAGGAAGGTTGTTGAACATGCATGAATTTATAAAAACTTTAAAAATAGATTTTTGAAGTAATATGTAATGATGCTTTTATCATAAACCACCAAGTCTCAATTTAACCATTTACTTGGTACTTGTAAACATACCTTAGTTTCTTTTTTTTAGATTGAGTTTAATAAGAAAATCTTATTATATCCATGATCACTAAGTTCACATGCATTTTATCAAAACAACCAATTGAATTACCTACAATTTAGGTGGGTTTAGTTGTATAATCTCAATGATCACCCTAACTATTGATCTAAGTAAAGGACTTCTACAAAGGTTAAAGTTCTTTTTTCTTACAAGTTTTAAGATTTTCTTTTTTCCACTTATTTCTCACTACTAAGGCTCCTTTTCCTTTGCAACCTCTCATCTTACTTCCTTGTTACTTGCACTATTAGGGTTTTCTTAAACCTCAACAAGCCACAACATTACCCCTAAATACGATTGCCTCTTATAACCTTAATTTTGCTAGCTTCCTTAATTTGACTAACATGGTGCCTAAGGTTAAGATATGCACTTGATATAGTGGAGTATCCTAAGCCTTACCTTTTCATGCATAATGTAATAATTAGCCTTTCAAATTTTATAAACGAAACTACCATAGCATCATTCATACAACAATCTGATGGCTAGAATTTAAAATTTTTTTAAGTGATATATATAATGTTGGGACAATTCTGGCTTCATATTGTATGATTTGTTAAATTTCTCTAATCAACACTTATTATCACTGATCACATTTATATGATCTCATTATTCATACATGTATGATACATATATACTTAATGTGCTTATAATTCTCTTTATGTCATAATTGTATGATTCCACCATTATACTAAGTCATACCTAATGATTCCCATGTTTGGAAGTTCTCTTAGCTTAATCATTTCTATACAATATATAAAACATACTATATAATCCATAAGGTCATTTCATACACAGTTATCACAATTAGCCAATTTTTAGTTTTCTTTCTATCATATTTGTATGACTGTGTGGACACCTTTGTGTAATCATGACCTTGCTTTTGCACAAGTTAATATTAGGCTTAGCTTCATTTTCTAGTTTATTTGCTTGTAGTATATGATAGGCTTCTATCATTCTAGTATATAATATTATAATGTTAGACTCTACATTAACATGCTTAGCCAAAACTTCTCTCTCCAAATAGCACTCCAACTAATCATCTTTGAGGATAATCTAGATCATACTATCCAAAACATGCTTACATAATTGTTTAAACTATATCCTAATTTCTACTTTGTTGATCATATCGTATGATCTTCTACCATTACACTTTATGATGATCGTAATTAATCCAAATTATATGTATTTCACTTAATAAAATAAGAAGAAAATAACATACTTAATTAGCCTAAAGAAAGATGTAATAATTCAAAGATTGATGAATAAAATAACCAACATCCTTATTGTTATATTATAAGAAACTATATTTTGCCTAAAAGTAAGGACAACAATAACAATATTATTCCTTTTTTAGTTGGGTATGAAAGACAATATTAGAAGAATCTTATGATTTCCCTCTATTACATATATGTAAAATAAATATTAACACTTTTGATCATTTAATTACTTTGGAGTAAACAATGTCTACTTACACCGTTGTTGAAGGGGTCAAGTGATTCGATCTAAATGGGGATTCTTGGGAGTGATAAGTTAATATCAATAAAAATAGGTAAAGAGGAAGTTGTAAGAATTAAGAAATGATGATGATAGTGTAAGCTAGTGCAAGATGATGTGTACAAGAAATATTGGTAGACCTAAAGTCCCATTCTAATGGTTTCCTTGTGAATAAAGATGATTGTAAGATGGTTATCTTTTTTACTTTTAAAGAAGGTTTCAAGTGATGTTATCATGACATGGTAGGAGGTCTTGGGAGGATCAAATCATTAAGAAGAATGGTTGAATCATTATAATATGAAGCTCTTGAAGGGCATGACCTATAAGAAATAAGGAAGCCTTGAACATTTTGTCTATCCTTTAAGAGGGAAGAAGAACTTAGGGGATATCTTGTGAGAGCAAGCACATTTTGTGGGACAGTTAAGGAGGTTCAAAAGGTATTTTTGAGGATGACGGTGACAAGTAGGAGTTGAGTGAATTTAGATTATACTTTTTAGGATATTTTTTATCATATAAAAGTAGAATTTTGGCAAAGCCATGAAGTATGTTTTGCAAAAAGGTTTTGTCATTTAAACACATTGAATCCTTGAATTCCAAGTTCATTCTATAAATTTAGTGATATTCTTATTTTGTGTTAACATTGAGAGAAGAAAAGATATACTTTTGGTGATACTTTTTATTATTTGGATTGTGACAAAGGTGTTTAGTGCCTCAAATTATTTTTTAGAGGGAACCATCATTCTTAAATGATTTTATGAGAATGTATTTTTAGTTTTATTTGAGTTTCAGCTTCCCTATATGGACTAAATTTACTTTGTATGCTAGTTGTTTGTGTTTCTTAAATTAAAAAGAATCAAGTTTTCTTATTATGATATTATAGTTTCTATGTTTTTTTTTATTTTGTGTTTCTTAAATTAAAAAGAATCAAGTTTTCTTATTACGATATTATAGTTTCTATGTTTTTTTGTGTTATTATATTTATCATTCAACATTTTATTATTGCTATTTTCTATGTTAAGATCTTTGTAAGGAAATTTTTTTCTTGCACTCAGGAAAGGCTAGTCCAAGTTAGTTTTAGGGTTGCTATTATGGTTAATTAAGCTACTTGTTCAATCAAAAAAAGTGTATGTCACCAATGTTTTTGTTACTTACATGCCCATGAGAATGGATCAAGTTCTCTTCAAGTTCAATATATGAACTCATGTATTTCTAAGAGGTTTCACAAATTTATATAGTACTAAAACTTGGAAATAGGAGGTTATTTTTGAGATATAACATTCTCTACATTTTGGGGAGGACTCCACTCTAATACTTTTTTTAAAGAAAACATTTCTAGGAAATCATTAATCAGTATATTACTAAAAACTTAGATGTGGCTCATAAGGATATCCAAGCTGAAAATATTAATTTTCTATATGAATATAAGAAAATAATCCCTTACTAGAAAGGAAAAATATCCCATCACAATATGTGAGTAATGACTTTATCCTACATTGTGTCACCAAATAAACCAATGGCATTCAAAGATCTTATTCAATTTTACCAATTCACAACAATTATGACCAATATGCCCATATTTTTGGTAATTAAAGATTCCAATTTAGAATTTATTAAAGTAAGGTGTAACTAAGAGTAAGGAGAGTAGAATGAAGCCATCGTTATCACATTATCTATAGAAACAATTGATCATATATTCATTAATTGTATTCAATTGTGAAACAATCATTCATATTTCCTATGTCACAATTAGGTCATCTCATGTAAAAACCTTCTACTCTAGTGTTAGAATTAAAGGCCTCCATGACTACCTCTCACCTTTACAAATCATTTATGTTATGTTTCAAGGAAATATTCATGTTACATGAGGATTCGAAGCAAATATAAATGCCCACCAATCGAACTTATCTACTCTAATTTGAAAATCTCTAAAATAAGAATTGTTAACATAATAATCATCTCAAATGTAAAATTTTAAAGAAGCTTTATTAACACTTGTAGTTTAAACCAATTTTTAGGGTAGTTTTCAATTTATTAAGCATAGTCTATTATCATGTTTTGATGGGACAAGGACGTCTACTTCATTTTTTATGTTAGTGGGGGGTGTAGGGGTGGGGGGGGGGTGGGGTAGTAGGGAGGATAGATCTTAATAGAATAATCTCATTATCACACACTTTATGAAGTTTTTTTGGGTCATTTAATGCATTACATTAACTTCACCATTGTACATAATATACAAACATATAATGTCACTTTGGCTAGACCACTATTGAAATTTAGGAAATTGACATTTGCTTCTCAGGTTTGTGACATAATCTGACATTGAATAGGATTATATTTATGAAGGGTGACATTGAAACACTTATAGATCTTATTTAATTGTGATAGTTACTAAGTCTTAAAATTTATCCTAGAATCAATAGAATGAGGCATGACATAATTATTCTTTAATTAGTTTATCCATCCATAACAGTAGTGAAGGAAAAGGTTTTGTGTCTATATGCTTTAGTCTTAACAAAATAGATAGGATCATTCTATTAATTCTGCTTGAAGGGTATCTTAGTGTGTTTGCATGATCATATTTAGACATGCATGAAATTAAGTAGCCAAATGCTCAACATCATCTTAATATGACATATAAAACATGACTAAGTAAACAAAAATGTAATGTTTAGGACTAAAGAGTGTGATGAGTCTAATCATGAGCTGTTTGGCTACAAAGATATGCCTTTGAGGGACTCCTAATATGATTATAGGTAAAAAAGTATAGGAATACATAATCCTACATTAGCTATTAAGAAAAGTAATATAGAGTTTATATGAAATGTCATAATCTAAAGATATAGAGATTCTTTTTTAGGATAAAACTAACTTTAGTTTATGTTGGACAACTAAAAAAATAATACCTTCATATAATGAGATTGGAACATGATAATTTGATCTTAAAGTAGTGCCTTATACACTAGTGTTATACAATGATGAACGAAATGAAACTTATGGGCTTGTAATGCCTTATAGTAAAGGGGCTATACAGTTTTGCTCTGGTGGTTTGGCTTTGAATGTTTTAGACTCAAACATACGGTGTCAAGTGGTACTTAGCAATCTTCTTGGTGGAGGGGAATTGTCATGCCCTACCTAAAAATCATTTTCTTTGCCCACAATATTAATAATTTTTTATGCTATATCTAAGTAATAACATTAGAATTTAGGGCAAAGAAATCTCCAAGAATGATGGAAAATAGTATAATTCTCATTTTATTAAATCATGCACACTCATTTACTTCTAAACATGTAACCAATGGCATTACTATAACATACAATAATTCATAATAGTGTTTCTACATTCAAAACTATGTACATCATACAAGATAGTTTAGTTAATAACTACTCACTCTTATTACCAGCTTGATATGCCCTTCTTAATATGCATAATGCATTACTCATAATATAAGTAAAGGCAAATAATGAGCATAAACCCCAAAAGATAAGTCTAAATATAAATCACAAACATATATGAAATTAAGTGATTAATAAAATTAAAATGAATAAAAGTAACCATCACTTTGTTTACATAATCTCATATATATATATATATATATATATATATATATATATATATATCATTATTATTTGTTCTCCATTTCCCCTCAATTCCTCTATCCTAATTTCATAGGATTTCATTTCGTAGAATTTTTATTTGTTATTGCATTTGACATCTTATATTATCTCTACACCTCTACCTATTTGTATATCATAGTTAACCAACAATTATAGTATATCATACACATCTATGCTCTACAAAAAGTGCTAGAAATTATAGAACTTAGTAAAACCTAAGCTATCATAATTGAATATATCCACATATGAAATCCCTACATATTGTGTTAGTAATATAGAAGAAAAAGGTCTCAAATGTCAACACATAATCCAGAATATAACAAGTGTCTCATCATACTCTGCATCTTGCACTATGGTTATCTTTCCTAATTTTATGTTTTTAGTTCTTAAGTAACTTCTATACAATATATAATATCTTGTAGTCTTTTAAGGACTTATATTGGTAAAGTAGTATGTCTAGCCTATCTAACTTATTTTTTAACACACTCCATGTATATATATATATATAGCCATGCTTATGCTCATGAATTTACCTTTCTTTTAACCAAACACACTTTACTTCTTACATTATCAATGTAAGATCTATTTACATGGATTCCAAAAGATGGACTTTGATTCATTCTTGCTTTGGCTTTCATTACTTTTATCACAAATCAGATGTAGTTTAATCAATTAGAACTAATTCCATAATTACTTGCTTGTTTATTACATTCAATAACATCTCTTTTTTGTTCCTTTCTTTGTTACAATACTCTTATGTTTTACATTTCTTATAGCATCCAATACATGAGCAATTGCATCTTTCCTTAGCCCAATCTATATGAACAATCTCCTTCTTGAATTATGACATGTTCAAGACCATGTGTACAAACATTCGTTTTTCAATATGCCATAGACTATTCATTCTCATCTCAACCATTACCCTAATAAATATATTATAGTTAAATATCATATATTTTTCTTGAGAACTCTGGTTTAAGCACAATTGATGGTTGTACTTCATAATTGCACCCTTCTTTTAATCTAAATATTCAATATAATAAATATTGATGTATCATATATAGTTTTTTTAGGTTGATGGTCTCCTTTTTCTCCTAAATGTAACATACCATATATTTCATGATGAGTTATAGTATCAACAACAACAATTATATAGCCACGCTTAGTTATCATTTACTTAACCTCTTCCTAGGTTCAACGAGACAAGAACAAAAAGTATAACCATTGACAAATCTTAAAAGTTTCTAAATGTAATAAATTTCTAAAAGATCCAACAATTCCTTTTGGGTTTCCAACATAACAAGAGGAAAATAAGAAGAGAGCATTGTGTTTAATATAGTTTCTCACCTATTATATCAACCTTTGAAGTTCTTAGTTTTGCTAGAAACCAATTTGCAACTTCCATAGTTACTAAAATTGACTTGCAAATTTCTATTCCTTTTAAAGCTTCTTGACGTTTTACAATTACTCCCTTAGATTCCATTGGAAAAATAATTATATTAATGACTATAAACCTTGTAATATATATATATATATATATATATATAATGTCATTTCAATAATTTGCTATAATTCTAATTATGCTCTAAAAATTCCCAATGAAACCCTCACATTCTATTCAATGAGCTCAATGCATTAGCATAATTAATTTAGCATTTGATGCACACAAAACATTTTTTGCGATGAAAAAGAAATATAATATTTATTCTATTCTCAAACTATAACTTAAGTATATCAATAGTGATTAATTACATGCCCAATTATTTCATTATAGTATTATAAAATGTAACCTAAAATAATGGAAAGTCATAGTATCTTTTTATGACAATAATGAGGATGATAGTGATGGTAGAGATAAACTTAAATCACAACTCAAGTATTCAATCATAAGCCAAAAATCTTTGGATCTAAACCCAAGTTGTGTAGACATGCACAAGAATGAACTACAACTTTTGGAAGTAAGATGCTAGGCAAAGATGATCATCATTTGCATTCCCTGGTAATGTTTTAAATAGATTATAATGTTAAACCTAGAACCATAAGGCAAATGAAAAATGTCATTGCTAATAAAAGTTTGCAAAAATAAAATATTTTGCAAAAAAATAATGAAATTACCATGAGGTATATATGATTTATTACAACCCATAATGAAATAAAAATGCAATGAAATAAAATAATATAAATAAAAATATTTTTCATTAGTTTAATCTCCATTTTAATGTAACATGTCCTACACTAGGCCACCCCCACTAAGAGAAATTATGTCCTATAGTGTTATGCTCTAAGTGAATCTTTCTCATGCTCAATATCTATTTGTATAATTCCTACTTAAAAATAAAGAAATTAAGTGTGGATTGTCATTCCAATATATCTAAAAGCAGAGAGATATAAAGCAACTTGTAAGAATAATAGCAGATAAAAGATAACAATCAAGATACTTAAGTAAAAAAATATTTAAGAATTGTTCATCAAATTTGTCACAAGTTTACCTATAATTTTTATGCACTAATCTTTCATCAAGTAGAGGGAGCTCAACATCAAAAATATTTCTTAGAAGTATATATGATAACAAATCTAAAACTTATATAGTAGTGCTCTGTTCATACATAATTCAAATGTTATCATATTAAAACTTTTGAATTATGAAATGATATAGCAATCATGATAAAATAATTAGTCACTCTAATCAAAGTGTTTTAGAAACATAGTTTATTTCACTAATCCAACAGATTTAGAATTATTAGACCCAATATGTTAATTAAATTAAGCATACAATAAAACTTATTAATTAAATGCATATAAATGTGTAACAATATGCATAGCTGTATTTAAAATATTTTCAAAATTTTTAAGATTGAGGTCATGAGTTAATTCTATTTCTTTTAAGCCAATTTTACATTCTTACATCTTTCATTCTTCTTCATAATAAATTAAATTAATTTTTAATCAATCTTCTCAACCTCTATTTCTTCTCTTTATTAATAAAGAAAATAACTTCTTTGTATTCTAAATCTCCATGTTTTTCTTCTTCAATGTTCAAGATAACTTTGCATTTATAACTCTAGTGCACAATCTTGTCACCTTGATAGCAAATAATCTTATTTTGAATATCATTTTTAATAACATTCTTAAGAATTTGTGTTTTAAATGAAAATTGCAAATCAAGCATAGAAATTTCTTTAGTTTTTTCTATAATTGAGCATAATAAGTTACATTTAAATTCAGAAGTATTGAATTTTAAAATCTCTCTACTAGTTGAGCATAGTAATTCTAATCTTTTCCCTAAGTTCCAAAGCATCTTTTAGTTAATTGATAATCCACATCACTATAACCAATCTTAGCTCTTAAATCTTTCAATATTTTCAAGGATTTTTATCATAATAGAGTCACCTTCAATTTATATAATTATTCATATAATCTCTTTTCATTATATCTAAAAATTAATAGTGTGTTTGTTAGCATTTTATCCATGAGGATTACATGCTATGTTGTTTTAACTTTTAACATATCTAGTTTTTTTTTTAGAAACATTAAGTATATAATTTTATTTTTAATATGTTCTAAATATTTGATTTGGTTGTGTTTAGAAAATATGATAATTAAAAGAAATTACTAAAATATTAATTTTTTCAAACATTGTTTAACGAAAATAATGGTGTAAATAAAGTAACACAAATATGTTAAATTAATTAAATATTTCTTAAATAAACAAAAATAGATTCTAAAATTTTGTTTTTTAAGAATTAGATCAAGCACACTCAAAGTTTTGTAGATTGGTCCACTCTTAGCATGGGTAGTTTGGTTTTAGTGGCTTGGGTGAATGTGCAAGGTGCACTCTTATTCAACACACTTTGTACCTATTCAATTCAAGATTTAGGCGATGTTGTTCCATGTTGATTTATCCTTAGGGTCTTCAACTCCTCTTTAGTTCAGATGCATGTGCCAGAGAAGTGGCAATGACCACTAGAGTTTGATGAGATTTCATGTGTGTGGTTAAGGTAAAGACATGATAGATTGTGGAGCACTTATGCATGGCTATGAAGATGCATTTGCACTAGCACAAGCACTTGTATTCAAGCGAGGTAGGGACTATGGCTTAGTATAGTAAGGGTGATTGGTTGACATAGTCGATGGCTATTAGCAACAAAGTACCCAAGTCAAACTCATTTATTTTTTTCTAGAAGAATGATTGAAACAAAAGTGAAGGTAACTAGAAGGACTAAATGTGATGAAAGTGTATAATTTAAGGAAAAGAAAATATCAAGAGATAGTTGATGAAGGTGAAATTGATGGAACTTCTTATTTGTGATAATGACAAATTGTTGAGATGGTTAAGACACCATGAGGGAGTATCAAATACCAATTTGATGGTATTAAAACCTTAATGATCTATTCCCCATCAAATTAATATTAGAGTTAGTCGAGATCCTGATGATACCAAATGAAAGAGGAGTCATAAAATCTTTGATACAAAAAATGGTGGAGAATGATGGTAGCGATAAATCTAAATCATAACGTAGTTATTAGCACACAACCTAAAAAAGTCCAAAATGTAACATTGTGTACACATCAATGAGGTAAAACTACAATTTCTTGAAGTAAGATGCTAATGCAGAAAGATCATCATTCCTATTCCATATTAATGCTTCAAATAGATTGCAATGCTAGCCTTAACTTAAAAACAAAATGACAAAAATATCCTTTCTAATAAAAATATAAAAATAATAAAAACAAATATAAAAAATATGAAAATTTCATAAGGTCTTAATAAGTGAACCATTACAATCCATAATAAAATAAAAAAACACCAAACTAAATAATCTATGAGTAGAATCTACTAAATTAATTCTTAAAAAAGTTTGAATCTCTAACATACGATGTCGTAATGTGGATCAAATCACAAGAACTAATGGATGAGATGGAGCAAGATTTGTAGACCAATATTTAAGAAGGAAATTTCTTGCTGCTAAATAACTGTGCTTTGAGTTTATGAAGGTAAAATATATGAAAGGAAGTCAATCAAGTTTCAAATTAAGAACATGAAAATTAATGTTGAGGAACTTAGAATTGATAATAACCTACTAATCAAGCCCCAAGTAACTAACTAATAGTTATTTTTGGTCTCTAAGTTATGATGGCACTTTCAATTTAAACTCAAACTAGAATGTACTTAGAAGAAAGCACTCAACTCTTATTGTCAACATTATCTAGAATTTAGGAAGCCAAATAAAAATTTTCACCACACATTGAGGATAATTAATAATTTATTACTATTCTCAACTCACTTGTAGGAAATAAACATCCAATTTGTATTTAAATGTACAATGTGTAGTAGCAAAAACTTAATTGATCATGCTTTCATTGAGTGCCAAGTAGCTTATAAAACATAGTCTTTTTTTGCTAAAGCTCTTGGGGTCAAACTACAAAATTCTTAGAAAATTGTTAATATTCTTCAATCATGGTGGTAGCAAGAAATGGGAAGTGTGGTAAGGAAATAAGTGCTTTATTTAATTCCATATTTGATATGCTAGAGCATAAGGAAAGTAAGGAATAACAAGCCTATTTAGGAAAAGAATGCTGTAGAAATTAATTTGATTCTAAACATAATTATTTTTTGCAATCACATTTTCACAGTTTTTCCACTAACCCAAACAATAGATGATGAATTTTTGTTTGTTTTGTTGGGCTTATTACTACAATTCAAATAGCTTAAAATTAGAAAATTATATAAATTATCCTAATAGCCACTTGAATTTTGCCAACTAAAATTAAATGTTAATGGTAAATATTCTAAACTCAATGATATTGGGACTGGAATCATTGATGATCGTATTGGCCAAGTCATATATGCTTTTATTCTTTCAGTTTAAACATCAATAATTATGGAGACCAAACTACATGCAATTAAACATGATATTGAATTGTGTTATCTCAAGAAGTAGGTATATATATTCATTGATCTTGATTGAAATAATTTGTAGGTTATGATCATTGCTTATAGTAAAGTTAATTGTAAAGATACTAATTTTGTTAAACAAATTATACAAATGACATATGTAGTTCTCTAAACCAAGTGGATTTTACAAGTTAAGGAAGGTAATGTTGTTGTCTGTAAGCTTGTTAAATTGGCTTTGAATGCAAGTAAGCTTTTGATTTTGGATTTAAATTCATTACCTAGAAGTTGCAAAGCCTTTATTGTGTTGGAAAACAATGGTGCCCTATATATTTAAACCATTTTCATTATACATCAAAACGTCATACAAACTAATGTAGAAGTCAATGTTGGAATCTAAGCATGACAATAATATAGATATTTCATTGTATAGGATGATCTTGGTGATTATATTGTTGCAACAAAAGGCAAAGCATTTTGTTCACAAGAGTAGACAATTAGACCCATACAATTCAAAATCAGACAAGCAATATTTCCTATCTTAATATTCTTTTTTGCATCTGATCTTATTCTATTGAAGCACATGAAATCTTCAAACAGACTACTATGATCTATCATAGTTAGCATAGTGCACTATAAAGTTATGAAGAAGAACCACAACAACACATCCAATGCAAGTTACTACTCATCCATTGGCAACATCGAATTCAAAAAATTATTATTTTAGTAATGTATTACAATTACCAAGTGTTTTCCATAAAGGAAGGTCTTCATAATTTCACGCTTACACATCACAATATGGATAAAATTGCTCTAGTTATCCATCATAACTATCTCAACACCTTATTATGACTACATAGACTTAGTAGATTAGACAAATATGTCAACATCAACTCTCAACAGATTAATTGGATTAAGATGAGTGTAGGCATCATACTTGCACAAAGAACTAATTACAATTCATGAAAGTGCAAAATCACACTTTTATGATTGGCAACTTATATGGCATTGAACTTAGTTGACGTCACACAACCATCTCTATTACTATGACTATTTATGAGGGCTATATATAGATCTAATCCATTGGACAAACTTTCTACCTTATCTTTGTAAAATAATTGTAAATATAATGAATAAGAGATTCCACAAAAAAAAGAATATACTAGATTAGCTCAATTACCAACCTAATATATATCTTATCTTACATCACTCGTCTTATCAACATTGTTGATTGTGTATTCCCATAGCTATCCTTTGTCGCTTACCCCATTTTGCATAGCTAAACACAAACCATTACAAATTTCTTGTTCCTACACTTCATCACTATTTCAAGTCAAAACTATATTTGTATTGCAAACCTTCATCATTCATTATCTCCCTATTTATTGCCACAGTATTTCTTTATGTCTTTTTGGGACCTATTCTTGATGGGCATAAAAAGTCTAACTTGTTGGATTTCTTTGCACTAACACTTCTTATTCTTTTATGAACCACTTAGCCCACGATGAAGATTTTATCAATGTGACATGATTAATTGCATGAAAAACTACTATTTGTGTAAAGATTTCATCAAGGTTTCATGCAAAAGTGTTTTGTTTGCATCTAAAGTGTTCGTTAGATAATGATCATATAGTATGTGGTGCAAAAACATACTTTGTGATATATCAATAATAACAAGTTCATGAACAGTCAATTGATGTTCAAGTTAGTCAAAGAGATCAAAATTTACCAATAATAGAGTATAAGGAGCAATCTATTAAACTTGTTCAAAAAGGAGTGAGGGTCGGTAATACAAGAGTGATGATGGGTAGAATTGATAAGGTAAAAAACCTATAGTATGAGCCTTTATGTAGTACCATACAATTGAAGATCAAACAAAGTTGGTGGAATGTCATGAACATTTAAAAGATCCGACTTAACCAATCAGTTATTATGAGTCATAGTTGGACGCACTATGCCAATATAAATAAAGGAGTGATTGAACATTGGACTATAGCATAACTTTACAATGTGATGATGCTCATACCATATGATCAAGGAATAAGGAGAAACATTCTATCAACAAGATCAATAAGAAATATGGTTTTAGCTAGGAAGTGATTTTGACATCTAACAACATGTACTTGGTTAATATGATAGGATGAGCAATAATACATGTATAATATAGAGTGAGCATGTAAGCCTAGTCTAATTCTAGAGAGGGAAGCATCATAATAATACATTAACAACCTATTATAAATAACAAACAGGAAATTTAGTGTGACCTAAAGCATCATATCAAATGAAATAAGCATGGAGCAATAGAGTGCAACACCCAAAGAGGTATTAGACTTAAATTGATATTACAGGTTAATTGAGAGTAGAGAAAGAGTTGGTTAACATGGACCAAGGCTATAGTGTAAATCATATAGTGTGATTGTTGGTAAGAAAAAAAAATACAAATATGTAGAATGGTTGAGTGATGGCAATTGTACAAGTTTGTTCCTATGAATTATACTATATGATTTGTGTAAGGTAAAGAAAAATTGAGAATTGAAGAGAAATTGACAAAGTTTAAAGGCATACAAGATTTAGTAGAGAGTTTGAGGCCTCTCCCACAAGGTTTACTAATAGAATAGAGGCCATTTGTAGTTTACCTCTAGTTCTATGACATTACTTGTGAGAGTGATTTGGTAGTCTTTTCAATAAATTAATAGGCTAAATGTATATATATGTATGAATATCATTTGGAATTACTTGATCTTGAAGAGTTGATCACCAATCAACTTGATAGGGTCCTTATTTAACTTTGATATTCTCTATAATTTAAAATTATTTGATAAAGAGCTAGAGCTAGTCAAAAAAATTAGAAGAATCTCTTCTCCTTTTTTCTTATTTAGGATCCTATAAGATTCACTAAGATAACCAAGCTTGGTCATGTCTCCCTTGTCGAAGTTTAGGATTAGATGAGATTTAATGACAATAAATTATGATGAGGAACAAGTGCAACATTATTCTCCATAAAAATTTGCTATGCTTACATTATCATAAGATTTAATAACTATTTTATTTTATTTATTTTTATCATGCAAGTTTTAAGCTATGGAGATTTTAACATAGTTCAAGTCAAGAATAGTATCGAAAGTTTAGCTCTACTCAAATATTTGGATGACCTATACTACAATAAATTTAGAGACCTAATAAAAGTACAAAACCATTTGCTTCCACCTTAGTCATTCAGCAAATTGGTATTGAAAATGTCCTCACCATTGGTCCAAGAGGATCTCTTAAGACTCCTACAAGCTTATAGTTCTAAGACTCCATGGATCAATCCACTAATATTCAATTTAAGAATGTTAATTAGAGGGTTCTAGTATATAATATGCAAACTTTGTTGTTTAACTTTAGAGAATGGAGGAAGTAAACTGCATTGAACTTTGTTGGAATCCAATGCATTAGTTCAAATAAGTGGGAAGCATTTGAAAATGTTGAAACACATGGATTGTACATTCCAAATAATGATGAAAACTGAAAGCTTGATTCCTCGTATAATGTTAGATTGTGCCCACTTTCCAAATTTTCTAGTAGATTAAAGAGGGGAGTAGTTTGATAACTTCATTCCCAGATTTTTTTTCTTAGACTCCTACTAGCACAACATCCAAAGCAATAAAAAAGACATCTTCTACATTCGTATCACTATTGCTCAAGAGTTTAACAAAGCGATCTCAAATTTATTTGATCCTATAAAACCATGATCTATTATATCTTTATTTGTGTAGAATGGGCACTTGGAAGGTAGTTGAATCCTTAATTTTTTTAATATTTTCAAAATAGAAGTAACTTATCTAGCATACACTACATAAGAATTCAAATTTTTAGCAAAAGTTTGGTGGAACAAATATGTTTTTTGCATTTAAGAATCAAACCTTTTGCTCTAATCAATTTCCAAGCTAATTTATTGCTAAAAGTTCCATTAACACTATATGTCTAGAATTAAGAATCCTTAGGTTTTGAGAATTTTGTGTTGTAGGACTTTATGCTCATGCTTTCTATGCATTTCTAGGTTGATAAGAACTCTATAGTTTTCCTTAAGCGAATGAATTTGGCTTGCAAAAAATTGAAGTAAAGTGACATTGTAGTTTGCACCTTTTAGAATGATTTTATACTAAAAGTAATCATTATATCATCTAGCTTCTTCAGTTGGAATCCATTTTCTACTATGGAGTAGATAACATTTTTTTAGGTTGTTGAATGATGTTTGTGGCATTCAATGGATTCACCCCCACAAAACAACTTTCATTATGTTTTCTGTAAGTTGAATAATGTTTTTAAGAGTACAAGAAATCATCAATGTGTATAATAAAATATGAGCTAGAACTTGATTAATGAGAATCATTCTAACCCCATAGATATCAGTCATTTCTTCTAACCTACAGCTTGTTGTTTATCTTATCAATGAGATGTTGAAAATGCAAAGATGTTTTCCTTCCCTTAAGTAGTGTGTATCTAAGATAGGTAGGGAATGCTATTGCATCTGAATCCTAAGAGATTACTGAGATAATGAGCATTTTCTAATTTATAGTTTTTACCACAAATTATAATACTCTTTTGTGAGTTAATTTGTAGTCATGATCTTGCCTAATTCATACAGAATCTTGGATATCAACAAAGGATATTTTACCACCTCTTATGAATTTGATGAAATTATTTGCAAAGCTTAGATGGCAAACGTTTGGGCATCCTCTTGGAAGCAAGTAATGAAAAGCTTTGCATGTTGAAATAGATTATTTAAACTACTAAATACTTTTGTATCCAATACAAATATGAGAGGCAATAAGGGGTATCCATGCTTAAGGCCTCCACAAACCTAAAAGTAATTTCTAATCTTACTATTAATAATGATGAATAATTGATTGTTGCCAAGTATATGTATGATAAATTTAATAAAAATTTCAATAAAGCCAATACTCTTTAGGATCTATTTCAAAAAATCCAACAAAGCATGTCAAATGCAATATTAATAAAATTGTGAAGGACCAAATCTAGAAGAGGGGGTAAGTTGTTGTATTCAAAAATTTAAATCATTTTGTAATAATATCATCAAATAAAAGATTATTTTTTATTAAAGCAACTTAAAAATAAAATAGTAAACCAAAAGCATAGAAATTAAAGTAAGGATACAAAATAGTGAGTATTATTTCAACTTGTGAATAGCTTAAAGAAAACTTAAAACTAGAGCTCAAAATCTTCAATTTCATTCAACAATTTGTAATCAAAATTAAGTCTTTAATAATCTTTAGCACAACAAGCACTTAAAGATAACAGTAGGCTTGTTTCAGCAAAAAACCTATTAAAGATTCTACTTTGTAAACCTTTATAGGAAGTAGAATTAAATGAATTTTAAAGAAAATAAAAAATACAAGTAAAAAGAGGGCACATAGTTTTTAGGTGTTTTGGCCTAACCAATGCCTAGGTCCACCACTTGTTACTCGATCAAGATTAAATAACAAAACTACTCATTGTTGTCGTAGTTGATAAATTTAAACTTTTACAAAAACTAGTGCTCAAAGGAGACACCATGTAGAAACAAAAATAGTTAACTATTATAGGATTTAAACTTCTAACAAATCAACTTTATACAATTCTAATAACTTAATCCTCTTTTAGGTATTATGACATAATATAATGGAAAAGTTGAATACTAGAATAAAATAGGTATTGATGAACAAAAAATCAAATGCAATATGATTCCTTTGCAATAAGAATAATGGTGAAATGTATAACTAGCTTCTCAGTCATTCACTTTTTTACAAATCTTTTAATCATTTTTTTTTTGTTTTTTTTTCTCTTTTTCATTTTGAAATTAGACACTTATTTATATTAATTGCAATCCCAAAAAAAGTTGGATACAACAGGCAAAAAGAATTTCCAAAGCATTAATAAATAGTCATTAGACTTTTGGGATTCAAATCATAATAGTACACAATAACATCTATCATGAAAATAAGGTCTATAAAATTTTCATCGCAACCATTAAATAAAATAACTAACTTGAAATAACTTAGCACAAAGCATTATACCTATCTTAAATGAAATTTGAACTATACAATATAAGACTAATAAGCAAATAGAGACATCGTACATATGTGATCATGGATAACCATCATACAACAATATAGAAAAATAAAAAATCAAACCATTTTAAAGATTATCAAACATATGATAAACCTATCATAATAGTATGATACATCAAACATAAGTGAAACTAGATTATATAAGGCTAATGAATTAAGTGTCTTAATACTTTGTTAATAGTTGAGAGTTTGACCACATACTCATAATAACAAATATAACATACACACACAACATTGAAGCATGATAATGTAATTACATAAAAATAAAATGCATGAACTTCATTTTATGCAATGACAAAAATAGAAAAAAATTAAGATATGTTGTTATGATAAAATTATCATATTAGTATACATTACAAGTATGAAAAATTATTGAAGTGTTATAGAAATGTATATATATGACTTAAAAAGTTTGTATTATATAAGATATAGTCAAATAAAAACTTAAGTAAATAAGATCGTTACTATATGATAAAAAAATCATGCACAACATTCCTTAACAAAAACATAAGTACTAAGAGGTAAAAACGTGGGTACACATATGAGGTAAGCTTCATACAATATAAACAAAAAAGTAAACTCAACTCTCAACAATTATGAAATGAACCATATAAGAGCAATATCTTATATAACAAACATAACTTAACATTTTTAAAACTTTATTTTAAAGATATTATTGCAATATTTTGACTTATAAATATGTAAAACAATACCTTTTTTCTTTTCTAAAATATGATGCATGAAATAAAATAATGATTCTAAGTATCACAACCAGAAAACCATAAAGCCTAGATATGCTAATCAACTCATTTAGTATAATTTAGATTCTTGTGTTTTAGTCACTCCACAAAGAGCTTTTTGAATTCTATGATTCAAAAGTTGAAGCATTAAGAGCAAAATACCACATTGTTCATCTTATTCAAGATCCAAATCATTACAAAATGTTTTAACCATCATTAATCAAATACTCAAATTTGCTTTTACACAAATCTTAATAATACATTACTACTATATAACTTGGTGTTATGCTCAGCAACTTTGAGCATACAATAGATATAATTACTTTCTCTTATTTTCTTATTTATGGAACCTACCAATTCCTACACTAGAGTATATTTTATGTATTATTCCTTCCTTTGAGCAAAGTTGAATTAACAAATAGGTTAAAAGTCATTAAAAGATTGTAAATTTATGTTTTTTTGGAATAAGTACAATATTTGCACTAGTTATTGTATTTGAAATAGTCAAGTTATTTAGAAAATTTCTAAATACATTTGGTGCTCCACGAGCCATGACATTCCAGTAGTGAGAATAGAATATATTGCTGAACCCATCAGGATATGAAACATTGTGATGATCCATTTAAACAACCTATTTCATTTCTTACATAGTTTCTTCTTTCAAAAGATTTTGTTCATTTATTAAGTTACTAAAGGAGGGATATGACTTGATAAATTGTGCTTATTATTCATAGATAAGGCCATTAACAAGTTCTAAAAGTTTCTAATAGTTGCATCAATGATCCTATCTTCTTTTGTTATCCAGTTCCCTTAGGTTTTCTTAATTTCATGAAATATATGTTTACTTTGTCAATCCTTAACTACTACATGAAAGTGCATTATATATCTATCACTAACTTTAAGATAATCAAATTTAGCCTTTCGATTTTAGAATGCTTTGCATTTTCAATCAAAGAAAAGAAGTATGCTTCGGGTTAAAAATAATTCTTATGTTCATTCTTCATTTGCTGAAGTTCAAGCAGATGTAATATACGCTAAGCTAATGCACAAGATGGCTGTGAATTATGCTTTAAAACATTTTATTATTTTGAAATTTTGTTCTTAAATAAAAATTTGACAATCATAAAACTATTGATTTAATAATTTTGTTAAATAAAAATGTAAAAAGAGGATAAAAATTTTACATTTTTTAAAATCATTTTTTAACAAAATATTTTATGTTTGATAAAAACGATTTTGATCAATTTATTTTATATATATATTTTAAAATTAATTTTTATTAAATATAAGAAATATCATAAATTATACAACAACAAAAATAATAAAAGAAATCAAGGGATTTTTAGGCAGCTCAGATTAACCCATTCCTACATCCATCCCTAGTCAACTTGATCACGATTCCATTATTAAATTCACTCTCTTTTATAGCAAGTGGAGGTAATATTTTGTCATAGTAGGTAGGGATTTATCATCAAAATCTTAATTATAAAATCTTACAATATTAAAGCACAATACTATATAATCTAAAAGCTTATATGACATAAGTTTATGGATTATGTTTGATAAGATGTTAGAATATAAATACACATATGAACAAGCTTGTACTAATCTAAAAGATCAAATTTTAAAATATTAAATCAAAAGATTTATCAATATATAGTAATGTTATTAATAAAAATTGAATTAACAAAGATCTTATATTAATATGATCCTTTCTAAAAAAATAAAAAGATATTAAAGTAAGGAAGAGAAAAAATAAATCACAAATATAACTCCAGCAAAGACGTCAAAATCGGAGTACAATTTTTGGTTTTGATCATTCTTTTCCAAAAATATTTTAGTAAAGTAAAATCATCCACTAAAATAGTGATGTAAATGTTATCCAAATTATGTGAAATGATTTAAGAAGAGAGTTGTAAAAACAAGAACAAAAAAGCTCGTACCTCTCATATGCACATAGAGAAATAAATGCTTTTGTTATGGACTTCTCTTAAGAATTTTTGAATTTTTTAAGTTGATTCATTAAATTCAAATGTTGTTAAGTGACCTTGTTTTATAGTCCAATAAAAAAATATGCCAAACTAACACTTCCAACTGCTAGAAATGACTTTTCCTCAAGGACAACCATTACAGGAAATGAATGGAGAAAGATGGCAAATAGTCACCATATGATTTGAGTGGATCAAATAGGCACCATCTGAGTGAATTTTTAATTAAAATGTCCATATTTAATCCAAATTAGATTTGGTCTAGATTATTAGATTATGTATGCTGGATGGATTATGATGATGTGCAATATCATTATTCACAAAAGTAGAGAAGTTCTCAATTGTTTGATCATTCTTCTTGGATGGATGGTTTGATAAAATGCATTCTTAAAAAATGTAGAGATCTTAATTATTTGATCATTTCTTTTTTGGATGGATGGCTAGTTGAATTCCACCATTCAAAAAGGTGGAAGCAACTATGATTGTTCAATTGCAAAAATGAACAATTTGATTGCACTAATTTGCTCTAGTTTAGAACCAAAACAACACTATTTTTAGTCTCATATTGTGAAATGTTGTATGAACTTTGTGTTATATAACAATTCATCTACGTTTTAGAGGTAACCTAATTGGGAGGTCATGACCAAACACACTAATGCACGTATATAGATAGTTTTGATTTAATCCAATCCCATTACTTGATAAATTTGAGTTCAACTTGGCTAGAAATGCCTAAACTAGTTTAGTAACGATGCCCTGATCTGAATTAACCCAAGACACTATAGGATTTATACCTTGACTGAGACTTGAGCCTAACTCAATGTAGTTTCAGTTGGTCTCCTGACCTACGACTCCCCAAGGCCTAATGCCCACCACTACGGGTCACTTGGCTTGAGCCTTCAAACTTTTCCAAGGCTTGGTTTCTTAGATTATTTTTTTATTTTTAAATTGTTTTTATATATTAATTATTCTTTATTTTTAAGGTTTTTTATAATAACTAAAATGTTAAAATATTATTACAACTACTAAAATAATAATACATAAGCAATAAAAAAATCATGCATATGTATGAATGAGATTATGCAAATTAATTGTGCCATATGTAAACAAGTGATGGGATAAAAATTCAAATCAACAAATGTCTTGGAGATAAACTTTTGATGGTTAGATACTCTACCAAGAGTTTGCATAACGACTCCTTGATATGCCATTTAAGTCACAATTATCACATAGCTATCATCACTGCTTCACTTGTGGATTGCTCCATAAAACATTTGGTCAAAACTCTCTAGTTGATTGATCCTATAAGAGTTTGAGATATATAACTTGAAATACACTCTAAAAATATATTACAAAAAAACATAATAGATTTGTATTAACAAATAAATGGTGTCATGACCAATGGTACAACACAAATCACTTTATTTTTCTATAACCGGCTCCTCAACTTCCTTTGAGGCCTCAAATATGTTACCAAAGCTGGGTATATTTTATTCTTCTAACTAAATTTTAAGTCATTTATTTTAAAGGGCCTATTCATTCCACTTATTCATTATAATGGGCATGTTCCAATTACTTTCCATTATTGCAAGAAATACTAATGATTTAGCAACATATTTGTGAATTTGAATAATCTCAAACTTAAGTGAGCTTCTTTGGAGAAAGAAAGTAATAAATGAAACTACTTTGCTAAGATGTTGCATTATTGCATTTGGCATAAGGTAGATCCAATAGATATCTATCCTATCTCTTCTATATCCATCTACCTTTTTTGATGCTTGACATGTGAAGGAACTTCCTAAAAAAGACAACTCTCTGAAGATGCAATGCTTAATGCATCAAGAAAATTTATTAATAGCTCCAAGAAATTTCATTGAACCCTTATATTCATTAAGGGAAGCAATGACATTTCAATCTATCTCAATTTGCCAAAGAAAATTGATAAAATTGGTTATCTCTTTGAGATCCCTCAAGAGGGCCCTCCTTTAAAGAAAGGAATTTTTCACATATATAAATAAACAACACATTTGGCTACTCCAAGCATCTTGGTTGAAAAGAAGGTGGATGAATTGTCCCTTATAGGTAATAAGTTGGCATAAGATGCACTTATTCTAAAACAACCAAATTTTGTTGGAGTAGCTTGATGTGTAGTGATCAAACTCATGCTTTCATTTGATTCTATCTTAATTTCTACTATTAGTCATTTGCTCTAACAAAGCTATAAAGAGAATCTTATAAGACTGTATAATGAATTTAAGGAAATGTATTAACTCATTTCCCACAACTCTAATATTTTAGACCATCAGATTAGATATAATGAGAGGAGGATCCAGCCATTTGAACGATTTTTTTAGTTCTTTTTATGCTTCTTGGGCTTGGTTTGATGGTTGTAGTATTTTTCCTCATTCTATCATTTTTTAGAAACATCTAATGCAAATCTATCAACATTCTTTAATAAAAACCCATAACCAATTATGCTCTCTTCTAAATCTTGGCTAATACTTTCAAGAGATTGCAAAATATTATGATGTTGAGATTGGTTGTCTCAAACAGATTCTAAATTCAATAGCAATGAACCTTTCCATTACCCTCATGGTTCTTGTTTTGTAGTTTTTTGGTCATCTATGGTCTATTAAAGAGGCATGAAGTGCTTGTAGCTACTTTTCACTTAGTTTCAATGACAATTCCTCTTTTTTTGCAACTTGGTCCAATGTTAGATTAGTATTCAAAGTGTGATAAGAACTTTCACAAAATTAGCCTTTGAATATTTTTAACCACAAGCTCCTCCTTAGTATCCAAAACCTCTTATGCCAATGCCATATTAAGATTGAATTACAATGAAGCATCAAAATGTAAATGTTTCTTTTTGTTATCATTATAGTTATCATCCTAAAAATTATTGATAACTTCCTTTCGTTTGCATTATTACAAGGAATGAACTTTCTTTTAGCATCTCATAGAGTTATTTGAAAGATTATTGTTTAAAATATTTTGCCATAATCCACTGTTACATCCCTTAATTCTAGGAATTTAAATTCTCAAACTCTAGTGACTTGACCTTGTGAAGTTTATGGTAGTAGCATCAAGTTTAAGAGGTTTAGCAATTTCAAATTCAATAAAATAAAGGGCTGGTTTTTTGAATAAATGAATAAGAAGTTCTTAAGAGAAATCCAAACAAGAGCTAGCAAGGGTTCAACATTCAATAAAAAATTTCGAGCTCATTTAAGAATTCTCATTTGTAATCTAACAATCAACCACACATGATGCAGCTGGTAATACATATAGTCTTCTTTTAATGAGAAATAAATAAATATGTGGTAGATGTCCAAATGTCCCTCCTAATACAATTCATCCAAGTAGTTTCCATATTTAGGTGGCCATGAGAATATTTCTTGATTAGATTAAATTTAATGGGTTCTTCAAAATCTCTTCATCCTCAAAGAGCACATCTAGTTCTTCTTTATATGATGAGATTAGCTTAATTTTGAATCAGGAAGTGGAGAACCACCTCTTATCACCTCTACAAAAAGTGGTTACAGGAGGAAGAACCTCCCTAACACACTATTAATAGTGAGAACCCGGGGATAGTAGGTTTAAAAGTCAAGAAGGTCTACCAATACAAAGAAGATTAGAATCACTTAGTGAGGACACTAGTTGCATTTAAGAATTTTAATGTACACAATCTAGTTAGGCATGTTCAAGTTCTTCTAAATGATTGAGGTATTTATTTTTCATGTGTAGGTTCAATTTTGTACCTAAAAGTGCACTAACATTTTTTTGTTCTGCTCAACTTAACTGCTACCAACCAACTCAACCCGCAACTTGACGTACGTTCATTCCTAGGTTCATTAGAATCGAGTCAACACATAATTCTCCCCTGTTTGTGCAACCCCTCATCACACACAGATCATCGATGTCTACTCACAGATTCATGTAACCAACAGGCCCACAAGGATTTGTCATTTCTACTCAATACATCGAACTAACCCATGATTTGTTTCCATTACCAACCTTTGAATCTACACTGATCCACAAATTATTTCTATCATAGGTCCATTGACCTTACTTTCACTTGCAAAAACCTTAATCCTCCCTCCTATCAATTCTAAAACTAAATTCAAATAGCAATATCTAACAAACCCACACACTTGCTGACTCGCAAAATCTAGTTGGTGTGATGCCTACCCACAGAATCCTAACCAGTTGAACCACATACAAGCATGCTGAACCCAAGCGTGCTCAGTCAACTAACCTCCCTGAAATCGAGAAAAATTTTAGAAACTTATTTGGGAATAGGTTATGATAGTAGATTTTGATGTTTTTAATCATTTTATTTCAAGTGTATTTATCAATATATCCTTAGTCTCTTTATAATAGGAGAGGCCTAACTCTTATGTGTAAAATGACAATGATTGCATAAATAAAATTTCTATTACTATTCAATTGCATCTTGTTGAAATCTTAAGATTGATCATGGCAAGAACTTTGACAAATTGGTTTGTCAAGGTTCCGATATCGATAGAGGGGTTTGAGGCCCAAGTGTTGAAATACCATGCCTATTTATTACAACTTTTTCCTACCACTATCAACATAACAATTCTTTGTTTCACATCACCATTAACAATTTGCATTGGAGGTTTTTTTGGCAACCAACTTACTTAATACTTTTGTACACAAATCTTGAATTTCATCACCTTTTTTGCCTATGATTTAATTTTCTTAATATTTTTGGATCAACTTTTTGTAAATAATTATTTGATTATTTTTTGATTTCCTATGAGGATATAATAAGATTTTTTTAATACTTCAAATTTATACTCGTGTGACCTTTATTTTATTATTCTTTTTTTTTGAGATTGATTTCACTAACATCTTTTGATTATCTTTTTTTTCCTTTGAAGAGTTTGTTGGGCTGGCATATAGAATGAGCCCAATGTTACCTGTGGTTTTCTCTTGGATGAGTATCTTTTATGTGTTGTCATTTTTAGATTTATCATATTTATCCTTTCTATTTTATTTACTCATAACATGTACTATTTAATCCTTCTTATTACTCATTACAATATAGTTGCTTCCTATCCTACATCAACTATTCTCACAAAGCTTTTAATATATGGCTAAATAAAGATTTTGTAATTACAAATGCCACTATTCACAATGGCTTCCAACATGGCCATTGTCCTTTGGCAATGTCTTTTTTTTATTATGGTTACTACAATTATTGAAGAGAGAGTTTATAATAACAATTGCCACCATTCACAATAACTTTTATTGTTTCTCTTTTGATCATACTATTATATACTTGGTGTAAGTTATATTTTCTTTTGCTTGCACCAAGTTCCTTGCTCTTATAGACTTATGAACAAGGATATTAGCCTTGTGGCAATTTCTCTTTTGATTATGAAATACCAAGAATCAAGGATTGTCTATACTAAATGAATTTGAAGCAATCCAACTTGAGGATTGTAAGTTGTTTACTTAGCCTCTTTAGTTTATGTATTTAGTTAAAGACTAGATTAAAAAAATATAAAATTTAACAATTGTTCGATCCAAATCAAAGTTTTCTTAACCATTTACACTCATTATATTTAAACAAAGCATAATTGTCATGCTTCTCCTAAACAACCACATCTTATGACCAAGTCTCAACCAAAATAAATGCCACATGTCAAGCTTTTATTTCATAAATATTCATTTGTATAGCAATGTTGTATTGTTGTTTTATTGTTCTCTTCTATATTCTACTACCAATTGTCATAGTCTTTCTATGTGTCAATCTTTAAACTTCACTAGATGACAATACTATTTTACATACGCATGCTATCGTTTGTATGAGATTTCTTATGTTCTCTACGTCCTTGTTTGTTTTGGCATTTTGTTCTGCTTTCACTTGGCCACCATTGGCTCATGTTTCCCATTTTAATGTTGCTATGGTCGACAAAGTCCATGTTGTTTTGGAAACTTTCATTGCTTCTCATTATAAGAATTTTGCTACAGTTGACATTTGCATTGATAGGTTATTATGGTTCCTAAGACTCACCAATTATTCATTTTTTAGTTCTTTTAAATTTTATATGCTCACCGCTCATGAACCATTTGTATAGATTTGATTTCGTTTTGGCATGCTTGTCATATGGTTTGACTAATTCAAATACCTCCTAACAATTTTTTTTTGTTCCTATTTAGGCTTTGATATGTTTTTTGTTGTCAATATAAATTTTGATACTACAACTGCTTCGCATATAGATTTTTTCATGATCTTTATCACTTGTGTGGATTTTGGATGCTCGAATATGAATTTTGTTACGATCATCACTTTGAGCAACCTTATGTTATTCGTGTTGTTTTTTGTTGTTGATTTTCCACCATTTGTTTTGTAAATTTAGGAACAATTGCTAAGTACAACCTGAGAAACATCCTCTTCCATGTTAAGGAAAGAAAAAAAAAAAACAAAAAAGCCAACTTTCCGTTATTTAACTCAATTAAGCGGAACAGAAGCTTGCAAGTCATGGGAGCACACATGGTTGGCTTACATCGTTGATGTGCTTTGGAATTTCTACATATCCTAAAAGAAGATATGGGTTTAATTGTTTACGTACAGATCTTACTTTAATCTCTATTGATCTTCTAAAGTAATAATTTTTGGAAAAGAAGAAAAAGTAAGAAGGGAATGATGCCTTTGTTGAATTATTTCATTATTAAGTCATGGGGATTATCATTCAGGCAAATGTATATTATTTATGTCTAATCTAACCAAATGTTTTTTTAACTTCGCGGGCCTTAACCAAGATACCGGTGATCTTTCTTGATTCCCATCCTTTAAGATGTTATTTTTTATTTTTTATTTTTTATTTTTTTGTTAAGATAATGGCATTTTGCTTACGTTGATGAACAAATAAAAACAGTATAATATGAAGCCCTCACTTGAGTTTTTTAATAGCATGGTGGAGACCACTGCGTCTAGAAAAGTCCTTGACCTAACTATAGGTCATCCTTTGCCCAACTATAACGATTCCTTTCATATATTACAATTTAAAAAACTCCTGCAAAAACTGCCCATAACAAATATTTTTATGATTTTATTGACTAGTATGAATGATCGAGACATGCACAAAAGATAGAATGAATGATAATTTATTTTTTAACTTTTTTATATATATTTTAGATTGAAATGTATACATTCTATCAAATTATCTGATAAAATCAAATCTATTGCTCAATCTAAATTCTCTGATGATTATCATTATAATTATAGGTATGCTCCATCCAATGTCAACAATTAAGAAGATGGTTCATTACCTACTAGAATCCACTAGCTCAATTTGGCATGGAGTCATCAATTGATTAACATTGAATTGAAAAATCTTTAGATGTTAAATTCATACCATATGACTATAACTCAAATGATACTATATAGAGACCAACCCAACTTATGTAACATAATGTTCTTTGATATATATCCTGTGAGTTCACTTGTTGCATCACTTGATGAGTCACTAAACATCACTTGATTCAGAAACTCTTGAATTATTTTTATATAATTATGAATAAAAATTAAATAAAATACTTTATTGATATTTATAAAATTGGCCCAATAATGACCATTCAAGAATGATAAGATATTTACCAATAAAAATGTATTGAATTTCACCATTTTGGTTGATCAATCATTGTCAACTCGAGTTGATTTGATCTAACCAATCTAGTTAGTTAATTGATTTGGATCTAGGATTTTGGATATTAGGAAGGACGAAGATGATGACTTACATATCTAAGGAGGGATCAATGGGGTTGAGTTATCAGAAAGAAGGTTTCCTGGGTGAGGTGACTTCACCAAGGGTGGTTAACATAAGGAGGCATCACTGACACCATGTATCTAGTCTACACTGTTTAATAGTTAAATAGCAAATAAACCATAAATCTTATTATTTAATGTCTTCCTTAGAGTGATTCTATTGATATGGACTTGATTACAATTGAATATTTCATAATTTTTTATATTTAAATGTATAAATTTAATCAAACTAATAAACAAAACTATGTTGGTCATTAGATACTAGCCTTCTTTGTAGCCACCATTTTTATTATAGGTATTGTTATACCCGGTAAAATTTTATGTATTTGATCTTTAATAAATTAATTGTGGCTTGGATGATTTCGAATCGACAGTAGGATGAGCCAGGAACTCAATTGTAGGCTATTGGAATTTCTGAAATCTTTTGGGAATTTTTCGGAGCACCGAGGAATTTTTAATTAATTTTCCCTGTTTAATTAGATTTATTGGATTTTTAGAAATTCGAAAATCCATTTAAATTAAACCGGAAATTGGTTTACCGCGCGTGAACCGGACCGGAACGGTTCAGCGGAGGCGGAGACGGTTCGCCGAGTGAGTTTGCGCTTGCGTTCTGATAAGCTGATCGGACGGTCGTGATCGACGGTTGGGATTGAACCGGCTGATCGGGTGCTTACCGTGTCGATAGCGTGTCGACAGCGCGTATCGGGTGCTTACCGTGTCGATAGCGTGTCGACAGCGCGTATCGGGTGCTTACCGTGTCGAAAGCGTGTCAACGGCGCGTAATGGGTTTCACCGTGTCGGCCAGAAATATAAAACCCTCGCGAAACGATTAGGGTTTGTTCGGCCGACCGATAGAGAGAGTTTTTCCGGCGTACGGCGCGTGATTCCGGCGGCCTGGCAAGGGGCTTTTTGTGCCTGGAGATTCACGGGAACGAGGAGAGTCAATTCGTACCGGATTCGTTCGGCGAGGAGCTGCGGCGAGCTACGGACGAAGTTCACCGTCGCCGGCGTCGTTGAGGTAGGAAATTCAGTTTAAATTAGTGATTTAGTAGAAAATTAAAAGCATGAAATACTTTGCTTAATGAAAACAAGCATGTGGATGAAAATCGGATTTAATTGAATGCTAAATTGTGTCTTTTGCAAATTTCGGAATTTCCTGGAAAAATTTCCATTTCGCCGAAAAAAAAAAAAAAAAAAAAAAAAAAAAAAAAAAAAAAAAATTTATTGATGCTTAGGAGCATGTTAGGAAATTGTTCTCCTTGATCGCAGTCGCCGGAAATCGACGGAAGGATCGTAATGGTCGGCGATGGCGGCGGCTAGGGTTTCGCGGGTTTCGGACTGAGGAAGGAGAAGGGTTTAGATAATATCAAATCTAATTAAGTAATTAATGATATTTACGCCATTTTATTAGTAATTAAAATTAATCTGATTAACGGATTATTAAGAAATTGGTTCGGCGGTGTCGCGGTTCAGCGCGAGAGTTCCGAACCGGCAGCGAAAACCGGTTCAGCGGGATTCGGCGCGGACGAACGGCGCGAAAGCCGAACCGGCAGCGAAAACCGGTTCAGCGGGATTCGGCGCGGACGAACGGCGCGAAAGCCGAACCGGCAGCGAAAACCGGTTCAGCGGGAGTCGGCGCGGACGAACGGCGCGGCGCGGAGGAGAGAGAAGCGGAAGGAAAATTCGGAAATTTATTATTAATCCGAATTTTCGGAAATAAAAAGGATAAGCGAAAAATTAAATTCGAAAATTAATCCTAATTTTTGGAAAAAGGATATATGTGGAATTTAAATTCGGAAATTTATTTCGAATTTCGGAAAATGGATAAAGGGCAGAAATTGAAATTGGAATTTAAAAATTTCCTGAAGTGGGGAAAAATGTTATCAGTGATGACAGTACAGCTGGAAACAGTCAGACAAAGATATGGTACACGGATGCTACCAGAACAGTCAGTAATTGACAATTGTGTTGCTTTGATGGCAACGGCATGGATTGAGTCAGTTTATTCAGTATTGGCATATTTCATGGATTGGCATATTGGACCGGACTACTATAGACCCTATATGATGTTTTAGGGTAGTTGTGGTAGGTAACTGTGCGGTTCGGACTTAGCTTCCACAGTATACATGTAGACTGGTATACGCCTTGTTGTACCTGGACACATGTTGCCGAATCTTGGAGTTAGAGATTGGCAATGACTGTAGGGGCGTGAGCTTCTATGGAAGTTGTTGGTAGAGGACTCCTTGGGACGGTGGCTGAGTCAATCTCTCCTGGTCCATGTGTGTAGGCCTGCGCGCCTGAGGGTGGCAGGGGTGTCTCGCAGTGGCTAGCCAAGTGTGTAGGCCTGCGCGCCTTAGGGTGGCAGGGGTGTCTCACGTTGGCTAGAGATTATGTGACGGGATCTGTCTGTAGTCTCCAGGAGATTGATTGACGAGAGACACTGCGGTGTCGGGTGCTTAGGCGCCATGCGTGTTTCGAGATGGGCGTTCCCACTGGCACGTTGCCTGGTAGCCCAGAGGAGAGCTACTCTGGTGTGACTGGGGTGGCTGTGGTTGGTCGGAGTCTGGGACTGAGAGTGCCTATCCACCGTACATTGTTATGCTGTATTCCTGTATTTTTGCTATTATCCTTCTCTTGCATGTGAGTTTTACTAGCTGACTTTCCTACTGGGCGTAGCTCATTCCTGTATTATATATTTTCAGTGGCTCGGCAGACTTGACGCTACCGGATTAGGTGGGATCGTGGTCAGCAGGCTTGTGAAGGATTTCTGATTGGTGATTGTCTGAGATATTCTGGTTAGTTGATTGTTGCTGTTGGATGTTTCAGTGAGACTGTTATTCTCATATGTTACATATAATTTGAGGGTAATTCGGAATTATGTATCTGGATGAACAATATTACACTTGTGGACTTGTATCTTATTCTTGTAATGTAGTTCCATTTACTGTCTTATCTTATTGTCTTGGAGTATGGTGAGTGGAGTGCTACATTTATCTGTGGATGTTATATATCTTCCGTTTGATGGTGAGGTCATTACATGACTATGGAACTTAACCGTGGGGGTTCAGACTTCTAATAGACCGGTTCTCCTACCCGTAGGGGTTAGGAGTATTGGGTCTAGTAGGAGTAACATTGCGCGAGTCCATCTGTTAATTCAGGAGTCATGAACCTGATTTGACGGTGTACCCGGGAGATGGGATCCACATTGTTAAGGGAAGTAGGTGTGTAATGATGTGTTATATCCTATGTTTTCGTAGGCTACTCAGGTTGGTATGGGACGATCTGAGCTGTCTATATATAAAAAAAAAAAAAAAAAAAAATTGTATGCCAAAAATCAGCCTAGGAAAAAAAATGGGGTGTAACAAGAGTGGTATCAGAGCCCTAGGTGAGGATAACGGGGCTAGACGTGTATAGGGGTTCAACCCAAGGTGGGGAGAACTGTTGATTCTTTTGTATACTATAGTAGTCCATATGCCAATTGCCAAATGACGACTCTAATGCCAGATTAATTGTTTTTGACAGTATGGCTGGTACCAGGAGACTTTCCGCTCGTGGAGCAGCTAGAGGCAGACCGGTATCTACTACTCCTACCCCGGAGACGATCCCAGCATTGCCAGTTGAGCCAGCCGTGGATCGTTGGATCGATGCCTTCATGCGGTTGCGTCCGCGGAGCTTCAGTGGGTCGGCTGACCCAGCGGTGGCAGATGACTGGATGGCTCATATGCTTGAGCTATTTGATGCCTTGGGATGTCCATTCGGCAGGAGGGTAGTGCTTGCTGCTCTAGTGTTGGAGGGAGAGGCTGCTACCTGGTGGAGAGGCCAGCGGCGCGCTATGTTTGGGGAGGCCCAGAACAGTGAGATAGCATGGGATGACTTTGTTGAGGCATTCAGGGAGTGCTACATTCCGGCCTCGGCCATGGCTCAGTTCAGGAGGGAACTTATACACCTCAGGCAGGGCCAGATGTCAGTGAACGATTACTTATCGAGGTTCACTTATCTGGCGAGGTACGCCGTAGAGCTGGTGCCTTCTGAGGAACGCAGATGTGAGATGTTCCTGGAGGGACTTCGTCCTATGCTGCAGCGCCAGCTAGTTGTGAGTCGGTTTGCCAGGTTTCGTGACTTGGTGGAGGCTGCGAGATCCGTTGAGCTTATTGATATCCGGATGGAGGCCCAGAGAGAGACTCATAACAAGAGGAAGGAATTCAGAAATATCCAACAAAACAAAAAGGGCAAGAGACACAGAGATCACAGTGGTACTCAGGAGGTCGTGGTCCGGCCACGACCTATTTCTGAGAGACCAGTGCAGCAGACAGGTACCCGGACTGGGGGGATAATCTGCTACCATTGTCGACAGCCCGGACACAAGAAGTGCGACTGCCCAGAGTTGAAGAAACAGAGGATCACGGGACCGGTTGGTTCATCTGGGGGACAGCCCAGGGTATTTGCACTGACTCGGCAGCAGGCTTCAGAGTCACCAGAAGTGATCACAGGTATGCTTCATTTTGGCAACGTGCAGTGCATGACTTTGTTTGATACTGGTGCATCTCATTCTTTTGTTGCTGAGAGGATCTGGAATCAGATATCAGGATCCAAGGGTTACTTGAAGGAACCCTTACTGGTTAGACTTCCTGATGGGAAGGAGATTCCCACTGTTCAGAAGATTGACGGATCTATTCTGATTAGTGGACACGAATTCGTGACAGAGTTGATATGTGTGCCACTAGCAGAGTTCGACATCATTTTGGGGATGGATTGGTTGTGCCACCATGCAGTGGTTCTGGATTGTTGGGAGAAGAAGGTCAGGATCAGAGTGCCTGGTTCGGGGGATGTGATATACTTTGGTCTGAACAGGCAGATTCCCCTGATCTCAGTTCTTCAGGCTGGAAGGTTAGTAAGTAAGGGTTGTACTGGTTGGTTGGCCTATGTGACCGATAGCCAAGCCACCACTACCCCTATGTCAGATATTCCAGTGGTGAGAGATTTTCCTATGGTTTTTCCAGAGGAGTTGCCTGGATTTCCACCAGCTAGGGAAGTGGAGTTTTCAATTGATTTGGAGGCAGGAGTAGCTCCTATTGCTAGAGCTCCTTACAGGATGGCTCCAGCCGAGCTAGCAGAGTTGAAGACTCAGTTACAGGACTTATTAGACAAGGGACTCATACGCCCCAGTTGTTCACCTTGGGGTGCCCCTGTCTTATTTGTCAAGAAGAAAGATGGTAGTATGAGGCTGTGTGTGGATTATCGGGAATTGAATAAGGTTACTATTCGTAACCGATACCCTTTACCACGCATCGATGATTTGCTGGATCAACTTCAGGGAGCAACTGTGTTCTCCAAGATTGACTTACGCTCGGGTTATCACCAGATCCGGATTAGAGATTCTGATGTACCCAAGACAGCATTCCGTACTAGGTACGGACATTACGAGTTCACAGTGTTGCCTTTTGGATTGACTAATGCTCCAGCAGTATTTATGAACCTGATGCATCGAGTTTTTCATGCCTTTCTGGATCGGTTTGTGATCATCTTTATAGATGATATATTGATTTATTCCAGAGATAGGGATACTCATGCAGATCAGTTGAGGACTGTGCTTACAGTGTTGCGGGAGAATGAGCTGTATGCAAAATTCTCCAAGTGTTCTTTTTGGCTGGACTCAGTAGCATTCTTGGGACACATTGTCAGTGCGGAGGGCGTGGCTGTTGATCCTAGCAAGATACGAGCTATTATTGATTGGAAACGGCCATCTTCTGTCACTGAGATCCGGAGTTTTCTTGGTTTGGCTGGATACTATAGGAAATTTGTTCCTCACTTTTCTAGACTGGCTGCTCCACTAACCCAGTTGACCCGGAAGGGAAAATCTTTTGAGTGGACAGAGAGTTGTGAGAACAGTTTCCTAGAGCTGAAGCAGAGGCTTAGCACCGCTCCAGTATTGATGTTACCCACACAGGAGAAGCCGTATCAGATGTACACTGATGCTTCACATATAGGCTTGGGAGCCGTACTAATGCAGGATAACAGAGTTATAGCATATGCTTCGAGGCAACTGAAGGATCATGAGAAGAATTATCCCACTCATGATTTGGAGTTAGCTGCTGTCATTTTTGCCTTGAAGATATGGAGACATTATTTGTACGGAGTTCCTGTAGATTGCTTCTCTGACCACAAGAGTCTTAAGTATCTGTTCACTCAGAAGGAACTGAACTTGAGGCAGAGGAGGTGGTTGGAACTGATAAAGGATTACGAGCTGACAATAAACTACTGCGAGGGGAAGGCTAATCCAGTGGCTGATGCCTTGAGCAGACACGCAGTTGTGCATAATATGTTAGTCTGTAACTCTATACCAGACTTGGATTGGAATGTTGAAAGATGTCAGGAACAGTTGTCTATTCAGAGACTGGTTCACAGACTCAGCTCATTGACTATTCGGGCTGACTGGTTATCTGAGATGCGTGACCTTCAGCTTTGTGATGAAGAGCTGAAGGAGAAGATTGAGTTGGCATCGCAGGGATTGGGAGGAGACTTTGCTCTCAGAGACGACATTTTGACCTTCAGGGGTCGCTGGTGTGTACCATCACATCAGGAGTTCAGGGAGAGGATCCTTCGGGAGGCTCACTATGGAACCTTGGCTATGCACCCTGGAGAAGTCAAGATGTACAGGAATTTGAGGAGTGTTTTCTGGTGGAGAGGTTTGAAGACAGATGTTGCTGCCTTTGTTAGGAAATGCCTTACATGTCAGCAAGTTAAGGCCGAACACCAGAGACCTGGAGGATTGTTACAGAGATTGCCGATTCCGGAGTGGAAATGGGATGACATCACTATGGACTTTGTGACTGGTCTTCCTCGTACCAGACAAGGTTTTGATGCTATTTGGGTCATCGTAGATCGATTGACCAAGTCAGCCCATTTCTTATCCATTAAGAAGACGGATTCAGCGGCACAGTTGGCAGAGATATATATTCAGCAGATTGTCAGATTGCATGGGATTCCCCGTTCTATTATTTCTGACAGAGACGCCAAATTCACATCACAGTTTTGGAAGAGCTTACACACTGCCATGGGTACACAGTTAAAGTTCAGTACTGCTTATCATCCTCAGACGGATGGACAGTCTGAGCGGACTATTCGGACCTTGGAGGATTTGCTACGCTTGAGCGTACAAACTTACTCAACAGATTGGACTAGACGATTACCCTTGGTAGAGTTTGTGTACAATAACAGCTTCCAGGCGTCGATTGGTATGGCACCTTACGAGGCGTTGTATGGGCGTAGGTGCAGATCTCCTCTTTGTTGGGAGGAGGGTGATTCCAGGAGAGTGTGGGGACCCCAGATTGTAGAGGAGACCACAGCGGAAGTCAAGTTATTGCAGGACAGATTACGTACTGTGCAAGATCGCCAGAAGAAATATTATGATCCTAAGCACAAGGCTGTTGAGTTTTCTGTGGGAGATAGGGTATTCCTGAAGGTCAGTCCTATGCGGGGTCTATTCAGGTTTGGAAAGCCTTCTAAGCTTCGACCTCGTTACATTGGACCCTATCCTATTCTGGAGAGGATCGGTGAAGTGGCTTACAAGTTGGCACTTCCTGAGCATCTGACTGAGATTCACAATGTGTTCCATGTTTCGAATCTCAAGAAATATGTGCCAGATCCTTCTCATTGCATCAGTGATGATCTTCCTGGTTTACAAGTGGCACCAGATTCTTCTTATGTGGAACTACCAGTTCGCATCCTCGAGGAGAGCAGCAGACAGCTGAGGAACAGGTCGTTTCCTATGGTCAAGGTTCTGTGGAATAGACATGACGAAAGGGAGGCAACCTGGGAGCTAGAGCAGGATGTTGCTGGAAAATGGCCGGAACTTCTTGCTGAATTTCGAGGGCGAAATTCCTGATAAGGTGGGGAGATTGTTATACCCGGTAAAATTTTATGTATTTGATCTTTAATAAATTAATTGTGGCTTGGATGATTTCGAATCGACAGTAGGATGAGCCAGGAACTCAATTGTAGGCTATTGGAATTTCTGAAATCTTTTGGGAATTTTTCGGAGCACCGAGGAATTTTTAATTAATTTTCCCTGTTTAATTAGATTTATTGGATTTTTAGAAATTCGAAAATCCATTTAAATTAAACCGGAAATTGGTTTACCGCGCGTGAACCGGACCGGAACGGTTCAGCGGAGGCGGAGACGGTTCGCCGAGTGAGTTTGCGCTTGCGTTCTGATAAGCTGATCGGACGGTCGTGATCGACGGTTGGGATTGAACCGGCTGATCGGGTGCTTACCGTGTCGATAGCGTGTCGACAGCGCGTATCGGGTGCTTACCGTGTCGATAGCGTGTCGACAGCGCGTATCGGGTGCTTACCGTGTCGAAAGCGTGTCAACGGCGCGTAATGGGTTTCACCGTGTCGGCCAGAAATATAAAACCCTCGCGAAACGATTAGGGTTTGTTCGGCCGACCGATAGAGAGAGTTTTTCCGGCGTACGGCGCGTGATTCCGGCGGCCTGGCAAGGGGCTTTTTGTGCCTGGAGATTCACGGGAACGAGGAGAGTCAATTCGTACCGGATTCGTTCGGCGAGGAGCTGCGGCGAGCTACGGACGAAGTTCACCGTCGCCGGCGTCGTTGAGGTAGGAAATTCAGTTTAAATTAGTGATTTAGTAGAAAATTAAAAGCATGAAATACTTTGCTTAATGAAAACAAGCATGTGGATGAAAATCGGATTTAATTGAATGCTAAATTGTGTCTTTTGCAAATTTCGGAATTTCCTGGAAAAATTTCCATTTCGCCGAAAAAAAAAAAAAAAAAAAAAAAAAAAAAAAAAAAAAAAAATTTATTGATGCTTAGGAGCATGTTAGGAAATTGTTCTCCTTGATCGCAGTCGCCGGAAATCGACGGAAGGATCGTAATGGTCGGCGATGGCGGCGGCTAGGGTTTCGCGGGTTTCGGACTGAGGAAGGAGAAGGGTTTAGATAATATCAAATCTAATTAAGTAATTAATGATATTTACGCCATTTTATTAGTAATTAAAATTAATCCGATTAACGGATTATTAAGAAATTGGTTCGGCGGTGTCGCGGTTCAGCGCGAGAGTTCCGAACCGGCAGCGAAAACCGGTTCAGCGGGATTCGGCGCGGACGAACGGCGCGAAAGCCGAACCGGCAGCGAAAACCGGTTCAGCGGGATTCGGCGCGGACGAACGGCGCGAAAGCCGAACCGGCAGCGAAAACCGGTTCAGCGGGAGTCGGCGCGGACGAACGGCGCGGCGCGGAGGAGAGAGAAGCGGAAGGAAAATTCGGAAATTTATTATTAATCCGAATTTTCGGAAATAAAAAGGATAAGCGAAAAATTAAATTCGAAAATTAATCCTAATTTTTGGAAAAAGGATATATGTGGAATTTAAATTCGGAAATTTATTTCGAATTTCGGAAAATGGATAAAGGGCAGAAATTGAAATTGGAATTTAAAAATTTCCTGAAGTGGGGAAAAATGTTATCAGTGATGACAGTACAGCTGGAAACAGTCAGACAAAGATATGGTACACGGATGCTACCAGAACAGTCAGTAATTGACAATTGTGTTGCTTTGATGGCAACGGCATGGATTGAGTCAGTTTATTCAGTATTGGCATATTTCATGGATTGGCATATTGGACCGGACTACTATAGACCCTATATGATGTTTTAGGGTAGTTGTGGTAGGTAACTGTGCGGTTCGGACTTAGCTTCCACAGTATACATGTAGACTGGTATACGCCTTGTTGTACCTGGACACATGTTGCCGAATCTTGGAGTTAGAGATTGGCAATGACTGTAGGGGCGTGAGCTTCTATGGAAGTTGTTGGTAGAGGACTCCTTGGGACGGTGGCTGAGTCAATCTCTCCTGGTCCATGTGTGTAGGCCTGCGCGCCTGAGGGTGGCAGGGGTGTCTCGCAGTGGCTAGCCAAGTGTGTAGGCCTGCGCGCCTTAGGGTGGCAGGGGTGTCTCACGTTGGCTAGAGATTATGTGACGGGATCTGTCTGTAGTCTCCAGGAGATTGATTGACGAGAGACACTGCGGTGTCGGGTGCTTAGGCGCCATGCGTGTTTCGAGATGGGCGTTCCCACTGGCACGTTGCCTGGTAGCCCAGAGGAGAGCTACTCTGGTGTGACTGGGGTGGCTGTGGTTGGTCGGAGTCTGGGACTGAGAGTGCCTATCCACCGTACATTGTTATGCTGTATTCCTGTATTTTTGCTATTATCCTTCTCTTGCATGTGAGTTTTACTAGCTGACTTTCCTACTGGGCGTAGCTCATTCCTGTATTATATATTTTCAGTGGCTCGGCAGACTTGACGCTACCGGATTAGGTGGGATCGTGGTCAGCAGGCTTGTGAAGGATTTCTGATTGGTGATTGTCTGAGATATTCTGGTTAGTTGATTGTTGCTGTTGGATGTTTCAGTGAGACTGTTATTCTCATATGTTACATATAATTTGAGGGTAATTCGGAATTATGTATCTGGATGAACAATATTACACTTGTGGACTTGTATCTTATTCTTGTAATGTAGTTCCATTTACTGTCTTATCTTATTGTCTTGGAGTATGGTGAGTGGAGTGCTACATTTATCTGTGGATGTTATATATCTTCCGTTTGATGGTGAGGTCATTACATGACTATGGAACTTAACCGTGGGGGTTCAGACTTCTAATAGAC
The DNA here is from genome assembly GCA_023846275.1 of Vanilla planifolia. Lineage (NCBI taxonomy): Eukaryota > Viridiplantae > Streptophyta > Magnoliopsida > Asparagales > Orchidaceae > Vanilla > Vanilla planifolia. The sequence continues at coordinate 9,923,231 of CM043866.1, read as the reverse complement.
CGGTTCTCCTACCCGTAGGGGTTAGGAGTATTGGGTCTAGTAGGAGTAACATTGCGCGAGTCCATCTGTTAATTCAGGAGTCATGAACCTGATTTGACGGTGTACCCGGGAGATGGGATCCACATTGTTAAGGGAAGTAGGTGTGTAATGATGTGTTATATCCTATGTTTTCGTAGGCTACTCAGGTTGGTATGGGACGATCTGAGCTGTCTATATATAAAAAAAAAAAAAAAAAAAAATTGTATGCCAAAAATCAGCCTAGGAAAAAAAATGGGGTGTAACAGGTATCCCTCCATTAGATACCATGAATTGAAATAGTGGTTCATCAATTACTAATATCTTAAAGTTAAATAGTTATTTGGTATAAAGTTTATAGTTTTTGGGCATAAAGCCAAAAAATCATTTTACATAAAACTTATACCATATGATCACACTTTCTATGGCAATATATTGTCTCAATTTAACACATGTAATCCAATGTTGTTTGATATATGGCCATGTGTTCATATTTAATTATATTTTACTAGTCATTTGATATTAATTGATTAAGATGTGTTCCAATTTTATGTCATTAAAGGCTTTGTCATTCATAATTTATGAAACTAATAAATGTAAAATTTAAATTAGAAGAATTATAGATATTCATGGAATTGGCCAAAGAATTACTATGTAAGGTTGATGGAATCTTTAAATGGGAAAAATAAATAGGGTTTCACTATTATGTAGGTTAACTTGGTAAAACAAAATCAAGCTAGTAAGCTTATCTAAGCTTAAGGTTTTGCATAGTTGAGAGGAAGCCATGTTGACTTACATAAATAAGGAGGGATAAGTTGTAATTGAGTTATTGCATGGTAGGTCTCTCAAGCATGGAGAGTTCATTTCAAGTGGTTGATGAGATGGGGCAAGCACGTCTAAGAGAGATTAAGGATGAGAGAAGTAAGAAGGTGGAGCTTAGTTTTTTTTGGGTATTCATGGAAGGTTCAAGGTGATCAAGTGTGTTGGAGGAAGGGATGGCTATGTTAAGAGGTCAGTTAAGGGGGGTGGTTTGTGATCATGGAAGGCATTAGGAAAGTAATATTTGAAAAGAAGAAACAGAAAGGAATGATAAATGTTGTCAAACATGGGGCTAGGTAACTTGAGATTGACAAAGGAGGGTTGGTGGCACTCAAAAGTCTCTATGGATGGATATTAAATGAGAGAGTGGACTTCTTTGAAATCAAAGATAAGAAATCACCATCTACTTAGGTTGGTTTTCAATAAAATTTCTACAGAGGCAATTATGGGTAGTCAAGGACCTTGTAGACCTTTAATGGCCATTTTGAATACAATAAAAGGCATGTGTAACACATTAGAATTTTGAATTTTTAATGTGCAAGTGAAAACAATGATGAAGAGAATGAGCATGAAAATAAAAAGCATAGGAGAGAAAATGAGAGAAGAACACAACAGAGAAAGGAGGATAGAGAAAGAAAAAGATGAGTTTGGTACAACCTTTTAGTGTCATCAAGACTAAGTACTTGTCTAATTATACAAATAGTTTTGGTAGTTAATAATTAGTCATTAATTATGATGTATTTTAAAGGGTAAACTTTTTTTTTTGGAAAATTTCCTTTTGTAAAGTTTGCATCCTTTCCTTGTTAATTAATTTGGTCACTCAGATTAACTAGAAAAGTCTAAGTTTGTATGCCACTTTGATTCTTCATTTGCCCTAGGTTGCTTCTAAAAACTATTTGTTCTTTTAAGGAAACTTCAACTAGTCATACAAGCAATTTTTTTTCATCTTCTTTGTATCCAAATTATGGTAGACTTCTCCTCAATTGAATATTTAGTTAAAGGATCATATTTTATGGCATGCTCTATAATTAACACATATTTTTTCAATAAATATATGTTAAAGATGTTATATATTCTTAATAATTTTGGTGGAAAAACTAACTTATATGTCAAAAATCCAATTCTTAAGATAATATGAAAATATCTAGTATACCTTGGTTAAAGTTTTCCTTCAATACAAATTGATACACATATAACTTGATGTATATTTTACATCTTAAAGGTTCATTAGATCATAATAATTTCTAAATTGTGTTATTTAAATAGTTTAAGAAAATATATTGTTTAATTAGCATAATGATCATCTTATTTATTATTTATTTCAAAGAAAATTTAGCACATCTCTTTTATACACATCTTAGAGTTTGTACTGCTTTTCTTACTTATTCATTGTACCTAATGAGTTATGGGGGATGATATTGAAATTTTCTCTAAAATAAAAAACACAAAAAATATTATCATGTTAATTATGCATTATACAACTAAAAATCAACATTTACAAAATAACATAGGTGATTAACAAATTCTCTTTGCATACTATATAGGCCCAACACATTATTATTAATTTTGTTAATCTCAATGTTTGTTATAATTCATATGTGATCTTTTTAGAAATTTAATCTATGAATCAATTGTGAATTTTAATGGATAAATGATCACTGAATATAATGATAGAAAAAATTATTTTATAAAATACATACTTGATAACACACATTTATCTTAAGAGAAGTATAGATGTCCTTATCTAAAATGTTGAAATATGAAATTCTTTACAACTATAATTATGAAAGAATATTTGTTATTTTATTGGATTGGTGTTAGTTGTAAATAGTGAACTATGCATGGTAATACTTCAAGAACAAAAACAAACAATTGGGATGACGAGTAAATCAATTAACAATGTTGATTTAGATACTATTGTCAAAGAAATAATCAAAGGGTCAAAATGAAGGATTTGGTTAGGGATATTGAGAACAATGTTTCATAATTGAAAACTTTTTAATAGTTTTTTGAATGAATGCCAAACCTAATATTTCCTTATTATTATAATGTTTTTGCTAACAAGATTATTCAACCTAAAGACATCAATAATTTGAGCAATAAGTCATTTACTTCTTTGTTATTCTTATCAATAGGGACGTCACACATACATCAAATCATCTTTTAATTTCAACTTATGAGACAAAAAAGTCACCTACTAAAACTACGATGTAATATGAAATATAATAGCATGTTCTAAATTCTACTTTTTTACATTGCTTTGAGTCATTGTTGGACTGAGTTTTTAAAATATAGGAAATCGATATGACAAATGTGTGCTAATCAAGTTAATGACAAACATGGACTTTCGACAAATATTATGCAAATTATCTCATCCATAACTCATGCAAATTTATTTTGGCAATGAGAAATTTCAAAAATCTTACATGACATAAGAATGATAAACTATGTGCATATTATTGAATGATCTGGCATGTTGTGGGCTCAGTACAATGAAAATCACTTGATTTTATGCGCCTAGATTTTTTTGGTGTTGTAAAGGAATCTTCATGATGGAATTCCACTAAAGGATTTAACTATTTTAATGTTCAAAGTAGTTAATATAGTTATTTCCCAATTATTTTAGTATTTATGATTTGCCAACAAGTTTAGGAATGAAACAAAAAAAAATCATTGTATTGATTTTCTTCATTAAAGCAGCTTGAAAGTCAAAACTTATATTTGTGGTAGATTTTTGTGTACTTATCAATGCATAACTTTAAATTAAAGGCTATATTTTTGTGAAAAATGAATGATTAGCCCATGCATATTTACTTAGCAACATGCATATTAAAAGTTCCTATGTTTTGTTCTTACAAAATTAAGATTTTTATTAAATGAGAAAGTGTTACAACTCAAATTGGGCTTCATTAGTTGATGTCAAAATTCACCATATGGCCTTATTCTAATAACAACCTACTTATGTCTAAACTAATGGTCCTATTACTTTGAGTCGAGTCATTGATTACATGTTGTAGCTTTTACCAACAAACTTATTCGATGCATCTCATGCTAGGAGACATAGAATAACAATGCTACATTGCATTATTTGATTGATTTATTAGTTTCATATTTTTAATGTCATTTCATAAGTATGATTATGTCATCATCAAGTTTGTCATAACAATGTTATCTTGACTAGAGATATAATTTTGAGATATGATGAGAAGCCTTGATGAATAGTGTCCATTTCGAAGAAATGTTGTATATGAGCATAAATGTGATTATTTTAATAAATTTTAAATAATTCTCCAATATCATGCATATTTGATATTACTCTAGCTCTTTGTTTATATGTTACTACACTTCATATTGTTTTAGTGCTTGTAGCTATTTCTTTGTTTATATCAGTTATCTACTTACAATACAAGTGAGGATATTGACATACACAAAATAAGTTTTAAGTAGTGTGGGCATAAGAACTTGAGAGAGCATTTATGTTATGCTTTATGAGAGATTTTGTATGTGATATTTTTTGTATATGTATATTATACAAGAAATATCGTTATAACTTTTGTTAGAGTTTTGATAGCATTGAGATATGATATGTGTGGCTATTTATTCAAATGTGAATTTCTATGATGTTTTTTCATCATTCTCATTTGTATTGGTTTTTGTCCTCAAGATTTTTATTTTGTACTTTGTTGTGACCTGTAATTTTAGATACAAAGATTTTATTATTGGGTGTAATTTTTAGATGATTCAACAATATGTAAAATGATAAAATCAAAATACAAGGATGAGAACCTAACAGGAGCATTATAAGTGAGGACATTAAAATAGCACACATATGATTTTGGGTTGTGCATGAGCTGCTTAACATAAATTGTAGTATTCACAATGTTATGTCATGGAATTGGAACAACTTTAACTTTCGATCCATCACTCATGTACCATACAGAGATACTAACATATTATATGTTAGGCCCTATATACCTTATGTATGGAAATAATGAATGAGACTTAAAGAAAACGGTGTTGAAAGTTCATTACACAAAGAATATGCCAATAAATGGACATATCATATGTAAGGACCATTTGACAATAATTGGAGGCAGAGAAAGAGCAGCAGCTACTTAGTACCCCACTCTAGAGAAACATAATGCATATTGTGCATGGCAACTGATGTACAATAAGTTAGACTAGATGAACATTACATTAGGAAGAAAAGGTAATAGAGTTTTAAAGAAATGTTAGGCTTGGACTACATTTATTTAGAATGTTTTGATAGGAAATGTTATAAAGAAATCGTAGAATTATAAAATGAGAAGAAATTTATTTATAATGTGAGAGTATTGATCATGGAATGCTATCATGTTAGTATAATGATAAAGTAATACATTGTGCAAGCAATGAAGGGGGAAGAGGAAAGGAAAGGGAAAGCAATGAAACAATCATCCCAAAATCGCCATATGTCTCATTTTTCTAAGCTCCATTAGTCTCAGATTTAGAGAAGTTGAAAAAGTGTAAGAACACCAAACATCTAATGCACATAATTTTTCATCATAATATTTTTATTAATAGCTATTTTGTTTTTCAAATAGCAAAGCTCCATGACTTTTATTCTTAGTTTTAAAAAAAATCTATTCCTTAGGCCAATAAAATTCAATGTTATAACTAAATTAACCTTAACTTTAGAAGAAAATTGTAATAGATTACAATCAGTATAAGTACACCACCAATCATCTCATTTATAAAAGTTGAGATATACTGAAGTATTTTCATAGACCAACATTGGAATATTTGCACTAAAAAACCCGTAGGAAGAACAAATTCTTGTTCCCCTTTCTTAGCTTTCAAATTTATGGAGATCATGTAATTCATTGATTTCTTGTTGCCAAAACTTAAAGAATATCTCAAAAAGAACAAAACCCATGAACTAGAACTCAAATCCATCCTTAGTGACCACTTGTATGTATTTCTATGTTGTGTTGGTTTCATTTTCACATGGACTGACTCTCTTCATCCTTCTCAAAGGTATCACAACTTGTGAAGAAGGTTGCACCACAACAAAAGTATAATATCATAGACATATCCTACAGTCAACATACTTGTCCAACCAATGAGTGAGTGTAGGTGTAATGTTATAATGAATGTGACCTATTGTGAACAATGTAAATACCATAGAAGTACAAATCTGAAGTGAGTTTTGAAAGTGACATCTTGATAGGATGTAACACAAATATAAGTAGTGTCATAAGAGAAAAATAATTTATTTTATTTGAGATTATTTTGTTAGCTATAAAAGAAAAGGCTTTAACTATTTGACTTTTATTGTTGCAAATATTACCATCATAACTTGAATGTCCTTTTTTATAATTTGTATAGTCATGAACATTTAGCTTCAGCATATTAGTTGGTGGGATCCATTTCACAACTTCATAGCTTCTGTACCTGGTAGAGAATAAGAAAGGGACAAATTTGAGCTAGATTATGAGCAAGTCTATCTAAGTTGTTTGTGTGTGAGGAAAGCAATTAAAGATGTTGTAGCTATTAAGCATGATATTATTTATATTTGCATTATTGACTAATTTACTTTCTCATAGATTTCAAATTCCTTATTTTCCATAAATTCAAACTTATAATAGAAGGAAGGATGGTAATGGTTGCTCCTTTAGAAGAGTTCTTATCACCTAATTTTTGTTGAATATATAATAGATTAGTTATATTATTTATATTTACTTATTGGTTAGTGACAAAGGTTGACCATAGTTTGTTTTCCTTTTTCCAAACAGACAAATGCATGATCTAATGAATCCTCATTGGGATAATTGAGACATTTAGAGGCCAACTAGGAGTTAAAATTCCTTAATTTATATGAAAGTGAAAGGAGCATATTCAAAATTATCTATATAAGGAATGAAATCTTTACAAGGAATTTATAATTCTTGACCATTTTCCTTTTTTGTGAGTAAGGCTTTTGTTGACAGCAAGCTAAAACTTTCATCTATAGTTAGAGTCTATTGATAAGTACTTATTGTATTATATAATTGAGTATGTTTTAATACAAATTCTTTTGTAGTGTCCATGTCCTTCTAAGTGTCTAATTTATTTTCTTTCCTTTTTTGAATTTAAATATTTTCTTTTCATGTAGCAGAACCAAAGCAAATTATTAAATAATAATTTTCATTCAATGTTTTTAAAAATGCAATCATAATATCTTTTATTTTTTAAGGACCAAACCATTTTCTTTATTTAGGAGATAGATCTTTCTCTAGTTTGTCTAGTGATACCTTTATATATTATTTAAATCATCTTATATGAAATTTTTTATAATCTTTTTTGGTTGAAAATATTGAGATATATATATATATATATCAACTATCATTAGAGAATAAATTAGAATTGAGGCTAAATCATACATCTTAAGAGTTAACCTTCACCCTATTGTAAGGAGATTTTTCTTCCAACAAACTAGTTGCTTCTCAATTTTATCTATTGTATGTTTAAAATAAATGAGTGTTTTGCTACAAATAAAAGGAGGACAACCCAAGTAATTTAATGAAATCTTATCTCTCTAAAACCTGAGATACTAAATTTTTCTTATCAATTTAGATGACATTTTGCTATTGTGAAAGAACTTTGTTTCTTAATGATTAATTTGAAGACTTGATCTCCTTTGAAGAATAAATAGCAATTTATGGGTACTGGATGTGGTTCTCATATCACCTCTATAGAAGACCATGATATCATTTGTATACCCAAATGAGTAACTATTGGATAGCCTATGCATGAATATAATGTAACACTTTCCCATGATTAATGAGCTTATTAATGCCCCATTGAAGGCTTTCATTTCTAATGAATAGTAGAAGGGAGATATGATTCCCCAAAATGAGCCCCCTTAACACTTTGAAGAAACCATTAGGCTTGCTATTTATTATGATTGAGATCTAAGTACTACCAAGTATGTTTGTAATCACCTTGATGATCTACTCCACAAAATTGAATTTTGTAAGAATTTTGCTTAAGGATTCCCATGAAAAAAATAAAAAAACTCTTTTTATATCTAACTTAATTACATAATTCTCACTCCTCATTTTTTTCATTTAGTGACCCAAAAAATTCATAAGCCAACAAAATTTTGTTAGCCACTTTTCTTCCATTAACAAAACTAACTTGTATAGGGGACAGGTGTCTTGGAAGATGAAGTAAAATAAGTATATGTGAATCTTATAATAAGGGATGAATTATATGTTCTAAAATATTTTTACTATTTTTTGGATCATGTTTATTTTTCAAAATTTTTTTTATTAAAATAATTTAATATTTGTCAAAAACTTGGATATATATTTATATTAATTTTTAATTTTTATGATTAAAAAAATAAAAATAAAAATCGAAATGGTACATTAAAATTTTTAGATGATTCGATTCAAATAAGAATCTACATCCATCCCAAATGAGGTTGGGAAAACTCCACTGTTAAAAGAATTGTAACTTTTTTTTTATGGTTCGCTCTAACCTGTTTGAGATTTTTTCTGAACATTCATCTCAAACCTACTTGAGATTTATCATTACACTTTATCTCTAACTTGAGATTTTTATTTATCCATCTCTTCTAACCTACTAACTTTTGTGGATTTAACTATAACCCAAACTATTATGAGCTCAACCCCAACTTGATTTTTTGTGATATCAAATTGAACTTGAGCTTTTACAAATTTAGGGTTACCAAACCCAAAAGAAAAAGAAACATATAACATAAGAAATAAATTTTCATTAAAAATATATAATTTGTTATGCTTATTGATGAACAGAGAAAGGCAAGAGTTTAAAATTATAAAGAGAGGTAGAAAAATGAAAGGTTATAAGATTTAGGCTCAGTTGAAAGAATTTAAAATTTTACATAGAGTAAGCAAAATGATTCTTTAGTAACGATGTTACAAATATTTAATAGAAAATGAAAAAATAAATTGAAAAAATAATAACTTTTGTTGATAGAAGAATATTAAATGACTTCTATATACATAAGCATGTAATGATATTACGTCATAATACATCAACAAAGATTAAGAGCACCTTATTTTCTATGAGTTAGACAAGTCAATTAGTTCAACTACTACCAAGTTAATGAATCGATTATGCTTTGGGGCATGAAGGAACTCTTATGGTACAACACTATCCCTTAAGTGAAATCAATAATATAGCATCGGAATATAAATTACATCTAAAATTAAAATGCTATTAGAGTAAAATAGAATGCCCAAACCACAATCCTATGTCGACAATTACATAATCAATTTCTAAAACAAATACCCTATAAAATGAAAATGTTATTATTTGTGTGTATATCTTAGTAGTTGTATAATTTCTATTACATATACAAGCAAATGGGACATTGTTCTTTTCAATGCCAACCTTCAAAAACAATGAACTATATTATTTGTGTCTATAAAAAGGATAAAACAAAACCAAGTAGAAACATTATAAGAGGACCAAGTGTGTTTATTTTTTGTGGCCTTATGAGAGAATCTCAAAGACTCCTAAAAAGAAGAGATAGTTGAACAATTTGATGGAGGCATTGTAATTAATAAAGAATTAGATTGGTTAGGTAGAGACCAAATTATATTAATGTCATGTTGCTACCCTCTAATGAAGAGTGTTGCAGTTAGCTTCGAAATTTAGCACCAGATCAATCAAACATAATTTGATGATTATGAAGACAATTTTGGGTTTTTTTTTCAAATCTTTACTTCAATGTTATGGCTAAGGATCTTAGAAAAGATATCTTAGAGGGTAGTACAGGCTAAAGTAGAGGCTTATTATTAGGCTTTACAATGATCTTCCATCCATCCTCAATGATGTAATCATTTTGATACTAGTTATCTAAGTGACTAGTCACTAAATAAGTTGGTTGATACCAATCACTATGAGTGTTAAGTCAAACACTTGAGATACTCACTATTCTTTTTAATGACTCAAGGTGATGGTGGTAATCTTATCCATGTCTAAGACCTTTGGAAAAACTTGAGGCTATCCTTTGAAGCTTAGAGAGCTTTTATTCATGATTATAATGGAAACCTTTCCATTTAGATGAAGGTTTAATCTAGCACTTCATCCCCCCTTCAAAGATCTTAGTAATGCTAAATAGGATGTATCAGGACTAATTTCTCAACAAATAATGATTCAACAAAGAAGTTCCAACTAATGTAACAAGATAGAGCATGTAGCACTTTCAATAAATTTCTTTTTCAAATTTTTACTTCAAGCATAACTTGGTTTGATATTTTCCTTAAAGGAAAGCTCCAACTTCTTATGCTTTATATGAATACCTTACCTTAGGTTAGAAACTTGAAGGTATCAAAGCTAGAATTTGAGTGCTTGGAACATATCATGAAAACCTTATATTTTGGGAGAAATTATGGTTTTTAAATTCTTCGTGGGTACTTTTCTTTACATTTATTCATTCAATTTTTTATTTGAAATTTGATCACAACTTAATTATATAACCAAAATAAGCAATTAAGTGTAAATCAGGTGAACTTAGTCTAGGATTATAGAAAAAACATGAAAGAGGGGAATACATTATCCCTCTTGAAATTAACAAAAAGTATCTGATGAGTGCAAAATCAATAATATTGTTTGTAGTTCTAAAAATATGAAAATATCCTTAAGGATCTCAAAACTACATAAAATGGTAACAATCTCAATATAATGATCATAAATGAAATTATATTGGATAACTCTCAAGAAATCACCAAGAACAAAAAAAAAAGGTAGTCTCCTTGCAAAATTCTTCAAACTATTAGCAAAGTTAGATGCATTATTGGTAGCACATAAAGCCAACCTCTCCACCACCACGGTCATTACAATAGTGAAGAATCTCTCCGCCAACACAATAATAAGACTGCAATGCTCATCCTTAGTTATTTGTGGCAACATCTACAACACCATTATTTATTATAGATCAATCATACTTTTATTTAAGATGGATTGTAAGAGGTATCCCATTGAGAGCTAATAGAGTAATAAGGGATCAAAGACCTGAGGGGTACAATAAACTTCATTTAGGATATACAAATTGGGATATATTAGTGGATAAAGGTAGCAATGAGGGGAACAACAAGTATGCAATACACTTTAGCTTTCTCATTCTTACTAATCTATTATAAAGTGGAAGTAGTTAAAGAAACCCATAGATTGAATTGATTTCAAGTTAGCTTGTATAGGAACAATTGAAGTGATAGTAGTGGTGCAAAAGAAAATAAATTAAAATAAGCAAGCATGGATATGATATTTCTTCACTTATAGAGAGCATGGATAAGATATTTCTTCACTAAGGAGACAAATTGATAGATGATGCATACTAAAATGTGAAGCCAATATACTTAAAGGAATGTAGGTGTAACTCTGTTGTGAATCTTCTAAAGAATATACAAAATTTATTGTATTTTATGATTTTTCAATCTCCCCCACCAGGACGATTGTTCTCAATGAGAGAAGAGTATAATACTATAGTAGGTGCACGTTAGTCTCCAACAGAACAAGTAACAAGTATCGTTAAGGGATTATGAGCTTCCAAGGATCCTTTGAACTAGGCGAATTAAGAACAATAGAATAAGTGGCACTAACTCCTACAAGCATTTCATTTGTGGTTAGCTTCTCAATGTCTTATGTAGGCTTGATAGTTATCAAAAAAGATCATACTTTTTAGGGTGTATTAATGGGATGAATTGTTATGCTTATCATGGCTTTGTGGAAAACTATTTTGTTAAATTTGGATCACTTTATTATTTTGATTCCAATTTGTTGAATATGATATATGACATTAATTTTGATTATTTATGTGTTTTACGAAGTAAGAATGAAATTTTATAGGTTTCAAAGTGAATTGTGAGATAGAATTATCTTTTGAGCTATTTGTAGACAATGAATAATAAAGAAATTATTGCTTTGCAAATTGCAAATCTATAATTATGGTTTAAACTAAAATTATTTTCAACTTTGATGCATTAATCATACTTTAAATTTTCTAACCCAAATATAGTCATGGTTTAAATTATGACCAAAGCTATAAAAGCTATCATTACATTATAAGCTAATGTCATATGTATGGAAAGCTATGGTAATCAACATCGCATGGATTGATTATGGTTTTTTATACCTATAGTTTTTGCTTTAACAATAGTTTCTTGTCTATATCTATAGTTTTAGAAGTCATGATGAAAGGGATTAGCTATGGTAATTAGCTAGCACAATTTTGTAACTACAATATAGCTTATTCATCGTAATTTAAACTATGACCATTATTATTTTTATAATGATATTATCCAAATTCTTTCTTCCTATATTGAAATTAATACCCATATATATGACAAGCATGCAAAGACTCGATATAATACATGTATAAAAAAAGATGAAAAGTTTCTCTCATTACCACTTAATAATTCTAACTATACACTAAAATATTCAAAAAAATATTATTATTACAATCCATTCATTGAACACAATTTGTATTATTGAGTGTCTTTTTTCAAATATTTTATTTAAACATGTCCCCAAATTCAATGATTTGCCCTAACTAGCTCGAAATGATTCCCTCTACTATCTTTGTTTATACTAATAAGTAGAATTTTACAGGTTTGCTAATCATACCCATGCTTGCCCAACTAACAATTTTGCTAAAACAAAAATGCTTTTATTTTTCTTTGGATTCCACCTACACTTCTTGTCTTAATCTTGAAGCATGATTTCATTTGAAATAAAGTGAGAAAAAAAATAACGATAGTGACCATCCGCCCATCCCATCTCTTCCACGTGGTTTAAGGTTTCCGTGATTGGCGTTCATGCATTTTTTTTATAAAAAGACTGTTCTGTAGTACGTTATGTAAGTGAAAATAAATAAATAAATAATATTTTAAAATGTTATGTCATTATCTTATAAGATTTTAATAAAATCATTAAGTATTTCTATTACACTATCAACAAACATTTTATTTTCCTTTTTACTTATATTCCTTCTTTTACTATTTTTTTTTATGGTTGTCATTCCAACCAATGTAAACTTGACGTTTTATACGAAAGGAAGCTCAGATCAATCAAGTTCCCAACTAACACATCAATTCTAACCAAAAGTCCTAATTAAGCCCCACTTCAAAGTCTTCTCCCAACTCCCTATCATGACCCACCAAGTTCCCTATCGCTGCCTCTTTCATTGAAACTATCTTCCCCCCGTTTGCCATCCACATTTGTATACACTGGATCAAACTAAAGTATAGCAAAAAATGACAAATAATTCATCAAGACAATGTTTGATTTCGGCTTTCAAACATCATTTTAAAAACTTATCCTGTTGTGATTTCAGTTCTAATCAATATTTTTCAGCAAAAAATCATTTTTATTTAGATAATACTTTTTATTTAAAAAGGACCATTTCTTTTAAATCTCAAACATAATCTTAAAAGACACATGTATGGATAGATAACAGTTATACTAATAATTTTTCTTTTTCTATGCTTCTCTATTGAGCAAATGTAATTAATCTCACTAACCAAAATGTGAAGAATTTTAGATTGAATTTGGGTCAATGTAAATTTGATCCATATCAATTTCAGATAAAATTACTTAGGAAAAGGTGAATGCTGTCCTTATTTGATGTCATTTACAAACCAGGTTTTAATCCTTGGAATTGAGATTGACATGCAAATAGTTCAAAAAAAAAGGACACAATGTTCTTGTATATCTTACATTTTTCTTGCTCATGACATCCCATTTAAGCATTTAGAAGGTGCACATTGAGCTGAAGTTTTAGTTTCTTGTGACTATCAAGCATGGTTTTCTTAATATGTTTAACTTAGCCGGGAATTGGATTTCTTGCCAACCCCACCAGCAGCATTTTCTCATAAATTATAGCTAAACAGATCATGATGTGAACTTCAGTTTATTGTGTTTTGTACCTTTTTCCCTTTTTTGCTGTAAGTTAGATCAGAAATCATTTCAGCTAGCTAGGTAATATGGGTCTTTCCTAACATGACTTTTCTTTATGAATTAATGTCCTTTCCTGCCTTGGCTTGCATTCGCTTTGCTTTTACTAAGATTTTCTATTTTCAATGATTATGATAAGAATGAAAGAGGATAACAACTTAGTGAAATTACATCATGTTGTTAACATAGAACAATGATTTTATGAATTATTAGTGAAATGTAATATTTCAAATCAAATAGACATAGAAACAAAAATACATTTTGACTTTTTAAAAGTAGTATAAAATAAAAGTGAAAGAATTGTAAATATAAAGTCATAGTTAAGATGTATAATTTTTTAATGATAACTTAGTCATTTGTAACATGCAAGATACATCACCTATCTTGGCATAATATAGTTTTCGAAAGGTGATATTATTCAAATGGAAGTTAATGAGTTTGAAATATAGTGGGATAAACTAAGCACAAATAGAAGTAAAACTTATTACTAATCAAAGATATCTATTACTAAGGAAGCATTTCAATTCCATAATGAGACAAACAAGTCCTATTTGAATATAAATAGTGCTAAGATTTTTTGTATATAAAAGAGTTCGTTTTGTCATATAAGTACATATTTGTGCTCTTCCTCGTGATGGAACAAAAATGACACATATAGAGAGAAGGAGATAGAACGAAACAAAACCCCTAAATAACTAGAGAGGTTATGTTTCTTAATCAGTGAAGCCTCATAAACATAGTACAATGGAAGGCATTTGGTTCATGGTCCTCTTAGGGAGGTTCACTTTATTTCTTAGGGACAATAAAGCCTAAATGGGCATCATCCTACTTTAGCCAACTTGTTGAAAGATATTAAGAGAATTAGGCTGCATTAATGAACTCTCTAATATAATTTAATGCATTAGTGGATATTTTGGTGTAAGATTCGATACACTATAACAAAGATATTGTAGTTTATGATGAAAAGATGATCCACTTAATGGATGAACACGAAAACAAAATACTTTTGTTTGTTTATACAAAGAGATCTACTCACTTGAGGTATTTGATCTTCATTAGCTACTTTGGTATTTACAACAACACATTATAGACATTGATTTATCCCCACCTCTCTCTAAGAGCATAAAAATTCTTTCAAATTAGGATCGAACTTATGAGGATGTTGTATGCTTTTATTGAAATCTACTTGGCCTTTTCTATGTTTCTTGGAGCTTTTTCAAGGTTCCTAAGGGGACAAAAAGCTTGAACTCATTAAAAATAAATTTCTCGAGTGATACCATGCTAGTGGATGGAAGGATGTTTCTAGGCACTAAGCACAAGTGGAGGAAAATGCTTGATCTCCTTATCTTTCTTTAGCTTTTGTTTGATTCTTCTCTTTCTTTTTCTTGAAAATAAATAAGTTGAAATAAACATCTAAGGGAGTCAACTAATCTAGATTAGATCCCAAGAGCTTTTATATAGATTTTTAAGATAGCAATATGTGTAGAACTAACATCATCTTCAACTATTAAATTGATTAATAGTTATAAGTAACAAACATTAGGATAACCTAATGTTGTAGACCATTAAAGAACTACTTGATGTGATGGCTACCTACATCAATAAATAATTTGTAATGAGAGAAAATGTTGATTGATACACTAAACTACTTAAGCTAATCACAAGGTGGGAAAATGTTTCTCAAATACAATAGATATCATCTGCATATGTCCTTGTTTATTCTACTTCCTTTTGAGATAAAAACATTTTTGATTGGCATATCAACAATAAAGGGAGAAAATATATGAGATAAAGTTAGGTTAGAAGATAAAAATATAAATTAAAATTTTATTTTTTAAATCAAGTTTGAACTAATATCAAAAAGTCAAGCCATGGGTAGCTTGTATTAAGATCAAATCAAACCATGAAGTTAGGTATAAACAAAGATCATGTTATTTGTCTTGACCTTTGCCTACATCCATTAACCACTTTCTTTCATCATAAGAGGTAAGAGTAAACCAAATACAATTGTGTGGCTTAAAAGAGATACCAAAATAATACAATGATTTTGGTTAAGAACAAATGAGTACAGTTCTTACAAATTAGCATATAAAAGAATCTATACGATTAATCCTTTAAAAGAAAATATGGCACAAAAATAAGTAAGAGTACGTTATTACTAATATGAACCAAATGAGAAAAAATGCATTAGTGTAAGGAATGTATTATAGAAACCATGCTAAAGCTAAAGTCAAGAAAGTTTACATTTTAGTGTTTCCTTAAACTTTATATTATAAAAGTTACAACATTAATTTGTTGTCTTGAAAATCGATCTTTATTTATACTAATGTCAATTACAAAGTTGGCTATGGACTTTCCAATGATTAATTTCACTTTCCAAAGATGAATAAAATTATTATTATATTCTTGAAATTCCATTCATATTAGGATGATTATAGTTGAACAAGAATCATACCAAATGATCAAGCGATATAACTTGTGCTAATGAATAAAAAAGACTTATCATTGTTTATGATTGTACGACTTTAAACAATACTTTTTTAGTAGCGATTTGCGAGCCATTTCACCTTTTAATTAAATAATACTTAAGGTTTTAATTAAAAATATTTTATGATCATTAATGATTTATTAGTAAGTTTAGTAACTATTTTTAGTCATTAAAAATATTTATAAATGTGGAATTATTTAACATAATTAATTAATAAATTTTTTATAAAATTCTTGGTAAACTCAAAATAAAACTTTGAAGTCATTGAAGCTACTAGTAGCCAATGCTCATCATCACTTTCGTTCGTACAATCATTCAGTCATCAAACATCAAATTCTACATTCTTTTTAATCAACTAAGTTCTCAATTTTTTTTTCTAATTGATTCAATTAAAATACTTAGGCCTTGTTAAGTATTTTATTAATTATAAGATCTTTATTTGTATTAATTTTGACTTTGTGTTACAAAATAATTTTCTTCTTTTGTTAATTTTATTTTATGGCAAGGCCATAATAGCTATCTCTTTTGTTATCTTATTGTGAAAAGCTTATATTTATTGTTTTATTTTTGCCTGAGTTTTGTCGAAGATAGCCATAAGCTTGATTTTAAGTTGAACCAACTAAAAATGAATGTAATTTTTAATTTATGTTGATATTTTTATCCCATAATTTTTATAAAAATTTATTGTTAAAAAATTAACATGATTTAAAATAAAATTAAAATTTTCATAAAATTAGTTTTAAAGACTTGCTTAAGATTATTAAAAATTACTTTGAAATAATTTCCTTAGATGTTTTTTAAAAAATTTTAAATTTTTATTCCAATCAATTCACCCTCATCATATTAAACTACACTTTAATTGGTATCAGAATAAGATCCCTTTTTAGTGAGAAAAATTGCTTTGAAAGACTTGCTTATTTTAATAAGCCATCACACATCTCTAGTGATTATTATCTATATTAGAAAACTAGGATCTTCTTGTTATATAAAATTAATTGATAGAGAATTGTGAGAACTATTACAAACTCTTTTTAATTTTCTAATTAAAAAACTCTCAAAGTAGTTTTATGCCTAAACTTTTTGGTGATATAGATGAAAAAGAAAAACATAAAGTAGAATTAAATAATAGAAGCAAAAATATTTTATGCTATGCTTTGAATATTATTTAATTTAATAAAATTATGAGTTTAGAAGCAACTTATAAAATTTGGCATAACTCAAAGAAAACTTATGAATGATAGTTTGAGAAGATGAAGCAAAGAAGAGCGATTAGATGAACAAGAAGAAGGCATTGAAAATAATTTGGGGTGATTCAAAGGAGACTAGCACAAGTGAAAATAAAGAAAACAATGATGGGATATTTTTCATGATAAGTAGAGAAGAAGTAGAAGAAGAAGAGTAACATAATTAAGCAAAAAGGAGGTAAATCACTTAAATAAAAAATTAGCTTAACAATTCATTTATGTTTGTAATAAATATAAAGTTTATGTAAAAAATTATAAGAAATTAAAAGAAGAACATTGTTAATATCTAGGTCATTTTGAACAAACTAGAGAAAAGATTGACACTTGATTAAAAACTATGAAAAAGGCCAGTGATGATTTAGCATAAGAAGTTAATGAGAGTTAAGGAATTTAATGATTTTAGGTCTATGTACTCCATTTTCTTATTTTTAATAGTAAAACTAATTAGTAGAGACTTTTTCATTTGAAATACTAGAAGATCTTATAAGCATAGACATGTTGACCATTTATATGGTTATAATAATAAGCTTATTACGTGTCATTGTTGCATGCAATCATGTTATATTTCACATGCTTGTAGGATTAAAACCATATTCATTCTAAATTTCCTACTTATGCATGAAGTTTGAAGGCAAATTATAGTTCATCCATTCTTAACCTTTTTTAACTTAAAATGGTTTTAATTTTCAAATCTAACAATTAAAATAAAATAGTATACATATAAACTTTAATGAATTAAATTCAAATAAATAAAATTATCTATATATATATATATATATAAAGAAAAAGAAAGTAGTTGAAGAAAGTCCAAAAAATTTAAAATTTAATAAGGATTATCATAAAGAACAAGTTGTAGGTGAAATTATACATGGTCTTACAAATTGATGTTATCATAACCATTAAGCTTTGTATCAAATTTTAAGTCAATCTTTATATAACATAACTCATACAATATGTTTTAGATAATTACTTTAAGAAAATAATTAAATTAATTTAAAAAGAATTGTAGGAGTTGACCCCTATACCATTAAATAAAAAAATAATTATAAAAAAATAGGCTTAGTTGATATTTTCATAAAAACCATAAGTTGTGAACAATTTATAAAACTTAAAATGAGCTTAGGAGTAACAAATCTCTTTGATAACAAAAGGGAGGAAAGGAAAGAAATTGAAAGAAATTAAAAGGAACAAACATAAATTAAGAGTATTAATCTAGTCACTATATATATATAGGAGAATTTTATTATTAATTATTATTTATATTTATTTTGTAAAAATGTTTATATTTTTATCAATTTCATTAAAAGTTTTGTTATCATAAAAAAAGGAATTATGATGATGTTGACCCATAGTCACTATATTTTATTTTTATGATAAAAAAATCTTAAGTATTTCTAGTAACTTTGTTTAAATAAAGTTTTAGATTTTAATAGCTAATACTCATGTTTATGGGAGAATCTAAAAAAGAAGAGCAAATCTTATGTCCTATGAAGATTTTCTTAGTTAGAGTGATAGACTATCAAGAATATATTTTGAGTCTAATTTTGATGTTTCATTTTTATTTTGATTAAACTCATTCTTACAATATATAAAAATTAAATGTTTTTAAATTATTCATCTTAGAAAAATATTTAAGTTTCAAATATCTTTGATTATTATATCTTAATTACCTTTAGAAGCATTTATCTTTTGATCTTATCCTTAAAAAACTTTTTTGACAAACTTGTTACAGAAAAATATATTACTATAATAAATAATTAATTAGTAAATATAATAATATTAATAATAAATTAATCTTAAACTATCGTAACTCTACTCTAAAGCATATGTTTAGGGAACTAAACCTAGTACAATATAATAGTTAGGTTGAGACAAAACTCTTGAAACCTATATATAATAATTATGCTTGTATGAAGCACAACTATGAAATCCAAAAATCAAGTTTAATCAATTAATGGCACTATGAGGGACTAAATCTCATATATCCTAGAGGGCAGCCAACCCCAAAGTTAAGGCTAACTTTACAGCATAAAAAGATGTATATAATAGAATAAAACATGGAATAACAAGCAATGTGGAGCTGAAACTTAGCATTAGTTTAATGTAGCTACTTTCAAATTATGAGAGTGATGTGAGCCATTCAATTGCTTAAATTTACCACCAAACGATCATAACTCATCTTCATTTTGAAAAGCCTTTATTATATTTGTCAACTCAATCTGCAATTTTGTGATCACACGATTTATGTTTACTCCGTGCCTAAGATCTAAATCTAGCCATTTGATTACTATAGGATCTAATGGCCTATATATAGTCCTATTTCTTAAATTACACCAATTTAACTCCAGTTGTCTGATCGTAAAATTTTTGAAGACTAATAGTCTATAATACTTTCGATGGTGCGGCTCCTATGTAATAGCTATTTTAGACTTTACTTGTGAGCCATTAGATCTTTTATCTAAATAATAATTAAGTTTTAATTAAAAACATTTGCCTACCATTATTGACTAATTGATCTATTTGGTAACTATTTTTAGTCATGAGAAAATTTTTATAAATAAGGGATTTTTTAACATAATTGATTGATGAATTTTTTATAAAATTTAGTAAACTCTAAAGAAAAATTTCAAGTCATACAAATTGTTAGTAGTCTGTGCTCATTATCACTTCAATTCAGTACATCCTTTAATCGTCAAACTCTAAATTGTTCATTCTTTTTAAATTAGCCAAATTCTAATTTTTTTAATTGATTCAATTAAAACACTTGTGCCTAGTTATGTATTCCATTAAACATAAGATTTTTATTTGTATAAATTATTATCAATTTTATTTTGTTGTAAGGGTATAACAATATATATCTTTTGTTTCGTTATTGTGAGGGTTTAATTTATCCATTTTTGGTGAATGACTTATAGTGATTGTTTTGTTTTGTCTAAATCTTGTCAAGGGTGGACACGCTTAATTTTAAAAAAATCACCTAAAACTTGATCAATTTTTAATTTATGTTGATTTTTTTATTCGTTATTTTTATAAAAAATTATTATTAAATAAAATCTATCATTTTAAAATAACTTTTATTGAATTTTGTAAAACTTAGTTTTAATGACTTGGTCAAGCTTATAAAAAATTACTTTGATATTTTTTAAAAAAATCAAAATTTTTATTCCTAGAAATTCAAACCTCTCTTGTTGAACTGCACTTTAGGTATCATATGCTAACCTAAGGAATGCATGCTAAGATACATCTCCATATGAATTAGCCACATCACATAGAGTTTGCCTTCATAACTCCATATTTGTAAGTTATGCAATGCTTGAGAAAGCGTCTTCGCTCTTCTAAAATTATATATATATATACATAGATATATATATATATATATATACATATATACATATATATATATATATATATATATATATATATATATATATATATATGAAAATTTCAAATATTCATTAACAACTATCATCTTAGTTTTATGATTATCATCCTTAGCATACATCTTTCCTTAATTTTGTTAAGAACTCTAATTTTATAGTGTTAGTCATTTTGAAAGTGAACCAAAATCATGTCTCTAACCCTTTCTAAATTGTCAATCATAACATATTAAAAATAATAAGGTTTATATTTATATGAATTCTAAGAGTCCTTAAGAATTTCAATTCATCAAATGTTGAAAATCATTGTAATGAACTTCATTATTAAATTTTTGTTTATTAGGAAACACTTATGACTATTAATGTTAAAAAAAATAAACCTAGTTTTTTAATATATAAAAGTTGCATTCCTTCAATTTTAGATATTCTATTAATAGTGATAATGTTCATTCATTTGGCAAAACCCTTAGTAATATAATTATTGTGTCAAACCTTACATTTAGAAACTCTCTTAGAAATCATGTTCACATCATTTTAGTATTATAACTCTTTCTTTGAGCAATGGCATATAGTAATAATTTTAAGTTTAGATGAATTGGGTATGGATGGTACAGTGAAGTTTTCATGTTAGACCCAAAGACAAATCCAAGAGTAATGAGGTATAAATGATAGTCAAATGATGTTTTACAACATCTAGCTAACCTTGTCAGAGCTTTGCAAAAGGATAGGGAAGTTCCAAAACAAAACCTTAAGCCACTTATAGTAATTTAAAGCATTTTTAATGGTTAGGATAAGATTAATTATAAATTCTTAAATGGTTTTATAGATGACTAAAATACAATAATGGATGGTTCAACTCATCAACTTTGGATAAGATGTGACTACTGATTACACTTTATGCATTCTAAATAAAGAAATGAGGAAAGCATTTATGCATTACCTTAGGAGATTAAAAATAAAGAATCAAATGTTGTACCATTTAAAGTATATCTACTACATGGATATCATTATTAACATAAATTTTAGTCACAAGATTAGAGTGTTGGAATAGGTATGTCACCAATAATAATATATTTGTAATGTGAAGGTTGAAGCAAATTGAAGATGAAGCAATCCTAGTATAAACATAGCCAAAAAAATATATTTAATGAAAGATTCAATTATTAGATGGTGAGAAGAAGGTGAACATTAGAGGAGAATCAACCGATGTCCAAGAAAACATATACTTTAACAGATTAGATAACAACATAAAATAGAAGGATCATGCAAAACTAGTAGTGGGATTAAATATGCAAGATCGAGATGGGCCAAGTTGTCTCTCTTAAATGAAGTTTTGTTATCTTGTTCTAATAGATTGGGATGGGGATCAAGGTAAAGGGGTATATACTTTTTTATTGATAATTTTATGAAGGATAGGATAATATGGTTTTTCATTTGTCAAACTTTAGGGATAGATAAATGAGTAGCTAATGATCTAAGTCAAGAATTAGGGATTTTTAAATTAATGTGGTGGGTAGAGTGTAGAATTGTCTACGAGTTTCGGTGAGGATTTTGTGGATAAAGAGAGGGGCAAAAAACTTTTATCTAGACTACATATTTTTTTTCTCTTAAAGGGTAGGATTTTAGAAATAATCTACCTTGATGACATCCACTTTTTTTTTGTTTTGATCCTAAAAGAGGAATAGTAAAATTACAAAACCTCTACCTAGCTTGACTTTGCTCCCCCTTGTTGAATGAACGTTCAAGTGAATCTAGAATGTGAAAAGGTTTTCCATTATGAACAAATGTTGAGCTTGAGATCATCTTTAGTAACTTTGTCTTAATTAGTACCCTAAAAATCAAGGCAAAAACTTGGAAAGAAAATAACAAGATGAAACAATCTCAACTAACATTCATGCAACTATATGCCAATGAAGCTTGTAAGTTAAGATAGATAATAAGATCTTCTATGCTACAACTAAAAGTTGTAAAATTTGATTTAGATTAGCCAAAACATTTTCCTTGAAATAAATGATGACCAATACTAGATTTATTACTAGCATTGACAATGAGAAGATAATTATCATTGGCCAAGCACGTGACATTTTGAGATAAATAGAAAGCCAAGAAAAAATGTAGATCTACACATTATCTTTGATGATCCACCATTGTCTTTTCAAATTTTTTAACACTTGTGCATTCCTTGATTCAACGAATCAAAATGAAATGTGTCTAAGTGGTGATGATGATTTAAGTCCTATTTCTTTTTTAATATACAAACTTGCGTGCAAACTTAATGCAAATATTAAAGCATCCTTTTATCTATAATGTAGCTATTATTGTTAACAAGTTATTCAATGAATAAAAACACAAATAGCTCACATCATCATTTTTTAGTCCTAACCTACTAACTATTTAATCTATACATAGGTAAACTTTCCTCGTAGGCATGTTAAGAGTTTACTTCACTGTGGAATCTTTATAGGTTAGCCATAAACTTTCGTAGAAACATGTAAGATTAATAATTCTATAGCATAGCTTCCAAGCTCTCTTTATATAAATATGTAATAGAAAGGAATATTGGACAAGTAAAAGCCCCTTGCGGACTCAACTTCAACTTCACTTGACAGCAACAGCAAAGAGCTACGAAGGCCTAATTAACCTAACTGGCATCTAATAAAGGTAGAAACTATTTGAAGCGTCCTATATTATTTTGCCCTGTCGCCAATATTTCGAAATGACTTATTTTACTATGGCCAGAGTTGTTCTGAGATATGGATACGAGTGAGTTTTAGAAACGGTCACCAACATATGATAAAACTACCTGCATAAATATTTTAGGTCAAATTTTTACCTAAATTTTGCATTGAAAGAGCATTCATAATATCAAATTATGCTTTTGTACACTAACCTATAGATTAGCTAAAGATCTAAGGAGTTAAATGGCTGGCTAAGCTGGGATGTTTGGAGCCAAGTTGGCAATGATGTCAAGTAGGAGAAGTGGAGGCTTCATCTACCAAAAGAATGACATGGTCTTATTGATGTAAGGCTAGAAAATTGGTGTTGGGAACAACCAAGTGTTGGTGTTGGCTCAAATTTCATGGAAGGAATTCAAGTTTAGTTGATTAGTGGGAAGCGAAAAAGTTTTGGTGCAAACTTCTTGCATGTGATGTGCAAATCAAAACTAGAAAAGACCACGTAATACCTAAACCCTCTTTCAAGGTTCAAGGTCACAACCAATTAATTAGTGCTAGTTTCTCAACATGTATTACATTTTATTAGTAATGCCATAAAGTTTGATTGAATATAGATTATGTTTTAACTAGTATCAAGTACTATTTGCTATTTAACACACGATAATTTATCAAACCATCAAGAAAACATAACAAGGGAAGCATGCAAAGGAGAGCAATTGACTAAGAAACAAAGAATTGAATATTCAACCAAGTTGACCTTCAAAAAGATGGTTGATAAATTAGTGGATATCAATGACATTGGTTTATAAGAGGTAAGAAAACCACCAACTTGCGTAGACCATAAGGAATTTACTTGATTTGTCCAACAATTTATGGTTTTTGTTGTTCCAAATATTGTTTTACCAGATTCTAAATAAAAAATGATGGATAGGGTAGAAAAGATGTTGAACAAGTGATGTTACGATAGCTATAATTTAGTGGGTATGACCTCTACTTAGAGTTGTTGCGATAAAGTAATGAAAGAAATGGTAGTTGTGATTAAGATAAATGTGATAAAAATATGAAAATCTATCTCAAATCTTAACAAATTTTGTCATGAATGAAAACAAATAGTAAGAAGAAGATTTTTAAAAAACCTTTGGATATAAAAGTTTCACCTTTGTGAGAATAAAAAAAATCCCTCAAATTTTTAATGTTTTCTAAACAAGTTTGATAAGTTTCTAGAGTCAACAATTAATTTATACAAGAAAAATCCAAAAATTTAATAGCAATTGACTTAGTTAATACTCTAAGATGACATTTAAAATGAATAATACTAAACATGGAAGTTGTTAAGAAACTTATAAGCTATTTTTTATAAAAATTCTTAGCATTTTAGAGTTGATTTGCAATAGTAAAAGTAATAGTCTTTGCCATTATGAAATAGGAAAAGGTTTTGTTCTCAAATGTTCATTAAATTAAACAATTGTTTTTTTCTGACATGTAGCATTCTCAAGGCAAAAGAGGATTATGCAAAAAGATTTGGTAGCTCATAAAATTGAATGGAATTACGCATGAAACATTTAAGATAATTGAGTTGACCATCAAAAAACTAATAAACCTAAGATAGACTTAGGAAGTGTACATAATATCAAGGAACTTGTCACAAATGAGCACTTACATATGCCTTCAATCACATTGTCCTCACTTACACTATAAAGACATCATAATACATTGCAAAACATAAATCTCTAATAAAAAATATACACAAACATTGTAGTACATGCAAGATACTATTATATGATGTGCATCCTATAAAAATAATATCCTAAGCTAAAATCTTTAAAATTCATTTCAAAAGGTTGAAAGTCTTAAAACATTGTAGTAACCTTTCATAATGCCAATCTCCTTGAATAATGAACTTTAGTATCCTATAAGATCTAGAATAAGGAAACCCTAGTGGTTAAGAATGTTGATGTGAGCTTCCTTGATACTTATTTAGGGTACATGCAATCCAAGATGCATACAAACAAAATGCAAAATAGTTGAAGAAACAATAAATTCTATGCAAAACAATACAAGGCCCCTACAATGGCTCATATATTAAATGATAAAAGTGAGAATGAAGGATTAAATGCTTCCACAACTTGTATTATTACTCTTCGTCATCCATCAAGAATGATGAAAGAATGAAACATATAATCATGAAATAATAAAAACAATAGTTAATATAAGAACATCTTATATCTAGTTCTAAGTCTTATCAATCCTAAGAAAGCTAACTTGAAAATAAAGATCACGATACATTAAAAATTACTCTTGTTTCTAACTTTTGGTCATAATATAAAGGAAAAAGATACGAAAAAGTAAATTAGATGGAGGTTGGTGATATTGATAGAATCCCAATTAAGATCATAATATGAAACATGAAAAGTAGTGAAAGAGTAATAAGCTCATCTGAAAGACTTTTAATAGGTTTTTTAGGACTTAGATGAATAGTTGAAGCATTAGTAGAGGTAAAAACAAATTAGGTGATGGAGCAAACTCATCATAAAGTGTTGGACAAAAGAGTAGGTAGGGTATATGACTAATCATTGCTAAACTCCCCTTTTTAAGAAAGAAAACAAATAAACTTGTCCATAACAATGTCATGTTCTAATGAATTGAAAACAATAATTCCAAAATAAGAATAAATGGGTATTAATACCTCTATTGGAGTAGAAGGGGAAATGCATGTTGAAAACTAAGTATTGGTCATAGTAGGTGATCTGTAAAGGTATTGGTAGGAGTAAGAGCAATAGTGGAAATTGTAAGAAATAGAGTAATGCGATGTGTTATGTTTATAGCATGGCCTCTAATGTTAGAACTTTAAAAATTATAGATTAGAGGTGGAGGTAATAATTAATGAGTTAATGGGTTTAAATTCAAGAGGTTAGCTAAAAAAGGGTTTAGGTTTGGATGCATACAATGTCAAAAATTATATGATGATGAACAATTCATTCAACTTCTCATTTATAAATTTGGATGCCAAATAATGGTGTATTATATGTTAGTACATGTAAAGTGTGCAAGGGAAGAGAGATGAACATTATTGAACAATTTAACCATAATTTTGGTAGTTCTCAAAGACCCATGGATGGTTAGGGAGATTTTAATATTACTGCTTCCATGAATGAATATAAGGGTTCTCCTTTTCCTTCTTTAGTTGCTTGAGTTCAAGAATTAGATAACCAATGTAGCTTAAAATACTTCTCTTTCTTGTTTCTTGTCCTTTACTTGGGTTTGAAAAGAAAAGGGAACCTTAAAAAGTCTTGATAAAATTCTTGTAAATAAAGATTTGATAAAAATCTACCCCATTGCAAACATACAACATCAATGTAGAATGTGTTATAGACCATCTCCACCATTATTACAATATCATAAAGCTCATGAGTCTAAATTTAAACTATTCAAGTATCCAAAAATATGGTCCACACATTCATCATTTTATAGAGAGGTGGAAATTAATTAGGCAATTCCAACACACCTTTTTGGCATGGTAGCTTTAATAGTGAAATTGAGAAGGTTGAAGGAATGCCTAAAATAATGGAATAAAATCATATTTTTCAATATTTTCTAAGTGATCAAGGTGGCCAAAGAGGAGATCAATGCTAAAGAAATAAAATATCAAGAAAGCCGATCCGAGGAAGGTAAAATTGAACTAATTAAAGCAAATGATTAGCTCTTTAAGCATTTGAGTAAGGGAGAAATTTTCTAGCACCAAAAGATTGGAACCAGATAGATTAAAGAGAGGATAGGAATATCAAATTCTTTCATGCTTTAGTTAAGGATAAAAAGGTGTAAGCTTAACATTATTGGCATTAAAGATTCAAATGAACAAATCATAATTGGATAGGAGAAGATTCAAGGGGTTGTTATATAGTTTTTTCAAGAATTTCTCCTTTTTAAGAAGGTCATTTTGGACAAGAAATTGTTACGAAACATACCCACTTTAATTTCTAAGGAATATAATAGTTGGCTTGTGAAAGAGGTTATAATGGAGGGATAAAAAAGTAGTACTCTGATTAAACAAAGATAGTACACATAGATTGGATGTTTTTAATGATCAGTTTTCATAAAATCTTAGGAAAGTATAACTTATGATGTACTAGAATCTTCTAAGAACTTCATAACTAGAAATTTAATTCCTAAGAGAATTTTAAGTGCCAACTTAGTGCTATTTCCTAAGACAAAGATATCATGATCAATTGAAGACTTCAAGCTAATATTTGTAAATAATTTTATTAAAAAATATTATTAAAACTATTGGCAAATGGGCTTCACACAATACTACCCATGACCAAATCTCTTAAACAAGCTAGTTTTGTTAAACAGAGAGAAATTTTAAATAACATAATTATAACTTAAGAACTAATGGCCTCTCTCAATAAAAATGTTAGAGACAATAATTACATTCTCAAATTAGATTTAAAAATCACATTTGATAGTTTGTCTTGGGGTTTCATGAATAACATATTAAAGAAATTCAAGTTTTTGACTTAATTTAACAAGTTGATCAGGAACATTACAGTCAACTCATAAAGCTTCGTCACGATCAATGGAGACCATTAAAAGGGAAAAAAATAAGGTAATCCCATTTCTCCACTACTATTTGTATTATATATGAAGGCTTTTAATGGAAGCTTAAAGAGTTTATTCACAAATAAAAAGTATTGCATTATGCAAGACCTTAAGGCTTCCAATTAATTTAACATCATAATTTTGTTGATCATATAAGCATCTTCAACTAAGGTAACCTGATATCAATGAAATGTCTAAACAAATTTTTAGAAAGATTCCAAGACATGTTAGGTCTACATTTAAATACATAGAAGAGTAAATTCTACACTAGCAAAACTATGAACGTAATATCAATTAAAAAAATAAATAAGGTCATGAGTTTTCAACATGAATCTCTTCCTATAAATTACCAAGGATGTCCCATTTTTATTGACAAAAAGAAATTAGTATATTATCAACAAATACTAAATAAACTAAACAACAAAATGATAGGTTGGAAGAAGAAAGTATTATCCATAGATGATAGATTAATCGTAATGAGATATTCTAGATTTTATTCCAACAAATTTACTAATGACAATGCTTTCCTCAATGCAAATTATAGACATAGTTCAAAGGTTATGAACCTCCTTCTATGGAGGGAGGTTGACAGTATTCATAAGCATCGCCTGGGACAAAGTGTTTGCTCCTATAAAGGAAAACGATTTAGGATTAAAAAATTAGAGGACATTATGGTTGCCTACTCTGCTAAGCTGAATTGGAAACTACTAGTTGGCCAATCAAAAAAAAATTCATGAATGATAAATACATATTTGGTAAAGCTAAGGTTATCAAGTTAAACACATAGAAACACATGGAGGAAACCAAGGAATTTGTGTTAAGGCATACAAATACATGTCTAGATTTAGGGCACTACATTTAGAACCTTACTAAAGATGGAATCTTCAACTCACAAACTACATGGAATGTAATCAAAAGCAAGCTTCTCATGTCGAAATTCAGAAAAATAATATAGAATGCTAAATGCCCCAATAAGATTTTAGTATTTGTCTAAAGAATATTAAACAAGCAACTCCCTTTCTTGGAGCAATTACATAGACTTAACATTTAGTTGGCTTCCAAATGCCTTCACTCTCTAAGTGAGGGCTCTTCAGATCATGCTTCTATAGGATGTAATCTGGCATAGATCCTATGGTCTTTCTTTGCCAAGGCATTGGCAATCTTGCGAAGGAAGACACAACATTTAGAACGCCCACAAAAATGGGTGGTAGTAGATCTCTAGGAGTTTAGTAAGATGTGAAGCACTTCAAATCATTCCATTATTAATTTGTTAGAAAATTTATATGGCAAGGAATAAACTAGTGTTTAAGGAAAATAATGAATTAAAGTGAACCATTATAATAATGTTATAAGCCAATATTATAATATATTCTAGTATTTCCCTTAAACAAAAATTAAGAAAGAGGATAAGAACAAGTTACAAATGGGTTTGGTTCCTCATTTAAAAAAAATGAAAATTAGAAAGTATGAGGCCATTTTTTGGAGTTTCCCACTTTCCAAAATAGTGACACTAAATGTATATGGAACCTATAAGAAGAAAAGATCTGTAGTAGGAAGAATCATTTAAGATCATGAAGGTAATGGTATTCATGCATTTTTTTCTAATATTCATAGTTTAGCTATGTAAGCAACAATAAAGGTTATATATATATATATATATATATATATATATATATATATATATATATATATATATAAGAACTAATGAAATAATTTTAAATAAAATCATTTAAAACCTTAAAATAACTATTACTTCATTTATACTATGTTACTAGGCTTATCTATCTAAATTTTAAGTGACAATTTCTTGATCAATATCTTTCTTCAAAAAGTTTCCCACATTATCATAGATGCATAATTGTTATTATATATTTCTTAATATGATGTAAATAATACCTATTTCTAATTTATTTTAATCTTAATATTTTTCTTTTATTCCTTATAACACTATTATGTATCATATTTTTATGATTTCCCACTCATACGTACAATTAGCCATGCTCACTACTTCCTCAACATTCTTAACTAATCATATGGTACAACCATCTAGATCATTCAGTGCAATCAGCTTCTCCTACCAAACACATGAAATGTATGGGACACCTTACTTGTAGTAGTTAACCTAATCATCTAGTACGATAAAGCTTGTTATGCTAGTACAATCCTCATATATGTACCCTTATTATATCTGATTAGATGAAAGAAATCCCTTTATCTATTCTGCTCAAATTAATTTTACAAGTACAACCCATATAATTATACATAAAATCAACAAATAAACTTCCATTGACCAAATAATTATCATACCTTATGATCACCCGCATTATACATGTATGATCTATTCAAAAGCTCTCATATGATTTCTTATTAAAATATTTAATCGTTTGCACTAAGCACACTCAACCAATGCCATACAAGTATGATAAACCCTTTCACACTTATAAGATGTAATTGATTATTTAATCTTATTAGCTTTACACATCACACTAGTATAATTGAAAAAATTATCCTGCACAATCAACTCACCTATGCTTCTATAATACTTAGCATACCTTTTTTTATCTCCTTATTTAAAATAGCTAACACTAATTATATAATTACGATATGAACTATCATTCTTGTATGATACTAAGTTGTAGAATTTTCTTCATCTTTAAACTTTCAATCTAAATTCAAATAACTTTTTAATCACTCCAAATGTAATCTAAACTATTCTAATACCAATTCTAAATCAAACCACAACATAATCAGACCTTTATTTGCATAAAACAAAATTAAATTTAATAATAAAATCAACTTACATGTTTAACTCTTCTTAGATACCTGATTTGTCTGTGAGGTGTTATCACCTCAAGTCCTTCTCAGTAGACCTTTTTCAAAGTAGTTCACTAGAAGAAAAGGACGAAAAACTACAAGAATGATTTTATCATAAAGGATTAAATTTTTCAAGAATATTCCTTTCAAGAGATTTATGAATTTTGCAAAGTTCTAATTCCTAGTACTCTCTTAATTTTTTTTTAATTCACTTCAAATTATTTTGTACTTCTCAATTACATCATTCTTACCAATTTATATGAGATATAATAATTAATTAGAGAAAAAAGCATTCACCCTTTGACCTAATTTCAAAATTTTTTCTAAATTTTGAGCCAATAAGCTCATTGTCCACTTGTAGAAGACCTGCTTGCACAAGGCTTCTGCTCTCCATCTATCTTGCATGAACAAAAATTTTACATGTGCAACTTCCACATAGTAGGTGGCACCTACCACATGCATGACGACGTAAATGATCACTGACCCTCAGCATTCACATATGGTCAATTTTTTTCTTTCAGCATTTCTTTATTCGGGTGTTGATCATCTAAGCACACATCCATGCCTCCACTCCTAGTACTCAACCAGCACATTATAACACATGCTTCAGTATGCCTGCAATAAATCTCCACCCATGACCCAGTGCATAGTTCTATGGTTTGTGTTGTGTTATCGAATTCTGTTGGTTTGTCTTTGATTTTTTTCAACCATTCTGGATTCAATGACTTTGAAAATTATCTCCTAACCAATAGGTACTATTTGGTTTAATTTTCTGTTACAACAACCTCTCCTCTCCTCTTTCACTTATTTCCAACTTCTTCCTCTAAGCAAAAATAATAAGATTTCACTCCTCTATAATGATTCTACCTCTTTTCCTACACTTCTCCTTATTATTTTCCTCTAGTCGAGCTCTCTTTATTTCTTTCTCTTCCCTTCTCTCTTATTTCTCTCCCTAACCAAACCCTCTCTCTCTCTCTCTCTCTCCTTATTTCCTATTAAATTCTTTACTTATCAAACCTTTAATCCCCTGTTAATCCCATCTAAGGTAGTAAGTTCAATTTAAAAAATTATAATTCTACCTTAGTAATCTAGGAATTTATTTTTATATACTTTTCTTTAAATATTCATAAATAATTATTTAGACCTTAGAAAATTACAAACACGATATATTTAGATTTCTCTTGAAAAGATTTATTCAATGGTATGCTCCAATAAGATTTATGATCACATTTGACATTATGACATGCATTATAAGTATCACCTTAATTTATTATTGTTATATTACATTAAAATATACATATTTAAAATCATATTGATTAAATCCTAGACTTTACAACATATTAAACCTAATAACATTATGGGTTATTATAGTTAGAGTTAGTTGACCAAGAAATGTTTTTGAAGAAAATTATTAATGTACATAGAAGTACTTATA
Source organism: Vanilla planifolia (assembly GCA_023846275.1). Lineage (NCBI taxonomy): Eukaryota > Viridiplantae > Streptophyta > Magnoliopsida > Asparagales > Orchidaceae > Vanilla > Vanilla planifolia. Next base: position 9,890,799 of record CM043866.1, on the reverse strand, counting down.
ACTAAAAATGGAAAACAAGAACATATGCCTTTGAGTACAAATTCCCAAAGTACATTTTATCTATTTTGTCTCCTTTTCATTCCAAAAAAAAGCATCCCTTTGTACATGAAAAAAAATCTAGAATGCTTAAGAAGATTATGAAACACTTAGGAGATTACTTTTGCATCCTCAATTTCTTTATTTATAATTATAGTATAAAGTCAAAAAGTTCTATTGCAAAATTCACTTTTCCTTTACTTTGAAAATGCATTCAATTTTTCAAAGTAGAAAGCCATGAAACATATTTATAAATATGAAAATATTATGAATGTTTGAAAAACCCTTTTCCTTATTTTGAAAGAATACTAACCTTTTTAATTGTAGTGAAAAAAACTCATTTTTCTCAATGCCATTGTTCTAAATTACAACAAAACTTCAACAAAAACCATTTCATCTTAAAACTACAAGTTCCTATAGTGAAATAATGTAAGTAAGAATGTAAGATATAAATTAGATTAGTTATTTTAATAGCTTAATCCTATAAACAATAAGGAGTACATGATATATAAAAAACAATAAAATATAAATGCAAAAGTTAAAACATCCTGTCTCTCTCTCTCTCTCTCTTTCAATTTCCCATAGAATCTTATCTTATGCATTATTTTCACTTATAAATTTGAAGCCAATGAAATGGCTAAGTCAACTCACACTAGCTCAATGGTTAATAGCTAAATATATCTCAATACAAAATATTATACATTTGGATGCTTAGTCAATTGATATATTTACATGAAATAGCAAAACACATTACATAACAATAAAGCAATTGATGTGTTGTACCCATGAGGACAATTATTATGAAATGAAGTTATTATTCCTAATGAATATTAGAAGTGCTTATATGCAAGCATAGCTATTGAATGTCATGAATGCTAAACAAGGTTCACAAAGTTGAAACTACAAGAAATTTTAAGACCTGTACTCCCATTTTACTCAACTTACATATCATGGTCCCACCTTCACAACTCTTGATGTAGTGGTTTCTCATCATGAATTCACCATTAAATTATTTATTTGATTTTATTTGTTAAACCATCAGTCAATTTACTAGAGAATCATTCAATTCATGCATGCATTCTTTTGTAAAATTATATCATGAGTTATTAAATCCTCTAAAACAATATTAGCATAACAAAAGTATCAATTCAACTTATTTTAGATTAAATTTTAGCTTTAGGTTAACAAAATAAAACTTATAATAAGCCATGTTCTTCTCCACATAATGATCATATGACACAATGCCTAATGTTTTACTTATTGGTCAACATTTAAGCTTTTGATTACAACTAAATTTGATGTTACCATGGAATCATATTAATCAATAGATTATTTCTAAGGTCACTGAATCAAGAATGGATGAAACAATATCAAGAGAGGACACAATCCCATAAAAATTAATGATGAGAACAAAGTAGTAGGATCATGCACTAAATTGCATGTGGAGATCTTTTGTAGGCATATAAAAGTGCTCGCCACAATGCGCTAGTTGAATGCTACGATTAGAGGCATGGATGTGCCCATATGAGATCAAGACCTCAAGAAATAAATGTTGAAAAAGAAAAAAGATCATAAAATATCATTCACACACATACACACATGCACCCATGTGAGCCTATATGAGCCTGACTTTGAGCACTGCATGCACATAGGTAGCACTAACCTCGAGTCATGTGCACTACCTTTTCTCATTAACTACATCTACCCCTACACATGTGGGTGCTCGGGGCAGGTGAGTGCATGTGTCACGCACGTGGTGGATGCCACATACTATGTAGAAGCTGCACACGTGTGAGACAGATAGCACGTAAATCGCAAGCAAATAAGCATTTTGTGTGAGGGCAATGAGTCAGATGGCTCAAAATTTATGAAATGTTTGAAATTGGGTTAAAGGGTAAATGCATCTTTTTTTAATTAAATATTGTAACCCAAGTTATATATAAAAGGATGAAAAAGATGTAATTAAGGAGTAGGAAATAATTCAAAGTGAATTTAGAAAAAACATTAAGAGACTTTTGGGAATTAGAATTTTATGAAATTCAAGAACCTCTTGAAGATAATCTTCCTAGAAAATTTAATCTTTTGTGAGATAATTATTCTTCTCTTTCTTTCTTTGCTCTTATCTATTTTCACTCTTCCACTTCCACTATAATTACTCTATAAAAAGGTGTTGCGGAGGACTTGAGGCGAGAACACCTTGCAGACATATCACATATATATATATAATAAGTTTGTTGCACAGACGTGATTATCATCTATAATTAGGATTAGAGTACAAACTTGATTGTACAAGATATTGATCATGTATATGTACTATTCATTTTTTGAGAGTTAAGTGTATACTATCATCATAAGAGTATAAAGATTTCTTTATACAAGTACATAATATTTTTTCTCTTAAAGACAATCATATATAAGCTTAGTTATCATCAAACACATATGATTAATATATTGTTGTCATACGACTTTATATTTAACCTTATCATGATATTATAGCATGGTTGTACACTCAATAGTCCTTATATAATGACTAAGTTCTACTTTGTGTACTTATAATGACTACGTCATATAGCGAAGTAAGGTACCATATCTACAAAATCCATTTCTTATGACAAATAGCTTAAATTAGTTTATATAGGAAATGCATTAATTGTATCATAAAAATACAATATATATGCCATACGAGTATGATCATCATTTAATAAGATTAAATTTTGATTTTTATAAATTATTATATAATGGCGATCTATGTTTCTCACTTGTATGATTCCTTCATATATAACACTTAGAACAAAATCTACTGCAAAGTTGTGTATGTGCTATCTTTCTAAGTCTTGTTATGATAATTACTATATGATTCTATAACTATTCATCCTTATATGATCTCATCCTTTAACACTTTCTTGAGAGCTTGGCTTTAATGAAAATAATTATCACATAAGGATGATTAATTTTATTACACTTGTACAATCTATTTAAATTATAAAGATTAATTATATTGTGCTTTTACGATCCTTGTGATTGTGTGGTACAATGTATATAGAACTTTAGCACTGCATTAAGAATCTATATCATACAATACAAAGACCCTTCTTGTATTTGTATCATTAGTCATTTAGAATCATTTTGCTCTTATCATATCACTGCATCATTTAGGGTAATCTGTGTGTTACAATTAATGTTCTAGAATGGTGATTTTGACATACTAATACATATATTATCAAAACTTATATTGGCTAGTTGATTTGTCTTAGAAATTCTATTATAGCCATTAGAGTTTCTTCAAAAAACATTTGTATATGGATATTACTAAATTAAGAGGAGTATTGACTCAACTAGTTTAACCATTTCATTCTTTGATTACTCATTTTTTACTTTTCATTAAGCTTATTCTTGTTTAGTAATATCCTTTACATTATTTAGTTTTTGTGTCATATAAATTCCTCAAATGTATGATATAATCTGTTACACCCCATTTTTTCCTAGGCTGATTTTTGGCATATTTTTTTTTTTACATATAGACAGCTCAGATCGTCCCATACCAACCTGAGTAGCCTACGAAAAACATAGGATATAACACATCATTACACACCTACTTTCCTTAACAATGTGGATCCCATCTCCCGGGTACACCGTCAAATCAGGTTCATGACTCCTGAATTAACAGATGGACTCGCGCAATGTTACTCCTACTAGACCCCATACTCCTAACCCATACCGGTAGGAGGACCGATCTAATAGAAGTCTGAATCCCCACGGTTAAGTTCCATAGTCATGTAATGACCTCACCATCAAAATAAAATACATAACATCCTCAGATAAAATATGGCACTCCACACACTATACCACCAAGGCAATAAAGTAAAATAGTGAATGGAAACTACATCACAAGAATAAGATCCAAGTCCAACAAATACAATATCATCCAACTAGATACATAAGTCAGAATCACCCTCACATATTACATGACATAAGAATAACAGTCTCCCTGAATACATCCAATAGTATCAATCACACTAACCAAAATGTCTCAGAAAATCACATATCAGATATCCTCCACTAGCCTGCTGACCACGATCCCACCTAATCTGGGTGGCGTCAAGGCTGTCGAGCCGCTGGAAAAATATAGATAATAAAGGAGTGAGCTACGCCCAGTAGGAAAGACAGCTAGTAAAAACTCACATGCAAGAGAAGGATAATAGCAAGAGTATAGGAATACAGCATAACAATGTAGGGTGGAAAGGTACTCTCAGTCCCAGACTCTGACCAACCACAGTCACCCCTAGTCACACCAGAGTAGCTCTCCTCTGTGCTCCCAGGCAGCATGCCAGCGGGACACGCCCATCTCTGCGCACGCATGGCGCCTAGGCAAAGCATGCCAGCGGGACACGCCCATCTCTGCGCATGCATCACAACGCCTAGCACCCGACACCGCAGCGTCTCTCGTCAATCAATCTTCTGGAGACTATAGACAGAACCAGTCACATAGATCTCTAGCCAACGTGAGACACCCCTGCCACCCTCAGGCACGCAGGCCTACACACTTGGCTAGCCACGGCGAGTCACCCCTGCCACTGCCACTCTCAGGCGGGCAGGCCTACACTCGTGGACCAGAAGAGATCGACTCAGCCACCGTCCCAAGAAGTCCTCTCCCAACAATTTCCATAGAAGCCACGCCCCTACAGTCATTGCCAAGCTCTAACTCCAAGATTCGACAACATGTGTCCAGATACAACAAGGCGCATACCAGTCCACATGTATACTGTGAAAGTTAAGTCTGTACCGCACAGTTACCTACCACAACTACCCTAAAACATCATATAGGGCCTATAGTAGTCCGGTCCAATATGCCAATCCATGAAATATGCCAACACTGAGTAAACTGACTCAATCCATGTCATTGTCATCCAAGCAACACAAACTGTACCAAAATTCTGACTATTTTGGTAACACCCAAGTGTCACACTTCCTTCCAACTGATCCAGCTGCACTGAATTTATGGGTAATTTCCAACAGTCAATTTCAACTTGGCTATGTGATTTCCAAAAATCACCTCTTCCTCACTTCAGGAAATTTTAATTTCCAAAATCAAGTTCTGCCCTTTATCCATTTTCCGAAATTCAGAATAAATTTCCGAATTTAAAATTTAAATTCCACATATATCCTTTTTCCGAAAATTCGGATTAATTTCCGAATTAAATTTTCCTCCACGCCGTTCGTCCGCGCCGAATCCCGCTGAACCGGTTTTCGCTGCCGGTTCGGAAACCTCGCGCTGAACCGCGACACCGCCGAACCAAATTCTTTAATAATCCGTTAATCGGTCGATGCTTAAATAAATATAATTACTAATAAATATTATATAAATATCATTAATTACTTAAATAAATTCGTAATTAATCTAAACCCTTCTCCTTCCTCGGTCCGACGCCCGCGAACCCTAACTGAAGCAATAGCAGACCAATCCAATTCCTTCCGTCGATTTCCGGCGAACGCGAACAAGGAGAAACAAAATTCGATGTTCGTACTATCCTAATGTTTCAATAATGCCACTAATTTAAAATTTCCGCCGAAAGAGTTCGCCCGTACGCCATTGCCGTAAGATTAATCCAACAATTAATTAACTAATTCAATGGCAAACTGATAATACAAATCCCTAACATGTTCCTAAGTATTAACTAAATTTTCCGGCGAAATGGGAAATTTTCCAGGAATCCAAAAATTGTAAAAGACGCAGATTAGCATTCAACTAAGTCCGATTTTTCATCCACATGCTTGTGTTCATTAAGCAAAATATTCCATGCTTTTAATTTCTACTAATTAACTAATTTAAAACTGAATTTCCTACCTTTGCTCGTCGCCGGCGACGGTGAAGCTCGCACGCGATCAACCGCAGCTCCTCGCCGAACGAAACCGGTACCAAAATGCTCGCCTCTGTCCCGCGAACCTCCGGTTACCAAAAGCCCCTTGGAAGGCTGCCGGAAAATACCGCCGTTCGCCGCGAACACTTCGCCTCTAGCCGCCGTTCGAAACCCTAACAGTCGAACAGTTCAGGTTAAATACCCAGCTTAAACCGGTAATAACCCGTTAAGACCCATTAAGCGCTGGTTGACCTTCCAAAAACGCCGCTTAACACCCGATCAGCCAGTTAATCTCCACCGCTGATCTCATTCGTCCGATCCGCTTATCCGCGGCTTATCCAAACGCACGCGCAAACGCACCTCGGCGAACAGCCCCGCCTTCGCTGAACCGCTCCGGTCTGGTTCACGCGTGGTAAAAGGAAAAATCCAAATTCTGGTTTTTAAAAAAATCTCGGTGCTCCGAAAAATCCCCAGAAAATTTCAGAAATTCCAATAGCCTCCAATTGAGCTCCTGGCTCATCCTACTGTCGATCTGAAATCATCCAAGCCACAATTGAATTATTGAAGATTAAACCTATAATATTTTACCGGGTATAACAATCTCCCCACCTTATCAGGAATTTCGCCCTCGAAATTCAACAAGAAGTTCCGGCCACTTTTCCGCAACATCCTGCTCTAGCTCCCAGGTTGCCTCCCTTTCGTCATGTCTATTCCACAGAACCTTGACCATAGGAAATGACCTGTTCCTCAGCTGCCTGCTGCTCTCCTCAAAGATGCGAACTGGCAGTTCCACATAAGAAGAATCTGGTGCCACTTGCAAACCAGGAAGATCATCACCGATACAATGAGAAGGATCTGGCACATATCTCTTAAGATTCGAAACATGAAACACATTGTGAATCCCAGACAGATGCTCAGGAAGTGCCAACCTGTAAGCCACTTCACCAATCCTCTCCAGAATAGGATAAGGTCCAATGTAACGAGGTCGAAGCTTAGAAGACTTGCCAAACCTGAATAGACCTCGCATAGGACTGATCTTCAGAAATACCCTATCTCCCACAGAGAACTCAACAGCTCTGTGCTTAGGATCATAATATTTCGTCTGGCGATCTTGCACAGTACGTAATCTGTCCTATAATAACTTGACTTCCGCTGCGGTCTCCTCCACAATCTGGGGTCCCCACACTCTCCTGGAATCACCCTCCTCCCAACAAAGAGGAGATCTACACCGACGTCCATATAGTGCCTCGTAAGGTGCCATACCAATCGACGCCTGAAAACTGTTATTATACACAAATTCTACCAAGGGTAACCGTATGGCCCAATCAGCTGAGTAAGTCTGTATGCTCAGGCGTAGCAAATCCTCTAAGGTCCGAATAGTCCGCTCAGACTGTCCATCTGTCTGAGGATGATAAGCAGTACTGAACTTCAACTGTGTACCCATGGCAGTGTGTAAGCTCCTCCAAAACTGTGATGTGAACTTGGCGTCTCTGTCAGAAATAATAGATCGGGGAATTCCATGCAATCTGACAATCTGCTGAATATATACCTCTGCCAACTGGCCGCTGAATCCGTCTTCTTAATTGATAAGAAATGGGCTGACTTGGTCAATCGATCCACGATGACCCAAATGGCGTCAAAACCTTGTCTGGTACGAGGAAGACCAGTCACAAAGTCCATAGTGATGTCATCCCATTTCCACTCCGGAATCGGCAATCTCTGCAACAATCCTCCAGGTCTCTGGTGCTCGGCCTTAACTTGCTGACATGTAAGGCACTTCCTAACAAAAGCAGCAACATCTGCCTTCAAACCTCTCCACCAGAAAACACTCCTCAAATTCCTGTACATCTTGACTTCTCCAGGGTGCATAGCCAAAGTTCCATAATGAGCCTGTCGAAGGATCCTCTCCCTGAACTCCTGATGTGATGGCACACACCAGCGACCCCTGAAAGTCAAAATGTCGTTTCTGAGAGTAAAGTCTCCTCCAAATCCCTGCGATGCCAACTCAAACTTCTCCTTCAGCTCTTCATCACAAAGCTGAAGATCACGCATCTCAGATAACCAGTCAGCCCGAATAGTCAACGAGCTGAGTCTGTGAACCAGTCTCTGAACAGACAACTGTTCCTGACATCTTTCAACATCCCAATCCAAGTCTAGTATAGAGTCAGAGACTAATATAGTATGCATAACTGCGTGCCTGCTCAAAGCATCAGCAACAGGATTAGCCTTACCCTCGCAGTAATTTATCACCAGCTCATAGTCTTTTATCAATTCCAACCATCTCCTTTGCCTCAAATTCAGTTCCTTCTGAGTGAATAGATACTTGAGACTCTTGTGATCAGAGAAGCAATCTACAGACACTCCATATAAATAATGCCTCCATATTTTTAAGGCAAATATGATAGCAGCTAACTCCAAGTCATGAGTGGGATAATTCTTCTCATGATCCTTCAGTTGTCTCGAAGCATACGCCACAACCCTGCCATCCTGCATCAGTACAGCTCCCAAGCCTATATGTGAAGCATCAGTGTACATCTGATAAGGCTTCCTTTGAGTGGGTAAAATCAATACTGGAGCGGTACTAAGCCTCTGCTTCAGCTCTAGGAAACTGTTCTCACAACTCTCTGACCATTCAAAAGATTTTCCCTTCCGGGTCAGTTGTGTCAGTGGAGCGGCCAGTCTAGAAAAGTGAGGAACAAATTTCCTATAATAACCTGTCAGACCAAGGAAACTCCGGATCTCAGTGACGGAAGATGGTCGTTTCCAATCAATAATAGCTCGTATCTTGCTAGGATCAACAGCCACGCCTTCTGTACTGATAATATGTCCCAAGAATGTTACTGAGTCTAACCAAAAAGAACACTTGGAGAATTTTGCATACAGCTCATTCTCCTGCAATACTGTGAGCACTGTCCTCAACTGATCTGTATGAGCCTCCCTATCTCTGGAATAAATCTATATATCATCTATAAATATGATCACAAACTGGTCCAAGAAGGCATGAAAAACTTGATGCATCAGATTCATAAACACTGCTGGAGCATTAGTCAATCCAAAAGGTAACACTGTGAACTCATAATGTCCATATCTAGTACGGAAGGCTGTCTTGGGTATATCAGAATCTCTAATCCGGATCTGGTGATAACCCGAACACAAGTCGATCTTGGAGAACACAGTTGCCCCCTGCAGCTGATCTAGTAAATCATCAATACGTGGTAAAGGGTACCGGTTACGAATCGTAACCTTATTCAATTCCCTATAATCCACACACAGCCTCATACTACCATCTTTTTTCTTGACGAATAAGACAGGGGCACCCCAAGGTGAACAACTGGGGCGTATGAGTCCCTTGTCTAATAAGTCCTGCAATTGAGTCTTCAACTCTGCTAGCTCGGCTGGAGCCATCCTGTAGGGAGCTCTAGCAATAGGAGCTACTCCTGCCTCCAAATCAATCGAAAACTCCACTTCCCTAGCTGGTGGAAGTCCAGGCAACTCCTCTGGAAAAACCATAGGGAAGTCTCTCACCACTGGAATATTTGACATAAGGGTAGTGGTGGCTTGGCTATCTACCACATAAGCCAACCAACCAGTACAACCCTTCCTCACTAGTCTCTTTGCCTGAAGAACTGAGATCAGGGGAATCTGCCTGTTCAGACCAAAGTATATCACATCCTCCGAACTAGGCACCCTGATCCTAACCTTCTTCTCGCAACAATCCAGAACCACTGCATGGTAGCACAACCAATCCATCCCCAAAATGATGTCGAACTCTGTTAGCGGCACACATATCAACTCTGTCACGAACTCGTGTCCACTAATCAGAATAAACCCATCAGTCTTCTGAACAGTGGGAATCTCTTTCCCATCAGGAAGCCTAACCAGTAAGGGTTCTTTTAAATAACCCTTGGATCCTGATATCTGATTCCAGATCTTCTCAGCAACAAAAGAATGAGATGCACCAGTATCAAACAAAGTCAGGCACTGTACGTTGCCAAAATAAAGCATACCTGTGATCACTTCTGGTGACTCTGAAGCCTGCTGCCGAGTCAATGCAAATACTCTGGGCTGTCCCCCAGATGAACCAACCGGTCCTGTGATCCTCTGTTTCTTCCATAACGGGCAGTCGTACCTTATGTGTCCTGGCTGCTGACAGTGGTAGCAAATAATCCCCCCAGTCCGAGTACCTGTCTGCTGCACTGGCCTCTCGGAAATAGGCCGTGGCTGGACCACACCCTCCTGGGTACCTCGATGAGTTTAGGAATCACCTTTCTTAGAGTATCACACTTCTTACATCATTAGCAACCCAAGAGGTTGTCACCCACCACTAAATATTATTGCATGATATTTAAAACACAAATATTTAAATATACTATTGTAGAGTGACATATAGTTATCATGTTACCTCAACTGATGTGATGTCACCACATTGAATGAAATAAAAAGTCAATCTAAGATGAACTTACATATATATTTCACATTTAGTTTTCCCACCTTAAGTTGTATATAACATGCTAGCAATATTATCTTTCATTTCATACATTAATTTTTTTCTTTTAAATACATGCATAAATTGTATGCATGAGTTGTAAAATCAATAACAAAAATATATTGCAATCCATGTTTTCTAAATGTAGAGTAAATCTGCATCAAAATATCATAGAAATATCAAATATTTGTAACAATACAACACAATTAAAAATTAAAAAATGAATATATAAATTAAAATCTAGAATTATCAAAACAAAATTATTATAAATTCACCATCTCAAAATTGTGTCACTCTTTCAATCCTTCAAAAAATTTCTAAAACTATATTATTAGACAAAATTTTCATTTTTCTAATTTTCCTAAATTTCACAATTCTCCTATTTTTAAAGATTAGGTTTCTCTTTATTTTGTCTATTTAGTCCATCTTCTCTTAGTGATTTTACCATCCAGTTAATATATGCATTAAATGCATATTGTTCTTCTCCTTTTCTCCCTTCAAATATAAGATGGATGATTGATCAAATGATTTAAGAAATGAATAAATTTGATTATTTAGTTTTCTTTCCTTTATCCTTCTCATTAGTTTAATGGTTCAATGAATTATAATTGATTGAACCATCCAATGATTCCACCATCCTAAATTTATCGTAATATTGAATCAATAAATGATGCAATTCCATGGAATTATACCTTGACATTACTAAGATTTTCAAAACAATTTGTTTATAAATAATATCATGTGATCTAGTTTAGAATTCTAAAAGGACCATATAAAAGTTGTTATATTTTAATTTTAAAATTATGTTCATAAAATAACCATCATAGTAGAAACAACATAAATATAATAGAATAGGAACCATGCCTCTATTATCATAGTAATGTTATAAAATATTAAAACATTACTAATATATGATTTCTAAGATAAAATAAAAGCAAACCAACTAAGTGAGCTAACAAACATGTTCTTTTATTGCTCTCCCATACTTCCATCAAGTGAATCATCATTTACCTATAATTGCTAAAGTCAAAAATTGGCTAAACCATCTAACGCTGACTTACTAAACAAAAACTATATAACATACATGTAAAACATTACATTTTTAGGTTATGTTAAATTGTAGGTTAAGTAACACATCATTGCATGAACAACAAAATATAATTGATCACATAAATAAGTATAATAATAATATGCTTTTATTATATATCACAATGTAATAGATTATATCTCATTGTCCATTTATTATTTTCATTTATCTATTTATCTTTTTTCTTTATCATCAATGTTTCCTTAATTTTTTAAGTTAACAAATTTCTTTTGTTGATTCAGTTTCACCCATTATTTCATAAGATGCCTCTTAATGGCCCCATCTTGTCTAAGTAATGCCTTGTGATACTTTGGTAAATAATCGAATACACTCTTATGGGCCCATTCCAACCTAAGTAAAACAATTTAATCAATTTTTTTTCATATCATTTAAATTTCCTTTTTATGTGATAATAGATAAAGTATATGATTCGCACTTGTGGCCCTCTTCCAGTAGGAGTAGCAACTTTCTTGTTCATTATGCAAATGGTACAATTTATTATCATGCATTACCAAGTTATATTCATAAATTAAATTCTCAATGAGAAGTTTATGAAGCAAAACACAGTATTCTTAACCAAGATCAACATGTATATAAATATGATTTTCATCCTAAAAAGCATCTCCCTTTAAACCCCTTTGATTAACAAGAATATTTTCTAATAAAAACACTACTAATAACAATACATACATGTAACACATTTGAAACTCCTATGAAACCAATAAATATATAGAGCATGTGAAACAAGTATGTTACATCTATTTGATTACTTGGTAATAAAAAATATTACTTGTAAAAAGAACAAAATTCTTGAAAGCTTAAATTGATTATTTTTTGTATAGCAAATTCATCAAAACTAATTCCTAAACTTCTAAATTTTTTTCATAGGTTAACAATATGAATAAAATTAAATTAAACTATATCTAGTATAGAAATCTTATCTTAATGAATTTTCTTTCTTAATTTATTTTTTTCCTTTTCTATATTGATAACAATACATCCCTTTTTTCTTTATTTTTCTTCAATCCTCCAGTGTAACTTCTAGATTTAATAACCTTGTTCTCTAGACTTTGCAAAGTAATATTTTTTTTCTTTTTTATGCTTGTAATGATGCTTTCACTAATTGAAGGTTCAATGACTTCCTCTTATGTTATTAAATGTTTTAACATTGAGATTTACTATTCACATAGATATTGTGATGGTAAGTCCAAAATCATATATATATATATATATATATATGTGTGTGTGTGTGTGTGTGTGTGTTAATTATTCTCAAATGCTTTTATTTTATATGATCTATAATTGTTGAAACTCAATTAGAGCACATATTTTAGGTTTTTTGTTGCTCAACTTTCTTTCATGACATTTTATTTGAGCCTCTTTATGAAAATGGGCATAAATTTAATTAATTTATATTTTATTATTATAATAATAACTAATTAGATTAATTAGACTATTTTCTTTGAGATATTACATTAATGATCTCATTTTCTTATTGTTTACTAAGTTGTGTTTACTCCAAGGAAAGAATCTAGAATGAGATATTCCTCACCAAGATTGTAATCCTTGCTTGGCAAATATTTAACTACACACTCCACTTTTTAGTTCAATTGAAAATATTACATTTTTAAAAAGTGTCTCTTGTGTTTTAATGAGAACACTTTAGATCATGTTTTTATTAAATGTTACATTGGACAATGTCTTTGGTCCTTCATGGTCCAACTTTAGATAATTGTGTCATGGTATATCAATCAATTATGTCTTTCCTAAATCAGTGTTAGTAGTGTATCAATTATAGCCTAGTAAATTGGAAGTGATGAATCTCATTCTACTCTTAATATGCTAGCACATATGGTAAGCTATAGCTAAAAAGATATATGATGAAACAATTGACTTATAATGAAAAATAATTAATAATATTAATTGTCAATGCATTAGCATTTTTAGGGCTTTTCCATTGATACAAACAAAACAAATAGATCAATCTTTGGTATAACTTGGCTTACTTTCACCTTTTCAATTTAGAAAAATTATTATTTGAAAATCTTATGGACTCCTCCCCTAACACATGTAGTTAAAATGAATGTTCATGAAGTTTACAAGTTGAAGTGAGCTAAGTAGAGGTACACTTTGTGGTAATGATTCCAATATGCTCTAACCATTCACTTTGAGCCAATTGTGCTTAACTTAAAATGAGAAGATACTATTTTTAGCATCATTGAGAGTTTATAATGCTGTTATGCTCAGCAATTTTCTAAAGTAATTGTTGATCTAGAATGTTTTAATCTAATTAAAATGACATCAAGTATCACAACTCCACATGGATCTATACATACAATATTTAGTAGACTAAGAAAATGGAAAAACATTCTCAAATCATTTGAAATTGTATTAAAATGGTGGAAAATAAAGTTGTTATAGCCAACAATCTAGTAAAGAAATTACCAAAATTGATTGATATAAGACCATCACAATAATATAGAAAGCCAAAATTTCTTATATTTGCATCTTATATAAGATCTTCAATCTAAATGTACAAGGCAACTTGAACGATGACATTCAAATTCAATGATAAAGTGTAGCTAGTTTTACATTTGTTCAACACTTTTGCATTCATTACACTATACATTTTTTCATCTCTGGGTCTCTCGCTAGCATTCTTTGTCTCTATCATATCATTATAATAATAGTTTGTATGATTATGTAGCACTTCTCCAAGTATTGCCCATTCTAATGGGTCATCAAATGAAAATGCTCACTACTTCAACCCAGTATACATTTTATAAGTTACTATTATTTTAATGAAACTTATGATTCCCTCAAGCACATTGGCCAAACAGGTGAAGGATCAAATACTATTCAATTGAGTACATTATCAAGCTTTAACAACTCCATTTATTGATTTCCAAATTACTACTCTTCAGTGTAATACAACATAAATCATTGGATATGTACATCATGTCAAAATTATTGCATAACCTTATATTTATATGATGCTAGCTCCTACTAAATCGCCATAGGTGCAACTTAACTAACATTCACTAAATGCATCGTGCATCGTGCACTCCAATATAGTAACAAAATAGTATGATTATTTAGCCATGATTAATTTGGGTGCCTCTTTGGACTCAAATGACTCTTATTATAATCTAATGATGACTCATCAATACTATTCACATTAATTTTTGTTAGACTAAAGTGAGCCTAACCTATTTTTTGCATTGAATTGGTATGTTAAAATAGCTCGCTTGTCCTAACACCTATATCTATGACGTCAGCAATTTACTATACCATTTTGTACATTGTCGTTACTATCCTGATTTGGTATGTCGAAACAACCTTCGGCCACTTGTTTCATGCGTTTTATAATGCAATTTTTGTACTTTTATGCTATCAATAAAAAAAAGGTTGTGATATTCACTCATATACAAAAATATTATTATTCTGATTGTTATTGTGATTATGATTTCTAAAAAATTAATTTATATTCAAAGACTCCTAAGTTAAATTGTCTAACTAACAAAAAATCCACATAGAATAAAAGACCTAAAAGTTATTATATATACTTAGGTAGAATCTTCCATTTTAAAAACTAAAGTCTATATAAGAATTATAGATCATCTATTCGAAATAATTAAACACTCATGTTATACTTTGAAATCATATAGAATATACTTAACACATTCATGTCATAGCAATAATAACTTTTTTCAGAGAAATTTTTAAAACTCAATTAATACAATCATTAGACTCTAATACATAATGTGTAATCATTTAAAAATAATTTATCATTAAGAACATAAAATATTAAAAAAATAAATTATTAAAAAAATAATCACATTTTATGAAATTTTTTAAAACCGTTTTTGAAAAACTTATTTTAATCTATTTTTTTTTTTTCTAAGCGGTGACAATGTTATGCATACTTGATAGGAGGGTCATGAGAGGGAAATACAAAAGCGATGAGTAGCCAGCAATGCATTATTAAAGAAATCCAAACAGAATGGTACACCTTATTGATTATTCCACTACACTAACCTATCGGTTATAGTTTGTCGTAGCCCGTCAGAGCTTGTACTTTTTTATTTTCAAACCATTGCTGTCATGCCTTTGGAATTTTCTCCCACACTAAACTTACCTATACTCTTCCCGTCATTCAGTACTCTTATGCCATCGTACTCCACGTAGGCTCGCGTCCGGTCATTACAACACAATAATACAATATTTAAAATTAAATTATTTTATTATTTCTAAAAATTAAAATAAGGAAGATTAAATCGGAGTAATTAATATTTTATTTCCAATGCATCTCATCCATCCATTCGCTGGAATGTGCGGAAGCTGAGAAATAATCCACTTTCTTTCCCCATCCTTATTTAATCCACTCTTTTGTATATATACACCACACATATCAGCTCCTTCAAACCCACATGCAAACCAAATTCCACTCTTTCTCTCTCCCTCTCTATTAGACGGGAAAAAAAAAAGAAGAAAAATGTTTTCAGAAATAATTCCGAGCCAGGAAAGAAGTTCAACCCACACGCTGAAGCTTTTCGGCATACCTGTCTCCGACGACGACGATGACGTTATAAGCCACGCCGCTGCACATCCGTCGGAGACGGCGACGTCTTCTTCCCCCTCCACCACTGCTTCTGCCGAGGGCCGGAAATACGAGTGCCAATACTGCTGCCGCGAGTTCGCTAACTCACAGGCCCTCGGTGGCCACCAGAACGCTCACAAGAAGGAGCGACAGCAGCTGAAGCGCGCCCAGATCCACAACGCGGCCGCCGCTGCGGCCGCTGGATTCGCCTGCCACCGTTCGCCAACGGCGGTGTTGTACCCTCGAGGAGCAAACCCGATGGTTTCCGCCTTCGTCCCGCCTCCCCACATCCAACACGCCGGAGCAGGAGCGTCGCCGCCTGCGAGCGGCTGGCTGTACTTCTCCCGCGCGACGCACCCCTTTCAAGTTTCGCACAGTTGCGTCTTTCCTTCCACGGCCCGAACGCCACAGGCCTTCTCGTTCCCTGGAGGCGGGGCCGAGGCAGCTGCCGGCGGTCGATGCTACGAGGAACGCGTTCCGTTGGTTGGTCACCGCAATCGCCCAACCCATCGACCGGCTTCACTCGTCAAGTTATCGGATAAGGCGGATCAGACTGGTTCGGACGAGTCGTTTGGGTTAGATCTGCAGCTCAGCTTGGCTCCTGCAGGATTTTAAACCGCACGATTCCATTTCTCGCTCGCTCCGCCGTCCGATGGGCGTGCTCACACCCTTCTCTTTGCTTGCCTTTGTAATTTTTTAATTTTTCACTTTTTTATTTTGGTTTCTATTTAAAATTTTTGTTTTTAATGCTTATAATGGTTTCTAGCATTAACTCTCGTTCTAATCCTAACCTCACTACTTCCGGAACTCGAGGTGAGCATATTGTCTTTGTATTTTAATTTGAATATATACTTATAATATATTCTTGAAAGCATATAGACATGGAAACATTTTGCCGCGACGTGAATGATTTATCGAGCAACACGGCCATCCACCAATAAAATAAAATAAGCCTGTGTGATAAGGATAATTTAATGAAAGTGGATTTGATTAGTCAACAATGATAGATCATCCTTAGATTCGTATCATTTTTTTTAGTTTTCTACAAGTAAAGCTCCACCATGGTCATGGCCAAGAGAGACAGAGTTGGTTCCCTTTTTCCCATTCTTCAAATGTCAATGTTCGTTTGTGTTACCAAAAATGGGATTTTAATAAATTAAATGCATGCTGCTTTTCGGAGTGTGTCGAGATTTGTCTCCACATGTATGCATCTGAAATGCATCATACTTTCCAATGGATAAGGGTTTGGTAAGCCTTGACATAGCGAGACTAGAGACAGTTGTTACTGCAAAAATTTTAAAACTGGATTATGATTTAAAATTCATAAATAATTTTGAAAAGAATTAACTGCAGAAAAATAATAACATGAAGATTTATTAAACAAGAAGTTTGAATAAGAAAAGTATAATTGAAGTTGCCGCTTAATACTAATTAAGTGAATTATATCAAGGATGAAAGTGGAATTAATAGTTGATGTTTTTTTTCATATTCATTGTCACATAATACAAACTTTTTATTCTTCTAACAGCTCGTTGGTTTATACTATGTTTAGGAAATACTTTACATAATAATAAGAAATCTGATTTTATGTGACATAGATGCTTGTTTTAACACAAATGAGATTTACCATCATGAGATCTCAAATATTATAGATTTATATACATTACTTCATAAGGAACTTCATGATATGAAATCTTTTATTCGTATACAAGAAAATAAAATAATCTCCATATTTGTACACCAACAGTTAAGAATTATATAAATTGACTATATTTTTTTATGTTAGGGTACCTTTCATAAACATTTGCTATGAATGCATATCTTTGGTATAGCCTTATAAGTGATGCCACGTTTTTACAAATATATGATCTAATTATGCCAAATATTTATTTTTAAGAAACTCTATGATCACATCATCCATCATCCTTTGCCTTCATTTTATTTGCTATCCAATCAATATTATGTTTTTAAGAGATAGAAATAAATTCACGATACATATGGACAATAGGGATCAAACTTTTAATTTTTAGATTAAAAATGTAAGAAAAGTAACTATGATAGTGGCTCTATAATCACAACATATGCTTAAATAATTTTTATTATGCTTTGTAACAATTTAAAATCATTATAATTACTAGGAACTCCAAGGCTTTAGCAATAGCTTTTGCACTAACTATAACAATGTTTTCTAATTTGTTTAAACTACTACTTAAATAATTTAAACCATATAATATATTATAAGTTTATGTTAATAATTTAAATTATTATCATTGACCTTAATAATTATTGCACCAGTTATATCACAAAATTATAAGGCATCTAAATTTTATTTGAGATTAATTTTCTTAATGAAATTGCATGTGGGCATAATAAACGAGTCATACGATCCTAAGGGACCATATTTTAGTTGGTAATATGCTGTTTATGTTTTAGTGACCAAATTTTGTCTAGTTAGTAGCACAAAGCAACCAAGTTTCATTTGATGGCCCAAAGACCTTATTACCAATCTGTATGTGATACAAGTATTAAAAGTCAATTCAACATAATAAACTTTACTAGTCAAACACAAGAACAAACTTTAATTCGAATGTGTAACTAGTAGTTTCATTTTTTATGATCTACAATAGAAAAATACATAGGTCTACAAATAGTATAAGCATTATATAGCGAAATTATGATGAATACAAAACTTAAATTTCAACCTTACAAACTTTTGACATATATTCGATCAATCAAATCAAACAAATATTCTAAAAAATTGAGATATAATTGAAGTAAAAGCTATTTTGAGAGAAGATAGGATAAACAATTATTAGGTTGTAATACAAAGAGAGCATAACTTAATCAAATTGACAAAATGTGCAATATAATGTGTTTTAGTTACCTTACCAATGCCATGAAACAAGAATGTAAAATAAAAGTGGAATATCCTTCAAGTAATGTGTTAATTATTAATGAAAAACAATTGTCACTTATCTATGAAGATCATATATAATTATGAAAAATAGAAAAAAGTAGAATAAGAATACTAAGTCTTTTTATTATATAAAAGTTTATAATAAAAGAAAAAAATAATCTTCTTGAAGTTGTGCATCAAGGTTGACTATGTGTCTTGTGTTATGATTATAATGATATAATTATGATCAATAATTTATGAAATAGCTTTTTCATATTCACACTTTTACACATTTATAATCTCTTTATCTTCATAGGGCTCTTTGGTTTACATTGAGTTCAAGACATTCTAACATGAGAGGAGGGGTTTCCCTTATGTAAGGTAATATACTTGAAGACAAATAAGAGCATAATTATATGGTATCAAAGATTGCTAAAAAGAATAGTAACTTGGATTGCATGATACAACTTAAAAACACTTTGTTATAGAACCTTTTATTTACAAATTAGACAACAAAATAACTCTCAAATCCATGTGATCCAATAATTGTTTGACTTGCATATGCTAAATATATTTCATATTTTAGGATGGTCAAATGTTTTCCTATGATATGGATACATATTTGTGGTGTGACCATAAAAGTAATACCTTTTCATTACAATTATTGAGTCTATAATTATGCCTACTAGTCATGTAATTGTACCCTATGGATTATGCTATCATGCACATTCTCTCATTATGAATACATTTTGGAACCAAATTATGCTTTGAGCTAATTACTTATACATTTGGAGTTAGAAATAATTACATGGCACTTATGTATGGTTAAGATCACATATGTTATTTTGGAAATGAGCACAAGTCCCATAGCTCATTGGACATATCATTGTGTTGATTAGATGGTTGTAAATAAATAATGAATTGTTGATTAGATGGTTATAAGTAAACAATGAATGTTATATTTTTCCTCTTATTTTGGGAGTTTTGTTTCTCCAAAAGATTTTGATATCTTCATCTCTCTCTCTTTGGTTCTCCTTTTGTGCACATTCTTCATAGTAAACATATTAGAGGTGTTTTCTATTGAGATACACAAGATCCCTTAAGAGGCCTTCAAAAGGGGAAATATCTCTCCTAAAAAAGACAAATAATGAAGACAATAAATAATAAGGAACTTAGGTTATTTCTTCATGAGGGTTGCAAAGAAGTTGGAGCTAAACTTCCTCCTCAAAAAGGTTATCAAAGAAAGAAAAGTTGGTAAATTCTTTATGGATTCTTTTGACACTTCATGTTATACTTGTAATCCACTACATATAGCATATCTTCGTGCCTTGCATATACTCAACATATTTCATATTTTAGGTTGGTCTATTGTTTGGTTATGATGTGGATGCATATTTGTGGTGTGACCTTGAAAGAGGCATCTTTTTGTTACAATTGTTGATTCTATAATTATGCTTATCATTCATCTAATTGCACCATATGAATAGTGCTATCATGAACACTCTCTCATTATAAATATATTTTTAAAACAAATTATGCTTTGAACAAATTACTTAAACCATTGGGAGCTAGAAATAAGTACATGACATTTGTAGATGGTTAAGATTACATATGTTAATTTGGGAATGATCACAAGTCTCATAGCTCATTGGTCATATTTGATTAGATGGTTGCAAATAAACAATGAAGTTGTTGATTAGATGGTGTAAATAAACATTGACTGATATATTTCCCTTTAATTTTGGGAGTTTTGTTTCTCTAAAAGCTTTTGATGTCTTCATCTTTCTCTTTTTGGCTCTCTTTTTATGCTCTTTCTTCATGTAAACATATTAGAGGTGTTTTCTATTGAGATATTCAAGATCCCTTTAAGAGGCCTTCAAAAGTAGAAATATCTCTACTATGAAGAAGGTAAATAATAAAGAACTTGGGCTATTTCTTGATGAGGGTTGTAAAGAAGTGGGAGCTAAACTTCCTCTTTGGAGAAGTTATCAAAGAAAGAATAGTTGGTAAGTTCTTTATGGATTCTTTTGACACTTCACCTTATACCTACATTCCATTAGCTAATAGCATATCTTTTTGTCCTTAGATTTACTAATTATTGGGAGAACATTCACATCGATGAAGGGCATCAAAGAGGTTTGGGTGAAGGTGTCTTCCATAATGGCAAGCTCAAAGGAGTCCTAAAGTAAAGAGGAGGTATGTCTTCTCCTTATTAAGAGATTTGAAATAAGATGAAGTGCTTAAAATAAGTGGGCATGGAGAAAATTAAAAAAAGAAAGAGCTATTGTACCCTTGGTTATTGCATCACTTATTTGATAATAATAAAATCATTATTTTATGATTACAAATATTTTTTCGAAGTATTTCTAGATCATTCATCTCAAAAGTACATAGGCTAATCATGTAAAGAGCTTTATCAATTGACTCTAGGAGGAATAAAGATATTTTAATAATAATCATAATTAGAACTAAGAGAAAAGTTTGAGCAACACAAGGAGAAGATCATTATTGAGTCTCCTTATATTTGTAATTCAAATGCCAAAATATATAACAATTTTATTGAGTCACTTTTGGATTTGGTGAATATTATATGAGAGTGCTTAAATGGTTTTAAAAGCATATATTTAACTCATGTAGTTCTTAGTTTGAGGCTTTTTTATTTAGATTACAAGTATTTTTTTACCTTAAAATATTACATTAATCGTAAGTTGAATTAGTTATTATTACATGATCAAATATGATTTGAAGATTGAATGAATCAAGTAAAGAAGACTAAATGTGTAGTAATCATATATGTATGGTGTCCATTACTATATTATATGATTAGTTTATCTATAGATCAGATGGCACATAAATCGAGTGTGATGTTGAGTAATATGACTGCTTATATTATTCTACATATATGATACCCCTATTGTACAAATGCATCGATGGCTTATCCAAGAGATTATTTTTAGGTTACTATTTGTAAGCTTAAGTAAAAGCTATGAGTTATTTATCATATTTGTATGATACATTATTCTGAAGGATCAAATCGAGTAATGTTACATAAACTAGAAGTTGTACATTGTCATATAAGTACATTAACACCTTTTTATGTTGTGATCTAGTTATGGTATCATCATATTATACAATTTTGCATCATAAAATTTTTTTTTAAGATCTAATAATTATTGAATTGTGCTAATCGTATTTATATAATGCCTATCGTATAAGGATAATCATTCGATAACTAAGAAATAAACAAATTAGTTAAGAGATGATATGTTGGATAATGCATTTAATATTATATTATACCAATATGATTATTTTAGAATGTGTAATAACTAGTTTGGCAAGCTTTTTGCATAGCTTTTTGAGAGGATTTTGTAGCCTTTTTAGAGTTTTGAAAGGGTCTATTTAAAGGTATCCAAATAAGAGAAATAAGGTTAATACTTAATTAGAATATTCTTGAGAAAGAACTCATACTGTATCAATCATTTATATAAGAAGAGGAGAGCAAGCTTATTTATTGAATTTTATCTCATCTTTACAAGTCATTCTTCTTGAGCTAAGTTGATAATTTCTCTTTCATTATTTTTATCAAAATTAATAATGTCCCTTTTACTTAATTATTTATTTGAATTTAGGACTTTTTTATTGAGCTGTAGTAGGGTTTCTTTATCATATTATTGGCACATTTTGCTTAATTCTTTATTTGTAGGCTTAAAAGGTCTTTATGACCTTTTATTTTTTCAAGCTAGTGATAATATGCCTTTAGTATCAATTGTTGTAGGCTTTTATTAAATTGGCATTGTATGCTCTTATTAAGTTAGTGTTACAAATTTTTATCAAGTCAATGCTATTGGATTTTATCAGTGGTGTTTAGTATTTTTACCTAGTATTTTTTACTAGGGATGAATGTTGATCCAAGTATGGATTAAAACACTTAAAATCATTATGTTTGTTATCTTGTACCCTCACACAACTTGTTTTATAAAGCCTAGCAACATTATCTATGATTAGTATTATAATAGCCAATAAGATTAAGCATATTTTATTCTATAGAGTTAATTGAATTCTTTGTATTAGATTGAATTTATAAGTTTATTCAATTTGCCTTCCTTTTGTGGACATCCCTTTCCATTGTATTTAGTAAGAGCTAGAGGCATGAGATGGAGATCTACCCCAAATTATGAATCACATTGAAGAGATCCTTATTATGGAGATTAAGTAGAAGAGAATTTTTAAGATGACATGGTGATTATAGAGGGGTAATAATATTACTGACAAGAAAGATGATACCTCTAATATTGACATAGATGAGGTAGGCTTAACTATATTAATACGAGGAATGTTGGTGGTACAAAGAGGATGAAGGGAAGATTTGAGACAATTTCTCAAAGTTGAATGGGTTTGTTCCTAAACCACGAGGTTCATTTAGCCACTAAAGTTAGACAGGTTGTGCAAACTATGTGAGAAATGATTAAGCTACACTTTTTTTAAAAAATGTAGAAGGTAAAAATAAGAAACCTAAAAGGGTAGTATGCAAGAGGTATCTATCCAAGTCAATCCTAGCAAATAAGGAATTGGTAGCAATATAAGAGTCACTTTGCATGCTAAGGCCATAACTTTATCAAGGACATAGAGGAGGGGTACTTAGAAAAGGCTTAAATAAAATGATCTCAACAATGAAAAAACAAAATAAAGATCACACAGTTGATTAAAAGCACTAATAAGTCTTTACTAAGTCTAAAAAAACCATAGCAACAAACTAGTTGCACACATAGGTGGGGAAAACATGTAAAGAAACCAAATCATAAAGAGTAGGGAAGGTAATGATAGATAGGTTTTGTGAATAAAGTTGAAATAATACAGAGGTGGAAATTTTATGTAAGCTGTAAATAGCAAAGTAAAGGGAAGATGACTATGTGAAAGAGAAATGATGATGTGAAAAGGAAACAACAAAGTGAAAAAAAAACCATTATGTAGTGGTGATAGGAGGATGATTTTGTTGAGTTAAAGTTAAATTAGCATAACATGTCACTACTCAGGCCTCACTCCCCTTTGCCCACTACTTAAGTCTTGAAGAAATTAGTACATTAGAATTCTTGTTATGATCAAATCTATGGTCTCAATATAATGAGATAGAATAGTAAAACTTTTACTCTTGCCAAGATCATCATTTCTAAAGGACTGACCTCCCTTTTAATAAAGATTTTAAGCATAAAAAACAAAACAAAAAAAAAAAATAAAAATAAAAGTACAAATTTGTGTTCAAAATCTATTTCTAAATAACTTTATACAAAATTATCATTTTGATTTAAAAAATATATTTTTTTTGAAAAGCTGTTGCTAGAAATCTTTGTTAAAACTATAATGTAAGTCCAAAAGTTATGTGATCAAAGCTCTTGCCAAAAGTTTTTGAAAACCTATGTTTTTGGTTCAACATGAGATGAGTTTATGTTGGTTTTTTGGGTCATATTTGGGCATGCATGTCGTAAGTTTGATTAATGGGTAGTCGAGATGTCAACAAATTAATGTGGGATCGTAGGTTGCATGAACTACTATGTTGATGGGTTTTACTACTAAGATAGTGTGGAATTGGAAAATTTGCCTTCGATTATGTGTTGAACATGGGTTGACATGTCATGGTTGATTAGTGGGTCGATGTAACATTTTTGAATCTGTGTGCATTTGTGGGTGGCATGAATTGTTCTAATGATCGGTTAAGCTAGGAAGTTAGAGCAACATCAGTAGATTTGGGTACATTTACTGGTTACAGAAGCTATTCTTCAAATAAATTGATTTGGCACATTAGCAATCCATGGTAGATTTAGGTGCATTCATAGTTCATGAAACTTGTGATTAGAAATAGGCTCAGAAGTTCTATTTATTGATTTGTTTTAACAAATTATAGTCTAAATAGGCTATTGTCAGATTAGATCGAATGAACAACAATCGATAGTGATGGTGTCAAACAGTAGAGTCAATGGGATGGGCCCAATAGGCCATTTTGTTTTGTCCTTTTTATGTTTTGGGCCTAAATTTTATGCTCAAAATATTCTTTTAATTTTATCTTAACTCTGCACATGGAGATTAGACACCTTGATTATCTAGATGTGCTAATTCTAGTATGATTTTCATTTAAGCATAAAAAATCTTTACCAGTATCCTCACTAATTACCCTAGAGTGGAAATATTTCATCTTTAATGAGTTAACTACTATAGATTAGATTTTATATGTCTCTAATGCATATGAGTTTAGTCATTATAACTCTTTCCTTATGATCTAAGTAATCCAGGTGTTTGGTCAACCTTTTTAATGAACACGATATCACTTTAACTTTGATTTTTAGTTAGTGTAGTCTTTTCATATTGTATTCTTTTAATCTATTCACTTTTCTTACCATGATAAGCTAATAGGCACTCAAGTAAGGGTTCACTATTAAGGGATTTTGACATCAGCTTAAATAACTCACTGGGAATCATAATGTAGTCCTTATAAATCATAAAATCTATGATGCTAAATGTATTACTAATGCTTTATTCATTTGGTCTCTCCAAAGTGTATGCATTTGGTCCAACATTTTTTATCATTTGAAATAGACCAATGCTTCTTGCATTTGATTTCCACAAAGTTTCTAATAGAAACCTTTAGAAGTGTTTTGAATCATCATGTAATGTCCTCATGAGTATTCTTTATGCTTATAGTTTACATTGACCAATATCTTATATCACTCATTTTTCAAGTTTTATATATTCTTTAAAATGCCAATGGACCTCCCGAATATGTTGTGGAAACTCTTATGTGAACATGAATGTGTGTGCATGAATAGGTAATGGTATTAGGTCAAAAAGGCTATGAGGCTTATATCTATTATAAACTTTAAAGGGGTATATTCTTATAGGTCTATTAACAAAACTATTATAGAAATCATCTACATGTTGTAAAAGTAGATGTCAATTCTTTACATTTTTTCTATAAAAAACGTTAATAGGTTTCTTAATCTATGATTTATTGCCTCGATTTGACAATTAATTTGGGAGGTGATAGTAGGACGAGAATTTTAACTTTTTTCTCATAAGGTGCCAAAGGGGTTTCTAAAAGTATGAAGTGAAAAACACATCCTTATTTGTGATTATGGTCTTAAGCAACCCATGAAGTATTACTACTTCATTAAAAAACAATTTAGCAATGTATGAGACATCAAACGTTTTGAAGTATGGAATAATTCTAGCAATTTTCATAAGTCGATCTACCACCACAAAGCTGGAGTCATATGGTTTGGCAATAGGGTGTAGAGTCCAATGTTTTAGTCATGATGTTTGGACATTACATAAGTCTTGCACTTGGTAACTAGTTAAGTGGCATTTCATTTTCATATTAGCCAATAAAACCTTACTTCAATGGTCATGATGGTTTTGTCTTGTCCAAAATAGATTTCTGTTTCTCTTACATGTATCTCCCAAATTAAGAAATTTTGAAGTGATGTTTGTGGTATGCATAATGCTTATCATGAAAAAGATAACCTCTGTAATTGTATAATCATTGATGTCCTTTGTTGGGTTTGAGACTAATTTTTTATAAATGGGTTCTAAGTTAGCACAATCAGGGTATAAGTTGGGTAGAGTTTCAAAGGCGATGACAAAGAGAGACAATGTAGTGGGTAGATTTGCTCACCTATTAAGGGTATCATTGACCTTGCTTTTTACACTTAGCTTATGTTTGAGTATAAAGGTGTAGCTTTGAACAAATTCTATCCACTTAGCATGTTGTAGCTTTAACTTCTTTTGGGAGTTAAGATACCTCAAAGCCTCATGCTTGGAGTAAAGTATGAATTCTTAGGTAAGAAGTAATGCCACCAATGCCTTAAGGTTTAGATTATCATATAAACTTCTTTATATCAAATTTAGAGTATTTCTTATAGGAATCATTTAAGTGTTCACTAAAATATGTTGTTGGTTGTCTTTATTGGCTAAGAACTCTTCTTTTATTATGCCTAAGGCATCAAAAGATACTTAAAAAGTGATAGAAAAGTCTAAAGTTTGAGAATTTTTGCTTGGGTTATACTTTTCTTAATCTTCACAATTACTTTCTTAATTGTAGAGGTCTTATTAAAATCTTATTTTTTTATATAATTAGTTATAGGGGTAGTGATGGTATTAAAGTTGTTAGTGAATCTCCAATAAAAGGTCACTAAACTATGAAAACTCTTAACATTATGGATGGACTGAGGTGTTGGCCAATTATTTATGACCTTAAACTTATCAGGTTGGATACACAATCTTTCAAGACTATAAAGCCTAAAAAATTCAAAGGTGCATTTTTTTTGGTTAACATAGAGGTTGTTCTATTTAAACATAGAGGAAAGTTTTCTAAGGTGTTCTAAGTTGAGTTCAAGGGTATGATAGAAGATTAAAACGTTATCAAAATAAACTACTATAGATTTTCTTAAGTATAGTCAAAGTATTTGGGTCATTATTCTCATAAATGTGCTTAAGCATTGATAGGTTGAAGGGTATGTCTAACCACTAAAATAATCCAACCATTGTTTTAAATGTAGTTTTTCACTCATGCCTTAGTCCAATCTTAACTTGGTATTATCTATATTTTAAGTCAATTTTGGAGTAAATAATGGCTCCAATCAACACATATTTTTGTGAACAATCTTTCTAAATGCTTAGAAGGATAAAAATGGCATAATACCTAAGTCTTTCTCACATGAAGCTTTTGTGTAACTCTTGCAGTTATCTAGCAAGTTCTTGGTGTTTAGAAGGACTTGTCCTATATTCTATAGTGCAACAAATTGGTAGACTAGCCTTTGGTATGAGGTCTATAGCATCTTGGATGTCACAAAGTGGTGTAAAACTTTGGGATTCCTTGGTGAAAACATCAAGGAAGCTAGATAAATGGGTTCTATTAAAGGAGGTATTGTTATATCCTATACCTTACTTAAGGTTTCCCTCATTGCTATAGCTTAGATGATAGTTTTCTCAATAAATTCCTAATCTACTTCACCATGAGACAAACTAAATTTTCTTATTTGAGGGTGGTGGCTAACTTCTCTTTAACAAGTTGGATGTGGTCACTAAATGGTGATCTGGTAAACAAAAGGGGCATCATGGTCATACAACTTGGGTCGCTCTAAGATGATACTTTCTACCTACATTTAAACAACATCACATAAAAAATCTTTCGAATACTAGCCAAATCTAGGTGGTAGTCCTTAAGGTTTAAATTACCTTCAAAGATGGGTGTGCCAAATTTTATGAATTTCATAAGTTTGTCATTACCATTTTCTTGGTGTCATCCCAAGAAAGGGTCATTGATCTTAATAAGCATTTGAAGAGTTGGGTTTATACTGTCAAATTTAGATAGGGTAAGCTCATTTAAGGGATGTTCTAACTAGGTGATCATAATGCCATCATTGTTTAGCTTGACCTCCATGATTTTTAGTATGGTTAAGACGTCATGGAACATCATTTGTACTTGGATAATTTGTGGGTGCTAATTGTTGTAAGTTCTACTAGATTTCATATGTATATAATGTCCCTTTTAGAGAACAAAGAGCCCTCCTTTTTGGTTAATTTGTCCTTCACTCTCTCTCTCTCTCTCGTTTTATTTATAAGATTATATGCAAAAAAAATTAAAAAGTCTATTTTAGTTTTTGTCTTGTAGTCGGTGTTGTGAGCACTAGCATAATTAAGCTCTTATACCACATTTGATGCCAAAAGGGTATTGAAATTGTAATGATCAAATCAAAGATTAACCTTCACATATTAATAAGAAAAAGAAAATGTGGTAGGTAAACATGGAAATCTAAAAAGACATCATGCAACCATACAAGGCAATCTTAGTTAAGTGGCGACCAAGATCAAAATCAAAGTTGCTCTTTAAGCTATGTTTACAACTCTTCAATGGCACTGAGATGAGATACTAAAAAAAAACTTAAATAAATTGATCTTGATAATGAAAAGAGCAAAGTAAAGGTCACACGAGTGTAGATTAAAAGCATTGAAAAAATTTTACTAAGTCTTATGGAAAATGAAAGCAACAAAGCAGTTCATGCAAGTAGTCAAAACGCATAAAGAAACTAAGTATTAGAGAGTAAGAAAGTTGATGATAGATGAGTTTCAAGAATAATGCCATAAGGAAGTGGAGGTGGCAAATTTGAGTGAACTTTAAATAACAAATTAAAAGAAAGATGAAGTGAAAAGGAAATAACAAACTAAAAAGGAAACTATAGCACAATGGTGATAGGAAGGTAATATAGTATAGTTGAAGGTATATTGGCACGATGTCTCACTGCTTGGGCCTTTCCCTCCTCATTACAATACCAGAGCCTTAACAAATTCACATGCTAGAGCTCTTGTTACAATTAATCTTAAGGCCTCAATAAGATGTCATAGAACAATTGAAATTTTACTCATGCCAAGGTCATCATTTTTGAAAGATAAACTTTTCTTTTTATAGAGAGCCAAATCACAAAAGATAAAATAAAAATATTAGAAAAATAAAAAAATACAAATTTATGCTAAAAACTATAAACAAACAACTTTTTCAAAAGCTACCATTTTGGTTCCAAAAGTCTTTTTTTTTGAAAAGTTGTTATCAAAGCTATGGTCGAAGATGTTGCAAACATCTCTCTAATAAGCCGTTATTTTGGTCCAAAATTTTTTATAATAAAATCTTTTATCAAATAGCTCTATAAAAAGCTACATTTTTAATTAAATTTAGACGAGCTTATGTGGGTCGTTGTGGGTCAATATAGGTGGGCATGTTATGGGTCAAGTTAGTGGGTTGGTGTGACATTGATGGATCTATGTGTGTCTATGGGTTGAAGAAACTATTCTACCAATAAGTCAGACTAGTGGGTTAGTGTGGCATCAATGGATCTACTTTTATTCATAGGTCAAGTATGGGTCCATGTGTTGTGAGCTGGTCAACAAGTCAATGCGATGTCGATGGATTTATATGCATTCATGGATCACATGAATTGTTTTGTTGAAAGGTCATATTGGCGAGTCGCATGAGTGCCCTTATTTGGTTAGATCTAATCGATGATGATTGGTAGAGGAGGCAGCAAATGAAAAAATCAATATGAATGGGCTTGATGGGCAATTGTTTTTGTCTTTTTTGTATTCTTAGTTTGCATTTTGAGTACAAAATTGAAGTTTTGGTCCATCTTAAATCTGCATAAGAAGAATATATATTGTTATTGTTCAAAAGTGCCAACACATGTCTGATTAGCTCATGGGAACAAAAACTCCTAACGATGTCCTCACCAACCATTATCAACATTATGTACAAATTTGTATGTCCATTGAAAGTATTTTAACATTTTATGATCATTTGGGATAGCCTTGGCATGGAGTTTTCTAACTTAGATCTTTGACCCAAACTTATTTACATAATTATTACATAATTATTAGAACATCTTTAAAAGAAAGGAGATATCCAAACTATTCAAGATAAAACACACACACATAATTAAAAAATATAAATGATGTATAATTTTCCCAAAATAGCAATGTACACTTGTTAGTGACCTACCTAACCAATCTACAATGATAAGATTTTGACATAAATAAATAAGAATATGACACCCCAATATCCTAAGCAAGGACTTGATAGTGTGACATTCCCAAACTAATCTAATACATATACCATTATTATATTAACTTAACCAAATTTACTTATAAGTAGAAAACTAAACAAATAAATCCCATCTATAGAAACACATCACATAGATCTATACAAAAACCATATGATACAAAGTATTAAATTAATAAAATGTGCTACTAATATGTACATGATAACACTATTAGTGTAACCTCATAAATAACCATATAGTATTATATCCACTAACTCTTCTAATAAATAATATGCTCGTTAATTTTCTCATGGTCCCATCTTGGTGTGTTTGATAAATGCATAACTTATAATATGGATATTAATAAGACTTTACACAACTCAACAAAAAAATCACTATGATAATGAAATATGAAAACATGATATAAATAAATAAAAATGATAATTAGTAAACATGGGTGAAATAAAAAAGGGCATAAGAATGCATTTTAATGTGTGTAACTTATTTTCATTTTTTAGGTATTTTATTTCTTTAGGGCTTAATTTCTCTTTGATGGTTGTCTATTAGATCCAATAATCAATATCCAAATCTATATAACCTCTATCCATTGGCATCAATATACTGATGTCCAACCATATAAGGGTATGCTAAACCCAACCACTCCACACTAAGTACTATTGGAACTATCTAAATCATCAAATAATGAGCTTCTGATCATAACTATCCTACACAAAGTACTAGTAGCACTATCCTTATTTATGCATTGACACTATCATATAACCTAATAAATAAAATAATCATTAAGGTAAAACATGTGATATTGAAATATCAATGCTTAGGAAAAGCATACCATATATATCATAATAAAAAAAGTTAATATACCATATACATGCAGTTTAAGAAAGATACTATATATTAATATTTATTATATTTATAACATAGTTTTAAGATTTACCCACTGAATCTCAAATAAGAAGTTCTTGTCAAGTATTTTTCTCTTTTAGAATTCCTACAATGTAATACATGTACAAGAATTAATATATAATCTCTTATAACATAAATATCAAATACTTCCCTTGGATTATAGAACTTAAAGAATACTCATTATTTTTCCTTCTATTACAAAGAGATTTTATAGTATGATTTTCCCATCGTATAATGTGATCAGCACTATTCAAAACTCTTTTGTACTCCATTAATCATATGTACTATTTCTATCATTAAACCCATATGATTAGCATAACTCTTTACCATTAGATTGTCCGACTGTAGCACCATACCTACCCTCCAACTAATTCTACTATACAATGAGTTTATTTTATGATATAATTAGTTTAAATATTATATGATACATCATCATAGCTTATAATGATCCTTCTTCCTTAACCCAAAAACTTTGATGTACCATTCCTTGCCCTATATATAATACACTCTCATTTTTTGAACTAACTCACTATTGATTGTACCTACCATACATTAATCTCATTTTATGGTACAATCATTTTTTAGACAATAATGTACTCACAAAAATTTGATCAATTCTATTCCAAATCATATCTATGTTCCCTCAAATCTTCAAAACCATAAACATAATACATAAGGTTACTCAAACTCACTTACATTCCAATATAAAATCAATTAGAATAATATATGATTCTAAAATTTTATCCTAACCATTATTTCCTATTTTTTCTCCTAATACAACAATCTCCCAATAGCTCTTTAATCTTTCCTCCTCTATCACCTTTAATAGCTCCCCAAAGAAGTGTAACAACAATTCTTTTAATGATTCCAATTCTTCCTTAGACTCTTCCTCCTATAGTTACCCATGCTTCTCCTCTCTTTTCTTCCTCTCCTTCACCCCTCCTTTATTTTTTGTTCTCTTTTTTTTTCTTAAGCCAACAACCTCCCAAAATTTAATTTTTCTTATTTATTGAAAGCTAAGGTAGCAATACTAGGTTTTTTAAATTACAAAATTTTCATCCAACAACTCACAACATTACATTTATAATCATTTCTTCACAAATTACAATCTTATCACCATTGCATTCCTTATGGGTACCTCTTTTCAATAGTTTATTTAGAAAAAATGGTTTGACTTTGAATGATAATATGACATACTTTGCAAGATAAAATTAATATAAAAATATTTTAATCAAAATTGATGATATTTTATAAAATTAGCTTTAATGAAGTACTCATAATTATAAACATAAAAGATTAATCTCAAGATTTATAATATATTAAATAAAGTAAAATTTTGAGATGGTGCAATCCTACATAAAACTTGTCTTAACGTATAGAAAAGTTATGCATATTTGTTCAACATATTTATTTCAACTTCGAATGTAGCTTCTCTTTTAATTTGATATTACGACAACTTTAAACATCAAATAACCATATTGCGTAGCACTTTTTTTGTCTAAAGTCTAGACTAGTATCTCTCGATATGTTAGGTCTAGTGGAATTTCATTATCATTATCATCACAGTTCATAATTTAAGAATGATCTAGAATGTATGTTCTTATGAATGAAATATGAAATACATTTTAATACCCTAAGGATATCCTATATGCTACTTGCCCAACTCTTTCTAGAATTTGAAAGAGATCAATAAATTTAAGTTTTAATTTTTTTAACCTCTCAAATCTTATTATAGCTTTTGTTTGATTACTTTAATAAATATATGTCCTTATCTTAAAATTCAAATAGTTTATGTTTAGCATCAAAGTACTTCTCTTTCCTATATTGGACTATTTTCAACCTATCTTAAATAATTCTTATCTTCTCTATCTTTTATTTTCCTTCCCTTCATTATAGCATATGTGATTGGCACTTCCTTTTATATAAAGTTTTATATAGTTCAATTTTAATATCTAATCAATAGCTATTATTATTTATAAATTCAATTAGTGTCTAATGACTCTTTCAATAATCACAAAAATCTAATAAATAGTCTCAGCCAAACTATTTATGGATAAACATTTCTACAAAAATTTAAATTTTTTTCAAGTATTTGATGAACACTTCTCAAAAAATGTGAAGTAAACTTGAGATATCTATTTCAAATAATTTCATTTAGCATACCATATAATCAATCTCACTCATATAAATTCCATCTTTTTTTATTGAATAGAATATTTTAATGGCTAGGAAATGAGCTAACTACATTAATCTATCCATCATTATCCATGTCAAAATATGACCTACTAATGATCTATGCAAATCCATTATAAAATCTATGGTAATTTCTTCCCATTTTTTAGTAATAGAAAAAGGTTCTAATAACTCTCCTAGCATTTGTTCTCCTTTAATTTCTTAACAAATTAAGCACCTTCTATGTTACACCCCATTTTTCCTAGGCTGATTTTTTGGCATACAATTTTTTTTTTTTTTTTATATAGACAGCTCAGATCGTCCCATACCAACCTGAGTAGCCTACGAAAACATAGGATATAACACATCATTACACACCTACTTCCCTTAACAATGTGGATCCCATCTCCCGGGTACACCGTCAAATCAGGTTCATGACTCCTGAATTAACAGATGGACTCGCGCAATGTTACTCCTACTAGACCCAATACTCCTAACCCCTACGGGTAGGAGAACCGGTCTATTAGAAGTCTGAACCCCCATGGTTAAGCTCCATAGTCATGTAATGACCTCACCATCAAACAAAAAGATATATAACATCCTCAGATAAAATATGGCACTCCACACACCATACTCCAAGACAATAAAATAAAACAGTGAATGAAACTACATTACAAGAATAAGATCCAAGTCCAACAAGTGCAATATTATCCAACCAGAAACATAAGTCAGAATTTCCCTCACATATTACATGACATATGAGAATAACAATCTCATTAAATACATCCAACAGCAACAATCAACTAACCAGAATATCTCAGACAATCACAAGTCAGATATCCTCCACAATCCTGCTAACCACGATCCTACCTAATCTGGTAGCGTCAAGTCTGCCGAGCCACTGAAAATATATAATACAGGAATGAGCTACGCCCAGTAGGAAAGACAGCTAGTAAAACTCACATGCAAGAGAAGGATAATAGCAAAAATATAGGAATACAGCATAACAATGTATGGTGGATAGGCACTCTCAGTCCCAGACTCCGACCAACCACAGTCACCCCCAGTCACACCAGAGTAGCTCTCCTCTGGGCTTCCAGGTAGCGTGCCAGTGGGAACGCCCATCTCGAAACACGCATGGCGCCTAAGCACCCGACACCGCAGCGTCTCTCGTCAATCAATCTCCTGGAGACTATAGACAGATCTAGTCACAAAATCTCTAGCCAACGTGAGACACCCCTGCCACCCTAAGGCGCGCAGGCCTACACACTTGGCTAGCCACTGCGAGACACCCCTGCCACCCTCAGGCGCGCAGGCCTACACACATGGACCAGGAGAGATCGACTCAGCCACCGTCCCAAAGAGTCCTCTACCAACAACTTCCATAGAAGCTCACGCCCCTACAGTCATTGCCAATCTCTAACTCCAAGATCCGGCAACATGTATCCAGGTACAACAAGGCGTATACCAGTCCACATGTATACTGTGGAAGCTAAGTCTGAACCGCATAGTTACCTACCACAACTACCCTAAAACATCATATAGGGTCTATAGTAGTCCGGTCCAGTATGCCAATCCATAAAATATGCCAACACTGAATAAACTGACTCAATCCATGCCGTTGCCATCAAGGCAACACAACTGTCAATTACTGACTGTTCTGGTAGCATCCATGTACCATACTTCTGTCTGACTGTTTCCAGCTGTACTGTCATCATTGATAACATTTTTCCCCACTTCAGGAAATTTTTAAATTCCGTCATCAATTTCCGTCCTTATCCATTTTTTCGAAATTCGGAATAGTTTCCGAGTTTAATTCCTCATATATCTTATTTCCAAAATTCAAATTAATTTCCGAATTAAATATTCTGCATTTTCTTTTTCCCAAAAATTCGGGATAAATTTCCGAATTTAATTCCTCCCGTCTTTCCTCTTCCGCGCCGCATTAAAATTAAATAAATCATTTCCGAAAATTCGGAATTAATTTCCGAATTATAAATCCTTCCGCTTCTCTCTCATCCGCACCAATTTAAGTTAATAATGGTTAATTAATTAATTTACGATTAATTATTAACAAATTAACTAAATCCTAATCCATCTCCTTCTTCCGCCCGGCGCCCGCGAAACCCTAGCCGCCGCCATCGCCGACCAATACGATCCTTCCGTCGATTTCCGGCGACTGCGAACAAGGAGAACAATTTCCTAACATGCTCCTAAGCATTAATAAATTTTTTTTCGGCGAAATGGGAATTTTTCCAGGAAATTCCGAAATTTGCAAAAGACACAAATTAGCATTCAATTAAATCCGATTTTCATCCACATGCTTGTTTTCATTAAGCAAAGTATTTCATGCTTTTAATTTTCTACTAAATCACTAATTTAAACTGAATTTCCTACCTCAACGACGCCGGCGACGGTGAACTTCGTCCGCAGCTCGCCGCAGCTCCTCGCCGAACGAATCCGGTACGAATTGACTCTCCTCGTTCCCGTGAATCTCCAGGCACAAAAAGCCCCTTGCCAGGCCGCCGGAATCACGCGCCGTACGCCGGAAAATTCCTCTCTATCGGTCGGTCGAACGAACCCTAATCGTTTTGCGAGGGTTTTATATTTCTGGCTGACACGGTGAAACCCATTACGCGCCGTTGACACGCTTTCGACACGGTAAGCACCCGATACGCGCTGTCGACACGCTATCGACACGGTAAGCACCCGATCAGCCGGTTCAATCCCAACCGTCGATCACGACCGTCCGATCCGCTTATCAGAACGCACGCGCAAACTCACTCGGCGAACCGTCTCCGCCTCCGCTGAACCGTTCCGGTCCGGTTCACGCGCGGTAAAAAACCAATTTCCGGTTTAATTTAAATGGATTTTCGAATTTCTAAAAATCCAATAAATCTAATTAAATAGGGAAAATTACTTAAAAATTACCTCGATGCTCCGAAAAATCCCCAGAAATTTCAGAAATTCCGTTAGCCTCTGATTGAGCTCCTGGCTCATCCTACTGTCGATCTGAAATCATCCAAGCCAAAAATTAATTTACTAAAGATTAACATAAAAATTTTTACTGGGTATAACATTCTAACCCTATTTGAAACATCCTTTTTTAATCTTAGCTATATTTTCTTTAATTCCCAATATATTTTATTTTCTCTAAAGTATAGAGTACTTTTAAATTATGTATTTCTATTAATAATAATTATCTATACTATTGATGTTTAGGTACTCATAATCTATCTTAGAATCTCAAGATCTTATTTTGAAGTTATTTGAATTCAAAATTCTATTCTTTGACTTTTTGAATTAACATTTATATCTCTATGGCCTTAAATTGATCATCCTTAATGGATTATAAACAATCTTGTCCCACACATAAATACATTGCCAAAGCTGTATTTCTTTGAAGAAGTACCTCTTATTGTAATTTATAGATCTCAATACTTAATTGTGTATTCACTTTTTCAAATAACATACTATTTACACTCATTTTTCTACTCAAAGCATTTGCCACTAGATTAGCACTTTTAGGATGATACATAATTTCTAATCTATAACATTTAATAAATTCTAACCATTCTTTTTAGTCAAATTTTATTTTTTCTCATTAAAATATATTTTAAACTTTGATTTTAGTTAAAAATTCATATATGTCCATTTTTAAAGAAACTACAATGGCTACCAATTCCAAATCATGCATAGAACAATTCTTTTCAGGTGATTCCAAATCTCTAGATATATAATAAATTTTTTTGCAATAAATACAACCCGATCCACGTAAAGATGCATCACTATAAAATTGGTACCCCTTTGTGTGTTATGGAAAAGATGTGGTTGAAGTCAATTTATCCTCATGTTAAGGCAAACCATTTTCACATTCTAGGATCCACTCAAATTTAACTACCTTCTAGTTACAAAAGAAGCCATCTGTGAGTAACTATTTAGAAATTTCCTATAATAGCTTGTTATTCCTAATACTTCTTATTGCTAACTAATGTAAGCTTGGTGTAATCTACTATTTTAGAAACTTTCTAAGAATCATCAAATATTCTCTCAACACTAACAAAATGAGCAAAATTACTACCTTTGATAGCCAAAACTTAAATTTAGGCAATTTGGCATATAATTGATTTTCTCTTTGAATCCATAATACTATGCAAATGAACAAACTCTGCAAACCTTTGCTTAGATAAAAAATATGGTCCATAAATACAATTATGTGCTATTATAAATATTTCTTGAAAACCACGTTCATCAGATCCATGAGTGTGACCTATGTATTGTCAATCCAAATAGTATCTCCAAAAACTCACAAAGATCATATCTCATTCTAAAAGAAGTAGTTGAAATATCCTCCTTTTTATTCTAGATCAATGATAATTAGATCTTGCATCAATTTTGGAACACAAAACTACTCTTTTGAGGTGATCATAGAAATCATCAATTCTAGGTAAAAGATATTTACTCTTGATAGTAATTTTATTGATTTCTCTATGATCAATGCATATTATTAAATTATTATATATTTTTTTCACAAATAATATAGGTACAACCCATGGTGACAAACTTAGTCTTACATATCCTTTATTCAATAGTTCTTGAATTTACACTTTAACTTTTTATAATTTTATTGATGCCATTCTAAATGAGCTTTAAAATTTGGATCAACACCTAAAACTAATTGTACATTAAACTTTATCCATCCTTCTTGAGGTAACCCCAAAAAAGCTTTTAGAAAAATATCTCAATATTCATTGACTATAGGTATCTTTGGAATTTGAGAAACTTTTTTACTATATCTATAATGGATACTAAACCACTCTCACCTCTCTTACTCAACAAATTTGATATTTATAGCATTAATATTATTGGAATTTTTCTTTTTAAGAAAATGAATCATTCTTAATCCCCTAAAATTGAAACATTTATTTTCTTAATCTATCTTGAATCAGTGTCATATAACTAATCTATGTTAATATAATATCAAATTCGACTATTTGTTGAATATTCTATAATATTGAGATTTTTTTTTCAATTAATTTCTACCTCTTCAATAAAAATTTCTACTCTAATATAATTTCCATAAGGTATTTGAATATATAAAAAATATTTTAATAGTTTTAGTTCAATTTTTAACTTGTTCATTATAAATTTAAAAATAAACTAATGTGATGCCCTACAATCCAATAAAACAATAGAAATCAAACTCTATAAATATAGTGTATTTGTAATGACATCTATAGAATGAGGATCGTCTTACTATGTAATGGAGTATACTTGAGCTTAAGAACCTTTGCTTACCACCTCACCTTTCTGAGTACCCCTTGATACTGTGAACCTAAATTACTCTTGCTATTGCTCATCAAAGCTCTAGATGCTTTCATTTGCATCACCTTAGAACAATATCTAGAAATATGGTTCAATCCTCACACACAAGACATCATAATGCCCATGTCAATTCTAATATGCACCTATACTTATGCAATTTGTCACATTTATTATAATGACTAGTGCCACTTGATTTAAAATTGAATTATCACCTCTAGGGCTCACTTGAGGTTAGAATCTTCTAAACCTTACTCTATTGAAGTTATCACGCTATGACTACTGGATCTCCCTCTTTTCCTTATAAATCTTCTTTGAAAATTTGAAGATTAAATTTCCTTTTTTTATTCCTTTTCTTCTTTTTTCCATTGCATTTTGTTCCACCTCTATAATTTTTACATGTTCTACTAATTCTATATAATTTAAGTCTTTACTATCTGTTTCTTTGCACAAATCTCATCCCACTATAAAACATGTAACACCTTATTTCCTCAGTAGTGACTAGATTAGTACATAGTTTACCAAATAAGTAAATTTTTTTTCATATGTTGTCATAGTCATTCCATTAAGCATGACATAATTTAATTCATATCTCATTTTAGCTCTAATTGATTTCAAATTCTTTTTTAAATTCCTCCAAAGTAATCATTCTAATAGATCTACCATAGAATTGAATTCTTTTTCTAGAATTCTACCTCAACGTTGCTACATCTTTAAGAACCATTACTACTAGTGCTGCATTATTATCCTCTAGAAAAGGTATACCACCAAAGATCTTTACCATTTGTTCCAACCATATCTCAGTCACCATAAGATCCTCCTCCCTTACAAAATAAAGTGGTTGCATTCATTATATCATGATTACTAGCACCTTAAACTAATTATAAAAAAGAAATTAAAATTTTTGCTAATTCATTTTGTATTATCCACTTGTTGCTTCTTTTCTTTCCCATTGTCCATGTTTCTAGACTTAAAAATATCCATTTTTTGATTAAATCATAGCTTTGTATTACCCAAAAATTTCTATGTTTAAGCACTTATAATTATATATAATAATATAAAAAAATATATTGTCTTCGTGTTTTCAGTCACATATATCAGTGAACCTAATCTAAAAATTATATAATAATAAGATAACATAAATAAATAAATATATAAGGATGCATTAACATCCTTAATAGACACATGATAGTGAGGCATTCTCAAAACTAATCTAATATCTATAACTTTATTATATTAAATTAGAATATAACTTCTAAGTAGAAAACTAAATAAACAAATCTCATTTACAAAACCATCATAAAGATTTATACAAATCCATTAAATCAAAGTAGTAAACTAAAACAACATGCTACTAATATTTACATGATAATATTAGTATTAAAGACTCACAATCAAATTTCATAAGTACTTCATTTAGTGACTCCTTTAGTGAGAAGGATCCCCAATAATAGACTCATAATTCCCATCTTGAAGTATGGTGAATGCATGTCTTTTAACATAAATTCTAGTAAAATTCTATGTAGCTTAGTAAATAAATCACTTTGGTAGTAAAATATAAAAACATGTATTAAAAGAATAAACATATGTATGAATAGTAACATGATAACTAGTAATTATGGATGAAAAGAATGCATTTTTATCTATATTAACTTATTTTCCTAGGAGTTTTATTTCTTTAGGGGCTAATTTTTCTTTGATCATTGTCCTTTAAATCTGATAACCAATATCTAAATTGAAATGTCTTCTACGCATAGGAATCAATAAGTTAGTGTCCAATCATATAACTATATCATGACCCTAGCTATCCTACACAAAGTACTAGTGGTAATATACAAATCATCCAATAAGCTTATTCTAACTTTATCCATCCTACATAAAGTACTAGTGGCATTATCTAATAAGGTCATTTCCCTAATAAAAAGGAATCCTATCATGTACAAAGTGTTGGTGGCACTACATCATATAATCTAAGCACAATATCTTAAGGAAACCAATTTTATCAATTTCATTCTATTCTATAAGTTTCAACTTATTTACAGCACTGTCATTAAGCAATATAACTAATTAGTCCTTTTTTAACACATCCATTTCATTTGATATAATTCTATGTATGTACCAAAACTTTCATACTACCCAAATAAATAAAAATGCTATTACGATAAAGCTCATGCTAATAAGATATCAATGTCTAAGAAAATCATTTCATATATATTAGAATATGACAACTAATATTATATAAAAAACGCAAAATTTAACAAAGATATTATATATTAATTTTTTTTATTGTGTTTACATCATAGTTGCTAGATTTATATACCTAAATCTAAGATGAAGATTCTCTATCTAGTTACTTTATCTTCTAAATTCCCTTTAATACAATGTATGCACATGAGTTAATATAAAAGCTCTTATAATATAAATATCTAATTGTTTCATAACAAAACATATCCCAAAAAATCCTCATTACATTTCACTCTATCACAAAAAAGTCAAACCATATGATCTCATGCATCATGCCATATGATTAACACCTTAGTAAACTCTTATTTGCTCCTTCACTTATTATGCTGTATGATTTCTATCATTTTATTATATGAACAACACAACTCCTTACCATCAAACTGCCAATCTATAGCACCTTATTTGAACCCCAATTAATTTTATGGTACAATGAGTTCATTATACAATATGATTAGCTCATTTATTGGATAATTTATCGTGAGACCTTATGGTGAACCTTGTTCCTCAACTAATTAAACTTTGGCATACCATACATTGCACCACTATGTTGTACTAACATTTGCACTTGCTAAGTTGACTTATTATTAGTTATAGCATATGTTGAGCCCATTGTATGATTTAATCCTTTTTAAGATAAGAATATGC
Organism: Vanilla planifolia; assembly: GCA_023846275.1. Classification (NCBI taxonomy): domain Eukaryota; kingdom Viridiplantae; phylum Streptophyta; class Magnoliopsida; order Asparagales; family Orchidaceae; genus Vanilla; species Vanilla planifolia. The sequence goes on along the minus strand of CM043866.1, from coordinate 9,848,953 downwards.
TCATTATTATCTAACTAATTCCATTCCAAATCACTTCTTCACTCTTAAAATCTTCAAAACCATTATCTTAACACATAAGATTGGTCACATTCACATAAACCCTAATAAAACAATTTAGAATAATACATGAATTTAAAAGTCTTTGTTCACCTTTATTTTCTATTTTTTCTCTCAACATAGCAACCTCTTAGTAGCTTATCCTTTAACCTTTCCTTTTTTTACCAATAGTAGCTTATCAAGAATATCAACAACAATCTTTTATTGATTCCAACTCTTTTTAAGCTTCATCCTATACTTTGCTAAGCTCCTTTTCTTCTTCTCCACTTTTTTCTTCCTCTCTCCTTCACTTCTCAGTGATTTCTTCTTCTCTATTTTTCTTAAGCCAATCACCTTCTATAGCCACAACAATTTTTTCCTCCAATAATTCACAAAACTACAATATATCTTTTCCATTTAATAATATATTTTTAAAAAAATTTAAAATAAAAAGTCATTAGAAATTTAAAAATACAATAATTTTTAGGTAGTTTGACTTAAAATGAAGCCTACATCCATCCACAGAAAAAATCGAGCAAAAACAAATGATAGATATAAGTCTTTTATTAAAAAATGAGTAGGCTAAAATCTCATAATGATAATATAAAAGAGATAAGATACTACAACCTTGCAAAAAAATAAACTTAACAATAAAAGAAAATAATTTAACAAAAAAAAATCAAAATTAACATAGTCAAAATCTTGTACATGATGAAATATTTAATAAGACAAAAGTGCTTAACTGAATCAATTAGGAATAAAAAAAAGTAAGAACTTACCTAATTTGAGAAGAAAAAAAAATTTGGAGTTTAATGATTTATGGACTCAGTCTAAGGAAGTGACAAAAACTAATTTTGTTCAAATTTTAATTTGATTTAAAATTATGCTTATTTAGTTTTAATAATAATTTTTTATAAAAATCTAATTTTTTTTTAAACATGACATTCAAGCCAATGACAACAAGTTCTCATTTTCAACTCCATACACTATGCCAAACTTCATCGAATTCTGAATTGCATTTCTTCTTCAAATCAACGAGATTCTTATTTTATCATTTTTTAATTAATTAAATTAAAATATTTGTTCCTTGTTAAGCATTTAGTCAATCATAGGAATTCATTTGTATTAAGTATGTATTTGAATTGTCACTTTATTTTCCTTTTTCTACCAATCTTATTTTTTTGTAAGATCATTGTAACTTATCTTTTTGTTTCAATATTGTGAGAGTTTAGCATACCAAACTTTTGGTGAAAGACTTATATTAATTGTGTTTTTTTATATCTAAGTTTAGTGAGGGTAGACTTAATTTTAAGCTGAATTTCCTAAAATTAATGATGCATAATTTTTTATTTTTGTTAATTCTTTTATTTCATAATTTTTTATAAAAAATATTATAAAGAATAAATTAAAATGTATTAAAATAAAATTAAAACTTGGATAAAATTACTTTTATAGACTTTCTCAAGTTTATTAAAAATATTCCAAAATTATTTTCTTTAAATATTTTTTAAGAAATAAAAATTTTAATTCTTAGTAATTAACTCTCTCTTACTAAATGACTCTTTAATTGGCATTAGAGTAGGGTTGTTTTCATGTGAGAAAAAAATTCTCTAGGTGATCCATGACTCAAATTGATGCTTAAGTGAGTTTAAAGATATATCTTTCAATAGCCACCACTCTTTTATGTTGACCATTATCTCTATTAGAAGACTAGGATTTCAAATTATTTAAAATATGTTTATGGAGAAATGTGAGAACTAATACAAACTTTATTTTAATTTTTTACAAAGAAAAATTTAAAGTAAAATTAAATGATATAGTTATAGATATCTTACATTATGTTTTGAATACAATTAAATTTAAAACAATTATGAGTTTAGAAATAGTTTATGAAATTTAACATGAGATATAGATAACTTATGAAGAATCAATTGAAAAGAGTGAGACAAAGAAAAGCAAGAAGAAGAAGAAGAAGGCAATAAAAATAGCTTAGAGTGTGTCAAAGGAGACTACCATAAAAAAGGGAAGAAAATGATGAAGTATAATTTTGCATGATAGTTGTAGAAGAAAAAGGAGAAGAATATACATTTTCAAGTGAGGAGGTAAATTACTCCAAAGAAAAATTAGCTCAAAGTTACTTAATGTTTTCAATAATTATAAAATTTTGTATAAAATTATAAACAATTAAAAGAGAAATATTGTGAATATATAGGTATTTTAAAATAGATTAAAAATAAGGTTCATATATATTTAGAGAATATGAAAATTTTCAATGATGATTGAGCATAAAAAATTATTAACCATGCATCCTTAGTTTAAGAATTCAATAATATTAAATCCTTGCACTACACTCATTTTCAAATAAAAAATCAATTAATAGAGAATTTTTTATTATAAGTATTGGAAGTTTTCATGTGCATAGGAATATTGATATTTACACAGTTATAATAACATTCTTACATGCTATTATTGCATGCAACCTGATCATACTTCACATGCACGTTGGATTAGTGTTAACATTCATTTTAAATTATTTACTTTTGTATGGATAGTAAGGGAGAATATAGCTCAATTACATCTAAATTTGTTGTATCTAAAACGATTTAGGTTATCAAATCTAATAATTAAAATATAATATAAATGTAAACATTCATGAATCAATTTAAACTAAACAAAATAGTGTATACATAGAAGTTAAATAAATATGATTTGAGAATTTACATTTAGAAGACTCAAATAAAATAAATACAAAAAGGGAAGTAGTTGAAGTAAGTCTTAAACTCTGAAAGTTATTAAAGATCATCCTAAAGAATAAAGTTGTTGAAATTATGATTAGCATTGGAACTTGATCTTTTCATAATCATTAAGGTTTTGTAATAACTTTAACTCAACCACAATATAGTATGCTTTAATAATGTGTTTTGGGTAATAATTATAAAAAAAGAACTAAATCAATTTGAAAGAAACTATGTGAGTTGGCCCCTAAACCATCAGATAAAGGTGTAATTAGAATAAAGAAAACTTATATTAGAAAACATAGACGACCAATTGGTAATAATTTCACACGATTATAAGATTATGAATAATGTACAATATTTATATTTGAGTCTCTTTGAGTGATGAGAGACAATAGAAATTGAAAGAAATAAGTATGAATTAAGGGGAAGCACTAATCCAGTCATAACATAAATGTGAGGAAGCTTTTCTTTAATTATTTTTATGTTCTATTTATAAATAACTTATTTTTTTAACTTAATTATTTATTATTGAAACAAAAATTTTGAAAGACAAGAAAAATGAATATTGAGATAGCCAAGGTAAGATGATCAAAGATATTAGAGATCTAAAAATATTTTCTAAGATGATTAATTTAAATAAAATTTAATTTAAATATTATAATAATGATTTCTATCAAGCTTAATATTTAAATCAAAATAAAATTAAATTCAAATTCAAAATACATCTCTTAATGATTTACCATTCTAACAACTATGATCTTCATGAGATTTGATAGTTGCTCCTCTTCTTCATTAAATTCTCCCATGAACATAAGTATCAATCATTTAAAATCTAAAAATTTACTTAAATAAATTTATTAAAAATACTTTGGATTTGTTATCATTAAACAAAGCACCATGGTTATGGTTTAACTATATAACACTATCCTCCCTCACAAAAATTTTGATTAGAATTTAGAAAAGATCTTGGTATTTATTCAAGATATCTAATGCATCTTTTAAGGTAGTTGCCTTTGTTAGTTTCATTTTTTTTAAACTTTTAACCATTGAAATAACTTTATTCTTCAATAATTTATATTTTTTATTTAACATCTATACCAAAATCTTTAGATAAGTCATGCCTGATTGATTTTTAATGTCTTGAACATTATAATTGATAATATAAGAAGGATCTAAAAAGAATATTTTTAGTCATTAAATATTGAATAACTTGTGAATTCTTGATAACTATGGGGGAAAGGTTGTCCTATATGCCATTTATCCAACTCTATCTAGAATTTTAAATGAATAAAAAAACTTAGGTTTCAAATTTTCTTATCTTTTCAAATCTTATTAAATTGATTACTTTAATAAATACATGTCCCTTCTTAAAATTTAATTAGTTTATGTTTTTATTTCAAAGTACTTGTTTTGATTGTCCCAAGCTATTTTCAACCTATCCCAAAAAAAGTTTTTATCTTCTTTTTAGTATCTTTATCAAATTCAAGTCATATTAAAATTCTTTTTTTCTTCATTTTAGCACATAGGTGATTAGAACTTCTTTCTATTTTAAATCAAATACATAGAGTCTCAACAAATCTTCCAAAGCTTTAATTGTTCTTTCTATTTGTCCATTGTTTATCAATGAAAGATTTTATTAAAATTTAAATTTGTTCCAAACCCTTAATGAGCACTTCTTTAACAAATATGATGTAAACTTGATATCTCTATTTGAAATAATTGTAAATGGCATATTATATGATCTTAACAGTCTAACTCATAAATTTTGGTTTTTTTGTTGAATATGTTGTTTTAATAGCTAGAAGAAAACTAGCATCATTAATTAATCCACAATTACACATATGAAAACATGCTCTATTGATGATCTAGGAAAAAACATAATAAAGCCATGGTAACTTCTTCCCACTTGCACCTTGGGAATTAGAAGAGGCTGTAGTAACTTCTAGCCTTTTTTTCTCCATTAACTTACTGACAAATTAAGCACCTTCTAACTTATTTTAAACATCTTTTTTAATCCTAGCTAGAAATACCTTTCTTCAATTCCTAGGGCCTTTTGACACTTAAAAACCAAATGTACCATCACTAGGGCCCTTCTGAGATTTGAATCTAGCAAACCCTACTATATTGAAAAATTACTAGTTGGACAATTAAAACCCACTGTTTTTCTTGTGGAATCTATATTTGAACTTTTGAAGCTTAAAGTTTTCACCATTATCTTACTATTTCCATTGCATTTTGCTTAATCTCTATATAATTTGTAGCCCTTACTATCGTTAAAGTAGCTCTTAGCTCATCTAATAGCACCCTAACAAACATGCAACGCCTTTGTTTGATGGGTGACATGATTTTGTACTTACCATGCCAAATAAGTAAATTTTCATTCAATTGCTTTCATAATAAATCCATCCTTCATCAAATAATTTAATTCATCTCTTATTTTGGATCTAACTAACATAGGAATAAACCCCCTTTCATGTTCTTTAATAAATTTCTCTCAAGTTATATCTCTAATAGATTTGTCATAAAATTGAATTCTTTGCTTGGAGCTCCATTACAAGTTGGTTACATCATTAATAACCGTTACTATCAGTGCCACTTTCTTTTCATCAAGAAAAAACATATCATTGAAGATCATTATCATTTGTTCTAATAAATGCTCAACTATGAATGAATCCTTCTAGCCAACAAAATAAGGTATGACATTGAATATAGCATGACTTCTAGAAACTCCAACTAACTATAATAAAGAAATTATAGTTTGTTCTTGTTCCTTATGAATATTCCATTGCTACTCATCTATGCTTCTATATTCAACTTTATTCATTTCCTTTATGAAATCATAGCCTTAAAATACCCAACATTTCTATATTAACCATTTATAACTATATATAATAAAATAAATGCATATTCTTTGATGGTGTCTTCACTCACATATCACATCTAACCATAAAACAAAATATTGATACCATCCTGATAGAGCCCTACCTATCCAATCTATAAATATAAGACATTAATATAAATAAACTAATTTGTGAAGTCTCCCTAACATTCTGGATTGGGATTTGACAATGACATTCCTAAGCTAATTGAATATCAATACCATTATTATATTAAATTAGAGTAAAATTACTTGTAAATAGAAATTTAAACAAACAAATCTCATCTAAAGAACCACATCATATAGATTTGTAAGGATATTTTAAACATACAAGATAAGTCAAATATCCCTTGGAAGTTTGATAATATCATTCATCAAATATAATAAGCATTAAGCATGACAATCATCCACTAAAGAAGATAATGAAGTAGTGAATTACTTAGCATAAACTACAACAAAAAGCTGAAATTAAAACATTTGGATCCATAACAACTTACCAAATATTGTAGGGCTCTTATAAAATTGGATGAGATTCAACACCCTTACATACGAACATCATGCAATGTGCGATGTATCAATACTGGTGATTAGCAATGGTATGATGGGGAAAAATGTGATAACTTCATTGTTTGATAACTTATCATATAGTACATTATGTCTTAAAGTATTGTACAATGCCTTTATTATTCATAATTGATCATCTTAATTCTAGAATGATGCCACCTATTATTATACCAAACACATATGCTCTATGTATGCCTTCACTATTCATAATTGGATAACTTTGTTCAATAATGATGCTTCTTGTGACTATTTTAGAAAAGAATGCTCCACGTAGACAACATCATTAGGATTATACTATCACTCTAGCTCATTACAATATATTAAGGATGTATGCTAGTTCACTGAGGTGATTACACATCGACTAGATGCAATATTTTCATCAAACTTTTCGAAAGGCACCCTTTAAGAAATTTCCTTCAAGCAAGGGATTAGATTAGTATGACTTAAACAACCACATCAATTTGAAACATGTCAACACTCTGACATAATAGAAAAGGCATGATATAAAACTATTTCTATTGGAATAATTTCAATTTATCAAAAAAAATTGATACAACATGCTGCCAATAACCAATGACCATGGATGAAACCGAGTATAGTATAAGAATATTTTTTCATGTGTGTTAACTTATTCCCATTTTTTAGGTATTTTAATTCTTTAAAGATAATTTTTTTAATCATCATCCTTTGGGTCTAATAACAAACATCTAAATCCATATGGCCTTTGTCATAAGTATTAATAACTTGACATCTAACCATATATGGGTATCCTAACCTTGGCTACTGTGCATAGAGTACTAATGTTACTATACAAATCATTAAATAAAGATATCTTGACCTTAACCACCCTTCCTTTACAAAACAAAACTTTTTTGTATAAATTATAAGGATTTTATTATAAAAATCATGAGATAGTTAATGGTTGACATGACATATCACATTAAGACAAAGACAAGGACATACAAAAGAATAGAGCAATGAGCCAGCATCATACATATGTGAGATGATGCAAAGCAATTTTTGTTGATGTACATGTTTGATGCAAAAACTAGGTCCACTTTGTATCTTTTTTAAGAGATATGATTTGAATAATATAGATGATTCATCATTGGAGTATAATGAGAGATTTCTTTGAGTTCGATGAAGTGCTCAAAGGAATAGTGTTCCTTTGTAATTCATTAGTAGTTAACTGGAGTCTATGATGAGCTCAGAAGGTGTTGGATGAATTGTATGAATTTAACAAAGTGCTCATAATGGGATCATATAGTTATTATGGGAGACTAAAGTAATAATAAATTCCAGAGTGTAGTAGGCCAAAATAGGAGTTGTCCTCGTCTAATGATCCCTTAATATGAATAATACCAAGATAAGCCCCCACATGTTGAGATGAGTTATTGATGTAGCAATACGATTAGAATAGTGCTCATATGTTTGGTGCCCAAAATTGAAAAATCATAATGTAGTGGAGGTTGGCATACTGAAGAGAGAACATGCTGACCCTAATCACCCTACCAAAAGTACTAGTGGTACTATTCAATGAGGTTATGAATGCATCAAAACATTTATACAAACTAATAAATAAAAATGTCATTATGATAAAATACATGTTAATAACTTCTCGTTGTCCAATAAAATTATGCCAAATGTACAGAATAACACAACTAATATATTATATGAAACATACAATATAATTAAGATATTATATTTTAATTTACTATTATGTTTACAACATAGTTACTATATTCACTTTCTTAAATTTAAGATAAATATTTCTTATTTAGTCTATTTCTTTTTGACTTTTTTTATAATGCAATGCATGTATATGAATTTATATAATCCTTTATAACATAAACATCTAATATTTTGCTAGGCTACACAACTTAAAGAATCATCTTTATTTTTCATTTTATTACATGATTTTCTTTATTGTACTATACAACCAACATCATGAAAAATCCTTTTAAGCTCTTGTACTTATTATGCTTTACAATTTCTATCATCATACCTTATGATTAATAAAACTCCATACCATTAGATTATCCAACCATAACACCTTATTGAGCTACAACTAATTATATTCTATAATGAGTACTTCATATGATATGCTCAATTTAAACATCATATGATGTTTCACTAGACATTATGATAACCCTTATTTTTCAATTGACTAAAACTTGATCATATCATACGTTACTCTATGTATTACGGTATGTTCACACTTGCTAAATTGACTTACCACTAACTGTACCATACATTGAATCCCAATGTATGATACGACCACTTTCCATTCGAGAACAAAATCATTGAAATCAAATCAATTCCATTCCAAATCTATTCTATACTCCATTAAATCTTTAAAACCTTAATCTTAATATATATACAATAATCAACACTCATTAATTCTAACAAAAAATTAAGTAGAATAATAAATAAATCTAAAATTCTTTCCTTAATTTTATTTCCTTTGTTTTTATTTCACTATATCAACATCTTACTAGCTCCTCGATTTTTTCCTCTATTAACTCTTGTTGCTTCTTAATAACTACAACGACAATCCTTTTAATGATTCAATCTCTTTCTAAGCTTTCTCTTGTGATAGGGCAAGCTCATTCTTCTCCTTTCTTTTTTTCCTTTACCATCTCCTCTACATAATTTCTCTTTCTCTATATTTCTTAAGCCAATCACTTTCCACAACGATATTTTTCTCATTTATACAAAGCAAATAAGACAAAATCAGCTTTGCTAAATTACAAATTTATCCTCCAATAACTCAAAATTATATTTATATATTTTCTTCAAAAATTCATAATTAATTATTTGGGTGTCAAGAATTATAAACATATTATCTTAATCTAAAGACTTATAATATATTATATAGAAAACAAATTAGGATATTGCAACCCTTATCTTGTTAATAATTATGTTAACGATAAAATAATTTACAATTATGTTATCAATTATTGAAAAACAACTACAATCATTAATCATAAAAGAATTATATAAATAGCTTGAAACTATTAAAGGTTTTGAAAATGTTAAATAAAGATAAATAGATGTCTATATTTTTTTATACTTCACAAGCTTTTTTTAAACAAAGCAACTTTAAGAGGGTTTCTTTTTAATGAAAATGAAATTATACAACTATTTATAACTAGTATATAAGATTGGTAGAACAAAATAATTGAACTTGATAAATCTAAAACTTGAGAGGAGATGCTTAGTCTGAGCAATGGAAGTCTTGTTTTCTCCATTTGTGTTTAAAGGTGAAACTTGAATTTCTAAATTCCATGTTGCTTAGGAAGAGAGAAATTTTTCAATTATACCTACTCAAGTACAAATCATATATTATGCAAACTTACAATGTACTATATAAGCGAGACCCAAGTGTATTTAAACAGATTTGATTGTATAGGGGTTTAGACTTGTTTGATGTAGAAGTGGCTACCAAAGCTATGTCATTATGAATAGTAGAAGCTTTGTAAAATATGATGATTCTTATCATTTTGTCCAAAGAATTCATTGAAATTATCCAATTGTTTCTTATCATACCATGACTAATTATTAGGTTGATGCATCATACCATGTGTAACATGAGTTGATGATCTACCTCTTGCAATATTGAGTTAATGATTCCACCTAGTAAGTTGTGTAGAAGGCTTTGTGATTGAAAATGAGAAACTATACCTGATTGCCAAAAATAACCTCTATCTTGCATTAGGTTCAATATGGAATGCCTATAAAATTCTCAACAAATGAGAGGTGATCAAATTAATAAACTTTGAAGAAGATTTCATTTTACCATTAAAAAGACCTACCATCCAAGCTGTCTAGATCTCCCAACAAATTATGACAAGAAGAATCAATGCAAAAATGCCATGTGGGGAAAAGTTTTTCAGACTCCAGCATGCTTAAATTGTGCTGAATTGCTCATTTTGTTGTTGGAAATCACCCTAACTTCTACTCTAACTAACTCCAAATGCTACTATTGATAAAATAATCCATGAAGAAATGAGTTGGATCATCTTAATGTGCATTATAAAGAAATTTAGAGGGAAATTGAAATCCAAACTTCCTTAATATGTTAGGAAAAGACAAAGTTTTGTTAAATAATTATCACAAAAGATTAATATTTTGATCAAAATTGACTTGTTTTAGAAATTTATTGATTTGAAGCTAATGGGATTTGCTTCTTGTGGTCTATTGTATGCTTTGCTAGCACTAAATTTCCCAACAATCTGAAGGGAGCAAAAGAATTCTTATATGTTGCTAGAATCCAACAACTCTACTTCATGAAGAAAGGTGTGTAGTCTTAGCATTCTATATCACATTAAGAATTTACCATTTTTGTTTTAGATAAAAGATTTTTTTGATAACTATCATTTCAAGCATGCATGGAACGTCTACACAAAGTGTTGTTGAAATAATACCACAAAAGTTTGCATGTAAATATTTTGATTCTTATTGCTATTTTCTTCACTCCAAGCCATTCCCTTTACTGGGAAGGTTATGTTCTTTCAACTGGTTCAATGGTGCCCATTATGATTGCTAGACTTATCCAAAAGACATTAGCCATTTCCCTTTCAATATATTTCACCACAATCTTAAGTGAGTCTATTAATAGATTGGTGGGGATGGAGTTCAAAACACTCTTTATAGGAATTAGCTTTCTGTTCTTTAATTATAATTTGTAGTTCCAGTCATCTACCCTTTCAATTATTGTTTCTATAGGAGGTTTGTGCATAGATTCCTTGTTCCTTCCCTTGAAGATCTTAGCTTCTAGAGACTTTAATCATAACATTTTTTAAAAAATTGTGTTTGTCTCCTTATTGCGTTTAATCACTCCTTCGGTGTGCTATGAGAAGTAATAAATGTACTTTGTTGATAGTTCATACTTTTAATTGAACCCTGTTGACACATCCATAAAAATTTTATAAGATTACATATTAAGAACTTCTTTCTTGAAGTAGACATAACAATGTCATTAGCAAAGGGTAGATTTGTGACAAATGGGCCCCTTCTTGGTGTATTTCAATTTTACCAAGTGAATGCTACATTTTGATTTCGTAGCTTAAAGTAGTTACCATGATAAATAGAATGTGGGAAAGGAACCAATGACTAGCTTTGAAGGAACTATAAATACTACCATTTATCAACACCAAAAATTGACTAAATTGAAAATACATTTTTGTTAAATGTATGATGTTCTTATGGAATCTAAATGCTTCTAATAACCTAAAAATGAACCCCAATTGAAAAACTATAAAAAGTTGCTTGCATATCCAGTTTCATGGTGAGTTTGTAACCATTATTTTTGTTGTTGATATGATTTATCATTTCTTGATCCATAAGGATGATTTCTGCTATGTTTCATCCCTTAACAAATGAAAACTTTTTAGTAGAAATAATTTTCTATAAAATATTTTTGGGTTTGTTGACCAAACATTTTGTACCTTGCTTACAAAATTACATAAGGTGATTGCCTTAAAATTGTTAAAAGAGGGTGCTAATTTTGATTTAGGAATTGGAATTAACTAGTTACTTATGATAAACCAAGGAATTTGATTCCTCCTCAAGAAATCTTGAGCTACTTCAAGAAATGCTTGAGAAATGTTGTCCTAATAGTGGCTATAGAGTTGTCCTATAAATCCATCTAAACTTGCCAAACTATCACAATTCAGTCCTTCCATAGCTTTGTTGACTTCGCTATGGAAACCTCTTGTTTGATAGAATCATTTTCATCCGTATTTATAAGACAATGAATTTTTTGCAATAGAGGTTTATGTGCTTCCTCATTGTTGGTCTAGGTTAGATAAAAGACATTAATAGTATTAAATAGCCTAAAAAAATTATCTAATCTTCATCTTTAATCTATTAGCATTCCTTATGTTGAATCTTACTAATTGATAGCATAGCTCTTTTAGCCATAACTAAGGAGTAAGAAAATTTGGTATTTACACTACCTTTCCTTAACCACTTTACACCTAAATTTTATTTCCAATACTATTCCTCTAAAGATTGACTTCTAATAAGATCTGCTTGAGTCTTTGACAACATGATCCTATTGTCTTTAGATTGGGATTTGTCATACTTTTGTTCCAACAGATTAATTTCCTCCATTATTGTTTTGTTATTATAAAAAATATTGTCAAAAATTTTCATGATCCATTATTTCATATGCATTTTTAGCCTTCTTAATTTAGCCTCAAATAAATAAATATTTGTCATTTTATAGAAAGATTACAAATCTTCTTTAACAATGTCTTTAAAGGCTTTGTATTAGATTCACCTTTGCATACAATTAAATTGATATGATTTTCTTTGATTAGGTTTATGCACTTGAAGTAGAATTAACACATGATTTGGAGTCAACCTACTTAGGCATTGTACCAAGAAGTTAGGAAATAGAGCTAACTAGCTTTCATTGCATAATAATCTATCCAAGCATTTCCAAACAAGGGCTCTATTCCTTTTGTTGCAAAGTGAAGGAACTTTGTATAACTTGTGATTGAATTAATGATGCATTCGTAATGAATAATTGAAAGTTTTCTATTTCTTTAAAGTCCTAAGTGGCATGATTCAAGTGCTCCTTCAAATTTGTAATAACATTAAAATGACCTTCCACAAGACATGGGTTATTTAATGACAATTGTTCATGTTTTTGGAGCTCAAACCACAAAAGCATCCTCTAACGTCTGGCATGTCTTGCACATATAATGGACATGAACATGATGTTGTCAGAATTTTCTATTTTAACTTTAATAAGAATGGATTGGTTTGAATTGTAAATGGTGTCTACTCGAAGTAACTACTCCACATAATTCATGTCTTGTTTGATTGATTGTGAATGCCATTGTTAAGTCTCAATTTGTATGAAAGCTCAAGACTTTTGATTCATTTACCATTGGTTCAAGTAAGGCCAATAATTGAATCTTATGATTCAGGATGAGGTCCTTAGCTTTATTGAGGGAGGCATTACATACAATGTCTCAAATATTTCATATTGGAGCATTAATCATTTTGGGATGAAAAACCCAATTCAATAGAGGCATTTAGACTTTGTCTTATAAATTGAGAGGCAAGCTACATTTGAGATTTCCTAAGGCAACCTCTTTTTCATCTTACTTGGATGGAATCATCTTCAATGTTAAGATCCAAAAGGGTATCACACATTATTGGGTTAAACATCCCTTTGTTTGTTTATCCTTTCTCAGTGATGGAACATCCAAATTAGATAAAGAGGAAAGTCTTCTTTCAAGCACCACCTGGCTTGATAGCATATAATATAATCTCTTGTAGTCTATGATGAAGGCCTTGGAGGTTGAACCATTTTTATTCCTTATTGAAATAACATTTGACTTTTGCTTGTTCAATTCAGCAGGTTGCTTCAAATTATGATGCACTTATCTAGAGATCTATCTTTCCTACAATTGCATGACTTGCTTTTTTTCAACTCCTATTGAGAGTGCAAATGATCTAGTTCAACAATGAAAGCATTATGTGGAAGAGATTCCATCTTTCTTATAATAGAGTTAATAATAAGGATGAAAATTTTCATAACATACTTTTTGCCAAATGCCTCCTTTGTAACCTTATCATTTGGAGATTATGATTCTTGTGGAGAGTGCTTTAGCAAGATCCACTTCTATGCAAACATTTGTGATATGTAGTCTTGAGGGAGAAGCTGTCACTTAATCAAACTTCAGTGGAGCACCAGTTGCTAAAGCCAACAAGTATAATGCAATTTTGTTAATTAAGTGTAGTGAAAGATGTTTAAATTCAACTCAATAGAGTACCAATTGTTGAAACCATCTCTAGTAATCTTTATTGTTAGAATTCTATCAAAAGGTTGAAGTAAAGCTATGTTATCTTGTATAATAGAATCCAAGTGTTACTAAAATATAATATATCTCTTTATTTAGAAAGTTTCTAATATGTGCCTCCTTCACATCCAATAGTAATTAATCATGAAACACATCATTAACTTATAATTGCAAGATGATTAGCATTGAATGAGTAAGAATAATGATTATAAAAAGTTGATCAATATTTCTAATGAATTAATGAAAAACATTTCTATGATAAAAAAGGCTCATCGAAAAGAATTTTAGCAACTAAATACGAGTTCCATCAATTTCTATCATTTTTAGGATTTTTGCTAGACCCAACTTTCTTATATCTTCTTTTCTCTCCCACTTGGTTAATTGTTTCTCCCCCTTTATTGCTCATTGACTCATCACTCATTTTCATTGTGCAACGTCATTAAAACTTTAAAGTCATGGGCCATGTACTATTGAGCCACTGCCACTTTTAAATTGAGCTTCTCTCTCCTCCTTTCTATTAGTGGCCATCAAGGGACACTTCTAACTCTAACAAGGTAAAACACCATTCATGCATGCCCAATGAGGTTCTCCTCTAATCACAATCTCTGGCATCTATGATGACCAATCAATCAACCATATCTCTTGTCATCATCTCTTTGAAGGCAAACATTTTTCTTTGTTTGACTATTTCATGCATTATCTTTTTAATAGCATGGTGAAACAATGTGAGGCAAATGTGTGCAGAATAAGTGTCATGTGATGTGTGTCTTTAATTGCATAGTAAGCAATGTACAAAATGGGAAACTCTTCATGCAAAAGTTAGACGAGCACTATGTCTCATTCTTTGCACATCATATAATGTTCAACATGTAAAGTTCAATATGTATTATGCATCATGCATTATGCTACACATGACATGTGACAAGCAAAGTGTTGTGAGCTACATGTAATGTCATTGTGCATTGTGTAGCTTGCATCATGTGATGTGCGATGTAGGACTTACAATATGTGGCACATGTGAATATAGCTTTATGTGTTATGCACCTTAGATGATGTATATTTTAGTGTTTTATATTTTGTAGTTTACATTTACTTAATTTTCTCTATTAACGTTTACTTTATTAAGTTATCTTATAGAAATCTCATTCAAAATGAAATATCATGATCAATTAACCATTAGTTTTTTAGTGTATAATTTACTTAAGTTAAAAGAATTTTTTTGATCAAGTTTAATCATGTAATTGTTTTCTTTAGCTCTTTTATTTATAGCTTTAACCAATTTATGTGCTAGTTGAATATTGTCCATGATGTCACAACCCATAATAAATTTAGCTTGCTTTAGAGATATAATAAGTGATATGGTTTTCTAAAGTCTGATTGTTGACTTCTTGGCGAGGAGATTTTTTTAGTGAAATTACATAGACATATTATCCTAAAATCATTGAATATTTTAAAGTTATCCTTTTTGGGATTTAAGAATACATTAATGCTAGATATTCCTTTAGGAATTGGTGCCCAAGAAAAAAACTCTCGTTACATCTAGAACAACATTTGTAATTATCTACAAGCAATGCATAGATAAACTACCATTAAATCCGTCAGGTCTTAGAGCATTATCTGTGTTCAACTAAAGCATAATATTTTTTATTTTCTCCATTGAAGTGCCTGACATTAACAGATTAATGTTTGTTGCATTCACAAATAATGCAATACAATTAAGCATAAAGTTTTTCTTAGCTACCTGAGAATTGACATTAGATTTTGATAGTGTTGAATTACAACCTCAACAAATCTTTCCACTATCTTATGGATTATTAGCTTGGTTTTCTTTTCCTTGGTTATGGCATTAAAGAATTTTGTGTTTCTTTCCTTTTCCTTTAGCTAACTAATTCCAACCTTTTGATGCCAAAATCTTTCCTCTTTTGCAATGGAATTAAGAAGATCCTTTTTCATCTTCAATAACTCCATCTTTGATTCTTTGTCTTGCATCAATATGAATTATTTCTCTTTTTGTGACCTAAACTTCAACATATTGTATTGCCTCAAATATGTTACCAAAAGTTGTTATGTTCCAATCTTTAAGGAAAGATTTTGACCATTTTATCTTAAGTGCAAGTGTTCTAATACCAGAAGTAGTAATAAATAGTTTCTAAATTTATTTCACAATGTGTAGAAAGGATTGATGATTTAACCACATGTTTTAGAATTTAAATTTCTTAGGTCTAGTGATGATTCCTTTGGGAAGTGCAATATCTATAAAGAATGGTCTTAACTTATTATGCTAAGGTTCAAAATTACAATAGTAGGAAGCTTGTAAATCCATTCTTAATTCTCAAGCACTCTATCCATTATCTTCCAAACCCATCTTACTTTTCTTTCACTAAACTAAGTGAAAGGGTTTCTTAAAAATGGTAGCTCCTTGAGTGCATGACAATTAATACAATCAAAGAATTCTTGAATGGCTTCTAGCTTAGGAGTGGAGTGTCCTCTGCACTCATCCAGAGATGCCATTACATTGAAGTCTCTGCCAATTTATTAGGGCATGTTGGAAACATCTACAATTTATTTAAGACTTTGCCAAAGAGCTATTTTATTAACGAATGAGCTCTATGCATAAACAAATGAGCAATAAGCATAAGTATTCCATTCTTCATCAATACATTTTGATGTATGAATTGCTCTTTGTTAAGTACAACCTGGATAGAAAAACAAATTTTCCATAAAACCCAAATCCTATTTATAGAATTACCTTGACATAATTCAACACCCAACTTCCTACCAAGATGATACATTTACTTTTTATGTGCCATTGGTTCCATCAGTGCAACTAGAAGAATCTTCTATGATTTGATTACAAACTTGAGATGACCCAATCTCTTATTCACTACCCCTCTTATATTCACAAGTTGATTTTAGAAATTGTATCCTATGTTTTAAATTATTTGAATAGTTCAAGAGCTTCTATGAATGCATCTAGGGCTATTAAGCTTGTATAGTTTTTTTTTATTATTCTTTCATGGCCCTTTGATTTAATGCAAGTGTGAAGCTTTCATCATTGAAGCATAATAAGACCAAGAAAATAGCTCTTTCATGAAATCTTCATTTAATTTTTAAAATGATTGGAGATCATTCTTCTATTGAGCTCTATATTAGGTTGTTTAAAAATCTAATATAAAAACACATTTTCTACACTCTCTTTGATTTTGTCTTAGAATACTATAATCATCCATAATTCTTTGAGTAAAATAACTAAGAACCATAGTTTGATTGAGTTACTTATTTGACAGATTGAAATCCTTAATATTTGCTACTACTCTTGAGAGAATTTTATTTTATTTTTATGTTAGGAAACTATATTATGTTAAGGTATTATTTACCCATTCAATAGATTTTTTTACTTGTGTTGTTTGAATGATCAACAAATCCTTATCACTTCGTTGTTCTACCATCCCTTCTAGCTCAAAAGATGAAGGAATTTGAGCAACCTAGGAATCTATGAGCCCCCTTGCTCCAAAAATGTTTTAGTCATGGCTTGTTTGCTCTACAAAATATCATGTCCCTGCTTGCAATGTCCTCAACAATATGCAAGCAAGCTATTGTATTGAACTTAATAACCAAAACCATTGCTAGTACCATATTTTTTAGATATTGTAATATGACTTAGGAAGTTCTACCCCAAATATATGTCACACAGGCCCTTAAAACATGTTGAGTTAAATGGATAGTCATTGCATCCAGTTTGAGTGGTGTACCAATCTTCAATGTTGGAGAATAAAGGTTTATGTTGTTTAAAAAGTGAATTGGGAGATGTTCAAGTGAAATCCACAATGGAGCCAATGATGGTTTAATGTTTAATTGAAGATCTAGATGCCATTTGAGTACATACGTCTAGAATATTGTAATAGACCATGTTTTGTGTAACCAATAATGCAAAATAGTCATCTTCCTGAGTGAATCAAAGAAGAACATGATAGTGGTCAAGAAGTTACGAATAAAATGTGTTCAAAACCCAATTTTGTTGAATTCTAAATTGATTGTGTGCATGTTTGGTTGTCCATGAGAAAATTTGCAAATTAAGGCAAACTTGAAGGGCACCATCATTTTAAAAATATCCTCTTCTTCAAAGACCACTTTTGTCTCTATTTTGAATATGGTTGTAAGCTTTATTGTAATAGAAGATAAGTTCACAAAATCATTCAACACCTAACTAAAGTAGTAATTGGGGAAGGTGAATCTCTAGAACTTGAGATCACAAGGAAGAAATTCTACAAGTTGAGATACCTCAAGGTGAGAAAAACATCTAAATGTTTAATGTTGTTAATTGGTTGCAAAACTTTTGGATACAAGAGTGATTGTTGAGCTCAATCTTCAAGCTCATCATTGCTCCCTTCAAAATCATAATCCCTTCTATTTCCTTTGATTGATAAATTTGTGAAAGTTAATTTAATAAGAATATTCAAGAAGCATCATGCCCAATAGGGATTTGAAATGATGGGAAGGAGAGTAGTTAGCCAAACACTATAAAAAGAGTTGTTGGTTTTTGTAGGTTTTTTAAGAAATTGGGAGAGAATGACCATTATTAAAAGATTAGAGAGTTAGAAGAAGCTAGGTGTTGCCATACCATTAGAAGAAATTTGTGTAGCCCAAGCAAAGGGATTAAAGCTTTCAGAAAGAAAATTGGAGCTCACAAAAAGGGCAATCTCATCAATCATAGAATTTAAGAGACACCACTAAAATAAACCATTATGGTAAGCATTCTTATATACTTTGTGCATCTGATTATTGTATTAATGAATGAAATTTATATACTTTGGAAAACAAAAAGTAAAAAATTAATTGGGTGATCATTTCATACTTGTTTCACATGCTCCATATATTTATTGGTTCTTTACATGGTTCACATGCTTTACATGCATGTTGTATTACTAACATTGGCATGTTAATAGAAAAGATTTATATTAATCAAATTATTAAATTAGTGATATTTATTTTGATGCAAATTATATGCATATCAATATTAATTTTGATTGAGAATATTATGGTTTCTTCTATTCTCTTGATTGAAAATTTATTATATAAATTGGTATTCATTAAGAATTGTATTATGGCAACTTTGGCATAAATATGAGAATTTGTAACAAAAAGGAGATTTACTATATGATTCCTTAAAAAAGAAATTTAATATAAGGAAGTGACTAAAGAGTGTTACTAATTCTAGAAGGGATTAACAAGAGTGCATCTTATATTATATCTTTCAACACTTGCAAAATAAAATGTAATTCCTAAAGAGAGTAAATAGTAAGTGTTACTTAGTTTGGAAGTGATCCATTGGAGTACATCTTATATTGTACGTTTCAATATATAAAATGAAATTTAATTTATAGTAAAAAATATAACAAGTGTTATTCAAGCTAGAAGTGGCACATGAGTGTGTATCCAATACTATTTTTGTCTAATCACGAACTGTTACTTAAGCTAGATGGGGCCCTCAAGTGTGCATCATATGATATGATGAGTAAAGAAAATTAATAAAAATAAATTTACAAAGTTAAAAGTTAACGGACCATTGATGAGAATGAAAAAAGATAAATGGATCAATGAAAATATTAAATGGGCAATAGGATATTGTGCATTATGTTAAGATAAATTGTGACAATATTTCATTACTATGCTTATTTAGAAGATCAATTTATTATTTGATGTGATCCAAAGATGTGATATTTTCCATTTACACATATGTTTTTCCCATTAACCTAGCACTAGTTAGCTTAACTATTTAATTGCCTTAACAATTATATACAAATGATGCACATCACATGACTCCAAGGGAGAAATGAAAGGATATGGTTGCTAGCTCACTAGTTAGTTGCTTTTATTTTGGCTTAGAAATCAGGTATTATGACCATTTAATGATGTAATAATGCTTTATGATAGTAAGGACATGGGTTCTACTTTAATATCTTTATTTTATTAATGGTTGTTGCATGAAACACTTTTCTATTTGAAAGCATATATAGCATCTCTTATGTGATTTCAATTGGATTCACCATTTGATCATATGTTTAAATGAAAAACATAATTTAAAAAAGTTGATGATGCTAAGGAGTTCACCACATTGTGAAATGGATAGCTTCTTTCTTATTATCTTAATTGATGAGATGAAAGTACTATTTCTTTCCCATTCTACAATAGTACAAAACTTAGAAGTTTAAGGTACAACTAAGTACCTAAAACCTTTTAGTTCCTTCTATCAAGGTTAAAACAAGCATTTGAAACAAAATATATTTCAAACTTTGAAAACTCCTTTCATAGTTTTCACTCCAATCAAATTTTATAAATTTTTTTAAGTGTTTAGTGAGAGGTAAGATGATCTAAGAAAATAAACTTACAATGATAAAGTGTCAAACCTAAAATGCTATGAATCTTTGACATATTAGTTGGTCTTGATTAATTTATTATAAAAATAACTTTCTAAGTATCCATTAAAATCCCATCTTTATAAGCCATATGACATGGAAATAATTCAATCTATAAAAAAAAACTTATTCCTAGAGATTTAACATACAATTTATCTTATAAGTGGCTTTAGAACTTGATGCAAATGAAAGATAAGACCTTCTACACTTTTCGAGTCAACTGAAAGTCTTCATTAATGCAATCATGAATAGATCAAGAAATTGTTGGTAGACTTTATCTAAAAAGGTCTTGAAGATTATAAGAGCATTTGTTATACTAAAACGAAAAATCAAGATCTCATAATGTCCATTCTTAGTCTTAAAATTTGTCTTGGCAAATGCTTTGTTTGAAACTTTAGTTGGTAAAATCTTGTATTATTCCAAACATATGAAATTGAATTTATTGAAATTTAGCTTGTTGTTTTGAAGTTTTGAATTTTTCTTAGGAAAAAAATTATACATCACCAAAAAGGAGTTATGACACCTCAAAGGAGGAAGGAGAGATATAAAGTAAGTGTATTATTTAATTGAAACTTAGAAATGTTGACAAAGATTAGAGTTGCTTAGATTATATAATAGAAAATTAGAAACTATAATGAATTAAATAACTTTTTACATTATTAAATTATGATGTTTAAAAGCTTATTTAAAACATTAAACATATTTGAAAATTATAAAATCAAACTAAGTAATCAAGACTATAAAGAAGTTTAAAATAAATCTTTCTTCACATAAAAAGAAGATACTAGTATTACAAAATAGAAGGCCGAACAATTTGAAAATAAATTAGAGAATGTATTGACAAATACTAAATAATATAAAAAAATATGAAAATTGGGTAGTGAATATAACTCATCTAGAAGAATCAAATAACCTTAGTAAAAAAAATATATTTGGAGATCATTTTGAATAAAAAGATATATAAATAAATTAGAAAACATAGGTTTTAGTAAAAAAAACAAGATTTTTATCTTCGTTTTTTTTAAACCAAAAATCCTTTATAACAAAGTTGAGACCAATGATACCTATAAAAAAATCAAGTTATGGCAAAGTGATGTGTCTAATGATCATTTGATAGAATAATTGTAACAACTTGATTTTTTTAACATTGATTTTAAATAGTTCTATGTGATTTGATAATGGGAATTGAGATTTTGATTTTTAATAAAGTTGATTAAAATAATAATTTTTAGTATTCTCTCATAAAACATGTATTTATCAAGTTTGTCAGATTTGAAAAATAAATATATCATTGGATCGAGCTCATCGATACGAGTTTGTCGACATTTGTTATAGTATAATTAGAGTTTGTTTGGATTTCATACAAAATGTTTAAAATATAATTATTAATAATATGTAAATTATGAAATAAATAATTAAAAAATAATATAATAAGTGAAAGGAAACCCTAACTTCTTTTTTGCTCTTTCCTAACCATCATTAGTGCTTTTTCTCCTTTCTCACTCAGATGTAAAATCAACCATTTTTCATGGTCTTGTTTTCTCACTGTTGCACCTATTTAAGGACCTCCGTGGATGTGCTCATTAAAATCAAAAGGAAACCTTAATGATTTCACTCTACTACTTCATCACCTCTTCATCGTGTAGCTTTATAGAGTTTTTATTACCTTTTAAGTGAGAAGAACTTAGTCACAAGTAGACCACTCGAAAAGGGGAATTACTATAATTGACTTTGATTCCTTAATTTCATGTTATTTCTTTGCGAGGAGTTAAAAAGAATTGATATTTAGTGTTTTGTCTCAAGATTGAGATGAGAAATGCTTGTTGTTTAAACAAATCTGAGCCCTAATAATTGAATCAAGTGTTGTGCTTACAATTTCTAGTATGAGAGAGAATCCATGAGCTATTGTTTATTCCATTATCTTTTGATGCACATGAGAAGGAACTAGGTGAAGGTTGTTAAAAAATATTAAAAAATTTTCATTATTAAAGAAGAAGCTTGAAGTTTTTTTTGTAAAATAGTATAAGGTCATTAGTGAAGTTGCCCAATTAAATAAAAAATGAAACTTAAGTAGGTAATATTTAATTCGTAGAATTAAGAATGTTATTTTAATTAGTATTGAGCAATAATAAAATTGTAACTACTTTTAATTAGGTGTTTAAGCATTTATTTATGAGATGTTAAAACAAAAGTAAAGTTAATGCAAGAATTTTTTCAAGGAGAGTGGGTAAGTAAATTTTAAATAATTATAATGTAATATGATATTATGTTACTATTATTTAGCATTGAATAGTGTGGTATATTATCCTTTTTTATGTAACATGTTTTACATTATTATTGCATGCTGTGAGATGAAAATAAAAGCAAAGTTGTGAAATAATTAATCAATTTGTTGATGATAGTATTATAGAATGTGAAAAATGAATATGATAAAGATAGAGAAAGTAGATAAGATATGAGGACTAAAAAGGATAAAATAAAATATAAATGCTTATGACATGAGATTGTGTACCTGATATGATTTAGGTTATATGTGTTTTATTATGATGATTATACCAATAATGGTATTAAAGTATCATGAATATCTTATGAATAGAGTGAGTAAAGATGAGAATGATAGTATTTTTTTAATGATGTTAACTCCAATTTCCATACTATGCTACCACTATAAGAGGAGATGAAACAATGCATTATGATATAGTATCACTCACATCTATGAAGAGCTTTTTGTTGTGTGATTTTCCAAGTTGAGATTTGGTCTATTATGATGTTTATATGATTTATGATGAGCTACTTGTTATGTGGTTTGATAACTAGAGATAAGATTTGTTATGATACATATATAATATATGATGAATTACCTACTATTTGATCCAATAGTTTAGAGATGATATTCACTATAATGTGGATATTATATATGATGTGTTGCTTTTTATGTGTTCTAATAACTAGAGAAAAGATCTACTATGATGTGGATATGATACATGATAAGTTACTTTTTGATCTAGTAGCCTAAAGATAAGACTCACTATGAGGCAAACATCATATGATTTGTTAGTAGGGGTCTCTATATTATGATATCATGTCAGATGATATGATACAAAATTTGGATGCTATGTGCTTGATTCAAACATGATATAGATGAGATAGGATCTCATGGTTTTAAAATACTGATCATTTAGTAAATACTTGAGCTCTAATGATAAGTATGGGTACTATGAAAAAGATAAAAACTAAAATTAAGATGAAAAGTTAAGAAAATACTGAAATAAAGTAGTCTAAAAATATATAGAATGATAAAATTCTAGATGGATAAAATAAATTATAGTGGATAGAGATATGTGTATATATGTACATAATTAGAAGTCATATTTATGCATCTTTTTAAGCATTGATTATTTTATATATTTCTACAATTTGATCATATGATATTACATGCTTATGCATCTTTTTACATGTCAATATTAGGTTTTTGTTGATTTATTTTATATATATATTCAAATGATGATCACAAGCACTTGTTTAATATTACTTATCACTTTAAAATTTATATTGTTATCATATTTTATCTCATTTTATTGTTTACATGCAAATTTTCTTACTAAGCTTTCAAACTCTTACATTATAGGTCAAAATCTTAAAATAGTAAGAGATGAAAAACTTTAGCCATACTAAAGTTTGATTGCCTCTTTTTTAAAAGATTATGATATTTTTATTTTGGTATTTTAAAGGACATATGAATAGTTATATTTGAAATGAGTATTGATGTATGTATTTATATCTATATCTTTTACAAGCATAATTAGATTTGAAAGTTCTATCTAACACTTAATAAACCAATGGTAAAATTTTGGATTTTGTTTTAATAAAAGCATTAGTAACTGAAATATCTTTTGGAGATGAAATATTTAGTTATGTTAGTGCATTATGGATTTGATTATGTTTAAATTGTATTTGTAGAGTTTTTATTATTGTAAATGTTATTTATCTTTTTCATTATTATGATTGATTGTTAACTAGTATAACAAAAACATAGGTAGTTTTAGAGGAGCTTTGTTAATTTTTTTAGGCATAGTAGTTCTTATACAATACTTGAAAAATTAGATTATTTGAACAAAAAATTGGAGTAAGCGTTACCTCATCATTTGTCATCTAGTTTGGTTGTTAACATCTTTTAATTATGTTTAAACTCTGATTATTCTAATCCTAAAATTATTAAGACAAATATTAGAATGAAACGTCACGTAAGGTGATATAATAAGAATAGATAAGGAAGTGCAAAGGTGCCTAAGAATGAAAGAAAAAGGTGGTCAAGGTTGTTATAGTAATTTTTGGGAAAATTTGGGAAACCTTCTTAAATGATTGGGTCAAAGAAAAATAAGAGAGATGCTGAAAGAAAATTAAATAAATAATTAGGAGAATTCCTTAATTCTAAATAAGATTAAAGGAATGTAATATGTTTTTGAATGGAAATTTGTAATTAAAATAAATTTTGTGGTGTGCCCACCACAAATCTAAAACAATAGGGTAGGCATTCTTATAGGCTTTGGTGCATCTACATGGTGTTTTAATGAATAAAATTTAGTGACTTAGAGTTTAAAATAATTAGAATATTTCTGAATAATGATTGCTTGATATGCTTCACATGCTTTACAAGCATATTGGTTACGATGTAATAAAATTTAAATGTTTTGCTTTGTAATTTTACACACTTGATGCTATGAAATTATTTTATTATATTTTATAAGCATGTTATAGTGGGCCATAGTGAAAAGAATTTGGTATAAAATAAATTACAAATTTATTTTTGGTTAAAATGATTTTGTTATAAGGAGATGAAAAGGAAACAAAAAATTAAAGAAAACAAGGTTTGGTTAATGATAAGGATATTTTATTAAAAGAAAAATAAAATCATGGTTTCTAATTGGGTATCTCATATTATGAAGAAATGTTCAGAGATTGAGCCTAGGAAACCATTTATAAGGTATGACTCATTCCAGAAAAGGATTCATAGATTGAACCTAATGGTTTTGAAAACTATTTTTTACCCTTTATTATTAACTCAACTCAAATGGAAATTACAAGTGAAAAAATGGTAAAAAAAAAATGATTGGTTAAATAAGAGCATTTCATTACTAAGCATATTTTTATGATTAATTTTATCATTTTGTACATGTTATCATACGATGTTGGACCCAACATGCATCATGATCCCAAATACATGTCTTGCATTTATGTTATATAATTTTTGCCCACTAAGTGAACATTGGTTGGCTCAATGTACTCTATGGCCTAACACTTATAGAAAATGATGATGCACAATATGGCATGCTAGGGGAGCTATGAAAAAGAAAGTTTTCTTAATACTACTTCGAGATAGATGTTTTGCTTGATCATGTATTATGTAGAAGTTATCATGACAACTAATTTTATTTTTATGATTTTGGATAATGCATATTATTGTTGTTTTATTTCTATTATGCAAACTAGTTTTATATACTTTGTTATATAAGCTTTGGCGTATGTCTTCAACTTTTTGGCATCAAATTGAGTGGTTTATTATTTTTAAATGATTTTCAAATAAAATGAGAAAATTTCTTAGCCTCAAAAAGGTTGGTGATTGCCATATATCCTAAGTGTAGATCAATCCTAGAAAAGATTGTAGCTCTTTAGAGCTAATCAAAATTATCATCAATCTTAGGGAAAGCATGATGATTCTTGATGCGATTCCATTAGCTTGCAATAATCTAACCATATCCTTCAACGATTATCCCACTTCTTGACACACAATATGGGAGCTTCTTGATGCATAGCACTTGGTCAAATAAATCCTTTGTTGGGAAGTTATTATAAATATACCTTCAATTCTTATAATTTAACTATAGACATCTTTAAAGTACTTTAATGATTTATTCCTCTCTTAGAATTACATCAACATAACCTACACTTCCCTATAATAAAAATGGTTCTTTTAAAAATTTATCTTATTATTCAAAAACTATTGGAACGTCATAAAGTCTTATAGATTCTTCTTTAGCACCTATTAAATAGCTTTTAGGCATTCATAGAGATTATCTTCCTTCACTAAAGAATTGTTCTTTTGCAAATTTACTTTTCCTAATTCACACTTCCTTCTCCCAAAACTGTACAACGACCCAATGACTTAATAATCAATCCCAACCTATGTTGTTATCAAATTCTATGAAAGGAATAGATATCAATTTTACTATGTTGATATCAATTCTATTAGTTTTACCCCTTACATTATAAAATGTGCCTAATTCTACCTTTACTTCTACTGGTAGTAAAATATATAATTTTGAAGAAATTATAGCTTTGTTAGAAATTTTCAAATATATTTTCAACCATAAAAGAATACAATACTCAAGAATTGAACAAAGAAAAAAATAAGAAATCCTCCAAGTAATAAGGTGCCCTTGATGACATTATAAGAGTCTATAACTTCTTGATGATTGATAAAAAAAACACGAAGCTATGACCCTTAAGTCCTATATTTAGACAACTAGCCACTCTCTCTCATTATTGAATCGCAAAGCTATAGAAAAAATTCCACTAGGCCTTGCCAGGGATTGGACGACAAAAATTTAGGCTAATACATTATGCCCAAATGCTACAGGTGAATCATGATAAGTTACATTATATTGATGATGCTACGCTCATCTAGTGGGCTTTTATAAGATTATTTTTATTTTACCTAGGTTGTAATAAGTCATATATATGACTTATGATATTTTATTTCTTTTTTTGTAAATTTTCTTTATGTTTTCATCAGTTTCTTAATTGGAGGTATTTTCTTTATTTAAGTTTTTTTTGTTTAGGTTTATCCTTCATATAAGCTTTCATAAATGAAAGTAAATATCATACTATTTGATTATTAATGTGAGACCTTTGGTAAGATGTAGGAATAAATTACCCTCTCCACATCTTAGAAGAAAGTGTAGGCTAGTTTTCCTTTTCCTTTTTCATCTCTTCATTCTTCACCATTCTCTAACAAAGTTTGGTAACAATCCACCACTCATTCCCCTCCACCAATTTGTTATTAGACCTCTGGTCATTCTAAACTCCATTTTGACTCACAATTGTGGTGACTTCTCTACAAAATGTTAAATAATATAGAATAGGTTACATAAAGATGATATTTTTGGGTTAATCTAGTGAGTTTACATAGGATTTTCTTAAGTTTAGTGGTATTTGTAATTTATTAGGCATTTAAATTAACAAAAACTCATGATCTTTGGATTTGTACAAGATTTTATAAGAATGAAATATTTGTAGTTTCACAAACATAATACAAATTAAGGATTACAACTATTTTGATTTTTAAAGAATTTTTAAGACATTTTAGAATATATTTTATAATTTCTTTAAAAATCATAGACAACTAAAAGGAGCTATGGCAATGCCTTAGAGGATGAAATATACACATTATTTGGAATGAAACGACACTAAGTTTATGAAAATCTAAATTATTTGTGTGAGAAATTGAAAGATTGAAGATTAATAGAGATTTATTTTCAAAATTTTAAAAATACAAAAAATTAACAAAAAATGTTAAACATACTAAAAAAATTATGAAGCCTATTTAGACATGGAGCTGAAAAGAATTAGCTTAATGAAATGTTCTCATCATAAGAAGGAGTTGCATTGAGCATAGAATTAAAAGTAAAAAAAATTTAAAGAAAATTATTAAATAATGATTTTTAAGGATTTAAAGTTTCAAAAATTATTAATAATACTAAATGTTGCAAAAAAAATATAAAATTTTGATGACAAGTAGAGCTCATCAATAAAATTTAAACAAACTTAGCTCGCAAGTTTTTGGAGTTTGAATTGATTGATAATGCAAAACGAATTAGAGTTCTTAATTTTGATTAAAATGTGATTTAATTAAATCCTAAATCTTCTTTTCCTAACATTAAAGCATGGATGTAGTAGTGGAACTACCTAACGATGACCCAAATAGGTAGCAATTGTTGGATTCTAAGTGGTAGGAAGGTAATGAGATGTTCAATGAAAATTCTTTGAAGAGACATAGGCATTTGGAGGGAGATAAATGACTTTGGAGAGGATTTAGTACCTAGGCATACATGAGCAAGGGGGAATAGCCTTGAAGGAGATTTTTAAAAATTTGGAAAAAAAAACATTAGCGTAGATGAATGCTTTGCGAGAGAAGGCAAAGAGGAAGTGTTGTCATGGTGATTATATGAAAAATCTAGTAGCCAAGAATGGAAACCAAGAATGAGATTTGAGAATTAAGAAGTGCATTTATAGCAACTACTAAAGTAACATACTATAGCACCATTAAGTTCATAAAAAGGGAAAGACAATTGAAAAGCACAAGTTTCAAAATCAATTTGAAGGAGAGTTCAATATAACAAGAAATATGTATCTATTTGATGTGATGTTGTTTGATGCTTAGACTACCAAATAAGAAATCAATAGATTTTATTAAACTTGAGGATAATTGGTATCATTGCTTTTATTGTTATGTTCGCATGTGTTTGAACGACATGATGTATTTATAGTTTATTATTGTATTGTATTCTAGATGATGCAATAATATGTCAAATTATGGTAATAATTATTAATAATGAAATAAAAAAAGAAAAAGGATAGAAAAGGTGATAAGAACAAAGATTGGTAAGGAGATAAGATGCTTTTATAAGTGCATAAACTAAATGTTGGTTGTCCAAAGTAACAATTATTATTCTGGGATGATGTGTTTTGGAGATAGGCCAAAAAAACCCCTATTTAAGGTTATTTGTATTTAGAAGAAGCCCAATATATTTTATACAATATTAAAAGTCTTGCCCTAAACAAATTAGAAGTAATGTGAATTGAGAAAATAAAAAGGGAAAAATTGAAAAATAATTACATGATTTGTTTTACATGAGAAATGGGTTTTGAAAACCATATGAAAATTTGTCTTTATTTTTTATCACATTATTTACTTGTTATTGTATGAGATTGTTGCAATAGGCAATATGAACCAAAAGCTAATTGTTCTACAAACATATACAATACTCTTGTCACTAAGGCGATAACAATTAACTCAACCTATTTTATGTATTAATAATTTTATGTTAGAATGAGACTCAACATGGATGTATGGAAGAGAATTGAGAGGCTAACCCATGGAATTTTATGCTTAGTTGTTGCTCCTCTACTATCAATTGTAGAAGATGTGCTAGCTAGTTATATTTTTTGTTTAGCATAGACATGTTTAGATGCCATATGTAGTAAGTTAGTATGGACAAGATGGTAATCTATGATGAATGTATGAACTAAAAGTTTTAAAAGAAATGGGAAATAGTTTACTTTTTCTATCAATGTGATTTCAAAAAGGTAAAGGGTTTATACTTGCTTCCAGTATAGTTTTTCAACATTTAAGAATTCCAATGATTTTGAAAGTTATTTCTATTTTGACATAAGAAACTTTTAAAAAATAATTCATACCCCAAAGAAAAGTTAAAAGAAAGAGACGACAAAATTCTAGCCCAAGTAATAGTAAGTAAGGGCCTCCATAAGCTCTTACCAAATGAGACTCCATCTACCCCTCATCCAACCATACTTGTAACCTTTTCTTTTCTTTCCTTCATTACAACTAATGAAGAACTCACTTGCAGCATTGTCTTTTTACAAAGACCAAGACATAACATTCACTACTTCACACTAATCCTTGGCACTCTAAAGGCCTAGAATAACCCTCTCTTTTTCACTCTTAAAAGCCTAGAGCAGACATAACATCATAGAGTTTTGCTTTGTATAATATATTTTAATTATTGGATTTATGCTAATGTTAATGAAAATGAGATAAAATTAGTGAAATAAAGTTGGTATTATGAAATTTTGTGGTTGCAAATTTAAATTATTAATTTCTTCAAGGAGTTTTATAAGGCATGCCATGTTGCAAAATGAAGTCAAAATTTTAAAAGAAGCATTTCAATAAATAAAGCTCTTTGAAAAGAATCAAATTACTCTATAATTTTTTTATGTGAAATTATTTCATTATGAATTTTTTGAAATAAAGGAGTCAAAGACCATTTTGATAATTATGAAGAACAACTTAGTAATTTTACAAGGTTATTTTAGTCACCATCATTAAGATATGGGATAAATAGATTAAGGTTGGGAACAGAAGTGGTTAGCTAAATTGAGAAAGAAATAATAGAAGGAGAAAAATAAAAAATAGATAGAAGGAAGAAATAGAAATAAAAATAGAAAGGAAAAGTATTACCAGTTACAAGAGGTAGTGTAAAAATGAGAGGATTTGAGCTTTGAATGACGTTTAGGGGTATGAAAAGTAGGAAAGAATTCTATGTTGTTATTAATGCTACCAAGAAGAAGAGGAAGAAGTTGTTGTTTGAGTGTTGCTACAATCGAGACAGTAGGGGAGAATAAACCAAGCTAAGAATGTAAGAAGGAAGTTAGAAGTTTTTTTATTTATGATTTTATTTGCAAATTTGGTGAAGTTTTCTTCACTATAAGTATTAGAAATATTGTTTGAATAGTTTGAGGATGCTTTGGCTAGAAATTAGAAAGAAACTTAAGAATTCTATAGTTCTCATTTTTATCTTGAAAGTGAATCATATGTTGTCACAATGTATGACATGTGAAGGTTAAGGTAGTATATGTAGGGGGGTCATTGAAAGGTCCATTGAGGATGACATATGATATCTTAAATTAGATGTGCCATTCATAATAAGATAATATAAGGGAGGCGTACAATCTATTAAGGTGATGTGTAGTGTGTTGAACTAAACATAACTAATGTTACGTAAAAAAAGCAATGAGAGAAGGTTTACCATATTATACAATGGGGTGGCCATATATTATATTATATTGGACATATTTTAAAGTAAGGTATGTTATTAAAATAAAAGGGGATAGTATAGTATGTGAGTTATAATTTAGCGTAAGTTGGTACTATAGTGAGAATGAAAATCAATGATGATGCTTTTCAATCAAATAGTTAAGATAGTCATAGGGAATCAAGAGAAAAGAAAAGTTAGAAAAGTAATTTTGACATTTCATTTAGGTAGACAGATCCAATAACTATGATGTTAATGTAATATCAAATTATTTATTGTCATATTTGATAATTGAATCATGATAACATGGATTTTATTGGTTGTTTTTTTCTATCATTTCATATGGGTATCCTAAGGATTTGAAATCTTGTTGGCATCATTTATTTATAAACCTTTTAATGTGGAATGAATAATAAAGAAATATGATAAAATGGTATTACTTTGGTTTTATGACATGACTCATGAAACAAGTTTATTAATTGAGATATGGTATAATATGTAGAATTAAGTTTCATTTATTGCTACTCATTCAAGTATAGGAGTTATAATATCTTTCTTCTTTTGAACCTCTGCAAGTAGCACGAAGCTTGACTTCATTTTAGCAACTTTAAAATTTGATAGTGTAATATGCAATTGCAATAACAAAATCTGGTTGCTTTGACATGACAAGTTTACTTGCCATTTCAAAGAGGAAAAGGTTTAATTTGTTCATGTTAAGATCAAAATAGTTGATTGTGTTTTGAAAGTGGCTTATACATTTGTATAAGAAAAATGCATAATTATTGAAAGGAGGAGCCTATGGACCAAGCTATGCAACATTGCACCTTCTTTCACATCTCCCCACATGGTAGGTGGTCTCTTCAATATAATAGCTACAATTAAGGAATATAAAGGAATGGCCTTATTTGATCTTTGCACCTTATTAGAACTCCATGGCACTATCTAGAAATGTTGAGTAATCCATCTACCTTTCTCAAGTTCCATCTTCATAGGGTTCTAAAAAAGGATGAGCCACACATGCTAAAGAAACCTAGATTGGATTTTGGTTAACCACCACTTATTATAGGATTATAGTTTTGCTTTTGCTAAGCACCTATGAAAGTCTCCATTAGATCACTCATCCCTATAATTACATTCTTTAGTACCTACAACCATCATGGCATGCCCATTCAAATTCTAAAATATGTTGCTCAATCACTCTTCATTTTTTTCAAAATGTTAAAGGTTATTGGAACCATCAGTGAGTTTTAGTAGAATCTATGTAGTGGCACATAAATTAAAAAGGCAAAAATCATGTCTAAAATAATGTAATAAGGAAGAATTTTGGAAACATCTTCTAGATAATGAGCGAGGTGAAAAGTGAGTGTTGGAGATTCAAAATTTCTATGAACAATGCAAATTATATACCACATTTAAGGAACCTAACTTGGCTAAAAAACTCAACATGGATCTAAGGAATGAAGAAACCATTTGGAGACAAAAAAAATAGGGTTGAGGTGGCCACAAAAAGGTGACCAAAGCAATAAATGCTTCAATGCATGTGTGAAAACAAGCATAGTATGCTCATAATTTAAAGATTTTAAGAGGACAATGACATTTGATCCAAGGTCATGAGGAGATTGGGAACACAATATTGACTTTTTACAAAACAAATTACTTCAAGAAGGTGAATCCACTAGCTTCTACACATTTGCGAGTTTTATTCTTATTATTCTAAGTATAGAGGATAATGTTTACTGAATGAGGAAGGTTATGAAAAACGAACACTAGTAGGTTGTATTCAATATGGATAAGATTAGTGCTTTGGGTCTTGATGGATTTATAAGTCAATTATTCTATCATTGTTGGGACATAATTAGAATTGAGATTCACATGGTTACAAAAGATGTTATTAAAAGAACACTAAAACTAAGAAGCCTAGCTAGTGCTAACATTATTTTAATTCCTAAAAATAAAAATCCATTTTATCTTTTAGATATTTGGCCATTTTGTTTATGTAGCTATATTGAAAAGAACTTCTCTAAATTAATCTCTTAAAGGATTTAGGAGTTTATGTACAAACTAATATCTCCAAAACAAGTTGGTTTCATTAAGTGAATTAATAAAGAGGAAAATTTGCTAATAACTCAAGAAATGTTGTAATCTTTTATCCAAAAAGATTTACGTCACAATTGTGTAATTAAAGTTTTTATGGAGCATGCTTTTTCAAAATATCTTAGAAATTTCTCCTCTAAAAATAAAAGAGGACTTTAGTTTTTAGGGGATTATTGGATGCCTTTTCCAATTGTAGAATAATGCAAATATCAACTATGTGTTGGTTTACACTATCTCCAAATTTCTTCAAGCTTAATGTTAACAAATCTACAAAAGAGAATCTAGTAGGCCAAAGGTGGAGGAAAGGTACTTAAAGATGTCAATTGTAGGATTATATGAGCATTCTCTATATATTATCATAATAATATCAACATGGAAGCAAAAGGTATGACTCCTTTACATGAGCTACAACACTGTATTAGTGAAGGTATTCCATAACAACTCAAAGAACTAGATTCAAAGGTAATTATTAATGTGCTAAATGGCAACACCATTACTCCCTAACATTTTCTTTCTATCGTTCAAAGGATTAAAGTGATATTTCTAGACACATTGATATAGTTGCAACACATCTATAGAGAAGGCATTATTATGTCTAATTCACTCGCATAACTAGTGAGCATTTCCTCTTAGAGCCAATTACTAAGAAGAGATCAAATCCTTTAGTCCATCTTGGGAGTACCAAGGATCTACCAAAGAAACCTTCCTTATTTTAGAATTTATCATTTTGTAACTAATCAAGAGCAAAGTATGGAAATAGTGGTAAAATAAGTAATAAAAAATAAGGTCATCTATCCATTACACCTTACTTTGGGTGATTAAACTAATGTGTTATGATTTATGGTTTTTGGACTAGCATGTATCTTAGTAATCCCCACTTTCCCATTAGCAATAAATTTATTAAATTTCAAAAAAAAAAAAGGTTTGCCTTAAATCTTATCCTTAAACTCACATTGGTGTTATTTGAGATTCAATGCTAGCACCATGTGTGGAGTTGTAGGTATTAATCTAGGATCACATCTTGATTTGAAGGTTTTGCTACTTATATTTTGTTTAGGATGGCATTTATTGGTTTAGGACCACACCTTTATTTGTAGATTTTGGCACTAGCACTTCTGTGTAGAAGTGGCATGATGTGTGACCAAGACCACTTCTTTATATGGTTTAGATATTGACTATTTATTCCTATGGGAAAAAAATGTTTTGGATATGATATAGGATATTCTTGGGCGAAAGAATAATGGTTCTTAGGAGAAACAAGGCCAAGGAAAATGAAAGATAGCATAGAAATACATTATTTCAATAGTTACATAGGAAGCTTCAATAAATAAGCAAGTTTGGAAATAACCCTTACATATATTTTTATTTCTTATATCATAGAGAATTTTCTCATGTTATTTCTCAAATATTGGTTTGATTTTGGTGTTATATTATTTTTTTCACCTTATGAATTTATATATTGAGCACTTTAGAGCCTCATTAGTGCTTACATCATAGGACTTGCTTTCATATCACATAAAGAAAGGGATTATGAGGAATTGGATAAGAGAAATACTAAGTAGGTGTTTCAAAATGTAGGAGTTTAGAAGGATTGATGTTAGTTATATGTTTTGAATAGTATCATGATGTATATCTATGACATACTTATACTAAGAGTATATATTTTGTATTTATGTTGTTTCATATGGAGTTGGTTATGTGGTAGATTGGTATATATGTATATTTTATTTATACATTTTTAAATAGGAATTGAACCTTCTAGAAAACGAACATGTGATATTTGAAGTTTGGATAAATAGACTAAAATTTGAAATGATTACATTGTCATATAATAACAATTTATGTATTGAACCTGTATGATGTCTTTCTTCATAACACTTCAATCTAGTACAAAGCTATTATATCACTATGATATGTTTATCATATGAGCATGATTATCTCCTTAAGTTTAATAAAACTAATAAATACTTAATTGTACAAGTGTTCCTCCACATATAATTATATTCTATAAAGTTTTCCTAAGAGCTCAATTTTGAGTGGAAATACATATCTTATAGTGGTGATCTTCTATCAGATATATACTATACATTTGAACGATAAAATTGAATTGTATTATACTAGTATGATTTGTGTGGTCAAGTATATAAATGAGAATATAAGCTCTAGATTGTAAATTGACATCTTATAGTATAAGAGCCTTTCTTCAACTTCTATGATAAGTCTTTTTTACTCAAAAATTCCAATCATATCTTTAGATCATTGGGGTGATCCTAGTTATATTCTTATTATCTTGATATGATATATCCAACATGTTAATACGAATAAAATCCTAAGAGTATAATGGATATTTTAATCTTCTTTGTGGAGCACAATTAACCATTGAAAGGTAAATAACTAAATTTGAGATTGACAAAGTATATACAGAGATTGATTTCAAAGAGAAAAGAATAATATCATAAAGTGAAAAGTCAAATGTTTGAGGAAAGAGGAAAAATACAAATTCTCTTAATTATGATTTAAGCATCTTCTTGTTTAATGTAAGACATTTCTTGCTCTACAATATTTTTTTCATTTGATTTATATTAGTAATAGCATACACTCAATTAGTTTTGTGCCATATGTTTTCTTATAGGATTGAAGGAATGGGTTTTATGTTTGCACTAATTTTTAAGAGTTATATTCATTTAGATTAAATGAAATAGTTGTAGTATTTAAATGACACTTATGAACATAACTATTATATATGGTTTACCCTACTAGTTATGACAAAAGGGAGTGGTTAGTGAAAGTTTAATCAAGTTGATTAGTCATAGGTCAAGCTGAATAATCTAAAGCTCTTATGTGAATATCTTTCTCATTTGCCTTTTTTTGTGTTTTTCTTGATTTTATTTTGTTATATTGATTCTTCTAATAGTTTTAAAAAGCATTTCAAAGACTTGTTAAAGAAATTGATTTCTTGGGAATGCATAATATCATAATGCATCCCTCTTTTATAGTATTCACTCCTTCCCTTAATAGATGCAACTTTAACATTGGTACTCTAAGTTATTTTTACTATCTATGAGGGAGGGACGATTTTGCATGTATAGTATATTGTTTCATATTGCACGATGAAAAAGTTATGTTGAATGCACAACGAAGCCTAAATTAGATTGAATGTATGACCAAATTAAAATTAATGCATGACTAGGTTCTAAGAATAGGAAAAATGTAGAACAAGTATGTTAATAGCTTTGTATTTCTATGATAAATATGAAAGCAAGGGCAAAGAACCCAAGTCAGAGATCATACATAGCTGATAGAAGGATTTTAACTATACAACTTGGTCAACTTAGGGTAAGCAATGATATTACCATTTTCAATTAAAAACATGACATGATTGACCTTTGAATATAAATAAAGTTGGAACTTATTATAGTTGGATAAATATTGCTTTTCATTTGATGTATCTTGTAATATAAGAGGGTGCCTTTTGGTGCAATGGTTAAGTCACTAAAAGGGTGGGAATATAAATTTGAAATTTTCTATTATAATGTTTATAGGCAATTCAATGGTAAATTGGAATGATGTTTAATAGATGAAATAATTGGAATTTCTATACATAAATTTAAATTAGTAGATGTGTAACTCATGATAATGAAAATATGAAAATATATAGCAATTAAAATAATTTGGTTTGAATGCATGGGTAAGTAAATATGGGAATTTATCTAGTTAAATCCATAATTAAAAATGTAGTGAATGAAAATAATGAATATTATATGATAGCTTTTACATTAATTATAATTGTATGAAACAAAAAATGAAAAGGATATTATTGCACGAGAAAAATAAAAACTTGTTTTTTAAAATGTTTAGGACTTGTGTTAGTCACCCAATAATAAAGGCATATAAGAAAATTAGAAAAGCCCTTAAAATGTATTGACTTCGAAACATTGAAACTCAAAAGGGGTATAGACAATACAAAAAATATATCCATAAATGTATATTTGAATATGAAAACAATAATAATGGTGTAACTTGATACAAAAGATAGTCTATGAAAATGTTTCTAATTTTGGATAGATGGTGGGTGTCAAAAAGTGTGTCAATAATTTAGAAAATGGCCAATAAAAGTACATTCGATTATGAAAGTGTTGGTAATGGTATAATCTGATGAAAATATAGCTTATGAGAT
This sequence comes from Vanilla planifolia, assembly GCA_023846275.1. NCBI lineage: Eukaryota > Viridiplantae > Streptophyta > Magnoliopsida > Asparagales > Orchidaceae > Vanilla > Vanilla planifolia. The sequence continues at coordinate 9,811,398 of CM043866.1, read as the reverse complement.
CAAGTCTAATGTTGGATAGAACTTTGAGGCTCAAAAGAAAGGTGTAGCTTAATGTGGAAAATAGTTCATGAAGATACAATGAATATGGGAAAAATGGCAATGGTTATAACCATATTAAAAAAATAGTTCTTAAAGTTACCCATTAATGTTAACCAAGATATGACTTTGCCTTACATAAGTAACTTAACTCTTTGTTATTAATAAATAGGAGAATTATTTAGTGATAAAAAAGGTCTCAAGGAAGTAAAAGACAAAGAATAAAAAATAGAAAAGTTAAATTAAAATAAAATAAGAACTATACTATCATATGGTTATATATCTAATAGTAAATAATGGAATTACATTATCAAAAAGTCTCTAGAATGTAAGTGACAAAGAAGGAAAAATTTTAAAAACAATCTAAAGGAAAATAAAATGTTTGAATTCAAGAGGTGGTGTAATGTATTGGCATACAGCTGCTTATTTTCTTTAAATTATTGAAATGCATTTCTAATTTTTTTAGTATTTTATATGTTCATAGATCCCAAATATTTCCTTGATCTAATTTTTTTCTCTTAGCTCTTTTCCCCGTTATGCCCCTATATACTCCAACTTTTCCTCACACTTGATGTCCCCTCTCTCCCTCAAATTCTCTCTTTCTTTCTACCTCTAATTATTCTCTTTTTGTAGGTCATTTTCTTTTTAGAGGACATTTGTTACCATGCTTGTTCATCCCTAACATAGATTATAGATTATAAGGACTTAGACATCTTGGATATCCAAAGATATACACCATTAACCCCATTTCTACTCCTATAACTACCCCTTAAGAAGATTATTAGGATATATTCATTTTAAGTTGATTAAATTGATGCCCTTGGTAGAGAGTTAGGAAATAGAATGTTTGAGTGCATTGATTTCAATGGATAGACTTTGTAGCTTTGCCCTTATTTGGATGATCATACGTGTCATTTATTATTTTGTTACTTCTTTTAACATTTTAACTATGTTATTTCACAAATTTACACTATTTCTATACCAATTTTATCCATGGTCTGAGATATTTTGGCATCAATGCATAAATATTCCATCCCCTTTCCAAATATTTTAAATGTCCCACTTTAATCATGAGAGACTTATGATTCATGCCCATCTGATTGGCAATTAACCCTAAAAGAATGTTCGTGGTCTATATCAATGAGGACTCTCCTAACCTCAAAGTTTGTAATGCTTCGATTATAATGGCATCATTGTTTGGGTTCCACTTTGAAGTTACATGACTAGCACAAAAGGTTAAGGGTAGCGTTTATAAGGTCGATGGCAATCAATTCTAACTAATGATTTGTAGACCTCGCTCCGATTGTCTATCATGGGACATCATAGCTTCCTTTATAAATGACATAATAATATTGATGTAGAATACATAATTGTTTAAGGCTAAATGATTATAATGCCAAGCTATGCTAGACAATAATTGGTTATGAAGCATAAGGTATTTTTTTAATCAGGTTTCTTGTTTTGCTCGAATTCATTAACATAAGATAAAATTTATTATGCAAAACTTTATGTATTAAAACTACTATTAAGCTTTAATTATATAATAAGTCATCAAAATTTTATTATTGCTACACCCTTTTTTAAAACCAACTTTTACTCCAACTAAAACTTAACTTGCAAAAAACTATCTTCCATATATCCTAAACCTTTCACCTTTCCAATGTAAGACAACCCCTCCACATGTTTCGTCACCTAGAAGCGCAGCACAAGCAACCATTCTATGCATTAGTGATTCTCTCCTTACGATGTTAGTCAATGATCACAAACCACCATCTTTGGTCCTAAATCATGATAACATATTAATAATAAGAAGAAAATGAAGCATTCTTGAAGATTTCTTAAAGAGAAGAGAGAGAAAGCTCAAAGATCTAAAACCAAGATTAAAACTTGTGTTTGCAAGATAGTAGAAGGTATGCTTAGTTTTATGGGGTGGAAAGAAGTCGTAATAAATTATTTGGGTTAAAGAAATAGGTGTTTTATGCTGTATCATTAAGGTTGATAATAAAATTAAGCTAGAAGTTACTAATGAATGTTTAAAAGTACTAAGTAGTCATAGTAAATAATTGAAATGGAATGAGTTTTAGGTATGTAGAATTGAAAGAAGGAAGAAGATCTGAGATTAAGACTATTTAGCACTACTTACATATCATGAGTCTTGATTTTTGCTTTTAATAGATTAGCTTTCCATTAGGAGCTCATCTACAATACATTTTGTTTGTTTGATCATTTTAATCCATAATTAGGATTGCATTAAATATTTATTCATGCATGCATTGCTAAAACATGTCTTCTAGATCACAAAGCTATCTTGCTTTGTGTTAGTTTAATAGTAATATCATTACATGAATGCTTTAGAGTGAATTTAACTCTTAAGATAATGTCATCAAGCTTAAAACATTCTACGTTCCACATAGCTTAATAATCGTACAATATAATATTTCATATCATATTTTTATGGTCTATATTCCAGCTTAAAACTACAATTTTTCAAGCATGTAATGGATCATTTAAGGTATTGGTCCTATATATATGTATTTTCTAATCTCTGAGCTAAATTATTATTAGTATTGTATCAGTATGAAGCTTCCTTCATACAAGTACGTAATTTATTTTCTATCAAAGCCTATTATATGTATAAACTTAGTAGTGTAGAATTACATTATCATATTAGTATGACCATATCTTGTTCTTATTTGCCCAAGTGTTTGCTCTATAGTCTTTAAACAATAGCCAAGGTATATATACAATACAATACAAATTGTTGTATCATAGATATATATTTTAGTCCAAATTATAGATAATTTCAATGACTTAAGATCGTAATGCTATTACTATGCTACACAAATATGGTACTTGTATCATATAAGTATGTGAATTGATATAATTCAAGTTGTTCACATACAAGTTCTATGTTTCAAATTTATACAATTTGTTATTAGTTATTATTAAGTACAAATGACTTGTAACAAAAGTATTTAAATTGGTGTCATAAAAAGATGATAGGTTTACCATGCGACTACAATAATCATCTAATAATATTTAATTTTGAAATGTTTATATTGTCATACAATAATGATTTATGCATTACTCTTATAACATGTCTTACTTCATAACACTTTGAACAAATTCTAATACATAAATATCATACTGCTATGATACGTTTATCATAATGACTATCATTTTAAGGCTAGTTAAACTAATTACAATATGATCATACATCATTCATTTTCTTACTATCACATCTTATGACATTTTCTTAACATCTTGAGTTTTAATGAAAATATATATTGTATGGTTATGATATTCTATCAAGAATGTATAATCTATTTAAACTATATACATCAACTACAAAGTACTAGTATTATTTATGTGATTGTCTACTATATATATATATATATATATATATATATATATATATATATGTCTATGTGTGTGTGTGAATTTAAGTGTTGCGTTATAAATTATATCATACAATATGACTACCCTTCTAAGACTTGTATAATAAGTCTTTTTAATTCATTAGAAATAAAATATCATGAGACCATTTGCGATAATCTTGTTCTACTCTTACAGTTCTAATATGATGTCATAAACACACTAATATGATATGTTTATGAAACATGTAACTAGTTGCAATTTCTCAAAATTGTCATATTAGACATTGAAAGTTATTTATTTACAATTAATTCACTTATCTATATAAATAGAAAAACATAAGAAGAAGAACATGATGATCTAATTACAAAAGCTTTTTACCATTAGTTGAAAGCAAAGCTCTTCAATATAGGTTATACACAATTGAGAAATGAAATCTTCATATTATTTAGCACATTGTATTCTTGGATTGATCCTTCTAAACATTACATCAAATGATAATCCTTCTTGCTAACATCTCTCATCATTTTAGTTCAATGCCATATTGATTTTGACAAGTGTATGGTACAATGTTTGTGAGCAATATTGTGTAATCAAGCTATAATTCTGATTAAGCGATTATGGATAATTATATTTGACTATATGAAAAGGGATTGGATTTATGTTGGGTTGATCCCATCTTGTTGCAACAAAAAAGGAGTGGTTTATCTTGGAATCCTGGCTATTTAATCAAAGGTAGATATAGATCTAAGTTTAGATCAAATCACCTAAAAATGATCTTATATTCTTTATCCCTTTTACTCTCCTACATAATGATTTACTAAACTATATAAGCTTTTTAATACTTGTGTATATCAATTCCTAAGAGAAATTTAGACAATCAAAAGATTATTGTCGAAAAACATTTAAGTTGTATGAAGTACCTTTATAGAGAAATTATGTCTGATTATGACATTACTTGAATTGTTGAATTTGTTTAAGAGAAAGTAATACATTCTAAGTGTTACTTGTTGAGTTTCTAGAATTGAGCATGAGTGTTTGAGTTATTAAAAATGGAATTATTCTACAATATCACAATTCACCCCTCTTTTGTAAATTTTAATTATCTTATATCTTAACAAATGGTATCAGAGCAAGTTATTTTAAGGGGAGAATTCCTATAAAAAATTCTTGCTTTATTCACTTTTTTTTTTGATGAACTACTTTCATTTGTGTAATATAATTAATAATCCTCCTTTGTTTAATGGAAGGTATTTCACTACCTTGAAAAGTGCCTTAAGAACTTTTATTATGAATATAGACTCTAGTTTGTAGTTTATATTTTAAGAACCTTATATCATTAATAAAGATTCAAGCAATAGATTTATGTTATTGGGATAGATAAATGCTAGTGGAATGAATTATTTATATTGTGCTTCCTCTTGACAAATTGTTATAAAAATATGTCACTTAACTACTTCCTTCAATGATGGAGAGCTTAATAAGTTATTTGTTGAGAAACAGGTTGATCTTCTTGCTAAAGTAATGAAAGAGAAAGGAAATAATAATAATAATAATAAGTAGAAGAACACCAAAAGAAGTTAGTATCAAGCATTTTTTATGAAAGGAATTCAAATAATGGTACACAATCTTCATCATATTCTAATAAATCAATATCTAATTTAGTTAATGAATTATCTAATTATCTTGATGTGTTAGATTAATTAATATATATATCTATTATATATGCTACTTTTAAAAAACCTTGTTTTGAGCATGAAAACATAATAATTTACGTACAAAAGCATTATGACAATCTTAAAGTGGAAAATGTCTTGCTATCTAAAATGTTAAAAGTTTATATCACCACAATTACCAAGTTGAACAAATCAATTGTTGAAACTGATTTTATTTTGTTTGAGCATGTTTCATGTATTAATTCTATTAAATAAAAAACTAGTATGGTCAAAGTTGAAAATGTTGAGTTGAATACAAAGGTAATTGAATTTGTTATGACTGAAGAAGGAATTAAATGGTGTAATAAAAATTTGTTGGTGTTTCATCTCATGTTCAATCATTCAGACATGTGGCTCATTATCTTTTATTATGTAACCATGTGAAAGAAGATAAATTTTATTTTCATTGTAATTATAGATTTAAAAAATCATTTATCCTCATGTGAATAATGAAACATGAAATGCATTTTTACATACAACCATTCTCATGCTAAATCAATGGTGTATGCAATTACTATAGTATGGTTGAACATATCTGTTGTGGTTGCCCAATTAAGAATTCTGTTGACTTAAAAAGAACAAATATCAATGGATACCTAAAGGAACTTATGTGAAAAATACTTTTAAAAAATCACTTCATTGTCACACTATCATGTTTGAACCCAAGATGGTTTAGGTTCCTAAGTTTAAGGCTTAGGTAAGTGTGTTAGTGTCTACCTATAAAAGATCTATGGAGACAAGTATTGTCTTGTAATATTTCATCTTCCTTATCATACAAAATTGGCATCTATGAAAAAAATGTGGTCCTTGCCTTACAAATTTATGAATATTGTTAAAACCTATTTATTACAAGATAAGTGAAATCCTTCAAGAGTTGAGCACTTTTTATATTGAAGATGTTCTATTTGATGATGAGATGTAGTCATAGGAAGGAATGTATAAGTACTTAGCTCAAGTTACTAATCATTTAGATCAAGTGAATGTAAAGTGAGATATATTAATGGAATTGATTTGAACCAATATAGAACAAATTTAAGATTATAAAAGGGTTACACATAATATTAGAAGATAATGTAAACTTGGCTAAAAGGAAAGAAAGAAAAGTACAAAACATAATTAGATGTACATGTTTGATACCTTCATCATACATGTACAAATTTGTTATTACTAAATACCTAAATACCCATGATACATGGTTTATATGATTTGTGCATCACACATATATGATACGATTATGTCCATTAGTAAATGAGTGAGTCAAAATTGTTTGATATATTGTTCATATTAAATGATATATGGAAATACCAAAATTATGCATAATGTGTTAATTGGATTAGAATGATTCATACATCACAACTGTATGATAATCTAATGGATAAATGATAAATGTGTAAATTGAAAATTGAACATATATGATGTTGATTTCACCAATATGATTCAAAAACTATCTTTGAGTACTATGATTGTAATACTATATTGTTCATGCTCATAGGGTTATGTCATTATATGCTACATAATATCATCATCTATTAATAATGAGATTTTCATGTATGATGTTTATCCTTGTCTATATTTAAATGTATTTTGAATCATCTTGTATGATCCTCTCATTCAAACAAATATGATTCATGATACTATAATGAATTGGTTAAGAAAAAAATACCAAAATTAGACAAGTGCAAATTGATTATCACAATAGCATGATTGTCATAACCTAACTAGAGAATGAAATCTATGTGACTTAAATGTTTGCGAGCATATGTTCTTCCTTGTTCGAAGACTATTTTAGGATTACCATTAGAGGTGCTTCACAAACCATTTTATATGATCAGCATGGTCTTATTAGTATGTCTCTTATATATAAATAAGATTATCAAGTAGGTTATTGCACCTAAAAAACAAATTAGGCACATAAGAAAAAAAAAAGATGAATCATCTTGTTAGGATTCTTCAATGATACTTGCTACAATGAAATTCTCAAGAATTCTTACCACTAAGAGATCTTCAATTTTGAGTGAAGAGACTTTGTTTACCCCTCAAGAGTTCAAGTTCATACCCTTAGGTTGCTACACTGTGTCTATTTAAGTAATCTTTGTTAACCTCATGAATTGTTTTATATGCCTTTGGTCTCAATGCATGCATACTTGCATAATTATGTAGTTATGTTCAAAATATTCAACTTTGTTAAGCATCTTGGAATTAAGAAATAGGTTCTTAAGAAATCACAAACTTATATGAGCTATTTTTTTATTGAAAAGCATTTTAGATCAAGAGATGGCAAAGAAGCATATGATAAGGTAAAAGAGTGTAGAATCAATACACCTAACTAAATGTTGTACTAGAGTTTAAAGAAGGTGATCCAAATCTATTTTATTTTTCTAAGGCAATATTGGAGAAGTGTTGCAATAGAGGCATCCATTTAATAATACTATGATCAAACACTTCTATGTGAATCTTGAAATATTAAAAGACTTTAGTGTAGCTAAGTTATACCTTCATAGGACTCCTATTGAGATCACTTAGGATGTCAGGTTCTTTAAAATTCATGCATTAAGTCTTACCATGTGGCTAAACTATGAGAATCCAAGTCTTGATTGGGCTAAAGTTAGTAAGTAAGAGTAGACATGTATAGAAAGCCAAGTTTCTTACACAAAAAGCTACTTAGTGCTACATTTCCTACAAAGTATGACAATGCCAAAAGTATGTAGATAGCATATCACACCTTGGTTGTCTCTTGTTACTGACTGCTATTTGAAGAAGGAGCCTTTCCACTTTACTAGAATAATATTTAAAATGACAAACAAAATTTTTGTGATTAAGAACCTTAATTTCATGAAGGTCAACTTATGCTTTGGACATCGAATTGCACCATTTATCAATTTTGACTATTGTAAATAATTAGAAGAATTGGACTACACTCTTAGAGTAATTAAGGCTTTAGATATGAAGTGGATGCAATATTTTGTTTAGTCACTTTCTATGCAGAGTGATGAAGTTTATGTAGTTGAAGAATAGCTAGCTATAAAGGTGTATCATGGTCCATAGACCTTAACTAATGTTGCTCTTCAACTTGGAACTTTCTTACCATCCAAATCCATGGCTAGAGTTTCAAATGATAATGCATCATATGATACTTTTATTTCGAGGATTAGTTCCTTAGAATCTCACATGAATATAAGATTTAGCAAGCTTTAAGATCAACTTTCACTATTGGAGAGTGAAATCTATATTAAACTTGATATTTTTTTCAATCTCAATTATTGAATTAAGAAGTAGAATTGATACTCCTCTAAAGGAAGATTGAAAAATGTTATTTAAGGATGTGATGCAATGAATGTTTTAAGTACTCATTCACTAGATGATACTTTAATGTATTTAATCAATATTTATATGTTGAATTATTTTAGATTTTACTCTATTTTATATAGTCTTTAATTCCTATCTCTACTTCAATTTTGTCTCCTTTGATGAGTTCAAAAAGAGGAAGAAACTATTTTTAAAATTAAGGCATTTAGGAAAGAAAATTCTATGGGAGATTACTAATTTTTAGAATTCAAATTTCTGTCTTGGTATCTTCCTTCGTACTATTAAGAAGTGATTATGTTGGATGCATAGATCCAAGAGGGCTCCATAGTATTATGGTTTCTACTAATGTGTTGTGTTGAATTTATATATAATGATTTTATTTATGTGGTTCAATTTCTTATTATTTGTTGTTATATTGAATGCATACATTTAGGAGGAGTTGTTTTGTAATGTCATACCTACATATCTACATATATTTATCTCTACTTGTTGGAGTGTTTCTATTACACATTCATCGTACTTTCCTTCCATCAATTAATTTTTAATTTTATGAAATTTAATGTAATTTAGTGTTTTATTTAAATATCATTTTTTAGCATAGGTTTTGTAATCATTGAATGAGAGATTATTATATCCATGAGGTTGATGATCATAAAACCAATAAATTGGTTACTAATGAATGTTTGAAAGTATTATGGATGTAGTAAATATTAAAAAGGAGCAAGTTTTAAGTTCTTGGTACTAGAAGAAGGATGATGATTGGTGCTCAACTCTTTTCACTCTAGTTGCATATCATAGAGTATTCATTTCAACTTTGGTGGAGTGATTGGCCATCAGGAATTCATCTACAAGACATTTTATTGGTTTGATCATTTTAACTCATCACTTATTTTCTTATATGGCACAATTAGGTTTGCATTACATCTTTATTCATGCACATATTGCTACAATATATCTTCAATATCATAAAGTTCTATAGACTACCATTAATTTAATGATAATATCATTACATGCAAGCCTTAAAGATAATTTCACTCCTAAGATAATGAGATCAAGCTTAAAACATGTTACGTTCCTTATAGCTTAATGATCCTATGATATGATCTATCATATCATATTTGTATGTTGTACATTCTAGGTTTAAACTATAGTTGAAGTTTGATGTTGTCTTGGAACCATATTGGTACATTGACTTCATTGTACAGATGCGACAATCGTGTAAACAAATGTTTTGTAAATTAGAGCATACAAGGTATTAGCCTTGTATCTATATAATCCATTCTCTAATAATTGAGTTACTATTAACATCATATGACTATGAAGCTTCCTTTAAACAATTAAATAATTTATTTCCTCTTAGAATCCATTATATGTATAAGCTTAGCAGTGGTTAAACCTATAAGGTTATTATATCACATTGGTATGATCTTATCCTATTACTATTTGTTTAGTTGTTCACTCCATAGTCTTAATACAATAGTCAAGCATTATATACCATACAATATGAAGTATAGTAAACTTTACATTTCAATCCAACTCATAGATAATATTAATGACTTAAAATTATAATGTGATTACTGTGTTACTTTTTTAACTCTATGCATTACGATTAGTGAAAATATAAATGATATAGTAATGATCTTCTATTATGCATGAACAATCTATTTGAATTATATACATGAACTACAATATACTAATATAAATCCATATGATCATCTGGTGTGATATATATATATATATATATATATATATATATATATATATATATATATATATATATATATATATATATATATATATATATATATATATATATATATATATATGAATTTAAGCATCATATTATAAATTATTATTGTACAACATCAAGACCATTCTTGAACTTATATGATAAGTATTTTTGATTCATTACCAATATTCATATCATTGGGTGATCTAGGTTCTATTCTTAAAATTCTAAAATGATGCCATGAATATATTAATATGATATGTTTACGAAACATGTAATGGCTAGTTGTAGGTTCTCTAAAATGTAATTATAATTGTTGGAAGTTCTTTATTTGCATTTAATTCACTTATCCATGACAATAGAGAAGAAGATCATGAAGAATATGATGATGATATAATTGAAGATCTTTTGGCCATGAGTAGAAAGCAAGATTTCTCAATTTAGGCTATACTCAATAGAGAATTGAAATCTTCATGTTGCTAAATACATTGCATTCTTGATTTGATCCTTTCTTAACATTGAATCAAACTATAACCCTTCTTTGTAACATCTTTAAATCATTTTAGTTTCTTGATATATTGATTTCTATAAGTGGTATAAAGTTTATGAGCTGTATTGTATGAACAAGCTACATTTTTAATTAAGCCATTAAACATGACCCTTGTATGAGAAAATTCTATTAGCTTACTATGATGAAAAAGTAATTGATTTGTATTAGGTTTATCCTACCTTATTTTGGCAAAATGGGAGTGGTTTATTGTGAAAGCCTAACATTTTCCATGAGAGATGATGTAGCTCCAAGTTTTTATCAAATCATTTAAAGATTACATTGTGTTCATAATCTCTCTTTTACTCCCACATAATGATTTACTAAACTATATAATATTTCTGAAAATTTCAAATATTAATTCGTAAGAGCAATTAATATAATCAAAAGATTCTTGTTTCAAAATCATTTAAGTTGTCTAAAGTATCTTCATATGGAAATTGTGTGACCAATTGTTACATTAGATAAATTATTGAATTTGGTTTAGAGAAGGTAATATATTTCAAGAGCTAACTATTATTGAGTTTCTAAAATTGAACTCAAGAAAGTATTTGAGTTATTAAAACTAGCATGATTCTATAATTAGCATAATTCATAGCTCCTCTTATGGACTTCAATTTTCATATATCTTAACACTTTAAGGTTTTAGAGTTTTAAGAGGGAGGAACTTAAGATGGAGAACAAAGAAGAGACAAAAAAGTTAGGTGGTGGGTTTGAAGGTTTGTTATCTTAGAAAAGGTTTATGAATGTTAAGAAGATGCTTTTAGAAAGAAAGGGGGTTTATTAGTGAGACAAAGGGTGGGAAGAAATAATTCAACTAAAGGAAAATTTAGAGGCAAGAGAAGAAAGAGAGATAGAGAGAGAGAGAGAGGAAAGTTATGGGCACTTAAATAAGGGGTGCTAAGTATTAGGTATAGATAAAGAGAGATAGTAAGGTCAATAAGAGAAAGAAACTCAATTAAAGGGAAATTCTAAGAAGAGAGAAGAGAGAGAGCATAGAAGTGCATGGCTCAAGTGGTTGAGCTTAGGTGTGAGTTAGAAGAGAAATGACTCAAATAAAGGAAGAATAGAAGAGAAAGGGGTTGTTTTGTTACTTGGGATTGGTGATATGAGAGAGAAGAGTAGGGAGAGAGAGCTTGAGTATACATGCAAAGAAGAATAGTCAACCTCTTGTTGGTAGTCACAAGTAAAAGAGTTTGTGTTAATACAATCCAAAGTTCACCTAAAGATATCTACCTTTCTTTTATTTTGTAAAGGACATAAATGTGTTTATAATTTTAATTTATCTTCACAAAACAACAATATACTCAAAAGATAAATAATAAATAATCAAAAATTTTAAACTTACTTAAATTTCAAATATGACCTTTCAATTCCTACATAAACTTGAACTTCAAATAACAACAAAGAGATATAGTTGAAAAAACCTAAATGTAAAATATTATCTTTGTATTCATGTTTTAAACTTTGAAGTTGCCATGAATGTCTTTGAAGTTAGGGCTTCCCCTTAACATTCAAAAGTGGGATCCCAATTAAATGCAATAAATGCAACACCATAACAATGGTGTCTTAAAAGGTTTTAAAAGCACTCCTAAATGATCTAATTAACATGAATTACACATTGAACTTTTAGGCCATTTAGATCTAATAAACAAGAGAAAGAAAGCATTTTGCATGGAGTTGGACACTAAAAGCCTTCAAAGTACACCAAGAAAACGTTTAGGTTTATTGAACCATGTACTTTACAAAAGCCTTAATTAGTGTTGATCAGTTCACCTTTCAAAAGAAAATCTGCTTTGAAAATTGTACTCAAATAGACTTCTATAAATGATGGGATATCCTCTCCAAATTCTACGTTATATATCTTGTTGACCCTTAGTCCTTGCGCCACTAGCTTAATATTAATAAAACACTTTTATTATTTTACAAATATTTTTTTAATATTTTAGATCATTTATCCTGAGATTTAATAGGTGAATCAATTAGAAAGCTTGAGCATTAACTCAATTATCTTATTGGTGATGTTTTGGTGTAAACTATAACTAGCACTAAGAGAAATACAAACCTTTACAAAACAAGTAAGAGATCATTTTTTATTCTTCTTTATAGAAATTAGCATGTAAGACCAAAAAGGTTTACATAAAGAATTAAGATTTAAAGAGATTTTGTGTATGAGTGTTAAATATTTTTTAAGCTATTCTTTCACTCATTTAGGATTTTATAAGACATGCAATTCATCTAGATTTCTTTAGATATGAATATGTTTTAGAATCAAGTCAAATTGATTAGCTAAATCACTTATCAAAGCTTAATCATATATAAATGAAAAAGGGATGAGTTAAGTATGATTTATCAAAAATATAATAATGTTATTTAATAATAATCTTATCAAATGAATATGATTAGTTCATTTGGGTGGCGATCTACTTTTTAGTTGATATCTTCATTATTTGTACAGTATGATCTCCTCAGAGTACAAGTATGATCCTTTTTTCCTGAAAGATGCACGTTATGTCAAAAAGCTAATGTGCTTCATATTATATAATATATGTTCATAAAAGTATAATTTTTCTCTAATATCAATAGAAACTCATTCAGATTAGGCAAGCTTAGTCTAAGGAGAATTTTTTTCTTAATCAAACAACATGATTTGTTATATCATATATGTATAGTTTTCTTTAATAAATAGATATGAAAAGCTTTGTATAATACAATTTTTCTAATTATGCATGTACAATATTGTAAAATAGAGAGGGTAAAATTGTTAAGGTCTCATACATGTGCAATCTTTGTCATCATCCACTATAATTCTTGTAAAACCAAAGAGATGTAAATTGAATTTTAGGATAGAGAAGTATTACATGCTTTATACATATGCAATGGAACAAGTGTTATCCTATGTTAGTAGTAAAATGACTTAATCAAATTGATTTAAATAGGTAAATGATTAGCTCATTTGTAAATATCGTATCGTATGATCCTTGATTAAAGAATTACGATCAGTATAAGAAATGTAAGTAAAGACTAGTTTGACAAAATTTCAAGAAACATAATTATAGTCCTTAGAAGGTGTTTGGAACCATTAAAAAAGTTTTCTAATGCATATAAATAGTGTTACAAACATAGTGCAGTAGCTAATGATCATTTTTATATCTTAAAAAATGATTTCACTTGAAAATCAATCTTACAAAATGAAGAAAGGGTAAGCCAAGGGATTCAAGCATTGATCTCATCCTTCATAACCTTCCTTCATGTTCATATTATTGTTGAGATAAGTGAAAATCAATCCTACATTATTTTATTAAGTTTTAGTATTCGTTTTGCTTAGATTGGATTAGGATAGAAAACCTTATAATTAAGGCTTTATTTTTTGCTCTTTCTCTTATTATTAGAATTTTATATTTGAACTTGTAGTGGTCTTTTGACTATTATTGAAGGATCTTTTAGCTTGGTGACTTGTAAGGTGGTTTGGTTTATTGTTGTAGGCTCCCTTAGACCTATAAGTATAGAGTAATTTGGCCTGGTGCTTTGTAGGCTCCTCTGGCCTAGTATTATAGGCTCTCTAGGCTGGTGTTTATGGGTTCCTTTTGCCTGGTGTAGGTTTTTTCTTAGCCACTTTTGCCAAAATTATTTTTAATGCAAGCATAATCATTTAGCTAGTGATAGATGTAGATCTAGTTGTGGATGAAATCACCTAAATATTTTCATATATTTCTTTATTGCACACTTACATAAAGAGTTTTTTTTAAAGCAAATATGGTTTTCTAAACTAGGTTTGCGAGAGGCATTAAGAATTATAAAAGTCTTCCATTGTCAATTCTTGTGTTTATTTAATTTTAAGGTTTTCACAATTCAACCCTTCCCTTCTTTTGTGGAAATCAAGCTCCCTTGATTCTCAATGCATCCTGCATCATGAATGGGAAAAGGTGTCTTCAAATACTTTGTTACTTATAGGATATAACATGGATCACAAAGAAAAATTTATAAGATAGGATCATTATGAGAATACTTAGAACTAGATAGCTTTGAAAATTTCTTCTCATTTGAGCCTCTTCTAGAAAAGAAAAGCTTTGACTTCTTTCATATATGATAGAACATTCCCAATTACAAAGAAATAATAATCATAATAGGATAAAGTTTTACAATAAATGTGAATGGACCACATTCCCTTATTATGATAAAAAAGAAAATCTCATAAGATAAATACATGTTAACACATTAGTATTCTCATTAAACTCCCTCAAAGATCTATTTCCATGCACTACTTTGATATTTTTTGAGTTATAAGACCTTATGCATTACTTTATCATTACATCAAATCAAGATTAATATTCATGGGCTCTAATAGTATTATTTGTAGCTTCTTAAAAGAGGGTTGTAAAGAGAAGACATTGGTTTTGGGATTAGTTATACAACATAATTTAGTTCCCTTAAAAGTCAAATTCCAAGTAGTTTTCCTTCCATAGTATATAGTATTTTTACCAAATAACCATGACATTCTTAATAGGATATGGGTTAAGTTTATGGGGCAATATAGTATGCCATACGTTATTTACATACTTACCCATCTTCAATGAAACCAAATACTTCTAAGCGATAGGTATAGATGTATTATTAACCCAATGAACATAAAAAGGATGTCGATTGGGTTCATCTTCAGATCAATACTAAGGAAATTTAAGGATATAACATTCATTTTTCTTTTATAAATACAATCATTGAATTTGATACCAATTGATGGTAAATGAGGGATGAAAGCAACAACCTTAAGAGTTTTCTTGAGGAGAGAAAGGATATCAGTCTTAAGTCAAGATTGGATCTTTTTTTGTGAAGGAGTCTCAAACAAAATAATAGAAGGGTTTAGCCTTGGATCTATGAGTGGAAGGAAAATTGTGTAAATAGGAGAAATTTATGCTTTAAGTTTTGAGGATTTTTAGAGAGAGAAGGAAAGAAAGAAAAAGGAAAAAGTAAATGGAAGGTAAGGTGGTAGATTTGAGAGTTTCTTGGGATGATAAGGGATTGGGATGGTTTAAGGGATGTTTGAGATTAGAGAGAGAAAAGAAAGAAGTTAATTTGGCTCAAGAAAAATTTGATAGACAAAAAGTCAGGGTGGTGGTGGTCTTGGTTGAGGATGTTTGAGGTTACATATAGGTTGTAAGATAAAGGATGAGATTGTTGAGGTTGGGTGTGGAGTAAGAAAGAAAGGGGTTTAGTAGAGAGAGAAAATAAGAGAGAGATAGTTGGTTTTGGTTTACCCATAACTAAAGATAGTAGATTGAAGGATAGATAAAGAAATTTTGAATGGAAAGAGAAGAAATATGAATTTAAAATTGCATATGTAATGTAAAGTTCATCCAAAATAATCGACCTTTTATTTATTTGATAAATGGTTTACATGGTTAACAATTTAAAATTGATCTCCCTAAAACAAGTAGATATTAAAAATATAGATAAAATATATTAAAAAACAAAATTTTAAACCTAATTAAACATCAAATAAAATCAATCTAAATCTAAATAAATATGAATTTAAAATAAGAAGAGATATATCTCAAATTCATAAATTGAAGGAATTATCATAATATTCTTGAATTCAACTTTTATGTAGCCATGAACATATTTAAAGATAGGATTCTCCTTTAGTCCCACAAAAGATGGAGTTCAACCATTTCCTACAAGATGACATCATAAAAAATTCCATTAGGAAGGTTTTGATAGCTCTCATAAATGATATAATAATAACCTTTGACTTTTTAACCTATTAAGCCATTTAAATCTAATAAATGAAGCAAAGAAAATTCTTTGCTTGAATATCAAAGACCTTTAAAAATGAAATAAGAATAAGCATGCAATCATGTGTAGGTATTTGAACCTTGTAGTTGTCAAGACCATTCATTTGTATTACATCATCAAACTTACTAGTTGATCATGCAAGTGCAAAATTTATAACGTAATAATGTAGATTAACAATGATAGAAACCTTAACACAAAAAAATAAAAGAAAATGAAAATGAAAACCATGCTAAGGATCCCACTAAAAAAATGATGGATTGCTTATTGCTTTGGATTTCCTTGAATAGATTCAAGATTGTTTTAATAATTGAAACCAACTAGTGTTATTTGCTCATTAAAAGGGACAATTTGATAGGAACGATAAATCGATGATCTTGAAGATACAAACAACCATGCAAAATAATAAAAATATGTACAAAAATGAAAATTTTATACTATATGTGAAAGGAAAGTTACCTTTCAATGTCAATGCCATAAATGTTGTCACAATACAATGGCAATAAGAGAAGTTGTCAATGAATGTAGAGTTAAACTGGGGATAACTAACAATAAGTTCTCATTATTTTGGATCCTCAACTCTATTATAGAGAGCTATATACCTCCTAAGCATATGATTTTCTCATTATGGTAGCCCTTTTTTATCATAATCATTATAAGAAAGAAGGACTTTGTCGACCATTATTTTAGCTATGATAGTGGCTTAAATCATTGAAATTAACTAATGATATAATTGCTAATATTGAACACAGCTATAGAATGGTTACCACTGATTATGATTTCCAATTGTTGGTAATGTAGTAGGTTAAACTATTACTTGGCTACATTTGTTATAATAGTATTTGTAAGTATTACTATGGGATGCATGATATTATTAGTTGAAGTTTTTACCTTTCCTGTAGGTCATAGATCCTTTTTTGTAGTAATTTAATTATTTGTCACAACATATACATTCAACAAAATTTTAATTGAAAATTAGTCTTTTTTTTTTATACAAAATCTAGATGGCACAAATAGTGACCAAAACATATATGTTCACACATATGAATGAATACATGCATACATGTGCATATTTATGTATGTATGTAAGCATGTATATATATATTTATTCATATACATATATACATATACATACATATATACATATACATACATATGTATATATTAAAATTTTAATCATTAAGGTAATTATAAAAAAGATAATTATTTTATTAAATGATTTAGCTCGACAAAATCATAGCAATTTATGAAACAATGTTTTTAGAAAAATTTAAATAATTAGTTAAAGCACGAATAGAGAATAATCTATAAATATTTGTCCTCTTTTAAGCATGTTCATTGGCCTACTCATTGTTCATCTTTGAACGAAAGACAAAAATAAAATTAAGCTACATGTTAAACAATAATAAGTACATTGTTTAAAATAAATATCAACTATTTAATTTAATTTATTACAACAAGTTGATCGTCAAGTTATTGTTATTATTGTTGGTTACTATGACAATGAATTTTGTCCATTTACACTAAAATATTATAGCTCTACATGTTCTATAGTAGTTTGTTTCAAGCATATCTTATAACCCTCTTGATAATTTTAAATTCTTAATTTGTCTCTTTTTTATTATTCACTTATGCATGTTCTTTGTTTTTTTTTTGTTCGTATTAAAAGATCTTGTGAGAAATTTATAACCATTGACATAATATTAACTAAATTGCTAACCACCTTGTGTTGTTCATCAGCAAGACCTTTTATTTCTTTTAAGATGTTCGGATCAAATTTATGAAAAATCTACACATTGATAGTAATTTTCTCTAGAAAATAATAATTTGTAAACTCAACTTACTAAAAATGTTAGTCTTAATCTATTATGTATATGTCATTATCTTTTTCTCTTTTTAAAATCTATGAATTTTTTAGAAAGCTTAAAGTAATTTATTAGAGAGGTCATACTTGAATAAACATGTTCAAGGACCAATATTATGCAAACACATACTCTCAAAGAATTCATTGTTGCCCCACTCTTGTAAAACAAATTGTTAGATTTGAATAAGATATTTGTTGTCCAATATATGAAACTCTTCCTTACAGATTAGTTTGTCACCACAATTAGACTAATAGGTTGATTTTCATGTAGTATGAGAACTAGTTGTAACTATTGTAGTTTTTGTTCATTACATCACTTGTTTAATGATAATATAAAAATTATGTTATATTTACTAATATTTTTCTTAAGTGTTAAGATCATGTATCTTAGAAGAATTATGTTAATCAAGTGAAGTGCTTGATCATATGACTCAAAATACTTAATAGAGGTGTGTGGTTGTTTACTATAAATATAACAAAACACAAGTTTGAGCAACACTTAATGATCTTTATTGAGCCACTTTATTTTGGTAATTAGAATATCAAAATCTATACTAATTTACTTAATACACTTAGGATTTATTCAAAGCATACGTATCAGCTTTTTACTTATATTTTGTCTTTAAATACATGCATAATGAGTTATATTATGTGTAAAGGCTAAATTAATTAGGAATTAAAAAATGAATGAGTTGAGTGAGGATTACTTCGTTTGTGCTAATCTTATTGTATGAGCATACCTCCATATGATTGGCTATTTCATAGGATTGGATAGAGAGTCAATCAAAGGTGATCATTATAACATAACATGTTTTTGCATTCCTAAAAATATTTTCTAAAAACAAGTTTTATAATAACCAACTAGACTAAGAATTATAAAGTATTTTATTACAAAATAAATTAAATTATTTAAGTAGTCTTGAATTTTTTAAATTTTCACAATTAACTCACCCCTCTCTTTTGTGAATAACATGCTCCTTCAAATACATTTTCAAGTTGGAGACCTTGTAGATACAAAGAATGAAATATGATTCATTTAATTATATAACCTTTCCATGTAATGGCATGTTAACCCAATGTGTTCCCATAGATTATCATACTGTTTTAGGTCTCAAAGTTTCAATGTATAATTAAAAATTTGTATTATCTTGAGTATAACAAGTATTATTGCTTTTTTTAGACCAATAAACTAAGGTGCTATAGGAATCCTTTCAATGTAATTATCATGACTCTTCAATCCTAACATTTTATCCACCTTATATTAGCACAACAAAAAATATTGGAAGCTTATCCATTCAACATTTTAACAACTTTTAAAACTTTGCACAATGTATATTTTGCCTTCTTATAGTGTCTAAAATAAGCAAAACATGGAAAATGGTTTCCACTTTCACTAGATGTAGCTAGAGCTTCCATTTAATTCTAATATTTATGAAGTCTTAATGCTTTTGAATTTTGTCTTTTGATTTATTATTTATATCTATTAATAAAATAAGAAAACTTTCACTAATATTTTTTCTATGTCAATCACATGAAGGTTATGCCTTAGTAGATTATCTTTCTAGCATGACAATTCAAGGAAAATCCAAATATATTTTTTTCTTATAATTAACCCATGATTTGCACTTTGAAATCCTTTATTTTTGATGAAATGCATTTTGAGCTAGCAACCAAGGATGATGTCTTATATAAACAAATTTTTATATAATGTTTCAATCTTTTTATGAACTAGTATAATTAGCACAACACGAAAAAGCAAAGTGACTCTTTGCAATCCATCCTAATAGATTGGCATAAATAGGAAAGTCATTTGTTGTCCAAATTCATGTAAGATAAAAATGAAAATTATTTTTGGAAGCAACATCTTATCTATCAATATCATGACATAGTTTACTCATCAATCAATTATTTTATATTAACATCAATGTCATTACTTGAACTATTTCCTCCCAAAATAAAATATAAAAGTAGATTGTTTCATCCTCTTCGAAGATGATAAGTTATATGGAGCTAAAAAAAATTGGACATGGAACTAAGTGTCTTAAAAGGATTAAAAGTATTGATTGAATTAACCCATCGTGGATCAAGTGGAAAGGGTGGATAACGAGCATCAAATGTCTTCCATGTTTTGTCAACCAGCCTGTCACTTCGAATTTCTATGTTATGTCTTCTATTATTTGTGATGATTTGTAAATGGCCATGTAACTTGGTGTCAAGGGAAGTATTCAAGAACTTTTGTTAGTATAATTGTCTTATTCTTATTCTATTTATCATTTAAGTTGCTTACTTACCATAAAAGAATACAAGTTTCATGACACTCTACAAGTTTTTTACCAAAATAAGATATAATTATTGGATGTGTAAAAATCTTAGTATGTTTAATGTCAAAGGCTTTCATGACCTTTTATATTCGATAAGTACTATTAACAAGAGTAAAACCTTTAGCAATAGTTTCATCCAATAACTCCAATAACACATCAAATAATTTTGATGCTAATAAATTCAACTCTTTTTTGTGATATAAAAATAGAATAAATGAAATTTTAGTACTTTTGCACCAAAGCTATATGTAAACCTCAATATCCACAATTAATATAACAAATCAAGCTAATTACTCTTAATTCATTTTTGAATTGAGCTCATTTTTTGTTTCTTGAAAATATGTTGACAATGATGAGTAGATGACTTGGTTGAGAATGAATAGTAAAAGAATCCATAAAAAGTCATCAATATAACTCCTCTAAACATCATTCAACTTGTTATGTATATTGATTGCCTCATGACTTGATTTTTTTTTTGCTTGATTTTGCATTATATTTGAAGAAATGTGATGTTTTCTGTTCCAATTTTGCACAATGTAATCATGAAAAATTTGTTTCATTTCATTAAATGACTTCAAACTTGCATTAATATACTAATTATAAGTCTTAAATTTTAATTGGATGTTCTTATTTTTTATAAGTAAATTTGGAAAGTCTATCAATCACATATTGTATTTATTTTCTTGTGAGATAGGGACAACTAACTACTATCATTAAGATAATACTATGATGACTATTTTTAGAAAACCTAGGCAAATAAATTACACTAAATGTTATGAACACATCTCTAAAATATTAGCCATAATATTCAATAACAATTGTTATATTTTCTTGAAAAAATAATAGGACTCTATAAAATATTAAAAGTTCTATCACATTTAGAAATATGTAATACGTAAGCTAGCATAATGATCATTTTGTACATTGTTTACTTTGAAAAACTTAAATAACACATGTTTGAAATTGAAGTCATTGTTTTGGCTAATTAATAAAGACAATGATTTAAAACACCACTATTAACAGTGGTTTAAATCATTATAATACAATAAATAACAACAATGATTATAAATACTATCATCACATGACAAACGCAACAGTCATTATGGTTTCTATAGCTTGCATAATTATGTAGTAGAATAACCATTATCATTATATTTTATACTGCGATAACTATTTAAACCAAAATCGTAGATGATTTTTTTTTTTTAAAACAACAAAAATATGTTGGTTTTACCTTTTTATTCTCATTATAATTGATGCAACGATAAAAACAAATGTTAATAAAAAGCATATTAAGAATCGATAGATCCAACTCTACAACAGTCTGTGAAATTAATAAAGTGCTCATGACAGTCCGATCTCGTTCTGCAAGTAAATTAATTTCATTGAATGCACTGTCCCGGCTACAGTTCCTGCGCGCATGTGATTTTTGTTAACATGTTTTTTACCCTTAGCCACAAGGAAGCTCACTTGTTTCTCACTTTATTGCTACGTATATTTATTAAAAAATAGACAAAAGAAACAGCAAAAAAATAATCTGTTATTCAGGTAATCTGGAATGAACAAATCATGAGACTTCTACCTTGATCTGATAGCTATTTAACCACAGGTGGCAACAGGATGGGTCCTTTTTGCCGAATTGGATGATGCCGCATGAATTCCAGTTCGAATGAAATGAGGCCATCGGTTGCCCTCACTCTTTAGCAACGTGTTGCAGATTAAAAAGTAACTTGGTAGAGTACAATTATTGAGCTCTGATAAGAGTGATTTGACATTAGCTATGAACTGTACTTATTTCAGTAATAACCTTTTATACGGTCTGTTTGTATTCACGATGGGCACATTTTTATCGACTCTTAGGGAGAAACGATGTACTTAATGATGAAAATAGCATTATGGATTCCTTAATGACCGATATGGTTCTCGCAAACGTAGCAGTCAGTTTGCACAAGGGAACTGAATGATATGTCAAATATAAGGGAAGTATATGCTTGGGTAATGTTATTTAGTTTTATTTTTCTTCAGAATATTGTTTGACATATTATTGTTGGATAATTGATCAAACTTAAATAAATATTTTGAAAATTGTTGTATTAAAGTGTGGTTAAAAGTTTTTATGTTTTATAATTGGTTATAAAAAAACCATTTATCTAAGGCATATCATTCTTTGCTGGGATGGTTTTATGTTTAAAAGTTTTCAATTGCTTTTGTTTGGAAAAAGTATGGGCTTTTTTTTATAGATTTTTTTTTTGTTTGAAGATTTTGATTTATTTTTGTTTAAATGGTTTTTAATTTTTGTTTCATAGTGGTATATGAGTTTAGCAAAGAGATTTGAAAAAAAAATTAAAAAATACAAAAAAAATGTTTTAGGAGATTAGAATTGAGTTTTCAAGAAATATTTCTTAGAAATATAATTTTAAATAATAAATTTTTAAATCAAAGTTTAAAAATTATTGTCAAACAGAGCCATCCCTTTTCTTGAGAGGACATCGATTTTCTACGTTCATAAGCCTTGGTCTCTTTTGTTGAATAAGCGCTGTAAATTTTTTTTTTTATGAAACTATAATATTAAATCAAAAGCAGTATAAGCTATGCAAGTATTTCACATATGAGAGACGGAGGATCAAACATGAAATCTAACAGCTTAAGTTTGATGAAGGGCTTAGGAAGGGATTCCTCGGATTCCCATACGAACTCATTGCAGTATGCAGCACGTGCCACCCAGTTAGCAGACGCATTCCCTTCTCTATGGATATGAGAAAACCTGATTGTCTCCAGACATCTAGCATACCTAATAGTCTCAGCAAAGTGCCCATCCTCAGGGGGGTGGGATATCATCTCACGGACCTCCTGGAGCGTCGTCATCGAGTCAGCCTGAATCTCCACGGCCCTGTGAAGGGGAAGGGAACCCCTTAGCATGTTAAGGGCCTCGAGCATAGCCTGGACCTCCATAATATCGACAGCCTGAGAGAAAACCCTCTTACCAGCCACCAAGAGCAGCCTCCCCATGCAGTCTCTAACAACAAGGCCAAGACCAGCAGTGTTATCACCTACCACACCATCGCAATTCACCTTTATCCATCATGTTGGTGGGGGGGGGGGAACCCAACCATGGGTTACAAGCAGGTCCGAAGAGCTGCAAGGATTCCCGCTGGACAGGGAAGAATAGAAGTTTTGTTGTCTGACTGTAGTAATCACCTCGATCTTGATCATCCTTATTAGCGTGCATGGCATGGCCATCGGATTGTTATGTCTCCTCGCATTCCTCCTTGCCCAGATGTAGTACATGGTGGTGGCCAAAGTGGCAGCAGGCCTAGCATCGTCGCCGCGTCGTGCTGCCGACGAACCCACAAACCTGAAGAGCCAGTCAAGGAAAGGCAGCCTAGCACCTGCACCTGTGGACCATCCCAATGCAGCCATTGCCCCACAGGCCTGGTAGTCATCCCAGAGTTCCTGTGCGTGCGGGCAGTCCCAGAACATGTGCTGCATGGATTCCTCCACCGCACAGCCCCATGGATTCCTCCACCGTGTCATCAGCTCCGCACACCATGTGCGTATAGATTCTCCCGCTATAGGCCCTCGCCGTCTCGGTGTGCATCTGAAGGAGCATGTCCTGAGCTGACGTCTGAGCTCTAGGAAGATGCAGAATTCTATCAATCAGCTCCTCTCCCGCCCATGCACGAATATTGTCCACGTCTCATTCCCCATCAACAGTGATGCAGACAGCCACGCTCGCCGGCCAAATGATGTTCATGTTGATGAAGGTCGGCCAGCAGTAGAGTGGAAGGATGCCCAGCCAAATATCCTCCACGAATCTCACTGTCCTCCCATCGCCGATTCGCCAGACGAAGATTGACATTGCCTCTGGCATTACCTCCGGCACCATTCTGCACACATGAGATGGGTTATGGGGAGCTTTCATAAGAGGATTCATCAGCGTGTACTTCTGCCTCATAATTTCAACCCAAAGGCTCGCCTTGCGGCTGAGAATGCGTTTGCAATTATTCATTTGCAGCACGCGCTGCCAAACGAGGAAGTCCCGAAGCAGCGGTGCAAGCATGCATTTGCGACGCCATCTCCTGGCGATGTACACATTATCTGAGATACTTCACCTGGGAGTTAATGTTGCTTGTTCACGCGAGATGAATCCTGACATCAACGGTTTCAGCCTCTCGACCAATACGCGCGCCACCACCTTATATATGGTGTTGTAGAGGCTGATTGGCCGGAGGTGCTCTGGCCTGCATGCCCCCTGCTTCTTCGGGATAAGGACAATAAGCATGTCTTTCCAGTCCTCCGACAGCCTCTACTCCTCAAAGAAAGCCTGCACCGTGCGAATGATGTCCCTGCGCGTGATGGCCCAATAACCATGCAGAAACTCCACCGTGATCCCATCAATACCCGGGGCTCTGTTCCTCCTGATTCCCCACATGGCTACAGTAATCTCGCTCTCGGTGACCCTGTAGCCCAGTTTGGAGGCCATATCACCGCAGACGATGTCGAACAGCATAGAGATTGACGGCAAGGCCACCCGCACCCCGCATCACCATTTTTCTTCAAAGTAAGCCAAAAGGACAGTCCTGATGCTTTCAAGTGTATCCGCCACCTTGTCCTCCACATCCCTCAGCTGAGTAATTGGGTTTGTCCGTACACGAGTTGTGGCAGCAGCATGGAAAAACCTGGTGTTGCTGTCCCCAAGCTGCGCCCAATGCACTTTAGTGCGCTGCGACCACCATTGTTCCTCATGTGCACAACCATGGAGGAAGGTCGTGATCATTTGACCAAGCTGCATACTCTTTTCCTCTGTTAGTCCCTCCTGAGACTCCTTTGTCTGTAGTTCATCGATGCCTCTTTCCAGCTCCGTGTTTCTATTAACAATGTTTCCCACCTCCTCTTGGCTCCATCTCTGCAGCGCCATCAGCGAGCGCTTGAATTTGGTCATAATCGCCTCCATGCAGTTTCCCCCTACCCGTCTTCGCCATGCACGATTCACCACCCTGAACGACTACGGAAAATCTAACCACACACTTTCAAATTGCAGCATTCCATTGTTTGGCCGTGGATTTTTGCACCCCAGATCAACCAGCAGCGGGCAATAATCAGACCCAAGCCGACAAAGGTGTTGAACAGAGCATTCGAGAAAGACTTGCATCCCTGTAGAGTTCATGAGGACACAATCAAGTCGCTTCAGGATGTGTGCGCCACCCTGCTTCCTGTTACACCAGGTAAAGCGATTGCCGGTGAAGCCTATGTCCACCAGCTACAGCTCCTGCATAAGGTCAGCAAGTTCTTGCTGTCTCCTGTCGTAGATGAACTTCTTCCTGCCCCGTTTCTCATCCTATGCCATCACAAGGTTGAGATCCCCTACGACGATGAGTGGTCGTCCCCATTGGACGCATGCCTAATAACATCCCAGACCTCCTGACGCTTGTGGTGGTCTTTAAGGTCATATACAACGGAGCAATTTATCTTGCAAACACAACGTAGCCTCACCTCACACGCCACAACATTTGTTGAGGCCGCTATGATCGTGATGTCCACCCAGCTTTTCCATAGCAGAATGATACCTGCTGACATGCTGGCTGAAGGGTGAGCAATAAAGTTCCAATCCTTCCCAAGGAGCCAATCCGCATCCTTCCGTAGGAAACATTACGCTTTCATCTCTATCAGGGCCACGACTACAACATTCCCCTCGCGTACCAATCTTTGCAGGTATCTTCTTGACTTCTTGTCCCTAACTCCTCTGATATTCCAAACCGTGAAATGCATATTCACCTGGAATTTAAGTGGTTCCCTCATGCGGCCTCACAATTCTCCCACCATGCCGAAGACCTCCTCCCCATGTGAGGCCTCCCCATCTTCCTCCACGATGTCCCCTGCGCCCCATGAAGCACAGCCCATGAGGGATTCTCCGACCTCGTTTTGATGTAGTGTCCATCTGAGCTTTTAGTTTTGTCCACCACACACTCCTCCTGCAATAATGGCAATTTCCCCTTATTCCCTCCTGCCTACACCGCCTATCCCGTTCCCACATCCTTCATTGGAGTATCTGCCCGTTGTGTTCACACCCAACCCTCGCAGGCCCTTAGGGGCGAGGCCAACCTTGCCATACCTCTGCCTCGATCCTTAGATGGGCTCCTCTTGCTATGATGCATGCTAACGGCCCCTTGATCAGGAATCCCTCAGCTGAAAGTCATCCGTGGATTATGGCTCACCTTACTTGCTGTGCCACATTGGTCGGCCACGCCCTGTCTCCTGTACCAGGGTTGGACAAGCATCTATGGACCCAGCTTTTGTGCCTTTTCCTCTAGATCATGCATATTCTCCTCCCGCTTCTGAGGAATTATGGCGCATTCCGCCTCAGTATTCTTCCTGCCACCATTATGCATATCCTCCGCCTCCAGTAGTCCCTCTCCAACGACATTGTCTTCTGGGATCACAGTGGTAATTGGACATGCGTGCACCGCCTCCGGGGACTTATACATGTTGCACTGCCCCGCGAGGTGACCACCGTGCCCGCACAAGAACCAAACCCACGGCAGTCCCTCGTACTCGATTGCCTGGTAGATTCTTCCAAATTTCTCGTTGAGCCATATACCTAGTTTTAAAGGCTTCGAGAGGTCCGTCCGGCCACACACCCTAGCATAGGAAGATCGTCCCATATCAGCAGTCCAGCTGTCAAGGAGAAAAGGTTCCCCAATTGCTTTGACAATTCTTAAGATGTTCTCCACATCACAATATATAAGTGGGAGGCACGGAAGGCACACTCACACTGGTGCGCACATCGCCATTACAGCGTTTGGCCCGAATTCATGCATCCAGATGTCAAGCCTGATGGCTTGGCCTATGACTTACCACAGGCCGCCAAGCCAGACTCCATTCCCATCACGAATGGAGTCGAAGTGCAAGCAGAAACACCCGGATGACAGGTCGAGAATCTTGAAATTCTTGTAGTGGCCCCATCTCTTCAGTGGCCCCATCTCTTCAGTAGCACCCGTGCAATGATGGAGAATGGAAGGGTGTTCCCGTATACTCGCCCAAACAAATCGAATTTATGGAATTCGATATGCCTATAGCATGCTTCCAATGACATAAAGACATTTCCACCCTCAACGTGATCTGGGATGCCCGCAGCACGATCTTTTACATCGATATTGGTCGGACGCACAAAGGAGGTTGCACGACTGTACGGGGCATTGCTGTTTGCAATTAGGGCTTCTCTGAAGCTAATCCTGTTTGAGGGGACCTCCCGTTTCCCAGCAGCCCCATGCTCGGGGTTGATCATTTTCTCCGATCGCTTGCTCACCGCATGTTCCGCAGCCATGTACGCTGCGTCCTACAGCTCCATTAAGCTGGCCATCACAGTATGACCTCCATTTCCCCCCCCCCCTCGCATCCATCCTCCTGGCTCTGACAATCAGGTACTAGTAGTTTCGATTAATACCTCCGCCGCTGCAGCTGAATTTTGAGAGAAGATGAGATTCTTCTCGGCATTCGTCAATTCCCCTCCAAAGGTGGAAGAGAGGCATTCGAGCACTGGCAAGTTGCTCCCAGAGGTCCATCCTCCCCTTCCTGTTACTCTTCCTCACCTTGCCTCCCGCCATCTTTCTTCCCATTAGGGCTGCAGGTGTCCCAGAACCATGCAAGGGGATGATTCGGTGTGGTGTGCCGCGGGATGACTTTGCAGTTTAATCCTGTCCCCGTGCCCCCACTCATAACGAATAGTTAGGATTTCAAATTCAAATCGAATCCACGTGACCTGGCAATACTCCACAACGGTCTTGGTTTCTCACGTGCCCGCTTACACGTGTGTCGTTAGCCTTTACCAGCTGCCCGTCACGTGCACACCTTCTCCTCCGCCTTACCGTGAGTTTCCCTGTTCCAGTCTCTGGCGGTGACCCAGTACCACACCCTCCGTTTACGCCTCCCCCACCAGCTACAGATGCCAACTTCTCCTCACCTGCCTTCCGCCCCTCACGTTCTGTACCCTGCACTTCGCCACCAACAGTCCGTCTCCAACCCCCCGGTCACCAGCCCCCTGGCTGCCAGCTTCCCGTCACCAACTCCTTCTCGTCACTAGCTTTCGGTCACTGGCTTTCAATCGTGAACTCCTCCCCGTCACGAACTCCTTCCCATCCTTCAGATGCATATTGACATTACAAAAGCATTATGTGAATATGGACTACTAAGAATGCATTCAAGTGATAAAAAACTTCACTCAAAAGTCTACGTAGTGGAAACAAATAGCTTAATTATAATCGTTCATGTAAAAACATTCCACATAACTACCATGCCTTTGTTTTAACTTTTCAAGTTGGCCCCTTGAGACGTTATGAGAGACTTTTTTAAAAAAAAAATATTGATGAAGAAGTGTTTATTCATATTATTTTTATATATTAAACTGAAAAAAGTTTGAAGTGTGAATAAACTTTTTCTTAAAATTAGAGGTTTTGCAAAATCTTTGATACTCCCTTTCTCTTTGCTGTTTAATATCTCTTCTTCATTCATTCACTACAACATGTATAAGAACCAAAGCAATATATGATTGTCTAGGCTACAACATGGCAATTGCCTTCTTTGCTTTATGTAATAGTTTTAAGATCGGTGTGGTTGTTTTGCATTATAAAGAGCTTTTATAACTATATAGCCTAAGAACATTTGGACTATTACATTTATTTAACTTGATACTATAGCCTAAGAACATTTATTCAAACCACCACCATTTCTTCATATATAAGCATCTATGACAATGATATAAACTGTTGCTACTATTTTGTGAAACTTCTTTAATGAAAGAAATGTTTTGTTATGTTATTCTTTCATCTCAAATGGTTGAATTAACAATGAACAAAGGCATTATTACCTCTCAAAAGGTTCTTATGAACTTTCTACTTTACTAGTGTATTTTTACAAAATTTTGAGCTTTTGTGACATTTGTCAACCAATCCTAAATAGTTTTTACTTTAGACACATATACTTTAATTTCTTGTTTCCTTAACGTAAAATCTAAACAGTGTAGCATCGATTATTTGAAATCACACTTCTATAGATTTAGTTTAATTTGTTCTCCTTGAATAGTACCAAGAATTTTTTTCACATTCTCATTCAATTCATGATCATAAAATCATCCACAACTCAAGTGAAAGTGGATGTGCATTACATAGCCTAACTAATCTAACAAACTACTCATATAATCCTTGTCAAGTTTTGAATGTTTTCTTACAAGAATCATGTTCATGAACATGGAGTTGTTGGTGCTTTGATTTCATGCTTAGCTTCTTGAAAACTCAATCATCTTTCAATTTATATAAGAGGTGATCAACATGAGGTATGTGGTAATAATTCTCAATTGTAACTTTCTTCATGGTTTGATAACCAATGCATATATGCTATCCTCCATTCTTCTTTAGTAACATAATCATTGAGAAAGCACATGGTGAATTGCTTAGCTTAATGCTCCTACAATAAGAAGTTCCTTCACTTGTCTGTTTATTTCCTTAGCTTTTATGACTAAAATGTTGGTACAACCTGATGTTCGACAATGGGGCTTTCAGCACAAGAATAATCTCATGAACCTTTTTTCTCTTTGGATAAAATCCTTGAGGTTCTTCACATAATATGAAGTGTTCTCTCAATGAGAATGTTCTTTTAGTAACCTTCTTTTTTAGAGTGTGGCTTGCCAACCTAACTTTTTTAATATAGCTACAAATAACACATAAATTTGATATGCATTCATAATCTCAATTCAAGGGGTATTTCTTCACATCTTTGATCAACTACCATGATTATACTTGTTGAAATAACTTACATCTCAATACACATTTAACAAGTTTTTGTGAATTTTCTTATATGCATTGAGAGGTACTAGTTCATATATGACCTCATCAATTTACTCTTGAGTAATGATGAATCTCACCTAACATTACTACTTGGTTTTTATCTTAAAAACATGTTATATCTATCCTAATGAGTAGGGTTAAGGGTGAGGGGTAGCCACGAGGGCCTTCCAAGATGAAATTCTTTTTGCATCCAACATTGATAGTTGTACTAAATAACTCCATGAAAACTCTGAGTGTGAGTAGCACCTCTCAATATTTTTCCATTTTCGATACTAAATAGATTCCTATCAATTATATCATCAAGACATGGCTTAGTCATTTACATAGCTTCAAAATCCATCTTTATTAATGATAACCACCATGCATATTTTAGAGTCTTCACTATTTTGCTATGTGTGTAGCCTAAGCTATAACTTCCAACATTTCTTAGAGTTTGCCTACTACTTTGGAAATTGCTACAATAATTTTTTGAGTCCATCTTCCATTTCATTTGGAAATTGCCTACTACTCTTTTTTTATGATATTTTATAAAGTTTTAGCCATCATAACATTCTCTTTCTTGCTTTTGATTTTCTTCTTGATCATCTTCACATATAAACTAGCTTGGCTAAGACTCATAAAAGTGTTACATCCCAAAAGTGGGGGCAAAATTATTTTGAAGAGTTTAACATTTTTGGGTGCTAAAAATAAAAGAATAGAGGTCTCAAGTTTGATTGATGATTCTAAGAAATGAAGATTTTTAAATTATGAAAATAATTATTTTTATTGAGTTATATTTTTATAAATTTTATAATTTGTTTTTGACTTTATAAAATAAAAGTGGTGAACAAATAATGAAAACAATGGAGAGGAGAGTTCAATTGTAGACAAATCATCATGCTTTGATAGATGTTGCCAATAAAAGAAAATGAAGAGCGATGAGAAGTTGAAAGAGCATTGAATGAGTATAAAAAAGAGTGAGGTCAAACTTAGAAAAGATTTTTTTAGAGAAATTTGAGTAATTTGAGCTTTTGTTGAGAGCTTTCAAGAGAAGAGAAGAAAAAGGGGAGACATTATCAAGAGTTGAGAAATCCATGTGGATTTGAGAATAAACAAATGCAAATAATAAGAGAAAAGTGATGTTCACACTATAGTAGTACTGTAGCACTGGGAAGAAAAAAAGAAAGTAAAGATGTACAATTGCAAACTCTGATGCACGATATGACCACTACAAAAAAAGTAGATAAACTTGCAACCTTTTTTGTAGTTATATATATGTGATTAAAATATTATAGTTTGAAAGCTAGAGAACACTCAAATGAAGATATGCAATGGAAAGTTTGAGAATGGTTGTGTAGGAATTGCTTGTGCATTTGATACAATGATGATCAATAATAGTGACCCCACAATGAAATGGATTTGATTAATTCATCTTAAGGATGAAAGTTTATATATTATTTGCTATATTGCCAATGACACTTACTAATTACCTATTGAGTTTAATTGATTCAACTAGAAATAAAATGATAAAGTGATGAAATAAGAGCAATAGTTTATAAATGAAATACTTGTAATTATTTTTGATGTTTGCTAGAGGTGCAGAACCCTTAAGAGATGAGCTAGAATTTTTTATTTGAGGATTCTTATTATCTTTGATTATAATGACATGTTTCCTATGTTGATTTGTCAAATGAATTATGGAGCAAGATATCATATAAGGAGTGCTTGCTTTATATTTATATGATATTTCACAATACATTGTTACAATATCAATTATTATAAGAGACACAAAGGAAGAACAAAAGGATAAAAATATCAAAAGAAAAAAAATAAGAATGTGGTATAGTCACACAAAGTGAAAGGAAAAGATAAGAATATGAAAAGAGAAAAGAAAAACAAAGAGGATATTATAAATTATAATAACTCAATATTCAATGCAATGTTAAACGTTTTAAAGATTTGCTTCCACAAATTGTTAAAGACAAGATGTTGATATTTGCTTCTTTTAAAAGTTTTGGAAAATGGTCAATATAATATGATCAATTTTTAATGGATTTCAAGTCGAGATTATACATTGCTTCTATTATGCTTATAATGGTTTTGAAAGAGAATTTTATTAAAAAAAAGAAAATATATTTTCCAAAGTAAAGGATAAGTTTAAAAGGAATTAGACAATGTGACAGTGAATTTTGAAAAGTTAGCTTATTGGATAACCACAAAAAAGAAATAATCTAATTTCTATTACAATTGGACTTTGTAATCCCATAAATTTACTTCATTTAGGTAAAATCCTCCTTTATGACTCTTAATGTGATAGGTTCACATCAAAACTCCATGATATAGTCATGTATCGTTTCTCCTTATCAAATTTAGAAGTTATGCTATGTTTGCCAACATATTTCAATATAGAACATCAGGTAAAACGTTTGTCGAGTCAACATCTTGAAGTGTATTTGCAATACTTTGTACCTCAAGATTCTCTTAAAATATGTTTTTCACTAAGCTAGCACTTGACTTGTGGGATTCAATCTAGCAAAAGCACCATTTTAGATTGAAATATGCCTATAAAGCAAAAACTATGCCTTAAGTTGATCTCTCTTATGCTAACCCTTAGGTAGTTGGTGAGGAGGATACTCAAAAGGCCTTCCTTAAAAATAGAATGGAACAGTTCTAATGGTGCTTATTAATAAAAAAAACCAAGAGAGGGGAAGAAAAAAGAATATTTTTTCTATTTTTGTAGAATTTTACAAATTAGCGATGAATAAACTAGAGTAAGATGGTACATCTAAAACAATTTTTAAAGACTCATATCTAATGGGTCTATAAGTATATTATATTAAATAAAAAAAGAAATAAGTTGCTAATGGAAAGCTTAAAGCTAATGATATCTTGTTATTGATAGAATATTTTAACAAAATATTGTGTAATACGTGATGGATTGGATAGAGCAACTCGAAGGCCACATTCCAACCTTGGTTCATGTCTTGAATTCCTCTCAATGTAATATAAACAATTATTAAACAAAGGCATTTGGATGTATGAAAAATCTTTTATTTCATGTCTCTCTATTCATCATTTTGTCATGCATCAAAAAAAAAATTAATGGTTAACTACTAATTAAAACATAAAAATAAACAACCAAGGAGTAAAATCTTCAAAAAATACCACTTGTTAAAGGTTTAAGAAATATGAGACCAAGTGTTCAAAGTAACAAATACACTCATTGAAATCTAAAGAAGGTACAACTTGGTGATATAAGAGAAGAAAAAGCATTTGTTGACAAAATTCTTCACCCCTTAATTTATGCATATGATAATTTTTAAGAAAATCAATTTAAAACAATATAAACATCCAAAGAGCTTCTGAGGCTAATTGACATGCTTCTAATGGATTTCTTGTCATTTCTTTTTCAACTAAGAAACCATACACAAGAATTTAAACTATAGATTTTGGACCAAATAGATTCGGGTCCAGTGAATCTACAGTCAAATGATTTAATTTTTTTAGGCATATTATGATTATTCTTTTAATTCCAAATATATGTGAGATACCTAGAGTTAACATTTAATCTAATTCTATAATTTAAGAAATATGCCCCTTTCTTAGGCAATAATTGCAATTAACATATGAAGCATAAAAAAAGCTCTATACAACATGCATGGATTCAACATTTTGAGATGCAACACATTTATTCTTGTGACTTGGATCAACACAATTGAATTGTAATTTCTTAAATTGATGAAAAAAAACTTTTGTTATAGCCTTCTAACTATTTTTTGTGCAAGTTCATTGCTTATATTCTTCAAACCTAATAATATATTTGATTCTAATCATTCAACTCTTCATAAAAACTTAAGGTATTCTTTATGCTCTTTTTTCAAATGTTTATATTTCTTAGAAAGCAAATTAAAAGCATCAAAATTTTCTTATAAATCACTATGGTAGAGTTTGGTTATCTTATTGTCTTCACTCCTAGATGAATTATAATGACGTGCTATAATGCTAATAATTTCTCCTTCGTCTCTTTCATTACTACTTGTGGATGATTCTTTCTTTCCTAAGGGACAATTCAAATTTTATTTTTCTTACTACATCCCCTCACTTCTTGAAGAGGCTATGCATGATTTTAAATTGCTCCAAGTACTCATCATGGCATTCTTCTTCTTCCTCTTTTTTGTTCTCTTGTTCTTCTTACCCATCTTGAAATTGTTGTTTTTATGCATCTTTTCTTCTTAGCAAATTTGGAACAATTGGGTGGTAATCTAGCTCATTACATTCATGATAATGTGCCTCAACTTTCTTTATTGGCTTTGTATCTTCTATCCTTTTTTGAATTACTTGCAGCCATGTTTTTAAAATATTTTGTTATTTTAGCTTATTATTGCATGATCAACCTTCATGATATATGGATGGTTTAATGTTCAAGAAAATGTCCTTCTCGTTCTTATGGTATTTTAACTACACCTCATCTTCTTTTCTCTACGTTATGTCCATCTCATTAATCATGAGTTCTCCAAGTAGTTCATCTAAGGAGAGAAAGTCAAAGTTCATTGAGGCTTAATGGTGATTATAATGGATGAAACTCCATAAACAACACCTGCAAGATCTTTTTCGCTTATTCAACATTGCCAAAAACAACTCTACCAATATATGAGAAAATATTTACAGAGTTGATAAATTTACAAAACATTTTTTAAAACACTCTCCTTCTAACATAGAAAAAGCTAAAAATCACACATGTGCAAATTAATTTTAGATTCTTTAACTTGACTAGTACCATCATTATTAACTTCAAGCTTCACACATACCTCATGGATGATTTTAAGGTTCTCTATCCTATTAAATTTAGTGGTTGAGAGGCCACAACATATGGTATTTAAAAGTTTGCATTAGATTGAACTCTATGTTTCTCTTAGGGATTAAGTTCACTCAAAGGCTTTCTAACCAATATATTATCCACCTTTTTAGTAAAAAAAAAGTCAAAAACATTTTCAAAAACATCCCAAAAATTAAAGTTAGTAGATTCAAGAAAAATATGCATATGATTTTCCAATAGCAATAAAAATTACCTTTGAAAAAAAGGTGGATGATGGAATGATGCCCCTTCCACCAAATTAACATGATTAGGTACCAAATTGTGAGATATAATAATGGTCTTTTGTTGGTTGTTTAGATATTATAAACAACCACACTCTAATTACAATGTTAAGCATGATGACCAAAAAAATGAAGCGGTGAATGATGAAAATTACAAATCAAATAAAATAATGAAAGCCTTTTCTATTTCTTAATTAATTGTATAAACTTGTTTTAGATAATATCAAGTATCTTTACAACATTTTGTGTGGAGAGTGCAAATATAAAGGTGAATTTTAGATGGTTTAATCTAACATTGGATCCATATTCACGCCTAGCTAAAAGGCTAAGCTTTTGCTAAAAATGCCTTTTGCATAAGTGAATAGGCAAAACCTCACATAAAGATGGAGGACACAACAAAACACTATGTTAGAAAACCTAAAAAGTTACTAGAAAAAAAGAATATTCAACCAAAAGGACTTATTGGATCAAATATAAAGTCATAATAATGAGGAAAAGAATCAATATAAGAAACCTACTTCACAAAGTCCTATATCCTAATATAATTCAAATAAGAGGTGCATTAAAATGTCACAAAATAATGTAATAATGATATCTAACTTAGCTTAATGGATGTACAGTAATGGAAGGCTTGAAACGAATAAGATATAAGCTTGAGTGAAGGAAGTTTTAAAGACAATAACATCTATGCTTTAATCCTATGGCTTTACTCTTCCCTTAATTTTGCAATGTTGATCTTCAATAAAGCTTTTTTCTTAATGATGTGTAAATAAAAATTAATCTTTTCTATATATTCAGACCCTTTTATGCTTTCTAATGGCTCTAAATAATATTCTATGGTTATAATAAAATTTCTTAAAATTATGTCAAACTAATAATTATTCATATTTGTTATACTAATGATGTTGTTTGATCAAAGGATTTTGTTGTGTGATATTCATAAATGAATTGATCATGCAACCCATCAAACTTGCCCAACGAAATGTTCTTACATATTAACACATGATATATTTTTATGATGAGGTGTGTAGTATTGAACAAAGTGCATCAACCCTTCACTTCTAAGTCTCAACATTTGTCTTTAATTTAATTTATATCATACTGTATAACAACAACTATCATATTATATAAAGATGGACACTCTCTATTATCAAAGAATCATATTATAGGATAAATAACAACATAATATGAAGCTCTTGAGCAGTAATAGCCTCTTAATTAAGCAAATATCATACTTGTCTAATCAAGAGATTGTTTTGTATGAATATTTTATAATATCAACTCAAATATAAGATTGCTAGGCTTGACCCTAAGTCAAATCATATATATATAAATTAGATTAGTTGTAGTTTTTTGATTTCATGCTTAATTCATACTCTCTTTAATTCCAACTTGATTAAGTTTTACCAATCTTAGTAACCTATCATCTTTGCCCAATAATAAGGCATTTTCATAAGTTAAGAGACTTAGATCAAATGCATGTCATAAAAAAATCCTAAATGAGTAAAATGATTTTAAAAAATTGTCACATACACTCAAAACCTCATAGAATCTTGATGCCTCAAGTATACTATTATAGGTCTTATTTTCTAATACCAATAAAGATTCTTTGAAATGAACTTTCTTTTATTTTCTCAAATTTTGTGTTTCTCTTTGTACTAGTTATGATTAGTGCAAAAAATTACCACTAAACTCATATGTTAATACCAAGCTTTCCAATTAATTCATTTATTTATTCTTAATATGAATAATCTAAATAGTAGCCCAAAAAAGAGAAAAGTTGAAAGGATGAAAAAGTTCTAAAAATATAAGAAGTGAGAAAAATATAATTTAATATAAAGAAAAGTATTATAATATGAGTATTACATAATGAAGCCAAAACATACATAAGCATGATGTATATGAGCATATATGTGATCACTTTAGCATAACTTATGCATTTCTTAAATGTAGTGCATTTCTTGTATTTTACTTTTGTTTAGATATTACTTATTACATTTCATATTACTTTATTTTCCTATAGTTATTCATTTTTCTATTGATTATTTTTATACTCATTATCTACTTACACTATAGGCTAGGATTCATACTCACATGAAGTTAGAGGTACCTAGTAGCATGTGACATAAAACCTTAAGAGAAAGTGTGTTTTAATTTGAGCTCTTTAAGAAATTGTTTATGACAATGTGTATTTGTATTTTATGTATCTAGATGTTGTAAAGGAATATGTTTGTAGTTTGTGCGATTTTGGTAGCTAGAGGTATGATGTGCATGGTTATTTGTTTTGTTGCCTATTTATCTTATATGGATTATGAAGTTCATGATGTTTTTTCTCCCTTGCCCAATTTTGACTTGTGAGCTTGAAATTTTGTTTTGTGCTCTATTGTGTCTTGATATTTTTAGGTTTTTTGTTGTATTATTGGGTTTATTTTTTTGGATGGCCATTTAGGGCATGATAGAGTGTATAAGTGCATAAAGTAATGAACCCGAGAGGGCTTTATAAGTGAAGACAATAAAATAACACACAAATAACTTCATTTCTTATAACAAGTGCAACCTTTTATTGTAAAGTTGAACATTTGATTATTATGAGATCTAACATAATTTTGGCACAACAAAAGAATGATGTTAGAAGGTAAAATTTTGAGTAAGTACAAGAACTAAAAAAAGGAAAAGATGAGCAAAATATTTCACTAGTCACCTGCCTCATCTACAAATCCTTTAGAATGCTCTAGAAGAAGCTTCTAAGTGGATAAATGTTTTGAGTAGCCCTTGGTAATAGAGAAATGGACTAAGCATGTGAACTAGATATTTCATAGCTTTGTGTATAGAAATAATAAGAAATCATCTCTTGCTTCAATGGTTCTTCAAGGTGCCATTCATCTATGGTAGGAATCTTGTCATCGTATTTAGTTCTAAGAGTGGTTAGTTTGAGAAATCTCATTGGATGAGTTTTTTAAAGACTTTGAGAAATAATATGTGCATCTTTTGTTAGGGAAAAGATGAGAAAAGACCTTGATATAATGATAATAAGAGATGTCAATAACTAATTATAAAATAAAGTCTACTTTTTTGGCTTAATATGCACCTGACATTATGACCTCAAAGGAGTAGATGTTTCATTTTCTTGTAGCCAATTGAAAGCATCTATAAGTGTTGCAATAATCCCTTTTAAGACTATTAACTATGTTGAATCAAAAAGAATAGTATAGTATAAAGATAAAAGCCTTAAAGCAAATGAAGTTACAAAAAGAAGAAAGAGGAACCTTTGCCAATATAAAATCGAGTGAAAAAGCACCATTATTAATTTTGTTGTTAAGAAGGTCAAATTGAAAGCTTTTATTAGAGAAAGAATTGTTTAGTATAGAAACCGAGGTGAGATCCCAATTTTTTCTATGTTGAAAGCACAAAAGCTATTGTAAAAAAGTAATGAAGGGTTCCTATTATCTTTTCTTTCTACTAATAAAAAGTTTGAAAGGCCATAAGATGTGCATGTGATCTAGGAGTACTTGGATGTCTTTCTAGAAGAACTATCTTGTCTTCCTCCAAGTAGGGAAATTGAATTTGAGATTTATTTGACACTATAAGGTTAAAAAAGTAAAAATTTAGATTCAAGTTGTATTGGACAAGTGTGTGTTTTCTTAAGTGTGACTCCTTAAGGATAACTAATTTTTTTTATCATGAAGAGAGATTGTAACAAACAAATGTATAGTCAGTCTATCAAGAGTTCAACAAATTAACTATCAAGAACATGTATCCATTTTTAATAATTGATGATTTATTTGATGAACTATAATATACTATAATACTCTCCAAGATAGATTTGAGATCTTGATATGATCAGTTGAAGATTAAAAAAAAGATAACTAAGATTATTTTCAGAACTTGTTATAGGTATTACTAATTCTTATTGCTGCCTTTTAGTCTTACCAATTTGCTAGTAGGTTTTATAGGTCTTATAAACAAGAATTTTAGAAAGTATTTCAACCAATTTATGATTATTTTTATTAATTATATGGTTATATATTAAAAATCTCCAAACATTCATGTGAACCACTTCCACATTATTTTGTACATTTTGAGAGTGCTTCAACTCTATTTGTCCTAGTTAAAATCTTTGGAGATGAGTGTATAGACAAAATTTTAGTTGATCCATAGAAGGTTTCTACTATTATGGAATAGCATATACCCATTACTATTTTAGAGATTCCAAGTTTCTTAAATCTTTCTAGTTATTATTGTAAGTTTGTTGAAGATTTTTCCAAAATAGCATCACTATTGATAAGATCAACATAGAAAGCTGTGAAATTTTAGTTAGTTGCTAATTGAGAAAATAGTTTTGTGAACTTGAAGGAGAATCTATCAATGGCACTAGTATTAGTACTATTAGAATGATTTGAAGGGTACCAAATCTTTATTGATGCTTCCCTCCATGGTTTGAGATGTGTTTTAATATAACGTAGAGTTATTGCTTATACTTCTAGGTAGTCGAACCCTTATAAGAGGAATTATCTCATGCATTTTTTAGATTGGCTTCCATAATTTTTGCTTTGACAATTTGGAGGTATTAACTTTACAAAATGAAGTGTGAAGTACTCAAAAATTATTTGAGCTTAAAATAACTTTCACCTAAAAGAATTAACATAAAAGAAAAGGAGGTGGTTCTAGTTCCTCAATGACTATGATTTGATTATTAATTATTATTCAAGTAAAGCCAATTTTCTTACAAAAGCTTTGAGTAGGAAAGTTAATGTGTTTTACTTGTGGGATAATCTGGGCAAAGGAAAATTTCTTTTGAAATTGATATATTGCATATGAAAAGATCAATAAAAAGAAATTTGAATTTTTTTATCAACTTTTTATAGGACAAACTGGCTTGAATTCATTAGAGAAGATCAATTCTAAATTTTTAAAAACTAATTCACAGGGCTAAATGTGGATGAGGATTTAATTTTACCTTAGATTAATAAGATGTGAGTTACACCTAAACAAAAATATGTTATTTCCATTTCAATTTTTGTTAATTAAATGTCTATAAAATATGAGTGATTAACTTATCTATCATACTATGCAATGAGACATTGTGGCTAAAACTTGTCTATCATACTTAATATGAATTATTTCATGGCTTTGATGGTTAGGAAGTTAATTGAAACTTATGCATATGATTGATGTTAAGTTAAATTCTTGAGTTATATGGTAAAGTTGCAATCATGTACATGTAGAATTATTCATATGTTGGTCCTGAATGTTATAAAATTTGCTAAACTAAATTATGCATGTACTACACATGAACTTAGATGCTATACTATAGATGTTGCAATTATTAGTTTTGGAAAACTCTAGATTTTTCAAGTTGGAATTATTGATAATGCTAATGTTTCAGAGGTTAGAATTGTATGCTTTTAATTATGAGAGTTTCCTAAAATAAATGAACTTTAATGCACATGAAAAGAGATTTTGATTATTCATGGAAACAAAAATTTATATAAGATGTTTTTATCCATAATGAATTTAGGTTTTTGGTGAAATGTAATCTTAAGTTTGAGATTTTTATTACAATTATGCATATATGTGGAAGTTGAGAGGAGTGCAATGATAACATGAATTGGTTGCAATATTAAATTTGAGTTAGAAAGATTTCTTGAATGATATTGCAATTAATTATATAATTTAGCTCTACATTAAGCAAACCATGAGTTTATCAATGTATTGTCACACCTAAAATTTAAAATTTAAAGTTATTTTTTTAATATGTAATCTTGATAAAAGCTAGAATGCTATAGAATGTTGTAGTTTTATGCTAAACTAAGATTAGTGGCAAACATGAAGATATGACTTTAGTTTTAGGTTTTTAATACTGCTATTGTGAACCTCTTGACTATGATAATTAAGATGGATGAATTACCATTCAAAATTGCTACTTAACCAAAATTAAATAATGACATAATGATGATAATTCTAACTTAAAAACTTAAAGAAGAAATTATTAGTTGATATCATGAAGTGACTCAAGAACACATGATGTTTTTCCTACTTGAAGATCAAACCCTAGATGTGACATTTTTATAGCCAACAGGGGTTGAACATGTTAGTTAAACCATGGGGATTGAGTGGTAAGGCTTGACTAATGTCTTAAAATATTCTCTTAGGTTTTGGCTAAACCTTGAATAGCATAGTTTGTTATGTAAGATCATGAGTAGCATTGAATTAAGCTCCTAAACCATTGATTAATACATCAGGTGTTGATCTAAAAGGTGTACGTGGCTTAATAGACCCTTTAGAAAGGTTGTGTGGTTTAGGTTTTTCTATAAGATATAACAATTGTTAATGGAAGTCATGTGAACATAATTTTGAGAATAAAGGCTATGACTACAATGGTTTGAGCTAAGAATTATAACTTGAGTGATTACACAAGTGATGGCCTACAATGGCTAAAATATTCTAGTGAGGATCTCAAATAAATATTTCGCAAGAACTATATTTAGACTTGGAAAACTAATATGAGAGGATTACCTTATACATCCTAATTAAGGTTCGATGGAAATCATAGGTTAAACCCAATAGCTATTATTAAGGAAACCCTAGCTAATCCAAATAAATGACAAGGGTTTTGGACAAAACCTTAGTATTATCCTGGATAATAGAATATTATTACAAGAATATTTTAGATAAACCTAGAAAATTAATGATGAACTATATGGAATGTTGTTATATGATAACCAAGTCTACATTAATGATGATGTGGATTTGGATATATTCCTAGATGATGGCCTCTTGTCAAAGTTGATTAAATAAGATATACCAAATGATCAGATTTCCATCAAATTATGTGGTCTAACTGAGCACCACTAGCCCACTTTGGATCAATGGGAGACCATTGACCTGGTTGTTATATGGTGAGTAGTGTCATGTGTTGTTTATGGTTTCTAGAGTCCTATGAGACTAGTAAAAGGATTTGTTAGCCTCATTTTGGATTTCCAAATCATATTTTAAGGATTTTAAAGTGTTTGAGTACCATTGATTTGTTATTACAAATGTGCCAAAGCATCTAATAGAGTGTTATGTGATTATAGAGAATTCTTAAAACCTTATAGAATAGTTTAATATGATTAGAGTTTTTATAGGGGTGTATGCTTATTTCATGAGATAATAGTGTCAGATTGTTAATGGGTTATTGAGGATCTATTATATCACATTTTATGATTATAATGTTTTAAAGACTTATCAAGCCCTGATGGGTATTAGTTATAGCCAATGATTATGGTTTCACGCTTTAGACAAGCTTGGTTAGCTAAGATATGTTATCTTATATCAGTGCCTATACTATATTTTATTATGTTGGATATATCATTATATTATTACATGATAATTTTTATAGTAGATCTTAAGGATGTAGTATTGATCTTGGCTCACTCCCATCCCTTATATCATGTACAAGTGCAAATAGTTAGGAGCTGACATAGAAGTTAGAGAGGAGGTGTAGAGTTAGTACTTTAATAAATTATTCATCCAAAATGGTTTTTATGATGTTATAGTTCCTATTAATACATAGCATTATCATTTATATGAGATTATTATAATAGACTTTGATATCCATAATGTTATATTTCATATGATTGACTTAGAATTTTGAATGACATATAGATCATGTAATGGTTTATTTGATATTATAGATTTGTATGATATACTTTATAGGTTACTAGGCTTGCTTTAATGTTATATACATACTAGTGTATGTTGGTGGGTTACTTAGTTTGGAGAGAACTAGTTCTTGAGTTAACTAAGTAACCATTAATGTAAGGACATGATTCATTTTGGGTATTCTCCATAAGAATGAACATCAAGTTAGGGGATTGTAAAAAGGTAGCTAACCAAATACATTGAGTGTATTAGTTTAGTGCACTAGAGATAAAAAATGTTGCTAAAAATACTGTGTGACAATATATTGACATTCCAAGGTTGGGTATATATTTATACAGGCTATCAATAATTGCTATTGTTTGAACCTCATGATTTAAATTATGTTTTGCATCTTGGAGTAAACAAGATGTATCGATAGTTGAGACAAGGATATTGATGACTTAGTTTGAAATGAGATATTACATAATGGATCAGGAAGTGTTTTATATGCCAAAAATTTAAGAAAAAAGAACAAAAGCAAAATGAATGATAACAAGCCTTACTAATCCTTGAATGAAAAAAAAGGAACACATAGCTACAAATTTTATTATTAGAGTACCTAAGATGCCTTATAAACATGATTAAATATAGGTAATTATTGATAGATTAACTAAATTCTTACATTTTTCTAAAAATTATAATGACCTTATCTATAAAAAGTTTAAACCATATTTATGTTGAAAAAATTATAAAACTTCATGGGTTACGAAAAGTGATTTTTTTATAAGTAACCAAAGTTTACGTTATATTTTTGGATAAAAATTCATAAAGCTTTTGACACTTATCAGTGATTTAACATAACCTTCTAGCCTCAAATTAATGGTCAAATAAAATGTACTAATAGATGTCTTAAATATCTTTCAAAATTTTGTGTATTGGTCTTTAGGGGTGATTAAGAGAATCAATTATCAATGACAAAATTTTCTTATAGTA
This sequence comes from Vanilla planifolia, assembly GCA_023846275.1. Taxonomy (NCBI): domain Eukaryota; kingdom Viridiplantae; phylum Streptophyta; class Magnoliopsida; order Asparagales; family Orchidaceae; genus Vanilla; species Vanilla planifolia. Next base: position 9,767,184 of record CM043866.1, on the reverse strand, counting down.
ACAACTTTCATGATAGCATTGGAATTTCTTTCTTATGAAGTTATATATAGAATATAATGTAATCCTCTTTGTGTTAGTTTTAGGGTAAGAAGCAACAATTGATCAAATCAAAGTTTTTTGATTAAGTTACTAAAAAGATAAGAATATTTGGCAATAGAATGAAAACAACTCAAGATTGACATAAAAAGAAATATCATGATAAAAGGAATATGTTGAATTTCATGAAGGTCAATGTCTCTTTCTTAAAGCAAGTCCTTTGAAGGTGGTAATCCAATTTGGAAAAGTAAGAAATTTGAAGCCTAAATTTATTGGGCCTTTATAGATTTGAGAAAAATGAGTCCTATATCTTATAAAGTGGCTTATAGTTGGCTAGAGTTCATAATGTTTTCACATTTTTTCTTTGAGATAATATATTTTTAATCTATCTCATGTCATTTGTTATGACTCAAAAGAGATTGAGATTCAACCCAATATTGCATATTAGAAGCAACTACCTAGACTTCTTACTCTGTAAGATAAGTTAATAAGAAATAAATTCATTCTCAAATTTAAGGTAGTTTAAAATAAGTAGAGGGAAAGTGAATCAACATGGGAGGTGAAAGTTGATATACAATATTGGTATACTAAATTACATTACATTTTTGACCAAATATCTTTAAGGTAGGGATATGCTAATAATTAAATATTTTAAATATTATGCAAACATGCATTTGAGTTGTAACATATGTATTTGTGGTCTACAAATATATTTTTAAGAAATTAAGAAGTTTTATCACTTGATTTATGTGGCATGTTGTAAATCTCTCCAAATGTAGAATCAAGCTTACCATTCAGAAGAACCATACATGAGAAGTTTATCAAAATTTAATTGATAATTTTTAGAAATATATTGAAATTTCCAATAGTTGCCAAACAAAAATGCAAATATTTAATTTATTATGTTATAAAAAGGATAAAATACTTTTTTAGTTTTCTCCTTGAGTTGATTGGTTGCTTAGAGGAGAAGATTTTGGAACTTTAGAAAAAGAGTGAAAGAGTTAGTAATTGAGGAAGGAGTGCAATTAGAAACCTACAGGGAGAAGCTATGGATGTAATAGCCAATAAAAATGTGAGGATATAGAATAGTTGCAACAAAAAGGAATTAAAGGAAGGTAGTTTGAAGAAAATTTTGGAAGTTCATTCTTTGGCAAGTGCTATTTTGGTATGGTTTCAGTTATGGTTTTAGTTCCTTTGATTTCTCTTGAGTTATGTGGTTTGCTACATAAGGTTGGCTTCTAATTGTATAGAAATCAAGTCAGATTGGATGTAGTTGCACCTTGTCATCCATTACTTTATATTGTAAGTAGAGGGTTAGCATAGTATACATTAGGGCCAATGTGTCATAAGTTGAGTGCCCATAGTATGTAGATACAAAATTTTGTGAGAGACCAATTTTTCCCAAAGAAAATGGATGATAAGCTAATATTCAACTGTATGTATAGAATGGATGGTACATGAAGAAAAATTAAAGATTTTAAGGAGGGTTTCGTGCAACTTGTTAATGAACACTTTTTTTAAAGAGAAAGGTGTTACATTTAAGACATTTTGAAGGGAAGGAAAGCCTTGAGAAATTGTGAAAAAATTGGAAAATGTTTGTGTAAGCGAGCATATAGGTGACAAAAAACATCACAGAACTACAATCCTCAATAAAATATCTAGCAAAAATAATAGCCATTCACAATTATTAAAGAAACCTTTTAACAAGAAATTTTGAAATAGATATCATATACTATAATTTGTTGCCAGAATAATAAAGGTTTTCTCATACACAAAAATTCTAACAGAGCTCTCATAACAAAATACTCTCTCAATCATAGGCAACTATACCTTAGATATTTATGAATCCCCAATTTTGTAATTATCTACACCTTGGCTTCTAATGTAATTTGGTAATAAACATGATATGCTTAGTAGGAAAATAAATAACTATTGGCTAAATAAACCAACATGAAGTAGTATGTAACATCATAGTATTAATAACATGAATGCATTGAATCTTGATATTAAAAAAAAGGTGTTGGAATTGTAGCATATATATACCCATATGCATTATACCTATGTACATAAATAATCATTATGTAGTACTCATATGATATAATACTCATATATCTTCTCTTTCTTTTTTTTCTTTTCAATATCATACTCTTTTCATATTTTCATCTTTGTCATTTGTTTTTCTGAAGTCCATCATTCTCCCATACAACTAAAGGCATAAATTCATAGCATCCTAGAACATATCATATCTCAATGGCATTAATTCTGTCTCAAGACAACCATGAATAGATAGTGAAGCCACTAAATCATCTCTCTCCCATGTATCTTTAAGTTGTACCAAAGTATTACTAGAAAAATTCCTCTATTGATCATTGCTCTACATTAAAGTACTAAAAATAATAGGAATAAGGTTTGATGTTATCTTTATCTTGGAACCTTTAAGATTGTCCTATAGTGTTAATGATAGTAACATCTCTAACTATTATGGGTCTATATTAAAGTGTAAATGATAATAAGGGCAACCTTATCATATAAATTTGGGATAAGGTCATAGGAAAATTATCTTTTTCTTAAACTTATCATTTTCATGACCTTTTATATCATCATTGTAATCCAACCTATATCTTTTATTCATTTCTTTTCATTTCATTTATTCTCTTTCTTAGTTTATATTCCTTAGCTTCTCTCTCTTAATCAGCTCACTTCTTTTTGTTGTACCCTTGAGAATAATGATAAAAAATCAATCCATTGATTACTAATAAATTATTAAAGTGTGTATATGTAGACATTAATGTTGTATGTAGTGGATGAATGAAGATTGATGACTTGTGCTCAAGATTTTGGCTCAACTTGCTTATCATGGAGTCATCTTCTCCACTATTGGTGAAGTGGCTACTCATTAAGAGTTCACTTTCAACAAAATTAGTTGGTTTGAATTGTTAGTCATTCACTATGTATTAATATGTCATGAGGAATAATTGCATGCATCTTCATGCTAAATCATGACTATAAAATTTTTTAAAACTACATTAGTTTATTTATATGGTATATTCTCAAGATTAAAGCTATAATTAAAGTTTGAGTTTATCATGATGTTGTATAACTATGTTGTGTTCATTGTACAAATGCAATTGTTGCATGGGCCTAGGATTAGAAGTATAAACTTGATCATATATGGCATAGTCCTTATATGTGCTTTGTTGTTCTCTGAGAGTCAAGTTTCCATTAGTATTATATGACTATGAAATTTTCTTTGTACAAGTGCACAACCTATTTCCTCTTAGAATTTATTATTTATGTAAGTTGAGTAATTGTAAGAGATGTGTAATTGTTATGTCATAATAATATGACTTTAATGGGTTACTTTATACTATTGCACATAAAGTAGTTTATATAATATCATAAAGGTTTTTCTTTGTAATGTTCTTACTTTCAATATCATACAATATAAAGTAAAGTATTATATCCAAATAATTCTTTCGATAGGCTAGATAAAGCAAATGACTTAGGATACATATGCACTCATTATACTATAAGAATATAATATTTGTATTGTATGAGTACAATAAATATCAAATTGGATTAAATATCAAAGTTCTACATTATTGTATGATGACAATATAAGTATCACACTTATATGAGATCTATGAAGTGTAAGTTAATGATTAAAATTACAATCAAAATGGGGTGATTAGAATAATGATTAGAATGATGATTGACACAAGGATCAAAATGCTAATTAAGGTGACATATAAGATGACAACCAGCATGAAGAGAACACTGAATGGAATAATGATCAGAGAATTGTCAAGCTAAATGAATTTTAAACACAAGTATGTCATATCCCTTAATTTAGCATAGATACTTAAATGCCATCTAATCCACAAACACAAAGAATGGATGGGTCAGTATTCCCACAACTAGTAGATCTTTTATGAAAGTCTGGGCAATACTACGTCACATTCTCTCATTAAAATAAAAACTCCAACAACTTTTAAGGAGGAACTAGAGATCATTTAAAGAGGAGTAAATTAAAAAAGATAATAGTTCATTTTAAATTGATATTAATCAAGAAGTTTTAATATGAAAGACAAAGCATTAAAGCAATAAAAAAGGCTTTTACGACTATAGTGTTGCTCAATTAGATTAATATTGGTTCACTGGATAGCAGGCACATATTCATCATTTTGATATAAAAGAAAATTTCCTTCACTATTATTTTATTGCTCTTAGAATATGTGTGAATTTCATATGAGGGTTTTCAAGTGGCACCGTAACTTTCATTTAAACATGGAACACTCACTACCTCCTATCTAGAGTTTTTTTAAGTATCTCTTAATACATTTGTTAAATAAAACTTCTCTTTATTTAACTATCTCTACGATTGCAAAACTACAAAAGGTTAGCGTGGTTGCTTTGAATTTGATAAAACCAAGCATTGCTATGGTATGTTGAGTGAGATTTATTAAATGAGCACCTTAAATTATATGTCTTGCTTAAAGAGGTGGAAACTCATGTGGTTTTTGATAAAAAAACACATTAACTTTATTATGAACCCTATAGAAAATAAGGTCACTCCACCATAAATTGTAAGCACCAATTATTAAAGATGAAAATTTAGAAATAGACAATCAAGCTTAATGTTACTTCTATGCAACAAAACTCAAAAAGGGTTGATAATAATGAGGATCATGGTAATATCAATCCAAATAATAATGTGAAATAAATAAGTGGGTTGGCATCTCCACTAAAGAATGCATCACACAAAGCAAACAATAATACACTGAGGTTGTTAGAATAAGGAGAAGCTACACAACTTTAACATCATAATCACTTAAGAGCAAAAAGATGAGTAACATTTTGTCAATGAAGTTGTTAGATGATCATGTAAAGATCATCAAAGATCATCGCTCTTATAAAGGATATATATCAGATCCAAAAATCATATATAAAAAAAAATCTTGATTTACTTCGAAACTACAATTACTAAAAGGCTTTGGAATGGAATTACTAAAAAAATGGTAAGAATTTAGGTTTAATATCTTTGGAACAAGATGAATTTACTCCAATCCAAACTAGAAGGGCTAAAAAAAGAGCAAAGAAGATCGTCAAGCAATGTACTAGTCTAAAAGTAAATCATAGAAGTGTTAGAAGTATTATTAATAATAAAATATTCAACTTACTAGTTTTATTGGAACCTATGTCACTAGGAAAAAATTACAAATTGGCTTTTAAATTAGGGTTTGATCAATAAACTAGTAACAAATCAAACAAAATTTAGATATTATGGGTAAATAATATTCAATGTTCCATAGTATATGATAAAGAATATCTTATTCATTTAATGGTCTCAGTGAAAGGGTTGTCAAACTACACATTGGTATATGCTAAATGTTCTAAAATTTAGAGGTGTGATTTATGGAGTAAGATTAATGAAATTGCTGCTAATCAAAGTACTTCTTGGTTACTTGGAGGCGATCTCAATTTTGTTGCATTAGGTGATGAATATATAGGCTCATCTATTCCTAACATAAAGGTTATGAAAGAGTTTAAGGATTGCATTAATCAATGTAGTTTGTTTTGATATTTCTTTTAGTGTTTCACCATACATATGGGTGAGCAAGAGATAAGGTAAATGGGTATGGAAGTGAGTAGGTAGAATCTTGTTACCTAGAAATGGTTGGAGAGTGTTCTAGCTATGGCTATGGAACATTTGAATAAGAAAGGAATTGACCACACCATTTTCTATTACAACACTTCATTAAATAATTTCATGGACTAAGAAAATTTAAATTCCAAAATATGTGGAACTCACACCCCAATTTATATAAACTATTTGAAAATTATTGGATAAGTCCTAATCACCTAATTAGCATACAAGCATTAAAATTAAAGCTAAGGTTACTGAAAGATTTTCTAAAGGTTCAAAATAGAAGTACATTTGGGAATATATTTTAAAATATAAAAAAAAAGATAAGGAGGACATTATGAAGTGTGAAAGATAATTCTACAAAGTGGTTCTGATGATGACAATATAAAATTAAATGCAAGAAATCAACATCTCATGGATGAGTTGATTAAGGAAGAAACCTTTACATACAAAAAGCTTGTGTTAAATGGCTAGATGAAGGTGAAAAAATAAAATTTTTTTCCACATTTTAATCTAAAATGGATACTCAAACTTCATATTTTTAAATAAAAGACAAGGATGGTTCCAAATTTTTTGGATAGGAACAACTACAAAATGTTGTTATATAATACTTCAAAGACCACTTTGGGAAAATGGATAACTTAGAATGATAAGCTACATTGTATTCTAGAATTTATTGGTCAAGAAAATAATAATACACTTACTAAAGACATAAATCTTGAAGAAGATTGCAAGGTCATTTATTAGTTAGAGGACAAACATAATGCACTAGCTCGGATGTCTTTAATGGCATATTTTTCAATATATGTTAAGATTTTATTGCAATAAATGTTAAGAATGTTGTCTAGGATTTCTTAGATGTAGCCTCATACTTAAAAGATGACAACTCCTACATTATTTTAACTCCAAAATCTAACACCCATCTAACTTTTAGAATTTCAAACTAATTATATTACCAACTTTACAAGGAAGATTTTGAGAAAATTTATAGCTAATAGGCTACAAAACCAACTCAATAACATCACCTCTCTAGAGTAGTTGGATCTGTTAAAGGAAGGAAAATAAAAATATATATATATCAATTGCTCTAAAGTTAATATCCTTAATAAAAAAAATGAAGGGGCAAGCAAATTGTATAATAAAGTATTATGATTCACTGAGGACATCATAACTTTTATTAGAGGTGATGTAAGATCTTTAAAGAGTATTCAAAACATGCTTAACTCTTTTCAACTCACATCAGGCTTAACAATAAATAAAGATCGATGTAAATTTTGTCTTTGCTAAGGCGATGGTTGTTGGTAGCAAGAAAATTGCAAAGGTTTGGGGTTTTAAGCAAGGATCCATACCTAGTATGTACTTAGGATGCCCAATATTTTCTAATAGGAAAGAGGCTAGATACTATCAACATTAAATAAACTACAGTCTAAGGTTGTTGGTTGGAAGAAGAAGCTTTTGTCTATAGAAGGGCATTTAATTGTTGTTAAATATGTTTTTAATTCACTCTTAATTCATTCATTCATGAGCTTGGTTTGACCAGCTTAGGTTGTAAGAAGGCATGAGAAAACTATGATGCTTTCTTATGGGGAGATGATGAAGTTGCTCATAAACATCACTAGACAAGCTGGGAGAGGTTGAGTAAAATATGTGAAGAGAATGGTCTTAGCTTAAGGAAGCTTAATGACTTGGCTTTGACATATTTGGCTAAACAAAATTGGAAACTATTAACATCTATTTTTTTTGGGAAAAATCTATAAATGCTAAATATAGAAATGCTAAAAGTACATAGTGTACATTTGAAGTATGGAGAAGTATAGAGACAACAAGACAACTAGTACAATTTGTGGTGCTAATTCCTCGTGAGGGAAGTCAAGTGGTTTGAACCTTAAAAAAAGATGGTTTGTTCACCTTGAAATATGTTTGGCATGCCACTAAAAGAGCATTTATATATTAACTGGAGTATGAGTAAATAATTCCTATCAAAAGCTTCATTTTATTATGGTGTATGTTTAGTCATGTTCTTCTTCTCTCAACTTAGTTAAGACAATTATAGATTCAACAAGCCCCCAACTACTCACATTACCATCATGAAGGTACTCTTAATCATACTTTTATTAAATGTAACACTACACATATGATCTAGGAATTTTATGATATAGCCTTAGATAATAAGTTAAAACACAACAATAATTCTCTCTTTCTTGAATTAATGGTGGCAAAGGTTTAATGATAACCAGACTAGTAAGGAAGTTTTATCTTTCTTTCAATTGTTAATCTATCGATAGATCTAGAAAGCTAGTAATTGAAAACTCTATGAAGAGACAGTTATAATAGAAGGATAGATGATTAAAAACATTAATTGGCTATTCTTTAATATTTTAAAGGCTTATTGTCTAACTTAAATACTACATACTAGCCAAGTCCTAGTGTAGAGGGGTTTACTACCTTCTTTTCAATTTATGAAGGTTAATTGTTGTCAATGCATTTCATGGTCTCCTCCTCCATCATAGGACATAAAAGAGAATAAGCATGAACAATTCAAACATAAACAAACAACTGTGGCAACAGTCATTCAAGATGTAAATTCAAAGTTGTTATATTTTATTACTGAACTACTCCATCTCTATTCATCAATGAAAGGTCAAGCATGTGGTGTTTTAACAATTCTACAGTGGTGCTCTATCCATTTATATAAATCATTGATCTTGAACAATATAATTTAATGAAAATGATTTCAAAACTAAAATCTCTACATTGAAAATTTGAGAAATTCACAAAACAAATTAGAATACTAAGTAAAAGGCTATGCATTACATGGAGCCACATTAAAAAAGGAGAGAAATAAAGCCATTAGAGCTATTTGCTAAAATGTTTTGTCACAAAGTTAGTGATAAAGATTATAGTTTGGATAGATACAAAGCTATCATTAATTTGGAGATAACAAGTATACCCTACATCTCAAGGTTATACAAGATATTAAAGCTTAATGTAAAAGATAATTTTAAAGATGATAATCAAAATCAACACCTATCTTCGCCATTGTCCATAATGGTGAAGGGCTTCAACTCATTTGATACTTTAAGTTAATGCACCCCCATCTCTTATAAGGCTACAGATGGGTATGATAATACTTTGCCTTACTACCAGATTAGTACACTTGTTAGATATTAGTGTTTTAACTGGGAATTCAATGTATCTTATGCCAATGCTCATTTAATTGGTCTAACAAAACACATAAAACTTATATTGTTCACTCTCTACATGATCAGACTTGGATGAAACTTTCATCATTCTTGTCTATTCTAGTTCCTTCTCTAGAACTATTCTCTATTTCAAATGATGGGACACGTGTGACTTCACATTTGAACTAGTATACATATTGGATGTTGTTGTTCACTCTATGTATTCATCATAACATACGATGCTCACTCGATTAAGTGGATGAATCTACAAAAACACTTAACTCTTCTTTAAACTTTGATGTTTCATGCTCCATTCAATTATGATGCAATTTGTGCATGTCATCCTTTTAGACTTTACATTGATACAAATTTGTCTGGTGTTCTAGTTTAGGGAATTCTCTCTTTATCATATTTTTATGTTCTATTTCATACATGTGATCACCTCCTCACTAGTTTGGCACCTCGTACACTTTAGTCATATTTCTATGAAGACTCAAGTCTGCCATCCACTATTCATTCCAATGCTTTTATGAAACAAATGATTGCTTCTTCATACTACTACAAAGATTACATGCTACTATTCACTCAATTGGTATGTCATGCACATATGAAGTCAAAAGGCTTCCACTTCAATCAAGTATGCATACATAATCTTCTATCAACATAATGTATTTTAAGGATTAATACTAAACCATACTTCCCTCCAATGTTTTAATTTAGGATTTCATTTGGACCCTTGGCATCTACATTTCTTAATGCACTATTACAATGCCATCATAATAATAATAATACGTTTCTTATGTGACAACATTTCATAAGAAATTATATCACACTTTTATGATTGACTTTTACACAAGACTTGGGATAAGTTTGAGATAAGTTGTTATACTAGTAAGATAATCTTATTAAATATGTATGATTGCTTTAGTAAGCCTAGATAAGTTTAATTCCAACATGATCATGGATTGGATTGTTCTTATATGTTCACTTTGTGCAACATTTTCTTAAGAGCTTGACTCCCGTTGAAATAAAATATTACACGATGCTTATTTACTATTAAACTTGCATGATTTATTTATAATGTGAAAATGAACTACAATGTATTTATATGATTATTGTGATTATTGTTATCCATGGTAGTCCAAATCAAAGTCCATGGTAATCCGTTAGGATTTTTCTACTCAATCTTAACCTACTAGCACACAAGATATTTCTTGATCTATCCTGCTACATCTCTTTTCAACAAGACAATCCTAATTTTATTCTCATCATTTTAATATGAAGGTTTTGGCATACTAATATGATACATTATTGAAACCTATATAGGCTAGTTGATTCATCTTGGAATGCTAATATAGTCAATAAAGTTTCTTTATTTGCAACTAATTCACTTATTATGTAAATAAAAAAGAATACAAGAAGAAAGTGATTATGCATTAATTAAAAAAATCATTTTTGAAAGATCAAAATAACTAACTTACTTGAATATGCTTGCACTAAATTTGAGCAGGAATCATTCAATTACTACATTTATTTCACTCTTGGATGTTCCTTCATCTGCATTATATCAAGCTTCAACTTGTATAATAACATCACTTTCATCACTTAATTGTTATGCTATATGGATTCTACAATTAAATAGCATAATATTTATGAGTTGTGTTATGTTGTATGTGCTATAATATTTGTAAAGGTACAACATTTATGTTTTTGTGAGGTGTACCTCTACTAGCCCTGTCAAAAGAGAGTGATTGTAAGATTTATGTCTACTAGTTGTGACAAAAAGAGTGGTTAATTAGTGGAGGCCTGATCAACTTGATTAGGGATGGATGTATGTATTGGTGGAATTGAACTGCATAAAATACTTATGTTATTTAGATTTACAAGATTTGCATGCTTTACTTGACTCATTACATTACATAACAATTACTACATTTTTTAAAACTAAAGAATATTTCTATATAGCATTAAAAGCAATTGAGACTCAAATTTAATTTACTTTACAATGCTGTATAAGTTGACTAAAACTAAATGATAAAGAAAAAAGTGCTTACAAGAGCCATTTATTTGTAATCATGATATTTGTATACCTACACAATTCACCCTCTTGTGTTTGTTGGTTCCCTATAATTTAAAAATTGTTTTTATTTATCTATCTATTACTCAATTAAAGTGATAAATCAACCTAATTCCAATGCTCCCTTTACTAATTCAAGGGAAATTCCAAGCTATTTAATTCAAAATCCCTTTAACTTTAAAAATTTATAGCAATTTATTTAAAGTTCTAAAACTTTTAGAAAAATAAATGGTTTTTTATTAATGTTTTCTATTATGGTATAATAAATTTTTTTTAAAGAATTATAAACTAATATGTTTTACAAGATGTGAGAAATATATTTTTATTTTAAATGAATGCATCACTTTCACAACATATCAATTTTATGTGTTCAAATACAAATTTTTTACATGCTTATATATATGTCTATATATATATATATATATATATATATATATATATATATATATATATATGTCTATATATATATATATATATATATATATATATATATATATATATATATATATATATATATATATATATATATATATATATATATATATATATATATATATATATATATATATATGTATATATTTCTTATTTACACATTTTATATGTTAAAATTTTTAGGATGTTGCATATAAAGTCTTTTATATTAAATACATTTAGCATGATACAATATATTCAATATAACAATCATTGGAAGTTCTATGATAAAACAATTCAACAAATAAAATTTCATTTCAAATCAATTATTACATTAATAATCTAAAAAAATAATTACAAAATAAATATAAAATAGCTCATTTCCTAATTGTGGTTTCGAGCATTTAAAATTTCATTAAGATTTTCTTATTTCTTATAGCATTTACATAAACTAATGCATGATATTCATTTATTTGTTTTTTATGGAAACTTCTATCCCACAAATTGGTAGGCACCTAGCTCTAAAATTATTTACTTAAGAGATTCCTAAAAAAATATTTAACATCCTCAATCTATGATTTGGACAATGATGTTAGTCACCTAATGCACTACTAAATTTTGAGTTATTTGTAATGAAATGACCAACCACAAAAAGATTGATGTCCACCAAAGAAAAGTTTCCATAAAAGAAACAATTCTAGTACAACTATCCCTAGTGAAGCCTTTGTTGTAAATATTCTATGATGAAATTTGTGATAAAATAATTATAACAAAATTATTTGAGAAAGAACTTTTTGAGGTCAATATCATATTTTTAAAGGTAAATTACAAAATTAATTATTTATTATGCTTATGTTTGCTACAAAATCTATTTTTAAAATTTGCTAAATGGTTTTATTAGGAGTGAGTGTCATGCCTTATAGAACTCAAAAAGATCCACTTAATTGATTAATTTTTGGTTGTATCAGAGTAATTACACCAAGATTGACGACATGATAACTTTTATTCAAAAAAATGATAGAATTAATTCTAAATCCATTTTTTTTTCAAATTAGACATGTCGGTTGTGCATGGTAGTGTAGTGGTGATAATGGTAGTGGATGGCTGTCAATAGTAGTAACAATTCCATGGCGAGTTTTAGGTCATTTTATAGTCATGTTTTACCAAATGTCTTATCAATAGAATAACAAGACTATAATAGGAATGTCCTAGAATGAATTCAAAGTTGAAAATATTCAAAACAATAAGTAATTAACTTTCAAATTACTCAAAATAATATGTAAATATAAATAACTAAACAACTAACAAAAAATTGAAATGTGTTATAAATTAGAGTTAGTAATAATAAAGCTCTATATGAGAGCGAGCAAAGGAGCCAATCTTAGCAAGGCTTTGAGTTTGACTTGGACTAGTATGTCTCCAAGTAGAACCTCTGTGTGATGTGGGTGATATTATTGCTTTAAAGTAAGCATGATAACATAAATTATTATAATTAAACTAAATAAACAATTTGTTGATATTAATAGCATAATGTTTTAACCAAGTTATATATATCTATATATACATACGCACATATACATACATACTTTGTGGATTCTTGTACCATTAATACCTTGACACCGTCGTACCAAAATGATGTGCTCTAGCTTTGCATAAAACACTTATGCTCAGCAAACACAAAGTCAATATGATCATATTGTCACAGTGACACATCCCATTAGATTAAGCCAATACAAAAGATAAATGGGGTGATTGCACATTGACAAGTTACAATACACTTGAAATATTGCAATAGACAACAATATTGTTAGTGCACCATTATTGTTTAGAGTTGGACTACATCATTCTTTGAAGCAACCTTATGTTGTCAAATTGGACAAATGCAACATTTTCACAAACTATCATTCTTCGATGCTACAGTTGATCAACTAAACTCCATGGTTAATTACATGTTTGCTAGTGGAATCATGTTGGACCTGACCACTTCAATAGTCGTAGCTGAATTAGATTGGATTTAGTTAAATAGTAATTTTTATCAATTCAGGAAAATGTAAACCTATCTCATACAATAAATTTCATTTTTTTAATACATCATTCTTGCATTCATTCGTACAAACATACACTAGAGATGTTGCATTACACACTAGATACCCTTCTGTTCCATCTAAAAATGCTAAAATTGGAGAAGTCAACTTATCCTTTAACATTTAGAAACTATTCTCTTTTGTTGAATCCTAATCAAATTTAATTCCTTTTTAAGTCAACTTGGTTAATGGGAGCTTATCTTTGAAAATCCTTTTACAATCTTCTTATAAAAACTAACCAATTTAGGAAACAACAAATTTGCAATACTAATGTGAGTCTTAGCCAACTTATCTTTAGTACAAACCATGTTCCCAAGGAATATAACTTTAGAAAACCAAAATTTTTATTTTAAAAAATTAGCATATAATTGGTGTTCTCTTAGTTTTTTAATATTGTTTTTAAATGAAGAGTATGTTCTTTTACATTCTTTAAGTAAATCATTATGTCATCTATGAACATAATAACATACGTATCCAAATGTTTCTTAAAAACTCTATTTATTAAATTCATGAAATTTATGTGAACATTTGTTAGTCCAAAAGGTAGCATTAAAAATTTATAATATCTATATCTTGTTTCTTATAGAAATTTTAGATATGTCCTTTATTCTTAATTGGTGGTAACCAAATCTTAAATTACATTTATAGAATATTATAACTCCTTGAAGTTGATCAAATAAATTATCAATCCTTGGTAATGGATACTTATTTTTAATGATATTCTTTTTAATTTCTATGTAATCAATACACATTATATGACTATCATCATTCTTTCTCTCGAATAATATAACTTCTTCCCAAGATGAAATACTAGGCTTGATAAATTATTTATCTAATATTTGTTGAATATATACTTTTATGTCTTGAAGTTTTTTTAATGTCATTCTACATGAAGCTTTTGAAATTGGCTCAACACCTAAAATTAGTCGAATTTCAAACTATATATATCTTTTTAGAGGTAAATCTAATAAATCATTTCATAGTATATCAAGATATTGACATGGCCCTTATAACTTTGATGGTTGATAAAATGTCTTATCAATGCCCATAACGGACACTAATCACCCTTCTCACCCTTTAATTAGAAATTATTGTACCATTATCCTCGAAATAATAAGAATATTTCTTGCTTGACCAGAGTAAGGTTTCACCTCTTTGTTTCATGATTTCATCTCTTTTCACCTAATAGTCAACGTAATGTCCTCTTTTAATGAGCACAAAGGTCATTACATTCCTAATGATGGATTCAATAAGAAATTCATAGAATTATTTATACTGTACCCATAGAGGACTAAGGAGCTTTACTTGGTCAAGAGTGAGAAAAGGAAAATGTGTTTTGAAAAGGTTAGATAAAGGTCTTGTGAATCAAAACTAGATCAATTTTCTTAACAAAGCTTCCTTTGATAAAATTCCTTTATTTTTGCATTTCCCTAACTAGACACATTCGCCTCCTAAACCATTAAAACTTTAGAATATGTGGATTAGCAAACATTCCATTATGAACATTATGGAGCAAAATTGGAAAGTACCTACCACTTGTTATGGTATGAGTGCATTGGCTTTCAAATTAAAAAGCCTCAAAACGTGTCGCAAAGCATGGAACAAATTGCATTTTGGCTAAATTTTTTATATGGTATGGATTGCAGAAGAATAGATCCTTCATAAAAAGAAGCTTTTTGAATTATATCAAAATTAGGATTCATGGTTGAACTTTTTGAAAGCATAATATCACTTTCTCTCCTAAATTGTGGAAGAATTTTGGCATAAAAAAGTCCAAAGTTAGATGGTTAAAAGAGGGTGAATAAAAATAGAAGTTTTTCATTCTTTTATTAAGGAGTAGTATTGTAAAACTAAGAATCGAAAGAATTAAGGACTCCTCAAGTAACTAAGTTGATGATGAAGATAGGATTTCTATGACAGCCATACATCTCAAGCTTCTACTATTGGTTTCTCTTGGGATTGAAAGTGCTTCTTTTCTTAGTTTTGTCCCTTCTTTTGTGACTTTAGGGAACAACTATAATTTATTACAAAAAAATACCATGTCTAAAATTATGTCATATTTTAGATGGAATCACATCGTGCTCCAAGACTAAATAAGTTTAATGGGGTCTTTTATACACACTATTGGGAAGCAAGTGCAGAAACTAGATGTAACAAAGGTTTTATTTATTGGAATGCTAATTTAAAAAAAAATTCTAACATGAACATAGTTCTTATTCTAAGGGAAGACAATTTGGCAATGTTTAATGATTACATGCTTATATGCTTATTCAATTTTGTTGAGAAAGTTTTTTCTAAATTACAAGCTACTAGATTACAAAATATTTTTCTTATCTTAATATCTCCTAAGCAATCAAGATTTGTGAATTATAGGGACATCACTAAGATCATTTGTCTAACAAAAAAAATAGTTGATTCCATTAATAGGAAAGTTAGAAGAAATAATTCCAATATCAAGCTTAATGTAAGGAATGTATTTGATATACTATCCTAAGATTTTTTAGGGTATGTTCTTTTTAAGTTTATATTTGAGGCTAGATTCATTAAGTTGATTATTCTTTGAATAATTGGTTTTCTATTATAATTAATAATAACTACAATGGTTATTTTTACCCTTCTTATGGTATTGAATAAGGTAATCCTCTATCTCCTCTTCTCTTTGTTCTATCTCAAGAAGTCTTCAATTGTAGGTTGAAAAATATGTTCATCTAATAAAAAGTTCTAAATTATGCACTTCCTAAAGACTATTTGAATATATGTCACTTAAGCTTGTAGATGATTTTATTATATTTTTAAGAGGAGTTAAGAAAATGGCTAGAAACAAAATGAGCTTCATTTGAGAATTCCAATCTAACTCATGCATGCAAATCAATTCTAAAAGAGCTTTTTGATATGTTGCAACAAATCCAAATTGGGTAAAGTTAGAATTCTTTGTCTCAAATTGGTATTCAACAAAAGTAAGCTTCTAATTAATTATCTAGGATGCACTTTACTCAAGGGAAGAAAAAAGTGATGCATTTTTTATACTTAACTGAGAAGTCAAGTAAGAAGTGAAATAATAAGAAGAAAGGTACTTTCTATTGATAAGAGATTAATTCTCATAATACATGTTCTTGCATTGATCCTAAAGAACTTTATGATGTTTTCTTGCCCTTTGAAAAGGATTTTCCAAAGAATTAAGACACTTATGAATGGATTTTTATGGGGTATTAAGAAGGAATCAGAGCATAGCAATAGATACCATAGGGTTAGAAGGAAGCAAGTTTGCTTTCTAATTGAGTAAAATGATCTAGGATAAGCAATAAGGATTAGGTATTAGAGCAAAGAGGATCATATGATTTTGGAAAGCATTTTTTTGACTTTCATCATCCAATAATATGGCTCTCAAAATGAAACTAATTATCCAACAAAGCTACTTGTTAAAAATAACATCTTGAAGCTTGATGAGGTAATGACAACATTTAGCATTATGCATTATTGAAAGGCTAAAATTATAAACTTTTTATGAGCACTTTTCATGCAATCAAAATATTATTTGAAAAATAAGAAAATTAAAACCTCTACATTAGTGAATTGCATCAAAAGAATCAAGCAAATTGTAAAGAATTAAATGGAGCTCTTAAAATAACTAGCTGTAGCTATTTGAGTCATAACAGATGGAAAATGCAGCAAAAAAATCAACCTAGTAAGCACTTAGAAGTAAAGGATTGATACTTAAACAACAAAGAGAATATGGAACAACAAGACAACAAAAGATCTCTATTTTAATGTGGAGGATTATCAACAAATAGTTTCTTTTCCTATAAGTCTTGCACAATCTAAATTTTCATCTAGTAACCAAGTGTCCTTTGTACCCAAATGAAGATTCATTCGATCATACATTTGTTGGCTATGATAGATCAAGTTAAGCATGGAGTTTCTTTGCAAATCAATTGTACATCTATGATCTAAAATAAAGTAACATCAATCTATTGTATCAAAAGTAGTGGAGAAATGGTTCTATAAATTTGTAAGAGGAGAAGTTGCATTGTTTCTCATTTAAACATTTGTGGGAATATTTGGAAAGCCCACAATTTATGTTTGTTTGAGACGATCAATGTATTATTAAGAAATAGTATAAATAATATTTTATCCAATTTTTGTAACATATTTTGCTACTTCCTTTTGACCCAAACATATCCATGAAATTACTAAATAGTTCAATACAATTTCAATGTTCCTTTCTGTAAGATAAAAGGCAAAAGAATTCAAATTGTGATATGGCTATCTCCTCTTAACAACTTTTTAAAATTGAGCATTGATGGATCAACTAATCGCAATGCAATGCTTGTTGATTCCCATGGGATTATTAAAGGTTATCTAGGCCAAACTTTGAAAGTTTTCTTTATACTTGCCAACCTTAAATCTAATATGGAAGCTGATGGATTGGCATTATTATTAGAGCTTCAATTATGAAAAACCATATGGGCTTTGAACATTTTTATGGAATTGATTGTAAAATACTTCTAGTTCATGAAAGTTCTCAATAATATCCAGCACAACTAGCAATTGTTGGACTTTTAAGTCATTCACTTCTAGCATATCTTCAATGAGGGCAATGAAGTGAAAAATTATCTTGCTCAAATAGAAAGTAGTAACCTTCAATCCAACATATTCGATCTACAACAATTGCCAAACAACTACAGTGCTCTTTATAAAATTGATAGTATTCATTTTTCCTATTTAAAATTAGCATACAAGATAATGTAATCGTGTGATATGGCTAGTTTCTTAAGTGTGTTGTGTACTTTTGGTCTACTTTTATTTTATCAAATGCAATGTAATCCCAATGTTGTAAATCTTTTAGTTTATAATAAATCTATGTCATTATTATAAAAAGCTCAACAAACATATGGTGAGGGGTTAATAGGCAATAGATAAAGGTAGTGGAGGATGTAGAGGCTGCATTGGACCAAGAGGACAATTTTGAACATTTCTTAATTTTTATGATCACTAAGCATTAGTCCTTTTTACTAATTACCTGTACATTACTTAAGCAATAAATATTTGGAAAAATTGACATGTTTTCCACTTGGAAGTATGCAGCCTTTGAATTCAACTATTATAAGAAATATCTTTGTTCTCATGAAATGGGTTTAGATTTTTTTTTTAGGTATTAATATAAAAGCATGCATCATTACATCAAAGCTCATGGTCAAAATAATCTTGAATCTCATAATTTATTTAATTTGATATTCATATATCGTATCATTAATTTGGATAATTGATTTTTAAACATAAAGCTCAATTAAAAGAAGTGACAATGAATAATAATTATATAGCCTAGTTGACCTAGATAAGTTTCCATTATGATTCTAATGTCATTAAAAGAAACCTTTGGTTTTTTCTTACATGACTACTATATACTTTTGAGCATATATTTTATTTACAAGTTTAAACATTATAATAATTGACAACTAGAAGCATAGTCAATTTTAAACATATATTGTTTATCTAATTTTTTTCATAGTTAAAAAAAAGCTTTGCAAAATCTCTTTATTCATAGTTAATTGAATTAACTATTTGAAACAACTTAAAAACTTTAGCTATTTTACTTTTCTACAAATAAAAAAAAATAATTATTTAATGATACTATTGTTAACAAAATTTCATTTTTGTTTGCAACTAAACATTATATTTATAATGATAAGAATTTTTGGTTCAAAATCAGCTTCTTATATAACTTCTTGCTAAATTGCATTCCAATAAGATCATATCTTCTTCTATGATGTCCAAAATTTTTGAATTATTTTCTTTCAAAATAAGATTTGCTTAAGCTTTCATTGATGTGTAATATTACAGTTTTTGAATGCTCGTATTGTTGAATAATATTTTAAACTTTAGTCATCATACAAGATGGCTAAATATTTTTTTTCATTTTAAGATTTTATGACTACCATATCACTTAGGTTGATCATCGTATAATTACTTGAAATATATTTTTCCCTACTACAAACTTTTTTTTGACATCCTTATGAAGCTTAGTGGTATTCTTTGCCCAAAATATCTACCATTGCTTCTTCTCACTCTCCTTTGGCTTTCATCTCAAACTTTTAAAGTTATATTTTAGCAAACATAAAGTGCATATTGACTTTTCAATCTCTCTGGTATTGTATTAGTCGTCTCCCTTATCATGATAGTTTTTCGTAGACTCAAGCAGGATTGCATTCACATGATGTCATTCTTCCTACGATAATTCCTAAAAATTAGAATTTTAAATATTTATTTTCATAAAAGTTTTTTTTAAAAAAAGATTGATAGATCTAACAAATAGATCTTTACCTTTTCAAAATTTTGTCACTAGATCCAATCTAAAGCAAAGTAATTTTGACATGATCATATTCCTTTAACATCTAAATTCTTACTCAAGCTTTGCTTGATCAATTTATAAACTTTAGGATAAGCCCAATAGTATCAAATATTTTTTATGTTGATGATATTGTCATATTTAGTAAAGGCCATCAAGCACATGGACACATTTTTCAACAATTTCAACAAGTTTTTGGATTACAAATCAATCCTCAAAAAAGTAAGTTTTACACCTCTATAAACATAGGCACTATTGTTAGAAAAAGGATTGCAAGAACTTTGGGCTTTCCTTAAGGAACACTTCCAATGACAATCATGGATGTCCCACATTCAGTAGTAGGAAAAACATTTGTTATTTTTAAGGACTAATTGAGAAGCTTCTATCAAAATAGCTAGTTAGAAAAAGAAGCTTATTTCTATGTGTGGTTGGTTAGTTTTGGTTAACTATGTTTTAAATTCCATTCTTACTTACCTACATATGCCAACTAATCCTAATTCTACAATATTAAAAAAGGCTGATTATTTGATGAATAAATTCTTATGGAGTAATGTGAACTAGAATCATAGGAATTAATGGATAAGATGTAGCAAAATTTGCAAACCAACAAATGAGAAAAACTTGGGTTGAAAAGAACTAAAGAGACAAAGTGATATAGAATTCAAGATACCAAACAAAACGCTCCACTACCCTTTGGAGGATAATTAACAAGTTATTACCTTTCTAAGGCTAATTGTAGAAAATAAATATCCAAACAGCTTTTAGGTGTCCAATGTGCAATAACAAATACTTAATTGATCATGTTGTCACTAAGTGATAATTAGCCTCTAAAAGGTGGACCATTTCTTCTAAAGATATTTGGATCAAATTTTAAAATTCTAGAAAAATAGCCAATACTCTTTAATAATGGTGAGAGGAAGTGGAGCTAAGTGTGGAGAAGAAATATGTGCTTAATTTAATTCCTTCTTTGATATGTTTGAGCATATGGAAAGTAAGGAATAGCATGTTTTTTCAAGGTAAGAATGTAGTATTAACTAATTTGAATTTGAAAATACTTTATGAAATCACATTTTCACAAGTTTTTAACCAACCCAAACAACATATGATAACCATTTGTCTGGGCAGTTGTCTTATTACCACAATATAGACAACTCAAAATTAGAAATGTTGTAAAGTGTTATGGTAGGCACCTACATAGAGCCAACGAAAGTTAAATGTTCATGGTAAATGTTCCAAACTCAACTTTGTTGTGGATGCAATCATTAAAGACCATATTGAAGATATTATCATAAAAAATCTAAATTTGCTCCACAATATATATATATATATATATTGTTACAAAAATTGCATTCTATAGAGAAAAAATAGATATACATTTTATAGTAAACTTTTTTTCAATATGACATAACATTCATTGTTATATGTTTTGCATAAATATTTATGACAAATTTGATTTTCCATATGTAATATGGTTGGAGGATTCTCATGCAATTATATTTGTGATGGAATAAATATTACATCATACTTTCATTTAAGAGAAACTTTTGGTCTAAAGGACCTATCATTTTTTCTTTTACGTTTGGATGCATAACCCACGTAAATGCATTATTGAACAATTTTGTGGGAAAAAGTATTCACATTGGAAATAAAACCATTTTTGATCTTTCCATGATGGAAATATAAATTCCATTGTAGATTTTTTCAAATATGCTACTGTTTTCTAGGAGAAATGTTAGCAAGAAATATCTTGCTTTTCTTCCACGTTCTACAATAGTTTTAATATTGTAATAAAAAGATTATAAAATATATTATCTTGCATTTTTTTAATTTTACCCTTAATAGTTTACCTAACTGTCATCTTACCTCATTAGAACACTCATCCTTGTATGACTTGTGCTCCTCTAGCCATCATAATTTGTGTGTCACCATTACATAAAGAATCTTTGTCTTGTTAAGGTGGCACATTCCTTTTCTATTTCCATGTTTTGTAGCTATCAATAGTTATTTAGTGTTATTAAAATAGTGTACAATTAGAGCTACCATAGATTTAATCCATGCAAACTTGTGTGTCACTATCATGGGGTGGTATTACTATGCTAGTGGGGTGGCATATGGTGAATTGGGTAATAACTGCTTCACAAAAGGATGCACACTGTGGAAGGTTTTAACAAAGACAATGGATGAAACCTTGGAAGGTTTTTAAATTATTTCTAAAAGTTTAAATTGATGTAAAATTTTATTGTATGTGTTTTATATGAACTTTTTCATGAAAGTTGTCTTTGATAACATTTATGATGGAATATTTCCATGCAGACACCTTTTAGGGTTAAACTTTTTTCTATGTATGATAGAAATCTCTATCACAAACAACTTGTTTATTTTGGTAAATGGATAGCAATGTTTACAATGGTGGATGATTAGAAGAAAACATATATCTAATAGAAAATGATTAAGAGATGAAAAAAGTTGGAGGGTTAGCAAAGGACTTATAGCACATAAATGTATTGAAGAAGTAGGAGGCAATAGTTGAAATAAAGATTGTTTAGCATAAAGAGATGAGTAGTGGGGGATAAGGTGTGAATTGTTATATCCAATTTACTAAATATTTTGTATTTATCCTTTATATGAAGCATTTAGCTTAAGATTTGAACCAATTATGTTCAAATGATATGGATTTTAATCACAACTTGAATATATGTTCAAAAGAAAATAATGAAATCTCAAATTTATAAAACAATAAAATCATATGACTATAACACAATATGATGCATAATGTGTCTTTCAAAATAAACAAAATACTCAAAATAATTTCTAAACTTTCTCATCTATTATGATGCCACACATTATAAGTATTGTCACAAAAAATGTTAAGGAAAACAATCTAATGATGATTTGAAAGTTTGTTAAAAGAAGATTAGTAATAGTTGAAATACAACTAAGCAATCAAGTAATGTAAAAGAAAATTGGTGGGAGGCATCTCGATTAATTGGGAGTCATGATGACATCATACTCTTAAAGGATGGATTAACATGCAACATCTATAAGTTTAAATTTTAAAGGTTTTGAAGAATCTATAGATTTATTCATGTACAATCTCTTTTGAGAGATAATAGTAAGACTTGAAGAAATATTTCTTAGCATACAAACCTATACAACATAGACATTTCATATTCTAATGGATGGCCAAGGTGTATAAGGTTTAGGATTCAAATGGTATGTTAAAAACTCTTAGCTCATTATTCTCTTTCAACATATTCTATAGCTCTTAAGTGCTTTATGGGGTTGTGTCTCTAAAATCCCTAAATTTAGTGATGATTTAACTTTTGGCTTTGAAAATGGTCCATAGGATCAAATAACCTCCTTGATTACTTCTTTGATCCAATTATCCACCCATCTTTAATTCTTTCATTGCAAAAAAAAATATGAATTTCATCATGAAATAATGAATAAAAGACATGAGAAGAAGAATAAGCACATAAACTTTTTATGAAAAATACCATGTCATAAGATAACGATAATCATACTTGGAATACTTTTCACTAGACCTTGAACATAATATTATGAGATATATTTTCCTACATGTGTTGCTTAAAGCTTTTCACATTGATACTTATCTCTAAGACACAAGGTCACATTACTTATTATAGGAGAGATTAGGATTTTTTTAAACTTTAAGAGTATCTTACATGTTTCTCCCTTATTAGAATTCATTTTCCCACTCCCTAATTTATAGGTCATTGCACTAAGTGTCATCACCTTACACATGGTCTAAAATGTTATTAATTTTTCTTTATTTTCTTGTTGGAACCATCCATCGATGTTTTGATGCCCCCACCCAATCTCCCATCAAAATAAACTTAATAAAACAACTAAAATCTCGAAAATTTTGAGACAGAATAATGTTTGTGATAAAATCAAGAGTACACAACACAAAATCAAGCAATGGTGATGATGTTAATTTCAATTAACTTAAATAAGCTTGATGTTAGAGCCCTTTTGCCTCTTGAGAGAGAGAGTCTACAAAGGGTGTGATCTTATTTTAGAGCCAAAGTTTTCACAAGAGATTGGTTGTGTTTCTCATGTTTTATTGTGTTCATGATGAACCGTTTCTTGAGAGAAACAGATGATATGTTATTAACAACCATATCATACATTGAGTCCTTGAATTAGATAAGTTGTTTGACCCTATTTTCTTGAGGAAAGATGTTATATCAATATTTAACATATTGTACACTTAGCTTATGAAGGAGAGCAATAGATGATTCATTTAAAATAATGAGAGAATGAGAGTACTTAAGAGAAAGTAAAAGTTGAAGAGTTGGTGAAATAAATTTGAGCAAAAAAGGGAAAAAAATAATGGTGTTATTTGAAGCCCATAAATTACAAGAAATAGTTAAGGAAGGAGAAAATCAATGAAGTATAAGAAGAAGAATAAGGTGTTGCATTCACAGAAATGGAACCTTGAGGATGAAATTAATTTGTAAAAATTATTGTTGCCAACATGAAGAAAAGTAATAAGGTTAATTATTTACAAAGTTTTCTAGTTTAATCTTACTTTAGCTTTTGTTCCTACTCCTTTGAGAAGCATTTTTAGTTAAAAATGTCTATTTTGAAGATCATAAGGAATTGGAATGTTTATTTAATGGAAAATTTATGCAAGATCATAAGGAATTTTTTTGCATGAAGCTTGAAATCAAATTGAGAAAAATCTGAGAGAGTCATAGTGGATTTACATCTATCAAGAAATGAATATACTTTATGCCTAATTTGTGTACTTTGCATACAATCATTGCATACCATACATCAACTAAATGGAAAATATGCCAAGGCCATGTGTACCATACGCTAAATCAATGTAGGATACATAAAGCTAGATTGGACGGTGTAATGGGTTGGTTTGATTTGTTATAAATTTTAAAATTTTGGATATTTTGTAAAGTAAGAAAATGTCATAAAAGATGATTAGATAAACTGTGATATATGGATTGAGAACAATCAAAATTAGCAATCAATTGTTTAACATCAAAATGAAGAGATTGTGATAGTTTGTGCATACTTTTTCTTAGGTAGAATTTAAAAGGAAAAAAGAATGAAAAAATAAATATTTTATAGGACCCAAGTAAGTAAATTTATTATAACTATAATACAAGTAAATTAGTGCTTTTATTAATTAAATATATTCATACATTCATGCTAATAGGATGCCATTATATTTTTCATATGGTTTGTTATTTTTATATTTGAAACATAGTTGAAATATGATATAACTTTAAGCATAGAATAATTATATATACATGAGATATTATATTTGATGAAATATCGAAACATAAAGAAAAGATAAAGTTAAGAAGAAATAAAATGAAGAAATAATATGAAACAAAAAAAATAAAGAGATGATATAGTTCATCATTATAAGCATCACGTGCACATTATTTATGAGAGTGTTATGCATGATATAATGCTATGACATGGTGATAAACCATGAGAGATAATGAGATAAGAAATAATATTAAAATTTTCAAAAAGCATTATTCCTTGCCTAATATTATATATGATTAGCAACTTGATGTAAGACAAGGAAAAAATTGAACATGAACATAGTGATCATGAAGTGATGAAAAGAAAGTGCAATTTGAGCTTTAATTACAAAAACAAATTTTTTATCATATGCCGTTAATGTGAAGCTTACCAATAGAAGCATTGCATGAAAGCTCATATGAAATTAATTTTGGGGCAAAGCAAAGAATAAATAATTAAATGAGAATATATGAACAAAATTTGCATAAATATATTGAGATTTTGGATACTCCATTTGGTTGCAAAATATTGTTGGTAGTTGATTACTTTTCAAAAGAAATTGTTTGTGATTTCTTACTTTGTTAAATAACGTGTTAAAAGATATTAATGGGAGCTAATGGTTACATGGAGAAGCATATATAAGAAGCTACCAATCTAAAATAAAAGAATACAATTTGATGGGTTGAGTTATTCCCTTTTTGCATTTTTTGGTGTCTTAAGTGTGAGTAAAGTTTAATGGTTTTCTCTTCCTTTATGTAACTCAATTAGTGGGTATTTCAAGCTCATTTGATGAGTATTATCCCTCCTTTCTCCATCTTTCATAACCCATTATTCATCTTTATTAATCATTCATAACTTTCTCTTTTTTCCTCCTACTTACCTAAAACAATTTCATTGTAACTTAAAACCTCATCTTGTAGCAATATCTTAGCTAGTAGTGTACCACCAACGTACTTTACCTATGCACCATCCCACCCAAAGACTTCACTTCAAGTACCCAATTGACACACATCCTATGCCCAATAAATTCCATTTGCAAAATGAATAGTACCAAAACTACTTTTCATTTTTTATTGTGTATTCCTTGTGTTCTACTCTTAAATTATCTTAAAATGAAAGACCCTTTTTCTCTCCATCAAAGTAGCACAAGATGCAAAACTTGATGAGCACAAACTATGGATTGTATTTTGTGTAAAGTTAGATAGACAAAGATTGTACGATTGGAAAACTATGATATGCCTATGGGTTGAAATCTAGATATAATATAATATAAAATTAAAATGAGATGAGATCATATTATATAAAGACATAATAATGGTCATTTGAAAAATTTTGGGACCTTATATATTAAAATATGATAAATATGAATATGATGAAAAAGAAGTAATTGAAGAATTGTGCTGAAAATAAATATGATAATATTATAATAATTATGATATGCATATTTGTATATTGTATGGTGTAGCACATTATATTTATTTAATCATTCGAGATATGCTTATAAATAAGTTTTTCATAGAGGTCTTCTTTTCATTATTATAGTTTGTTATCATTTTATCATGAGATATTTTGTATATAGAGATTCACTAAATAAGATTTATAAAGAACATTTTCTTACTTAATTATAAGCCATGCCATAAATAGATAAAGAGAAATATTAGAGTAGCATGTGATCAAAATTTTGCACTTTTAAAGGTATATTTTCATGAATTTTGTACTCTTGTATATCATAATATTGTATTTGAGATCTTTTCACTTTTAGTGTATAATAGCATATATGTGTGCTAATTGTTATTATCTGTCTTGAGATAGTTCCAAGGAGAAATGGTTTGTGAGACATCCCTATGCCATACTATGGGATACTTTAAAATACTTCAATTATATAATTGAGTATATAATTAGACACTAATCATATAAAAAGTTTATATTACAAGGCAAGACAATTAATATATTTTAGATGTCTTAAAAAATATGAAAATTTGTAAGGTTAGTTAGAATGTCAAAATAGACATATCTTTAGGAAAAGCCCAAAAGAAGAAATTTATTTGTTCCTAGTTTGTACCTTTTTACGCTCAAATGGATTTGTAGTGAATTATTAAAATTAATCAAGAATATATATATATAAAGTAATAAATTACTGTGAAAGCCTTCTTGCTTATCTTTCATTGAGCTTACATCTACTTTAAGAATAAGATTTTGGAGGAAGAGATGGGCTAAAAGAAGAAACAGAAGGAAAAAAGAAAGATAGGGGAGAGAGAGAGAGAGGAGAGAGGAGTAGAAAAAGGCGTTGTGCTTGCTTCACTAAAGTCCCAACAAAGAGAAGTATAGAGGAAGGACAAGGAAAGAAACTACAATGTTGGACTCATTTCCAGCAAGAGAAGTTAGAGGAAAATAGAAGACAAGCATAACAAAACATAAAAGATTTGACATATAATGAATAAGGTTTGGATTCCTAGTAATATTAAGCTATTTCCCTATACATGTTCCATAAGCAAGTATCTCAAGATTATTTTGAGGAAAACTTTGGACTTTATGTGGATTTAATCACACACACACATACACCCACACACACACACACACGTGCACACACACACACACACACACACACACACATACACACGCACACACACACACACACACATATATATATATATATATATATATATATATATAATATGAAGGTAAGTAAATGTTCTAATAGGTAAAGCCAAATAAGGTATTAACAATATAAGACAAATAAGAATAAATGCATAAGAATGAAGAATTAATTGTAGTAAGAAGAAGTTGCAATTGAAGGATATAATATTCACATAGAGCTTTTTTTTTTCTTTCTCAAATTTTGTAATGCATATTATTAGCTTATTCTCTTTGAAATCTATTACTTTTTATTGAGAGTCGTTAAGTTGGTTATGGTGCTTCTAATAGCTAATTAAGCTTTCTAAAAACATTTTAAATAGTTTTTACACCTTTGTAGTTTTATTTGTATTAGTGTATTTAAATAATCATATCAAGATGACAAGAATACAATAAAGATAGTCATCATTCTTTTATATTACACCTAGTGTAAATCCACTATTGAAGGCTTATCATACAAGTATGACAAATGTCAAATTGTGCAACATAAATTCTTAGTATAATACTCAAGTTCTAAATATATAATATTAAATGATCATAGGGATCATATAAGTATAATATCATTTATTTACACAATTCAAGTAAATTGTACATATGAAAAGGTAGGTTGCTACCATACAATAATTATTTCATCAAGAGTTGAGCTCTTGAAAAAATACTATATAATGTGATCATATATAGCTAAATTATTTTATGGCCAAATAGTAATTTACTTATCTAGCTTAATAGAATAGTTGTACATGTATGATAAAGTTATCATAGTAGTACAACAACTTTTTATCAATCTAATTCTAAGTCATATGTAGTAGTGAATTGAACAAATGTGATATATAAATCATCATCATACATTATTGTAAGTGCATAAGAAAAAGATCTTACTTTTATGATATAAATATTGTGTTCAAACTACATAATGAATGTATTTACATCCTAAGCAATTTAAGTTATCTATGTGAGGTTTGTTGGATCATACAAATACATTATTTTATTTCATACTATACAATATAATAATTGAACCCACAAACCCTAAGCTTAGACATCTTATAAGGACTATTAGTTGTACAACCAAGCTCAATATGATGATTTATGTCAAACATTAGGTCATATTGTTATGATTTATTAATCGTACATGTCTATCCACAACTAGGCTTACATATATGATAAAATTTGAGAGGAAACAAACTATGTACTCATACAAAGAAAGCTTCGTACTTATAAGATGATAGTGAATACTCAACTTTCAAAGAAATATGACACATGTACAACGTTGATCTTTATATGACCCAATTTGTACTAATTTTTAGCATAGGTGATAGTTGCATTTGTATGATGGAACAATTATACCTATACAATGACATGTAAACTTCATTTCAACTATTGTTTTAATCTTGAATGCTAACTATACAAGTACGATATTAACTGTCATATCTTACAATCATTAGACAATAAGAAATATAGCATATTTTAAATTCCATTTCACCAACTTAAAGTTTGAATGTAATCTAAAATAGTTTTTTATAATATTACAAATATGCTAATGTAGTTATAAAAAGTTTATAACTCACAAATATTAATTTTTCAAAAGAATGCACTTTTGAAAAAGGTAAGGGTTTGACATTCCAACCCATATAATTGTAGGAAATGATTAGGGCTAAGTGGTTAGCCACTCCACTATGACTTTTCTTCATTGCATCATGATTTGTAAGTTAAGCCATCCATAAACAAAGGTCTTTAAACTTCTTCTAACACCAAAATTATGAATCATATGTCAAATAATATCCACTAATTTCATAATATAAATCAACAAATACACAAAACTTTAAATATCCATTAGTATTCAAAAGCTTAGTTTTGTGATAATCATCATTATGGTAAAAAAATTATGATGAGCCTATATGTAAAGGTCTAGGTAATGACAAGATGCAAAACTAAAAGATGAAAAAAAAATAAGAAATAAAAATTAAAAATGAGTAAATATAATAATGGTAATGATGAGAAACAAGTGCCAAATAATGAAAAAATTATTATACAAATGATGTCAAAGGAAAAATGAAAAAAAGGAGTAATTCAAAACATGAATGAAGTGGAGATGGCTATATGTATGTGACTATATATGCTAATGGTTACATACATATTAAAATATCATGCACTATGATGTGTTTTAATTCAAAAGAGTAATAGTAACCTATTAGTAAGCATAATAAGTATGTTATACTATGGATGTTATGATGCTTAATAAACTAGCTATTTCTACATCAACAATTCATGTTTCTTTTTATCTAAATGATGTTAATTATTTAGATTCAACTATTGAGCTTTATGCTCATTATTTGTGCTACTTTTATTATATGACATGTCATTAGCACATAAAGAGGGGTAGATCTAGGTGGCAATGGAGATTAGTTACTCACTAAAGTATTGAGTGTGGACACTAGCAAGGTATGTAATTCATAAATAAATGCTCTTGTTTAGTATATCTATATATTAATGCAAGTCTTGTTTTTGAAAGGATAGTTAGAGGAGATTTATGTAAAGTTAAGTTTCATTCTTTTGATAGAGGAAGAGATGTAGGAATATGAAGTTAAGAATCAAAAAAATCATTTGCAATTTGCCTCTTTGACACTAGTGTCATTTGTTGAACCAAGAGAAAGATATTATAAAACAAAATTTATTGATCAATTTCGTAGTTTAGAAAAAAGGATCTAATATTTTATCTATAAAAGGGTGGATTAAGAAAATGAATAAAATTTTTAATAGCATGATTTATCTAATAAAATAGAATATTCTATAGAAGAGTGCATATTTTGCAAAATTAGTAGAAAATGTCACATTGGTATAAAAAGATTTATTGGTTATAGGATCTTCAAAATTGGAAGAGGAACCATTAAGAGTAAAAGATAATTGTTTTTTGAAAAAAGAGGATATTTCTAAAGGAAAGTAAGAAGTAAAATATTTGGTAGTAGTTGGCCAAAAATGGGTGTCCACACTAGTAAATCTAAAACAACCTCTAGTGAAAACGATCACTCATATGTACACTATAGTAAATTTTATAGGGGTAATTATTAATATAAGCAAGGAAATTAATTGGGATGTTTTGATGATGGATCATCACTTTCTTTTATCTTTTGTCTTCTACATGACAAATTATTATTATTATTTCACCACATGAAAAATTCATTATGTATTAAACTACTTGATAATAGTAAAATTAAAATTTATGTAAAATTATTTAGGAACCTTAAAATTCTTGGAATAGATTTTCTTACTAAATTTCTAGTACTCCCTTTAGTAGAGTATGGTGTCATTTTATAATATGGACTATATCTATATATATAAGATTGATTTTGCAAAACAAATGGTATAAGAAAGAACAAAATTAAGGTAATTCCTTTTAACTTTGTATTGAAGGCATAGAAGATCTTATCTAAAGGAAAAGAAGGAATTTATTATAAATTGAAGTGCTAGATTAAAAGTTCAAAAAGGCATAAGATGTACTTATGGTTTATAAATATGTGGACTTAATTTCTATGTTATTGCCTAAACTTCCATTGGATAAAGAAATGGAATTTAAAATTCAACTAATACTAAAGGTAGAACTAATATCAAAGGCTTAATACAAAATTACTTTGACAAAATTGTAAGAAATAAAGTACAAAATAAAGATTTATTAGACAAAGTTTTTATTTTTCCCGATGTGTCTCCATAAAAGGCATATATTTTATTTATTAAAAAATGTCATAGTTCAAGATTTTGTATTGATAATAGAGACTTGAATAAAATTATAATGAAAAATAAATTTTATCAACCCCAAAATTGGATATTTGATCAATTGTGAGGTGTGGCTATCTTTTCCAAAATTGACTTATGATAGGGGTATCATGAACTAGAAGTCAAAGAATTTGATATTGCAAACATTTTTTAATGAAATATAGACATTGTGAATTTTTGGCATTACCTTTCAGCTTAACATATACACCTACTATCTTGACAAAGCTTATAAAAGTGCCTATGAAACGTCTATACTAGGTTATTATCATCTTTATTGATAATATCTTTGTATATTCGAAGTCTATAGAGAAGTATGCTAATCATCAAAATATTGTATTACAAACATTAAGAGAGCATGAATCATTTTCAAAGTTTTTAAAATCTAAATTTTTGTTATCTCAAGTATTATTTTGGGGATGTGTGTTGCAAATATATAAGATCTTAATGGAACTATAAAGATTTTAGCTATTATGAATTGACCTTAACCCACAATGTGTCAAAGTTGTGAAGTTTCTAATGGTTCGAAAGATATTATTAAAACTTGTAAAAGGTTTTCCTCAAATACCTATCCCTTTGATTAAATTAACACAAAATTCTTAGTATGCATTGTCCATGGGCTAGGTTGCACAATCATGATGAAGGGTAATGATGGATCTAGTCAATTAAAGTTTCGCAAAAAAAATTATCCAATTCAAGATTTGCAACTAATAGCTATTGTTTTTACTTTGAAAATTTAGAAACATTATTTATATGACAAACAATATGAAAGTTTTACTAACCATTAAGGTCTAAATTATCTTTTTATTAAAAAAAAACCAAAATTTATGACAAAGAAGATGGCTAGAACACATAAAAGATTATGATTTAGGTATTATGCATCATCCTAGTAGAGCAAATATTATAATTGATGACTTATGTAGAAACACAAATATTAAACCTCTTTTAGCCAAAATAATGAGCAGAAAATTTTATTTGATATTGATAAATACAAGTTAGAAAAGAAAATACAATAGAAGATGTTCATATTATTTCAAGTATCAATAAAACAGATTGATTGAACTCCATCAAAGAAGTTTAATGACAAGATGAGGATATCTACAACCTAATTTAAAAAGTTAAGGAAGGTTGGAAATATGACTTTTCTTATAATGATAATGACATTCTATAATTTCAAGGTTGACTCTATTTGTAATCATCAATAGCTAGAGTGACTATTGATGCATGAAGCTCATAATTTTAAATATTCCATTTATATAAGAGCAACAAAAGAATACTAGGAATTAAAAAAAATTATTGTTGGCTAAGGCTAAAATGAGATGTAGTAGAATGGACAAGTAGATGTTTAATTTGCCAATAGGTAAAAGGGGAGAAACAAAAGCTTAGTAGATTTTTGTAGCTTTTATCATACCAAATTGGAAACGAAAAGGTATCTCAATGGATTTGTGGTTGGTTTTGTTGAAAACCAAGAGTTGCAAAGGTAATAAGTTATTTTGATGATAACGAATCCTTTAAGTATATCTTTGTGATCCAACATGAATACATATTGTGTTATTAGTTATTTTTAAATAGGTAAATAAAAAAGATCACTTATCAAGGTGTGGATAGATGATGACTCAAAAGTTACAATTCAAAACACTTAGAGGAAAAAAAAAGGTTAATCATCATAATGAATGATAAGACCTAGAAGCATTTCAAGTTTTTACATGACCTAGAACATATCTAAGGATTGAAAAGTGAGGTTATCAACTATTCAAGAGCTTGCACATCACTTCACAATGCATATCATTTAGGAAAAATATGCCTTAAATGCAAAATCCTTAAAAATATTCTGACATGGGTTTTTAATTGAATTAAATTCATTTAGAGAACAGAATTGTGTAGCTTATGAAATAATTTTTTTTGAAAATGATCATAATTAAATTAGGGAAGAATAGTGGAAAATTGGTTTAAATTAATTAAATTTATGCAAAGGTAAAGGACAATCCATCTTAGTGATCGAATTAGCACTTTTAGGTTGCATACTTTATGTTGCACTTAAGTAAAATGGGCAGATGTACTATTCCAATGAATCAAGCATTAAGGTTAAATAGGAAAAGCTAGGCTTTCATATGGTACATGTTTTACTTGCATATAGTATAGTAAGTTTATTGGCTGTTAAAGGTCCTTAAAAGCAATCTTTCAAGAATTTTGAATGGTTTGTTATTTATTAAATTATAGCATGCTTAAGTCAAAGGACCTAATATGATAAAACAAATTAAATATGATTAAAATTTAATGTTTAATAATCATATAATATGTAATCCTTATACAAGAAACACCTTTTGTATAAAGGATAAAACTGTTCTAACAAAGATTGAATTTGTGCAAATTAGAGAGTTTCATATGGTACATTACTTATTAGCAAATAATACATTTAAGTTTAGGATGGTCTATATAGCATGTTTCCAAAAAACTTGGAATGTAGTAGAGTACTAACGTATGGTACATACAGAATCAAAAGATATGCAATGGCTATTTTAGTAATAGGAAAACTTCAAATTAGCATTATTTGAATGTTTGATGTCACATGTGCATATTCTTTGTTATCTAACCTCAATTTAAACACTTCAAAGAATTAACAATAGATTTATAATCCATTTGAAAAAGATTTAAAAAGAAAATCTATGGGAATACTGTAAGACTAATTAACAAATCAATTACTGAATCTTTTGTTTATTGAATACCTTGCTTGCAAAACATCATTCAAGAAGCTCTCTAGTGCATGTATGAAAGAGAACTAAAGACATTCTATGCATTGTTATTCACTCTCTATATTCCACCAAGCTCTTGATCAAAAGTAATAACATGGAGTTTTAATCTACTAACTAGTGTGCTTGTAATTATATAGTTCACAATTAAGTGATTTTATGGTATGTTTTTAGTCCTTTGTATTTTATTTTTCTTGGGCAACTACCTAACTATATAATATAGAGAGGGTTGTTCTTCCTTCAGGTCATATAGAGTGACGTGGTTTTTGTTTTGACTAATTTAGGAAAGTCTAAGTTTGTATTGGATTTCATCACCTTACTATGACAAAGAAGTGATTTTGTTAGTTGTACCTAAGGGTTTAAGGGTGGACATGAGTTTTGCATGTAGCTACAACTACTTAATATAACTTGAGAAAATCAAAAGAAAGGTTAATCTCTTAAAATTTATAAAAGTTTACTAGAGCATTTTCTTTGGAAAATATTTTTTTCCAAAAGTTTATATCACCAATTCACCCCCCCCCCCCCCCCCTCTTATACCTTGCAACAATAACAAGTATGTCTAGAATCCTTTAACTAGTCAGTATTCATGATGTATTTCATGTATCATCTTTAATGAAGTATATTTTTTTACCCTTCTTACGTTATCCAATATGATTGTGAAGATAATGTGTTGTAGCCAAATATGATGTATGTTTGGAAACCAATCAAAATTTGGGTTGTAAAGACAAAGTTTAAAAAAATGAACTAATTCCAATGGTGAAGGTCTTATTCAAATAAATAGAAAGTGAGGCCACTTAGGAAGAAAAATCTAACATGAAGATGTGGTGCCTTAGACCTTTTCAAAATTATAGGACAAAACATCTCTAAGAAGAAAAGGATGTGACATCCCTATGTTGTGTTATAGGATACTTACTTTGTAATACTTCAATTATGTGTCTAATTATGTAATTAGATATTAATGAAATGGTAAAGATTATGTTATAATACCAAAATAAACTAATATAATTTTAACTCTCTCAAAAAATATGAAATTTTGTAAAAGTTCTTCGAATGTTTAAGTAGACAATTCAATGGGAAGAGCTCAATAAAAAGAATTTATTAGTTCTTGGTTTATATTTTTTGGAGCTCAAATAGCTTATGGTGAATTATAAAATAAATTGGATATATATATATATATAAAGTAATAAGATCAATTTAAGCCTTCATGCCTATCTTTCATCATTCTTATAGCTACATTAGGAGAAGATCCAAAAGAAGATAAGATAAAAAAAGAAAAGAGAAAAGAAAGAAGAGAGAGAAAGTTGAAGGTGGTGTTGCAATTCAACAATGTCTTAGCAAAGAGAGGTGTAAAGCTTAGAGAATGAAATAAGCTATAGTGCTAGACACATTTTTAGTAAAAAGAGAAGTCATAGGAAGAGAGAAACCAAGAATATGGAAACCTCTATGAGTAGCCATAGAATGAATAAGGTAATGACTCATAGTAATATTAAGTGATTTCTATATACATGTTCCATTAGCATGTAGTTAAAGATGGTTTTTGGGAAACCTTTAGACTTTATGAGGATTTAATTGCATTACAAATGTCTAACATAAGAGTTTTCTCTTCTTTAAAGTTGGGCGAGAGAATAATAACGTGGTTGTTTGCATTTTACTTAACAAGTGGTGTTTTTGAAACTTAGCATGCAATGTATTTTGCAATAAACTCAGGAAAGATAGGAATTGTCTTCTTTAGAAAAATGTATAATTTTTTTGTTTCAAGGGTAAAGTGCAGCCAATAGGAACATGAAGTATGCCAAATGGAATAAATAGCTTATTATCTTAACTTATCGCATGAAAACAAGAGTGTATGGTACATTTATCTCAAGTATAAAAAAAAATTGTGATAAAAAAGAGCAATCTATTTAAATGAAGATGGTGAGTAAAGTGTGTTGGGTGGTTTGTAAGCAAAAATGGACAAACAATAGTTTTGAGTTAAAGAAGCAATGTATTGTATGTTATACTAAACATATGCAAAGTAAGAAACTATTGAACTTCTAGTGTATCAATAGAAAGTAAAGTACACTAGTATTGTAGCAAGGGAAGAAATAAGGGAAAACAATGAAGAATGTAATATGAACGTAGCAAGACATGGAATAAATTATTATTTATTAATTTGCATTTAACTTATATAGAAATGAAAAGAAAACAAAGAAGAATAAAAAAAATAAAAATATGTTAAATATTACAAATGTATACGAAAAAGAATAATTTGTTAGAAGAATATATTGGCATGTGCATAAGTATGAAATCTTCATTTATAACTATTGCATGAATCCTTACAAGTTATGAAATTTTAAATGAAATGCATATACATTATTAGTTTAAGAATTCTCTATTATTTTATGTGAGATGAAATGTATGTTCATATATATATATATATATATATATATATGTGTGTGTGTGTGTGTGTGTGTGTGTGTGTGTGTGTGTGTGTGTGTGTGTGTGTGTGTGTGTGTGTGTGTGTGGAGTACATAGGAAAGTAAATATTATGATAAGTAAGCAAAATGGGTTACCTACTCTAATAAGTTAATAAATGTTATAAAAAAATAAATTTACATGAAAGAAATCTAATAAGCCTTATTATATTTAATTTATTATATATTAAATTAAGGAAAATAAAAATAAGGAACAAATTATTTTTCCTTAATACACTATCCCATAGTTATGATGAAAAATAAAAACCAAATATATAATGTAGGGTTTGATGAGTTTTGATAAGGAAAGAATATTATTAAAGAAAATGTGTGAGGTAAAACATATAAGAGGGAGGGGAAAATTACTAGTTTAACAAATAGTTTTATTCCCAAAATAAGGATAAAACTTTTTTAGCCTAAAATAATTTTTTTTTATAAATGTTATCTAAGAAATAAGATTGCTTAACAATAAATGAAATGCATAAAGAGTTTTAGGTGTTTCGACCAAAACTCATGCAACCACCTATGATTTCGATTAGGCTTCTACAAACCACTCTCTTTTGTTGAAGTTGATAAGGGTAAACTAAATACACACCATTGCTCCAATGAAATACCAAAATAACAAAAATTTTGATATACAAAAAAATTTGAAACTTTAAGAATTTGTTTATACAAAAATTCTTATACCTTTAAATCTTTAAATAAGAGTGACACTACTAATAAATCAAGTAGATGTTACTAGAAAATAAAGAAAAAGATTGTGAATAAAATTAAGAGAAATGGAGATTAACAAAAATCTATAGCTCTCGTAATTGAGTAGAAATTGATTACTCATGGTTGAACGTCACTTCGACTTGCATGAATTTTTTCAAGTTGAGTCAATTAATTCTAATGGTTGGTAAATGAACTCTATTTATAATTGAAATAAAAATTCAAAAAATAACTCTTCTAATAAATAGAATCAGCTTTTTGAAAAGCTAACCATTATGAACTAAGAAGATGGTACAACTACCATCCAATTAGGTGCACAGAGTAGTTATGTCTAATCAGAATAAATGATAAAGGGACCAAATCTAATCACAACAAAATAAGATTTGGAATGTTTGATGGATGGTGATGATAGACATGGATACTATTTATGAAAGTAGAGAGTCATTCAGTTGTTTGATCAACTATCTTGAATGAACGGCTTGGTGCAAATAAACTATTCACAAATATGGTTGTAATCCACACTGTTTGATCATGAAAAATGCTCGATTAGTATGTGCCAAATAACCATGTTTGGAATGCCATTGAGTAATCCCACATTACAAAAGAACTCAAGTGTTTTATGCTTATAATACATCGACTGTATGTTATATTCAGCTTACTAGGGTTGGTTGCCCCCTGGGGTTATCGAGAAGTCATTACTCTGGTCACCAACGTGTACATAAGGCTCTAACCTGACCCAATTTACATAAACCAATTCAGAGTCTACCCTGACTCGCTTCAACTAAGCTAATTCAAGGGTAGTTTTGTGAACTAATTACCTTAAAAATGTTACAAGAACCATGACTTAGACTAATACTTGGGCCTGACCCATCTCAGTTTCAGTTGTGCTCCTAGCTTGCAACTCCAGAAGGCCCATGCTCGATACTATAGGACACTTAATTCGAGCCCTTTGGGCTTAGTTGTGGGGTGAGGTGCATAGCCAAAAAAATTGTTTTTATATAGATAATTATTTTTAAAATAATATTTGAACATTTGTAAAATTTTAAAAACTCAATATAAAAACTCATATATGCATAAAAGATAATAATCTCATGTGCCACAATTATGAAGAAATTAAAACTTTAATATACTAACTATAAGGGTTTAAAAATATAGTTCTATTTGGAATAGCCACTCTACAAAGATCATTATACTAAACTCCAAAGTCAACAAGTTGTGTCATAAAATTTCATTCATTATTTATGCTATAGTCCTTACTCAAATAAGCCCAAATTATTAGAATACTTCTTGTGATTTAATTAAAATAACAGTAAGTTCAACAAGACAAATAAAAATTTAGCTTGGTTTTATGATAATCACATCAAAGGATACAACAATCTTTTCTTTAAGAGTTATAAAACCAATGTTAGAAGAAAACATAATATTAATGAAGAAATCAAATAATTTAATGCTTAACACTTTAGCACACCTTATTTGATAGCTTA
The DNA here is from genome assembly GCA_023846275.1 of Vanilla planifolia. NCBI lineage: Eukaryota > Viridiplantae > Streptophyta > Magnoliopsida > Asparagales > Orchidaceae > Vanilla > Vanilla planifolia. The sequence continues at coordinate 9,728,306 of CM043866.1, read as the reverse complement.
TACTCCCTCTAAATTCTAACTTACATTTCTCCTTAATTCTGATACTATGTTCTTCTCTTTTTGTAATCATTCAAATGATTTAATGTCACTTAAGTTTAATCGAAGTCTACTAAAGACTTTGGTAGCTAATGACTTAAAAATATCAATTAATTGGGTAGAAGATGGAATAAATGATAACTGAATTACCTTTTTTTACTTCCTCTCTAATAAAGTGATATCTTAATTATACATGTTTCGTTGAGTGTTCAATAGGATATTTGGCTAAACAAATTACACTTGAATTATCATATAAGATTTGAATTTGTTTAGATTCTAAGCCATATTCTAAAAGTTGTTTAATCTATAGAAGTTAAGCAACCTAACTACCTACAGTAATATACTTAACCTTTGTTGTTGACAATGTCACATAATTTTATTTTCTACTAACTCAAGAATAAGTGAAGTACTAATTAATTATCACATATTAGAGATGCTCTTTTTATCAGTCATGCTACTAATAAAATTAGTATCTATGTAAGCTATTAAATCAAATCTAGACTCACACATAGGATGACATAAGCTTAGAGTCTTAGTTCAAATAAGATATTTAAAGATATGCTTGACTACTTATAGGTGTGATTCTTTAGTACTAGCCTAAAACCTTATGCACATACTTACATTGAATACAATATATGGCTTATTCATAATAAGAAACAATAATAATCCAATCATTCCTCAATAAATTTTGTGTCAAGGATTTTCTAGCTTCATCTTTATCTATGATAGTACTTATACTAATGGGAGTCATCTTATGCTTCATGTTCTTAGAACCAAATTTTTTTAACAACTTTATCAAATACTTGGTTTGGGAAATAAACAATCCCTCATTTATTTGTTTGATTTGAAGTCCTAAAAAGAAGGTTAACTCTCTCATCATACTCATTTAAAACTTATTTTTTATTAAATTAAAAAACTTCATGTGTATTTTTTTATTGAAAACTCTAAAAATTATATCATCCACATAAATTTGATATATTAATTAATCTTCTAATAAATTTTAAATAAATAAAGTATTATTTACCTTACCTCTACAAAAACTATTTGATATAAGAAAAATATACAATCTTTCATACCAAGCTCTTAAAGCTTATCTTAAACTATAATGTCTTCTTAAGTTTACACATATGATCTATCTTATCATGTATCTCAAATCCTATGGGTTGCTCTACATACACTCTTTTATTTATATATCTATTTAAAAATATATTTTTAACATCTATTTGGTATAATCTAAACCCTTTGAGGTATGCATAAGTAAAATCCTAATTGCTTCAAGTTTAGCTATATAAGCAAATGTCTCATTCACATCTACTCCAACTTTATAATAACCTTTGGCTACTAATCTAGCTTTAAACTTTGTAACTTTGTCATTCTCATCTAACTTATTTTTGAACACCTATTTTGTACCAACAATTAATTTATCATTTAACCTAGGTATAAGATTCCAAACTTGATTTCTTTCAAATTGTATTAATTCTTCATTCATTATAAAAATCCAAGACACATCTTCAAATAATTTTTTTATAAAACTTGATTCAAAATTAGATACAAATACTATATGATTAAAAGGGCTTCTGGTCTTAACTTTCTCTTTTATGTTTCTTTGATCAACTCACTAAGATGATCCTTAAAATTTCTAAATTACTTTTAAATTTGATTTTCTTTTTTTATTAATTCATTACCTTTAACTATATTTTCCATTTTTTCTTCTTTAAGACTTAAATCTTCTAATTCATTAAGATGACCATCTTCATGATGATTACTAGATGTTTTAATAAGATATTCATCAAATGCAACATGAATTATTTCTTCCACAACTAGTTATATACCTTAAATGCTCTATATTAGTATGTGAGTATCTTAAAAAACTTCGTTCGTTGAACTTAGTATCAAATTTATCTAAATATCTTTTTTTATTATTTAAAATAAAAAATTGACATCTAAACACATGAAAATTGGATATGTTGAGCTTCTTATCATAGAGTAACACAAAAGAAGAAATATCTAATAAAGATTTATATATTATTTTATTAAACACATAATCGGTAAAATTAACTATCTCAACCCAAAAATACTTGACGATGCCATACTCATTAAACATATATCTTGTGACATCTAGTAAGGTTCTCTTTGTTCTCTTAGCTATACCATTTTGTTGAGGGGTTCTTAGTAAAAAAGATAAATGTTTTACTCCATTTTTGCCACAAAATTATCAAATAAGCTATTCTTGAATTCTTTTCCATTATCACTCATAATGGTGACTAACTTAACTTCATATCCTTTTCAATCATAATAATCAATCTTATAAATTTTTTAAATACTTCACTTTTGTTTCTAACAAAAAGAACTAATGTAAATCTAGTGTAGGCATTTATAATTACTGACCAGTATTTACTTCTACCAAGACTCTCTAGATGAATAGGATCAAATATTTATAAATAAATAAGTTCTAATGGTTATTTAATTATAATATCCTTAAGTTATTTAAAACTCTCTTTTATTTGTTTTCTTAATTGGCATAAATCATATTGTTTATCATTTGACCAACTAAGATTTGGCAAAATTCTAACTAGATTAAACTTTAAAAGCTTTTTAAAAGAAGAATTTTTTAAGTAACAAAATCTTCTATCATAATGTAGAATTGTTATCATATGTCATAAAGTATTCTAAACCACTATCTTTATCATATGCAAAAATAAAATATATGTATTATCTTTTTTTATTTTTTAAGGATAAGTGAAACATTATCTTTATTAATAATATATTTATTTTTATTAAATAAAATATTAAAATTTGAATCATGTAATTAATTAATGCTAAGAAGATTATATCTTAAATCTTGTATAAGAAACTTCCTTATAGAAGTGTGTGAGTTCCCTATAGTTCTAATATCAATAATTTTCTTCTTGAACTTATCACTAGGAATAATGTTGCCACTATAATAAGACTTCAAGTGAATGAATAAAGATGAATCTCTAGTCATGTGTCTTGAGTACCCACTATTCAAGTACCACATACCTTCTTGGTCCTTAATAGAAGGCATGTCTATAAAATAAATCAAGCATTAATTTTTGGGACCCAAACCTTTTTAGGTCCACATGTCTTAACTTTAAACATTCATTGAACTATCCTTTCTAAACCATACAAATCTAAAAAAAATTATTACCAATAAGGTTTCTAAATTTGTAATAAAAAATAAGCGTAATTTTTGTGCAATAATTATAAATCATATTTAGAGTAAAAGAATATTTAGTATTTTTAACATAAATTTTTAAATCATTTAGCACTTTAACTGAGCAAGTATTTTTGATAATAATAGAGACTTTTTTATCTCTTCGAACCTTAATCTTATACAAATAATTAGCATTCAACTCATTAAAATGTTCACACCAACCTAAATAGTTTTCATGCTCTTCTTTTAATTTAAGGTATTTAGAAGCTAATAGTTTATACTTTATACAAACACTAATATACTATTCTTCGTAATAAAAAATAGAAGAAGATGAACAGGAGGTAGTAAAACATACCTCATCTTCTAATATTATAATTAGAATATTCTCCTTGGCCATAAGACAAACCAAACTCTCTTTCTTGTCCTCATCACAAGATGAAGAATTATCTGAATCATCCTAGCATATTTTAATAGCTTTGTTATCCTTCTTCTATTTTTGAAACTTTTCTACTCTCTTCCTATAGTTAGGATAATTTTTTCTTGTATGCCTAGAAAGTTTACATTCATAACAAATTATTTTTTTCATGGGAGACCAACTTTTTCTTTTATTTCTTATTATTTCCAAAATATTTACCTAAATTTCTTTCATTACATAGTCTAAATAAACTTTTTGAGTAAGAGCCAACTCACTTAAGATTGTGAAATCTTAGTTTGTAGAAGAATCAGCTGCAAAAGCTATTGTTTCTTTCTTCTTTTTTTCTTTTCTTTTTCAATCACAAGTTCTTCATCCCTTCTCCTTACAATCTCAATTTTATTCATTAAAAGCTCACCAAATAACTCATCCAATGGTATAGCTAAAATATGTTTTATTGCTTTCAATGTCGTCACCTACAAATCATATTGCTGAGGAATAATTTGAATAATCTCCATCACCTATTCATCAGTAGAAAACTCTTTCCCAAGATTATATAAATCATTAATAATATCTGTAAGTCTCATAATTATAGCCTTAATACTCATTTGTATTCATTCAAAAAAAATTCACTCATGAATGACGATGTTGATTTTAGTCTCTTTAAATGGAGAAGAACCATCATAGGTAACTTAAAGTTTAGACAAAATCTTGTGTATCATTTTTAAATTCATGATCTGATTATATTCAGAGATATCTAAACCACAATACAAAATATTCATAGACCAAGAATCCAATTGTACTCTATATTTTTCTTTAGGGCTAAGTTCACCTAAAAGTTTTTTCACTTTTTTCCCATCAATAATCTTAGTCAAAAACTCAAATATATTTTCAAAAATATCCTAAATTTCTTAATCAATAAATTCCAAAAATAAACACATTCAATTTTTTCAAATCAAGATAAAACTCACCTTGAAACGAAGGTAGTTGATGTGACAAAGCTTCCATAGATAAGATGGCATTATTCTCCACACAAGGAAGAGCCATGGAGATCTTATCTAAGAAACTCATTTCTTTTGATAGAAACAGTACTATGATACCACTTATAAAATATGTGCGATAAAATATATAAGAGAGGAGGGGTGAACTGTATATTTAATAATTTTTTTTATTCTAAAAATTAAGAGAAAAATTCTTCGCTTAAAATAAAATTTTCTTTTATAAAAATTATCAACAAAATAAAATTGCTCAGTAATAAAGAAAATATACAAATATTTTTAGGTGATTTGACCAAAACACGTGCCTACATCCATCCCAAATCTCAGATCGTGCTTCCATTAATCACTTCCTTTTGTCGAAGCCAGTAGAGGTAAACTAATTACACACTGATGCTCTAATGAGATACTAAAATCACATAAAATTTGGCTATACAAAAAATTTTAAAACTTTACAATTTTCAATATAAAAATTTTTGTTAAAGAAAGTAAAAGAAATAAAGATCAACAAAAATTTGTAACTCTTATAATTATGTAGAAATCCATTGTCATTGTTTGAACTTCACTTTGACTCATATGAAAATTTTTAAGTTGATTAATTTATTCTAATGGTTAGTAAATAAACTTTATTTATAGTTGAAATAAAAAACTTTAAAAAATAACTCATCTAATGACTAGAATTAACTTTTCAAAAAGCTAGCCATTACGAACAAAGAAGATAGCACAGCTATCGTCTGATTAAGAGCATGAAGCAGTTATTATCTTATCAAAATAAATGATAAAAGATCAAGATCTAATCATAGTGAGATAAGATCTAAAATGTTTGATTTGAAAATGGGATGGACAATGATGATAAACATGGATACTATTTACAAAAACAATAAGTCATTCAGTCATTAGATCAACCATCTCAAATGAAAGACTAGATGCAAGTGAACTGTTGCAAAATGTAGACACCATCTAAATCATTTGATCAACAAAAATGTGAGATCAGTCAATGTTAAATAACCATGTTTGGAAAGTAGTTTGAATAGTTCCATACTATAAAACAACTCAAGTGTTTTTTCTTATAATACATCCGCTACATGTTATATTTAGCTCACTAGAGTTGGCCACCCCTTGGTGTTCTCTGGAAGTCATTACCTAAGTCACCAGCACATATATATGGGTCTGACCTGACCTAATTTACATAAACTAATTCATGAGTCTATCCTAACTTGTTTTGCTTAAGTGGTTTAGGAGTAATGCCCTGAATAATTGACCCAAAAACCACTGCAAGAATTGTGACTTAGATCAATACTCAAGCCTGACCTGTCTCGATTTTAGTTGGGTTTCTGGTCTATGGCTCCCTAAGGCTCATGCTTGGTAGGAGTTGGCTACCCCTTCGTGTTCTCCAGAAGTCATTACATGAGTCACCAACACACATATATGGGTTTGACTTGCCCAATTTATATAAACTAATTCATGAGTCTGCCCTAACTTTTTTCGCTTAAGTGGTTTAGGAGTAATGCCATAAACAAATTGACCAAAAAACCACTACAAGAATTGTGACTAAGATCAATACTCGAGCCTCACCTATCTCGATTTTTGTTGGGCTTCTGGTCTACGGCTCCCTAAGGCTCATGCTTAGTACTACGGGCTACTTGAACCAAGCACTTTTGTCTTAGCGATGGGATTAGGTAAGTAGGAAAAAATAATTATTTTTATATATAAAATATTTTTTAAAAAAATAAATATTTATAAGATTTCAAAAACTCAAAATAACATAAAAAAATACAACTTATTACAAACTCATATATGCATGAAAGATGATAATCCTATGTGTCACAATTGTAAAGAAATTAAAAGTTTAACATGCTAACCATAATAATTTAGAAATATAATTTTTTGTGAATTAGCCACTCTACAAAGATCATTGTCTTTGGCACTAAAAGTTAGTAAGTTGAACTATCAAATTTTATTCACTATTTATGCTATAGTCCTTACTCCAATAAATCCTAGATCACTAAAATACTCCCTTGAGATTTAATTGAAATTATATTAATTTTAACATTGTATTAATAAATTTTTATCTTTTTTTGTGTTCCTTACATCAAAGAGTATAACAAATATAATCTTATCACATAATATAAGATATGAAGATGTACTAGTTGTGTCTTAGTCCATTAGTTGATATTAGCAACTTCTTTATCAAATGAAATATATTGTTAGCATATTGTGCATAGTTTTAATATTTTTAGATGATGAGATTATGATATTTAGGCATCACTCATGTCTATGCATGGTAGATGTACTAAATAATAACAAGATTATGATATCCAGACATCTCTTTTACTCTATGTAAGGTATATTTACTAAGAGAAGATGATATTATGATATCCAAAAATCACTTGTCTTCTTTACAAGATGGATGCACTGAGAACACTATCACTGACATTTGTGTGAGGCCTTGATGTGTAAATACAATGTGATATAAATGACTAAGATGTCTTTACAACTAGAGATCTAAATGATAATAAGATACCAAAATAGAAATAAAAAATAAAAAAATAAAATTGAAAAATTAAAAAATAAAAATAAATGAAATAGAGGTATTGAGAGAAAATAAGTCCCAAATAATAGAAATATGAATATATGAAAAAATGGAAAAATAAAAGAGAAGAAACAAAATAAGTAACATATAATATGAATAGAAAATAGATGACTACATGCATATATTTTTATATAGTGATGATTATTTTTATATATATATAAATGTCAAACACTATGCTCTATTTGTTTTTTCAATAGAGTAATAATGGCCTATGAGTATGCATAGTGAATATATTTTGCTATAGATGCCACTGTGCATGATTATCTAGTTATTTCAACATTATTTTTTTCATGTTCTTTTAGATTTTTCAATTAATTTTTATCCTTATTTTTTATTTTAATTTATATTATAGAGTATACCATTAGTACATAGGGAGAGGAAGGATGAATATTTGCTCATCAAAACATTTGTATGACATATTTTTATATTGTTTTGGAAGGTATATAATGCTTGATGAGCTTCTTGTATTAACTAAACTTTTCATTAATAGTATTAAAATTCTATTGGTTTGATAAGTTAAAAAAATATCCTTTTAAAGAAAAAAGAGATTTTGATGTAACACCATTTCTTACCTGAGGGATTGGTTTGTCCCCATTGTTTGCTTTAATATTATAATTAAATTAATAATGAGTACTTTTTTTAGTATTAGTATAGCAATATAGGTGGAGCATGACAATTTGTTTCCTTTATTTACACATATACTCAGATTTATGTTAATTTTAATTTTATTATTGCATTATTAGATAAAAGGGAAAAGTGGGGGTTAACATTATATATGTAGAATGTAGAAGTGCTTCATCAAGCATGCAATAATTTTCTCATTGACAATGTTAAAAGTAATGCTATGTGTTAAAGTTAGTAGGATCAACTTTCAGTTTTGCTATTGTAATAGATTTCCTTCTTAATATATCAACTCAATCACTAATATAACTTTTGACTAAATGATCTTTTGTCCACATCTTTTGAAAACTAAAATCATTACACTGAAATCATTAATCTTTATGATTCTCCCATGTTTGTATCTATTGAGAGAAATGACTTTCTTATGATAGAAATTATTAGAAGTCAATGACACCAATAATAAAATTTCCTAGGAATAATTCCATACATAGCTATGGAATAATAGATAGAAGAGAAAAGTAAAACTAAAACACCAATATAAAAGAGAAGAAAATAAAAGCACATACCATGACTTGTGCAAACAAAACTCAAAGTTAGCAAAATAACTACCATCACACTATGAGAACCTTTACTAGTAGATTATTTTTCAAGAAAGATACAAGAGTTTGCACTCTTTCTATCAACTTGTGAAATACTATCGAAATTCTTGGGTTACAAAGACTATTAGATTTGTGACTTTCAATCACCATTAAGAAAATTATTGCCAAGAAAAAAAATTATATCTTGTTATCAACCATAATTAGATTGTTCGATCACAAGATAAGATGGTTAAGTCGTATCTGTTCAGTATTTTGCATGTCATTTTTTTTCAGTCTAGTCTCTTGATTGAATAGTCTAATTTCTCGTCTTTGATATTCATATTGTTACCATTTCATGTCACTAAATCAAATAGTGTGATCTTTAATGTACTCCATGAACAACTTTATTCATCATTCTGATATGTTTAATGGTTAATTGTTGAAGGCTTTGTCTGAAAATGATTTTGTTGTAGTAGTTAATTCTTTTTAAAAAATATTAAAACTTATTTATGAATGACAATATTAAATGTTAAAGGAGAATTGATTTTAGACTATATTTGTAAACTATAGTGAATTTAGGAAGAAAGTTTGTAAAATAGGTTCTGTTTAAAAAACAAATACATGAAAAAATAAAAATTTTGATAAAAAAAAATTTCATAAAAATGGAGTTCAAATTTTGTATTTAAAAAACGAAGTTTTTAGCTTTGGCTTAAAAGATGTGCTTAGTAGTTGCCTCGAACTCTGACCAACACAGTTCGTCGGCTCAAGTTACTCGCACACAAGCATCTTCTATGTAGTAGGTTTGTCCCCTCAAAAGATAACGCTAACCCTATTTCTCATCGTATTAACTTAAAAATAACGAATCCGACTGCTGTCAAGCCACAAATCACCGAGAATTAATGCGAAAAAGGATGGTTATAACTTCATTGATAGAGCAATCCAACCACCCGAAGCAGGGGGAAACAGGCGAACTGCTTTCATAGAAAACCGATTAAGAAGCCCATAATGGAAACTGGAAACCACCAAAGATGCGACGATCAGCCCATCCAACCAGTGGCTTTTGCCGTCGATCGCCTGAATCCCGTGATAGTTTTGCTTAATATCCCTTTGTTCGCAGCTTTCCCTCTCCTTGCTTCCTCCTCGTTCCTCGTAGCCCCCATCCTCGACAGCTCCTTCGACCACTGGTAACTTGAGCAGCTCCTCGGCAGTTCGACGTCCCTTTTCTCCTCCCTTCTCATTGCGGATGCGCTACCCGTCCTTATCAGCCCGTTCTTCGATGCGTCGAGTATTTGGGCCTCCTCTGGCGTTGTTTGCGGCTTGCGCTTCTCGTTCCTGCATGCCATGGAAAGCTCGTGTAGGGAGCGGACCGCCGCCGGTGCTAAGGTTCTTCTTAATTGAATCGGGAGAGGAGTGGAGGGATTTAGCCCGGCCTTCTTCATCCGGAGCTTCCAGTCCCTGAGCTCTGCGTAGGCCGGGTACATGGGACCGCGGCGGAACGGAGAGGGGTAGACTTCGAATCTGGATGCAGAAAGGGGAGGAGAGTACGCGGAGACGAGAGGCTCGCGGTCTGGGAAGAGAAAATGGCAGTGGTTGGCCTCTGGTATAAACGTTTGCTCCATCGGTAACTCCTTTTTGGTTTCTGTTTTCTTTCGGCAAAACGGTCAACTTTTATTTGTGGGGAGAAGGAGAATGAAGAAAGGAGAAGGCGTGTGCCGGCCGCCGGTGAGAAAGATAAAATGGCGATTGTTTTGGATATGGGATCTAATGGTTCTTTTTGCACAGTTGGGAAAACATACATTACAAAGCGGTTTTGGATTTTCTGTCGTAAAAAGATGTTAAAATGTTTAACTATATCTGCTTAAATAATTAATAATTAACGATGAAGATGCTGTTCTAACTTTTTAAATAACAAAAATATTTGAATGATGATCATACCATTATTTTGAAATAATAAAATTTATATCTTGTTTTATAGAAATACAGAAGGGGAGGTACTCGAGAGGGCACCAGCAATGAAGGCCTTAACGCCAACCATAAACACTCCAAAGGAACTCACGGGAGGTCTCACTGGAGGAAGGGTGGCTGAGGACAAGTCCATGGAGAACGAGAGCCTAATTGCTTGCTGTGGACTGAAAGAAGGAATTGAAACTCCCGGATTTATAACGCAAGCGGGGAGGTCGGAGGAGACCGAAAGGCAAGGAACCCTTGGACCATGGATGCTTGTTGCTCCTAGACGGAGAAGGCAGGGTACCTGGACGGCTATACAGAACCGAAACAAAGACCCGAATAACCTCTTAAGAGGAAGGCAAGCTAAAAAAATGAATTTTGGAAGGAATGAAAGGCTGAGAAGCAGTTCGGCAGTCAGTGGCAGGGGTCTGTCGAGGCGTGACTGGATGCCCAAGGCTCAGGGGATTAGGAACAGAGACCTCCAAGGCCAGCAGCAGGGGTCAAATGGGGAAGCGGAAGAAGCAAAAACAGAACAACTGGGCGGCAACAGAGGGGACGGTAATTATAATGTCAATGGCTGTATTGAAACGTAGTTGCTGGCGGACTCTTGTGCTGCGTGTCGTGGAGCGCAGACGGAGGGAAATGAGAAATGGGAGGGCTAAGCCACAACAGGACTGTGTGCCTGAGATCCTTCCCTGTGGGATGGAAAAGCAGGGGCTCCTTTGAGGTGATGAATGGCAGCAAAACTAATAATATGGAATATTAGGGGTGTCCGAAACAGGAAGTCGAGGGGTTTCTTGCGAAGAATAGTTCGTGGCAATAACATTGAGGTGGTGGCGCTTTTGGAAATCAAAACAAACGATTTCCAGAGGAAGGATGCAGACTGGTTACACGGGAGGGGCTGGAATTTTGCGGTGCAACCCTCGGAGGGGATGTCAGCGGGGATCATTATATTGTGGAGAAGCTGGGTAAACATTACTATCACAACTTCCACGTCGCATATGGTGGCTTTCCAAGTATCTCTGGAAGGAAGAAAGGTATTAAACTGCTGTGTGATATATGGCCCGAAAGATCATTGCAGGCGGCGGGAGGTTTGGGACAAGGTAAGGCGGTTGGACACGGGAGGAAACCCACTCATGGTGGCAGGGGATCTAAACATCATATTGTCACAAGAAGAGAAGCGAGGCGGGAGGAAATTTAGATTCGGGAAGGAGCAGCAGGAATTCGCAGACCTAATGCAGGAAATGCAGTTGACAGATGCGGGGTTCAATGGAAATATCTTCACATGGTGCAATGGGAAATCGGGGGGAGCTCGTATCCTTGAGAGGCTAGACAGGGTTCTCATTAATTCGATGGGTTTGCAAGCTTTTCCAAATTGCGCTGTAACTCACCTGGGCAGAATTGGTTCTGATCACTGTCCTCTGTTAATTGACATGGGCTGTCGGCAAGCTAGGAAGCGCATCTCCAGAGCTCAATTTGAGTGTGTTTGGCTTCAATTTCCGCAGGCAATCGGCGTTGTGCACCAATCGTGGAGTAGAGGTGTGAAAGGTGATCAAATGGTGGCGCTGACGACCAAATTCCGCCGCTCATTAGGTGCGCTGCGGCAGTGGAGTAGAGAAGAACTAGGAAATATTGCAGATTTAAATATAAATCTGGAAAACCGCATTAACACACTGCAGTTGAAAGAATCCTTGGAGGGTCTTCGGGAGGAGGAAAGTGCTGAGCTGGGCCAAAAAATTGCAGCTTTTCACCGTGGGTGCGCCATGGAGGAGAAATGGTGGTGGCAGCGGGCGAAGCTTCATTGGGCACAGCTGGGGGATCGAAATACCGCGTTCTTTCATGCTGCTGCATCGGCGCGGTCGCGTACAAATCGCATAACTATACTGAAGAATGAGGAAGGGAAGGTGGTGGAAACACAGGAGGAGATTGGTGATGCATTGTTGAGCTTCTTTAGGAGGAAATGGACCAGCGGGGGTCGCGCGCCTCCGATGTTAAACTTTGTGCCAAGAACCACTGTCAGTGAGGATATGGCCTCTCAGCTATGCAGCAAGATTACTGAGAAGGAGGTTAATGACGCCATTAGGGGGATGAGGAGGAACAAGGCGCCTGGAAATGATGGTATTTCTGCCGAATTTATACATGGTTTCTGGGATATTACTGGGAGTGATATTACACGCGCGGTGTTGGCATTCTTTGATGCTAAAAGAATGCCAAAGGAATGGAAGGAGACATTGGTGGTACTGATTCCCAAAAAGAAAGGCGCTTGTATGCCGACACAATTTCGTCCCATCAGCCTTTGCAATACAATTTACAAGGTAGTGGCGCGCATCTTGGTAGAGCGGCTTAAGCCCCTAATGCCACGCCTTATATCACGGGAGCAGGGTGCTTTTATCCCTGGTCGCTGCATCTCAGACAACATTTTTATTGCGCAAGAAATGGAGACTCGTATGCATTCTTGCTCATCCAAATCTGGTCTCATGGCAGTCAAGCTTGACATGATGCAAGCGTATGATAACATTCGGTGGGATTTCTTGTTCGAGATGCTGAGGACCCTTGGGTTTCCCAGGCTTTGGTGTGACTGGATCTCGGCCTGTATCACCTCCCCCAATTTTGGTGTGCTTGTCAACGGCGTCCGCCTGCCATGGGTGCAGGCTCACCACGGTTTGAGGCAGGGTTGCCCTCTGTCACCGTATTTATACGTTATTGCGTCGGAATACCTTTCGGCACTTATGCATGAGTATGAGTCCAAACAGTTATTGGGATTCAGACCTGGGCAGCATGCACCACTGGTGTCGCATTTGTTGTATGCGGATGATGTCATTATTTATGCCAATGCGACGTACATGGCTGTGCGCTCAATTCGCGGAGTAATAAAAATTTTCAGCAAAGCAGCAGGCTTGCAGATGAACCTTGCTAAATCTAGTGTCCACTTTAGCAGAAAAAGCAGCAGGATTAAGAGGAGAAAGGTTGCCAAAAAGCTTGGTATGGTGTGCGGGGATTCCTTAACTTATCTTGGGTTACCAATAGCAGCAAAGAGGCTCAAGAGGGCTGATCTAAACTTCCTAATCCAGAAAATGGAGGCATGCATAGCAAGCTGGAGAATCCGTCCCCTGTCTTTGGCTGGCAAAGTAACACTTGCAACTTCTGTGCTCAACGCCATTCCCACGTACGTCCTCAGTCACTGCACTGTGCCGGCGGGTGTCATCGACGAGATAGAGAGACGCGTGAGGAGTTTCCTGTGGAATGGAGCAAGCAACTCTCATTCGATCCACTATGCGCCATGGAGCTGCATTACTCTTCCAAGGAACGCAGACGGCTTGGGGCTGAGGGATTTTCGGGTGTGGCAGCGTGTTTTGATGATGAAACAGTGCAAGAGGCTGCTGTGTCGTGAGGATAGCCCGTGGGTGGACATCCTCAGGAGGAAGTACGGGGGCAACTTGGCGACCTCAAGGATTCCGTGGAACATTTCCCATTCTGGCAAGCTGCTGTTAGAGGCGATGCCGACGGCTGTGTCGGCGTTCGTCTGGAGAATAGGTGACGGCAAGGAGGCAAGATTTGAGGAAGATAACTGGCTTGGCTTCCTCCCGATCTGTAGGTGGCCGACGATGATCAATATGGCGATGGACTGGCCGGCGAGGGTGGCGGACTGTATCAATGAGGATGGCGAGTGGGATGTTCACAGAATTCGGGCTTGGGCAAGTGCTCTGCTCCTTGACAGAATCCTTCACTTGCCCAGGGCGAGATCCTCTGCTCGCGACATGTTGGTCCAGGTGCACACGGAGGCGGAGAAAGTGGATAACGGAAGAATCTACTGGGACCTGAAGTGCAGAGAGGGGGACGGCCTTCCCACGGCGGGCTGGCGGGGAGCGGAACAGCTCAGGGGTTTATGGAAGATCAAAACTTTGCCGAGGGTTCGCCTATTCCTTTGGAGGCTGGCGAAAGATTTTCTCCCCACGGCGACGTGGCTGTCGCGGAGGGGTTTGGCGGAGAACCGTGACTGTGCTTGGGGCTGTGAAGCAGAGGAGACAGCGCAACATTTATTTTGGAATTGTCCACAGGCACAGGCAATTTGGCAGGACCACGCGGCTTCCGATGCCGTTAATTCTGCATTGCTGGCGAGGGTGGTCAACGACGTGGGGGTCAACGAAGGCAGCTGTGAATTCATCCGGCAATTTATGGGGTTCGTTGGTTCACCGGCGGCTAGGTACGGGAGCGGCGCTGAGCATGCTGCTTTTTTGGCGACGTCGTTATACTACATATGGGGGAGGAGGAACGCGAAGAAACATAATGCCCCACTTGATAACATTGCGATGCTATTACGCAATGTGAAGTTGGAGATCATTGCTGCAGTTGAACAACGCAACCTACATTCATTCAAGTCCTGCGGGAACCCATACAGCTCACCTGAACTGCCTGTAACCCATAGATGGGTTCCCCCTCCCACTGGGTGGATTAAAGTGAACTATGACGCTGCTTGTGGCTTGGATTCTGCAGGTATTGGTGTGGTAGTGAGAGACCATATGGGGAGGCCGATCCTGGTGATGGGGAAGAAGTTTGTTTCTTAGGCAAGTGAGGCGATGGAGATCGAGGCAGTATTTGAGGCCTTCCAGCTAGTGCGGAAGTCCCTGTTGCAGTTTCGTGCTATTGAGATGCAGATGGATTCCATGACGGCGGTACTGACGATCCGAAAGCTTATAGCCAACGCACCTGTGGATGGTCCTATTGCTGAGATTATTCGTTGTGCTAATGGAATGGACGCACTTACTATAACACATGTATACAGGGAAGGTAATCAGCCGGCTGACTGGGTGGCTCGTGCTGCTTGCCGAGAAGACTTTATTTGGAATAGTGAGATAGCATATCCTAAGCCACTCACCAAGTTGTTGCTACTAGATTATTTGTTTGATCCTCCGTGAGGATAGCACCTACTATTGTAATTTTGCTAGGCTTGTGCCCCTTTTGAACATCAAAAAAAAAAAAAAAAAAAAAAAAAAAAAAAAAAAAAAATTATATATTGTTTTGAATGTTTTTATCTAATAGAGAATATAAGGAGTCATATTACCAAACTTAGAGAACTTGGCATTTTGCATTAGTCTAGTGTAGCTTGTATTATTAAATAAGAATAGGCTATGACACTACATTATATCAACCCAATAAGCAAATTAGAATATAAATTAAATAAATAAATTAGTTCATTCAAAATATGACAAATCAAGGACATAAATGGAAATGATAATAATATATTATTTATAATAATTTGAGGATCAATATATTTATATTTTAAAAGCATAACTTATAAAAATTAAAAAACAAATATAACAATAAGTGAGATTACTAAACTATTAAAAACTGTCATGTAATACATTAAAATCACTAAGTAATAGACAATTAAGACAATCATGTAAGACTAAAGATTATGACTCTTCTAGTAAAAAAAAAATATTATTGAGCCATGATTAATGCCAATGTTCTCATTTAACCTAGATCCAAAAAAGTAATCATTCCTAATCTCAACAAAAACTTAACAAAAGCTTTATACTTGAATTGTTTTTGTAAAGATATCAATAATTTGGTTTTTATACTTGAAGTATTCTAACTCAATCCTCTTTTAACATCATGTCTCTCGGAATGAAAAAATGTTTCAATGTGCTTGCTTCTTTTTCTTTCAACTAGATCTTTCATCAAATTGGTTATTGAGTATTTGTAATACAATATTAATTAATCTTTTAATTAAAAAACAAATTTAACTCTTTAATTTTTCATAATCACATGACTTAACATATGCTTAAAGCAAAGACAATATGCTTTGTTCATAAGTTCAAAGATATGAAATCTTGATTTCATTATGTTAATGTATTATACTTTTAGATAGTCCTATCTTTATCCTAGTAGTCTTTGTCTTTAAAATATATTTCAATATTTTTAAGATCATGACATTTCATATAAACAACACAATACATTCTCAATAATCAATGTAAATTAATTTATTTTGATATTCCTCTATTAAAAATTTATAAAAACCCTTCTTTATTTAGTAATTCATTTCTTAAGATATACTTAACATTTACTCATTGTTCTTTTTAGTCCCAAATGTCACAAGCTCACAAGCTTTTACTTGGTTTATCTTTGAATCATATCAAACTAATAAAAAATCAACTTTGACACCAAATATGATATTTTAATTGAGATATTATCTCATTAGGTAATCCTATCTTGACACAAGTAAGTTTTACTCTAAAAATGTATCTCAATATCATATAAAAATAGTACCTCATATACACATAAGATTTACTTCCTTAATAGCCAAGAAACAAGAGGAAATATCTCTTAATAATTAATAGTCAAGTCATTCTTCAAGTCCTTTTGTTAAAAACCATGATAAATGATTTAGAAAGTTTTTTCATCCATCTTCTTTCTTTTCACAATGGTTGCAATGTTTGTGTTTTAGATGTATTCTAAATAAGTTTTATGACTCTAATTTATATAACATTTAGTTATGATAATATAAAATTATTATTATTTCACACACTTCATATATTAAAGTTATTCCCATTTAAGATAATTACTAAAACTTGAGTTTAGTGACTTTGATACCATTATAATATATGAGCATATGAAATACATGAAAAGAAGAATATGATAAGAGAACCATTGTATTCAAAAAAAAATATCAACTAATATAAGAAACAGATAACAAAACATTATTTATGATAATATGAAAATAACTCTTAATTTAAAATCACAAAAAGTAGCCACAATTCAAAGGCCATTATAGCCAAAAACAAGACCACTAAAATCAATTAGAATATCAATTAAAATTACTAAGAAAGGCCACTATGTAATCAATTACTAACATTACTATTTAAGATCATAAAGACCACAACTTTATTAGTCAAAAAAAGAAAGTTTTCTTATGAAGATTAATGCCAACAAGAAAAAAGTGATATTGGAAAGTTATCTTTTTTAAAGAAAAGGTGTTGCATAACATTGCAAAGAAAAAATTAACAAATTTGGCTTGTTTAAATGAAATTTATACTTTTTTAATAAATCAAAATTTAAAAAAATATTGCTTTATTCTATGCAAAAATAAACTCAACGAGCTAAGCACTATACATTTTACCATCTCAATTGCAATTTCAACAAAGTAGAATGCTTTTTGTTAGAATGATGAGTTTGATGAATTAAAATGAATTTTGATTTAGAGCCAATTCAAAGCCAACATTGGTGATTGGTTTTGATTAAGTATAACGAAAACCATCTAAGATCAAAATCTATCAAAATCATAAGCCCATGTGTGCCAAATGTGTTTTATTAGATAGAGTAATTTTTTCGAAAATTTGTTTGCAAAATTTATAGAAGTTCTATATAGCACTATTTTGTTTTTAACTAAGCGATTGGAGTTCGATTCATTTCAACTATTTTTATATTTTTTATAAACAAATGTATTTTATTAATTTATTTATTATGCTTATTTTTTATAAGCATTAAATCTGAAAAAGTTTTTGTGTTGAAATAATTTTTTTGACATATTGGAACTATTTTAATATAAATATTTATATATACTTTAAAATATTAAGTATTTTTAATCAATATCAACGAAGATGAATTGATTTATAATTTTAATTTGTACGTAATTTTTAATTTTAAAAGATACAAAAACTAATTAATTAATATCAAAATTAAAAACATCAAAAAACTATCTAAATTTTAGAAATTTAAATTGCTATGGTTGGGCTAAATTTAAAACGAAATAAAAAAACCGATTAAATTAAATTATATAAGAAGATTGAGAGCTACCAACCTGCTGCATATGGTCCAAGTCGATCAAGAACAAGAAAAGCTCGTTGCCACATTTCCTTTTCCGAGGGAGATTCCCCTTCAGTTCACCCGAATCGAAAACTAACACTCGTTGGATCTTGCAAAATTACAACATGATTTGAATCCCTCACGTGACAGAGTCTGCATTAAAATTGACGTGTTATGGAAGCAGCTGCAACAATTTGGTCGAATAAACATGCAACATTTCCTAGAGATTAATTTACGCCGAGCTCTGTTTAAATGTCGTTTTTTAATTCAGTTTTTGAAAGAAGTGTTTTTAAAACTATAATTAGACATTTCTCCAAAAATATGCAGTCTTTAATACAAAAACTATAGAACATAATATAAAACAGTAGTGTATTTTTTTAAATAATATTAAAATCAACATCGCTTTTTTATCGTCAACTAAAATATTACCTTAGTCACATTTCAAAATGTCAATTATTATATTATTAAATTTATCGAACATAATTTTTTTGTGGCACTTAAAATGATATTTTCAAATTTATTTTTAAATTGATCAATTTAATGTCCAATAATAATGATGATAAACATAATTGTCAATTCAAAATTTTAATTCATGAAATTAACAAAAGCTTAATTAAGAATCATATGCATAGAACTCTTAGAGTTAGAGTTGAGAACTTGGGTTCTCATAAATCAAGGATGGCCTCAAATGTAGAGGAAAGCTATATGAGTATGCTAGAAATCTGTTTCTATGATGCCTCACATATGTTACATATTAGCATTATATTCTCTTAATTATTATAATACCCACTATGACATATTTATACATGTTGACATTTTAATCTACATGTAAACCTTAATTTCAAATATTAAGCTTACTTAAGAGTACAAGTAAGATATAATAACATAAAATAATATACAAACTTGGACACAAAGGTATAAATATCAATAATAAAAATAAAAGTTATTATATTAATCTTTTATGGCACAACTACCAATATTAAATTAAACAAATTCTACAACAAAATCTTTACATAGCCTTTCTTTTATTTCTATTGCTAGAAGCATCTTAATCAAATTCTTATATTTTTTATGTCTATCCATAGTTGGAACCATTCATTAGCACCATCAAACCATCTAATCCATTTTCTAGATCTTCCAATGAGTACTCAATGCACCTTTAAATAGCTTTTAAACTTACAATAAATCATTTAATGGGTAATAGATGCATGGTGCTACAATCTAGAACTCCATGAGACCATCTAATCTTCTATCAGATTGTTTGATCTTCCAAAGTCCTAAAAACTCATCGATTTCAAATAATATATTATTATTTGGCATATGATTCATCATATAATTGATTATTTGTTATATCATCTAATGACCAACAGATGGGCTATTGGATTTTTTAATAAATGCCCAACAAAGACGTTGTTCTTATTCTCTTAATTTTATTAGATTGTTCTATTGTGTAATTGAGTTGTTCATTCTACACTTGGAGCAATAACTAATAAAAAGCCAATTCTTTCATTTTAAGGTATTTTCAATCCATTCTTCCTCTATTAACTCTAGGTCTTAACATATTTTTTCTATTCTCTCTAAAGCCTTGTATCTAGTATGAGCTCTCAAATTTTCTAAAATCTCTAAAATTATATAAAAATTCTTTTAGCAAAAATATTGTATAAAACTTTACACCATTAATTTGTAGTTTTCCCTTCTCTAATCCCTTTATAGGTAATATCTCCCTTAAGTTCTAGATATTTTTCTCTTTATACTTCTCTCACTTTTGGTTCTCTTGCTCAAGAACTTGAGAAGCTTCTACACAAAACCCTTATCCCTCCATTTTCCAAATAAAAGAAAATGAATAACTTTTATATTATTATAGTATATATATATATATATGTACATTATACTATATAGATTTAGACTTCTATTGAGATCTAAACTAGAGCCTATAATACTAGAGATATTTAATAGATTATTAGAAAATATAATAAAATAATATGCATTAATCAAGACTAAATGACATATGTAATATTTTAGAACTATTCAAATATTAGTGTTCTAAACTTGTAGCATAAATTATTAAGTTGAGTAAGTAATAACACATTAAGTATTAAGTATAAAATTCTATAATATAGTTTTTATCACATCCAATTTCACACATACAAGATAAAAAATATAAAACAAATTCTATATAGAGTATTTTAATAAAAAAGAGTAATTCTAACTTTAGATTACTGCCTAAAACTAAAAGTTATTAAAAGATTAAACATTCTGATAATGGTGTAGGTGTTGATAGAAGCAAAAATTTATTTGATTACCGACTCTCCTGGTGAAAGGTCTCTCACCTTCGATCCTTATCTCTCACAAAATGTTTAATTATTGGCTCTCTTGGTGTAAGGTCTCTCACCTTTGGTTCTTTATCTCATAAGGGAAGTTAGAATCTCTCCAACTAGGTTAGACATATATACTTTGTTTACAAAGATGGAAGTACATAAATAAAATAAATTTTTATTTCATAATTTTTATCATCTTATAGGTTAATGAGAATCTCTATTTATAGAGACCTAAAAAATTTATCAGTATTTTTAAAAAAAATAAAAAAAAACTTAAACAATTAATTAAATTAAGTAGTTCTCAAACTAGTTATATGTTTTAAGTGGTAGTAACAAAGAGTGACGAAATAGTAGATAGCAAAATGACACGGTGAGCAATGTGATAGAGCTGCCTATCCAATTTTTGGGTAGGTGCAGGTCGATAGTACATGTGCAGGTTCACATAGGTTGTCATGGGTAACGAGTTAGCACAGGCTGAGTGTGGATCAAATAGTATTCCTTGGTTAATTAGATCAGATAGGCGTGCGAGTTAGCTTGGGAATTGACAGTAGTTGCTGAAGATGGTGGTGATGATGACAGATGGTGCTAGATAGTGACATATGATGACAGATGGTGAAATAAAAAAAATTCCATTTTAAAAACTTTTTAAAGAAAATTTCAACCAAATTTTATACAAATGGTCTTATGGGACTGGTGCGACACCAGTAGATGTGTGATTATGAGAAAATGTTAGATGCTCATACTTCATCATTCTTAGGTGCAGAGAGCTTAGCTCCATGGCATTGGGGTTATGTATACAATAGTGTTTTAATAGGTGTAGCATGATATGGTGTAGGTCATCATAGGTAAGTTAGGAGTTCATGATTTGAGGTTTACCCTTTTAACGAATTAAAATTTCTTTAAGTTTATAATCTTTTATTATAATTGTTTCATAATCTAAAATTTGTTTCATATTGCCTTTACTCTCAAGGCTAATGTAATGATAAGAATAGGTTCACTCATAGTAGAATAATTAAGTTCAAATAACTCACTAGATATTGAATATGATGCTTTATAATGGACTAAATCTTTAATATCAAAAGTTATATTAATCTCATACTCTTCTTACAAATCTCACACATACACATTAGCTTCTAGTTTTTGAATATTCCTAAAAGGTTCAACTTCACACAATTACAATTTATTGTAAGCTTCGAGAAAAAATAGTTTTAACCTAACTCTTATAGTCTTCTTTATAAAATTTCTTAATATTTTTTTGAGCATCTACTAATTTCTTATATCTTTTATTACTTAGATTAAGTTTTTTAGATATTATTTTATGAGAAGTAAAAAAAATAGAGATAAAAGTCTAAAAGTCCACTAGTAAAGGCTAAGTTTAATGAAAGATATTGGCTTATTACTATGAGCCTATGTAATAGGTGGTGGGTCTAGTAAGATGGTGGCTAACTCTTTAACTATAAGAAGTCAAACAAAATCTCTTTGATCAGAGATCTTCTTAACTTAGGGCTTAAGTGATTGGGGTCTCTCATGAGATGGGATTGGGTGTAATGTGATAATCTTTTTTCTATAAACAAAAGAACATATGTTAGACTTATCTTTTAAAGTCACATCCCTATCAAAAAGCCATGATCTTTTAAGGATAAAATAACCCACATGCATAAGTAAGACATCACATAAAACCTTATCATTATACCTACCTAATTTCAAAGGTACATAACATCTTTGCTTAATAGGTATAGAGGTTTTATCTATCCATGACATAGAGTAAGGGTTTGGATGTTTTAATAAAAAAACTCTTATTCACTTAATAGTTTTAGGGGATATTTTATTAATGTAATTATCATTATCTATGATTATAATATATGATTGTTTCTTAATTTATATGCTAGTGCTAAAGATATTAATGCACTTCCACTCATCTTATGATTATAGGGTTGTAAGAGTGCACTTAACTATGAAATTTTTTATGTTTCCTAATTCTTACTCAACTTTCTCATTAAGTATTATATTTTTTTCTTATTCTAACCCTTCTTATTCATTAACACTTATTAGGTTTATAGTCATGGATCTCTTTAGATAGTTTATAGTTATATGTCTTTTTTTATGGCACTTAAAATAGGCAATTTTAGATTAGATAGGTTGGCTTAAAAAAGATTTTGAAGAAGTGTGTGGTAATAGTTTTTGGAGGTTTAAAAACTATAGTAGATGAGATAAACAAAGTGCATATATGATTGGGTTGAGAAATTATGGTATAAGTTTTTAAAGGATTTAGCTCATAATTTCTCTTAAAATAAAAAAAAATTATTTTTTTATATTTCTAGCTATGAGATGGGCTTTCTCTAAAATAATAATATTTCTCAAGTTAAGCTCAGTCTGTATGTATTCTTTTAAAGCTATGCTAACATGGAAAAGTACTACACTCCTAGGTTAATCTATATCACACCTAAGTTAATAATCTTTAAACTTGTTAATATAATCCTTAATAGATCTATCATATTAGGAAAACTTTTATTATTTATTTAACATTTTTGCATTATAAGTTATTGGAACGAACCTGTTGTAAAACCTAACCTTAATACTTCTTTAAGTTTATGGTACTTCTTCATCGTCGTTAGTAAATTATCACTCTAAATTTCAAACAAACCTATGGATAGTATTGGTGAGTTTAGTCTTAATAAATTAATACTTATTTTGCTTACTCATCTGGTACATATCACAGTAATCATCCATACTAGTCTACCAATCGAAGTGATCATTATGATCATAACTATCATCAAAAGTTAGAACATTCAATTTCACATTAGAGATATACTTCTATTTTGATTCATCTTAGATCTTTCTTCCTCACTAGACATATTTAGATCATCATTTTTATCTGAATTATTAAAATGTTCATTTTTTCTTTTATGATCATGTTTCTTCCTATAGATAACTTGGTCAAATTTGTTAGAAGGATCATGTCTTTTACAGTTCCTATGTCTCTTAAGATTTTCTTCTTCTAAATCATTTAGTGTGACACTTCTTCTTTTATTATCTCTTTTCCTTCTAATATTTGATTAATGCTGTGGGTTTAAGAGGAATTGACCAACCATCTGAGTGAGTTGGGATATTGATTGGGATATTTTTAACATAAAATCTTGGCTTAAATTTTGGATTAATTTTTTATTTTGATTTGTCATTTGATAAGACCTACTAAATCTTATGATCATTTAAAAGTTTATCACACATAAAGATATCAAGAAAACAAAGTAATGTGAAATATTTTTTTAATTATTATGTTTTTAAAAATATTATGTAAGAAAATAATCACAACTATAGATCACCAAAGTTAAGGTGGGTTTAATTCTAGAAAACTAATGACTGATTAAGTTCCACTTTTGCTAGGACCACCTTCTAGAGAGAACTAGATAGTTCTAAAGAGAGATAGTCAGTAGTTGTATCATTGCTTTTGTGTCATCTCCTAAGTCAAAATTTACCCAAAACCATTTGAGAGTTCTCTAGTGGATAAACTAACCAAAAAGAATTTTTTTCATTTTTAGTAGAAAATAATATTATCTATGACTAAGTTGATGTAGAATAAAAATTATGTTCTCTAATACTATAACTGAATATACTAAACAAAAGAAATAAAAACTTTTAGTAGAAAATAGTAGGCTTTGATATTAAAATTAATTATACTAAGAAAAATAATATTTTAATTTTTTTAGTAAAAAACTATATTCTCTATTACCAAAGTTGATAGACAGAGATCTAAAGTTTCATTTGGTTCTAAATTAAAGCTTATAATATTAGAGATACTTGATAGATTATTAAAAAATATAAAAAAATATTATGTACTAACCAAAGTTAGGTGACATGTATGGTACTTCAAAAAAATTCAAAGATTGATATTCCAAACCTATAACATAGATTATTAAGTTAAGTAGGTGACAATACCTTAAGTATTAAGTATAAAATCTTACAAAGTGATTTTTTTGTATCTAATTTCATATATATAAAATAGAGAACTTAAGATAAACTCTATATGAAATATTTTAATAAAAAATAGTAACTCTCTAACTTTAGATTACTATTTAAAAAATAAAACTTATTGAAATATTGAATATTTTGATAATGATGTAGGTATTAAGTAGAAGTGAGAATTTATTTGGTTACAAACTCTTTGGGTGGAAGGTCTTTCACCTTTGATCATTATCTCTCATAAATGATTTAGTTGTTAGCTCTCTCAGTGAAATGTCTCTTACTTTTGATTCTTGTCTCTCATAAAAAAGTTAGAATATCTCTAATTAGGGTTGGGCTTACACATTATGTTCATAAAGGTAAAAACATACAAACAAAATAAATATTTATTTCATAATATTTTATCATTTTAAAGCCTGGTGAGTATCTCTATTTATCGAGACCTTAAAGGTTAATTAGTAATGTTTTTTAAAAATAAAAAAATGAAAAAACTAAAATATAAATTAAGTAGTTTCTAAGCTGGACATATGTTTTGAGCATTGGTAATGATGACCAATGAAATGACAAGAAATAAAACAATGGGGAAAGTGGCATGGAGGAGCTACAGTTCTTATTTTCAGGTAGGCGTTGGTCAGTGAAATGGGTTAGTGGTCACGGGTCCTCGCAGGTAACAGGTTGGCATGTGTCAAGCATAGATTAAACAATGTTCTTGGGTCAAAAGGGTCATGCATCCATTCGTGTTAGTTTGGGTGATGATAACAGCTGCTAAAAGTGGTAGATGGTGATAAGCAATGAAATTAAAAAAACATTCAATTCTAAGCAAGTGTTTAAGCAATTATCAATCAAATTTTGTACCAATGGACTTGTGAAACAGGTGCGATGTTACTAGATATGTGTTTGTGACTTAATATTAGATGCTTCTATGTTGTGTATATATATATATATATAACTATTTTAAATTTTAATCATATCACACGGTCTCCAATTCTAGTTAGACAATATTTTTGGAGCTACTCATAAGACTTTGCATGCCCATATTTTATCTATTTTTTATTTTTAAACGTTTCTTGTATTTAATAAAATTTATTTCCAAAAATTCTTTTGCAGAATATTATTAAAATATTCAAATATACTTTGAAAAACATGTTATGTATCCCTTTTTTCTTAGAAGAATTTCATCTTCAAAATCATAAATAAGTTGAGGCATCTTTCGAACATCTCCTCCTCTGGCTCCCATATTACATTCTTTCAATTTGGTTGGTCCACGACACATTAAACATTGGAATGTTGTTTTTTCAACTATTTAAATTCTTTAGTAAGAATCTTTACAAGCTTTTTAACATAGTTAAATCAACTTAAACTTTTATGTGGCTAATATGGCAAAGCATGAGCAAAATCTACTATGTATCACCATAATGCAAAAACATGGAACACAACACGTACTCACTCCAATGAAATGGAAGAGCTACTCGATATGTGATCGGGAATAGTAATATGAACTATTATTGTTAGATCTCAACCAAGCTTTATACTAAAAAAAAGAATCTGAATCACAATTCAAATGTTTTGATTACAATATGAAAAACCTAGGTCACAATCTAATAATATGCATATATGCATAATAAAAGATACCACAACCTTCTTATTAGTTTTATTCTATAAAATATATTTATAGATATAGAGAACAATCTTTAGACTAAAAACAAAAATTATGAAAATGCCTTTAATAAATTAATAATTAATAGAAATATGTATAAATAAATAAAAACTCTTAAATATATTATAAATAACTAATTATAACTCAAAATTAACAAAGAAATATAACAAATAAGAAAAATAATTTATGGACTAATAGATGAGCTTAATATAATCCATTTACAAAATTTGTTTTATATCAGTCTACCTCATCAAGATAAACTACATCCCATAGAGTTATACTTTAAGTGAATCGTCATTAATCTTAGCATCAATATGTTTAGATCCTTCTCATAAATTAATACATAAAGTATGAGATAGCCTTTCTAATGCATTTGAAAACAAAAAGGAATGAAGCAGTATGCAACAACAATTTGACTAATAGCTTTTATCTATAATCTTTTTCCATACATAATTTCTTATAATGTAGAAAAAAAACATAAAATGCATTTTTATGAAGCACATGAAAAAGAAATCTAAAATATAGGTATTAGTAATTATGTTTGTAGATAATTTAAATATTATTGTAATAAAATTTTTAAATTGTAAAAGGATATAGCTCTTTCTATAAATACATATTAATAATTTGTCATTTTTATCCAAATTTTTTAGAGAAAATTTAATTTCATTAATCTTTCATACTTAGAATTATTAGACTCAATTTATTTCTTTATTAAATTATGCATCTAATAAAAATCATTTTGAGATGTACATAGAAAAAAGTAATAATATGCATAAATTTGTAAAATAATTTTAGAATTTTGAAGTCTTAGGTCAAGAGTTAATTCTATTGCTTTTAAGTTATTTTTTTCTTTACCTCTTCATCCTTGTTAATAATTAGTTCAATTTCTTCTAAATCAATTTTCTTATCTTCTATTATTTTCTTCCTTATCAATAAGAAAAGTAATCTCTACTTCATACTATACTTTCACATGTTATTCTTCCTTAAATTTTAATATGTATTTACACTGATGGTTCTTTCACACATTTATAATAAAAAATAAGCTCACTATAAAGATTTTTTAATGTTATTCTTAAGTATTTATGTTCTACATGAAAGAAAAAAATTAAGTTTTGTAATTTCTTTGGATACTTCCATAGATGAGCTTACTAATTTACATTTGAAATTCATAGATACCAAAGTCTGAAATATCTTTATTGTTTGAGCTATGCCATCAATGCCTTTAAGTGTTAAAGGATAACATAACTCAAATTCCTTTCTATTTTCTTACCTTAGTCTCAAAATGAATCATTTGGTTAATTAATAATTATTATCAATATAATCAATCAAAACTATCAAATTTTTAAAAATAGTTTCAAATATTATATCATAGATAGAATCATCTTACTTCAATGCATGCAATTGTTCATATAATCTTTTATTATGATGCTAGAACTCAATGATTTGTGTGTTAATATTTTATATACTAATTTTATGATTTAATCATTATAGCTTCTAATTTTCTAGTTTCAGTTTTAGTAAATATTAAATACACTAATTTCATTCTCAATATGCTTTAAATTCTCCATTTGGCTATATCTAAGAGGTATGATAAATAAAAGATATGATTAAAATGTTAGCTTTTTCACACGATGTTTAACTAAACTAATAGTTCAATTAAAGTAATATAGGATTAATTAAATTAATTAAATTACTTTTAAATAAAGAAAACCTAAATTACAAACTTTTTAATAAGTAAGAAACTAAAAATAACAACAAAAATGTACTGAAATAGTTATCAAATATCTCTATTTAGACATTTATTTTAATCTTCAAAACTTATAATATTTTAAATAAGCTAAAGAAACTAAAGTAGAATATTTCCTTTTTTATCACTTACAGCTTTGAAGATAGGTTTACTTATAGTTATGTCTAGATTTTCAAATAGAGTAAATATAATGAGTATTGTAACCAGAATTGATGAATTTACAACCTAATATTCAAATCTTTAAGATAATTCTATTAAATAAAAATATGTAATTTAAGAAATTTAAAGCTACCAACATTACAGATTCTTTGATTACTAAATCTTCTATATTTTTCACCTCATATTTGAAAATAATGTTCTGTTAGAGCACTTAGAAATATTGTAGTGAAGGCACTACGTGATTATATAAAGTTTGTATTTACTTTGTTCTTAGGCCAATCTAAACACTTCAACATTGAGTCACACACATAATCAATGAGTATAGTTCAACATCTTATGGTACAATTCAATGGACTAGACAATTCAATGACTAAGTGGTTTAGCTCTAGGTAAGAAACATGAAAAGACATGTGCTAGTGGGATGAGGCTAGCTTGATTCTACTCAAGCACTGGTTGGCTTTGGGTTGAGTATGCTTATACTATTTTGAGGCAAAGTTGGTTCAATTTTCACATTAATTTAATGGCACTATGGGCTTCAAAGGTGGAACTTTGTTCATTGAATCCAGGAATCAAGGAGGTAGTAGTTAGGGCTTGATATGAATTGTATAAGTGATTAGAGTTTGACTTAATGACACGGAAGAGGCTCGATAGAGTTATTGCACATGATAATGTAGAGGTGGTGTGTGCATTGGACCTTGTAAAGTTAAAGCCAACTACAGGTGTGCACAGTTAGTTTTGGTAAATGATCATAATGTATGACAATTATGGCACATGACCCAAGATAAAATTTTTAATTTTTTATTTTCTCTAAAATTCTCAAGAAGTAGGCTAAGAGAAATAAGATAGCTACCAAAGGTTTGGAAATTAAGGAAACCAAAGAGAACAACTTGGCCAACAATAATGACAAATCATTATGATGGTTGAAAAAACATGAAAGAGGCTCTAAAACTAAAAATGATGGAGAATATGTAGGAGAAACTCCTATAACTTGATCTTTGCCAAGCTATAATATTACATAATTTAGATATTTAGATTATAGATCTATCTATGAGATGTTCTCATCTTTAGCCCTCATTTGTAGATATTCTTTTCAAAGTAGAAGCAGCAAAAGTGAAAGTATGATAATAATGAAGAATAAAACAAGGAGAGGAGAAGATGATTTTTGCCACAAAAAAAATTGAATTTCCTAAGAAGATTCTCTTCAAAGAGTTTTAAATTCATGAAGTTCTAATTCCTAAAACTCTTTGAATGTTTGAAGTTATGACTTCCTACAAGTTTTGACTTTCTTTGAACTTTTAAATCACTTCCTAAATCCTTCCCACCCCTTCATATATTAGTTGGGATGACATTTTTAATTACAAAGAAAAACAAATGTGACTTTAATAAAAAAATTAAAAGTTTTACAAATTTTATACTAGTTTATACATGCCACAAGTCATGCACTTGTAGGCTAGTCTAGGGAGGCTATTTGTGCATAGATGGCTTGCTATATGGGTATTGACTATGGTGACATTGTAGGTGGTAAACTGGCACATGTGTGCCTATTCTACCTAAACATACATGCCAATAAGTGCAAGTGCTTGACATGCTACACTCTTCTATGTGCATACTCACACCTTCATGCATAATGCTAGGCCAGTGCACTACAACATGTGCTTTGGTGTGTGCCTAATGTCTTCATTCCTGTTCCAACATACAATCCTATCACTTCATGTTGCATCATCGATTTTCATCAATTTTCAACATTTTTTTCTACATTTATTTTTTATCCATTCTAGATTCAATGACTTTAGAACTAATCTCTTGATCATAGGTCTTTTCTTTTTAAAATTCAAGTTACATCAAATCTTCATTATTAAACTGATGTTTGATTATCTCCTTTTGGATGTTAAGACTTTCATCGTCTCATCAAGTGATTTCTGTAATTTTGTTAACAACAAATATCTTTAACAAGTGTTCACTAGTCATTTTATTTGTTCAATATTAATAATAATTTTTTTCAATCTTCATTACCTTGAGTTAGAAGGAAGTTTTATCAATCCTTCATGAATTGATACTTTTGTGCTCGTTGGTAGTAAATAGCATCCTATAGATGTGGATTCTATAGTATAATTTGGTAGACAACTAGAGGTGCTACTTTGTAGATAATCTCATCAATATAATCTTTGATGATAATAAAATTTATCTTACATTATTTTTCAACTCTTATCTAAGAGTCTTTATGAATTCATCTCAAAGAATGTGGTCTTAGATATGGTGTAGTCTTTAACTTCAATTTTTGCACAAGAATATTTGATATTTTGTTCTTTTTACTTCCAGTGTTGACAATAATATAAATAATCTATTTCTTTACTTGTATTCAATTAATGAAGAGTTCTTCTCTTTATTTTGTTTTATGAGAGAGGTCTTTTGGATTCACCATGAGTGATAAACTTTTATCAACTTATTAAGTCGTTTCACATACTATTTAAGTCTTCATTATAATCAGTACTTTGTCCTTCTTAAACATTTCTAGAAAATGTTTTAGATGTAATCTTAAACATTTTTGTCGTATGTATCATGCCATCTTATAATGATCACAGAACCTCTTGGTTCTACTAGCAGTTGTTGCTATAACATACTTTGTTGGAGAATATTCTTCCTTTTACATCTAATTTTTAGAATTATACTTAGTGCTTTTGGTATTTTTCCATTCTAGTTTTATTTCTTTTTTATATTCACTCTTATTTTCAATAGCCATAAAGAATGTATTAGCTTGTTTCATGGTTTTAATAAGAAAAATGGATAATTTAAAAATTTGTCATATACTATGATAAAGTCTACAACTCTTCAATATCTATTCTTAAACTCATAGTTTGTCATCAACATTCTATTATATATTCCTACATCATTTGTCTATGTTAGTTTTGTATATTATGCCGCTTTCTTGATCTTTCTTCCATGTAACCCATGTGGTCAAATCCTTCTTGGGCTAATTGTTTAAATTTGCTTTATTTTACTTCTATAATTATGTGAATTCTTAAGTGAGTATTCCATCAAGTTAATGCATGACTTATCAATTTTAATCAAGTATATGCCACTTTGTCAGTTAATGAATAGTTGTAAAAGAGAGAAATATATCTATAATTGCTTAATAAGACATCTAATTTATTTATATTTATTATACCATCATAAATTAATAAATCAAGTGTGGAATCTATTATGAAAGGAAACAATCAATTCATGTGCATTAAGAAAGTTAGATTGATGTCATCCTAATCTTTATGTTCAACTATTTTGGGATTATTACTTAATCTAAAATTTCTCAAATTAAAAGTATTTTTTGATAGATTTTCTTTTTAATCTATCATAAGAAGTGATTGGGATTTAAAACATTCACCTTTAACATATGCATTTGTTGGGTTGATAGAACTAGTAATGCCTCAAGGCTTAATGGTGAAATAGTTGGCATAGTCATCTTGACTAAAGCCCCCTCAAACTTGTTATTCCCATTTATGACGTACTCTTTAACTATCTTCTTCTTCGCACCTATCATCGACATCAAATTGAAGTACTTTAATTTTAAAAGCAATATGATCTATCTATGAGATGCTCTTGTCTTAAGCCCTTCTTTTCAGATTAGTAGCAATGGAAATGATAGCATGATCATGGTAAGGAGCTAAAGAAGAAGAAGAAGTGAAGAGAATGTTTTTCACAAAAGGAGATTAAATTTTTCAAGAAGATTTCCTTGTTGATGTTCTTGATTTACAAAGTTTTGATTTCCAAAAGTCCTTAAATTTTCCAAGTTCTTGCTTCTTGTAAGTTCTAACTTTCTCCACATTCCTCTAAATTCTCTCTAAATTCTTCTAAATTGTTTCATACATCTTTCTTACCACTTTATATAGTGTTGGGATATAATTTTTAATTATAAAGCAAAAAATATGTGATTTTGATAAAATAATTAAAAATTCCCTAAATTCTACTCCAGTCCATGTGCACCTTATGTCTCACAATTGTATGGCCATGTCAAGGAGAGGTTATCAATGTGCATGAGTATTATTCCCACCTATGGACAGCTTGTCACATGCAGATTGACTTTGGGGGCATGTTAGTTATACATACCATGCATGCACCCCTCTGTGGACATGCACAAGTAGTAGGTGTCGAATTGGTGCATGTGCATTGCACATACTTCTATTCTACTTGAACATGAAGACCATGCCCTTTTATGTGCATGCCCATGCATCCATGCATGATGCTAAGCTAGTGTGGAGCAGTGTGACTCTACATGTAGTCTTATCACTTCATGTTACACCTTCTATTTTGTCATTTTTTGTCATTTTGTCTCCTCTCTTGATTTCTTTAACCATTCTAAATTCAATGACATCAGAAGTGATCTCTTAATTAATCACAACCCACAAATTATATTTCTTAACCTAAGAATTTGCACACATGAATGATAAATAAAATCATAGTTTAAGGTATTTCTAAGAAAATAACCAGCTTCTTCTTTCTCTCATTTTATAAAGTATATGTAAAGAAATAAAAGATAATCATTATATTAAAAAATTACAAAAATACCCCTACTTAATGATATAATAAAATAAATAAAAATATGCAAAATAGTTAGAAACTCCTAAATACTCCATAAATTGCACAATATAATCCATAATTAACTAAAAATATGAGATAAATAAAAAACATCTATATGACTTACAAAGTTAGCTTATATCATCCATTGATGTAGCTTGTCCTACATTAGTAAGCAAACTCATTGTTCTTCTTTGTGATCTAAAGGGATCCAATGTATCTTGTCATCAAGTTTTCATCTTTCTTAAATTTTTTGCACTTCTCATCTTGCTTACATGCTCTCCTTTGAATTTTACTTTGTTGTACCTATAATTAAAGTATTGTTTTATCTATCTTATGTCTTTTGCGTCTTTTCTATATTCATTTGGAGTTTGAAAGTAGTCTCCTTGATCAACTCTAGTCGTATTACTAAGTTTATGTTTACATCATACCAACATAATGGTGATTAATATTTTTTGCAATAAAAAGCTCTAAATGATTCCATCTTAACGTTGGGATAGTAACTACTCTTATAAGTATGATTTATAAGAATTAAATGTTCATCTCAATTACCACCATATTGCAAAATACACATTCTCACCATATCCTCCAATGTCTTTATGAGCCCCTCTATCTATCTCTTTAATGGTACAACATTGTGCTAAATTTTAACTGAGCCCTAAAAGCCTCATGAACTCCTCTTTAGAAATGAGATGTAAATTTTTAGGTTCTTATTTAACATAATAGTTTTGAGAACTTTATGCAAATCTCATAATTTGGTCAACATAGAGAATCTGACTAGCCTCATTGTTGAGTATGTAATTATAATAAGCAAGAAACAAGCCAAGTTTGTCAGTATATCCATAGCTACCCATAGAGCATCACAACCTTAACTAGTCTTTGGCAAACTTATGACAACATCTATTAATATGTTTTCTTATTTTTATATAGGAATTGGAAGTGATTGTAATGAATAACTAAGTCTTTGCTGTTTATCTTTCATTTGTTAACATATTAAACACTTTCATATATAATCATTTACAAACTTCTTCATTTTTTGTCACCAAAACTTTTGTTTCGATTCTTGGTACATTTGCTTCATTCATCGATGTATTATATATCTAGCCCTTGAGCCTCTTTCAGTAAGACAATCTGGCTTTATCTTCATTCAAGTTGAACTTACTCTTTTTTCCTTCAAACATACTTAGATGTTTTAGATTTTCTCATCCTTATGTTGTGCTTCCTTTAAGTTTTGAAGGTAATTTGTTATAATAGCCACTAAAGAGAAATTTTTTCTATTATTGATGTTATTGCATTCCACTATAAATAATTCATCTCCATGATGAATTAAGCTCCTTCTAAGCTAGTATCATGCTACTTAAATTGGTTCTACAGCTTAATGCATCAACCACAACATTATCCTTGCCCAAATGATTTACAATTTATTTATCATATGTTTTAGTAGTTTTAGTAATCTATGCTACCTTAAATTTAAGCCTTTTTGTGAAAAGATATTTTTTTATTTTGGTGATAAATTAATATTTTCGTTCTCACATAGATAGAGTTTCTAGATTTTTAGAGTAAACATAATAATTGTTAGCTCTAGATCATGTATTATTAGTTGTTTCCCTAAGGTTTGAGTTAACTAGAACCATAAGAAAACAGACTACCAAACAACATCAACACACACCCATTTCCTTATCGAAATACATCATAATACACCTAAAATTTAGTATTATTTTTAGGTAAAGGACATATGCAATAGTTAAGTTTTTTGGAGCTTCGAAACTCTCTTTACATTTCTCATTCCACACAAATGGAATTACTTTCTAGGTGGTTCTTTCCAAAAGGCATGCCAATATGAGAAAACCTTTTGACAAATGTTCAATAGTAGCTTCCAATGCAAGAAATTACCACTTGATAGTTGTAGCCACGTTTTGGAGTTGTACACTAAATACCCCCATACTCACCCATGTCTAAGCAATAATACACTTTGGAACCAAAAATTGTATTTTAACAATTTGGTTTACTATTAGTGCTGTTTCAATTTCTACAACACCTTTTTCAAATGTTTTGCATGCTCTTTCTTATCCCTAAAAGAAATTAATATATTAATAAAATATGAAAAAATAATTAATTCCTTCCCTTAATACTTCAATAATTAGGTCTATGAAAGCTATTGGAGCATTTGTTAAACTAAAGGATAATATTAGAAATTCTGAGTTCCCATATTTGGTTTTGAATGTTCTCATTGAAATATCTTCTTTTTTTGACTTTAGTTGACAATATCCAAAACATAAATCATTTTCAAGAATACTTTCTCAATTGCAATTGATCAAACAATTCATTAATCTTAAGCATATGATATTTTTTTCTCTAAAATAATTCTATGAGATAGAAATAGTCAATACACATTTTAAAATTATCAGTTAGTTATTTAGAAATAATCAATACCCATGAGGATACACTTGTCCTAATGAAGCATTTCTTTAGCATTTTTTTATAATTGCATTTTCATTTCTTATAGTTATATTAGCACTATCCCATATGAAATTTTATAAATAGATTCTACACAAGGCATTAGATTTGGACATCCTTGATTTTAATCAAGTCAAATTATAGCTGTAACGACCACATTTGGATAATAGCATTAATAATTTGATGTAAACGTGCATTTGAATTAAAATATTTCCTTTCGTAGTATATCAAAAAATTTATTGAGTTTTAAGTATGCTGAAATTAGAAGGATGGTTGGAAAGAGCTCTTTAAAAAGAATTCATCAGCACTTGAATTATAAGTTTTGGAGCTCAAATAAATATATTTAAAATTATTGAATTTTAAAAGGAAAAATAAGAATTTTAAGTGTAGAACATACAAATCTCCAATTTAAGACATTTTAAATTTCAAGTCCTCCACATTCTAAATTACATATTTTAAGTTCACTTGATCTATTTTATATTTTTATAAGTCTAGTCTAAGCTAATAAATCTTATTACCATGGTTAAATTGCTTCCTAGTTTCCTACTCTTACTCAACCAATCTAATACTTTTTATTGCACTTAACCAAGATCCAAACCCCCCCCCCCCCTTAGCCTCTTTTCAAGGACAACTGAAGCCCCTTAAGGCTTCCTCAGGAAAATGCTTGCCTTGGAAGCTATTTAAGGTCCTTTTCTAGGTTTATCCTTGCATTACATGTCCATGGCCAAGCCTTGAACTTAATACCTTGAACCAATCCAAGGCCTTCAACCCTTCTTTAGCGAAACAAATGTCCTTTTAGACTTGTCTTATCAAAA
The DNA here is from genome assembly GCA_023846275.1 of Vanilla planifolia. Classification (NCBI taxonomy): domain Eukaryota; kingdom Viridiplantae; phylum Streptophyta; class Magnoliopsida; order Asparagales; family Orchidaceae; genus Vanilla; species Vanilla planifolia. The sequence continues at coordinate 9,692,461 of CM043866.1, read as the reverse complement.
GAAAAGTTCTACAAATCTTAGGTAATGATTAGTAGTAAAACATAGAGTACTTATCTTAGAATTTTTAAGTTAAACTATTCCTCTAACCAAACCTAATTAAGATTAAAATTACATTATCCTTCTTTTAAGACTTAGTCTAGATTCCTAAGCCCTCCTTACAAGGAACTTAAGATCTTTTTCACTCTGTAAAGCCATTGGAGGTTTCATTTAAGGCATCTTCATGCATTACAAGCCTATCACTTAGCCCTTCTACTCAGCTTTAAGGCATAACTTAAGGCATTCATCCCCATTTTGTTACACAAATTCAATCCTAAACTTGGCTTTGTTTGGAAGAAATATTACTTATGTCATAATAAGGACTTATAGTATAATTAAATAAGAATATTATTTAATTTTCATAACAAGTTTTCTAAACTTTTTCACTGTATTTTTTTTTTAATTAATTAGGATTATTTCTAGCTGAATTCTACACTACAATGTGTAATAACTTAATTTCTTACAAGCTATATCAATTGCATATTCATAATATTACTACCAAGAAAATATATCGACCATAAAAAGCATGGTAATATGTTTTCCTTTATTGCACAATTCATGGTTCTCCTAATTTGTAAGAAAGATGTTTTTTCAAAAAAATAGACATCATGACTGTTCATGTTAGCATAAAATTAAACAACCTATCTATGCTAAAGAATATCAACAACATTCAACCATGTGCTAAATAATCTTATCTACAATTCATGGTATCATTATGGATACCCATAATTTAAAATTTTTATCTTTGACAATCTTTAAAAGTTCACCAATATAAATCATGAATTAATTAACAAATTCATCACAAAATTATAAATAACTCTTTTGAATATCATACTTTTAACATTATACATAACTCTAATACTTTAGTGAATTGTATCTAACATGGTAGCATCTCATTATCTTCAACATGATCATTTAATTTAAAAGAGCAAATTAATGTGAGATTTTGGGTTGCATACATCTTAATTCTATCACCTTAATCAAGAGCTTAACATGAAATGTCAAGTAACATAATGCAAACACTTCATAATTTTTCATCAATATGAGAGCCATGATATAGAAAATGTTGCACATTCCTAAGAATCTATATTTAAAACCAAAATATTGCATTAAGGAGAAAAGGTGCTAAATTAAGAGAATCATAATTACAGTGCAACACATCTTAATGTCATTATTTACAAATTTTACACTGTAGGTTTTCATTACTACTTGATCCTAAGGATGACAAGTTATGAGTTATAGTTCTTATTATATTTACTTTTTATTCAAAGCCTATACTTTGTTTCTAACATGAAAGAACCTTTCTTACTTAATACTCTACATTGGTTTCTAGTCCATCATATTGCACTCTATACATCAAGCTACTTCCATAAGCTCATGATATGAAGAGAAATTTAATAAAACCATAATACATCAAATAGTCTTGCACATTCCTTTATGAAATAAGTAACATTCCTTCTCTTTTGTTCCCACAAATCCTGAGGCATATTTGGCTAATGATGTGATTTTTTTTCATAATATGCTATAAAATGATATCCTTGAGCAACATTAGTGAGGTCATCATTCATCTTGTCCCTTATAAAAGCTGAGACGTATCACTCTCTAAGGATTTTTTTGGGGATATACCACTCTTTAAATGGAGAATTCACCATGAGATTTCATTATTGGCTCTACCCTCAAGTTTAAACCTATTATGACCAACCAACTAGGTTTTTACTAATTTGTTAAGAACTAATATAGCCAATACCAGCATCAAATCAGCAGGACACATCATACCCTAAAACAACATATCCATAATTTCCAATCAGTCTACTTACATTAGATTTGTTGAACTAATAAAAGGCATAGAATGTATTATGTGAAATTGTTTCACTAGTTTGTCTGGCTAATGTTCCCCAAATAATTTGTGAGTAGACTTTTGGGCCACTTCTCTTTTATCCATAATGATCTTTGTTAAATCATCATGTAACAAATCCCTTTATGCTTTGGGATGTTCCTCGACTATAATTCTTTATTAATGTCATCATCTTGAACAATACTTTGACCTTTTGAATCCATATTATTGCATATAAACTTGTACAATGTGTCAAATGCATATTATAAACTTAAGATGCAAAAGATAGCAATCAATAAGAATCATTACATCTAATAAATGTGCTAGTATAAGTGCACTTGCTTGCTATGTTTACCCCATTCAAGTTATTCTATTAGAGGTTCAAATGCTCTGACACCAAATTTATGATGCCACCCTATGAAACATGTCAACACCAAATTCTATTCATTATTGTAATATCCAGTAGTACACATGTGTATATGTTAACACCATAATCCATATGTATATGTCCATTTCAAATACGAAGGATAATGAAACAATGTAATACTATTATGTCACAATCCACAATTTTAGAAGATCCTTTTTTAATTCCATGGTGCAAACCCTTGCATCAGTAAGTCTTTATGGCTAGCCACCTTCACTCCTTATACTTAAAATTTAAATTGGGAGTCATGATCTCATAATTTGATTATCATGCTTGGAGTGTGCCACCCAAAATAAATTATGCCCTTTACCAATTATTCACCCAACATATTCAAAAAATGGGTCAACTTAAGTAGGGAAAACTCAACAACCACATCAATGTGTACATGATGAAAAAGCAACCTATTATAGTATATATACAAGATGAATATGACCACTACACCATCATCACTCACATATAACCCATAAATCCAAGTCAAACATATAAGAGGAATAAAAAGATGCTTATATTCAATAATAAAATCTTGATATAACCAAAAGTTCATCAAACACTATAATACTTCCATAAAAAAACATGATCACTGTTAGAAGTATGACATCATGGATTATAAAGTTGAACATCAAAACTACTTAGATGCATTTACTCTAATTATGACTCTTATCCAAGCTACACAAAATATTAAAAAGAGTGAGTTAAAACACTCAATAGGGAATCCTTAAACTATTCTATAAAGGTAATCATGTAAAAATGAAAAAAAATATAAAAAATCTAATATAACATGATATAACTAAATATCATGTACAAAAGGAAAAGGAATAACAGGCTTAAATGACTTAGTTTGCCAAACTAAGCTATGACATAACCCAAGAAATTGTCTTAAAATATGGCTTAACATTCCTAAAATATACTAAAAATAATAATCACATAATCTAGCACTTTTTCTAGGCTTTGTTGATCTTATAAGTCTTTGATCATGAAATTAACACTCTATTATTGAGCTATACTAATCACACAAGTCTTTAATCATGTAATCTGACACTTCATTCATGGGTGCTACTAATCACATAAGTATCTAATCATGTAATCTAATGCTCTTTCCTTGGACTTCCCTAATCACATAATTTTCTAATCATATAATCTAGAAATCTTCCTTGTGCTCTGTCAAACATACTAGTCTTTGATCATATAATTTTATACTCCATCCTTTGTCTTCACAAATCATAGAAGTATGTACCTCCTTATCTAATGGGAGTACTAATCATTAATGTACATACCTCTAGGCTTAGTGGTCCATACTTATGATCCACTATATCACAATTATGGCTCTCACTATAGGAGTCCATAAAGATTCTCTTATATATGTTGGCCTTTGGCCAAAATACTATGACCAAACATCATAAGTTACTTTATGAAATTCATTTACCTTACTTGCCATTTAGAATAATTTAGGGTTTCTTTCTAAACACTAAGAGTTACTTGGGGTTTCTTTCCAAAATACCTTAGTTTAGGAATCTTATAGTTTTATTCCAAACCTTAATATCTTTTCAGGGGTATTCTATAGATTCATTTACTTAATCCTTGATTTGGAGTATCCGATGAGGTTTATGATAAGTATTTCAAGGTTTTGTTCTAAACCTAATACTTATATGGGGTATGCTATGGTTTCATCCCAAACCATAATCCCTTATCTAGGTATCCTAATGTTTCATTCCAAACCTTAACACTTTATTTGAGGTATCTTATAGATTCATTAAAAATCATAATACCTTATCTTAGATATCCAAGGGCTTCATTAAAAAATCTAATACCTTATCTAGGGTATCACTTTAATACCTCTTTTAGGATGTCTTAGGGTTTCATTCCAAAACCTAATATCTTATCAATGAGAGAGTTTATCTATCCTTTTAAGGGACTACTAGCTCCCTTAGAAAAGGCCTAGAACTAGCAATCATAGCCAATCCCTCAATCAATGTCATCTAGAGTATAAACTAACAACCTCCCCAAACCATGTTCTCATCTAAAGTATGTTCAAGGATTGACCAAGTGCTCAAGTTCTTGGTTCAAACCTCAACTCTTTCTTCAGGGTTTTCTTATACTAAAAGTGTAACCTAAGCATTACTATAATCCTTACATAATACTATCATCACCTTAGTTTAGGTCTATTAGAGAGCTAAAAAACTCAAAATTTATTCTTTTGTCCTAATTATAACCACAATAACCCTTTCTAACTAATCAACTCCCTCCTTCCAACTTAACCTTCTACTAAGGCTTAGATGTGAACACTGCTATGCTTCCCATCTAGAAACCAAGAGCTCACATTTGATTTAGATAATATCTAAGTTCTCATGTGTTTCCAACTAAGCTTACCATGGCCTTAATTGAGACATGTACTTAAAGTACTAAGCCTACCCCAAGGTAATACACTATGTTTGGACACAGGAAATTATCTTTGGTTTGATAAAGAAGTATAAATTGCAAAGGCACATGATCAAGTACAAGAACTATAAACTTATTCATAAAATTTACATATCATATTATCATGATTATGCTATTATGTGAAAGATCAACACATCATGCTCACCATCATGAATTTTCCTTAACTAGGTTATCGTGTGATAAATAAATTTGGTAAATCTTTTATCATACATGTTCTTTATCAAAGGAAAAAGATCCCCTTGCATGGTTTAGTTCAATTATAAGCAAATCTAGATTTAGGGTTTTGTATAAGAAACATAAAAGTAGTATTACAATGTCAACTAGATTTAATCTCATGCATTCTTTTAATCATAAATTCCTAACATCATGATTTGGTTGATAACATCATTAATTTTCCTCATAAGTTATATGAAAGTTTTAGTGTGAACATAGAAATAACTTGATGATTCCTAATCACAATCACAAGCATGCTTAAAAAATACTTAATTCTTAACCTATCATATATCTATTTTATGTGCATGATCTTAAGTTTTATCCTACCACTTAAGCCATGTAATGGACTACTCCAAGGAACAATCCTCTTCTCCTCCTCAAGCTTGTAATTTCCATCTCTTTTTCCATGTTCACAACTTACCTCTCATCCATGGCACCTCTCAAGTAAGGTCCTCCTTGATCCTTTTTATGGCTAGGATTTTTAAAACTCTAATGCAAAACCACAAAATCATCTTTAAATAATGATGGAGAGAAATAATGGTTCCTTACTTCCAAGATAATATGAGAGTGGAATAAAATGAATCCAAGCTCAAAAATAAAAAATTAACTATTTGACTACTATTTATTTTACATGTGTCTGTTATGGGGTACTAGATGTGCATAGGTTGGGTGCTAGATGGGCACTCTATGGGTAGACTAGTGGATAGGTAGTGCACATGTTATTGTTATAGTGCCAGCCAAACAATTGCTATAATACCAAGTTTTAATTTGTAAAAAGCCAACTTAAGTAAGAGGGAGGAAATAAGAATAGTTTTGTTGGAGAATATTAATGATAAAAAATGGGTTCTAAAAGATAAAGGGAGGAAGGGTAACACTCACTAAATGACCTTGTAATACTTATATAAGAGTTACACAAGGGAAGGAAAAGCTGCCAAACTTCACCAAAACCCTAGCACTAAGCAAGAGCACAAAAAGGATAATTCAAATCTTAAAATAACAAGCTTTCATTTCAAATTTTGGGGCTCTTTATACATGTTTCTCCACTATAACCACTTGCCCCTTTAACATTTGTTAATAAAAAATTTTACAAATGTAAAAAATTGTTAACACCCATTATATAAAATAGCCAACCATTAACACCATTTTATAATACAAATGGAATATCAAGATCCTCCACATATTTATGAAAAATTATTGTCATAAATTATGATTATTTCAAATGAACTTTATAAGTTGGGCCAAAACTAGGTTATGTAGATTTTCATTTTATTGTTCATAATAAGTGTCATAAACTTTATTTTGATAGGCCCACACTTAAGGTCTTGACATAAGTCTATGTCATTATTACTTTGTGATATCATTGGTTGGTGTTGCATTGTCTTTACCTTTGCTAGGAGGAACTCTACTTCATAGAGTTAAACTTAAAGTAGTCATCTATTTGAGTAACGCAATCTTTTCTAAGTATTTCTTTAATCATCCAAGTGCCCTCTAAAGGTGGTTGAGTTTTTCAATGGATGAGAAACCTATGTAGCATGGTAGTATTATAATGTTTCTCATCAATGATAATTCTTTCAACCTCAAATAATTGAGGCACTAAAGGTATTGATAAGTCTTCATCATTTCCACTTACATGAGTGTTAGACTACACAAGCCCATGTTGCAAGTTTTCTTTATATGTTAGAATATCCTCAATATTAAGAATTGGACTAATGAACATGTCAAGTGATAATTCAAGAACATAAGAGTTTGCATAAATTTTTTCAATATTTTTGAAAGATCCACAAGTTCGTTCATATAACTTTTTATAATTATTAGAGTTATAACATTCTGGCCAAATACAAATTAAAAGATGGTCAACTTTAATTAATTCTCTCAAAGATCTACTTTGATTAATAGTCTTAACATACTTAGCATTACTAACTTTTATTTGTTTTCTGACTTCATTATTTTTGTTAAAATTAATGTGCAAATGTAAATCAAACTCAAAGAATGTATGCATGAGAATGTTAAGTAAATCAATACATCGCTTCAGGTTAAACCCATATGCAATTTCAAAAGGAGTTTTTTTAGTAGTTCTTGAAATTATGTTATTATATTCTAATGCAAATTTAGGAAGATACAAATCCCATGTTCTTAAGTTCTCTTTTATACGTCTCAAAAGGTTTCCTACGGTGTAGTTGACAACTTTTATTTGGTTGTCAGTTTGTAGGTGGGAAGCTAATGAAAATTTGAATTTCATTCCAAATACTTTCCAAACTATTTTCCAAAAGTATGTGACAAATTTAACATCATGATTAGAAATAATTATAAATGGTAAACCATGTAGTTTAACAACTTCATGAAAGAAAAGTTTAGTAATGTGTGATGCATCATTTGTCTTAGAGCATGAGATAAAGTGTGCTAGGTTGGAGAAATGGTCCACCACTACAAAAATTCTATCTTGATGTCTAGGTTCTTTTAACATTGCTAAAATGAACTCTATAGATAGATCTTTCCAAGGTTGACAAGGAACCGATAGGGCTATTTATTTTACAATTTTTTGTTTTATTATTTTGGATTATTTGCAAGTGTAGCATTAAAAAATAATTCTTTTAAGATTCCCACTAATAGAGAGCCAATAAAATTGGGTTTCAACTAAATTGATGGTATTATCTCTACGCATATACTAACATCTTATATTTTGTATGAACATATCATATCATATCTTATATCATTGCATCATGATAATTGATGGGAACCATAAGGCTCACATTGCCTATAATAACATCTCCAAAACATGTCATATATCATATTTTATCACATAGAATAACTTTATTTTAACTGATGTGCACCATAAAGCTAATATATCTTATAATATCTTATGGTGCATTATGCTCTCACTTTTTTCTTTCTTTATCATTCACCATTATTTACCATTATGTTATATTAGTACCCACAATTGCTAAAATGAATTTCATATAGTGCATTTTGTACATGTACAAAGTAAAATACCATAACTTGTTGCAAATTTTTGTGAATAATAATAATAGATATCACATAATCATAGTGCATCAAAACCTAATTTTATTTGATAAAATATGACCAATCATATATGAATGGTTTCAACATGTCAATTATACCAACATATGTCAATGCATAGAATGATAACTCCAAACTTACACCATAATTAATAGTTTACCCAATTATTCCATTTGATTTATTTCCTTTTCTTGCTTGTCATTTCCCTTATGTTCCTATATAATATCAATCTTACACTTATTAATATATCATTTTCTTTCCATGTCTTTCTCAATTTATTTTTTAATCTTGTCATTTCATTTTAAATTCTTAGCTCTGATCAAAGCATTGAACCTCTTGTTAGATTGTCTAATCCCAATTATTGGATGATCCATTCTATTAGTCAAATAGTCTAATCACCTCTATCAGATTATTTGATCAATGAGATTCATCCTTTAGATCTTTATCATCATGTCAAACTATCAAACTATTCTATTTAACCAGACATAATCTAGAAAAAGTTTTCTAGATGATTGAACTATCTGATGGGGCTATCCAATCTAGAATCCATGTTTCCAAAAATTGATCATATGTAGATTGAATAGTTTGTCCCTTGACTAAAGTTTAGAAACCATTTTTTTCAATACATTCAATTAACAAAAAAAAATCATTTCGAAAGCTACTTCATAAAGTACTACATTATATAAAACCATAATCTAGCAAGTAATTTTAATGTTCCAAGGAAAACCATAAAGAAATGCAATTCAACACTATCTTATTCTCTTATTTAATAATATGTCTATCGAAAGAATTCCAAAACTATAATTTGATTCAAGCTTATTCAAAAAATTCTCTTGAGTAATCACTTCATTTTAAAACAAAAATTCTTACTTTGTTCCCGTTTTAATTCAACAATTGCTCAAAAATTTTCTTGCATTTCTCACATTGATTTCCCCTTTTTGCTCTTCTCCTTTTATTTCCATCTTCAATTTCTCCTTTCTATTTTCCCAAACTATCACAATCTCCCTATTCCAAATAATCAATATAATAAATTAAGGTTGATATGACTAAGGAGGTTAATAATTTTGATTAAAACTATTATTTAATTATTTATTAAGGATAATTAATAATTTACCTTTCTTTGAAAGTTTCATAGAAAATTCATTTGACTTTTGAAATTTACCAACAAGTTATCATTAGATTCATCTCAACAAGATCTTTTTAAATATATACTCATTTTAAATATTTGAATAGCTTTGTAAACCAACATGTTATATGAGGTACTTTAAATAATTAATATTTTATTTTCAAATCATGTTTTGTATTAAAATATCAAATCTCATTTTTTGAAATAAAAATGCTTATATTTTGTCTATATAATTATCAACATAAAAAAGTTATTATACAAAAAAAATTTTTGGTTGTCACATAAATATTCTTTTTACTTAGATTCAAGAAAATCATAAAGGTGAGAAAATCCATTCTCTAAATTGGTCTACAAGGATTAGCTATACATCATCAAGCATGTTCAAGGTCAAAAATGATATTATTTCTCAAGATTGTTTTAATTCACCAAGAGTGGTAGTGCTTGTTTGAGAGTCAAACATGAAGTGTATAAAAGATTGGGTTTAAGCCATGATAAGTCCTCAAGGATGCAGGACATGAGTGGTACTTTCTAATTTTCTCTTTGCAATTGCACTTCACTTTTGATAACCATAGTGGTTAGTAGGAATGAAATGATGGTATTTTATGAAGAGATGTGCACCATTTTTTTTTTTGGATGATGCAACTTTTTTTCCATTATCATTGAGTTAACAAATCAATGGCTCAAACTTTTGGATTGATCCACTTGCCTCACTGGGGTTGAGAATAGACTTTGGTTACTATGGAGGAACTACAAATCTTACTTTCTCTTTAGTCATTTTGCCATGATGACATATTGGAAGAACGAGACAAATTGGCTAAGTCAAAAATTAATATCTCCTTCATTCCCAAGTATAGGTGATACCATTAAGGGGGAAGGGTAGATGCATATTATGACTAAGATGACCTAAACTGGACTCAGTTAAAAAGTTTAGGTGATCTAAGGGGTACGAAATTGCTAGCTTAAGCAAGCAAAAAGGTTGGGTCCATGTATTATTCTAAAGTTAGGTTTCCAAGAAGATGAAGACATATGTAATATCGTTAAATTTTCTTATGTAATATATTATATATGTTAAAGTTTGGATAATATGAATGTAAATGCATGTAGCTTAGAAAATGAAGTTGACATTTTGAAATTTGAGTAGGATAAAAAATATTAATATTGGTTCACATATAAAAACTTATGGCAACTTATAAAAAATTCTATAATTTTATATTGAGCAAAGTTTTTGAAAAGAGCTCATTAATAAAATTTAATAAAGTTTGGCTTGTAATTTTTAGAGATCTAACTAATTTGTTATGTATTTTAAATAAAAATGTTTAAATTGTGTTAATATGGGATTAAATGGGTATTAAATAATTAATGAGGGGTACTATAGGATTTCTAGCCTAATTATTGCCATATGTTTGGAGAATTAAGCCATTGTAAGAGAGGAGAAACATAATGAGTTAAGAAAGCTATTTGAGGAGAGATTGAGCTTGGTAGGGAGGGAGAAGGAAACAAGAAGGTTAGTTGTCATTAGAAATGATGAATTTGGGAATAAAAGAAATACGAAAGGGAGGAGTTTGTTATTATGTTCAATTCTAGAAAGAAAGAGATTGAAAATAATTAATTTGTTTATTAGCCATAGAGGAGAAATGAATATTGTTGCTAGATCTAAGAAAATAACAAGAAAGAATTATTGCAATAAATATAAAAGAAAGTCTTTGGAAGCTTTATTAGCATTTCATGTTACTGGTAATGTTTTTGACTTGTTATGAAGGAAGGTGATGATGGGAAGGTGTTAAGAAGGCATCAGGAAGCTGTTGATGGAAGGTGATGAGGGGAATGGTGACAAGAAGAAGGTGACAATAGGAAGGTGTCGATGGGAAGGCAACTAGAATTCTTGGGGATTGGTAGTGAAGTCCACAATGGAAAACCTAATTCCCACATCAAAATAGCATACTTGACTGTAATGGCATGCATTCATTCCTAATTTAGTTAAATTGATTTAGGCATTTTGGATTGTTAGCTCCTATGGTTGACTCAAGCTTCTATGTGAGCCAATTGACTTATCTCTTATGCAAATTAAACAAATGATGACTCTCAAGGGTAACTTAAAATAATTTTGAAAGAAGAAGAGATTGAAAAATGGCTACCATTTTAAGTTTACACTAATTTGAAGATTCTCTTATAGGTGCCTTATTATGAAAATTATTCATAAAGCATTCAATAAAATTTGATTTTATAATGAGGTCAAAGTGGGTTAATTTGATAGCACACATATTTTGATCAAATTTAAAAAAAAGTATTCTTAAGACATTAGCTTCATTGATCATGGAATTTTATGAATTTTTAAATGAGGATATTCAAGTGGCATCCCAATCTTCATATAAACATTATACCTTCTCTAGCCGCAATTTCACTTACTAACTCATTTCTTTAACAAAATGGGTTATATTTCATAGCTTCAATAGCTAGTATGACTTTAAAAGTACATGCTACTTCCTTAAACTTTACTAGACTAAGTGTGGCCAAAGTGTGTGTCAAAGTGGATTTAGCTAAGGAATTGCTTAATTGTATTAAAATCACAAAAAAAAAGAGATATAAATGTGTTTTAACAATGCATACAATATGAAAATTTATCTAGTTGCTACACAATTTGTTGTAAGTAGGGTCATAACTCACTTTAATGCAAATATAATAAAAAGGAATCTATTGCACAAACTCTTACTAAAGTTCCTAAAGCTCTAATTAATATGGAAAAGTAGAACATTACTAATTTAGTACATGTAATGGAATCCAACATAATGAATGAAAGATTGACATAGCCCAAATTTAATAGGGACCTAATTTGGATACTAAATTAGTGTCACCCCATTTTAGCCTCAAAACATATCCATAACTAGTTTTGCAAAATCATTTGATAACTCAAATAGGAAATCAAAGACATGCTAAATAACAATTCACTTGAAAGGGATAAAATAGCATTTAAAATAAGATTACAAGTGATTATTCTACCCTTTAAAAGTTCGAAAGAGGGATAATCATGGAGTTCTGTATCTAATTCAAAGGCATCTCAAGAAAGATCACAACAAAATTTTGATATGAATTCATTTAAAAAATTAAGGCATTACTTACTTAAAAGAGAAGCAAATTATGGATAATTATAACTTGAATAAGATGATTTCATTTTTGAAAGGGATATAAGACACGGATGAGCTCAAAAGGGACACATAGATGTGCAAGACCCTCACAAAATATAGAACAAACAATCACTAGTGGATAATTTGAAACATTAAAGGGGCCACTAATAAAAAATTGATCACTTGACTCAAACACATAATAAAAACATTACCATTATTACTCTTATGGAACCAATGGCCAACTATAGCAAGCTAATTAGTCTTGTTAAGAGATTGGGTTTTGAATATTATGTAAGTAACTCATTTAATAAGATCTAGGTCTTATCGAAAGAAAATATCCAATATCAAACAGTATGTGAAGATGAGCAGTCAATTCACTTACTCTTTAGAAAAATAAGGGATTAGATGTTTGGCTTATTTTGCATTTGTTTATGATAAATGTGAAAAGGTTAAAAGAAGGACACTTTGTCACAAATTAATTCAAATTGTGACAGCAATTATAGGGTCATGGCTTGTTGGAGGAGATTTAAATCTAATTGTCTCTATAGATGAACATACGGGTTCCTGTAATCCTTGTTTGGAAATAATGAATGAGTTTAAAAATTGTATCAGGCAATGCAGCTTAAGAGATCTACCTTACATAAGCTCAACATTTATGTGGATTGTAAAAAATGAAAAGAAAATGGGTCTTGAAATAGCTAAATAGATTGTTATGAACTAATAATGCATTGATTACTTCCCTTCAGTAGTCGTACAACGTTATTGTAAAATTATTTCTAACCACTTGCTATTGTTAGTTCATACTACCAAGGTCCCTACATTTTTCCCAAAATAATTCAAATTCCAAAACATGTGAACACCTAACAATTTATACTTCTTCGGAAAGCAATTAGTTAATTCCAACCAATCTCTCTGACATGATAGGTCAAACCTCTAAACTTAGAAGGATAAAAGATTTTCTTAGATAATAAAATAAGTTTAAGATGGAAACGTCTTTCAATCAATCAAAAAGGAAATGAAATGGCTAAATTAAAGAATTGTAATTTTAAGAGATCCAAAAAAAGGAGGATGGACTTAAAGTAATTAAGGCCAATGATTAATTAATAGAGGCGCTTAGCAAAGAGGAAACTTATTAGTACCAAAACATTGGTACTAGATGGCTTAAAGAAGGTGACAAGAGCACAAAATTCTTTCATGTTATTGTAAAAGATGAAAAGATAAGGCTTCACTTTAGCTAAATAAAAGACTCCAATGGACACATGATCCATCCAGATGAGGAAATCAAGGATGTTGTCATCAAACATTTCAAAACACTACTCTCCTCTGATAATGTAACTGAAAACAAGGAAATTCTTGATTGTATATCATCTATGATTATTAAAAAGTCAATAAATGGTTATTGAAAGATATCACAATTGAGAATATTAAAAAAGTTGTCTCAAATGAATAAAGATAGTACATCGAGACCTAACAAGTACAGTAGTTATTTCTTCACTGACTATTAGGATATCGTTGCTTTTGATGTGTTAAATGTATCCAAGGGTTTCATTGTAAGGAATTTATCCCCAATGGAATTGTAAATGAAAATGTAGCATTGATCCCAAAGAATGACACTCTTAAATTTCTTAAAGAGTTTATACTAATATGCTTGTGTAATTTCACTAAAAAGTTCTTTTGCAAGCTACTGGTGGATACACTTCATAAATTAAAAACTCAAATCATTTCACCAAAATAAGCTAGCTTTGCAAAAGGTAAGGATATCACAAATAACATCTTACTTTCAAAAGAATTAATAGATTTTATCAATAAGGAAATCAGAGGTTGTAATTTTGCCATCAAGTTAGATTTAAAATTGCATTTAGTTTACTATTATGGAGTTTTTATACAAAATCTAAGCCAAATTCAACCTTTTTAAGTATTTCTTCAAATTTATAGAAAACATCATGGGTAGAAACTTGGTATCCATCATGATTAATAGCATCCCAAATGGATTCTTACAACCCTCTAAAGTTCTCAAACAAGCAAATCTCATTTACCCTATATTAGTCATCTTGTCTATGAAGATTTTTAATAAGGCTCACATATTATGAAAGGAGAAGCCCTTCATTTAGTGCAATCTAAAGGATTCCCAATGATTACTCACTTAGCTTATATTGATTACATCATCATATTTAATAGAAGAGACATGAGATCAATCTTTAGCAATTGTAAATTTCTAAAGAACATTCAAGATTCTTGAGGCCTTCGAATCAATCTGCTTAAGAGTCAATGTTTTACCAACAAAAAGATGATGCCAAGCTCAGTTAAAATTGTATGAAGGAAACTTGGCATCCAACATGGCTCCTTTCCAATAACATATTTGGAATGCCCTTTATATGTTGGTACGAAAAAGTCATATGTTTTTAGCAAATTTTAGACAAATTGTTTGTCAAAACGATTGAACGAAAAAAGAATTTGCTTTCCATCGATAAAAGTGTAATTCAAGTAAGACATGTCCTAGCCTCAATCCCAACCTTAATCAATGATTGCAAATAATTGAAAGAGCAAAGAAAATAATCAACAAATTCTTAAGGGTGATATCGATAATATCCACAAATAACACTAGGATGCATGAGAAAAACATCTATACTCTAATGGAGGAAACTGGCTTAGGCTATTAAAAACTCTTACATTATGGTCGTCTTCTTTACAAAGCTAAATTAGAAGTCACTAAATGACAAATCTTTCCATGCTAAACACATGAAAAGTAAATACCTAAAAATTGGTATCAAGGGCAATAATTTTGATGCCTAGAGGTACCAAGATTGGATGTCTTTTCTAGACTTTTACATAGTTGGTAATGTTATGCTATGCTTAGAATACTATCAAAAACAAGTATTTCATCCTGACATCTAGGAAGATGTTAGGAAATTCAAAATGTCCTATCAAAGTATCAGTCCTGATATAGAGAATCTTAAAGAAACAAAACTTTCAACTTAACTCTAAATACCTTTATTGTCCTAATGGGGATTCTTTGAATCATGCTTTTTTTGTGAATTAGTGAGTAAGGTGTGATCTTTCTTTATCCATGTACTAAAAATTTTGAATGAGAAGCATCACAACATATAAATATTTCACAATTAGTGGCAAAAAGATAAAATGAACTAAAAAAGACTGAAGTACTTCATATTTTGCCTCTACTCATATGCTGAAGCATATGAAAAGCTAAGAATCACAAAATGTATGAGAAAATAAGCCCATCAGACCTAAAAATTATAAACAATGTTACTTGTAGCTTCTACAACACATTCAAATGTTTTTCACTTATGCAAAAGTCTTAGGAGTACTTGATTATGGTATAGCTAAGCTCAATCCCACTATTTAAGTTGATGTAATTTAGAACATGTAAATTGGTTACTTGAGTTTCACCACCTATTAACAATATAAAGCTTAATAATGATGGTCTAAGTAGCAATAAGAGTGAGCCATCCAACTTTGGTGATATCATCTGATATCACATAAGTAATATAGTAGAAAATTGTCTTTCCTATTGGAAAATGCTTAATAATGGAAGAAACATCAATTGTTATTATCAAATGTTTATAATGTTAAAAAAGAATAAAATTACAATATGTGATTGAATTAGACTATATCACATTGCTCAATATGATTCGAATGTACCAAAAAATTATTAAAAATATGTTGAATGCATTCAATAAATTAAATAAAAGATAGAAGTAATCATAATGGATTGGTAATATATTCACAAAGAGTATAACAAAGTAGGTAGATTACTTGCAAAAATGGCTAATCAATCATCCAATACATACACATAAGACCTTTCACAATATTCTAGCACATGCAAAGCCTTAATAAACATAGATAAAACTTATTTCGCATACATTCAAACATCTTACAAGATATAATGCCTACTATTTTAGATTGACAATGATACGATGCTAAATATTGAGGGATTTTGTGCTACCAAAAAAATAACATGCACAATAATCTTATAAATTGTACCATATGACATTTCAAGTTATTATTCTAAAGGCTTCCTTCTATTGAAAATTCAGACCGCAAACTACATCGAACAAGTATGATCAAATACTACCACCAAATGAATGAACTATAAATGTATTTAATTTCTTCTTGTTTTATTCTTCTAATACGAAATAAGAGAGGTTAGTGTTTACATTTAGCACTTGTCGTACCTTGGTGATCTAACTATCCTGATGATCAGTCAAACACATTTGCAAATAATAGAGTCAGCTTGCTTGAAAATATATAATGTTGCAAAGAAAACTTTTAAATTTTAAAGATCTTAAAATCTAGTATCATTCAATCATGTGCTTTTTTGTACCTTTTGGAATGGATCAGCTCAATACAACAATTAAATCATATTAAGACTATCAAGGTAGTCACAACTCTCATTAGTGGATAGTCTATAATTTCTCTAACGTCTTTGCTCCATGGACAATCTCGAAGTACATGGCAACTTGTACAATGTATTAATTGTTAGACATGTGATCAAAAGCGGTAATAGATCAAACGTTTTAAGGAAAATAGAGGAAATAAATAAGGTGAGATGCATAGGAAGTCTACAAAAGGTGGAATGGAAGAGGATTTGAAAATAGAGAGGAGAATTAGCTATAGGCATGCTTAAGAATAGGGAAGGAAAGTTTGAAAGCTATAGACCATAGCTAATATAAATAAAAGAAAGAATTGGAATTTGGTCAAACTACTACAATTGGTATAAAAACATAATCAGTGTGAGTGATTTAGGAATTCCATTCAGTTTTAAACTCTTTTATTTTAGAATTTACCTAAGGAGGTATAAGAAATAATGAATGTTAGATTTTGGGATTTTAGAGATCATAGAACATTATTTGATAAAATTTTGGTATGTTGCTTAAGAAGCTTTTTAATTTAATTTAATTTAAGATATTTTGGTTAAGTTTTATAACAGAATTGTAGATTGGAACTTAAGAAAGCAAAGGAAGCACGTCAAGTTTGTTCATTCAACCAAAGAGTGACAAACTGTAAGTTGAGTACATGCATAATATTTTGAGCTAAATGTAATATATGCCAACTCAATTAATGGTACATTTGACCAAGATTTTGGAAATAAAGTACTTTATAAATTTAGAAAATGGGAAGAAAGCATGTTATGGATGAAAACTGATTATTTGGTAATAACATTTTGTAATTTTATTGCATAGAAAGCCAAGAAAAAAGACAAGCTAGAAAAGGAATATCCATAATAAAGTTTGTTAGGAAAATGTAGTAATTGTGATGTAAATGCATTGCTTTTGCATTATCTTTGACATGTGCTATATTTTATGCATCATCAGAGTATGTGATGTAGTATCATTCGAGAATTGATTTGTATATATATATATATATATATATATGGTATTCTACATGTCCTAGCTTATTTATTCAAAGTTTTATTTCTCTTCATCATTATTCTATATCTTGTTGTGTTTGCCATGTTCTATATGTATCCATAAAAGTGATAACAAGAAAGATAATAATATTTTACAACAAAATTAAGAAGAAAATATAAATAATTTTGCAAAATATTATGATGTTAGGGCATGATGCATGGATTGGGGTTAATAAATTAGTTTATTATGGGAAATATGATTTCCTTAAGAGACTATCCACAGGTTTGATTTGATAACCAAAAAATGTAAGGATTGTTGCTAATATTGTATGCATGGTGGCTACCATTAGTTATATACCACAACTTGATGAATATGAAACCATATGTGATTTCACATGAACTCTTTGGTTTCTTCACTAGTGCTCTATGCTGAGCATTAGATTTTAGTCTTAGACTATACTATAATTTATTATGGTGTTCATCGTTAATAATTTATGCAAGGTGATGGATGTGGTTATAAGATCAAAACCTTGATTTAATATTATGATAACTACAATTAAAATTATTGCCCATAGATAAAGGCTTATGCATATAAAATGTAGTATTTTGGAATACAAGGATAATGTTCATAAGAGAAACAATGCCTTAAGGATGAAAAAATATTGCTAATAATGAAATATGGGGAAAACGGAATTACAAGGAAATAAGCTAATATATTTTTTAAGCAATAATTTATCCAAGATGTTATAAAGCTTTTTTTGTTATAATTATTATATGACATATTTTATTCTAATATTGTCATGCTATTATTATTATTTTATCATTCTTTACTTAAGATTTACTTACTAAATTTTTTTGAGTCTTATATAATGCTTATATCATAGAGCATGCTTCTACATTACACAAAGAGGGGGTCATGACGAGATTAATGGTAGCCATACTTAGTAGATAGCTAAAGCTTGAGAGGTTGTGGTAGATGTTGGCAATGTAAATATTATACTTATTTTGGTAGTTTATCAGTATATCAATAGTTTGTATGTAATATAACTCATACTTTGTTATATTGTATTTTATTAAAGTTTGATTCTTATTATTGATAATAATAAGTCATTCTATTAGTATTTTGAGATTTGATTATTGATTATGAATATGTGATAATTAAATGAGTTTGATAAATTTTAGAGTTGTTTCACCATTATTTTGTATTTATAGAGTCTACTCTATTAATGGTATTTGTCATCATTGTTTATTCTAAAAAGATCATTTAGTTAATTAAAGATTAGGGTTTCTGTGCAGTGTGATAATGTGAAACATCTAAAGAGAGCAAGTGAGGGCTATAATTATCAAGATGTTTACCTAAAGGCATAAAGGTGAAGGAAAGAAAAAGATGAAAAAGGGTTAAGTCTTTTGAGGTCTTTGTGAAATGGAGTAATAATGAAGGTGAAGAGGCTGAGGATGAACTGCTCACTTCTCAAATGAGTTGTCCAGCACATATTTCAACAAAGAAGTTTCAATAATTTTTTTAGGTAATTTGATCCTAAGCAATCCTAAAGTATTTCTAAATAGTTTTTTTTACAATGGACAAAGTAAAAGTAGAAGGTGTACTTATCAAGGATAGACCTTTTAAGTGATTCTCACTTCATGGTTGACGTTGTTCAACTCTTTATATCTAAAGTTAATAAGAATTAGGTATGACTATCTTTGATTTGGTCTGGTCCTAAATTTGGAGGTTGCTCAGAGGACAAGCCCAAGTGAAAGAGGTCCATGTGCAACATAAGTGACTTTTTAAGCCTTTGTTGGATATTTGGTAAGGCTATTAACTAGGTTTGAGATGCTTAGCTATCAAAGAAGAGTGGAGATGGCTTTGTAAAGTAGCCATCTATCCTTGAAATAGTTGAAAAATGTATTAAAAGATGAAAGAAGAGGATAAAGGTTTGAGAAGGCAAAGGAGAAGATGCAAGATATTTTTACTTCTTGATCAAAGTAGAAAAGAACCTCTAATTTAAAAAATAGAGTTTTGTACACCTTGGATTCTCAATTCAACTTATTATGTTACTTCCATAGAAGGCACCAAAATGTTAATGCAAAATTTTTATTCATGGAATTAATAATAGAATGTTCAGTTGAGAATCTTAGGAATAGAATTGCAAAGTTAGAAGAGTGAGAGGTTTGTTTCTCACCTGTAGGGAATGACCAGGGAAGAAGAAAAAAGTTAAGGGAGTATGTTGGAAGTCTATTATCTAAAAAAGTACTAGGTCTTTAAGAGGGCTTATTGCTTGGCTTAAACTAAAACTTAGGAGCCTATTTATAATCAAGATTAAGCATGGGTTAAGGATGACTAAATATTGTCCTTCTTCCTTTAACTCTTTAGAGGCTATATTGCATGTGATAATGTAAGGCATGGCTTAAGGATGGTTGGATCTTATCCTTTATCACCTACTTGGGGATGCCTCATGCAATGAAAACTCATGATGGCCACATAAGGAATGATGAGCCCCATTAACTAATCCAAAACATGGAGGATGGATTGCATTAAAATGGGTGAGGTACACTTATAATTTATTGCATTTATCTTTATTGACTTCTTTACTTCATACATGAGGGATAAAAAGTATGTTTGATAGAATAATAGAGCTAATTATTGAATTTTTCTTTATTGAGCCACAAAGGTCTAATCATTCATAAATGGGATTTAGGAACCTTGACTTTAATGTTTGACTTTGAGAGTTGAATCTTGAGGTGTTAGCCTCAAGAGTGAGAACTCATCGGGATGGCCTTGAGAGGTAGGCCTTCAAGATCTAGACTTTAGAGTGAGATTTTGAAGGTTTTGTTGTGATATTAAATCCCAGTTATGATGTTTTATTTGATGATAATAAATCTTAAATATTTTTAATGAATTTGGTATAGTAAATTTTTTAAAATCCAAATAAATGATACTCATATTTATGAGAGAATTTAATGAAAAAGAGGAAAAAAATTTGTTTCAATAATAAGTTAAATAAGAAATTCAAATAAACATAATTTGTCGTTTGTCGTTTGTTACAGTAATCAGGTTAAGGCATCACTATAAAACCTATTTAGAATTATTTTCATCACCCTTGAATGCATTTGAAATTTAGTTAAATTCGAGTCAGTACTTTCTGAATCCACACTCAATATTATCTTATTAGCAAGTGATTAAATCTCAAACAAACTAAGGGGTATCCAACCCTAAAATTAGGCTACCTCTAAAATGCACCAAAATACTTATATAAAGAAAATAGATTTACAAATACACAATTTAAGACTATAGCTAACTACTATTTTTCAATGGTGAACTTCTGAATTGTAGGAGTGACATGAGCAGTCCCGATCATGCAATTTTACTATCACATAGTCTAAGTTTCATCTACTCAAAAAGTTAAATTCTACTGTTAGATTGCAATTCAAATCTAATAACCTAGAACAATTTCAAATTTCCAAAAGATGTACATTAAATCACATCCATCTAATCACACAGTTTTCGTGATCGAATGATAAATGTTTGCTCTGATCCAATAGCTCTTTTAATCATTATTTTAAGTTGTTGAAGATATTTTATTTAAATATGAATTTCAAAATAAATTATACAAAAGCTACAGAATGTTAAAGGCTAATTTTGTGTTTGGTAAGCACATTTTGGCTTAACAAAATGCTTATAAATAATAGAATTTTTGAACAATTTTTAGTTGATGAAAACTTTTACAATGCTCTAAAGAAAAATTCTCAAGTCACGACCTCAAAGCAATTTGCAGCCAATGCTCATCGTCATCTCCTTACGTTCCTGCATCTTTCTTCAATGAACTCCAAATTCCTTATCCTTCTTCCAATCAGGTAAGCTTATATTTTTTTCATTTTCTAACTGACTAAATTAAATTAATTGTGTCATGTTAAATATTTTGTTAATTATAAGAACTTAGTTCAAATTTTCATCATCATTGCCATTCCTTTTTTGCTAATTCTTGTTGTAAGGCCATTATAACATATTTTTGTTTTCTTGTTGTGAGGGTTTAAACTATTTAACTTTTGATGAAAGACTTATAAAGTTTCTTTTTGTGTCTAGTTTTTATAGGGGTGGATATAGGCTTGATTTTAAGCCAAACAACCAATAAATCGCTTATGGACATATTTTAATTTTAGAACCTTTCTACTGCATGTTTTCTAAAAAAAATTATTAAAATAAAATTAATTTATTTTCAAGAAATTAAAGTTATTATTTCTAGTAATTCATCCCCTTTCATTGAAACATATTTCATGTCTAGCCACAAGAGTGAGGCTAGCCTCAATAATTAAAGAGTTTGACCTTGAGCGTGAGGTTTTAATTTTGAGAACTTTTCAACTTTAGTAACCTAAAAACTTCTTTAATAAAATAATAATAAGTCATTTTGTAACACTTTATAAAAAAAATAAAAATGTTTTTTCCATTAATCCATGATAGTTGAGACACAAATTATGTAATATATAATTGTGTATGCATGTTAAAGAAGTATAATAATAAAAGTGAAAATAATGAAAAAAAATCTCCCTAATGAAGAAAAAATACAAGAAAGAAGTGACATCATGCTCTCTACAATATGGGCAGTGTTAATGATCATAAATCTCAAAAATAGATCCTATCAACATCTAATGAGTAAGTCATTTATTGTCTTGGTTTAGTCATAAACATAATTATAATAGTATTAACTATAATAAAAAGATAACAATCAAAACTTTGGGAGATGTTGTACTACTTACTAAGAGGCAAATAAAAAAATGACCTTAAAAAGCACCTTAGGAGCAATTATCAGAAATGGTTGCTCCACTTGGGGAAAAGTCATGAGGCTAGTTAAAGGAAAGATCAATGTTAGTCTAAGAAGAACATTTTTCTTATAGAACATTAACAACACTTAAGAGTTGTAAATATGCTTGGTAGATGTCACTCTTCCATTGGTGGATGAGAATAAATTGGTATCATGGAGGTCAAAATAATATATTCATTGCTACTTCAACTCATTAACTTAAATTTATGTTGAAGCAAAAGAGTTTTGTTATAATAACTTTTCCATATGTTTTGCCAAAAATTGTGCATCTTTATTTATATCCAAAAATGTAAATTTCACTCCTCTTATCCTTGGTACCTTTCCAACTTTGTAATCTTTAAGAGAAAGCTCTCCCCTTATGTTTTCTAATGGTGATGAACTTGGATTGAGCAAATTCTTCAACATGCTCATGAGAGAGAAATCTTTGGTACTTTCTTTTAAATTGACCATGTTGATTGCCGCATCAACCCTTCTTTGGATGAAGACCTCAATAATTACTAAGAGCCAAGAAACTCTACCTATTAAAGGGGCAATGACTCCTCTGGCTCATTAATAATTTTATGCAAAATTGTTCATTACAAGCCTAGGCCATTAGGAGCCCTTGGAGAGGATTTAGATTCTTCTTTGATTGTTATCTCAATGGTTTTTGAAGAAGAATTTAGCTAGCTACACTAGATAGAGCATAAGATCCTAACAACTTTGGGATTAAGAAAAGTGAGTTATGCTAATGACCTTGTTAGAATGGACTTAAAAAATGAGAAGTAAGAGGTCATCATCCTTCAAAGCTTAGCCAAGAAAGAAGTTCATGCCTCAAATTTACTTGAGAATAGTGTTGTAATTGCTGAAAGAGAAGCATCAGAGAAGTTGATGGCAATTATCTCCAAAGTGGTCACATTAACTTGTTGGGTGACAAATTAAGTTAGAGCTATTGAAGTTTACTTTCTTGTGAAACAATTGTGCTATGTTCAAAAATTAAACTAAAAAAATAGAAAAAGTGAACATAATAAAATTGTGTGGAATAAATAATGAAATAAATTATAAACCTGCTAGAAAAAAATTGTAAAAGAAAACTCTATTTTTATTACCAAGTTAAAATCTAAATCCACTCATATAGTACATTTTACCCTCAAGTAACCACCTATGATGACAATCATAATGTTTTGAGGTATATTCCAAGCTATAACTCACTCTTTCCAAGGTTCTCTATACAATTATAACTTCTTAAGGACCAAATCTTCCTCTTAATTTGACTTTTATTTCTCAAGATGTCCATCTATCAATTTCTCAACACACTTAAGATCACTTCAAGCAAGCTCTAACATCCTTGAAGAACTCTCAAGTTTTCTCACTTAGTATAAAGACAACTTTCTTAAGATAAAGCACTTGACAAGAACCTAATCAAGTAAAATTAACATTAAAAATCTTAATTAAGGGGAGAAATTGTCCAACTAAGCAAAGGAGTAAAACATTCTTTGATTGTTGGCTTTGTTAGAGTGATAATCGACCATGTAGGAGAATAAAATCAAAATATGGGAAAATGGAAAGAGATTGTTGTATGCTTAATACTGATCTCTATAAACAAATTTTCAACCTCTCCACCCACTATAAGAAGTTGAAGTGGTTCAAGATGTAATAAAGAGAAGGAAGGACACTTTTAATGTGCAAATTGCTCCTCTATATCAAAAACTTAAGGATACTAACAAGAAATAATTGAAGTCTCAAAATGAAATCTAGCAATTGTTCATGAAGGGATTAGTGTATGAGAACTATAAGAGGGGAGATAACTAGTGAAAGATATGGATTTGTAAGAAAAAAGCATCACATAATAAGGCTAAATTAGTAAGTCTTTAAGAAACTTCAACTTTCTTAAATGGCAAACAAGAACTATGCGTCGTTTACTAGAACATGAACCTATTACAATGGGAATTTTATCAATGTCCTCCATATGATTACTAGGCCAATCAATTTAACAACTGTAATGCTTTAAGTACACCATCAAAATTAATGCATGACGAAGAAACCAAGTTATTTGGTTCAAATCTTCTTATATACATGCTTGAAATTCATCATAGAATATGCAAGAAAAAGATAAGATTTCACTTTTATTAGTGACTATTTTGGTTTATTAAACCATACTTACTCAAGAATAGAGTTAGACAAAAAAAATTAAAATTATGAAATTAGACTTTAAAAACGAGTATGAAAAATTAAGGGGTCTAAGTTTGATAGAGTTGGAGATTTTGAGTCAAGTCATTAAGCCCTTTCTACGATAATTAATGATTGTACATTAGGTGAACCTTCTATGCTCACTTGAATCTAATATTGTGATAAAAAACATTAAATTTTAAAAATATAATGAATGCTATGCTTGCTTGTTTAGAATCCATTAATAATCTATAAGGAAAATTTATATTTTATATATATTATATATATAAAGTTCATTTTAAAAAGTCAAGAAAGACTCTCGTTGAGATAAATTTTTTAAAATTTGAAATTCATAAAAAGATAAGGATGCTTTACTTGTGTACTTTTACTTAAATCTATGAAGAGAAAAATTTGTGCTAACAATGTATAACTTATTTGTTAGTTACATTGAACATTCTTTTGAATGTAGTTTTTTATAGTAAAAAGGTGATATCTAAGATTCTCATACTATAATTAAATTTTTAAAAAATATAGATGTTTTTGAAAAATTAATTTCCTTTATAAAATTGAATTGTTATGCTGATCAATTGATCTTCAAGTAAGCATAACTTCTTTGAGCATATTGATGCATCTAATACCTATTCAATTATTGAAAGTAAAATGAGGAAATGAGTTAAATTTGTTACCAATTTTAGTGACTTTTTATATTTTGTTATTGGATGATGCATCATTCTCATATAATGAAACCATTAGCTCTATTAATTCATGTTTTTAAAGGGAAGCAATAAATAATGATGTGAAATTTGTGGTTATTATTCTAGGAAGCTAGTTGAATAGCTGCCTAGGGCAAATCCAATTTGTTGTAAGTGGGCACTCAAAAACAAATTTGAGACATGATAGATCTATTATAAGCCTTAAGACAATTGAATTCATTGGTTTATATTGAAAAAGGATCTAATATTTTAATATTTGTCCTCCCAATTGTTATATTTATATATTAAAATACAAATTATTTTGGTTATTCTCTAATTTATTTGTTTAATAAATGAATTTTTAAAGTATAACATTGAATGATTTCAAAGAGAATAATTATATGCATTAATCAAAATATTTATGGCACTTATATGTAAATAAATATGTAAATTAATAAAATCTCTTTTAGATTTAAAATAGATACTAAAACAACATCACCTTAAATTTAATTTATAGAAAAGTTTTAATGAAATTCTTGTCAATGACATTAGAAGATATTTTTATTCAAAACTTTTGGTAAACAATGTAAGATAATTGTAATCATCAATATAAATGATATAGTTCTACCTATTATAGTCATGCATGTAATAAATATAATTAAAAGTTATCAAAATTTTCTTTTGATATGTGAATGTTACCATAACAATTTATAGAAACATTTTTGAAAATATGTATATTTTTATTCTTAATTATTAGAAAGAAAAATATGATGTAGTTTAAAGTTAAAAAAAAGAATTCATATGCAAGTGTTTCTCAATAAGAATATGTTTAAATTATTGATACTATAATGTCTTTTAAGTTACATTAAACTTTTCCTTATGTGTCTTTTCTTCCTTCAATACCAGATTAAAAAAGAATTCATATGCAAGTGTTTTTCAATAGGAATATGTTTAAATTATTGATAATGTAATATGTCTTTTAAGTTATATTAAACTTATTCTTATGCGTCTATTCTTCCTTCAATACCAGATTAATCTCTTTCTAATCACTGTTGTTTAACATCTTAACTAAGCAACTTCAGGTCATTCCCATCTATTACACTTTTTCCCTAAAGAGATACATTCTAGCCATAGACCTTTCAAATTTTAGAATATGTGGATAAACCATTAGTCATTTACTAGCACTAATGAGAAGAATTAGAATTTGTCAATTGCATGAAATGGGATGAATGCACTAGCTTTTAAATTTAAACCACATAAATGTTGCTTAAAAGAATGGAACAAAACTCATTTTGGCACTTTTTTGGCATCTTAAAAAAGCAACAAAATAGGTTCTTAAGAAAGAGAGGTTGATTGAATTCCAACAACATGAAGAATCGCAACAAGACCTACTAAGTGCACAAATTTACATTCTCTTTTGGCTTAAAAATGAGGAAGAAATTTGAAACATAGGGCAAAAACCAGGTGACCGAAGTAAGGTGAAAGAAATATGAAATTCTTTAATGCAATTATTAAAGAACAACAAAGCAAGCTGAAAATTCAACATATCAAAGGCTATTACAAATGCCTACTCTTCTCCCAAAATTGAAAATTCTACTAAACATATTCCAACCCTTGTGACTCAAGAAAATAATCACCAAGTTTTAAAGGAAGACACCATGGATGAAGTAAAGAAAATTATTTTTGAAATGAATCGACATAGTACTCTAAATCTTTATGGTTTCAATTGAGTATCCTATTCTCACTATTTTGATGTCATAGTATATGATGCATTGAATATCACAAAAGAGTATTTTTACACAAAACACCAATGCCAAAAGGAATTTCCTAAGTGAATATGGTACTCCTTCCAAAGAAGGTTATACATAACCCTTTTTGTGATTTTAGACCCATTTGCTTATGTAGCTATGCTGAAAGAATATTTACTAAGTTGTTAGCCTCTAGATTGCAAAAAACTCTACCTTCTTTATTAACTCCTTGATAAGTAGGATGCATTATGGTATTGTGCATTGCCAATAGTATACTTCTAGAACAAAAAAAATAGTGGATTCTGTCATTAAAAAAAGTAGGAGGTAGTAATTACATTATTAAACTAGATGTAAAGAATGTTTTTGACAAGTTATCTTCAAATTTCTTACAAAAGTTCCTTCAACTTTTTGTTTTTGAAGCAAGATTTAGTAAGTATATGATAAATATCTTAAAAAATAGTCAATTTTCAATCATTATGAATTGGTTATTGAAGCTTTCAATCATGATCACATTATGCAAGGTAAAGCTCTCAACTACATGCTTACCTGAGGCCATCCAAACCCATCTTAGTTTTGTAGATGATTTCATTATATTCACATAATAAAATAAGTAGTCAATTTTCAACATTATGAACTTCCTTTGGGAAATCTAAGGGAGCTCCAAGCTACTCATCAACTCCCAAAAGAGCTTCATAATTTGTAGCAATATTGTCAAATATGGACAAGTCTTCATACTCAAACAATTATTATGTTTTAAGAGCAGAATGTTTTTTTAGTTATCTAGGATATACAGCTTGCATAGGAAGAGAAAAAGAGGTGTAGTTTCAATATTTACTTGAAAAAATAAGTAGGAAGCTAACCAATTGAAAGAAAAGATGTTCTTGCTTCTATTTTGATGTACTCTTTGGTGATCGCCTACCCTCAAAAATCTTTCCAAGAATTGAATGTCTCATGGATGATTTTTTGCATGTGGACTAAATTCAATTCTATAGCATCAATAGCCAACCTAAAAGAAAGTAAGATACCTAATTAAGGAAAATGGATTAAGTCTAATGAAACTTGAAGATCTACTAACTACTTGTAGTGCTAAGCCTTTTTGGAGGGCTCTAACCACCAATTCTCTATGGGCCATTTTTATGTATTGTAAATATTACTTGAGATGTAGAAACAATACAACAACATTAAACTAAAATTATACGAAAAGTATCAAAAATTCTATAATGAAATATATGGATATCTTCAAATTCAATGGTACTTACTACTAGGCACTCACCATTGATGGTAACTCCAACAAAACAATGTCTTAGGAATTAATAAGGGATAATACTTGATTTTTAAATCTAAAAAAATATGGAACAACAAGCTCCATTAAAGATCTCTATTCTAATGTGACAATACTCAACAAATTGCTACCATTCCCAGATGCTTTGCACAAACTCAATTTTTAATTAACATCTCAGCATTTATTCTATTCTAATGAAAATTTCATGGATGATGCATTTATCGATTATCACTAGCGAAGGCAAATTTATGGCTACCTTGAAAAATTCCTAGATATGCAAAAAAAATTTCAAAAAAATGTATTCTTTACTTCAATACTAGTAGAGGAATTATTCTACAAACTAAAGTAAAATGAGTGCATGCAAATCTCACAAGAGGGGGTGAATTATGAGTTTTAAAATATTTTTATTAAATTTTAATTATATTTATATTTTAAAAAATTATTCATAACCAATTTTATTTTTGTAAAAAAATTTTGATATTCAAATTGATGTTAAACTTTTAATTTTATAATTAAGAAGAATAAAAATTAAAATTAAAATAGTATATCAAAATTTTTAGGTGGTTTGATTCAAACTAGAACTTGCTTCTACCCCCAATCGAGGTCAAGAAAAACTTTACTTTTAAAAAAGTTATAACTTAAGATTTTCATAATTATTCACCTCTAACTCACTTGAATTTTTTTCTTACAATTCACCTCCAACCTATTAGCTTTTGTTAGTTGAACTATAACCTAGGCTTTACGAGCTCAACTCTAATTCAATTTTTTACAAAATCAATCTAAACTCGAGCTTTAAGAAATGTAGGGTTGTCCAATCTAAATGAAAAAGAAAAATATAACAAGAAATAGATTTTTGATAAAAGGATATAAAACTTTCTTGTAGTTTTTAATAAATATATAAAGACATGAAGAGCTCAAAATTATCAAGAGAATTAAAAAAATAAAAGCTTAGAAGACTTAAGGCTTTAGTTGAAGAATTTAGAATTTTGAGTAGTAATAGATGCTATCCATAAATTTTTACATTAGTAGAATATGATACAACCCTTCTTTAATTAAGACATTCATTAGTCATTTCATTTATAAAAGTTGGCTTTATATAAAAATAGTTTGACCATAGCCATTAGAAACTCAAGAAAAAGCTATTTCAATAGCTATTGTCAAATAACTTAAAAAGCTCTTTTAAACAGCTTAAAATATTTCTTCTAAAATGGCTAATTATAACATCACATATAACAATTAAGAAAATAACCATTAAGAGTGATTGACCAAGGTCATTGGATTTGATCAAAGAGGTTTAGGATATTTAGATTAAAGAATATTAAAGGAAATGAGTTATTGATGATTTGATGAAGATGGAATAGCTCTGGGTCATTTAATCATGTTGGATGAAATCTATATCATTCAATTTATTAATAATAATGATAGATTAGATATAGATCATCTAATCAAGTTGAATGTGTTCTAGATAGAATGATTCATCAACGATAAAGACCAGAATAATCTTAGCTATAGGATTCTAAGTAAAGTGACATATGCCATCATCTCAAGGATAAATTATATAAAATAAGATAAAATCAATCATCACAATTAGATTGGGCTCATCTAGTAGATGATGGGATGGATAATGATCACTATTTAAAAGGAGGAGGTGATATCTACCATTTGATTGTAAAAATGCACAATTGTATGACACTAAGTAGCTCCTAGTTTTGGAAGCACATAGGCACTAAAGCATTAGTCCCATATTGTAAGAAATTTAAGACATTTACACTTTATATGAACTATCATTTAAGTGTATTTCGAGGCAAAAAATAATGTTGTCTCCCGCTTATGTGCTTAGGATTTCATCACTTGGGATACTTGTATATGCATATAGGTTTAATATGATTATGGGTCCAACCCAACCTAATCACATCCTTGGTTTAAGTTTTAAGAGCTTTATCCTTCTTCTTTCTTACCCCATCTGGTTTAGGATTACACCATAACCAAGATCAGGTTCAACCCAATTTGGTTCTACCTATCTCCTAACTGGAGGCTTACGAGTGCCTACTCAGGCTTGCTTGACTTAAGAGATTTGCACTTTAGAATTTGCTTGAGAAGTGGCTAGGATATATTTATTAATTATGAAAATTTAAAAAATATATTTTTTTTCTAATTTAACCAAAGTTTTATAATTGACTTAATATAAAATTTGGTGAGGATACATAAGTATGATTTAATTAAGAAAAAAATGATTGAAAAAAAGAATCCAATGTTTCTTAAATCGTGAAAAGATTTAAATAGGATTTGAAATGATTAAATCATTGAGAAAAAAAATCTTATGTTTCCAAACTCAAATAATAGTTCAAGGAAGATTTGAAAAAAAATTTAATAGAGAAATATGTTTTATGATTAATAATCAAAAAATAATATTCTACTTCAAAAAAAAATATTTTCAAAATTGATGTGTATATTTTTAATCATTGAAATTTGTTGAAATGTTTAAGATACTTTGAAGATCATTAATTTGTTATCTTCAAAAATACATACTTGTTCTTCAGAACTAAAACTTATTTAATGCTAAACATATCTATTAAAATAAAATATTAAATATTTAAGATTTAATTTATTAAACACAAAAGTGACCTAATACAAACACTATTAAAAATGAAGTTACTCAAGTTATCAATTAAAGTTTAAGTTGTCAACATCTATCATTTGTCAACCAAAGACTAAGTTTATCATCATAGAAGAGGTAGGACCATAGGTTGGGTGGTTTATAAATCTTTTTAAAAATATTCTTTCATGAAAGAATATAATACTAACAATACATGCAATTTATGATTGCCAAGCAACAATAGCTAAGACAAATAAGAAATCATATAATAGAAAAAGTAAAAATGTTTCTTTGTGACATGACATTTGTAAAAAGTTGTAGAAAAATGGATGCTTACTTTTGACTTTGAAATTTAAAAACAAATCTTATAGATATTTTGATAAAAACGATAAGAAAAAAGCTAAAGAATTGCATATTCAGGGGAATAGAACTTACTCTTAATGTAGAAATAAATAGAGATGGTAATCCAAAATATGTAAATAGAGATACATGAATTAGATTGATATGAATAATAATAAATATTTAATTAAATTATTCAAATACCATCTAACTTTTATACATTAAGACATCCTTCATATGATACAACATAGCATAGAAATGCAATGAGATGGTAAAACATTTTCTTGATGATCTCTATAATCCTTAATATAAGTGATGTGTATATTATAATGCATATTTGATATAATCATTATATAGGTATAGAAAAAGAATTTTTTTTGAGAATTTTAGATAGTTTTTGTAGTACCTTCATTGACTAAAACATTTATCAAATTATATATTTTAACACATTTGAATGTTATTGTAGAGTTAATAAGAACATCTTTTAAAGATTATGATTCATAAAAACTTAGTTTAAACACCTTTTCTATTTAAATCATCATTCACCTGATGCATTAGTTCATATTTCAAAAAATCATTTGTGTATACACCATAATTATTTCATATAAATTTTGAGTTACTTTATATTGAAGCATGTGAAAAATTATTTTAATTTAAGGGAAACTACTTGGTTTAGAGTGCAATTTCAAAAACAATGAGTTTGATGCCTTACATCGATTTTTAGGTAATTTTGGCAAGTTTTGAACAAATAAAATTCATGTTATTAATTCAATGGCATTTGTTTAGATTTGTTTTCAACGTTAGGTCCATCAATATACATGCATAAGAAGTTTTCATATTCATCAATTTTTTTTATTTCGGATTAAATCTAAAAAGCTCAAAAAAAAAAATGCCGCACAAGAAAAGTAAACCTTAAAAAAATGGGGAAAAAATGGAAGCCTGAATTAAAAACTTAAAACTTCGTTTATATCCAGCGGTATCAAGTCCGAACGAAATCGCACCGTTTATCCCGCCTTGTTTTCAGATATTCACAAAAAACACGACTATTCGGCATTCCATTTTATTTGATTAAATATTCTTTATTTTTCAAAAATAATAAAAGTACGTAAAATTACTTAAATAAAATCTTTTTCATAACAAAAATAGCTTTTTCATGAATTAATTTTTATAAAACGTAACAAAGTGCACCTCTCCAAATGGCAACCACGGCATCAAACACAACATAAAATCTTTCTATAACGAACGCAATTCGTCAAGTGTCGTGAGAATTTTGATGGGCTTAACCATTAAAGAAATTTTAAATTACAAAAGTACCACTTGACTTGATAAATTTTTAAATTATTATGGAATTGATTAAAAGATTTTTTAAAATATCTTGGATTTTAAAATGATAAATATTGACTTTCGGATAGTATTTTTTTTTCTTTTTTTTTTCTCAATAGCAATGCAATGATTTTTTTTCCGCATACATTTTTTTTACAAAAAAAATTTGACCTCCTAATGATTTTATGATTTTTTATTATCAATTAGTGTTAAAAAAAATCTTACACAATCCTTAAGTCAAATTTTATAAAAAAAATTCAAATATATTTTGTGCCTCTCATGCTTTTGACCCATATTTGAAGCATTATAGACTAGGGAAATCAACTTCACTGATATATCCAACTAAATTTGGTTTTTCTTTAGCCAAATGGAGCATTTGTGATGGGGGTTCCTAATGGAGGTTAAAATCCAGCTCGATAATTTATGTGGGCATCCATCAATAATAAATTTTAAGCCATTGAATAAATCAACTTAATTATATATAAATTTCTATTTTAATAATCAATTTTTTATTACATAAATAATTTTAATCACAACATAGTCATATTTGTGTGATGATAAACATATTCATAGATATCTTTTGTCATCAAAAAAATATTTTTAGATAAAAAAAAAATAATTTTGCGATGACAAATTTATGGAAACATTTATGTTTCATCATCCTTAAAATCGTTTAAACTAAAATAGCTCATTTTGTTTTGTAGATATCTTTGCTAAAACTATTAATTATAATAATCAAACTAATAATCTCAATTTCTATGAGATATATAATGATAAACTTTTCTCATTGACATTTTGTATAAATAGACTTTTTATGTTTCCACAATAAAAAAATATATTTTTTTAATTTATGTGAAGGTATAATAAAGGTTTTTTTGCTTTTTCAAAAAAATCATGGAAACAAACAAAAAAAAGGCTTCTCCAACTATTAACTATATTATTTTACTCTTTTTAAGTTACTCATTCACTATTCTAAGGGGTATTCCCAATTGTTCTCTTATAGTTTTCACTTAATTAGCAATCCTTCTTTTTAGCGGTCATAACCCTACTAATAAGTGGACATTTTTAAGGAATCGATGCCACTAGCTTGAATACCACTTGTTGTCTCCCCAATAAATATCATCAATGTCAAGATTTCCCATATTTCACTTGTTTTTTTACATTGTTTTTTGAATGTTTACATTATGTGTGGGATTATAATAAAAAGGTAATCATTTGTAATTTTTTAAATTTTTTTATAAAATAATATTCATATGCCATAACTATCTAAGTAGCACAAAAAGAGAAATGAAGTTAACTATAATGATATAGTCATACCCATAATGTAAACTTGGGTTTCTATACATAGTTTGATATAGAGGACCATCTCTTGATATTGTAAGACATGCCCTTTGTTGAAATAATTTAACTAGAGTATAAGTTAGAGCAGATCAATTTGGAATATCCAAATAAAGATGACAACAATATTCTTAACATGTTTTCTTCTTGAGAGAGTATATCTTTAACTCGAAAATATTTGAAAAAAAATCTTTAGAACATTGTTCTATTGTAAATAAGTTGATTGCATATGTCACTACAAGACTACTACTATGATATTACAAGTATTTTAAAACAATTTGATTAAAAAATGACTTTGTTATATTATTTTCCTAAAAATGAGAACCTTTGCATAATATATTTTTAACAACAACAAGCATTAACAACATTGTAAAAGCTTTTATATTATCCAACCACTATCCAAGCCTACAACTAGCATTAACAACATTGTACTACATAATATTTTTCATATTAATTACTCGAATTAACCAATTTATGAAGTAAAACTCTTACAATGGCTAGCCATAGTAATTGCTACAGAGCCAATTACCAATTATACCCTATCTTTTTATTTCTAACCATTGAAATCTTTCAATAAGTCATATTATATAAATCTCTTTATTAATCCTTTCTTTCGTTACCTTTGTAAGCCAACCCTCACTCACTCTATTAGTCTTCTCTCACACTTATCAACATTCAGCTACTCTACCTCTTGTTATTGGTCTTTTATCTCACCCTCCTTATTGGCTAAAAACTCTCTTATTGTTGATGCTTTCACTCTTGTCATTAGTCACCTACTAATTTGTTCATAAGGTATTCTCATGATGAGCGAACAATAATAGACTTTGTTTTTGAGTTACAACAATGAAAATTAAAGCATTTGAATGGTAAGATGCTAAGGAAGAAATGAGAAGTGGGTTTTTATCACAATAGAATGGAATTCCAAAGAAAATTAAATTTAAAGAAGATGGGTTTGCTTTACCCACCATTATTTCTATTTTATATAGAAAATTTGAAATAATAATTTACTACAATATATATATATATATATTAATTTTCATGAAACACTAAAGACTTTCATCAATAATTTCAACATCTATAAAATCTAAAAAAATCTATGCTACAAGAGGATTATCAACACATACACAAATGAATGCACCTGGGTGCTGTTTAGTGAAAAGTTATTATTCTCGTGCATAGACTAATGTACTAAAGTTCACTTATCATGCACCACCACCTCCACAAAAGGCATGCAAGCAACAATGATAATGTTTATTATTTTTTCTCCTCATTTAATTATTTTCATAATTTTTTATTTAATAAACATATAATTGAGCTCCTAATCACCTACTCTCCCTTCCATTAATTGTGCATGAATTCATTCTCTCTTTTAGTTGTCAGCCAATGTATACTATTTAAGATTTCTTCATTATAATTTGCTATTTTCTCTGAAAGCAAGTCTTGGAGAACTACACAACTATTTATTGTTTTTTCTTCTCTAGATATCATATATCCATTTGATTCTTTAATCTTGATGATGTTGAGTTGCACCCTTTTATCCTTCACTGATGCATGAAAGAATTTGGAATTATTCTCTCCTTAAATTATTTTTTTTTAGCCCTTTGTGTCTAGTAAATCTCTTTTTTATAGTATTCTTCAATGAGTTAGTGGTTTACTTTATTTAATTCTATTCTATCTTCTTATGTTTGACTATCTTAAAACTTTTTTCTCTATCCTTAACCACACCGTCTACTCTTTTGATAGCTCGAAAGATGTCACCAAAAGTTTTTTTACTCCATTATTTAAGACATTCCTTCAATCTTCTCAATTTGAAGGCTAAAATTGACATTCCTGATAAATGAGTTGGAATTGGCAAATTGTTTTTGCACTACCTTAAAAAAGTTCAATATGTAGTTCAAATAATTTGAAACCTTAATTGCTCTGGTTATGGATCTTGTATTTTAGGATGTTTTAATAATAATAGGGAATGGTCTACAAAAGTATTATGAATTTTTTATAGGATAGTGTTCCATCCATTCCTTATTTACCAGCACCCTTTCGATCCTCTTTCAAACCTATTTTCCTTTACTTCTACCTACTCAGACAAAGTGTCAGACCAAGAAAGAAAGATCTTTGAAGCTACATTAGTTTAGGTAGTCTGTAAATCCATGACTTGTAACCAAAATAGGTGAAAGATCTCTTGAATTTATTAATGAAGAAAATTATGTTGAAATCACCCCTAACTAATCATGAACCATACTATTTTGTCGCAATCATTACTAATTTGTTCCATAGTTTCCTTCTATCTATCATTATAAATTTTGCATACATAAACATACAACTTGTAGATAATTGGTTGGTAATTTTTGTAATGTGTAGATGAAAAGATTATTCATTATCAATTACTCTGTCATATTGGATATAACATTTCATCCAATTTTTTGTTGGATAAGTTTCTAACATAGTGAGAAAAGGCCAAGGTAGATGTTAGAATAAAAAGGTTCTCCTTCTAAGACATTGGCTCAAGTAGAGTGACAAGTCTTATATTATTAGACATAATTATGTGTTTGAGACAAGTAATTTTTCTTGTATTCATAACCCTCCTTGTATTCCATATAAGAGTGTTACCTATTTCTTAGTTTTTGATTCACAATTATTATTGATTTTATACTTCTATAATTTCCCTTTGTATTAGTCTAAGGCTCCAAGCCTCTCTTAACTTTTATTTGTTTTGATTTTCTTATCTATATAGGAGTAAAATCATCTTGACTAGATATAACTAATCCTGAGTTGACTTCTCTTTCGTGAAATTTAATACTAAAATCCTCTAAAACTTAAATGCCTAGGTTTCTTTGATTTTGTTCTTAGGAAACTTCAGAGTTTGACACAAACCAATGTTTTTATTACCTATATTTCTTTTTAATTACTACATAATCATTAAAGAAGTTAGTTGATGTTATTTTCCTCTCACTATCAATCATATTGAGTTTACCTTTATTCTTGCTCATGATAATATTTTGATTACCCTACATAACCTTATAATTGGGAGAGTTGTTGATTTGAGGAGTTAGCGGTTGGGAACAATTTTTCAAATCTTTTGGAAAATACATGACCTTCAAGCTTTGATACTAATATAGTCAATTCTTTCTTAGAATTTTCATTGTTCTCTACTTGATCAGTTTGGATAGTTGGATGATTTGCTCCTTCTTTGGTAGCTTGTATGCCTATCTTCATTATATTTTATTTACATGTAAAAGACAAATGTCCTTGCTTATAGCAAATGGTGCAATAAAAAGGTAGATTGTCATATTGAATATTCTACCAAAAACCATTTGAGCAACTACTCTTCTATATAATTCTAATTACTTTTGTAATTCCTTTGCTAAATCAACATCTATGCACACTATGGCTATGCATGGAAGGATTACATTCAAAGTCGCAACATCTGCCATAAGTGGTTCCAATTGTGGAGGCTATAGAATATAAGGTTTGCATGTTAAATAGATGAAGGGGCAAGTGTTAAAAAGACACCCACACTAATGCCAAAGATAGTTTAGTAGTAAGGTG
The DNA here is from genome assembly GCA_023846275.1 of Vanilla planifolia. Lineage (NCBI taxonomy): Eukaryota > Viridiplantae > Streptophyta > Magnoliopsida > Asparagales > Orchidaceae > Vanilla > Vanilla planifolia. The sequence continues at coordinate 9,655,058 of CM043866.1, read as the reverse complement.
GAATTCCAAATGCTACTTAAGAATTCACATTTGGAAGTCTACCACATTCCATAACTTATTAGTCATTAGTGAAGAAAGTCCTCCTACTCAATTCTAATTTGTATGTGTCTACTATCATGTGATCTAATCTCAACCTCACTTTGAAAATTATTTGTGTTGAATACTTTTTAATTTTTTTTCGTACTACACCTACCATAAGAAAAGTTTTTTTATCAATGATAAGTTAAATGAGGTAACAATTTTGTTGATTTCATCCTAATTGGAGATGATTTTCAGATATCCTTTATAAATTGAAGGTGAGTTAATCTTGATTGGCCATCACTCAAAAATTCCACCCAAAACCCAACAAATGATCAATTAGTGGAGGGAGACACCCCCTCCCCCCCCCCCCCCCCACCAAACATGCCATTGCTACAAGGCGCATACATTTATGATAAAATATCAAGGTTAAGGTGAAGACATGCCATTGTGAAAACTCCTAATGTGAACTATACCAATAACCTCTATGACAGATCCCTTTTGTGTACTCAATTTCTCGATACAAGCTATTGTCTATTACTCATGCTTGATTTTCTTATTGCCATCCCAAACTATCCTATGAGCAAAATTGTAAACTACAATCTAAAAAGTAGAAGACTGCGGTAAAAAATAGTAACATTAAGGAAGAGAAGGCTTTAGGAGTCACAAATAATCATACTAGTGGGGCTCCCTACTTGTAAGTGAATTTTGATTATTCTGAGCCCTCAACCTTACAAGATATTACTCCAAAAGTTGAGTATTCAATGGGTTAAGAGAAGGAAGTTCAACAAGATGCCTTTTCACAAGCTCCTAAGCTTATGTTGAAAGTAAGTTTGGTATCTTGTAAAACCCATTTCAATAGTAGTAACCAATAAGAAGATCAAATGGTAACCGTGCCTCTTATTAAATGCATAAAGGTAACCAGGAAGGATTCAAACCTTCCTTCAGAAAATTAGTTAAGCAATAATAATGATAAATCTATCTAGGAGGGTAAGAATTAATAGTTAGGTAACTCTATCTTTATTAACCAATCAGTTGAACAAGATCCTTTAGAGGTTGGGATACATATCTTTGAAACAAATAGGAAAGTTATGCTCAAGCTATTAGCCAATCAAATTCTTTAGTGATCACTTAAAGTTAAGAATTAACTAGGGTATAAAGTGTATTTTAGACAAAACAAACATGGGATTTATTGAAGTGTCATCGAGTAGTGAAAGGAGAGGAAGATCAAAAAGTCATAGGAGATTTTCAATTTGCACTAAATAGTCTTCTATGGTACCTTTAACAAATTTAGGACAAGAGGTGAATACGTTTAAGACTCTTGTGGTCATGGAAGGCATTCCAACTTTGTTCAAATGTTAAACACCCTCATATGGAATATTAAGAGGCATTATTGATAATGTCTCTTCCACCAATGGAATCTTCTATTCTCATTATTTAGGTATCATAACACAAGATGTATTGAATATTATAAGAGATTCTTTAATCAAAGCACCAATACCAAAAGGAATTACTTTTGTAAATATGGTACTCATTTCAAATAAGGTTAATCCTAAAAATTTTATTGATTTTAGATTCATTTGCCTATGCAACTTTGTTGAGAGAATATTTTTTATGTTTCTAGACTCTAGATTGAAAAAACAAATCTTGCCTTCTTTATGATATCCTAAATGAGAAGGCTTCACTAAGGTCATGGACATTGCTAAAAATATACTTCTAACATAAAAAAGGGTGGATTTTGTCAACAAAAAAGTAAGAGATAGTAACTACAATATCATACTAGATTTGAAGAATGCTTTTGGCATGTTATCTTTAGATTTCTTATAGAAGGTCCATCAAAATTTTTGTTTGATCCAAGATTTGTTAAGTCCATTATGAATATCTTCAACAACAGTCAGCTTTCCATCATTATGAATTTTTTATTGAAGTTCTCAATAACAAGCTTCAAAATCACTTTATGTAAGGTAAAGCATTCAACTATGTGCTTACCAGAGGCTACCTTAACCCATCGTAGTGTTGCAGTTTATTTCATTTTATTCATTAAATGTATGAGATCAATTTTAAACACTTTGAACTTCCTTTGGTAATTTCAATGGAACTCCAACCTATCCATCAACTCCCCAAAAAGTTTCTTAATATACAACAATAATTATAAATTTGGGCAAGTTTGCATACTTTGACAAGTATTAGGCTTCAAGAGTAGGAAGTATCTTTTTACTTATCTAGAATATACACTTTGGAAGGGAACAAAAATAAAAGAGGTGCTTTTTCAATATTTATTTGAGAAGACAAGAAGAAAGCTAGCCAACTGGAAGAAAAGATTGCTCACCATGGGTAATATGTTAATACTAACTAAAGATGTTCTTGTTATTTTGATGTACCCTTTAGAGATCACCTCCCCTTCAAAACATATCCTTCAAAGAATTAAAAGTCTCATGAATGATTTTTTGCATGCCGACTCAATTCAATTCCATAAACACTAATGGGAAACCCAGAAGAAAGTAAGATGCCTATTTAAGGAAAACGGATTTGAATGTAGCAAAGTTTGGAGATCTATTGGCAACTTATAATGCAAAGCCCTTTTGGAGTATAACAACCAATTCTTTTTGGCATATTTTCATGTATTCTAAATACTACTTGAGAAGTAGAAAAAAATGAAACAACATCGAACTAAAATCACGTGGAAAGTATCAAAATTTTGACAAGGAATTATATGGAATTCTCTTAATTCAATGGTTCATACCACTAGACACTCACCATTGATGATAACTTCAACAAGAAATTAGCATGTGAATTATTATGGGATAATGCTTGATTTTCAAATTTAGAAGAAAAATATGGAACGACAAGCTCCACTAAAGACCTCCATTCTAATATGATGAATACTCAACAAACTGCTACCATTCACAAATTCCTTATAAAAACTCAATTTTCAGTTAATATCCAAGTGCTTATTCTATTCTAATAAAAATTCCTTGGATCATGCATTTATTGGTTGTCTTTGGATAAGAAACATTTTGGGTTACCTTGAGAAATTCTTAGATATGAAACAAGTGAATTTCAAAGACATATATTCTTTACATCATTGCTATTTGAGGAATTATTCTACAAATACTATCAAGAATGAAGTTACAAAAGTTGTCACTAGAATCTAAATTGTCATCATCTATTCTTTATCAATGAAAGTCTAAGTTTATCACCATAAGGAATGTAGGATCATGGGTTGGGTAGCTTGTAAACCCTTTTTAAAAAGTTATATTATGAAAGAATATAATACTAAAATTATATAAGCATTATGATTGTCAAGCTACAGTAGCTAAGACAAATAGGAAATCATACAATAAAATGAGTAAAAAAATTTCCCTAAGAAATGACATTAGTAAATAGCAATTGAATAACAGATGATTACTTTTGATTTTGCATGGTAGAAATGAATCATATAGATCTTTTTCCAAAAGAAATAAGTAAAAAAGCTAACCAATTGCACGTTAAGGGAAATATAATGTATTCTTAATGCAATCGATAACAGAGATGGTAATCTAAAATATGTAAACACAAATCCATAAATTAGATTGATATGGATAATAATAAATATTTGATTAACTTATTCAAATACAATCTAACATTTATACATTTTGATACATCCTTCATATTATAAAAAATAGCTTACAGATTCAATTAGATGGTTAAATGTATTTTCTTAATGGTCTCTAACCCATCATATAAGTGATATGTGTTGTGGTATTAATTACTAATCATGATATTTTATTTGATGATAACAAATTCTAAGTAACTCTAATGAATTTATTTTATTAAATTTTAGATTCTAAATAACTGATACTTGTATTCATGAGAGAATTTAAAGAAGAAGAGCAAAAATAAAATTTTATGAAAATAATCTTGGTTGGAGTGGCAAACCACAAAGAAATATTTTTTTTTGACATTACTTATATGTATTTTAATTTTATTTTTAGAATGTTAAGCTAGTTTTAAATTATTCTTTCAAAGAGCATAAAAAGATTAATTAAATTTTATCTACAATATATTTGATCATCATCTTTGATCCAATATCTCAAATTTATATTTTGTAATTATTTGATCAACATCTTTGAAATCTTTAATTTAGTAATAATTTAAATAATAATTTAAAAAATAATTAAAAAACTTAATTCTAAGTCACCTAAACCTTTTAATTACCGCTCATCATTTGCCCTTTGATATAGTAGGCGGGTCGGGGCATCACTCTTGAACCCATTTGGAATGATTTACATAACTCATGAACTTATTTCAAACTTGTTTTGGGCCACAACATTACCTTATGTACCCATACTTAATATTAAGATTACTTGTAAGCATGAGTGATTAAATCCCTAACGTACTAAAGGGTAGCCAATCTCAAAATCCGACAACCTCTAGAGGCTATAGGAAACCTTATAAGGAGAAGCTATAAATATGAATGCACAATGTGGGACTAAAACACAAGTTTTTTTGCACAATAAACTCCTGAATTATGGGAGTAATGTGAACCATCTGATCATGCATTTTGCAATTGAACAATCACCTATCTATCTAATTTTTTAAAATTACTAATTTTATTAGCCATTCGATCGTGCAATTTTATGATAACATTGTCCACATTTAATCATCTCAAAAAGTTAAATCTTATAGTCAAATTGCAATTTAAATCTAATGGCTCTGATCAATTTTATATTTCAAAAAGTCATAGATTAAACTACATCCATCCAATCACATAATTTTTGCAATTGAATGATTGTGGTTTGGTCTAATCAAATGGCTCATGTGCAATGGCTCTTTTGGCCAATACCTCGATCCATTGGATTTATTTTATTAAATTTTAATTTCCAAATAAAAATTTCCAAAGCTGCAAAACGTTTGACTACTAATTGGGTATTTAGTTAGTACTTTTAGATGTTAAAAGATATGTATAAGTAAAAGAAATTTTTCATGAAAAAAGTTAATGAAACTTCTACAAACTTTTGAAAAAAATTTTTCAAGTCATGACCATAAAGAAATTTGCAATCAATGCTCATCGTTGCCTCTTTATAGTGCACCATCCTTCATCAAACTTTGAGAATTTCTTATACTTCTTCAAATTAGCTAAGCTCTCATTTTCTTATTTTTTTAGCTGATTAATTTAAAAAAATTGTGTCTTGTTAAGTTTTTTTAAGCATAAAATTTGATTTGTATGGATTTGTTTGCTTTATTTCTTTCCTGTTTTTGTCATTTTAATTTTGTTGTAAAACCATAGTTGCTTATTTCTTATTTTCTTATTATGAGGGTTTAGCTTTCTCATCATTTAATGAAAAGCTTATATAGATTCTTTTCATGCCTGAGTTTTATCGAGGGTAGTCGTATGCTTGATTTTTAGTTGAATTACCTAAAAATTTCTGGAGTACATGTTTAAATTTTTGTACCTTTTTATTTCTTAATTTCTCAAAACTTTATTATAAAGACTAAAAATATATTTTCATGTAATTACACCTTTTAATTCTAGTAATTCGTTCCCTACCCTCTCTTATTACGCCACATTTCAATTGTTATTAGAGCAAAACCCCTTTTAGTAAGAAGAAATTCTCTAGGAGATCTATAACTCAAATTAATAATTTAACTTTTTGGGTTAAAGAGTATTTTCTAATAGGCCACCACTCTTTTATTGTGATTACTATCTTTATTGGAAGACTAGGATGACTAATATTTAAAATTCATTGATAGAGAAATATGAAAATTGATGTAAGTTTTATTTGATTTTTTATTAAGAAAAATACACAAGATACTTTGTACCAAAACCTTTTTATGAAATAGATGATAATAAAAAATATAAAATAAAATTAAATTATAGGGTCATAAATATTTTGCATCATGTTTTAAATATTATCAAATTTAATAGAATCGTGAATTTAAAAACTACTTATGAAATTATGACACATGACTATGAGCTATTTAGTATATTTTCAAGTTAGTCCAAAAAAATATTTACAAGATTTACTAATATTGCAAATATACTAGCTAGTTTGAGAAAACTAATTTTTATAAATAAATAGGTAAAGAAGATACTCAAAATTTTATTTAAAAAGTATGTTCTATTGACCACTACCATCAAAATAGCTAATAATATTTTTATGATGATATTAGATGACTTGAGGTTGAGCTTACGATAAATAAGTTAGAAATGAAGAAGAGAAAAGAAGAAGAAGATCTAATTGAGAAGTATAAAGCAAAGAAGAAAAAATAATTACCAACATTAAAGATTAAGAAAGGTATTTTAGAAGAGGAATCTATTGATGATGATGGTATTACTTTAATTTTAAAATTTTTATCTAAAATTATTAATTATATAAGAAAACTTTAAAAACCAAAAGTTTAAGAGAAGAATAAGAAAAAAGAAGAAAATTATTTATCATGAATATAAAAAATCAAGACATATTAGACCAACATGTCCTATCAAGTAAGAAGAGTTGAAAAAGAAAATAATAAGATGAAAAAAAATAAGAAGATGAAAGAATTGAAAGAAGCTTGAAATGATTTAGAAGAAACATGTACAAATGAAGAGGAGAAAAATAATGAAGGGTTCTTTTGCATGATGGCTAGAGAAGAAGAGAGTGAATCCTCAAGTGAGGAAAAAGTAAATTATTTAAATAAAAAAATTAGTTAAATAGTTCATTTATGTTTGTAAAAGGTTTGAAACTTTGAGTAAAAATATAAAAAAACTAAAAGAAGAACATTGTAAATGTATAGGTCTTTGTGATAAAATGAAAAAGGCCAATGATGATTAATACGAGTAATTAATGAGCATATATCCTTAGTTAAAGATTTTAATGATTTTAAATTATTGCATTCTATTCGCTCATTTTCAAAAGCAAATTCAATTAGTAGAGATATTTTTGTTACACATGTTAGAAGATTTCGTATGCATAAGTTGAATGACAATTTTAACTTGTTACATGATTATAATAAACTTATATGCCATTATTGTATGCTTCCATATCATATTTAAAATACATATAGGTTTAAAAATAATGTGCATTCAAATTTTCTTACTTATGTATGCGTAATGAAGGCAAATAGTAGCTTAACTGCTCTCAAATATGTTGTTCTAAAAATGGTTTTGATTTCTAAATCTAATAATTAATTTTTGAATGCAAACATGACTTCTTTCCTAAATAGAAGAGGACATGTGGATATATGATGGTAAACATCAAGCTATCCACACAACTAAAGCCCTATGATGGAGGAAAAGTTGTGTATGATGATAATTTAAAGAAATCTATCAAAAAAATATGTATTATTAAAAACTTTATATTTTTAATTACTAAATTTTTATTTGTTCAAGACTTAAAATATAATGTACTTAGTATTAGTTAACTTTGTGATAGTGGTTTTACTATTTTTTATTTTATATTATTGTATATAAAATTAAAAAAATAAAAATATAATAATTATTACATCTAAAAGAAATAAAATCTATTTAGTTGATTTGAAAATCATGAACAATTCATTAATAAAATATTTGAGTTCAAATGTTAGTGACTGAAATTTATGGTATAAGAGATTTTGTCATGCAAGTACACACATTAAAAAAATAATTAAATATAACTTTGTAAGATGTCTACATAAATTGACTTTTGTAGATGATTTTATTTGTGGACCATGTAATTTAGGAAAAAATAATAAAAGAAAGCTTTAAAACCAAGAAAGATCTAACCTCTAAAAATATTTTAAAACTTATACATATAGACTTGTTTGGACCTCTATATCCCATGAGTTTAAGAGGCAAGAAATATGATTTACTTATAATAGATGAATACTCTAGGCATACATGGGTCATTATTTTAAGAAAAAAGTGAATCAAATAATTAATTTCAAATATTAATAACCAAATTATAAAATGAGTTAAAGTCATAATTTAAATACTATTAGAAGTGATAATGGATAAGAATTTAGAAATAAGGAATTTATTGAGTATTATAAAAATAATAAAGTTTCTCACACATTTTTGGTACTTAAAATTTTATAACAAAATGATGTAATAGAGAGAAATAGAACCTTATTAGGTTTACCTAAAAGTATGTTGAGTGAGTATGATACACTTAGATTTTTTTTTAATAGAAGCTATGCTTATAGCTTGTAATGTTTCAAATAGGATACTTTCTTGGCTCATATTGAACAAATCATCATATAAAATAGTATTTGATAAAACAACTAAAGATTACTTATTTATATGTATTTGATTATAAATATTATCATTTAAATATTAGAAAATGAGATTTAGAAAAATTTGATCCAAATTTAGATGAAATGATCTTCTTAGGAAACTCATTTAGTGATAAAACTTATAAAGTTCACAGCAAAATCATTAATTAAGTAGAAGAATCCATACATATAAATTTTGATGAAACAATATCAACAAAATAAAATAATATAAATATGAATGATGAATAAATAATATTTGAAAAATTAAGTTTGAAAGACTTAAGTAAAATAAATAAGAAAAAAAATAATTGAAGGAAATAAAATTCTTCAAACTTAAACATTTAAAAAAGATCATCTCAAAGAACAAGTAATAGAAAAAATTGTAGATGGTATTAGAAATTTTAAACCAATCTTAATAAAAGATGTCATAAATAATAAATTTTGGATAATAGTCATGAATGAAGAATTAAATCAATTTAAAAAGAATTATGTATAGAAGTGAACCCCTATACTATTAGTTAAAAGTATAATTAGAATAAAATAGATCTTTAAAAATAAACTAGATGAAAAGAAAATTTATTTAAGGATAAAATAAGATCAGTTGTAAAATATTATAGTCAAATTAAAGGTATAGATGTTAAAGAAACCTTTGCATCTATAGCAAGACTTGAGGTATTAAAAATTTTGTTAACTTATGCTTACTACAATAACTTCAAATTATATGAAATAGAAGTTAAAAGTACTTTCTTAAATAGTTATATGAAAAAAGAAATTTATATAGAATAATTTTTAAGATTTGAAGTACATGAGAAATTAAATCATGTGTATAAATTAAATAAAGCTTTATACAGACTTAAACAGACACTTAGAGCATGGTCTGATAGACTATATAGTTTTTAACTTTAAATAACTTTATAAGAGAAAAAATAGATAATATATTATTTATTAAAAATAAAAGAAAAGATCAATTTATATTATATATATATATGGCAAAATATTTGGGGCTAATAATGAGAATTATGCAAGAGTTTATTGGACCAATGAAAACTAAATTTGAAATAAGCTTAATGAGAGAATTAATATTCTTTTTAGGTCTTTAAGTTAAATAAACTAAAAATAAACTTTTCATATCACAAACTAAATATACTTTATAATTATTAAAGAAATATAGTTTTATGAATATTAAACTTAGAAATATACTTATGGCCACTAACACATATTTTGATAAAAATAAAAAAGAAAAATTAGTAAATACTACAATATATAGAGGTTTAATTGGTTCACTTTTATACCTTATAACAAGCAGACTCGATATACTTTATAGTACTTATGTATCTATTCAATTTTTAGAGTGCCAGAAAGAATCTCATTTAGCAACTATAAAACACATATTTTAAATATAAAATTAGATCAAGTAAATTAGGATTTTTGTACCCAAAACAATATCTAAATTTTATATTAAGAGTATTCTTAGATGTAAATTTTATTGGAAGAAAAATTGATAAAAAAACATACAAGGGGTACATGTCAATCTTAAAAAATTCTCTAATTTTATTTAGTAAGAAACAAAATAGTATTATTTTATCTGCTATGAAATCAGAATATATAGTTACAAGTAATTGTATAGTACAAGTTTTATGGATCAAATAATAACTAAAAGATTATGGGGTTATACTAAGACAGGTTCTTATTTATTGTGATAATTTTAGTATAATAAGTTTAAGAAAAAAATAAAACTAATTTTTCTAAAACCAAACATATAGATATTAGATATTATTTTATAAGAAAGTATATTAAATTTAATCATAGTTTATTAAAATAGGTGACTATTTATGATCAATTAGCTAATATTTTTACAAAAGTCTTAGGTTGTGAATAATTTACAAAACTTAGATTAAATTTATGGGTATTAAATCCATTTAAGTGATATCAAAAAGAGAATGACATACCCAATCAATGACTTGGAATTTCCAAATTGTTTTACACTACTTTATAAAAAGTTGGATTTGCAGTCCAAATATTTTGAAACCATAATTGCTTAGGTTATGGATCTTGTATGTTATGATGTTTTAATAAAAATAAGGAATGGTCTCCAAGATCTTATACAATTACTATAGGATACTGCCCATCCATTTCTCATTTACCAGCACTCTATCGACCCTCTTCCAAACCTATTTTTGTTTTCTTTTACCAACCCAAGTAAAGGGTAAGCCCAAGAAAGAAAGATCTTTGAAGCTACATTAGTTTAGGCAATCTGTGAATCCATAAGTTGTAGCCATAATGGAAGAGAGATCCCTTGTATTTATTAATGAAGGAAATTACGTTGAAATCACCCCCAACTAACCATGGACCATTCTATTTTGTCACAATCACTACTAATTTGTTCCATCGTATCCTTCTATCTACCTTTATACATTTTGTATAATCAAATATATATCTTGTAGATAATTGGCTGCCAGTTTCTATAATGTGTAGATGAAAACTTTGGTCATTATCATGTACTTTGTCATATTAAATGTGAGTTTCATTCAAATTTTTGTTGGATAAGTTCCTAATGTAGTGAGCAAATCCCAAAGTAGATGTCAGACTGAGAAGCTTCTTCGTTTGAGACATTGGTTCAAATAGAGCAACTAGTCTTATATTATTGGACATAACTATGTGTTTAAGACAATAATTGTTCTTGTATTCAAAACTCTCCTTATATTTCATATAAGAGTGTTGTCCATTTATTAGTTTTTTTATTCATAATTTGTATTTATTTTACACTTCTATAATTTCCCTTTAGATTGATCGAAGGCTCCAAGCCTCTCTTAACTTTTTTTATCTTCTTATCAACATAGAAGTAAATCATCTTGACTAGCTAGAATTAATCCTAAGTTGATTTCCCTTTCATAAAATTCATTACTAAAATCTTTTAAAACTTAAATGCCAAGGTTTCTTTGACCTTGTTTTTGGAAAACTTTAGAGTTTGATGGTGCCACTACATAATCATTAGAGAATTTAGTTGATTTTATTTTCATCTCATTATCAATCTCCTTGAGTTACTTTTATCCTTTCTCATGGTAATATTTTGATAACCCTACATAACATTATAATTGGGGTAGTCATCGATTTGTGGAGTTAGAGATTGTAAACAATTCTTCAAATCTTTTGGGTATACATGACCTTCAATCTTTTATATTAATATGGTGGGCTTAGAGTTGTTGTTGTTCCCTACTTGATTCATCTGAATATTTGGATGATTTGCTCCTCCTGTGGTAGCCTTTTTGTTAATCTTCATTATAATATGTTTACTTGTCAAAGACAAATTTCTCTACTTATAGCAAATGGTGTAGTGAAAAGGTAGATTGTCATATCAAAAATTCTTCCAAAAACCATTTGAGCAACTACCCTTCTACAATAATTCTAATAACTTTTGTGATTTATTTGCAAAATCAACCTCCACGTAAACTCTGGCAAGTCTTGGATGGATTAAATTCAAAGTCGCAATATCCTCCGTAAGCGGATTTCCAATTGTAGAGGTATAGAATATAATGTTTCCTTGTTAAACAGATGAAGGGGCAAGTGCTCAAAAGATACCCAAACTAATTCCAATGATCGTTCAATATTAAAGTGAAATTTCAAATGTCACTTCAAAATCACAAAGAAGCAGGGGAAACTATTAGAAGGATGAAAGAGTTGTATGATAGAAATTCATTTGAGAAAAATAAGATGAAGTAGTCAAAGACATAAATTGATCTCATTAGATGCTAAGCTCAAGAGGAATTGTTTTGAAAATAAAAGGCTAAAGTGAATTGGCTATGGGAAGGAGACTCCATCACCAAATTCTTTCACTCCTCTATTATGGCTAAAAGGGCAAAGCTATCCATCAACAAAATCCAAAATTATAAAGGCAACTAGATTGAAGGGGTGTTCAAATTAGTTTCATTGCTGTACGATACTATCAAAGTCTCTTAACTAAAACAAATGAGATATGTAACGAATAAGTCCAATAAAATATACTACAAAGCATTCCTTGCTTAATTATGCAAGATCAGAATGAGTTTTTCAAAATGAGATTACCATAGACAATCTAAAGAGGTAGGTGGAAGGTTTGAATTGTGATAACACAATAGGTCCCAATGGATTTTCAAGTAAAGTTTATAGGAAATTTTGGGACATTGTTGATTAAGCTAGCTATATGTGCTACATGAGTTCTTTAGGGTGGATTTAATCTCACATTTTATTGCAAGAACATTGATTGTCCCAATTCCAAAATCAATCTCAAATCACTCATTTAAAGACTTTGACTTATTTACTTGTGCAACTTTGTAAATAATATTTTGCAAAAATACTGACCATCAAACTCGCTTCTAATCTCTTCAAAGTAAATGGCTCTTATTAAGGGTACAACCTTAAGTTATAACATTCTTATGGCATAAGAAATTGTAAACTGTATCAATCATAAAAATAAGGACACAACCTTATTATTAAATTAGACATCAAATCAGCATTTAATAGGCTCAATTGCACTTTTTATTTAAGTTTCTCTGTTCTTTTGAGTTTCACTAAGTTTTCTTCAAATTAATGAAAAAAAACTATCTTTGAAATAGTTAGTTCTCTATGTTACTAAATGACAGGCCCCATATATTTTTCTAAATTAGTTGGAGGGTGAAGCAAGGAGACCCCCTTCCTCCCATTATTTTCATAATGTCAACTGAAGCTAAAAGCCACAACATTAAGTCACAATACTCAAAAAAATGAATATTGACAATTTCTCAACTAGCAATCTTATGAAATTTCTAACGATGTATCAATAGGCCTTCGGACAATGTATAAATCATCGAAAGAGTATGTTTATAAGTTTTACCAAAGTTATAAAGTTGAAATCTAATTCAATTAGAAAATTGATTGGATTTGTTAAACTATCACTATCTTTCTAGTATTGGGGATGTTTGGTTTTCAAGGGTAAGAACAAGGTGGCTATACATCACCCTCTTTTTGAAAAATTTACCAAAAGAGTTGAGAGTTTATAAGTCCAAAATGTTATCTAAATGTGGTAGGAGGATTCTTATAAAAAGTGTGTTGAATTCTATGCCCATATACTTACTGATGGCTAAGGACATGCCTAAGAGAATTGTGAAATGCATTGAAGAGGTTATGACTAATTTTTCTTAGAGCAATTGTAGTAATCCAATTGGACATCATTAGGTCCATTGGAAGAATGTAACCTTTTTGGTTAAGGAAAATGACTTAAGGGTGAACAAAATCACTATAAGTGCAAAAGTGTTTGTGTTTAAATTATGGTGGCATTCTATTTATCAACTTCTTTATTGGTGGGCTTCATGAGAGCATGGTACTCTAATTACTGAAATAATACTTTTCCTCAAAAATGGTCAAGATTTCTTCACCGTGACGTAGAATGCTAAAATTATGCAATTTTCTTCAAGAGTAAGAGCTACATAAGATTAACAATATGTAGGAGTTTATAAGAACACTTTTGATAGTTGAGAAGTTTTTCTCTAAGAAAGCTTATGAGTTATTTAGATAAGTTAAACCTATAGGATGAGAATAAAAAAACTACTAGAATAGGCATATTCCTCCTAATATTTTAATACTCTTATGGTGACCATTTAATAACAAATTACCATTCATAAGGAAGTTTGGGTTACACCTGCCTTTGATGTGTGCACAATGTAAGTACCTTGTCCATTTTCTTATAGATTTCTTAGTTGTTAATACAGCTTGGAATTGGTTTCAGCAAAAGTTGGGTCTCTTCGAGTGGTTGCTTAGTTCCAATCAATAAAATTTATAGGTCATGGGATCTTAAGGGTCCTTATCAAGTAGAAGATATATTATTAATTTTTTCTATTATTATATGTCGGGAGACTTGAAAATCTTGGATTATTTTCTTCTTTTAAGGAAATCAAAATCCTATTCTCTCTTAATTCACCTTGTTACTTACCAACTTATTATGGTCTCTTAGCCATCCCCTTTTGATCCCTATCTCAAGAAAGCTACTATTGTACACGACCTTGGTTTATGATCTACTTTCAACCATGAATATCTTTTTAACTGCTACTTGGGTTCTTCTTGGAGCCTTATCTAGTATTTCTTGTAGTGGTCTTTCACTATATGTTATTGGGCTTACTATTTTGCATTAATTATTAAAAAACACACCATGTATTTTTACTTACGCATCCCTCTAAGCTCTCTATAATTTAGGAGGCCTACCATATTGTAATGTGACTTTGATATATGGAAAATTACTATTTTCCAAGGAAAAAAAAAGACTTTGATTGTGTGACCCAAACAATTACAAATAACACTATCATAACTAATAGTGCTTATATTACCTTAAGCTAACCCATCAACATTCAATTCAAATAATTTTTGGGAGTTGGTTTCCTTTGTATAATTTGGAACATTCTTGCAATTGTTTTCATAATAAATAGAGGTACAATCCCATGTTGAACTAACTGACAATGAAATGAGGAATCTTGAGTTAAAGGAAAACACCAAAATCTACCATAACTATTGAATAGAACTCTGTTGATTGTACTATTCATCAATGAGTTTCATTTCTTAAATAGTTGTAAATTATGAATCTTTTTAATGTTCCAACTTATGAGAGAGAACAACAAATGAATAACTTTGCCTCTTATAGTATTTGAAGAGCTATGGCTCCATTAGTGCTTGAGCTTTTCATGAATTTTGTTTATTGCATGTCCTATATTTCTAAATGATTTGTGAAATAATTCTAAACTTGAATTATGGAAGAACAACCCATAAAGTTATGATTCAATGTATCACTCTTTTTAAACTCTAAAGGATTTTTTATGGTGGATAAGTGACCATCGAGGTGTCTATTAAAATCAATAGAAGCACATGTTTAATAAGAATAAGCCTTCCTTTGATAGAAAGGAGGCCCTTCTTATGACCAACAATTTTGCTTGTAACCATCTCTGCTAAATGATTATAGTACATTATCTTTTTCATGTTCTTAATAAAGGTGCTTCTAAGATAGCTCATGGGTAGAGTGCTTTTTGTAGTCCAATACTTCATTAAGAGTTTTTATTTACCTGATTTAGTGTTTTTACTACATTTAAAGTAGGAATTTTGATGCAAACATGATATTACTTTGAATTCAAGAAGAAATCTTTTTATGTTAGCAATTGATTTCTTGTCACATCTTCTTGACAAGGTATAATTTTACACTTTGTCATGACTATGAAGGTTGTTCAATCTCTGGCTGAATACTTCTACAGCTAAAATAAAAAATAGAGGGGATAGTGGATTATCAAGCTTAAGGCAATGTAATGGCTGAAAGAACCCATTACTCTTGCCATTAATCATGATAGAAAGACAGCTATTATTTATGATTAGCTTGATGAATCTAACATCAAAGTTGAACTTATATAGCACTTGCCTAAGGGAATCCTATGATAATTTATTTAATGCCCTTCTAATATTAATTTTTTTTTAATCATTACCTCTAGCTTTTTGGTAGATATCTTCTACCAATTCTTATGTAAAAGGGATTTTCCAAGTGTTTTTTTGGTTTTTACAAATCGAACTATTCAAGTGAGATTAAAGATAAAAGAAATGTTTGTAGTTTAGTGGCCGTAATTTTAGAAAACACTTTTTTAGCAAAGCTACATAAATGATGGGCCCCAACTAAAAAAGAGGTTTCTATATTCTCATTTTTAAGAATTAGAACTAAATTAGTGCCAAAATGTTTCTTGGAATTGAAGAATCTACTAGAAATCCTTTGTAACCTTCATAGCATCTTCAAGAATTATTGGCTAATAATGAGTAAAAAAACCCCTTCGAAGCCTTCAAAATTCATAGCACTTTGGGAGTCCATTTGAAAAATAACTTATTTGATTTTTTTTCTATTATCACTTCTTGCAATATGATTATTTTCTATAGATATAAGGGGGAATCAAGCTAATTAGATGTCCACTTTCCTTCCATGGAGTAGTCAAAAGAAGAAGTTGAAAATGGTCTATAGAAACCTCTACTATTTTTCCTTCATCAACAATCCAATTACCATATGAATCTTTAATCCTTTGAATATTTTCTTTTCTTTTCCTCTCCTTAACCTTAGCATGAAAAAATTAAGTATTTCTATCACCATCAATTAACCATCTAACACCCACTTTTTTGCCACCAAGATTCTTACTCCTTAACCTTTTGGAATTCTATTAGTAATTTGATATAATAAACTACTAATTTACCTATTATCCCTAATCCTCCGAAGAAGGTGATCAATCATGATAATCTGAGTTGTCAGTAATTTGAATTAGGTAGAATTTTATAACTAGTTTGTCAATGCTACTTGCATAAAAAAATATATATTTTTTGATAGAATGTAATGAAAATTATGTAAAAAAATAAGAGAAATAGATAAAATAAAAGAAAACATTGTAAAAGAAACATATTATAGCTTTTAGTTAAGAAATTAAATTGTGTTGTAAGTAAGTTAAATTGTTAATTACCTTGAATATGAGTTGATGTGATGCATGTATACTATATGACATTGATTCATCTATATATTTTCTAATCAATGAGATAACATTCTATTATATATATATATATATATATATATATATATATATATATATATATATATATATATATATATATATATATATATATATAATTATCATAAGTATTAGAAATGAAATAAAAAAGAAAAAAAGAATAGCTTAAATATGCTTATTGACCTATAAGATCATAAAAAGAAGAAATAAGAATGTCAAAGGACAATCTTTATAGCCTATTCCATAGTTACTCGATACCATAAAACACTGGTTTTGTTGTTTCTACCTAAATTATGAGGCATGACATGATAGAGATCCTACCATCATGTGCACAGGATGCTTTGATGATGTGGGTTGTAATTCCATGATATATTATGAGAAGTATATCAATATTGTTATTGGTGCCTAGATTGTTCACCATAGCACATTAGAGACAATGGTCTTGAGAAAAATCAAGGCCCTAACAAAAAAAAGAAAGAAATAAAGAAATATGAATTGATTATTAAAATGGAAGCAAGAAAAAAATTAAAGAATGTAAAATATATTATTATCTACTAGTGTTATATTACACTAATATTATGGGATTTCGATATGCATATATATTTGTGATACGTATGAGCACATATCTAGTGATTCTATACTATCATATCTTTATAGATGCATGCACTATTTTATTTACTATTTTATTTTATTTATTAGCTACTTTATTACATTGTCATATCATTTTATTACAAGTAGCAAATAGTTTTTCTATTGAGCATATCATGTTTTCTCCTTGCTTATATTACAAGATAGAATGTAGATAAATATAGGGTTGAGATTCCTAAAGAATAGCTAAGACCTTGAGCTTGAGAGTGTGTTTTTATTTATTAGTTCTAAAAGAAAGTATTTGTTTATAAGAACTTTGTTGTACTACTTGATAAATGTTGTATCCATATTCCTTTTCAATTTTTGCATTGTATGGCAGTTTTCATATTATGTGCGTGATTCTTACTTGGTTGTTCTTTTTTAGATGATTTATAGATTAAAGATGTTTTATTGTTGCCCCTAATTGGTTTTGAGATTGTTTCTTCTCCTTTTGTAGCTTACTCTATTTCTAACTCGATAATTTAGTATTTTTGGTATTCTATCAAGTTGCATTTATATTAATCTATGTTGGGTGTGATACAGTACGTGAGCATTATGATAAGTACATGATTTCTAATAAATTATGGTAATTAAGAGACTAACTCAAAAAATTGCAATACACAATTTAATGTCATATAACATGCTAATTATAATAGAACTTACTAAATACTACTATGGACTATAGCGATGAGAAATTGCAAAAAAGTAGGAAGAAGATCGATTGATGAGATAAATTAAGAATTGGCAATAATGGTGACTATATTAAGGACAACGAGGTAAACAATACTTGAGTTAATAGATAGATCCTTTAATCTAATGCCCTTTTTGCTTAAGCTTCATTTATTTGTTTATAAATTAATTAATTATTTTTATTAGTTCCAAGAAATAAATAAAATGATGTTGATTTATAAATAAGTTTTTCATATAGCAATTGAGTATTTGTTTTTTTAGTAAAATGAGGCAACGATCAAAGCTTTGGGGAAAAACATTGAGTTAGTATCTCGATAATAACAATAATAATAATAATAATAATAATAATATTGTTGAGAAAAATACTTATAGTCTGGTAAAGTTGATTTCACTAAAATTCAACATGAATTGGATGTCTAATAAAGTCCAAACTTTAATAAAATAATAATTAAATAATTAATAAATAATGTATTAAATAATTTAATAAACCCATAAAAGGTACTTACTATGATCCAATTTTAGTTGAGCAATAAATCATGAAGTAATCGTGATCCTAAGGCAATGATGAATGTAAGGAGAGGATTTTCACATGTGCATAGAAGGATTGATGGAAAGAGCTTGATTGAGAAGGAAGCAGCACAAGGAGATCTTGATTTCCATTAATATTTATTTTTCCATTTATCTTTAATCAAATTTCTTTAGAATTTTGGGGAGGGAGAGAGAAAGAGAGAGAAAAAGAGGTATTATGCCTATAATTGAGTGTTGGGAAAAGCATATAAGGGGTTGTGATGTAATTAAGGTCATAGATGAATTCAAATCAAAGAAAATCTATATCAATAAATAGTAGCTTATAACTCCAGATCTTTGTTGGATGGTTCGATTATAAGATCGAATAGTCCAATAAACTGTTAGAGAAGAATAATAGTTTTGTTAAATTCTTGCCAGATGGTATGGAAGCCATTAAATGGGTCATTTGATATTCTTATAAGGACCAATCAAAGGATCCTATAGAGAGACATAAGATATATGAGGGGGTATTATACATAAATCTTTTAAAATTGAGATTAAGAGTATTGGATGATTAATAAGATGATTGGATGAAATTGAACATTTGGAAAGAATATATCATTTGAATCTTAAAACTTATAAAAATAATAATGATATTTATAAAACGTAACAAAGTGCACCTCTCCAAACGGAAACCACGGCATCAAACGCACCATTGAATTTTTCTATAACAAACGCAATTCGACAAATGTCGAGAAATTTTGATGGGCTTAACCATTAACGAAATTTTAAATTTTTTAAATTATTATTGAATTGATTAAAAGATTTTTTAAAATATCTTGGATTATAAAATGATTTGAGGTTCGGATAGTATTTTTTTTCCTTTTTTTTTTACAATAGCAATGCAACGATTTTGTTTTTACTTACTTTTTTTTATTAAAAAATTTCACGTCCATATGATTTTATGATTTTTTATTATCACCTAGGTTTAAACAATATCTTACCAAATCCTTGTCATATTTGATATATCCAACTAAATTTGGTTTTTCTTTAGCCAAATTGGGCATTGTGATGGTAGTTCCAAATGGAGGTTAAAATCCAGCTCAATAATTTATGTGGGCATCCATCAATAATCAATTTTAAGCCATTGAATAAATCAAATAATTATATATAAATTTCTTTTTTAATAATCAATTTTTATTACATAAATAATTTTAATCACAACGTAGTAATATTTGTGTGATGATAACCATATTCACAGATAACTATTTTCATCAAAAAAATATTTTATATAAAACTTTTATTGTCATCTTTATTTCAATAATGAAATAAAGATGACAATAATATTCTTAATATGCTTTCTGGTTTGGAGAGTATATTTTTAACTCTAAAATATTTGAAAAAAAATCTTTAGAATATTACTCTATTGTAAATAAGTTGATTGCATATGTCACTACAAGAATACTACAATTATATTACATGTATTTTAAAACTATTCAATTAAAAAATGAATTTGAAATATTATTTTCTTAAAAAGGATAACCTTTGCATAATAGTTTTTTAATAACAATTAACATTGTAAAAGCTTTTATATTATCCAATAGCTATCCAAGCCTACAACCAGCATAGGAAACATTGTATTATGTAAGGATTTTCATATTAGTTACTTGAATTAAACAATTTATAAAACTAGCCATGGTAGTCACTATAGAACCATTTACAAATTATATCCTATCATTTTATTGCTAACTTTCATAATCTTTTAATAAGTCATATTATATAAATCTTTTATGTCTACCATTTCTCTCACTATTTTCATAGGCCAACCCTCACTTACTCTATCAATCCTCTCTCTCACACTCATCAACGTTCAACTAATCTAACACTTACTAATTGTTCTCAAGCTCACCCTCCTCGTTGGCTAACCACTCTCTTTTGTTGTTGATGTTCTCACTCTCGTCATTAGTCACCTACTAATTTGTCTGTAAGGTGTTCTCACCTCGTGCAATTGATAATAGAGTTTGTTTTTGACTCACAACAACAAAAATTAAAGCATGCGAATGGTAAGATATTAAGGAAGAAATCTAATAAGAAGAGAGTTTTTACCTAACGAGAATGGAATACCTAAATAGATTATACTTTAAGAAGATGGGTTTTCTTTATTCATAATTTTTATCATTCTATATAGAAGTTTGGATAAAAAATTTTATTACAAAATACATATTTTCATTTAATTTTCATGTGACACACAAGCCTTTCATCAACAATTTCAACTTCTTTAAAACTTTAAAAAAAACCATGCCACAAGGGCTTATTAGTACTCACACGAACAACCGCACCTGAGCACTATTCATGCATACAGGTACTGTTCTCGTGCACACACACTAATGTACTAAGATTCACCTGCCATGCACCACCACCTCAATGAGAGGTACATGACCAACAATGATAATTTTCATTGTTTTGTCTTCTCCTTTTATTTGCTTTCATAATTTTGGATTTATTAAACTTATTATTAAACTCATAATCTCATACTCTCCTTTTCATTATCGGTGCATGAAATCATTCTCTCTCTTAGTAATCAACTCATGTATACTATTTAAGATTTCTTTATTACAATTCATCATTTTATTTGAGAACAAGTCTTAGAGAACTACACGACTACTTATTATTTTTCCTCATCCAGATATCATCTATACATTTGAATCTTTAATCTTAGTGATGTTGAGTTGTGCCATTTTTTTCGTCACTAATGCATGAAAGAATTTGGTATTCTTCTCTCCTTAAATCATTTGGTTTTAGCCTTTTGTGTTCAGTAAATCTCTTTTTTATTTAATTTTTCAAAGAGTTGGTAGTTTTCTTTATTTAATTCTATTCTACCTTCTTTTATTTGACTATCTTAAAACTTCTTTTCTCTATCCTTAACCAAATCTTCTATTATTTTGTAAGCTCAAAAGATGTTATCTAAGTATTTTTACTCCACTATTTAAAACATTCCCTAAATCATCTCAATTTGCAGGCTAAAGATGACATGCCCAATCAATGACTTGGAATTTCAAAATTATTTTACACTACTTTATATAAAAAGTTGGATATGCAGTCCAAATATTTTGAAACCATAATTGCTTAAGTTATGGATCTTATATGTTATGATGTTTTAATATAAATAAGGAATGGTCTTTAAAGATCTTATAAAATTGCTATAGGATACTGTCCATCCATTCCTCATTTACTAGAACTCTATCGACCCTCTTCCAAACCTATTTTTGTTTTCTTCTACCAACCCAAGTAAAGGGTAAGCCCAAGAAAGATCTTTGAAGCTACATTATTTTAGGCAGTCTTTAAATCCATGAGTTGTAGCCAGAATGGAAGAGAGATCCCTTGTATTTATTAATAAAGGAAATTACGTTGAAATCACCCCCAACTAACCATGGACCATTCTATTTTGTCACAATCACTACTAATTTGTTCCATCGTATCCTTCTATCTACCTTTATACATTTTGTATAATCAAATATATATCTTGTAGATAATTGGCTGCCAGTTTCTATAATGTGTAGATGAAAACTTTGGTCATTATCATGTACTTTGTCATATTAAATGTGAGTTTCATTCAAATTTTTGTTGGATAAGTTCCTAATGTAGTGAGCAAATCCCAAAGTAGATGTCAGACTGAGAAGCTTCTTCGTTTGAGACATTGGTTCAAATAGAGCAACTAGTCTTATATTATTGGACATAACTATGTGTTTAAGACAATAATTGTTCTTGTTTTCATAACTCTCCTTATATTTCATATAAGAGTATTGTCCATTTATTAGTTTTTTATTCATAATTTGTATTTATTTTACACTTCTATAATTTCCCTTTAGATTGATCTAAGGCTCCAAGCCTCTCTTAACTTTTTTTATCTTCTTATCAACATAGAAGTAAATCATCTTGACTAGCTAGAATTAATCCTAAGTTGATTTCCCTTTCATAAAATTCATTACTAAAATCTTTAAAAACTTAAATGCCAAGGTTTCTTTGACCTTGTTTTTGGAAAACTTTAGAGTTTGATGGAAACCCATGTTTCTATTGCCTAAAGTATTTTTTAATTACTACTTAATCATTACGGAATTTAGTTGATTTTATTTTCATCTCATTATCATTCTCATTGAGTTACCTTTATCCTTTCTCATGGTAATATTTTGATAACCCTACATAACCTTATAATTGGGGTAGTTATTGCTTTGTGGAGTAAGAGATTGTAAGCAATTCTTCAAATCTTTTGGGAATACATGACCTTCAAGCTTTTATATTAATATGGTGGGCTTAGAGTTGTTGTTGTTCCCTACTTGATTCATCTGAATATTTGGATGATTTGCTCCTCCTGTGGTAGCCTTTTTGTTAATCTTCATTATAATATGTTTACTTGTCAAAGACAAATTTCTCTACTTATAGCAAATGGTGTAGTGAAAAGGTAGATTGTCATATCAAAAATTCTTCCAAAAACCATTTGACCAACTACCCTTCTACATAATCCTAATAACTTTTGTAATTTATTTGCTAAATCAACCTCCACGTAAACTCTGGCCTATCTTGGATGGATTAAATTCAAAGTTGCAAAATCCTCCATAAGCAGATTTCAAATTGTAGAGGTTATAGAATATAATGTTTCCTTGTTAAACAGATGAAGGGGCAAGTGCTCAAAAGATACCCAAACTAATTCCAATGATCGTTAAATATTAAAGTGAAATTTCAAATGTCACTTAAAATCACAAAGAAGCTAGAGAAACTATTAGAAGGATGAAAGAGTTGTATGATAGAAATTCATTTGAGAAAAATAAGATGTAGTTAAAGACATTAATTGATATCATTAGATGCTAAGCTCAAGAGGAATTGTTTTGAAAATTAAAGGCTAAAGTGAAGTGGCTATGGGAAGGAGACTCTAGCACCAAATTCTTTCACTCCTCTATTATGGCTAAAAGGGCAAAGCTATCCATCAACAAAATAAAAAATTATAAAGGCAACTAGATTGAATGGGTGTTCAAATTAGTTTCATTGCTGTATGATACTATCAAAGTCTCTTAACTAAAACAAATGAGGTATGTAATGAATAACTCCAATAAAATATACTACAAAGCTTTCCTTACTTAATTATGCAAGATCAGAATGAGTTTTTCAAAAGGAGATAACCATAGACAATCTAAAGAGATAGGTGGAAGGTTTGAATTGTGATAACACAATAGGACCCAATGGATTTTCAAGTGATGTTTATAGGAAAATTTGGGACATTGTTGATTAAGCTTGCTATATGTGCTACATGAGTTCTTTAGGGTGGATCTAATCTCACATTTTATTGCAAGAACATTGATTTTCCCAATTCCAAAATCAATCTCAGATCACTCATTTAAAGACTTTGACTTATTTACTTGTACAACTTTGTAAATATTATTTTACAAAAAATATTGACCATCAAACTCGCTTCTATTTTATAGAATATAATTTTTTAAAGTAGATGGCTCTTTTTAAGGGTAGAACCATAAGTGATAACATTCTTATGGCCTAAGAAATTGTAAAGTGTATCATTCAAAAAAAATAAGAACACAATCTTATTATTAAATTAGACATCACATCAGCTTTTGATAGGCTCAATTGGCACTTTTTATTTAAGTTTTTGTGTTATTTTGAGTTTCACTAAGTTTTCTTCATATTAATGAAAAAACTATCTTTAAAATAGTTAGTTCTCTATGCTACTAAATGACAGGCCCCATGGATTTTTCTTAACTAGTTGAGGGGTGAAGCAAGGAGACCCCCTTTCCTCCCTTTCTTTTCATAATGTCAACTGAAGCTATAAGCCACAACATTAAGTCACAATACTTAAAAAAATGAAAATTTACAATTTCTCAACAAGCAATCTTATGAAATTTCTTACGATGTATCAATAGGCCTTTGGTCAATGTATAAATCATCAAAAGAGTATGTTGATAAGTTTTACCAAAGTTATAAAGTTGAAATCTAATTCAATTAGAAAATTGATTGGATTTGTTAAAGGATCACTATCTTTCAAGTGTTGGGGATGTTTGATTTTCAAGGGTAAGAACAAGATGGCAATACATCACCCTCTTTTTGAAAAAATTACCAAAAGAATTGAGAGTTTATAAGTCCAAAATGTTATCTAAATGTGGTCAGAGGATTCTTATAAAATGAGTGTTGAATTCCATGCCCATATACTTACTGATGGCTGAGGACATGCCTAAGAGAGTTGTGAAATGTATTGAAGCGGTTATGACTAATTTTTCTTAGAGTAATTGCAGTAATCCAATTGGACATCATTAGGTCCATTGGAAGAATGTAACCTTCTTGGTTAAGGGAAATGACTTAGGGGTGAACAAAATCACAATAAGTGCAAAAGTGTTTGTGTTTAGGTTATGGTGGCATTCTATTTATCAACTTCTTTATTGTTAGGCTTCATGAGAACTTGGTGCTCTAATTACTAAAATAATACTTTTCCTCAAAAATGGTCAAGATTTCTTCACCGTGACGTAGAATGCTAAAATTGTGCAATTTTCTTCAAGAGAAAGAGCTACATAACATTAACAATATGTAGGATTTTATAAGTACACTTTTGAGAGTTGAGAAGTTTTTCTCTAAGAAAGCTTATGAGTTATTTAGATAAGTTAAACCTATAGGATGAGAATAAAAAAACTACTAGAATAGGCATATTCCTCCTAATATTTTAATACTCTTATGGTGGCTGTTTAATAACAAATTACCATTCATAAGGAAGTTTGGCTTACACCTGCCTTTCACGTGTGCACAATGTAAGTACCTTGTCCATTTTCTTATAGATTTCCTAGTTGTTAATACAGCTTGGAATTGGTTTCAGCAAAAGTTAGGTCTCTTGGACTGGTAGCTTAGTTCCAATCAATAAAATTTATAGGTCATGGGATCTTAAGGGTCCTTATCAAGTAGAAGATATATTATTAATTTTTCTATTATTATATGTTGGGATACTTGAAAATCTTGGATTATTGTCTTCTTTGAAGGAAATCAAAGTCTTGTTCTCTCTTAATTCACCTTGTTACTTACCAACTGCTTATGGTCTCTTAGACATCCCCTCTTGATCCCTATCTTAAGAAAGCTACTATTGTACACCACCTTGGTTTATGATCTACTTTTCAACCACGAATATCTTTTTAACTGCTACTTGGGTTCTTCTTGGAGCCTTATCTTGTATTTCTTGTAGTGGTTTTTTCACTATATGTTATTGGGCTTGCTATTTTGCATTAATTATCAAAAAAACACACCAAGTATTTTTATTTATGCATCCCTCTAAGCTCTCTATAAATTAGGAGGCCTGCCATCATGTAAGGTGACTTTGATATATGGAAAATCTCAATTTTCTTAGGAAAAGAAGACTTTGATATTGTGACCCAAACAATTACAATTAACCCTACCATAACTAACAGTGCTTGCATTACCTTGAGCTGACCCATCAACATTCAATTCAAACAATTTTTGGGAGGTGATTTCCTTTGTATAATTTCGACATTCTTGCAATTGTTTTCATAACAAATGAAGGTACAATCCCATGTTGAACTAACTGAAAATGAAATGAGGAATCTTGAGTTAAAGGAAAACACCAAAATCTACTATAACTATCGAATAGAACTCTGTTGATTGTACTATTCATCAATGAGTTTCATTTCTTAAATATTTTTAAATTATGAACCCTTTTAATGTTCCAACTTATGAGAGAGAACAACAAATGAATAACTTTACCTTTTATAGTATTTGAATTGCTATGGCTCCACTAGTGCTTGAGCTTTTCATGAATGGTGTTTATTGCATGTCCTATAATTCTAAGTGATTTGTGAAGTAATTCTAAACTTGACTTACTCGAGAACAACCCATAAATTTATGATTCAAAGTATCATTCTTTCTAAACTTTGAAGGATGTTTTATGGTGGATAAGTGACCATTAAAGTGTCTATTAAAATAAATTGAAGCACATGTTTAATAAGAATAAGCCTTCCTTTGATAGAAAGGAGGCCCATCTTATGACCAACAGTTTTGCTTGTAACCATCTCTACTAAATGATAGTGCATTATCTTTTTCATGTTCTTAATTAAGGTGCTTCCAAGATAGCTCATGGGTAGACTATTATTTTTAAGTCCAATACTTCACTACGAGTTTTTATTTACCTGATTTAGTGTTTTTACTACATATAAAGTAGGACTTTTGATGCAAACATGATATTCCCTTGAATTCTAAATGAAATCTTTTTATGTTTGTAATTGATTTCTTGTCACATCTTCTTGACAAGGTATAATTTTACACTTTGTCATGACTATGAAGGTTGTTCAATCTCTAGCTGAATACTTCTATAGCTATAATGAAAAGTAGAGGGGACAGTGGATTATCATGCTTTAGGCCATGTGATGGTTGAAAGAACCCATTACTCTTTCCATTAATCATGATAGAAAGACAACTATTACTTATGATTAGCTTGATGAATCTAACATCAAAGTTGAACTTATATAGCACTTGCCTAAGGGAATCCCATGATAATTTATTTAATGCACTTCTAATATTAATTTTTATTTTGTAATTATTACCTCTAGCTTTTTGGTAGATGTCTTCCACCAATCTTATGTAAAACGGATTTTCCAAGTGATGTTTTGGTTTTTACAAATCAAACTATTCAAGTGAGATTAAAGATAAAAGAAATGTTTGTAGTCTAGTTGCCACAATTTTAGAAAACACTTTTTTAGCAAAGCTACATAAATGATGGGCCCCAACTAAAAAGAGGTTTCTATATTCTCATTTTTAAGAATTAGAACTAAATTAGTATCAAAATGTTTCATGGAATTGAAGAATCTACTAGAAATCCTTTTTAACCTTCATAGCATCTTTAAGAATTTTTGGCTCCCCATTGAAGCCTTCAAAATTCATAGCACTTTGGGAGTCCATTTGAAAAAATAACTTAATTGATTTTTTTTTCTATTATCACTTCTTGCAATATGATTATTTTCTATAGATATAAGGGGGAATCAAGCTAATTAGATGTCCACTTTCCTTCCATGGAGTAGTCAAAAGAAGAAGTTGAAAATGGTCTATAAAAACCTCTACTATTTTTCCTTCATCAACAATCCAATTACCATATGAATCTTTAATCCTTTGAATATTTTCTTTTCTTTTCCTCTCGTTAACCTTAGCATGAAAAAATTAAGTATTTCTATCACCGTCAATTAACAATCTAACACCCACTTTTTGCCACCAAGATTCTTTCTCGTTAACCTTTTGGAATTTTATTAGTAATTTGATATAATAAACTACGACTTTGCCTACTATCCCTAATCCTCCGAAGAAGGTGATTAATCATTATAAACTGAGTTGTCAGTAATTTGAATTATGTAGAATTTTATAACTAGTTTGTCAATGCTACTTGCATAAAAAAAATATATATTTTTTGATAGAATGTAATGAAAATTATGTAAAAAAAATAAGAGAAATAGATAAAATAAAAGAAAACATTGTAAAAGAAACATCTTAAAGCTTTTAGTTAAGAAATTAAATTGTGTTGTAAGTAGGTTAAATTATTAATTACCTTGAATATGAGTTGATGTGATGCATGCATACTATATGACATTTATTCATTTATATATGTTCTAATCTATGAGATAACATTCTATTATTATTATACATACATACATACATACATATACACATACATACATACATACATATATATATATATATAATTATTATAAATATTAGAAATGAAATAAAAGAGAAAAAAAGAATAGCTTAAATATGCTTATTTATCTATAAGATCATAAAAAGAACAAATAAGAATGTCAAAGGACAATCTTTATAGCCATATTCCATCGTTACTCGATACCATAAAACACTGTTTTTGTTGTTTCTAACTAAATTATGAGGCATGACATGATAGAGATCCCACCATCATGTGCACATGATGCTTTGATGATGTGGGTTGTAATTCCATGATATATTATGAGAAGTTTATCAATATTATTATTGGTGCCTAGATAGTTCATGTCAAGCCCCCACCTACATCAAGTACCACTTCATAACAAACTTATGATCAAAGTGAGGACAATAAACAAAACCCAAGATGGTGACCTGACGATGAGACAAACCCCTATTCTAAAATCCAAAATATATAAACAAGTAGATGTTTTTTAAAGTTTAATCACACCAAAACCTCCCCTCTCTCACACATCTTGAGAAAAGGGCTCTTCTATAGTAGCACCATTCCCATCTCTCGGTGCAGTTGTCAAGCCCCCACCTACATCAATACCATTAGATCACAAAATAAACATCAGAGTCACGAGATACAGCATCTAAATGAGGACAAATAAACAAACCCAAGGTGGGGACCTGACGGTAAGACAAACACTAACTCAAAATCCAAAGTATATATATAAAGACATGTTTTTAAACATTTAATCACACCAAAACTTTCCCTCTCACACATCTCTTGGAAATGACTCTTCTGTAGTAGCACCATAATTCTTTTCATGTGTCTTATGATGTTTAGATGCATAGGCAATTACCTTGTGCCATTGCATCAATACACCTCCTAGCCCTTGCAACGAGGCATCACTATGTATCTGATAACCTTATGTGCCTTCTGGCACTGCTAGAATTGGAGTTGTAGTTAATTTTCTCTTTCAATATTTGAAAGTTATTCTCATAAGCTGCATCCCATTCAAATTTTGTTGTCTTCTGTGTTAAATTAGTTAATGGTCTGACAATCTGAGAAAAACCCTTGACAAATTTCCTGTAATATCTCGCTAATCCCAAGAAGCTTCTGACCTCCGTCACTATTCTGGGTCTTGGCCAATCGATGATAGCCGAAATCTTTTGTGGATCCACAGAGATCCCTTCTGCACTGAAAACATGTCCTCAGAAAATGACTTTGGATAACCAAAACTCACATTTCACTAATTTGGCATATAATTGGTTTTCTCTCAAAGCCTATAATGTTAAATACAAATGTGTACCATATTCTTCCAAAGATTTAGAATAAATTAGGATATCATCAATAAAGACAATAATAAAGTGGTCCAAATATTTCTTGAACACTCGATTCATTAAATCCATAAAGGTTGTTGGTGCATTAGTTAGCCCAAAGGATAGTACTAAGAATTCATAGTGTCCATACCTAGTTCTGAAAGTTGTCTTTGGAACATCTTCCGACTTGATTTTTAACTGATGATATCCAGATCGCAAATTTATTTTTGAAAATACAACTGCTCTATTTAACTGATCAAACAACTCATCAATCCGAGGCAAAGGATATTTGTTCTTGATGGAGATTTTATTGATTTCTCGATAATCTATGCACATATGAAGACTACCGTCCTTCTTTTTCACAAATAAGATAGGTGCTCCCCATGGGGAGACACTTGGCCTAATAAATCCTTTGTGTAATATTTCTTGTAGTTGTATTTTGACTTCTAATAGTTCAACAGGTGTCATACGATAAGGAGATCTTGAAATTGGCACAGCACCATGAATCAATTGAATTTCAAATTCAATTTAAGGGTAACCCTGATAATTCCTCTGGAAAGACATCCAAATATTCTTTAACTATCGGTACTTCTGAGGGTTGACAAAATTGTCCATCCAAGTCCACAATAGATACCAAACATCCAGCACATCCTTTCTTTAGTAGCTTCTAGGCTTTGAGCATAGTTATGATAGGAATTTTTCTTCCTTGACCAAAATAGATTAATTTATCTTCTCCAGGGATTGGGATTTCAATCCTCTTTTCATAGCAATCTATTTTTACTTTATGCTCAAACAACCAATCTTGGCATGGATTGGTCGAATAGACTCTGATCTACACTCTCCCCTATCCCATTTTTCACATTTCTCGCATCTACTCGTTCCATCTGAACGCCAACTAGTTCTACTAGTACTCAGTCCATATTGTCTGAACCTACTAAATCTTGAATGAGTAGAAGTTTCTTCTCTTGAAAAAAACTTGGACTACTTCTTTTTCCTGTGAATCTGAATTTAGACTTTAGAGGATCAAATCTTTTCTTCTATTCTTCTTTGCTCCCTGCTAGCAAACTGAGTTCGAGCTCAACCGTGCAGGCATGCTCCAGTAACTCCACATAGTTTGTTGTTCGAATGGCTACTAAAGCTGCCCGAATTTCGTCCCGTAAGCCTCGTCGAAACATGTAGCATCGTTGTTCTTCAGGTGTTACTAACTAGGGTACATATTTAGCTAGGTGAGAGAATTTGATTTCATATACAGTAACTGATAGATTTTCTTGCCTGAGGTTATTCAATTCTTCCCTCATTTTGGCTTTGATTGATAGAGGCATATACCATTGCTCAAATTCTTTTGTGAAGTCTTCCCAGGAAATGTCTTTCATTGGTCGGCTAGAAAATTGAAGCTTATGTCAAGAACCCCACCACAGTCTGGCAGCATCTTTTAGTACCAAAACTGCCAAAGCTAACTTTCTGTCAATTGGGCACAACATCCCTTCAAAGATAATATTCATGTGCTATAACTATTTTTCAACAATCATAGGATCCTCTTCCCCAACAAAAGGAGGAGGATGCATCCACTAAAGTTGGTCAACCACCAAGTCGATAGATGCCTCTCCTCTATGACTACCAGTGCTTCTAATTGATTGCAACAAAGAGACTAAAGTTTGCGCTAATTCCTGTTGCGTATCTCTTTGTTACTCTCTTTCGTTACCTTTATTTATATTTCCAAATTCAAATCATTTTATGGCTTGAAGTATATTGCAATCTTGCAAAACCATATAAGATATTTGACAACATTTAAGCTAAAAGTAACACTAAAGATGAAAATGCATATGCTGTGCTGGTGTCCTCACTCTCATTTCTCACCTATTTCTAAACCAAAGCTCTGATACCAACTTGTCAAGCCCCCACCTACATCAATACCATTAGATCACAAAATGAACATCAGAGTGGCAAGATACAGCATCTAAGTGAGGACAAATAAACAAGCCCAAGGTGGGGACCCGACGGTAAGACAAACACTAACTCAAAATCCAAAGTATATATATAAAGACATGTTTTTAAAAATTTAATCATACCAAAACTTTCCCTCTCACACATCTCTTGGAAATGACTCTTCAGTAGCAGCACCATTCCTATCTCTCGGTGTAGTGGTTTCATGACCTGTGATGTAAGCACTAAATGAGATTTTACACCTCTCAATAGATAAATCCACATAGTTAACCAAGTAAATAAAAATGCATACCATGAATAGCACAGATGAATCATATGCATAAAGATAAAACCATACCATATGTCATATATATAAGGTAATGCCAAATGAAAAACCATAAAGAAATGTCAGTTCCTTATATAGTGTGTTATTATCGGGCCCAATTCCCTTTGACTCATTATCCTCTTGATCCAATCATCATCATGACCTCCAGCCGGCATCCAACCAAGCACATAACACTAGGCAGATATCTGATCCGAAGATCGATACCCTGCAACACATGCTGAGCCTAGTGCCACCAGGCAGGTATGATACCATACCCTGCAACACATGCTGAGCGTGGTGTAAATCATCATGGAGTCATAGCACATAACATACAACACTAGGCAGATATCTGATCCAAAGATCGATACCCTGCAACACATGCTGAGCCTAGTAGTGAGGATAATGTTATCTGGGAATCCATTTTTTACTACCATTTCCAATCATAATTCCAAACAATTATGCCATATCAAAAGACCTTTCTTTACATATTGTTTCTTCCTTTTTATTTCATTAGCATACAATGTTATTTCTTCTTTTTCTAATTATCATACAAATGCTAAGTAACAACAAAAATATCATGCTTTCCTTTACTATATGCAACAATTAAAACACCATGTGATAGTAAGAAAACTATGTAAAACATATAATATTGTGCTACATCACAGGGTTAGGAAATTTATCTACCTGGATTTGTTGTACCAAATTTTCTTGTCCACTTCTAATTTGTCTTGATGTCCTAAAAGCCCATAAATGCAAACATAATCAATTTAAAATATACTTACAAGCCAAAATTACTTTCTAAAAGCTGTTCCCAAACGCTTCCCCAAAAATCACAAAATTTCCTTAATTAAATTTCCGATATTTTGGCTTCCGTTGGTACTTTAGCCAAAATTGCTTTTCTGAAAGCATTCCCAAACATGAAAATTAAAAAATCCCGACGGCGAATTTGTTCTTGCTGGATTTTTTTTTATTTTCGTCACGTGGACCATCCGCGCCCCACGCGCCCGGTTCAGCAGTGCAAACCCGGTCCAAAACCTGGACCGGTTTCTTTTATATTTATTTATTTATTTTTCTCTCTCTCTCTCCTCTACGTTCGGCGAAGCCGAAATATTTAGCCAGCAAACTCGAAATCTCTTGCGTCTCTCGCCATCCAATTGACCACCACTCACCAGAAAAACTTATAGAACCCGACGACAAAACAAACAAAATTCTCACTTTCGTCGGCCGTCGCCGTCGCGTGCCGGAAATCACGAAAATCCTCGCCGGCCGTTGCTGTCGCTTGCCAAAACTCACGAAATCCTCGTCGGATGCTACTGTAGCGTGCCGAAACTTCGCTAAGCTAACAACAGCTCTCAGAAATCTCGCCGTCGGACTTCGGCAACCTCCCAGCAGCCGTGTTCTTCGCATAAATGCTTTTGAAAATGCACCTTATTTCGACTTTTATAACGAGGTCGGAACTGCCATTAACCGTTTTTTTGCATAAAACCCCTTCTAAATCCGATATTTGCAAATATATCCTCCGCCAAATCGAATTTGAACTAAGCTGACATTTAAAAATTTCAAATCTATCCTCAACGTTACAAATTTATCCCAAATCTTTAAAAATTCATAATTTATTCATTAGAGCTCCAAAAATTAAAAATTAAACATCGTTGGATTCATCTCAAAAAGCTCTTTCTTTTAAGAAAATAAAATAAATAAAATAAAGAAAACTAGGGTTGTTACAACAGTGGTTGTAGGACCTGTGATGTAAGAACTAAATGAGATTTTATATATCTCAGTAGATAAATCACAATATCTAACCAATTATGAAAAAAAAGATATCAAATTATCATGAATAGTAAAGATGAATCATATGCATAAAGCTAAAACCATACCAAATGTCATATATAATGTTAGATGAAAAACCAAAAGAAATGTCAATTCCTTGTAGATGTGTTATTACTTGGCACGATTCCCTTTGATGCATTATCCTCTAGATCCAATCATCATCATGACGTCCAACTGGCATTCAACCAAACATTTAACACTAGGCAGATATCTAATCCGAAGATCGATACCTTGCAACACATGCTGAGCCTAGTGCCACCAGGCAGGTATGGTACCATACCCTGCGACCAACGCTGAGCCTGGTGTAAATCATCATGGGGCCATAGCACATAACACTAGACAGATATCTGATCCGAAGATATCCTGCGATCCCACACGCTGAGCCTAGTGATGAAGATAATTTTCTCTGGGAATCCCATTTTTATATTTGTCATTTCCAAACATCAATCCAGTTAATTATGCCATATCAAAAGACCTTTCGTTCCATATTGCTTCTTCTCTTTTTATTTTAACATATTGTAGCATATTGTTTCTCTCTTTACCATATGTAACAATATTAATATACAACATATGCAACAATCAAAATATTGTGACTGTAAGAAAAGTATGTAAAAATATATAATAATGAACTACATCATGGGTCAGGAATTTATCTACCTAGATTTGTTCTATCAAATTTTCTTGTCAACTTCTTATTCTTTTTGATGTCCTACAAGCCCATCATGCAAACATAATCAAGTTAAAATATGTTTATTAGCCAAAAGTTGCTTTCTAAAAGTTGTTCCCAAACGATTAAAAATTCTGCTTTCTAAAAGCTTTCCCAAACAGCTTTCCAAAAAGCGTTTTCTAAAATTTCCAAAATTCCTTAAATTGGTTGTTGGCTTCCGTTGGCTTTGGATCGCCCACGCCAGTGCGCCTAGTTCAGCAGCGCGTCCCGGTCCAAGGCCTGGACCGATTCTTGTGCATCTCTCTCCCGTCCGACAGAACTGAAATATTTCGCTGATGAAATTCAAGACCTCTTACATCTCCCGTCGACCAAATCAACCACTCTTGGTCTCCACCGCTCACCAAAAAACCTACACAATCCCGACGACAAAGCAAACAAATTCTTACCTTACAGAAATCTTCGCCAGCCGTCACTGTCTCGTGCTGGAACTCACGGAATCCTCCTCGGTCGTCACTGTTGTTTGTCGAAACTTTGCTAAGCAAGGCAGCAGCTATCGAAAATCTTGCCCTTGCAACTCCGGCAACCTCCCCGCAGTCGGTGTTAGTAGAAGTGCTTTTCAAATGCACCCTACTTCAGCTTTTATAACCGCGATCGAAACCGACTTGCCCGAAGGTTCGTGAACAGCATTTTGCATAACACCCCTTCCAAATTTTTTATTTGCACATATATCCTCCTCCCGGAGAAATAAACCTTCATCGAAATTCTTAAAATTGCATATATACATAGCGCAGCCAACAATTTTAAAATTACAAAAATACCTTTTGCCAAAATGAATTGATTTATGCCGACATTTATAAAATTACAAATATATCCTCAATACTACAAATCTATCTAAATTAAAAATTCATAATTTATTTCTTAGAACTCTAAAAATTACAAACTAAACACCGTTAGACTCATCTCAAAGAGCTCTTTCAACAAAAAATAAAATAAAGAGAAAGTAAGGATGTTACAACAATCTTCCTTTCTTTCAAAAATTTCGTCTTGAAATTTAGAACAACTCTAGATACCGAGTGATCATATCCTTCTACTTCCCATGTAGCTTCTCTTTCTATTTGATCATGCCATAAGACTTTAACCATGGGAATAACTTTGTTTCTTAACCTTTTCTCTTGTCGATCAAGGATTCTTACTGGTGTTTCTGGACAAGTCAACTATTTCTGAATTTCAATGTCTGGATCCATGTAACTCACCACATGGGAGGAATCTAGAATGTATCTCCTTAAAATTGAGACATGAAAAACATTATGTACTCCTACCAATTGAGGAGGTAAAGCTAGTCGATATGCCACTTGTCCAACCCTTTCCAGTATTTGAAAAGGACCAATGAATTTAGGTTTTTAATTTTTCAACCCTTCCAAACCACATGATACCTTTTGTTGGATTTACTTTATAAATACATGCTCTCCCTTTTGAAATTTTATCATTCGGTGTTTGATATCATAGTATTTCTTTTGTCTGTCTTGGGCTGCTTTCATTCTTCCTTAAATAGTTTTGATATTTTCAATTACCTCTTCCAAAAATGTAGGACCCATCAAACTTCTTTCCTTCCCTTCATTCCAGCATAATGGTGATTGACATTTTCTATCATAAAGTACTTCATAAAGAGCCATCTGATACTAAACTGATAACTATTATTATAGCAAATTCTGCCAGAGGCAAGTGACTTTCCCAATCTCCTCCAAAATCTAAAATACAAAGTCGCAACAAATCTTCCAAGGTTTTTATAGTTCTTTATGATTGACCATCTATTTGAGGATGGAAGGCTGTACTGAACCTTAAACTTATACCAAAAGCTTGATGTATACTCTTCCAAAAGTGAGAAGTGAATTTAGGATCTTTATCAGAGATAATAACTTTTGGTGTCCCATACAACTTGACAATTTACTTTACATATTCTTGAGCTAATTTTTAGCAGAATAAGTTATCTTTATATCGAGAAAATGAGCAGTTTTTGTCAGCCTATCTATAATTACCCAAATTGTGTCATGACTTGTAGGTGATCTTGGTAATCTAACTACAAAATCAATTGCCACTTCCTCCCATTTCCATTCTGGTATCGATAATGATTGTAGTAATCCTCCAGGTTTTTGTTGTTCTCTTTTGACTTACTGACAAATTAAACACCTTTGAATCCAAATAGTCACATCTTTCTTCAGCCCTGGCCACCAGTATTACTGTCTTAGCTCTTTATATATTGTATTCTCTCCTAGATGTATGGAATAGCGAGAGTTGTGAGCTTCTTTTAATAGTAATTCTTTGAGTTACTGATGTGCTGTATACATAATCTATCTTGAAATCAGAGTAGACCATCCTGATCGATTTTAAATTCAGATGCTTGTCCTTCATGGACCCTTTGGATTATCTTTTGTAGTTTTGGATCTTCAGCCTGGTCTTCTTTAATTGACATCAACCAATCTGACCTTACAGATAGGTGAGCTAGCAACGTCATATTTATTTGTATTTCAGATTCCAATTGCAACTTGTCTATCTCAAAGATCAATTACTTTTCTTCTGGGATAGTAGTTAATTAATATTAACTTTCCTACTAAGAGCATCTGCCACCACATTTGCTTTACCTAGATGATATGTGATTTCTACATCATAATCTTTAATAAATTCCAACCATCTCCTTTACCTAAAATTTAATTCTTTTTTAGAGAAGAGATATTTTAACTCTAATGATCAGTAAATATCATACATTTAACTCCATATAAGTAATGTCTCTAAATTTTTAAAGCAAAAATGATAGCTGCTAACTCCAAATCATGCACAGGATAATTCTTTTCATGTGTCTTAAGCTGTCTAGATGCATATACAATTACCTTGTGATGCTGCATCTGTACACAGCCTAGCCCTTGCAACGAGGCATCACTGTATATCTAATAACCTTTTATTCCTTCTAGCACTGCTAGAATTGGAGCTGCAGTTAATTTCTCTTTCAGTATTTGAAAGTTATTCTCACAAGCTACATCTCATTCAAATTTTGTTGCCTTCCATGTTAAATTAGTTAATGGTGTGACAATCTGAGAAAAACCCTTGACAAATTTCCTGTAATATCCAGTTAATCCCAAGAAAACTTCTGACCTCAGTCATTGTTGTGGGTATTGACCAACCTTTGATAGCTGAAATCTTTTGTGGATCTATAGAAATCCCTTCTATACTGACAACATGTCCTAAGAAAATGACTTTGGATAACCAAAACTCACATTTTGAGAATTTGGCATATAATTTGTTTTCTCTCAAAGTCTGTAATGTTAAATGCAAATATGTACCATGTTCTTCTAAGGATTTGGAATAAATTAGGATATCATCAATAAAGACAATAATAAAGTGGTCCAAATATTTCTTGAACACTCGATTCATTAAATCCATAAAGGTTGTTGGTGTATTGGTTAGCCCAAAGGGTAGTACTAAGAATTCATAATGTTCATACCTGGTTCTGAAAGCTATCTTTGGAACATCTTTCTGCTTGATTTTTTAATTAATGATATCCAGATCGCAAATCAATTTTAGAAAATACAACTGTTCCATGCAACTAATCAAATATCTCGTCAATCTGCGACAAAAAATATTTATTCTTTATAGTGATTTTATTGATTTCTCGATAATCTACACACATACAAAGACTACCGTCTTTCTTTTTCACAAATAAGATAAGTGCTCCCCATGGGGACACACTTGGCCTAATAAATCATTTGTCTAATAATTCTTGTAGTTGTATTTTGAATTCTTGTAGTTCAGCAGGTGTCATACGATAAGAAGATTTCAAAATTGGTTCAGCACTAGGAATCAATTGAATTTTAAATTCAATTTCTTTATCTGGGGGTAACCCTGATAATTCCTCCAAAAAGACATCAAAATATTCTTTAATTATCGGTAATTCTGAGGGTTGACAAAATTTTCGATCCAAGTCCACAATAGATACCAAACATCCATCACATCCTTTCTTCAATAGCTTCTGGGCTTTGAGCATAGTTATGATAGAAAATTTTCTCCCATATGCCATTTTCATATTTCCCACATATACTCATTCCCTTGAACCTACTATGTCAAGCCCCCACCTATCCAAGTACCATTATATAACAATATTATCATAAATTTGCTTAGCTGTTACATCAAGTGAGGACAAATAACCCAAAAATCAAAGGTGGGGACCCGACGGTAAGACAAACACACACTCCAAAATTCGCAATATATATAAACACGAACATGTTTTTATAATTATCACACCAACCCCTCTTCTTGTTTTACACATCTCATGAAAAGGGTTCTTTTGTAGTAGCAGTACCATTCCCATCTCTCGGTACAGTGGTTTCACGACCTGTGATGTAAGCACTAAATGAGATTTTATACATCTCAATAGATAATTCCACATAGTTAACCAAGTAAATAAAAAGGCATAACAAAATACCATAAACAACCATATGTCATCTATATAAAGTAATGCCAAATGAAAACCATAAAGAAATGCAAGTTCCTTATATAGTGTGTTATTACCGGGCCCAATTCCCTTTGACGCATTATCCTCTGGATCCAATCATCAATGACTGTCCTCTAGCCGGCATCCAACCAAGCACATAACACTAGCCAGATATCTGATCTGAAGATCGATACCCTGCAATCCAACACGCTGAGCCTAGTGCCACCAGGCAGGTATGGTACCATACCCTGCGATCCAACACGCTGATCCTGGTGTAAATCATCATGGAGTCATAGCACATAACACTAGGCAGATATCTGATCCGAAGATCGATACCCTGCGATCCCACACGCTGAGCCTAGTGGTGAGGATAATGTTCTCTGGGAATCCATTTTTTTTACTACCATTTCCAATCATAATTCCAAACAATTATGCCATATCAAAGATCTTTCTTTACATATTGTTTCTTTCTTTTGATTTCATTATCATACCATGTTATTTCTTCTTTTTCAGTTTTTATGCAAATGCATAAGTAATCCATACCATAATATTTCTTTCATTTTATGCCATAAACATATGCAACAATCAAAATTCTATAAAAGTAAGAAAAGCACGTAAAAACACATAATATTGTGCTACATCACAGGGTTAGGAATTTATCTACCTGAATTTGCTGTACCAACCGTCTTACTCACTTATGATTCTGCTTGATGTCCTACAAGCTCGTAAAATACAAAAATAATTAATTTAAATATGCTTATTAGCAAAAAATTTCTTTCTAAAAGCTTTCCCAAACACACCCCAAAATAAATCCCAAAAGGCACTGGACCGGCCACGGTCTATGCTGGACCGCCCGCGCCCGTCGCTGAACCGCCCGCGCAGAAAAACTTTCTAAAAGAATTTTCCAAACAACTTTCTAAAACTGCGTTTTCTAAATTCCCAAATTCCTTAAGCCGTCGCTGGACCGCCCGCTAGGCGCGCTGGACCGTGCGCTCTCGGGGCTGGACCGGGCGTACTCGGCGCGGTGGACCGAGCGCTCGACGTGCTGGACCGCGCGCGCTCGGCATCCGGTTCAGCAGCGTAACCCGGTCCAAAGCTTGGACCGGTTCACGCCGCCATCTCTCTCTGTCTCTCTCGCGTCCGGCAAAACCAAAATATTTCGCTGGCGAACTTCAAAATTTCTTGCGTCTCTCGCCGGCCAACTGACCGCCGCTCCACGAAAAACTTATAAAAACAACAAAGCAAATAAAATTCTCACCTTCGTTGGCCGTCGTCGTTGCGTGCCGAAAATCATGAAAATTCCTCGCCGCCGTGCCTCGCCGTCGTGTCTCGCCGCCGTGTTCGCAGAAATGCGTTTCAAACGCACACAGTCGGCTTTTATAGCCGCAGCCGAAACCGTGAACCGTATTTTGCAGAAAACCCCCTCTAAATTATATATTTGCAAATATATCCTCCGCCAATCAGATTTGAACTAAGCCGACATTTAAAAATTACAGATCTATCCTCTACGTTACAAATTTATCCCAAATCTTTAAAAATTCATAATTTATTCATTAGAGCTCCGAAAATTACAAATTAAACATCGTTGGATTGGTCTCACAGAGCTCTTTCGTTTAAGCAAATAAAATAAAATAACATACGAAACACTGAGACTGTTACATACTAGATCTTAGAAGTTTATTCTCTTGAAAAACTAGGACTACCTCTTTTTTCTGTGAATATGAATTTAAATTTTAGAGAATCAAATCTTTTCTTCTCTTCTTCTTTACTAGTTGCCAGCAAATTGAGTTCCAACTCAACCGTGCGAGCATGCTCTAGTAACTCCACATAATTTGTTGTTCGGACTGCTACTATAGCTGCCCGAATTTCGTCTCGTAGGCCTCGTCGAAACATGTAACACCGTTGTTCTTTAGCTGTTACTAATTGGGGCACATATTTAGCCAAGTGGGAGAATTTGATTTCATATATAGAAACTGATAGATTTTCTTGCTTGAGATTATTTAATTCCTCCCTCATTTTGGCTTTGATTGACAAAGGCATATACCACTACTCAAATTCTTTTGTGAAATCTTCCCAGGAAATGTCTTTCATTGGTCGGCCAAAAAATCGAAGCCGATGTCGAGAACTCCACTACAGTCTGGCAGCATCTTTGAGTACCAAAACTGTCAAGGCCACTTTTGTGTCATCTGGACAAGATATCCCTTAAAAGATAATATTCATTTGTTCAAGCCAGTTTTTAGCAACCATGGGATCCTCTTCCCCAATAAAAGAAGGGGGATGCATTCGCTGAAATTGATAAACCACCAAATCAATAGATGCCTCTCCTCTATAGCTACCAGTGCTTCCAATTGATCGCAACAATGAGACTAAGGTTTGTGCTAATTCCTGTTGTGTATCCCCTTGCTGCTCTCTTTCTTTATCCATGTCTATACTTTCAGATGCAGATCTTTCCATGGTGTGGAGTTTATTGCAATCATATAAAACCACATAAGTTATTTGAAAACTAATCTCTAAGCGAGAAGTACCACTAAAGATGCAAATGCATATGTTGTGCTGGTGACTTTGCTCCAATTTCCCACCTATTCTTGAACCAAAGCTCTGATACCACCTTATCAAGCCCCCACCTACATCAATTACCACTTCGTAACAAAATTATGATCAGAGTAAGGACAATAAACAAAACCCAAGATGGGGACCTGACGGTGAGACTAGCCCCCACTCTAAAATAAAAATTATATAAACAAGAACATGTTTTTTTAAGTTTAATCACACCAAAACCTCCCCCCTCTCACACCTATCGAGAAAAGGGCTCTTCGGTAGTAGCACCATTCCCATCTGTCGGCACAGTCATTGTAGGACCTGTGATGGAAGTACTAAATGAGATTTTATATATCTCAGTAGATAAATCACAATATCTAACCAATTATGAAAAAAAGATATCAAATTACCATGAACAGTAAAGATGAATCATATGCATAAAGCTAAAACCATACCAAATGTCATATATAATGTCAGATAAAAAACCAAAAGACATACCAGTTCCTTATAGATGTGTTATTACCGGGCCCGATTCCCTTTGACGCATCATTCTCTGGATCCAATCATCATCATACCTCTAGTCGGCATCCAACCAAGCATATAACACTAGGCAGATGTCTGATCCGAAGATCGATACCCTACGATCATAGACGCTATGCCTCGTGCCACTAGGCACGTATGGTACCATACCCTACGACCAACGCTGAGCCTGGTGTAAATCATCATGGGGCCATAGCACATAACACTAGGCATATATTTGATCCGAAGATCGATACCCTACGATCTCACACGCTGAGCCTAGTGGTGAAGATAATGTTCTCTGGGAATCCAATTTTTATATTTGTCATTTCTAAACATCAATCCAGTTAATTATACCATATCAAAATGCTTCTTCCCTTTTTATTTTAACATATTGTTTCATATTATTTCTTTCTTTACCATATGTAACAATATCAATGTATAACATATGCAATAATCAACATATTATGGTTGTAAGAAAAGCATGTAAAAATACATAATAATGTGCTACTTTACAAAGTTAGGAATTTATCTACTTAGATTTGTTGTACCAAATTTTTTTGCCCACTTCTTATTCTTCTTGATGTCCTACAAGCCCATAATGCAAACATAATCAAGTTAAAATATGCTTATTAGCCAAAAGTTGCTTTCTAAAAGTTGTTCCCAAACGGTTAAAAATTCTGCTTTCTAAAAGTTTTCCCAAACAACCAAAAATCCAAAACAACCAAAAAATCCCTCTTTCTAAAAGCTTTCCCAAACAGCTTTCCAAAATGCATTTTCTAAAATTCCCAAAATTCCTTAATTTGGCTGTTGTCTTTCGTCGGCGCTGGATTGCCAGCGCTAGCGTGCCCGGTTCAGCAATGCGTCCCGGTCCAAGGCCTAGACCGGTTCCTGCGCATCTCTCTCCTGTCCGATTCAACCAAAATATTTCACCGGCGAAATTCGAGACCTCTATTGAGCATATCACGTTTTCTCCTTGCTTATATTACAAGATACAATGTAGAGATATATAGGGTTGAGATTCCTAAAGAATAGCTAAGACCTTGAGCTTGAGAGTGTGTTTTTATTTGTTAGTTCTAAGAGAGAGTATTTGTTTTTAAGAACTTTGTTGTACTACTTGATAAATGTTGTATCCATATTCCTTTTCAATTTTTGCATTGTATGGTAGTTTTCGTATTATTTGTATGAGTCTTACTTGATTGTTCTTTTTAGATGATTTATAGATTAAAGATGTTTTATTGTTGCCCCCAATTGGTTTTGAGATTGTTTCCTCTACTTTTTTTTCTTGCTCTATTTCTAACTCGATAATTTAGTATTTTTGGTATTATATCAAGTTGCATTTATATTAATCTATGTTGGGTGTGATACAGTACGTGAGCATTATGATAAGTACATGATTTCTAATAAATTATGGTAATTAAGAGACTAACTCAAAAAATTGCAATACACAATTTAATGTCATATAACATGCTAATTATAATAGAACTTACTAAATACTACTATGGACTATAGCGATGAGAAATTACAAAAAAGTAGGAAGAAGATCGATTGATGAGATAAATTAAGAATTGGCAATAATGGTGACTATATTAAGGACAACGAGGTAAACAATACTTGAGTTAATAGATAGATCCTTTAATCTAATGCCCTTTTTGCTTAAGCTTCATTTATTTGTTTATAAATTAATTAATTATTTTTATTAGTTCCAAGAAATAAATAAAATGATGTTGATTTATAAATAAGTTTTTCATATAGCAATTGAGTATTTGTTTTTTTAGTAAAATGAGGCAACGATCAAAGCTTTGGGGAAAAACATTGAGTTAGTATCTCGATAATAACAATAATAATAATAATAATAATAATAATATTGTTGAGAAAAATACTTATAGT
The DNA here is from genome assembly GCA_023846275.1 of Vanilla planifolia. Taxonomy (NCBI): domain Eukaryota; kingdom Viridiplantae; phylum Streptophyta; class Magnoliopsida; order Asparagales; family Orchidaceae; genus Vanilla; species Vanilla planifolia. The sequence continues at coordinate 9,611,280 of CM043866.1, read as the reverse complement.
CTGGTAAAGTTGATTTCACTAAAATTCAACATGAATTGGATGTCTAATAAAGTCCAAACTTTAATAAAATAATAATTAAATAATTAATAAATAATGTATTAAATAATTTAATAAACCCATAAAAGGTACTTACTATGATCCAATTTTAGTTGAGCAATAAATCATGAAGTAGTCGTGATCCTAAGGCAATGATGAATGTAAGGAGAGGATTTTCACATGTGCATAGAAGGATTGATGGAAAGAGCTTGATTGAGAAGGAAGCAGCACAAGGAGATCTTGATTTCCATTAATATTTATTTTTCCATTTATCTTTAATCAAATTTCTTTAGAATTTTGGGGAGGGAGAGAGAAAGAGAGAGAAAAAGAGGTATTATGCCTATAATTGAGTGTTGGGAAAAGCATATAAGGGGTTGTGATGTAATTAAGGTCATAGATGAATTCAAATCAAAGAAAATCTATATCAATAAATAGTAGCTTATAACTCCAGATCTTTGTTGGATGGTTCGATTATAAGATCGAATAGTCCAATAAACTGTTAGAGAAGAATAATAGTTTTGTTAAATTCTCGCCAGATGGTATGGAAGCCATTAAATGGGTCATTTGATATTCTTATAAGGACCAATCAAAGGATCCTATAGAGAGACATAAGATATATGAGGGGGTATTATACATAAATCTTTTAAAATTGAGATTAAGAGTATTGGATGATTAATAAGATGATTGGATGAAATTGAACATTTGGAAAGAATATATCATTTGAATCTTAAAACTTATAAAAATAATAATGATATTTATAAAACGTAACAAAGTGCACCTCTCCAAACGGAAACCACGGCATCAAACGCACCATTGAATTTTTCTATAACAAACGCAATTCGACAAATGTCGAGAAATTTTGATGGGCTTAACCATTAACGAAATTTTAAATTTTTTAAATTATTATTGAATTGATTAAAAGATTTTTTAAAATATCTTGGATTATAAAATGATTTGAGGTTCGGATAGTATTTTTTTTCCTTTTTTTTTTACAATAGCAATGCAACGATTTTGTTTTTACTTACTTTTTTTTATTAAAAAATTTCACGTCCATATGATTTTATGATTTTTTATTATCACCTAGGTTTAAACAATATCTTACCAAATCCTTGTCATATTTGATATATCCAACTAAATTTGGTTTTTCTTTAGCCAAATTGGGCATTGTGATGGTAGTTCCAAATGGAGGTTAAAATCCAGCTCAATAATTTATGTGGGCATCCATCAATAATCAATTTTAAGCCATTGAATAAATCAAATAATTATATATAAATTTCTTTTTTAATAATCAATTTTTATTACATAAATAATTTTAATCACAACGTAGTAATATTTGTGTGATGATAACCATATTCACAGATAACTATTTTCATCAAAAAAATATTTTATATAAAACTTTTATTGTCATCTTTATTTCAATAATGAAATAAAGATGACAATAATATTCTTAATATGCTTTCTGGTTTGGAGAGTATATTTTTAACTCTAAAATATTTGAAAAAAAATCTTTAGAATATTACTCTATTGTAAATAAGTTGATTGCATATGTCACTACAAGAATACTACAATTATATTACATGTATTTTAAAACTATTCAATTAAAAAATGAATTTGAAATATTATTTTCTTAAAAAGGATAACCTTTGCATAATAGTTTTTTAATAACAATTAACATTGTAAAAGCTTTTATATTATCCAATAGCTATCCAAGCCTACAACCAGCATAGGAAACATTGTATTATGTAAGGATTTTCATATTAGTTACTTGAATTAAACAATTTATAAAACTAGCCATGGTAGTCACTATAGAACCATTTACAAATTATATCCTATCATTTTATTGCTAACTTTCATAATCTTTTAATAAGTCATATTATATAAATCTTTTATGTCTACCATTTCTCTCACTATTTTCATAGGCCAACCCTCACTTACTCTATCAATCCTCTCTCTCACACTCATCAACGTTCAACTAATCTAACACTTACTAATTGTTCTCAAGCTCACCCTCCTCGTTGGCTAACCACTCTCTTTTGTTGTTGATGTTCTCACTCTCGTCATTAGTCACCTACTAATTTGTCTGTAAGGTGTTCTCACCTCGTGCAATTGATAATAGAGTTTGTTTTTGACTCACAACAACAAAAATTAAAGCATGCGAATGGTAAGATATTAAGGAAGAAATCTAATAAGAAGAGAGTTTTTACCTAACGAGAATGGAATACCTAAATAGATTATACTTTAAGAAGATGGGTTTTCTTTATTCATAATTTTTATCATTCTATATAGAAGTTTGGATAAAAAATTTTATTACAAAATACATATTTTCATTTAATTTTCATGTGACACACAAGCCTTTCATCAACAATTTCAACTTCTTTAAAACTTTAAAAAAAACCATGCCACAAGGGCTTATTAGTACTCACACGAACAACCGCACCTGAGCACTATTCATGCATACAGGTACTGTTCTCGTGCACACACACTAATGTACTAAGATTCACCTGCCATGCACCACCACCTCAATGAGAGGTACATGACCAACAATGATAATTTTCATTGTTTTGTCTTCTCCTTTTATTTGCTTTCATAATTTTGGATTTATTAAACTTATTATTAAACTCATAATCTCATACTCTCCTTTTCATTATCGGTGCATGAAATCATTCTCTCTCTTAGTAATCAACTCATGTATACTATTTAAGATTTCTTTATTACAATTCATCATTTTATTTGAGAACAAGTCTTAGAGAACTACACGACTACTTATTATTTTTCCTCATCCAGATATCATCTATACATTTGAATCTTTAATCTTAGTGATGTTGAGTTGTGCCATTTTTTTCGTCACTAATGCATGAAAGAATTTGGTATTCTTCTCTCCTTAAATCATTTGGTTTTAGCCTTTTGTGTTCAGTAAATCTCTTTTTTATTTAATTTTTCAAAGAGTTGGTAGTTTTCTTTATTTAATTCTATTCTACCTTCTTTTATTTGACTATCTTAAAACTTCTTTTCTCTATCCTTAACCAAATCTTCTATTATTTTGTAAGCTCAAAAGATGTTATCTAAGTATTTTTACTCCACTATTTAAAACATTCCCTAAATCATCTCAATTTGCAGGCTAAAGATGACATGCCCAATCAATGACTTGGAATTTCAAAATTATTTTACACTACTTTATATAAAAAGTTGGATATGCAGTCCAAATATTTTGAAACCATAATTGCTTAAGTTATGGATCTTATATGTTATGATGTTTTAATATAAATAAGGAATGGTCTTTAAAGATCTTATAAAATTGCTATAGGATACTGTCCATCCATTCCTCATTTACTAGAACTCTATCGACCCTCTTCCAAACCTATTTTTGTTTTCTTCTACCAACCCAAGTAAAGGGTAAGCCCAAGAAAGATCTTTGAAGCTACATTATTTTAGGCAGTCTTTAAATCCATGAGTTGTAGCCAGAATGGAAGAGAGATCCCTTGTATTTATTAATAAAGGAAATTACGTTGAAATCACCCCCAACTAACCATGGACCATTCTATTTTGTCACAATCACTACTAATTTGTTCCATCGTATCCTTCTATCTACCTTTATACATTTTGTATAATCAAATATATATCTTGTAGATAATTGGCTGCCAGTTTCTATAATGTGTAGATGAAAACTTTGGTCATTATCATGTACTTTGTCATATTAAATGTGAGTTTCATTCAAATTTTTGTTGGATAAGTTCCTAATGTAGTGAGCAAATCCCAAAGTAGATGTCAGACTGAGAAGCTTCTTCGTTTGAGACATTGGTTCAAATAGAGCAACTAGTCTTATATTATTGGACATAACTATGTGTTTAAGACAATAATTGTTCTTGTTTTCATAACTCTCCTTATATTTCATATAAGAGTATTGTCCATTTATTAGTTTTTTATTCATAATTTGTATTTATTTTACACTTCTATAATTTCCCTTTAGATTGATCTAAGGCTCCAAGCCTCTCTTAACTTTTTTTATCTTCTTATCAACATAGAAGTAAATCATCTTGACTAGCTAGAATTAATCCTAAGTTGATTTCCCTTTCATAAAATTCATTACTAAAATCTTTAAAAACTTAAATGCCAAGGTTTCTTTGACCTTGTTTTTGGAAAACTTTAGAGTTTGATGGAAACCCATGTTTCTATTGCCTAAAGTATTTTTTAATTACTACTTAATCATTACGGAATTTAGTTGATTTTATTTTCATCTCATTATCATTCTCATTGAGTTACCTTTATCCTTTCTCATGGTAATATTTTGATAACCCTACATAACCTTATAATTGGGGTAGTTATTGCTTTGTGGAGTAAGAGATTGTAAGCAATTCTTCAAATCTTTTGGGAATACATGACCTTCAAGCTTTTATATTAATATGGTGGGCTTAGAGTTGTTGTTGTTCCCTACTTGATTCATCTGAATATTTGGATGATTTGCTCCTCCTGTGGTAGCCTTTTTGTTAATCTTCATTATAATATGTTTACTTGTCAAAGACAAATTTCTCTACTTATAGCAAATGGTGTAGTGAAAAGGTAGATTGTCATATCAAAAATTCTTCCAAAAACCATTTGACCAACTACCCTTCTACATAATCCTAATAACTTTTGTAATTTATTTGCTAAATCAACCTCCACGTAAACTCTGGCCTATCTTGGATGGATTAAATTCAAAGTTGCAAAATCCTCCATAAGCAGATTTCAAATTGTAGAGGTTATAGAATATAATGTTTCCTTGTTAAACAGATGAAGGGGCAAGTGCTCAAAAGATACCCAAACTAATTCCAATGATCGTTAAATATTAAAGTGAAATTTCAAATGTCACTTAAAATCACAAAGAAGCTAGAGAAACTATTAGAAGGATGAAAGAGTTGTATGATAGAAATTCATTTGAGAAAAATAAGATGTAGTTAAAGACATTAATTGATATCATTAGATGCTAAGCTCAAGAGGAATTGTTTTGAAAATTAAAGGCTAAAGTGAAGTGGCTATGGGAAGGAGACTCTAGCACCAAATTCTTTCACTCCTCTATTATGGCTAAAAGGGCAAAGCTATCCATCAACAAAATAAAAAATTATAAAGGCAACTAGATTGAATGGGTGTTCAAATTAGTTTCATTGCTGTATGATACTATCAAAGTCTCTTAACTAAAACAAATGAGGTATGTAATGAATAACTCCAATAAAATATACTACAAAGCTTTCCTTACTTAATTATGCAAGATCAGAATGAGTTTTTCAAAAGGAGATAACCATAGACAATCTAAAGAGATAGGTGGAAGGTTTGAATTGTGATAACACAATAGGACCCAATGGATTTTCAAGTGATGTTTATAGGAAAATTTGGGACATTGTTGATTAAGCTTGCTATATGTGCTACATGAGTTCTTTAGGGTGGATCTAATCTCACATTTTATTGCAAGAACATTGATTTTCCCAATTCCAAAATCAATCTCAGATCACTCATTTAAAGACTTTGACTTATTTACTTGTACAACTTTGTAAATATTATTTTACAAAAAATATTGACCATCAAACTCGCTTCTATTTTATAGAATATAATTTTTTAAAGTAGATGGCTCTTTTTAAGGGTAGAACCATAAGTGATAACATTCTTATGGCCTAAGAAATTGTAAAGTGTATCATTCAAAAAAAATAAGAACACAATCTTATTATTAAATTAGACATCACATCAGCTTTTGATAGGCTCAATTGGCACTTTTTATTTAAGTTTTTGTGTTATTTTGAGTTTCACTAAGTTTTCTTCATATTAATGAAAAAACTATCTTTAAAATAGTTAGTTCTCTATGCTACTAAATGACAGGCCCCATGGATTTTTCTTAACTAGTTGAGGGGTGAAGCAAGGAGACCCCCTTTCCTCCCTTTCTTTTCATAATGTCAACTGAAGCTATAAGCCACAACATTAAGTCACAATACTTAAAAAAATGAAAATTTACAATTTCTCAACAAGCAATCTTATGAAATTTCTTACGATGTATCAATAGGCCTTTGGTCAATGTATAAATCATCAAAAGAGTATGTTGATAAGTTTTACCAAAGTTATAAAGTTGAAATCTAATTCAATTAGAAAATTGATTGGATTTGTTAAAGGATCACTATCTTTCAAGTGTTGGGGATGTTTGATTTTCAAGGGTAAGAACAAGATGGCAATACATCACCCTCTTTTTGAAAAAATTACCAAAAGAATTGAGAGTTTATAAGTCCAAAATGTTATCTAAATGTGGTCAGAGGATTCTTATAAAATGAGTGTTGAATTCCATGCCCATATACTTACTGATGGCTGAGGACATGCCTAAGAGAGTTGTGAAATGTATTGAAGCGGTTATGACTAATTTTTCTTAGAGTAATTGCAGTAATCCAATTGGACATCATTAGGTCCATTGGAAGAATGTAACCTTCTTGGTTAAGGGAAATGACTTAGGGGTGAACAAAATCACAATAAGTGCAAAAGTGTTTGTGTTTAGGTTATGGTGGCATTCTATTTATCAACTTCTTTATTGTTAGGCTTCATGAGAACTTGGTGCTCTAATTACTAAAATAATACTTTTCCTCAAAAATGGTCAAGATTTCTTCACCGTGACGTAGAATGCTAAAATTGTGCAATTTTCTTCAAGAGAAAGAGCTACATAACATTAACAATATGTAGGATTTTATAAGTACACTTTTGAGAGTTGAGAAGTTTTTCTCTAAGAAAGCTTATGAGTTATTTAGATAAGTTAAACCTATAGGATGAGAATAAAAAAACTACTAGAATAGGCATATTCCTCCTAATATTTTAATACTCTTATGGTGGCTGTTTAATAACAAATTACCATTCATAAGGAAGTTTGGCTTACACCTGCCTTTCACGTGTGCACAATGTAAGTACCTTGTCCATTTTCTTATAGATTTCCTAGTTGTTAATACAGCTTGGAATTGGTTTCAGCAAAAGTTAGGTCTCTTGGACTGGTAGCTTAGTTCCAATCAATAAAATTTATAGGTCATGGGATCTTAAGGGTCCTTATCAAGTAGAAGATATATTATTAATTTTTCTATTATTATATGTTGGGATACTTGAAAATCTTGGATTATTGTCTTCTTTGAAGGAAATCAAAGTCTTGTTCTCTCTTAATTCACCTTGTTACTTACCAACTGCTTATGGTCTCTTAGACATCCCCTCTTGATCCCTATCTTAAGAAAGCTACTATTGTACACCACCTTGGTTTATGATCTACTTTTCAACCACGAATATCTTTTTAACTGCTACTTGGGTTCTTCTTGGAGCCTTATCTTGTATTTCTTGTAGTGGTTTTTTCACTATATGTTATTGGGCTTGCTATTTTGCATTAATTATCAAAAAAACACACCAAGTATTTTTATTTATGCATCCCTCTAAGCTCTCTATAAATTAGGAGGCCTGCCATCATGTAAGGTGACTTTGATATATGGAAAATCTCAATTTTCTTAGGAAAAGAAGACTTTGATATTGTGACCCAAACAATTACAATTAACCCTACCATAACTAACAGTGCTTGCATTACCTTGAGCTGACCCATCAACATTCAATTCAAACAATTTTTGGGAGGTGATTTCCTTTGTATAATTTCGACATTCTTGCAATTGTTTTCATAACAAATGAAGGTACAATCCCATGTTGAACTAACTGAAAATGAAATGAGGAATCTTGAGTTAAAGGAAAACACCAAAATCTACTATAACTATCGAATAGAACTCTGTTGATTGTACTATTCATCAATGAGTTTCATTTCTTAAATATTTTTAAATTATGAACCCTTTTAATGTTCCAACTTATGAGAGAGAACAACAAATGAATAACTTTACCTTTTATAGTATTTGAATTGCTATGGCTCCACTAGTGCTTGAGCTTTTCATGAATGGTGTTTATTGCATGTCCTATAATTCTAAGTGATTTGTGAAGTAATTCTAAACTTGACTTACTCGAGAACAACCCATAAATTTATGATTCAAAGTATCATTCTTTCTAAACTTTGAAGGATGTTTTATGGTGGATAAGTGACCATTAAAGTGTCTATTAAAATAAATTGAAGCACATGTTTAATAAGAATAAGCCTTCCTTTGATAGAAAGGAGGCCCATCTTATGACCAACAGTTTTGCTTGTAACCATCTCTACTAAATGATAGTGCATTATCTTTTTCATGTTCTTAATTAAGGTGCTTCCAAGATAGCTCATGGGTAGACTATTATTTTTAAGTCCAATACTTCACTACGAGTTTTTATTTACCTGATTTAGTGTTTTTACTACATATAAAGTAGGACTTTTGATGCAAACATGATATTCCCTTGAATTCTAAATGAAATCTTTTTATGTTTGTAATTGATTTCTTGTCACATCTTCTTGACAAGGTATAATTTTACACTTTGTCATGACTATGAAGGTTGTTCAATCTCTAGCTGAATACTTCTATAGCTATAATGAAAAGTAGAGGGGACAGTGGATTATCATGCTTTAGGCCATGTGATGGTTGAAAGAACCCATTACTCTTTCCATTAATCATGATAGAAAGACAACTATTACTTATGATTAGCTTGATGAATCTAACATCAAAGTTGAACTTATATAGCACTTGCCTAAGGGAATCCCATGATAATTTATTTAATGCACTTCTAATATTAATTTTTATTTTGTAATTATTACCTCTAGCTTTTTGGTAGATGTCTTCCACCAATCTTATGTAAAACGGATTTTCCAAGTGATGTTTTGGTTTTTACAAATCAAACTATTCAAGTGAGATTAAAGATAAAAGAAATGTTTGTAGTCTAGTTGCCACAATTTTAGAAAACACTTTTTTAGCAAAGCTACATAAATGATGGGCCCCAACTAAAAAGAGGTTTCTATATTCTCATTTTTAAGAATTAGAACTAAATTAGTATCAAAATGTTTCATGGAATTGAAGAATCTACTAGAAATCCTTTTTAACCTTCATAGCATCTTTAAGAATTTTTGGCTCCCCATTGAAGCCTTCAAAATTCATAGCACTTTGGGAGTCCATTTGAAAAAATAACTTAATTGATTTTTTTTTCTATTATCACTTCTTGCAATATGATTATTTTCTATAGATATAAGGGGGAATCAAGCTAATTAGATGTCCACTTTCCTTCCATGGAGTAGTCAAAAGAAGAAGTTGAAAATGGTCTATAAAAACCTCTACTATTTTTCCTTCATCAACAATCCAATTACCATATGAATCTTTAATCCTTTGAATATTTTCTTTTCTTTTCCTCTCGTTAACCTTAGCATGAAAAAATTAAGTATTTCTATCACCGTCAATTAACAATCTAACACCCACTTTTTGCCACCAAGATTCTTTCTCGTTAACCTTTTGGAATTTTATTAGTAATTTGATATAATAAACTACGACTTTGCCTACTATCCCTAATCCTCCGAAGAAGGTGATTAATCATTATAAACTGAGTTGTCAGTAATTTGAATTATGTAGAATTTTATAACTAGTTTGTCAATGCTACTTGCATAAAAAAAATATATATTTTTTGATAGAATGTAATGAAAATTATGTAAAAAAAATAAGAGAAATAGATAAAATAAAAGAAAACATTGTAAAAGAAACATCTTAAAGCTTTTAGTTAAGAAATTAAATTGTGTTGTAAGTAGGTTAAATTATTAATTACCTTGAATATGAGTTGATGTGATGCATGCATACTATATGACATTTATTCATTTATATATGTTCTAATCTATGAGATAACATTCTATTATTATTATACATACATACATACATACATATACACATACATACATACATACATATATATATATATATAATTATTATAAATATTAGAAATGAAATAAAAGAGAAAAAAAGAATAGCTTAAATATGCTTATTTATCTATAAGATCATAAAAAGAACAAATAAGAATGTCAAAGGACAATCTTTATAGCCATATTCCATCGTTACTCGATACCATAAAACACTGTTTTTGTTGTTTCTAACTAAATTATGAGGCATGACATGATAGAGATCCCACCATCATGTGCACATGATGCTTTGATGATGTGGGTTGTAATTCCATGATATATTATGAGAAGTTTATCAATATTATTATTGGTGCCTAGATAGTTCATGTCAAGCCCCCACCTACATCAAGTACCACTTCATAACAAACTTATGATCAAAGTGAGGACAATAAACAAAACCCAAGATGGTGACCTGACGATGAGACAAACCCCTATTCTAAAATCCAAAATATATAAACAAGTAGATGTTTTTTAAAGTTTAATCACACCAAAACCTCCCCTCTCTCACACATCTTGAGAAAAGGGCTCTTCTATAGTAGCACCATTCCCATCTCTCGGTGCAGTTGTCAAGCCCCCACCTACATCAATACCATTAGATCACAAAATAAACATCAGAGTCACGAGATACAGCATCTAAATGAGGACAAATAAACAAACCCAAGGTGGGGACCTGACGGTAAGACAAACACTAACTCAAAATCCAAAGTATATATATAAAGACATGTTTTTAAACATTTAATCACACCAAAACTTTCCCTCTCACACATCTCTTGGAAATGACTCTTCTGTAGTAGCACCATAATTCTTTTCATGTGTCTTATGATGTTTAGATGCATAGGCAATTACCTTGTGCCATTGCATCAATACACCTCCTAGCCCTTGCAACGAGGCATCACTATGTATCTGATAACCTTATGTGCCTTCTGGCACTGCTAGAATTGGAGTTGTAGTTAATTTTCTCTTTCAATATTTGAAAGTTATTCTCATAAGCTGCATCCCATTCAAATTTTGTTGTCTTCTGTGTTAAATTAGTTAATGGTCTGACAATCTGAGAAAAACCCTTGACAAATTTCCTGTAATATCTCGCTAATCCCAAGAAGCTTCTGACCTCCGTCACTATTCTGGGTCTTGGCCAATCGATGATAGCCGAAATCTTTTGTGGATCCACAGAGATCCCTTCTGCACTGAAAACATGTCCTCAGAAAATGACTTTGGATAACCAAAACTCACATTTCACTAATTTGGCATATAATTGGTTTTCTCTCAAAGCCTATAATGTTAAATACAAATGTGTACCATATTCTTCCAAAGATTTAGAATAAATTAGGATATCATCAATAAAGACAATAATAAAGTGGTCCAAATATTTCTTGAACACTCGATTCATTAAATCCATAAAGGTTGTTGGTGCATTAGTTAGCCCAAAGGATAGTACTAAGAATTCATAGTGTCCATACCTAGTTCTGAAAGTTGTCTTTGGAACATCTTCCGACTTGATTTTTAACTGATGATATCCAGATCGCAAATTTATTTTTGAAAATACAACTGCTCTATTTAACTGATCAAACAACTCATCAATCCGAGGCAAAGGATATTTGTTCTTGATGGAGATTTTATTGATTTCTCGATAATCTATGCACATATGAAGACTACCGTCCTTCTTTTTCACAAATAAGATAGGTGCTCCCCATGGGGAGACACTTGGCCTAATAAATCCTTTGTGTAATATTTCTTGTAGTTGTATTTTGACTTCTAATAGTTCAACAGGTGTCATACGATAAGGAGATCTTGAAATTGGCACAGCACCATGAATCAATTGAATTTCAAATTCAATTTAAGGGTAACCCTGATAATTCCTCTGGAAAGACATCCAAATATTCTTTAACTATCGGTACTTCTGAGGGTTGACAAAATTGTCCATCCAAGTCCACAATAGATACCAAACATCCAGCACATCCTTTCTTTAGTAGCTTCTAGGCTTTGAGCATAGTTATGATAGGAATTTTTCTTCCTTGACCAAAATAGATTAATTTATCTTCTCCAGGGATTGGGATTTCAATCCTCTTTTCATAGCAATCTATTTTTACTTTATGCTCAAACAACCAATCTTGGCATGGATTGGTCGAATAGACTCTGATCTACACTCTCCCCTATCCCATTTTTCACATTTCTCGCATCTACTCGTTCCATCTGAACGCCAACTAGTTCTACTAGTACTCAGTCCATATTGTCTGAACCTACTAAATCTTGAATGAGTAGAAGTTTCTTCTCTTGAAAAAAACTTGGACTACTTCTTTTTCCTGTGAATCTGAATTTAGACTTTAGAGGATCAAATCTTTTCTTCTATTCTTCTTTGCTCCCTGCTAGCAAACTGAGTTCGAGCTCAACCGTGCAGGCATGCTCCAGTAACTCCACATAGTTTGTTGTTCGAATGGCTACTAAAGCTGCCCGAATTTCGTCCCGTAAGCCTCGTCGAAACATGTAGCATCGTTGTTCTTCAGGTGTTACTAACTAGGGTACATATTTAGCTAGGTGAGAGAATTTGATTTCATATACAGTAACTGATAGATTTTCTTGCCTGAGGTTATTCAATTCTTCCCTCATTTTGGCTTTGATTGATAGAGGCATATACCATTGCTCAAATTCTTTTGTGAAGTCTTCCCAGGAAATGTCTTTCATTGGTCGGCTAGAAAATTGAAGCTTATGTCAAGAACCCCACCACAGTCTGGCAGCATCTTTTAGTACCAAAACTGCCAAAGCTAACTTTCTGTCAATTGGGCACAACATCCCTTCAAAGATAATATTCATGTGCTATAACTATTTTTCAACAATCATAGGATCCTCTTCCCCAACAAAAGGAGGAGGATGCATCCACTAAAGTTGGTCAACCACCAAGTCGATAGATGCCTCTCCTCTATGACTACCAGTGCTTCTAATTGATTGCAACAAAGAGACTAAAGTTTGCGCTAATTCCTGTTGCGTATCTCTTTGTTACTCTCTTTCGTTACCTTTATTTATATTTCCAAATTCAAATCATTTTATGGCTTGAAGTATATTGCAATCTTGCAAAACCATATAAGATATTTGACAACATTTAAGCTAAAAGTAACACTAAAGATGAAAATGCATATGCTGTGCTGGTGTCCTCACTCTCATTTCTCACCTATTTCTAAACCAAAGCTCTGATACCAACTTGTCAAGCCCCCACCTACATCAATACCATTAGATCACAAAATGAACATCAGAGTGGCAAGATACAGCATCTAAGTGAGGACAAATAAACAAGCCCAAGGTGGGGACCCGACGGTAAGACAAACACTAACTCAAAATCCAAAGTATATATATAAAGACATGTTTTTAAAAATTTAATCATACCAAAACTTTCCCTCTCACACATCTCTTGGAAATGACTCTTCAGTAGCAGCACCATTCCTATCTCTCGGTGTAGTGGTTTCATGACCTGTGATGTAAGCACTAAATGAGATTTTACACCTCTCAATAGATAAATCCACATAGTTAACCAAGTAAATAAAAATGCATACCATGAATAGCACAGATGAATCATATGCATAAAGATAAAACCATACCATATGTCATATATATAAGGTAATGCCAAATGAAAAACCATAAAGAAATGTCAGTTCCTTATATAGTGTGTTATTATCGGGCCCAATTCCCTTTGACTCATTATCCTCTTGATCCAATCATCATCATGACCTCCAGCCGGCATCCAACCAAGCACATAACACTAGGCAGATATCTGATCCGAAGATCGATACCCTGCAACACATGCTGAGCCTAGTGCCACCAGGCAGGTATGATACCATACCCTGCAACACATGCTGAGCGTGGTGTAAATCATCATGGAGTCATAGCACATAACATACAACACTAGGCAGATATCTGATCCAAAGATCGATACCCTGCAACACATGCTGAGCCTAGTAGTGAGGATAATGTTATCTGGGAATCCATTTTTTACTACCATTTCCAATCATAATTCCAAACAATTATGCCATATCAAAAGACCTTTCTTTACATATTGTTTCTTCCTTTTTATTTCATTAGCATACAATGTTATTTCTTCTTTTTCTAATTATCATACAAATGCTAAGTAACAACAAAAATATCATGCTTTCCTTTACTATATGCAACAATTAAAACACCATGTGATAGTAAGAAAACTATGTAAAACATATAATATTGTGCTACATCACAGGGTTAGGAAATTTATCTACCTGGATTTGTTGTACCAAATTTTCTTGTCCACTTCTAATTTGTCTTGATGTCCTAAAAGCCCATAAATGCAAACATAATCAATTTAAAATATACTTACAAGCCAAAATTACTTTCTAAAAGCTGTTCCCAAACGCTTCCCCAAAAATCACAAAATTTCCTTAATTAAATTTCCGATATTTTGGCTTCCGTTGGTACTTTAGCCAAAATTGCTTTTCTGAAAGCATTCCCAAACATGAAAATTAAAAAATCCCGACGGCGAATTTGTTCTTGCTGGATTTTTTTTTATTTTCGTCACGTGGACCATCCGCGCCCCACGCGCCCGGTTCAGCAGTGCAAACCCGGTCCAAAACCTGGACCGGTTTCTTTTATATTTATTTATTTATTTTTCTCTCTCTCTCTCCTCTACGTTCGGCGAAGCCGAAATATTTAGCCAGCAAACTCGAAATCTCTTGCGTCTCTCGCCATCCAATTGACCACCACTCACCAGAAAAACTTATAGAACCCGACGACAAAACAAACAAAATTCTCACTTTCGTCGGCCGTCGCCGTCGCGTGCCGGAAATCACGAAAATCCTCGCCGGCCGTTGCTGTCGCTTGCCAAAACTCACGAAATCCTCGTCGGATGCTACTGTAGCGTGCCGAAACTTCGCTAAGCTAACAACAGCTCTCAGAAATCTCGCCGTCGGACTTCGGCAACCTCCCAGCAGCCGTGTTCTTCGCATAAATGCTTTTGAAAATGCACCTTATTTCGACTTTTATAACGAGGTCGGAACTGCCATTAACCGTTTTTTTGCATAAAACCCCTTCTAAATCCGATATTTGCAAATATATCCTCCGCCAAATCGAATTTGAACTAAGCTGACATTTAAAAATTTCAAATCTATCCTCAACGTTACAAATTTATCCCAAATCTTTAAAAATTCATAATTTATTCATTAGAGCTCCAAAAATTAAAAATTAAACATCGTTGGATTCATCTCAAAAAGCTCTTTCTTTTAAGAAAATAAAATAAATAAAATAAAGAAAACTAGGGTTGTTACAACAGTGGTTGTAGGACCTGTGATGTAAGAACTAAATGAGATTTTATATATCTCAGTAGATAAATCACAATATCTAACCAATTATGAAAAAAAAGATATCAAATTATCATGAATAGTAAAGATGAATCATATGCATAAAGCTAAAACCATACCAAATGTCATATATAATGTTAGATGAAAAACCAAAAGAAATGTCAATTCCTTGTAGATGTGTTATTACTTGGCACGATTCCCTTTGATGCATTATCCTCTAGATCCAATCATCATCATGACGTCCAACTGGCATTCAACCAAACATTTAACACTAGGCAGATATCTAATCCGAAGATCGATACCTTGCAACACATGCTGAGCCTAGTGCCACCAGGCAGGTATGGTACCATACCCTGCGACCAACGCTGAGCCTGGTGTAAATCATCATGGGGCCATAGCACATAACACTAGACAGATATCTGATCCGAAGATATCCTGCGATCCCACACGCTGAGCCTAGTGATGAAGATAATTTTCTCTGGGAATCCCATTTTTATATTTGTCATTTCCAAACATCAATCCAGTTAATTATGCCATATCAAAAGACCTTTCGTTCCATATTGCTTCTTCTCTTTTTATTTTAACATATTGTAGCATATTGTTTCTCTCTTTACCATATGTAACAATATTAATATACAACATATGCAACAATCAAAATATTGTGACTGTAAGAAAAGTATGTAAAAATATATAATAATGAACTACATCATGGGTCAGGAATTTATCTACCTAGATTTGTTCTATCAAATTTTCTTGTCAACTTCTTATTCTTTTTGATGTCCTACAAGCCCATCATGCAAACATAATCAAGTTAAAATATGTTTATTAGCCAAAAGTTGCTTTCTAAAAGTTGTTCCCAAACGATTAAAAATTCTGCTTTCTAAAAGCTTTCCCAAACAGCTTTCCAAAAAGCGTTTTCTAAAATTTCCAAAATTCCTTAAATTGGTTGTTGGCTTCCGTTGGCTTTGGATCGCCCACGCCAGTGCGCCTAGTTCAGCAGCGCGTCCCGGTCCAAGGCCTGGACCGATTCTTGTGCATCTCTCTCCCGTCCGACAGAACTGAAATATTTCGCTGATGAAATTCAAGACCTCTTACATCTCCCGTCGACCAAATCAACCACTCTTGGTCTCCACCGCTCACCAAAAAACCTACACAATCCCGACGACAAAGCAAACAAATTCTTACCTTACAGAAATCTTCGCCAGCCGTCACTGTCTCGTGCTGGAACTCACGGAATCCTCCTCGGTCGTCACTGTTGTTTGTCGAAACTTTGCTAAGCAAGGCAGCAGCTATCGAAAATCTTGCCCTTGCAACTCCGGCAACCTCCCCGCAGTCGGTGTTAGTAGAAGTGCTTTTCAAATGCACCCTACTTCAGCTTTTATAACCGCGATCGAAACCGACTTGCCCGAAGGTTCGTGAACAGCATTTTGCATAACACCCCTTCCAAATTTTTTATTTGCACATATATCCTCCTCCCGGAGAAATAAACCTTCATCGAAATTCTTAAAATTGCATATATACATAGCGCAGCCAACAATTTTAAAATTACAAAAATACCTTTTGCCAAAATGAATTGATTTATGCCGACATTTATAAAATTACAAATATATCCTCAATACTACAAATCTATCTAAATTAAAAATTCATAATTTATTTCTTAGAACTCTAAAAATTACAAACTAAACACCGTTAGACTCATCTCAAAGAGCTCTTTCAACAAAAAATAAAATAAAGAGAAAGTAAGGATGTTACAACAATCTTCCTTTCTTTCAAAAATTTCGTCTTGAAATTTAGAACAACTCTAGATACCGAGTGATCATATCCTTCTACTTCCCATGTAGCTTCTCTTTCTATTTGATCATGCCATAAGACTTTAACCATGGGAATAACTTTGTTTCTTAACCTTTTCTCTTGTCGATCAAGGATTCTTACTGGTGTTTCTGGACAAGTCAACTATTTCTGAATTTCAATGTCTGGATCCATGTAACTCACCACATGGGAGGAATCTAGAATGTATCTCCTTAAAATTGAGACATGAAAAACATTATGTACTCCTACCAATTGAGGAGGTAAAGCTAGTCGATATGCCACTTGTCCAACCCTTTCCAGTATTTGAAAAGGACCAATGAATTTAGGTTTTTAATTTTTCAACCCTTCCAAACCACATGATACCTTTTGTTGGATTTACTTTATAAATACATGCTCTCCCTTTTGAAATTTTATCATTCGGTGTTTGATATCATAGTATTTCTTTTGTCTGTCTTGGGCTGCTTTCATTCTTCCTTAAATAGTTTTGATATTTTCAATTACCTCTTCCAAAAATGTAGGACCCATCAAACTTCTTTCCTTCCCTTCATTCCAGCATAATGGTGATTGACATTTTCTATCATAAAGTACTTCATAAAGAGCCATCTGATACTAAACTGATAACTATTATTATAGCAAATTCTGCCAGAGGCAAGTGACTTTCCCAATCTCCTCCAAAATCTAAAATACAAAGTCGCAACAAATCTTCCAAGGTTTTTATAGTTCTTTATGATTGACCATCTATTTGAGGATGGAAGGCTGTACTGAACCTTAAACTTATACCAAAAGCTTGATGTATACTCTTCCAAAAGTGAGAAGTGAATTTAGGATCTTTATCAGAGATAATAACTTTTGGTGTCCCATACAACTTGACAATTTACTTTACATATTCTTGAGCTAATTTTTAGCAGAATAAGTTATCTTTATATCGAGAAAATGAGCAGTTTTTGTCAGCCTATCTATAATTACCCAAATTGTGTCATGACTTGTAGGTGATCTTGGTAATCTAACTACAAAATCAATTGCCACTTCCTCCCATTTCCATTCTGGTATCGATAATGATTGTAGTAATCCTCCAGGTTTTTGTTGTTCTCTTTTGACTTACTGACAAATTAAACACCTTTGAATCCAAATAGTCACATCTTTCTTCAGCCCTGGCCACCAGTATTACTGTCTTAGCTCTTTATATATTGTATTCTCTCCTAGATGTATGGAATAGCGAGAGTTGTGAGCTTCTTTTAATAGTAATTCTTTGAGTTACTGATGTGCTGTATACATAATCTATCTTGAAATCAGAGTAGACCATCCTGATCGATTTTAAATTCAGATGCTTGTCCTTCATGGACCCTTTGGATTATCTTTTGTAGTTTTGGATCTTCAGCCTGGTCTTCTTTAATTGACATCAACCAATCTGACCTTACAGATAGGTGAGCTAGCAACGTCATATTTATTTGTATTTCAGATTCCAATTGCAACTTGTCTATCTCAAAGATCAATTACTTTTCTTCTGGGATAGTAGTTAATTAATATTAACTTTCCTACTAAGAGCATCTGCCACCACATTTGCTTTACCTAGATGATATGTGATTTCTACATCATAATCTTTAATAAATTCCAACCATCTCCTTTACCTAAAATTTAATTCTTTTTTAGAGAAGAGATATTTTAACTCTAATGATCAGTAAATATCATACATTTAACTCCATATAAGTAATGTCTCTAAATTTTTAAAGCAAAAATGATAGCTGCTAACTCCAAATCATGCACAGGATAATTCTTTTCATGTGTCTTAAGCTGTCTAGATGCATATACAATTACCTTGTGATGCTGCATCTGTACACAGCCTAGCCCTTGCAACGAGGCATCACTGTATATCTAATAACCTTTTATTCCTTCTAGCACTGCTAGAATTGGAGCTGCAGTTAATTTCTCTTTCAGTATTTGAAAGTTATTCTCACAAGCTACATCTCATTCAAATTTTGTTGCCTTCCATGTTAAATTAGTTAATGGTGTGACAATCTGAGAAAAACCCTTGACAAATTTCCTGTAATATCCAGTTAATCCCAAGAAAACTTCTGACCTCAGTCATTGTTGTGGGTATTGACCAACCTTTGATAGCTGAAATCTTTTGTGGATCTATAGAAATCCCTTCTATACTGACAACATGTCCTAAGAAAATGACTTTGGATAACCAAAACTCACATTTTGAGAATTTGGCATATAATTTGTTTTCTCTCAAAGTCTGTAATGTTAAATGCAAATATGTACCATGTTCTTCTAAGGATTTGGAATAAATTAGGATATCATCAATAAAGACAATAATAAAGTGGTCCAAATATTTCTTGAACACTCGATTCATTAAATCCATAAAGGTTGTTGGTGTATTGGTTAGCCCAAAGGGTAGTACTAAGAATTCATAATGTTCATACCTGGTTCTGAAAGCTATCTTTGGAACATCTTTCTGCTTGATTTTTTAATTAATGATATCCAGATCGCAAATCAATTTTAGAAAATACAACTGTTCCATGCAACTAATCAAATATCTCGTCAATCTGCGACAAAAAATATTTATTCTTTATAGTGATTTTATTGATTTCTCGATAATCTACACACATACAAAGACTACCGTCTTTCTTTTTCACAAATAAGATAAGTGCTCCCCATGGGGACACACTTGGCCTAATAAATCATTTGTCTAATAATTCTTGTAGTTGTATTTTGAATTCTTGTAGTTCAGCAGGTGTCATACGATAAGAAGATTTCAAAATTGGTTCAGCACTAGGAATCAATTGAATTTTAAATTCAATTTCTTTATCTGGGGGTAACCCTGATAATTCCTCCAAAAAGACATCAAAATATTCTTTAATTATCGGTAATTCTGAGGGTTGACAAAATTTTCGATCCAAGTCCACAATAGATACCAAACATCCATCACATCCTTTCTTCAATAGCTTCTGGGCTTTGAGCATAGTTATGATAGAAAATTTTCTCCCATATGCCATTTTCATATTTCCCACATATACTCATTCCCTTGAACCTACTATGTCAAGCCCCCACCTATCCAAGTACCATTATATAACAATATTATCATAAATTTGCTTAGCTGTTACATCAAGTGAGGACAAATAACCCAAAAATCAAAGGTGGGGACCCGACGGTAAGACAAACACACACTCCAAAATTCGCAATATATATAAACACGAACATGTTTTTATAATTATCACACCAACCCCTCTTCTTGTTTTACACATCTCATGAAAAGGGTTCTTTTGTAGTAGCAGTACCATTCCCATCTCTCGGTACAGTGGTTTCACGACCTGTGATGTAAGCACTAAATGAGATTTTATACATCTCAATAGATAATTCCACATAGTTAACCAAGTAAATAAAAAGGCATAACAAAATACCATAAACAACCATATGTCATCTATATAAAGTAATGCCAAATGAAAACCATAAAGAAATGCAAGTTCCTTATATAGTGTGTTATTACCGGGCCCAATTCCCTTTGACGCATTATCCTCTGGATCCAATCATCAATGACTGTCCTCTAGCCGGCATCCAACCAAGCACATAACACTAGCCAGATATCTGATCTGAAGATCGATACCCTGCAATCCAACACGCTGAGCCTAGTGCCACCAGGCAGGTATGGTACCATACCCTGCGATCCAACACGCTGATCCTGGTGTAAATCATCATGGAGTCATAGCACATAACACTAGGCAGATATCTGATCCGAAGATCGATACCCTGCGATCCCACACGCTGAGCCTAGTGGTGAGGATAATGTTCTCTGGGAATCCATTTTTTTTACTACCATTTCCAATCATAATTCCAAACAATTATGCCATATCAAAGATCTTTCTTTACATATTGTTTCTTTCTTTTGATTTCATTATCATACCATGTTATTTCTTCTTTTTCAGTTTTTATGCAAATGCATAAGTAATCCATACCATAATATTTCTTTCATTTTATGCCATAAACATATGCAACAATCAAAATTCTATAAAAGTAAGAAAAGCACGTAAAAACACATAATATTGTGCTACATCACAGGGTTAGGAATTTATCTACCTGAATTTGCTGTACCAACCGTCTTACTCACTTATGATTCTGCTTGATGTCCTACAAGCTCGTAAAATACAAAAATAATTAATTTAAATATGCTTATTAGCAAAAAATTTCTTTCTAAAAGCTTTCCCAAACACACCCCAAAATAAATCCCAAAAGGCACTGGACCGGCCACGGTCTATGCTGGACCGCCCGCGCCCGTCGCTGAACCGCCCGCGCAGAAAAACTTTCTAAAAGAATTTTCCAAACAACTTTCTAAAACTGCGTTTTCTAAATTCCCAAATTCCTTAAGCCGTCGCTGGACCGCCCGCTAGGCGCGCTGGACCGTGCGCTCTCGGGGCTGGACCGGGCGTACTCGGCGCGGTGGACCGAGCGCTCGACGTGCTGGACCGCGCGCGCTCGGCATCCGGTTCAGCAGCGTAACCCGGTCCAAAGCTTGGACCGGTTCACGCCGCCATCTCTCTCTGTCTCTCTCGCGTCCGGCAAAACCAAAATATTTCGCTGGCGAACTTCAAAATTTCTTGCGTCTCTCGCCGGCCAACTGACCGCCGCTCCACGAAAAACTTATAAAAACAACAAAGCAAATAAAATTCTCACCTTCGTTGGCCGTCGTCGTTGCGTGCCGAAAATCATGAAAATTCCTCGCCGCCGTGCCTCGCCGTCGTGTCTCGCCGCCGTGTTCGCAGAAATGCGTTTCAAACGCACACAGTCGGCTTTTATAGCCGCAGCCGAAACCGTGAACCGTATTTTGCAGAAAACCCCCTCTAAATTATATATTTGCAAATATATCCTCCGCCAATCAGATTTGAACTAAGCCGACATTTAAAAATTACAGATCTATCCTCTACGTTACAAATTTATCCCAAATCTTTAAAAATTCATAATTTATTCATTAGAGCTCCGAAAATTACAAATTAAACATCGTTGGATTGGTCTCACAGAGCTCTTTCGTTTAAGCAAATAAAATAAAATAACATACGAAACACTGAGACTGTTACATACTAGATCTTAGAAGTTTATTCTCTTGAAAAACTAGGACTACCTCTTTTTTCTGTGAATATGAATTTAAATTTTAGAGAATCAAATCTTTTCTTCTCTTCTTCTTTACTAGTTGCCAGCAAATTGAGTTCCAACTCAACCGTGCGAGCATGCTCTAGTAACTCCACATAATTTGTTGTTCGGACTGCTACTATAGCTGCCCGAATTTCGTCTCGTAGGCCTCGTCGAAACATGTAACACCGTTGTTCTTTAGCTGTTACTAATTGGGGCACATATTTAGCCAAGTGGGAGAATTTGATTTCATATATAGAAACTGATAGATTTTCTTGCTTGAGATTATTTAATTCCTCCCTCATTTTGGCTTTGATTGACAAAGGCATATACCACTACTCAAATTCTTTTGTGAAATCTTCCCAGGAAATGTCTTTCATTGGTCGGCCAAAAAATCGAAGCCGATGTCGAGAACTCCACTACAGTCTGGCAGCATCTTTGAGTACCAAAACTGTCAAGGCCACTTTTGTGTCATCTGGACAAGATATCCCTTAAAAGATAATATTCATTTGTTCAAGCCAGTTTTTAGCAACCATGGGATCCTCTTCCCCAATAAAAGAAGGGGGATGCATTCGCTGAAATTGATAAACCACCAAATCAATAGATGCCTCTCCTCTATAGCTACCAGTGCTTCCAATTGATCGCAACAATGAGACTAAGGTTTGTGCTAATTCCTGTTGTGTATCCCCTTGCTGCTCTCTTTCTTTATCCATGTCTATACTTTCAGATGCAGATCTTTCCATGGTGTGGAGTTTATTGCAATCATATAAAACCACATAAGTTATTTGAAAACTAATCTCTAAGCGAGAAGTACCACTAAAGATGCAAATGCATATGTTGTGCTGGTGACTTTGCTCCAATTTCCCACCTATTCTTGAACCAAAGCTCTGATACCACCTTATCAAGCCCCCACCTACATCAATTACCACTTCGTAACAAAATTATGATCAGAGTAAGGACAATAAACAAAACCCAAGATGGGGACCTGACGGTGAGACTAGCCCCCACTCTAAAATAAAAATTATATAAACAAGAACATGTTTTTTTAAGTTTAATCACACCAAAACCTCCCCCCTCTCACACCTATCGAGAAAAGGGCTCTTCGGTAGTAGCACCATTCCCATCTGTCGGCACAGTCATTGTAGGACCTGTGATGGAAGTACTAAATGAGATTTTATATATCTCAGTAGATAAATCACAATATCTAACCAATTATGAAAAAAAGATATCAAATTACCATGAACAGTAAAGATGAATCATATGCATAAAGCTAAAACCATACCAAATGTCATATATAATGTCAGATAAAAAACCAAAAGACATACCAGTTCCTTATAGATGTGTTATTACCGGGCCCGATTCCCTTTGACGCATCATTCTCTGGATCCAATCATCATCATACCTCTAGTCGGCATCCAACCAAGCATATAACACTAGGCAGATGTCTGATCCGAAGATCGATACCCTACGATCATAGACGCTATGCCTCGTGCCACTAGGCACGTATGGTACCATACCCTACGACCAACGCTGAGCCTGGTGTAAATCATCATGGGGCCATAGCACATAACACTAGGCATATATTTGATCCGAAGATCGATACCCTACGATCTCACACGCTGAGCCTAGTGGTGAAGATAATGTTCTCTGGGAATCCAATTTTTATATTTGTCATTTCTAAACATCAATCCAGTTAATTATACCATATCAAAATGCTTCTTCCCTTTTTATTTTAACATATTGTTTCATATTATTTCTTTCTTTACCATATGTAACAATATCAATGTATAACATATGCAATAATCAACATATTATGGTTGTAAGAAAAGCATGTAAAAATACATAATAATGTGCTACTTTACAAAGTTAGGAATTTATCTACTTAGATTTGTTGTACCAAATTTTTTTGCCCACTTCTTATTCTTCTTGATGTCCTACAAGCCCATAATGCAAACATAATCAAGTTAAAATATGCTTATTAGCCAAAAGTTGCTTTCTAAAAGTTGTTCCCAAACGGTTAAAAATTCTGCTTTCTAAAAGTTTTCCCAAACAACCAAAAATCCAAAACAACCAAAAAATCCCTCTTTCTAAAAGCTTTCCCAAACAGCTTTCCAAAATGCATTTTCTAAAATTCCCAAAATTCCTTAATTTGGCTGTTGTCTTTCGTCGGCGCTGGATTGCCAGCGCTAGCGTGCCCGGTTCAGCAATGCGTCCCGGTCCAAGGCCTAGACCGGTTCCTGCGCATCTCTCTCCTGTCCGATTCAACCAAAATATTTCACCGGCGAAATTCGAGACCTCTATTGAGCATATCACGTTTTCTCCTTGCTTATATTACAAGATACAATGTAGAGATATATAGGGTTGAGATTCCTAAAGAATAGCTAAGACCTTGAGCTTGAGAGTGTGTTTTTATTTGTTAGTTCTAAGAGAGAGTATTTGTTTTTAAGAACTTTGTTGTACTACTTGATAAATGTTGTATCCATATTCCTTTTCAATTTTTGCATTGTATGGTAGTTTTCGTATTATTTGTATGAGTCTTACTTGATTGTTCTTTTTAGATGATTTATAGATTAAAGATGTTTTATTGTTGCCCCCAATTGGTTTTGAGATTGTTTCCTCTACTTTTTTTTCTTGCTCTATTTCTAACTCGATAATTTAGTATTTTTGGTATTATATCAAGTTGCATTTATATTAATCTATGTTGGGTGTGATACAGTACGTGAGCATTATGATAAGTACATGATTTCTAATAAATTATGGTAATTAAGAGACTAACTCAAAAAATTGCAATACACAATTTAATGTCATATAACATGCTAATTATAATAGAACTTACTAAATACTACTATGGACTATAGCGATGAGAAATTACAAAAAAGTAGGAAGAAGATCGATTGATGAGATAAATTAAGAATTGGCAATAATGGTGACTATATTAAGGACAACGAGGTAAACAATACTTGAGTTAATAGATAGATCCTTTAATCTAATGCCCTTTTTGCTTAAGCTTCATTTATTTGTTTATAAATTAATTAATTATTTTTATTAGTTCCAAGAAATAAATAAAATGATGTTGATTTATAAATAAGTTTTTCATATAGCAATTGAGTATTTGTTTTTTTAGTAAAATGAGGCAACGATCAAAGCTTTGGGGAAAAACATTGAGTTAGTATCTCGATAATAACAATAATAATAATAATAATAATAATAATATTGTTGAGAAAAATACTTATAGTCTGGTAAAGTTGATTTCACTAAAATTCAACATGAATTGGATGTCTAATAAAGTCCAAACTTTAATAAAATAATAATTAAATAATTAATAAATAATGTATTAAATAATTTAATAAACCCATAAAAGGTACTTACTATGATCCAATTTTAGTTGAGCAATAAATCATGAAGTAGTCGTGATCCTAAGGCAATGATGAATGTAAGGAGAGGATTTTCACATGTGCATAGAAGGATTGATGGAAAGAGCTTGATTGAGAAGGAAGCAGCACAAGGAGATCTTGATTTCCATTAATATTTATTTTTCCATTTATCTTTAATCAAATTTCTTTAGAATTTTGGGGAGGGAGAGAGAAAGAGAGAGAAAAAGAGGTATTATGCCTATAATTGAGTGTTGGGAAAAGCATATAAGGGGTTGTGATGTAATTAAGGTCATAGATGAATTCAAATCAAAGAAAATCTATATCAATAAATAGTAGCTTATAACTCCAGATCTTTGTTGGATGGTTCGATTATAAGATCGAATAGTCCAATAAACTGTTAGAGAAGAATAATAGTTTTGTTAAATTCTCGCCAGATGGTATGGAAGCCATTAAATGGGTCATTTGATATTCTTATAAGGACCAATCAAAGGATCCTATAGAGAGACATAAGATATATGAGGGGGTATTATACATAAATCTTTTAAAATTGAGATTAAGAGTATTGGATGATTAATAAGATGATTGGATGAAATTGAACATTTGGAAAGAATATATCATTTGAATCTTAAAACTTATAAAAATAATAATGATATTTATAAAACGTAACAAAGTGCACCTCTCCAAACGGAAACCACGGCATCAAACGCACCATTGAATTTTTCTATAACAAACGCAATTCGACAAATGTCGAGAAATTTTGATGGGCTTAACCATTAACGAAATTTTAAATTTTTTAAATTATTATTGAATTGATTAAAAGATTTTTTAAAATATCTTGGATTATAAAATGATTTGAGGTTCGGATAGTATTTTTTTTCCTTTTTTTTTTGCAATAGCAATGCAACGATTTTGTTTTTACTTACTTTTTTTTATTAAAAAATTTCACGTCCATATGATTTTATGATTTTTTATTATCACCTAGGTTTAAACAATATCTTACCAAATCCTTGTCATATTTGATATATCCAACTAAATTTGGTTTTTCTTTAGCCAAATTGGGCATTGTGATGGTAGTTCCAAATGGAGGTTAAAATCCAGCTCAATAATTTATGTGGGCATCCATCAATAATCAATTTTAAGCCATTGAATAAATCAAATAATTATATATAAATTTCTTTTTTAATAATCAATTTTTATTACATAAATAATTTTAATCACAACGTAGTAATATTTGTGTGATGATAACCATATTCACAGATAACTATTTTCATCAAAAAAATATTTTATATAAAACCATTATTGTCATCTTTATTTGGATTATTGAAATAAAGATGACAATAATATTCTTAATATGCTTTCTGGCTTGGAGAGTATATTTTTAACTCTAAAATATTTGAAAAAAAATCTTTAGAATATTACTCTATTGTAAGTAAGTTGATTGCATATGTCACTACAAGAATACTACAATTATATTACATGTATTTTAAAACTATTCAATTAAAAAATGACTTTGAAATATTATTTTCTTAAAAAGGAGAACCTTTGCATAATAGTTTTTTAATAACAATTAACATTGTAAAAGCTTTTATATTATCCAATAGCTATCCAAGCCTACAATTAGCATAGGAAACATTGTATTATGTAAGGATTTTCATATTAGTTACCTGAATTAAACAATTTATAAAACTAGCCATGGTAGTCACTATAGAACCATTTACAAATTATATCCTATCATTTTATTGCTAACTTTCATAATCTTTTAATAAGTCATATTATATAAATCTTTTATGTCTACCATTTCTCTCATTATTTTCATAGGCCAACCCTCACTTACTCTATCAATCCTCTCTCTCACACTCATCAACGTTCAACTAATCTAACACTTACTAATTGTTCTCTAGCTCACCCTCCTCGTTGGCTAACCACTCTCTTTTGTTGTTGATGTTCTCACTCTCGTCATTAGTCACCTACTAATTTGTCTGTAAGGTGTTCTCACCTCGTGCAATTGATAATAGAGTTTGTTTTTGAGTCACAACAACAAAAATTAAAGCATGCGAATGGTAAGATATTAAGGAAGAAATCTAATAAGAAGAGAGTTTTTATCTGACGAGAATGGAATACCTAAATAGATTATACTTTAAGAAGATGGGTTTTCTTTATTCATAATTTTTATCATTCTATATAGAAGTTTGGATAAAAAATTTTATTACAAAATACATATTTTCATTTAATTTTCATGTGACACACAAGCCTTTCATCAACAATTTCAACTTCTATAAAACTTTAAAAAAAACCATGCCACAAGGGCTTATTAGTACGCACACGAACAACCGCACCTGAGCACTATTCATGCATACAGGTACTGTTCTCGTGCACACACACTAATGTACTAAGATTCACCTGCCATGCACCACCACCTCAATGAGAGGTACATGACCAACAATGATAATTTTCATTGTTTTGTCTTCTCCTTTTATTTGCTTTCATAATTTTGGATTTATTAAACTTATTATTAAACTCATAATCTCATACTCTCCTTTTCATTATCGGTGCATGAAATCATTCTCTCTCTTAGTAATCAACTCATGTATACTATTTAAGATTTCTTTATTATAATTCATCATTTTATTTGAGAACAAGTCTTAGAGAACTACACGATTACTTATTATTTTTCCTCATCCAGATATCATCTATACATTTGAATCTTTAATCTTAGTGATGTTGAGTTGTGCCATTTTTTCCGTCACTAATGCATGAAAGAATTTGGTATTCTTCTCTCCTTAAATCATTTGGTTTTAGCCTTTTGTGTTCAGTAAATCTCTTTTTTATTTAATTTTTCAAAGAGTTGGTAGTTTTCTTTATTTAATTCTATTCTACCTTCTTTTATTTGACTATCTTAAAACTTCTTTTCTCTATCCTTAACCAAATCTTCTATTATTTTGTAAGCTCAAAAGATGTTATCTAAGTATTTTTACTCCACTATTTAAAACATTCCTTAAATCATCTCCATTTGCAGGCTAAAGATGACATGCCCAATCAATGACTTGGAATTTCAAAATTATTTTACACTACTTTATATAAAAAGTTGGATATGCAGTCCAAATATTTTGAAACCATAATTGCTTAAGTTATGGATCTTATATGTTATGATGTTTTAATATAAATAAGGAATGGTCTTTAAAGATCTTATAAAATTGCTATAGGATACTGTCCATCCATTCCTCATTTACTAGAACTCTATCGACCCTCTTCCAAACCTATTTTTGTTTTCTTCTACCAACCCAAGTAAAGGGTAAGCCCAAGAAAGATCTTTGAAGCTACATTATTTTAGGCAGTCTTTAAATCCATGAGTTGTAGCCATAATGGAAGAGAGATCCCTTGTATTTATTAATGAAGGAAATTACGTTGAAATCACCCCCAACTAACCATGGACCATTCTATTTTGTCACAATCACTACTAATTTGTTCCATCGTATCCTTCTATCTACCTTTATACATTTTGTATAATCAAATATATATCTTGTAGATAATTGGCTGCCAGTTTCTATAATGTGTAGATGAAAACTTTGGTCATTATCATGTACTTTGTCATATTAAATGTGAGTTTCATTCAAATTTTTGTTGGATAAGTTCCTAATGTAGTGAGCAAATCCCAAAGTAGATGTCAGACTGAGAAGCTTCTTTGTTTGAGACATTGGTTCAAATAGAGAAACTAGTCTTATATTATTGGACATAACTATGTGTTTAAGACAATAATTGTTCTTGTATTCATAACTCTCCTTATATTTCATATAAGAGTGTTGTCCATTTATTAGTTTTTTTATTCATAATTTGTATTTATTTTACACTTCTATAATTTCCCTTTAGATTGATCTAAGGCTCCAAGCCTCTCTTAACTTTTTTTATCTTCTTATCAACATAGAAGTAAATCATCTTGACTAGCTAGAATTAATCCTAAGTTGATTTCCCTTTCATAAAATTCATTACTAAAATCTTTAAAAACTTAAATGCCAAGGTTTCTTTGACCTTGTTTTTGGAAAACTTTAGAGTTTGATGGAAACCCATGTTTCTATTGCCTAAAGTATTTTTTAATTACTACTTAATCATTAAGGAATTTAGTTGATTTTATTTTCATCTCATTATCATTCTCATTGAGTTACCTTTATCCTTTCTCATGGTAATATTTTGATAACCCTACATAACCTTATAATTGGGGTAGTTATTGCTTTGTGGAGTAAGAGATTGTAAACAATTCTTCAAATCTTTTAGGAATACATGACCTTCAATCTTTTATATTAATATGGTGGGCTTAGAGTTGTTGTTGTTCCCTACTTGATTCATCTGAATATTTGGATGATTTGCTCCTCCTGTGGTAGCCTTTTTGTTAATCTTCATTATAATATGTTTACTTGTCAAAGACAAATTTCTCTACTTATAGCAAATGGTGTAGTGAAAAGGTAGATTGTCATATCAAAAATTCTTCCAAAAACCATTTGACCAACTACCCTTCTACATAATCCTAATAAATTTTGTAATTTATTTGCTAAATCAACCTCCACGTAAATTCTGGCCTATCTTGGATGGATTAAATTCAAAGTTGCAACATCCTCCATAAGCAGATTTCCAATTGTAGAGGTTATAGAATATAATGTTTCCTTGTTAAACAGATGAAGGTGCAAGTGCTCAAAAGATACCCAAACTAATTCCAATGATCGTTAAATATTAAAGTGAAATTTCAAATGTCACTTAAAATCACAAAGAAGCTAGGGAAACTATTAGAAGGATGAAAGAGTTGTATGATAGAAATTCATTTGAGAAAAATAAGATGAAGTAGTCAAAGACATAAATTGATCTCATTAGATGCTAAGCTCAAGAGGAATTGTTTTGAAAATAAAAGGCTAAAGTGAAGTGGCTATGGGAAGGAGACTCCAGCATCAAATTCTTTCACTCCTCTATTATGGCTAAAAGGGCAAAGCTATCCATCAATAAAATCCAAAATTATAAAGGCAACTAGATTGAAGGGGTGTTCAAATAAGTTTCATTGCTATATGATACTATCAAAGTCTCCTAACTAAAACAAATGAGGTATGTAATAAAGAAGTCCAATAAATTATAGTACAAAGCATTCCTTGCTTAATTATGCAAGATCAGAATGAGTTTTCAAAACTAAAGAGGTAGGTGGAAGGTTTGAATTGTGATCACACAATAGGACCCAATGGATTGTCAAGTGAAGTTTATAAGAAATTTTGGGACATTATTGTGTAAGCTTGCTATATGTGCTACATGAGTTCTTTAGGGTGGATCTAATCTCACATTTTATTGCAAGAACATTGATTGTCCCAGTTCCAAAATCAA
Organism: Vanilla planifolia; assembly: GCA_023846275.1. Taxonomy (NCBI): domain Eukaryota; kingdom Viridiplantae; phylum Streptophyta; class Magnoliopsida; order Asparagales; family Orchidaceae; genus Vanilla; species Vanilla planifolia. The sequence continues at coordinate 9,580,453 of CM043866.1, read as the reverse complement.
ACTCAGATCACTCATTTAAAGACTTTGACTTATTTACTTGTGCAACTTTGTAAATAATATTTTTATAAAAATATTGACCATTAAACTCGCTTCTATTTTGTAGGATATAATCTCTTTAAAGTAGATGGCTCTTGTTAAGGGTAGAACCATAAGTGATAACATTCTTATGGCATAAGAAATTGTAAACTGTATCAATCATAAAAATAAGGACACAACCTTATTATTAAATCTGGCATCACATCAGCTTTTGATAGGCTCAATTGGCACTTTTTATTTAATTTTTTGTGTTCTTTTGAGTTTCACTAAGTTTTCTTCAAATTAATGAAAAAAACTATCTTTAAAATAGTTAGTTCTCTATGCTACTAAATGACAAACCCCATGGATTTTTCTTAATTAGTTGAGGGGTGAAGCAAGGAGACCACCTTTCCTTCCTTTCTTTTCATAATGTCAACTGAAGCTATAAGCCACGACATTTAAGTCACAATACTCAAAAAAATGAAAATTGACAATTTCTCAACTAGCAATCTTATTAAATTTCTAATGATGTATCAATAGGCCTTTGTTCAATGTATAAATCATCAAAAGAGTATTTTTATAAGTTTTACCAAAGTTATAAAGTTGAAATCTAATTCAATTAGAAAATTGATTGGATTTGTTAAAGGATCACTATCTTTCAGGTATTGAGGATGTTTGATTTTCAAGGGTAAGAACAAGGTGGCTACATATCACCCTCTTTTGAAAAAATTTCCAAAAGAGTTGAGAGTTTATAAGTCTAAAATGTTATCTAAATGTGGTAGGAGGATTCTTATAAAAAGAGTGTTGAATTCTATGCCCATATGCTTACTGATGGCTGAGGAAATGCCTAAGAGAGTTGTGAAATGCATTAAAGAGGTTATGACTAATTTTTCTTAGAGCAATTGTAGTAATCATATGGACATCATTAGGTCCATTGGAAGAATGTAACATTCTTGGTTAAGGAAAATAAATTAGGGGTGAACAAAATCACAATCAGTGCAAAAGTGTTTGTGTTTAAGTTATGGTGGCATTCTATTTATCAACTTCTTTATTGGTGGGCCTCATGAGAGCATGGTACTCTAATTACTGAAATAATACTTTTCCTCAAAAATGGTCAAGATTTCTTCTTCGTGACCTAGAATGCTAAAATTGTGCAATTTTCTTCAAGAGAAAGAGCTACATAAGATTAACAATATGTAGGAGTTTATAAGTACACTTTTGATGGTTGAGAAGTTTTTCTCTAAGAAATCTTATGAGTTATTTAGATAATTTAAACCTACAGAATGAGAATAAAAAAACTACTAGAATAGGCAAATTCCTCCTTATATTTTAATACTCTTATGGTGACTGTTTAATAACAAATTACCATTCATAAGGAAGTTTGGGTTACACTTGCCTTTGATGTGTGCACAATGTAAGTACCTTGTCCATTTTCTTATAGATTTCCTAGTTGTTAATACAGCTTGGAATTGGTTTCAACAAAAGTTGGGTCTCTTCGAGTGGTAGCTTAGTTCCAATAAATAAAATTTATAAGTCATGGGATCTTAAGGGTCCTTATCAAGTAGAAGATATATTATTAATTTTTTCTATTATTATATGTTGGGAGACTTGAAAATCTTGGATTATTTTCTTCTTTTAAGGAAATCAAAATCCTGTTCTCTCTTAATTCACCTTGTTACTTACCAACTGCTTATGGTGGCATTCTATGTATAAACTTCTTTATTGGTGGGCTTCATGAGAACATGGTACTCTAATTACTGAAATAATACTTTTCCTCAAAAATGGTCAAGATTTCTTCACCTTGATGTAGAATGCTAAAATTGTGCAATTTTCTTCAAGAGAAAGAGCTACGTAAGATTAACAATATGTAGGAGTTTATAAGCACACTTTTGATGGTTGAGAAGTTTTTCTCTAAGAAATCTTATGAGTTATTTAGATAAGTTAAACCTACAGGATGAGAATAAAAAACTACTAGAATCGGCACATTCCTTCTAATATTGCAATACTCTTGTGGTGTCTGTTTAATAAAAAATTACCATTCATAAGGAAGTTTGGCTTACACCTGCCTTTGACGTGTGCACAACGTAAGTACCTTGTCCATTTTTTTATAGATTTCCAAGTTGTTAATACAGCTTGGAATTAGTTTCATCAAAAGTTGGGTCTCTTCGAGTGGTAGCTTAGTTCCATTTAATAGAATTTATAGGTCATGGGATCTTAAGGGTCCTTATCAACTAGAAGATATATTATTAACTCTTTCTATTATTATATGTTGGTAGACTTGAAAATCTTGGATGATTGGTGTCTTTGATGGAAATCAAAATCCTGTTCTCTCTTAATTCACCTTGTTACTTGCCAACTGCTTATGGTCGCTCAAACATCCCCTTTTGATCCCTATCACAAGAAAGCTACTATTCTACATAACCTTGGTTTATGATCTACTTTTCAACCATGAATACCTTTTTAACTGCCACTTGGGTTCTTCTTGGAGCCTTATCTAGTATTTCTTGTAGTGGTCTTTCACTATAGGTTATTGGGCTTACTATTTTGCATTAATTATCAAAAAACACACCAAGTATTTTTACTTATGCATCCCTCTAAGCTCTCTATAAATTAGGAGGCCTACCATCATGTAATGTGACTTTGATATATGGAAAATAAATATTTTTCTAGGAAAAAAAGACTTTGAATAAGGTATAAATCATATTGTCCAATAGAGCATACCATATAGTCTAATAGTAATATATTATTTTAACACAGTCTATGCTTGATGTTTCCCTTGATGAGATCTACTATGTAGTAAATAAAACTTAATCATACAAAATTATTAGAAATTCTATTTTGGTAGACCATGCCAACTCTCTTCAAATTCTAAACTATTATATTCCTTATATACTGCCCATATGAACAAATCATATTATTTGATCCACAAATCATATTGTCTAACAACCACAAAGCTCTAATGAGACACAAATCAAACAATATATTTTCCTTTTCATCCTTACATCGTAAACCTAATGAATCATTCAAAATAGATTTTATATTATATGATTAATACACTCTTTATAATATAGTTTGATCTACATTTCAATTCAACTCTTTCATTCCTAACTCATTAAATCCTTTGAGTACTGTGGACTAGCATTCTCACTCTTCTTAATGCTCTCTAGTAATAAGGACTTGAAGCATTTTGACAAAGACATCTTAGACATAGTCTAAGTTTCTAAGGTGAAGTTCAAGCTATCAAAGATGATAAATTGAAATGTATTCCTTACATATGTTCTAGAATGAGTAACTAATTAACTTTTAGAGCACTTCTTCCTTGACTAAGCAATTGAATGCCATCATGCACAAGGATGTTTCAAGCTCCAATCATGAGGTTGTTTCAAGCACCAATCATGACTTAAAGATCACTCCACCACCAACATATCATTTGACTTATAGCACACTGAATAGACAAGCTAGGTCACAAAAAAATCACTTAAATGGTTTGTTATATTAAAACCTTGTTGATGTACTTGAGCTCATATGACTCAACAATAAGTAATATAAGAATTCTTAGAATTAAAAATAATTATTAATGATATCAAATAAAGCTTGAGAAATAAAAAAAACATTAGGCAATGAGTAGAACCTATATGAAAGAATCAAATAAAATTAGCCTTCTAACAAATTTTTGGAGATTAAATTGATTGAAAAATATAAGAAATATAATAATACCTAAGTTTTAATTTAATTTTAAATTATTTTCTAAGTCCCTTAATTCTAAACATTGAAAACCCACATGAATAGTGGTTTCGAGAGAGGGAACCTATTGAAAGAGAAGGAAGAAAGGTTGTTCAATGAAGGGTATCAACCAGAAGTTTAAGGGGTACATTCATTAGGGATTTGAGAAGTTAAGAGTGAGGAAGAGATGACAGAGAATCTATAAAAGCGGGATGCACTTGGATTTTAGGAATTGAAATAAATTATCAAATGCAATAAAGAAGTAAAGGATAGAAAGATAAAAAATGAAAGGATTTGGTAGGAAGAAGTAGTTGGTGCTTCCTTGTGAGAAAAGGGAAAGGAAACAACTTCAAGAAAAAGGTTTTTATGAAACCATGGAAGAGAAGGGTAGGAAATTGGCAGTAGGAAACTCATGAAGGAAAGAAAAAAATCAAGACAAATTAAAAGATGCCACCATTACAAATTGGATCATGATAGGCATACTATGTATTCTTTATGCATATGCATGGTGATTATTATATTATTTGTAGTGGCTTTTATTTTTATGAAACAATTCATGTCAATATGATTAGTTACATGAGTGATGACTATTTTGGTTTAAGTCAAATCTTGTTTATATGCTTATTAACTTTGGTTGATAATCATCATGGTTTACTTCACATGCTTACCATTAGGAAATCAACTTATGTACATTTCATAGCATCACATGGGTTTTTTCTTGTGTCAACCTTTTGCATTATCATAAATCTAACTAAGAAAGACTTTAAAGGGAAATTTTAATGGTATTCCTTAAAAGAAACAAAACATGACTAAAACATACAAGAAAATGATTGAAACATGCAACTCAAGTTAATATCAACCCATAAGAGTATATTTTAAACTTTATCATTTCATCACAAGGTGTTATTTAGGCTAGAACTAGACTCATGAGTGTGCATCCTATAGTATGATAGGTAAGATCAAAGAACTAAGAGAGACTTACAAACTTAATATTTAACATACTATTGATAATTTCAAAAGGATAGATGGGCCTAATGAGAATTACAAACTAAAAGGACAAAGGGCAAGTTTTAATAAGTTATAGCAATGAAAATTGATGTAGCTTTTATATTATTACTATGTAATCTTTTTAGAATTTCATGTGAATGTATTAATGGACCCAGCATTCAACATGACCCCAAATGTGTAATCTTTTCCTTAAGATATATATAGTTTATACCTATTAAATTAGCATGGATATCCTGTTATATAAGTTTAGCAATTTAGGAAATGATGATGGACATCATGGGATTCAAGGGTTAGTATAAAGGAGAGTTAACACTTTTTAGTTTTTTTACTTCTACACAGATGATTATGTTAAGTATTTGCATATATGATGTACTATGAGCTTTTATTACATCTAAACAGGTTAGTTGGCTTTTGATATTCTATTTTTAACTTTCCATTTTAAGAACAATATTGTTTGTACTTTACTTTTTGAAAAGGAATTTCAACTTTACATTTATGTGATTAATTGTTTGGCCTTTAGAAAGGTACTACTTTAATGAATTTAAAAATAATTCAGAAACATTGGCTCAAACTAGCCTGGCTTATTTAATTTAGGATAGAAGGGATACCTGTCATAGGATTCTAAGAGAGCACTGAGTGGAGATGGGCATTTAGTATTTTACTTTCTTTAGATTCTAATTTATTAGGATTTGACTATTTGACAATGTAATACTACTACAATAATAAAGATAGGAGCCTTTTGTTAGTTCTTTATTGCAATAGTTGTAATAAATGATTTAGGCATTTCAATGCAACAATCTATTTTTGTATGAAAGATCATACAATATGATATGTTGTGTGACTAGCCCATGTCACTGATCAAGAAAGTTCTTATTCGTAAGATACATCAATTGTAATAATAAGTAGGAAATTCTCAAAATTATTTCTCAAGTCCTAAGAAAAGCTAGCTTAAGAAAATAGTATGATATTAGTACAAAATGAATATCATACTATTACATAAGATTTCAACCTTTTCTCAACCTAAGTCAATTACTATTACTACTAATAAAGACATCATACTTGTACGACAAGTGATCATACATGTAGCATAATAAAAATATAATTCACATTCTCATTACTATATCTAATTATATGTTTGATCCTACTAAAGAATGTATCATATAAGTATGAATGGTAATATCATGTTATACAAAACTTAATGAATTTAAAACTCAATAGATGTATTGGAAAAGCATCAGGGTACATGTATAATACGGGTATCATATATGTACATGTATGATTACTCAACTAAAACTAAGATCATACACAACCAATAAAGTGATTAGCATAATACAAAAAGATTTGTTATAAATAACAGAATGATCATATTAGTACAATTAAAATACCATGATTGTATGATATATAATCCTAACTATATACAACTTGAGAAAGAATGATTATTGCAATATGATCATTGCATCATAATTGTATGACATGCAACTTAACTATATATATATGACTGACATAAAACATTGACATGAGATGTATAAGTGTAATGAATGACATTATATTGTATGATATTTATGAAATTTTCAATTCAATGCTTGTGTTAAGAAGATTTCAATTTCTTTTATTTAGACACTCAACTTAAGATAAAATTTAATCGTTTAGACATAATGTTTTCATAGCTATTAAGGAAATTTCTCATGGTTTGTTTCATATGAAGATTAATAGCTATGAACCATGCTTAAGTTGATTAATTTTAATCCTACTTGTCATGTAAAGAACAAGTGATATATTTAACAACTTCTAACCAAAGTAATGCATTAAAAATGAGCTCTATATGGGCAACCATTCCACCAAGGGTTGAGACCAAAAAACTCCCATATTCGTAAGTTTTGCCAACCTAGAGCAAAGCTACCAACACTAATTAAAAAATAGAAAATTAGACAAATTTTCTTACATGAGAATTTTATAACTCCGTTTTTTAAAGAATTTCATCCTCAAAATTCAAAATAGGTGGGAATACATTTTCTACATCTCTTTTTTTAGCTCCCAAAGTAGATTCTTGTTTTGTTTGATTTACTCGCTTCAGTTATGAGAATACTTTTTTTTTCTTTAGTTTTTTTATTTTCTTTACTAGAATCCATAATATTTTTTCTTGTAGCTTAGAATAGGGTGTACCTCAATGATATTAGGATCATACTCTACCATATGCGCAGGTTCTACAACATATTTTTCTAATAATAAAATATGAAATACATCATGTACTCTACCAATGCCAAGGTAAGGACACCCTACATGCAACCATACCAACTATTTCAATTATTTTAAGGGGACTAACATATCTTAGTTTTAGTTCCCTTCAATTTAAGAAAAAAATCACCTTCTTAGAATACCACTTTCGTATTTTTGCATCATGGTACTTACTTTGGTAATCTTATACATTGTGAATTCTTTTCCTATTCAATTAAACTTTAGTTGTTGTTTTAGCTATCATTTCTAGTTTTACTAATGAATTTTCTAATTCCTCATATCAACATAAGGTGGTTGACATTTTCTATTATAATATATCTTATAAAGTTTTATTTTTATGCTAGAATGATAATTGTTATTATATGTAATTTTACATTCCACCAAAATCTAATGTACACAACCTAAGCAAATCTTCCAAAGTTTTTGTTGTTATTTTAATCTAGTCGACAACTTGAGAACTAAATGCCATACTAAATTTAAGTTGCATTTTAAAGGCATCATGTGCCTCTCTTTGAAATTGTAAAATGAATTTTGAATCCCAATATGATATGATGTTTTTGCTAGGACACACATCTTTATTATTTGATCCACATATAGTTGAGCAAACTTTTCTACCTGACATGTGAATTTTAGCAAGAGAAGAGTTAACTTGGTCAGTCTATCTATGACCTCCAAAATGGCTTCAAATTCTAGGTTGATTTTAGGTAATCCAATCATGAAGTTCATAGATATCTCTTTGCATTATCATACCTATATAAAAAGAGGTTGTAATAACCTACTTGGCCTTTGATATTCTCCTTTAACATGTTGATAAATGAGGCATTTAGTCACATAGTCCTAAATGTCCTTTTTCATACAAGGTCATCAAAAAAATTCTTTAAATCTTGATACATTTTTTTAATTCTAGTATGGATTGCATACTTTGTTCCATGAGATTCATACAATAAAATGTACTTCCATTCTTCCTATGTAAGAAAAAATATCTTGTTAATAAAGTGTAAAACATCATTTTCCTAATTTTGATCAAAGTCAAAATTATGGACCTCTAAAAGTTTAGTTTTGACTTTTTAACTTCTTCATAATTATCTTGAACAACATTAATATGTTGTAACCATGCTAGTGATGTTGCCACCAGCAAAATTCTCTTTGCTTAGTTGTCAACATGTTATTCAACATTAGGTGATCCATTTCGATGCACAATCATGCTTCTTACAAAGTTTTGATTACACTATTAAAGCTTGCTCACCTAATCTTAAAGGTTGTGTTTGGTATATCTTCCCTCCAAATCTTTAATTGATAATATCTAGAATTGTAAATCTTTTTTTGAATCTATGTTAATGGATAGTTGTTTTAAATCATAATTTAATTTAGTTCCCTATAATCTATGCTCATGCAAAATCTTATATCTTTTTTTGAAAAATAGAAATGGTTCTCCACATGACGAGACATTCAAACAGATGAAAGAATTGTAAATCTTCATTTCTTGATGCTCCATTGGCATCATCCTATAATATGAGTTGGATATTGGTTTAGCTTCAAGCAGAAGATCATTACCAAACATGATTTCTTAATCAGGAGGTAGTCTCGATTAATCCTTAGGAAACAACTCAGGATAGTTGCATTTCATGGGAACATACTAGTGTTGATGGGTGTTAAACCCAGCATTCTTAGCTAATTATTACAATTTTGTTAACTTGGGAATGTGTTTTCTAACAGACTAAAATTTCAAATTTGAATTGAACATGTTTAAATTTTGAATATGGGTAAATTAAATTTTGCATTTTGAAATTTCAAATCATAGAATTAGAAGGCATAGTTGAATGGCAAGCCTAGTGTTGCACTACATGAACTGAAAAAGATTCAACTTAAGGCTTAAAGATGAGCTTGTAATTTTACTTATATACTTAATTTTTTCCTTTTCTTATCCAATTATGAATTCTTAATAACAATATGCATAGAATTCCTAAAATCTAAGAGTTTGTTGATGTATGAACGTAAGAAGATTAAAATGAAAAAATTGTATGATGTGTATGAATATTTTAAGAAACAAATATGTAAGAAAGGGATAAACTGTTGTACTATCTCTTGGCCATACCCCCTCCTTATATACCTAAATTTTAGAAGTTATATTTTGCTGACCAAAGGGGTTAATTAGATGAGGTTTAATAAGAGATAATGAATTATGGTTAAAACCAAAAATAGCCAATTTTTTTAAGTAAACCCTTAAATTATGGAGGTGTGTTTGAGGCTATTTAAGTTTTAAGATGTTAATGTAAGGGTTTTAGAAATACTTAGTATAAAAAGGATAATTAAGGAGGCCAACCTAATGAATACTAAGGAGGAAGGCAAGCCAAGCCATGAAGAAGAAGAACAATGAGGCTTCATATTTTGAAGCAAGAAAAAATCTAATAAAAAAGTCCTCTACATAAACTTCCTTGTAAGATGAATCTTTAGCACATATAATAAATTTAGCTAATATCTAAGGAAGAATGAAAATGAGTTATCTTGTTGAAATGGATGTAGAACACCTAAAAATGATTTTAATAAAAGCTAGTCAATATTATTCCATGAACCTTGCTTAAAAAGCGGGAAACGTCTTATACCATTGACTAAAGAGAATTTTTATTAGCATATAAAGTTTTTTGTCATTCTTTTCTTGTGTAATTTTGCTATAGAAACCATGAAATAAAATTTTTTATCAACTAAATTATGTATACAAGTGAAATTCATATGCATTTGTCACATTTAGCTTTGTTTATTGAAATATAAGAAAGACAGACTTGGAATGTTTATTTTTTAATGCAAACTACCTTTAACCATGACATGATCATGAAGTGTGCTAATAGTAATGTCTTGTTTCTTGGTTTATACATGGGTGCTATATGCATGATTTATATTTAAAACATTTTAAACTATAGAAGAGTAAATTTTAAAAGTGTATGGCTTTTATAAAGAAGGTAAATTAGCCTTATTTTTTTTTATTTTTTGTTGGTAATTAAATTCAATTCTTGTAAGTAGATGCTTTTCTAAATAGTAATTCATAAGAAATAGAAAATCTTAACTATGCAAGAAGATATATGTTATTTCATTTCATGACATGATATAAATATGCATTTGTGTTTTAGAATCATACATGAAAATATGCCAAATGTTATATAAATAATTTAGACCTTAACATAGAAAATGAAACATGATTTGGAACATTAAAATTTATTCAAAACTCTAAGGATTATTATGACTAAATATGCCTTTACCTTCAGTATACTTGGGAAGAATTGAGTTATGATTTGATTGAGTTATGAGAGGCATTGTTTCAACCCTTAAGGGAACCTAGATGACTTCTAAGATGTGTAGAGCCCTTGGTTTCTAGTTTGGAAGCTTTTAAGGGCTTAGTTTAGGGCCTTAGAAGAAGATTAGGTTAGTTAAATATATAATTAACTAACAAAAAGATTGGGTATGGTAAGAAATATAAGTCTTATGGTTTATTCCAATAGGGTTGAAATTTGTTCTTTAAGATTTTATGCAAGATAATGTTAAGTAAGCCTATCCTTAGAGTTAAGCTTCATGACTTAGAAATAATTCATGAGAAAGGAATCCATAAGGGATGGTTCTAGTGTTGGACTTATGTAATACTAATTAGCAAGCCTATACCCACATTAAAAATAAAGGTATGAATAGTTAAGCTCTTAACTATGACCTTAAGAGAAAGGTAAGATAGATTGGAATAAAATTTAGAAATATGATAGGTTTAACTTAGGAAATAATAAGGTAAAGATGTTGTCTAGATCCTTTGGTTGACAAAGATCTTTGGGTAAGATAATAAGTGACCCTTAGTAAGCTCTTAGGCCTCATGATGACACCATGGATGGTGATCTATGAAATGTGCTATGGCTCAAGAGATACCTTATGATGGATATTATGACTCAGGATTTCATTGGAGACATAAGGGTCACTAAAACAATTTGTGTAAACCTAAACTCAATTGTAATGGTAATCAAATATACATTGAGTCTAAGGATAAAAGTCAAGACTATGTGAACACTAAGGTTAACCTAGATAGATAGTGTCCTATATAAAATCAAGTTTAGACTAAATAAGAGAAAATGGTTTAAGATATTTCAAACAATTGAATTAAGGTTTATTAGAAACCCTAATATATTCAAATGATGATGACCTTGGATATTTGTAATAGAACTTAGGGTCATGACTTTAGATTTTCTCAATCAAGACCTTAAGAATTTTAGATAATAGATTTAGGGTTAAGGAAAATGTTTGAACTATTTAGTTGTTATTATGATAAGAAGTTATTGAATATTATATTCAAATTAAGAAACTTTAACTAATTCTAGGTAGTTTTGGATTAGAGTTAGTAGGATGCTATAAGTTAAGGATGTGATTTGGTTTAAGTGTAGATCGAATGTGGTAGACCCTTGATCAGTATGCTAGCTCAAAAGATACGCAAGTTAGCTATTTTACTCTCTTAAACTTGAGATAGTAGCTATATGTGGTTGGTTAAGATTATAAGAGAAGTGTAAGATCACATGGTAAGAATCTCAAGGGTTGGCTTGAAACCATTACATAAATAGTCCCAAGAGAAAATAGTTGCACATTTAATTTTGTAGAAAAATGCTCATGATATGTTATGTTATGGTGGAGAGTACATATGATTGTTGAAGACTCCTAGAATATAATTAGCATTATCTTGAGTGTTAGATTATATGAAGTGATAGGAGTGTTAGGTCTTGTTATAATTCTCTTAGATTGGATAATATATTAGATCAAAAAGAGAATACTAAGCATCTTGTTTGTCACATTATAAGCATATTTATTAACTTAATTGATAGATGTTGATGTCTTCATAGTTATAAGATTTTCATATTTCTTCATTATTACATGATAATTTTATAATATGGCTCATTTATTTCCTATTAAGCCTCTTAGCTCATCTTCTTTATATTTTGTAAGATGGAGGAACTAAAAGTTTAATAGGAGTCAAGCTAGATATTATCAAAGTCAGTATATCAGCTAAATAATTTATTGTCTTATACTTTGTTATTATTAGTAATAGATTTGTTATTTGTCATTAATTTTATTTTATTAGATATGGACCTATTACTATGTTAGACTTGGTAGTTATTTATTATACTTTTCTATTAAATTTTGGTAGTTATTAATGGTGTTGCCACATATTGGATTGAATTGAGAGCTTTATTAATTTTTGTAGATATTTTATTAATGCGTCAGATTTGTGGATGAGGTAATTTATTAGATTCTCAATTTGTTTGCATTTTCATCATGTTTTATTATCATTTAGAAGTATGTTTGATGTTGTGATCACTTGGATTTGGTTACACTCATGATTTTGAAAATAAAAATGAGTAGGACAAACTTTGTATCGGATCATAAATTAAATGTTAAGGCATACTTAGGCATATTATGCTTAGGCTTAATAAGATAGAGAATAAGAATTAGGAATAAATAAGTTAAAAAATTTTATTTTGAATTCTAGTCTTCCCCTGATGTAACTTAGTATGAAAATGTTTTTACAAGATAGTTAAGACTTGCAACATTGCTTTGAGAAGTCCACTGGGTAATGAGTTCGTCTAAGGAGAACCCATGGTTAACCAACCTATTACAACCAACACACCACAAGAATAGCTTGAGTCCCAAGTGGAACATTGGTTGGAGGCTTTATATGAGATTGAGGTCGCAAGTTTTTGTGAGTACACTATAGTTATAGATGATTGATAGTACTATGAATGATTTTGATAGTATACTACATATGGATTGAATAGCCTAACATGGAGTAGGGAATAATTGCTAGAAAAAGAATGTTTGGATCAAGTGACCCAATTTAGTTGACTTAGTTTATTTTGGAGAAAACCAGCAAATACCCATGATATCAACACTCCAAACTATAAAGTTGGTACAAATGGGTAGTATGACTTGGTTAGCCTTTTTTGATAACAAAGTTGGAGATTATCAATAAAAGATACCCCAATTGTACAAGATTATATGGATGTTTTCTTAGGTGAGATACTAAGATTACCTCTAAAGTGTGAGATAAAGTTCTTTATAGACTTAGAGTTAGGAGTTATACTTATTGCAAAAGCACCTTATTGTATAGCTCTAGCTAAGTTATAAGAACTTAAGGCCTAATTATAAACTTATTGAACAAGAAATTGATTAAGCCCAATTTTTCACCATGAGAAACCTCTATTTTTTTATCAAAGACGATAGAAGTATACAAATGTGTGTAGATTATTAAGGATTTAATAATATAATAATAAAGAATTGGTATTCACCACCTTATATTGATGATTTTCTTGATCAATTATAGAGAGAATTAGAATTCTTTAAAATCATTCTTTAGTCAAAATATTAATAAATCTGAATCTAAAAGAAAGATATTCCTAAAACAACTATTAAGCCTCATTATAGACATTTAAGATCATAGTCCTATTATTTGGGTTATCAAATGCTCTTATAATATTCATGGATCTTATGAATCACATCTTTCAACCACTTGACCATTTTGTGATAGTATTCATAGATGATATATTGGTGTATTTCAAAGGAAAAGAACTTCATGCACAATGTCTCTAAATTGTATTGAAGCAACAGAGAACTAAGCAACTCTATACAAAAGTTTCAAAGTGTTATATTTGGTTAGACTCTGTGGCTTTTCTTGGACATGTTATTAATGTTAAAGGAGTTTTGATTTATCCCAACAAAATATGAGCAATCGAAGAATGGTGGAGACCTACTATGGTGATAGAGATCAAAGTTTTGTAGGGCTTATTAGATATTACTATAAGTTTGTACCTAGCATTTCCAAGATTACAATACCACTTACTCATCTAACAAAAGGGGTAACTTTCTTGTGGTTAAACCATTATGAGGAGAGCTTCATTGAGCTAAACAATAAATTGAATTTAGCTCCAAATTTGACCTTCCAGGTACAAGGTAAGTCCTATCAAGTATACACAAATGCATCACTTATTAGATTAAGTGTTGTACTTATGTAATAGGGATGAATTGTAGCCTATGCATCAAGATAATTACATGACCATGAATACAACTGCTCGACCCTTGAGTTGGAGATGGTAGCTATGATATTTGCCCTAAAACTTTGAAACCATTATTTATTTATGGTTCTAACTAATCTTTATAATTATCATAAAAGTCTTAAATATATTCTAGCTCCAAGGGACTAAATTTAAGACAAAGACATTAGAATAACTTTTCAAAAATTATGACTTAGATGTAAAATATTGCATTGGTAGACCAAGTTTAGTAGTTGATACTTTAAATAGAAGTTTTATACTTAGATCCTTGTTTGGCTATAATTTAGAGAAAATGATTGAGATTAAATTTATTTAGATTCAAGGATAGTTAATAGTGCAATCTTTATTAACCAAATTTAACTCACATATTATTCATGCTAATTTGGTGGATGAATTGAAATCACTATAGCAAAAGAATTTAGACCTTATGTTTGAGATGCCTAACTACAGACTAATAGGACTTAAAATTTTTCTTTAAGGGATAGCACATTGACCTATCTAGCTAATGGTGTGTTCCTCAACATCAAGAGTTCAAGAATAATATCTTAAAAGAGACTTATGATTGTAAGCTAGTAATACACTCAAAGGAGACTAAAATATACAAGAACCTTAGAACCCATGACTTGTGGAGAGGGTAAAGAAATGTGTAGCTTAATATACTAAAAAATGCTTAATTTTCCAAAACATTAATGTAAAACATCAATAACTTGATGGTTTGCTCTAGAATTTAGCTATGCCTTAGTGGAAATGGGAACAAGTTATTATGGATTTTCTTTTAGGTCTATTAAAGATAAAGTAAGGCTATGATATAATTTTAATGATAGTAGACTAATTGAGTAAATCGTCTCAATTTTTAGTAGTGAGAAAGATTGATTTAGTAGGTAAATTGGCTTATGTCCAACAAATAATACATTTACATGAAGTACCCAAGGCATTTATTTAAGATAAAGATGCAAAATGTACTTACTAATTTTGGAGCCACATGCATCATACCTTAGACACACTTTGAAATTTAGAACCACCTATCATCCTCAAATTGATAGTCAATCTGAGATGACTATTTAGACCTTGGAGGATCTCATGAGGCTAAGTATACAATCCTACTCTACAAATTGATTCAGATAATTGCCAATAAAATCTATGTATAAAAATAGCTATTGTTCAACCATTAGCATGGCATTGTATACGGCCTTATATAGTCAATATTATATATCTCCTTTATGTGGATGAATAATGAGACTAGCTAAATATTTGGAACTTAGATTATTAAGGTGGTTGCCAAAGAGTTGCATAGGTTAAGTGAAAGTCTATAGCTAGTTGAAGACTGTCAAAAGAAATATTTCTATAGTAAATATAGAACTATCAACTTCAAAGTTTGTGATCATGAATTTCCTAAAATTAGCCCTATGCCTGACTTATTTAGATTTGGCAAAGCTTCTAAATTATGGTCTAGATATATTGGATCATATCTTATTATGGAGAAAATTGAGTTAGTGACTTATAGATTATATTTACCAGAATCTAACAAGAATATTTATTATTTTTCATGTGTTCAATTTAAAAAAATATGTTTCATACTTATCTCACATTCATCAAAGAGAGGCTGAGTAGCCAGATGCATCGTATTAAGAGTAATCTATGAATATTTTGAACTTTAATGCTAGAAAGTAAGAAATAAGAAATTGCCTATGGTTAAAGTCCTCTAGAGAGATAAAGAAGGGCATGAAGTTACTTTGGAAGTTTAGTCTAAAAAAATCAAAAATAGCTAGAAATGTTGTTCTAATTTTGAGGATGAAATCCAAATTAAGTTGGGGAGAATCTTGCACCCAACTTTCATAGCCAATTATTACAATTTAATTAACCAAGATGTGTATTTTCTGACAAATTAAAATTTAAAATTTGAATTGAATATGTTTAAAATTGGAATATAGGTAATTTAAATTTTGAATTTAAAAATTTGAAATCCTAGAATTAGATGGCATGGTTGATTGGCAAGTCTTGTGTTGTACCATATGAAGCCTTTAATGCTTAAAAATTAGCTTGTAATTTTATTTATATACTTAATTTTACTTCTTATCCTTATTATTACCCAACCATGAATGCATAATAAAGATATAGATAAGATTTTTAAAATTTAGGAGTTAATTAATGGATGAAGATAAGAGAATTAAAAGGAAAATGATTGTACAAAACCTATATGAATACTTTAAGAAGAACTATTAGATAAAGAATTAAAAAACTACACTATCTCCTGGCCATATCCTTCTTATATCCTTAAATTTTAGGAGTTAAATATGGTCGAACAAAAGAGTTAATTAGAAGTGATTTAACTTAGAGTAAGAGAACTATGGCTGAAACCAAACCTAGCCAATTTTTCTTAAGCAAACCCTTAGATTAAGAATGCATGTCCTATGCTATTTAAGCTCTTGAGATGTGGTTGAAGGATTTTAGAGAAACTTAGACAAAAAATGAGAATTGGGGAGGCCAATAAAGAGAATACCAAAGAAGAAGGCAAGCCAAGTCATAAGAAAAAAGGAGAGTTCAAGATTTGAAGTAAGAAAACTCTAATTAAGGAGAAGTCCTCTACACAAGCATCCAGGTAACCTTGTGTACATATAATAAATTTAGATAATATCTAAGAAAGAATAAAAATAAATTATCATGTTAAAATACATATGAAACCCTTGAAAAATGATTTTGATTAAAGCTAATCAATCTTCTTCCATGAACCTTACTTAAAAAGAGGGAAAATCTTTTATCCCTAACTAAAAAGAATTTTTATTAGCATATAAAGTTGTTTATCATTCGTTTCTAATGTAATTCTCTTAAAGAAATCGTACAATAATATGTTTTATTAACTAAACCATGTATGCAAGTGAAATTCATGTTCCTATGCTTGCATATTTAGCATTGTTTACTAAAAAATGGGAAAGATGGACTTAGAAATTTTTTTAAACAATAGAAGAGAAAATTTTAATGTTTATAAACCGCATAACTAAGATAAGTTAGCCTTGTTTTCTTATGATTTTGTTTCCAAATATTAAATTTTATTTTTTTATGTATACGCTTTTTAAAGTAGTAATTCATAAAAAAATAACAAATCTTGACTAAGCAAGAAAATACATATTATTTCACTTTATGAGATGATATAAATGTGTATTTGTGTTATAAAATTATGCGTAGAAGTATACCAAATGTTATATAGACAATTCAGACCTTAATATAGAAGATGAACCATGCTTTGGAGCTTGGAAATTTAGTCAAACCCCTTTGGATTATTACAAACAAGTATTTCTTTGCCTTAGTATGCTTGGAAGCATTGATCTATGGTTTGGTTAAGTTATGGGAGGCATGGCTTCAACCCTTAAGGGAACCTAAATGGCGTCTAAGGTGTATAACCCTTGGTTTCTATTTTGAAAGATTTGAAAGGCTTGGCTTGGGGCCTTAGAATAAAGTTAGTTGGTTAGAGATATAGTTAGCTAGCAAAGAGATTAGGTATGATTATTCTACAGATGGACCTACAAGTCTCTTGGATAGTCCCCAGTAGAGTAGAAATAAGGGCTTATGAGGTTTATGCAAGATAATGCAAAGTATGTCTAACCGCACAATTAGGCTTCAAGACTTAAAAATAATTTATAAGGAAAGAACCCATAAAAAAAGATTTTAGTATTGAACTTATGTAATACCAATATGCAAGCCTATATGCACATTGAAAATAAAGCTTTAATTAGTTAAGCTTTTGACTAAGACCATGGGAAAAAGTGAGAGAGTTTGAAATAAGATTTAGAAATATGCACACAAGTAATCAATCACACCCATGTTAATATAAGAATTCGCATTGTGTTAAAATAATATTTTAACCAAATCTTTCCTTTTAAGTTTCATAAAGTTCCCTTGACCACTTTGTTCAAAAATATATCATTTCAATTTGTTGTCTTTAAATTTTTCCAAATTTATAATGGTCATTTTAATCATTTTCTTACTTTTTAAAACCCATGTTATGTAGAGTACTACTTTTTCTTTAAAATACTCAAGCTAGTTAGATCAATGAACTTGGATTTTAGTACACCTTTATGGACTATACTTTCTTGAGCTACATCTTATATAAGACACATTACCTATAATTTTTTGCCTCAAACTTTGGGAATCCATTTCTAGCACCATAGGTTATCCCCATATGGCCCTAACTTCCTAAAGATTTGCTTTGATCAAAATTTCAAAATTTATTTATTTGTCAAACCCTTTTTTGCTTCCTAACATATGCATGAAACATTCCTACAGGCTTGGAAATTATCAATAAAGTTTTTTTTGTTGTTCTTTTCTATTTCTACCTGCATAATTGGCATCCATATATGTATTTTGAAATATACATACAAGTAATCAATCTACATAGTCATACAAGTATAAGCATAAATTAACACAATCTAAGTTATAACATTCAATGGTGAATCATGCATATGAACTTAAAGATCTTTTATAAATAGTTTTTTACTATAATAGTCATGTCTTAAGGAGTCTTTCTTTGCATGCCTTGCAATTTTCATGAATTCCTTTTCTTTCTCTTTTCATTTTGCAATGTTTTTTTATGGTGTGTGCTCTTCAAAATTCTCATTTCCTTTCCAAAATTTTTACATATCCTTTTCCAAAAGTTTCCTTTTCCTTAAACCTTTTTTTTGAAGAATTACACCTTTTTATACACGTCTATGCCTTTTCTCCAAAGATAAAGGTGCATATTTAGACTAGGAAATGGGTTAATTACAATTATTTTAATTTAAAATTTTAATTATTCCATTTTTCTAGTAAGAGTCATCCATAGTTTTAGGATTATGAATAAATAATAATTTAAATTAGTTCTAAAAATTTGGTTTGTCATATTTGTAAATAAACTACACAATGAACCTTACATATCATAAATATTTTATAAATTTTTATTATAATTTGATATTTTTAACATATTTTCATTCTAATTAATATTAAAATACTAATTTATAAATATCTTTTTCTTTTGAAGTTAAACCTTCAAATGACATTTGATTTTCATGAATTTGATACATATAAATTTCTAATTTTGTATACTTCAATATTTGAAATTCATCTCCCTTATTTGGGAATCATACTTCTCATTTTTAATAAAATTTGAATTTATTAAATTATACATTTAAAATAATTTTTAAATATTAAAAATAAAATCTAAAACAGTAAATTTAATCAATTTACTTTCTTCATCAATGTCAAAGTATAATCATTGTCAATGAAAACATTGCAAAATCACATAGAGAAAACAACATAGTGAGCAAGAGCATCATTAGTGTCGGGAGATAATGCAACTTAAGGATAGTGAATAAGAGGATTTGTGAGATTAGAGAGAGGGGATAGGATTATAAATTAGTTTGAGAAAAAATAATATTTTTTGTCAGTTTATAAAGCTAACTCTGCAGCCCACATTGCAGGTGCAAATTTCTAATGAATGCATTTAAAGCCCATTTCTAAAATTATTTCTTTAAATTTGAAAACTATAAAATAATTGTTTTTCAGCTTCAAAGATGTTGGGAAAAAATATTTAGAGAGAGAATGTAGAATTAGTAATTAAGTTGAAAAAATTTGTTTTCGCAAATTAATAGGGTAAACCCATTTTGACTTTCCTTTTTTAGATTTCAAATATACAATGTTTTTTTTTTTTTTTTACAATCCCTTCGTAGTTGTTGAAAAAGAATATATTTTTAGATCTGTTATTTAAAAAATTGGATATTTTGATCTGGACGTTCAACTTTTTTGCGCCGGGACAGCAAGAAGCTTCGTCTGTGATCCATTCCGCGTGTAGCTTATATATGGGGACGAGGAGGAGAAGCAAAACCACAAGGCAGTGCCCATTTAACAAGCAACAGAGGGCGGACGGCTTTGCGGCGTTGTACCTTATATGGCGAAGGTGGAGGCCACGAGGCAAGCGCAGAGGGCGGACGGCTTTGCGGCGTTGCTAGCCTTCGGCACAGCCGTGCCCCCTGGTGTAGTGCTGCAAAGCGACTACCCGGACTTCTACTTCCGTGTCACCAATAGCGAAGATAAGGTTCATCTCAAGGACAAGTTCCGCCGCATGTGTAGGTTTCTCCTTGTTTGTTTCCTGGTTAATTCCATCCATACCAATTAAGCATAAGCTTCTGAGTTAATCATAAAATTTCAAATAACAAAATGGAAAAATTATAAATATAAGTAAGAAGAAAATTGATTTTTTTTTTTTTTTTTTTTTTTTTTTTTTTTTTTTTTTTAGAAGAAAATTGATTTATGAAAACCATAGAACATAATAAGATTGTATATCTAATTAAATTTTTAGAATTAATTGGGAGCGACGACTGAAACAGGCGAGGGATCGAAAATTAGAAAGCGGCATTTGTTGCTCACGGAGGAGATCCTAAAAGAAAAGAAGGAGTTGACCGCCCACATGGCTCCATCGCTGAACGCCCGGCAGGACATTCTAGTGGTGGAGGTGCCGAAACTAGGAAAGGAAGCGGCTGCCCGTGCTCTCAAGGAATGGGGACAACCCAAGTCCCGCATAACCCACCTCATCTTTTGCACCAGCTCTGGTATCGACATGCCCGGCGCCGACTTACAGCTTGTCAAGCTCCTCGACCTCCCACACACCATCAACCGTTTTATGCTGTACCAACAGGGCTGCTTTGCCGGTGGCACCGCCCTCCGCCTCGCCAAAGATATCGCCGAGAACTGCCGCGGGGCCCGCATCCTTCTAGTCTGCTGCGAAATCACTGCCATCACCTTCCGCGGCCCATCCGAAGAACACCTTGACACCCTCGTCGGGCAGGCCCTGTTCGGGGACGGCGCTGCCGCCGTCATTGTCGGGTCCGACCCGGACCTGACCGTCGAGCGCCCTCTCTTCTACCTCATGTCCGCTTTTCAGACTCTGCTACCCAATTCGGAGGGGCTAATCGACGGCCATCTCCGGGAGACCGGCCTCATCATCCATCTCTTCAGGGAGGTGCCCGCGGTGATCTCAATGCACATGGAGTATGTGATGGAGCGGGCATTCGGGTCAGTCGGGATCTCCAATTGGAATTCGGTGTTCTGGGCGGCTCACCCCGGCGGACCGGCCATATTGGACGGGATTGAGGAAAAACTGGGTCTGACGCCAGAGAAGCTTCGGCTGTCGAGGCGCATCCTCGAGGAGTATGGCAATATGAGGAGTCCCTGTGTGCTCTTCATACTGGACGAGCTAAGGAGGGCGTCTGTGGAGGAAAAGAAGGACTCCACCGGGGAGGGCTTCGAGTGGGGGGTACTCCTTGGGTTCGGACCGGGTCTCACGGTGGAGACTGTTGTGCTCCGCAGCGTTCCCGTTGTGCATGCTTAGCTCAGAAACGCGGCTTTTCCCATGCTTGGATGTCTCATGCTTTTACGAACTTACAGTTCCTGTTAATGTTTTGTTGTGTTGCGTTGTGTTGTTGCGTTGCGTTGTTCTGTTGGTCCATGTTGTGTTCTGTTGGACTGTGTTGTTCTTGTTTGTCGTGTTTAACGTTCTCATCTATTTGATGAAATTAATAAAGTTAAATGAAATTACCTTAGGAAGATACAATACTAAAGAGATTTTCTTGGATTGGAAAGACAAAAATACTTAATAAAATTCTAAAAACAAAAAATATTTAATGAAATTTTTGAAAATGTAGCTGTATTTAATGAAGTTATTGAAAAAATAAAAGTATTTAATTAAAATGCTTAATTTCATATTAAAAAGCTATGAAATCTTTAATAAAATATACGAAAGACCATTTTAAATTTTATAAATAGTACATATTTTTTTAAATCAATGAATACATTGTGAAAAAATGTTTGAGAGTAGACAGATGTTTCTTAGAAATCGGTGTAGTATTGATAATAAAAATCTATTTTTATCTTTGAAATGATTTGGTAAGTTATTTCTTTTTCTATTTGTCCTCTCTATTAATATTATTAATATTAGCTATTGTATTTTTCTTCCTAAAAATAGTATTAAAACCTCAAGTTCAAATTTGGCAAATAATATACTTTCTATTCTTAAGTTAGCAAAGAACTATGATAAACTTGAGTTACAAATGAATACAAAGTTTGGAAGCCAAGATTTGTTGGCTATAGTAATCAAAATTGAAGGTGTCATGCTTACATGAAATGAGAAACATGCATTGGCTGATACATGAAAGAAAAATTAGATTGTATTTTTGTTATCTATCAAGGGCTAAACAAATTTGCATTCCAAAAGACAACATAGAGCACTAGTTGTTTAGAAGCATGGGACATCCTTTTGAAGGCATACTAAGGTGAAGAATAAGCAAAAAAGTTTTATCTATAGATGTTGAGAGGAGAGTTTGAATCTCTCTAAAAGGAGGTGGAAGAGGTTAGTGACTATTTCCTTCTTATTCAAAATGTAGTAAATCAAATTAAAAGAAATTATGAATGACAAAAGAGTTGTAGAGAAGATTTTATACGCCATTTTAGGCTCACGAGTAAGCAATAAAGAAAAAAGTAGAGAAATACTATAGTAAATCTTGAAAACTAAGAACAAATAATATTTAAAGCACTCCTATATTAAAACTAAATATAACGTTAGAACATTAACAACATTTAATATGATCTTAAATATAAGCTAAACTTGTGAGTTATTTGTCATCCACTAAAAAGCATCTTAGGCATAACTTGAGGCTTATTTTAGCAAGTACATTGAAATTATTTCTAGCTCGGGATTCAAGGGTATTATCAAGAAATACACAAAAGGATTTTAGTGTATTATGGAGTGAAATCTTTCATTACATATTCATTCCATTGCAATTGTTCATGCACATAGCTAACGTTTTCTTGATACTTCATTGCTCTTCATTATATATTTCACTTTTCCTTGGGAGAACTATTTTAGTTTTTGGTTTATAGTTTTGTAAAAGTCATGAAATCTTGACTAATATTGGAAGCAAAGAAAGACATTCACATTAGCTTTGTGTATGAAAGAGTGAGTTGCCCTCATCTAAGCTTTAAATAAGTGATAGAGAAGACATCTTTGCTAACCTAGGGTTAAGCAAATGAGGAAATATTTTGTTAAACTTCTTGCATGTCACTCACGATAAGAAAAAGAGGGAAGTGGTCTCTCTATTATTCTTAGATTTAGGTAATGGATAGAGTAATGAAATCTCTAATTATTGAACATGTGTGTAGATGTGGATTAATATTTGTGAAGTCATGCAAAAGCTCTACATCTTATTAATAGTTTAATTTCATAAACACATCCTTTGCATAGAAAAAAATATAATTAAATTCATTAAAATCCATTACCTTTCTTTAATTACCTATCTGGGTTAACATAATCTAACATTATTTACCAATGAAGCTACACCTATTGTTGGGTGTCATAAGAGTCAAAGACAAAGGAAAATATCCCAAGCAATTCATCTAAAACTATTTTGATTCATTGTCTACCATTGAAGATCGTAGAAGTACATGATATCTTTATGATCTTTGCATGGTTTGAAAATTGTAACAAAATAATTCCTACTAAAAAACCTTAGATTTGAGGATATATGAACCAAAATTTTAGCATAATGCTTAACCCAATTTTACTCTTATTTCATCAAACATAAGCACCATGGGAGGAAAAAATTGAGATATCTTGCATCTGAGAATTCTTAGCAACTCACAATTTTAAAAATTGTCCCACTATTACTCTTTGATAGCAAGTAAAACAAGCCTCAAATTTCAAAGAATATTGCCAAAAAATTCTATAATGAAGTTGGAACAAAAGATTCCACATTCACTATGCAATTTAAGCTTTCATTCATGCATCAATAGAAGTAAAAGTTCATGCTTGCAATGCTTGATATAGACTACAATATGTGTACAAGAAGTCATAAGAAGGCAAGAGAATTCTTTAGCAAACCATCTTGGGTTGTTCATCTACATTCCTTGGATGTTTGTATGGACAAGAAATGATTTGTGCCTTTGCAAGTATCTACACACCATCTAAAGGAATTTGTCTTAGGTAATTTCATTATTACCATGAGTGATTTAAAAACCCTAAGTTATGCCAAATTTTCCAAAATGACCTTACATACACAAAATATCTCCTAGGATATCATTAGTGTGCTTAACATTCAAGAAACACACACAACATAAAAAACACTAAGATAACAAATGATTACATTACAGAAGATGGCATTTTTTGAGATACACTACTCAATATCAAGACCCCTTATCTAATGAAAGAGTGTTCAATAGTTCATTTGATGTTTTAATTCTAATAAGCTATAAACATTTAAGTGGTGTTGAAGCAGGTCACATAAAGAAGTCATGAATATAGTCTTTCATACATGGTTAAATCACTTATAGTTGAATAATTTCCCCTGGAAGTCTAAAATTTACATCTTATTATGTTCATTCTCTATATGGAATTGCCTTTATTATCTACAAAAATTAATATTTTAAAGAAAAAAGATGAAGAGAAGATGTATCTAGAAAGCAAATATTATATCAGATTTCTAAAACCCAATAAAGTGGAGTAATTGACATGAGAAAGACTTGATAGGGGTTTGACATTTTGTTACTACATGAAATTCGATTTAAAGGGTTAATGAAAAAATGTTGGAAAAATGGTGTAACAAAATGTTATATCTCACAAAAGTTTGGTGGAAAAAGTAAGCTATTTAAATTATATAATAAAGCTAGTTTTTTAGAAACTTTTAAATAATATTGAAGAGGAATACTTAATTTATCTGACTACAATGTTTCATTAATTTTAAATGATGTTTGATAGAGTAAACATTAAAACAAAAAGATTAGGATGTACATTCACAAAAAATAAGGACCAAATTTTACTTTAAATAGATTATGAAAAGGAAATATTATATTTTTTTCTTATGACTTGGGATTCACTAGATCGGGATTCAGATGAATACATGATTTCTAGTGGCTTCAAAAATTAACATCATTTACAATGAAGTGCTACGTTAGTTACAACATCTTGCATTCCCATCCTTCAAGTATGTTAGTAATATATGAATTGATGAGCTATGACAAATAGTGTTGAGTGAGGTGTGTAAGATGGGGTGAGGATTGACTTAATTATGATTGTATGACAAAATATCTAAAAATATTAGATATGTTTCATTTAATATGCTTTCTTATTTAACTTCAAAGCCTTCTTTAAACCAAATGTTAGTATAATTATCAAGGCATAAGTGAAATTAAATAAAATATAAAGCTTAGTTAACCCCTCTTTGACTTGCCTAGCAGCTTAAAAAATGGCATTGCATACTCATAGGTTTGTTATCCTATAGTTAAGCCCCATTAGTTCAAAACTTATACTTTGGACTTGAGAGAGCTTTTAATTATAAACGGAGACAAATTCGCATGTTTGTTTAATTCTATGAGGAACATTATCACCATCAAGTTATTCAATTATATACACGACATTTCAATAATACTTAACAATAATACTTCTAAAATAATTTATAGATTAGTTACTCTTATGTTTAGTAGTAACTATACCAAAGCATACCTAAAATATCATATGAAAAGTTCTAAACATAAGTAATTTTTAATTACCTTTGTTACTCAACCCTAAGAAGTGACTTGTATTACAAGTGTTACTATGTCAAATTGAGTGAAATCATTTCTTAAAGTTGACAAAATGTGAAAATGACATCTTGTTATATGATCAGACAATTATCAACAATCTCTCTAGGAGCTACAAGGCAGGAAATAAGTTGGCAATACTCCTCACCACCAATCAAAGCAAATTGAATTATTCACTGTAGCAAAAAAAAGGACAATTTGTATGGGGCTTTGGGGAAATTTTTGAGCTATAAGGAAATAACAAAAGGAGAAAAAGTTGTATCATTGTGGGAAGAGAATTTGAAAGAATTATATAAGGTAGATGAAGGAGAGGTTTTTAAGGCATGTCCATTACTTTCACAAAATCAAGAAACATTCTATGTGTTACTTATACAAATTTTTATACTTCATGTAATGGAGCATAATTGCTTATAACTATTTCTTTCTCATGCATGAGATTACTCCTCATAATGTTTACATCTTTATGGCTTCTTTGTTGTATTTACTTACATATATTATAATTTTATTTTATGATTAAGACTCATGCATGTTAGATAATGGGAGGAAACATTAAAAAACATAATAAAAATTGTTAAAAAATATAGGATTTATCTCAAAATTATAAAATAACAACAAGAATTAGTCAAGTATATACAATTGATCATGTCTTAATTTTCTAAGAAAATGAACCATATGTGGTGCATTCATGGAAATGGGATAAGCATCACAAAGTTTCAAGAGAATACAAAGATGAATTATATTTCAAAAGGGGAATCACTATTCAAGGAGTGGCTTCTAGCAAGTTTTTAAGTGGAGAGATACGAAGATGAATTATCTCACATTAGTTATTAACAAAGTGATTTTTGTGATTATATTAAATGCTATAGTCTTAAGATATTTAAAATAACTCAAGCTTCTTGGGATCACGACTATTTTCAATAACACAAGGGTTCTAGAAGTTGAAAATTATCAAAGAGATTGCTGAAAAATGGAAAAGGATAAATAGGACCTATTAAAATGAAATATAAATAATAATGGTTAAAATTAAGGGTTTAAAGAACCTTTAGAACTAAGTTAGAAAATAAGAAAAGTTGAGTACCTAACAAACTCTTGTATTACATATCAAAAGAAGTTTACTTATCATGTTTATGCCTGTATTTTATTCACATGGTTGAGATATGAACTCAATGTGTAATATGAACCAGTGATGTCATACTTAGAGAACATTTCAATTCACTTGTTGAGCTTATGATGGTTGGCTTAATCTATTTAGCTTGTTTTATTTTAGGTAGCAAGAATGCACACTATGAGATTCTAATGGAATAATAAATGAAGATGAATAACTAGTATTTCTTAAGTTTATATATTAATAAATAATGTATTAGGACTTGTCATTTGGTATTGTAATAGTGACTACAATAATGAGGATAGGAATCTTATTTTAGTTCTTTATGTATTCTGTTGTAATAATCATCACAAATGATTTGGACATTTATTGTAATGATCTTGTTTAGATTTATTTCTTTTTACACTTAGCTTATTATAAAACAAAAAGGTTTTCAAATCTAAGAAATTCACACAATGACACCATGGGCTTTATAAGGTGGTAACATAGTTTGTTGGATCCCTACCATAAGAACATGAACAAACATAGTCTAATAGAGAGCCAGGTAATTGTGGTACTTAACAAAGGATATGAAAACATAAGTTGGAATGACATCTTAAGCCATGTAGGATTCGTAGATGATCATAAAAGGGAACGTGTACATTTTCTTGCTTTTTCTATTGTAATAGAAGTCTATAAAATATATAATATTTGTCTAAGATAGCTTGATAAATAAACTTAAACATTATTTCATATGAGGTTGAAGGGTTGTAAGAAAAAAAGAAATCAAAGAAAAGTATGATATATCATAATTGCTATACTATACGTAGGATTTCATATATAGTATGTCATACTTTTTATATAATATGTATAGTTAATAGGTGTTAAATTGAGAATAACATATGATACATTTATTAATGTTATGATATGTCAGGTTAAAAATGGTAGGTGGTATGTAAGCCAAAGGAAAATACCCATGGAAATTATTACGTTAATATTAAGTATGATACATTAGACTGTGACATTGGATAGTACACAAGGTCAAGGTGAAGAATAAGGATAACAAACAATATGTAGAAATTGATGTATATATGTGTGGATTTGATAAAAGGTACATTAAGTTAAACCTAATGTGTGCACACATAGAAATTGATGTATGATATGTGTGGATTTAACATATGGTACATGAATAGTGCACAAATGATATTGAGTGTGAGCATATGTGTGTGTGTGTGTATATATATATATATATATATATGTCTTGTATACATGTTAAATAAATTATTTTTATATTGGAATCTATAAATCCTAATCTATGTAATAAGTGACTAGTTATACTACTAATATGGTAATGAATGAACTATCATAAGAAGTGGGAGATCAAGTAATTAAAGAGTTGATAGTTGGGGTGCAAACTCAGAGTGTGATCACTCTTGTTTAACACAAGAGATATATGGAAAGACATCCAACTAATATATAGATGGAGTAATTTTTTAATCTTCATTATGGTTGTTCACCTTTTTAGAGCCATTAAATTCTCTCATTTTTAAAACCATTTATTTTTTTAAAATTAACCAACATAATGTGATACCTTTTGAAAAATAATAAAACATCATATAAAATGTTTACATTTCATTTTAAAAATAAAATTCCAAAACACAAAAAGTTCTCATAATGTAAAATAAAATAACATGATGTTATTCAAAGTTAAGCTAATATAAGTAGTAGTCATAATAGTTTCTAATACATATTGTTACTCTAATACAATCATCTAATTCAAAGTGCCAATAAGGAAAATTATTAATCTCTCTTATAGCTCCCTTAGTTTCCCATGAAGTACATTCTCTTTACTATTTTAATAGTAAGAAAATAATGCATATAAGAAGGGATATGAATTATGCGAACCTTCAACCTTAGCCCAAGTTGATAGTTTAAATTATTTTGCGCCTAAAATCTTTTCTTAATCTTTGTTAATCATAAAAAATTTTAAAAACAAATGTTCTTTATCTTTTTCAAAAACTTCGTGGCTATGATGGATATTATGGAGTAATGAAATAAGCTATGTATGACAAGTAAAGCAAATAAAAGGAGCTCACACAAGATTCTTAAGGGGTTCGGCTAAACTCATGCCTATATTTAACCATAGTCAATTGACCATGCTTCCATTAAATAAATCACTCTCTTTCACTACAATTGGTAGAACCTTACAAAACCACTCCCTTGTGACAATGCTAATATGTGTAAACCTTAACAAAAAAAAGCATAGTTATATAATTTATTATAACACTTATGTAAATTAGAATTATAAGAATTTATACCATTCACTTAAACAAACTATATTGGCATAAGATTTAAATACTGTGAAATGATATTACCGATCAACATGAACAACTTTGATGCAATATCTAAATGAATAAAATAAAGTAATTAATATAGTAGCAAGGAAAATAACTCTTCATTACTAGCATAGCCTATAGCTTAGACTATCATCTTGTTCTACTCATTTGCACTTTTATTTATATTATTCAATAAGATATGTCAAATTCAAAAAGTTTTAATAGCTAAAACTATATTCCCAAAATGACTAAACTAACCATTACAAGTTTTGGTCACATATCATGCATATGCATGATTGATCATACTAAGGAGATAAATAAAAAGAATTTATTTCCTCTGAAGGTGTGCCAACAGCTTATTGATTTACTTAAAGTGCATTGTACTAGTAGGAATATGTATGTATAAATCTGTTGAGAGAAAATGTATTGTATAATATATATATATACACAAGAGAGAGAGAGAGAGAACATTGTTTATGTCAACATGATTTCCATGCTTATTTAGTTTATTATTAAAACAGAGATTATTCTCATTCTTTAAACGTTATGTTTTCAAAGTTATTCAATAATTGTGCATTATTTGACAAATACTAAGATAGATAAATGTGTGATAATATATTAGATGGTTAGATATAATCTTATGTGTCATATAAATAATAAATGATAACTTCAACAAAATTTTAACACAAGTAATGTATTGAAGATGAGCTTTGAATAGGTAACCATTCCACCAAGAGTAGGGATCAATGGCTCTAAGATTTGTAAGTTGAATTAAGCTTTAGCAAAACTACTAAGATCTCATGACTAGTTTCCATAATGGATTCCTCCAAAGATGCATGATTTGTAATCACTCAAAAAAAGTATTAAGTATAAACAACATAATGATTTGGTTATCATCAAACAAGTTATGTAAAGAATAATAGTCTAGCAATCTCCTTTTATTAAAAACTAGCCATTGAGCAAAAATTGAAAAGAAAAAGTATTAAATATGCAACACACACCAATGCTCACCTTATATTCATGCTCTCCCTTTAGACACTAAAACTTGGGAAGCATTGACACATGTTCCTTCCCTCATTTTGTTATGCATCCAAGGATAAACCAAAAGTAGAATTAACACAAGAAAGTGTTTAGTCTATCAAAACTAAGGTTCATAATAGAAACACTTGCATTAGAAATAATAAAGTTAGTGAATAACATAAGTGGGCAATAATACTTGCAAGTATGCAACAAAGTATTGAACAAATTCAATAAGATACATTCAAATGATTCTTAAGATGTAATAAAAAGTAGAATTTAGTATATAATCAACATAGCAATAGCCATATAGTAAGTAGAGCTAAAATTCATATATCAAAATAAGGTAAATTATCATACAAATAATAGTCTGATATAAGAACCAAAAACAAAATCAAAATATAATTATCCTTCAACATAGCACTGACAACTAGCACATTTGGCATTATAGCTAAGAACACAACTATATCCATCTAGTTACACATGAGCTACATTCAACAACTCTCCTTACATTAATGCACACAAAGCTATTATACATTTTAGTTCCTTTTGCTAAATACTAATTCATAACACAACAACAATGTAGAAAGATAAAATATTAATGCAACTAAATAAATTTTTAACATAATATAACTATAAGTTCTTATTCTTAGCACTTTTATTTGTTAACAAAAGACTACTTAATTGTATAAAACATAAATAATACCATAACATCAAATGAAGATAATAAAATGTATTAATTATGTCAAATAATAAAAAAATTTCTCAATTTTTCTTTAGCAAAATATCTATCTTTCTAACAAATATCAAACTGGAGAGTAGTTCACATTAGCTTTGAATTTTTTGCTCCACAATGCAAAGCCACTCTTTATCTCTCAAAAATTGTACATTCATTTTGGATTTAAAAGTATTTATTCTTGAATTCATATTCTCATATTAAGTCGTGACAATAGTGACTCCAGTTATGGAAATGGATGCTAGATGTAGAGTTTGTTCAGATGTAGCTACACTAGAAGATTAAGATGCATCATCTAGCTTAATGAAAAGTTGACCCTAAAGAGTTAGAGCTTCACCACCCTAAAAAGAATGTGTTTGAATAAAATACAACATCCTTTTACGAAACACCTAACTTTATTTACCTTATTTAACCATTGGGTGCAAAAATCCTTATACTTGTCATTGCATTTGACCAGTTAGCGTTTCACTATCTAAGCTTGATTCTAAATCTGAGAGACATGATCCTTCAATCTTATCACTAAGTTAGTATTGTGCTTCCCTCCATGAACCAAGCTCCTTTACCTATTGTCATCCACATGACTTAAAAATCAGTTCTTTCTAGGTTAGGATAACTTCCCAATCATAATGATATACATAGGGTACCAATGTATCATGTAGCATACAAATAATCTACATCCACAAACTAAAAGTATCCAACATCCAAATCCATAAAGAAGTAACATTAAAAGGTAATAATATGTCTAATATCCAATACTATCAAATAAATCATTTGATACAAACAAACGTCTAGTAATAAAATCTAGAACAATATAAATATCTAGTTTTTACTTCATTAAATCAAAATGGATCAATGTTCTATCACTAAGAAAATGTAAATAATTAGATGTACAAACTAAATCTACAGCTCTTAATCATTGGATCCTATGTAATATCTTATCTCCCTTATTCTACATAAAAAAATGAAAGGAGTGAGCCATTATGAAATAAGGAATCCTTAAGTTATACTTTAAAAATTATATGTAATCCAAGATATTATATCAATACTACATAAGAAGTATAAAACAAGATCAAATCAATATCAAAATCACATATGTCATGCAACAAACACTAGAATGTCAAGTATAAACTACACTAATATATAATGAAACTAATCAGTGTCTAGTGACCCACCAAAATCTAGAACTATCTCTAAACCCAAGCAAAACAAGTCAAGGCCTGTCATTATAAAAATCAGTAATCTTATCCAACGTATGTTCTAAGTATATAAATCAATATTATTTTCCAAGACATGTCATAGTCATATAAATTAGCACTCTTTTTTGATGTGTCATAGTCATATAAATTAGTACTCTTCTCAAATATATGCTGTCACTGGCTTGAGCATTCTCTACTACATCAAAAGACAATCCTCTCATTAAGATTACTTATCACATTTTTATTAATTCTAATTACTATTATTTAGAATTTGAGTATTATTAGGGTTTTCTTAGAATCTTTTAATCAATAATCTAAGAATTATACTATTATCTAAAATGTTTTAGGGTTACCTTTAAACCTTTAATCAATTATTTAGATAATCAAATAAATTCATAAGTTCCTTATTGATTAGTTTTTTCTTTTAACCTTGTTTGAAGTCCTATTTAGAATCCTTTTGATTATCTATTTACCCTTAGGCTTTCACCCAATTCATAATCTTAGTTTAACTTTTATGCATCCTTCTTAAATATAGTTACTCATTAATCTAAGTTCACATGAGTCCAACTAATAACTTCTTTGTTTTCTGGTCTACTATAAGCCATTGTACCATTTTGAAGCCTCTCTTGAACTACTCTCACAACTCCACAAATCACCATATAGGGTGTTAACCTTGGACTTAAAAGACTATAAGGTAACTTAGTATCTTACCCAAATCAACAAAAACAATCCTAGGGTTTATTATAAGAACAAGTAAATTTTTTCTTGGTTGAGCCTAACATCTTTCTCTAAGACATAGAATGAGCTCAATACTCTACATCTAAGGCTTTACTTAAGGACTTGTCCATCCCATGGTCTTATTCCAAAAATGCCCAAGACTCATCATATTTTATTATCTATGATCCAATCTTAGATTAATATCTAAGATTTTATTTAATATAAATAATGATTTAAGTTTATTTAATCTTATTTGAATTTTTTTATGTTAAACTTTGTTCTTAAATTTTTTAAATACTATATTACTCCTAGTTTCTCTATTAAGAGCCTCTAATAAGATATAAAATCTATACCTAAGTATTTACATCAAATCATATAATGGCTATCGACTTTATACTAACCCACTAGACTTCACTTGGTAGAATGCCACTTAATTCTTACAAATCTAATAAAATTTTCAATCAACCTAGTCCTTATTTAAGGTATTAAACAAGCCTTACTATGTCTCTTCATCAAAACTTAAGAAATTCTCTTAATCTTAGAAGTCATCTAGATCATTCTTAGTGAAAACCATGCTTTTTCATGGTTTAACCTAGCCATGTTGCTAGCTTCCTAAACAAAACTAAGGAATGGCAAAGCTTGGCTATAAGAATGCATAGGGTTTTGGCTAAGTTCAAGTTTTTATCATAATATTCATTATCTACTCTAGGTTAGATGTCATAATTAAATTTCTTTTCACCTTCACAACATGGTATCATTTTCTTAACTCTACGTTTTAATTCCCATCATAAACCATAGAATTTAGATAAGTTCATGTCTAAATTGAGATTTCAACTCAACAAGTATGTTTTTTGCATTGTTGAACTAAAAGCTTTTATACTTCATGTTCTCATTACTAAGATATCTAACAAGTATACAAGAATCATACATGTTTCACATGAATTAAAGTTTCTATGATTTATCCTAAAAAATAATTTCAAAATGACAAATGCTCTTATTTAAAAACGAAATTCAATAATAAATATATGCTAAGTCGCTATAACCAAAATATCAAACATGCTTGATACATTTTTATCAACATTATAATCATGGAAATATAACCATAATAAGGAAATATTACTCCCATTATCACAATTTTTACAAATTTCAAATGAATGCTAGCTCTTCTCAAATTCAATAATAATCTTGAAAATCCTAATTTCAATCTCATGACTAATAAGGAAACATGTAACACACATTTCTATTTTCTATTATCTTGAAGGTATCATCAAATAAGAAACTAAATGATGCTTTTAAAAATCAGCCATGATCTTAGTTAAACTAACTTCAAAATGTTATCATTAAGATTTATGAAAGGGAAGAAGATCACATAACATTTTTCTACATCAAACACAACATTATATAACAAGATAGATTATTGATTAATCATGAGAAGTTCTAGGTTTAGTTGTGTGTTCTTGAGGTTTATCCTACTTTAACTATGTGTACTACTTCTCAAAAGAGTTCTCTTTATTTTTTCTACAACTCTGAGTTGCTTCTTCCTCCTCTTGTTCATGGTAAGGTCTCATTATTTTTGTTTAATCTTCTAAGTTAAAAGTACACTTAGTCTTTGTTAGGTAATTAAACAAAACATATAATAATAAAAAATCCTTAATCCATCTCTTTAGGATTATGACTAAGATTAGACCATAATAATCTGATGGCTTAACATCTTTTAATTCTAATGTAATTTCCTTTATCCAAGTCATTTTCAACTGTTAGATCTATGGCACCTCAATTTCAATGATTGGGATAAAAAATAACTCAAATACAAAACCCAATTTGTTCAATTTCTCTATATAAAACTATTATTGTAATGATTTCATACTATATGATCTGTTAGATCATGAGACACTTAGCTTGTTGGACTTAAAAAAATATTACTTCTCCTATTATCATATCTATGTGATCCATGACTTTGTACCTATATAATTATAACATTACTTTTGTTCTTCGCATTAACACCCCTATATGTTGGCTTAATTAACTTAGATTCTATATATTTAAATGTGTTGTATTTATAGCCCTTTGAGCCTCTTTCATCAAAATATGTTTCCATTCCTTAACTAAATGAGTGCATGTTCTATTTATAAAAAATATGACTTTATCTTCATTCAAGTTGAAGTTAGTTTCCTTGCTTTACAATATACCTTGATTTTTTGGATTTCCTTATCCTTATGTTGTGCCTCTTTCAAATCTTGAATCCAATTTACTATAATAGACACTAAAGAGAAATTTCTTTTATTTTTAATGATACTACATTCAACACTAAATAATTCATCATCATAATCAATTAAGTTTTTTCTAAATTAGTTATCATGCTACTTAAATTGGTTTTGTAGCTCAATGCATCAAGCATAATATTGATCTTACCTTGATATTTAATTTATTAGTCATAGTCTTTGAATCATTCCAAAAATCTATGTTGCTTTCAATTTAAGCCTTTTGTGTGAAAAAACATTTTAAACTCTAGTGATCAACTAAATTTTGCATTCTCACATCATAAAGATAAAATTTCTTGATTTTTAGAGAAAACATAATAGTACTCAACTCTTAATCATAAATTGGATAATTCTTCTCTTGATGTCTAAACTAAATAGAAGCATAGGAAATCACACTACCAAATTGCATTCATACCCTTATAGTAATGCATTATAATACATTTAAAATTTCGTATATGGTTCAAGAAAAGTAAGGACAGATGATATAATTAACTATTTTTTATGTGTTTGAAAACTCTCTTCACATTTCACATTCCATTCAAATAGAATTGTTTTCTCCAAGGTTCTACCCAAAAGCATGGCAATGTAAAAAATCCCTTTGACAAATTTTTAATAGTAGCTTACTAACCCATGAAAACTCTTAACTTTAAGAACATTGGTTATCCTTAAACTCTTGATAGTATTATCCACTTTTTGGGCATATACATTTATTCCCTTAGTAATCATCTCATGTTTAATGAATGATACACTAGGAAACCAAAAGAAGTATTTTTTTACAATTTGATTTATTATTAGTGCTCTTGCAATTTTTGCAACACATTTCTCAAATTTTTTGCATGCTCTCTTTTATCCCTAAAATGATTTAATATATCAATAAAAAATGAAAAACTACTTAAGTCCTTAAAAAAAATCAATGCATTAGGTTTATGAAAGCAATTATAGTATTTGTCAAACTAAAGGACAACATTAAGCAACCAAAAGTTATATTCTAACAATTTGGTTTACTATTAGTGCTTTTAAAATTTTTTGCAACACCTTTCTATAATGTTTTACATGTCTAATTTTATCCATGGAACAAATTAATGCATCAACGAAAAATGACAAACTAGTTAAGTCTTTGCCTGAATACTCTATGTATTAGGTCTATGAAAGCTACCAAAGTATTTCTTAAATTGAAGAACATTAATTATTAAAAATTCTTAGTACCCATATTTAGTTCTAAATATTTTCTTAGAAATGAATTCTTTTCTAATGTTTAGTTTATAATATTCACATCTTAAATCAAATTTTTAACATATGTCAATTGCAATTGATCAAATAATTCACCAATCCTTAGTAGAAAAATTTTTTTCTTTTCAATAATTTTATGCAGTTAATAGTAGTAAATACCAATATGCAATTGTTATTTTTTTTGTTTATAAATAACTCAAATGCAACCCATGAGGTTAAAGTTGGCCTAATGAAGCCTTCTCTAGCATTTTTACAATTGTAATTTTATTTCTTGTAGTTCTACTATCCTATATGGAGTTTTAGAAATAGATTTAGCACATGGAATAAATCTAGATAACTCTAATTCTAGTAGAGTGTAATTAAGATTATAAGAACCATATCTGGATAATATCATTGAAAATTTGATGTTCGCATACATTTGAATTAAAATATTACTTTTGGTAATATCAAAAAGCTCACAAGTTGCAAGCACGTTGAAATTTGAAATTAAGAAGATGGTTGGAAAGAGTTCTTCAAAAGGAATTCAATAGCACTTGAATTGTAATTTTTGTTTATTTGGTAATCATAGGTATGATCTATATCAACAAAAATATAAATTAATAAAAGATATGTTATCTTTCTTTTTTATTAGATTCATTTGAAGTCTAATTTTCTCTTTAAAAAGTCTTATTAATTTCTTTTAACTTCTTTTCTTTTGTACATCAAAAAAATTTATTATAGATTACTTAATGATATATCCTTGGCAACACTTCAAAAGAAATGTTATGATTATTGATCATACTTTTGAGCTAAGCAAACTTCATTTTCTCTATCACGATCATACAATATAATATACCTCTATCATACTAAATGATCAATTACTTAGACATAGTTGTACTGATATGTTTATATTGTTGTACTTGTATTACTATGTGTTGGGCTCTACACTCTATAGTATTTGTATTAACTACTTTCATAATATACAATATTATATTATCTATACTAGTCTTTCAAATTTGTACATTAATAGCTTAATATGATGTCATAATTGTCTAATATAATTTTAGCCTACTGTTGTGTATGTTCACACTTTTCTTACATTCATTTTATGTATTATTTGATCTTACCATATGACACTCTATGCTCGTACTATATGATTTAGCTTTTCCTTACTCCATAACTAATTACGTGACATCATACTTGTACATTATCGTAATGTACTTGTACGATCCAACGTCATCATAGAAATAAATTCACTAGATTGGTTCTCTCACTCGACCATACCATACAATCTACAAGATTTTATTAAATTTTTAAAAATATATTTAAATAAAAATTATTATTTATAACTTTAATTTTTTATTATCATTAATTATTTCTCTTATATTCCTCTTTTCAACATCCCATAGTTTGAATCTATTAAAATTTCTTGGTCTCACTTTTGGGAAGTTTTAATTCTACTTTCCTTATAACGATTTTGACCTTTAAATTAAGATCAATCATTTCTTTACCTCTATGAAGTTATGCTGTTTTAATCTTACTATTACATTTCATTAAACAAAACTAAAAATTATTCCAAAGATCATCATACATATCATGATTTCTTAATGTCATTATCTACATGATAATTAATTCCATAATTTATTATTTCAAATATTTATGTGATTTATACATTATAAAATTTAAAACATCCAATACATTATTCTATTTTATTTAATTATTCATCAATTTATCTTCATATATATCTCTCTTCAATGAAAATTAATATAGTTTAGATTCTAACAAACTAATGATTATGTCTAACCCATGTCACGTATTATTCTACCAAAATATAGCTCCAATACAAGAAAATCTTGGAGGAGGTTCTATGAGTAATAAGGCCTTTTTGTTGAGCAAATATCTATCAATTATCTGAAAAAATATTGTAAACACATAGTCATGTTTCTTAGATCATCATTAATTGTGTAGAAGTTTGGCAAGAAAGATAATCCTTTTTTTGACTTACTAAAACATGGAATATTAAACTCTAAGGATATTATAGAAACTCTAAATCATCAGCTAGTTTATTTTAGGGTTTGTCTTTTGTTTCAAAACAAAGGAATATCTTATAAAAAATTGCATCATATTTCATGATAAAAAATATAAATTATGGTGAAGATTTCAATTGTTATCTTTCTCTAATTTGGTAGTTCTTCAATGATTATTGTTATCTCATAAAATCAAGCATTCTCTTATGCCCTGCCCTCATCACTTATCAATACATTTATAATTGATTGCAAGGAGTGAGACAATTCAAACTCATCATCAACAAACATTGCCACTTGTTTAATTTTCTCCTTAGAAATGGTTGGGAACTGGTGCTTATTTAACCCAAAAGTTGATTATAGTGAAATTACTTGGATGAAAAATAGGATGAAACAATGTATAGATACACAAGTTTCCAAAGATAAATTTTATAGCTCTACTAATGATTCCAAAAGTCATAAATAATTTTATTATTCCTTCAATTATAACTGATGTATATTAATGCTGCAACAGCAATCTTTTGAAATAGTGACAATTGCAAAGTCAACAATGACACTAAGAACATAATTTGAAATATAATTAAACATTAATCATTAGTGTTTAATTATAATGTATATCACTATCCAATCTACCTAAACATCAAACTTAGTTCTTTAAATGACTCCAATAAACTATGTTAAAAAGCTTGGACTTGCATTAATAATGGTTGTTGAAAGAAAAAAATGTTTAATGCCTATCCATTCGTCAAAAAAAAAAAAAAAAAGAAACACTTGGCTTATTGTGATCAATTAAACAATCACACAATAGTTTGATCAAATTGAGAATGGCGCTATAATCTTCACAAGGAAAAATAGATTCAACAGTTGCATCGTTCTCAATGTAAAAACACTCGAGAAGGATTGCAACCCAGTTCAGGTTTCGAATAAAAAAAAAAAAAAAAATCTTCTTCAAGACAACTGAAGACACTGACAGAACAGAGGAAAAACCTACAATACAAATGCAGATGTTAACGGGCTTACATCACTACTTTTGACTCCTCAACTCCTCATAAAATTTCTCTATGAACCTTTCCGCCTTTCCATCGACAGATGCGTCTCCCTCGTCGGTCAGCTCGGCGTCCACTGTCATCTTCTCCTCCGACTCTCTAGCGGCGATGGCCAGAATCTCGATGCCTTCTCCACCAAAAAGCATTTCATCTCCCAACAATTTTTCATCGCTATCGCCAGTACGATCGGATCCACCACAAAGGAGAAAGGAGAAGAAAGATCTCAAAGGGAGGAGATGGCGGAGAAAGGGAGTCCTCGAGGGGGAGAACTCGTTTTCGCCTATAAAGGCGTAGTTGTAGTGGTGGTAAAGCTTCATTCCCCGTTTCTTCTTGAAGAGGAGAAGCTTTTCGTTGATGGGTTTCCTAAATCTTGCCATGGGAATGTCTGACAAAAGGTCATATGCTCTTCTGAGAATGCGATTCTTTCTCCTGGCCATTTTGGGGATACTTCTCTTGCCCTCCCAATCTTCTATTTCCCCTAGTGAGAAATGGTAAAAGTGGATTGCAGGATGAAATGAGGGGATGGAAAATTAAAGGGAGGAGGGGGCGGGGCGGGGACGGGAAGGAGCGGAGTCAAAAGTAAAGAAGAGCTGAAAAGCTAGATGAAGGTCGTGGGCGTTTTTTTGTTCCTAAGAAGGTGGCTATTTTTTTTTAATTATTTTCGAATTTTTTTCCTTAAAAAACATGGAGAGAAGTGCTAGCCGTTACGATGGAAGTGGGGTCATCGTGCGGTTATGCGCCCCTTTCAACCAGGTTAAATTTCATGTTTGAAATTAAATTTTTTTAGCACTTGGTTTTGTTGTTGTTTGTCATCGAAGGGCTAGATTTTTTTAACAGAGATATTTATCATTATTTTTTAAGAATTAAAATCCTGAAAATATATATCAGCAATTGGAAATGGTTGGGCCAACTTTGCATGCTTCATTTATAAAATGGGCTGATTTTTTGTCAATTCCAAATTATTGTCAATTTTAACTAGAATCATTGCAAATTAGGCTAATCTAAGCACCGATCGTTGTATCTTTCAAACTTTAGTGATGGGTAAAGAAAAATAGGATTAAACAATACTAGTCTAGAAGAAAAAATAAAGGTATTGGATGAGAAGCTTTAGGAACAAAAATAATGAGGTTTTTTTTTTTACTTATCTAGAGGAAAGTTTGAGGCATGGAAAAAGAAAACATGATAATGAAAGACAAGTTTAAAAAAAAATTAATGGGAAAGATTATTTTTATTATTAAAAATTTAGAGATGGTTCTTAAGTCCAAAAGAAAAAGATGAAGAATAAGGTTTATGTTAAACCCATGAGATTATACTACTAAAAATTTGTTTGAGTTGATGAGAATTTGCAATGATTGTTTAGTGAAAGAAAAGAATAATGATGAAAGAGTGACACACACATCTTGAAGTGGATTTAAGATTTGTGACATTTACTCAAAAGATTGGCTCAACTTGTTGAATTAGAAGCCATGTGCACAAACTGCTTATAACATGGCCAAACCATTTGAAGCTTGTCATTTATTATATTACCTATGATAAAATGTTAAACATTTCCCTTTAGATGATGACACATATGATTGTATTTAAATGTTTACATTCACACATGCATATATGTTAGATCCTCTCATCTTATGTTATAATATTCTTGAGTCATATATACCTTAACTAATATTATTAAAATTTCTATTAGACTCAAAGAATATTAAGTTTGAAGAAAATAAATTTACACTAAGCTGATCATCTTATTGATTACATGATCGTACAATAGGTATTATTATCATACTTGTATGAATCATTCTCTAATTTTATGTCTTAAGCATAACTTAGAATGGTCTACATGTTGCAAATATATAATGTGGTGTTCACACAAATATAATACTTATTTAGGTTAAACTTAGAGGATTAATGCATGGTCATACATGCCATCAACCTTGTAAAAAACTTTAGTGTGCTCTAGTTTTAAGCTATCATTTGTATAATACATATATGAAGTATATTTCATACTTATAAAACAATATTTTCACTCAAAACACTTAAGTCAATTAAAACTTTAATTGGATCATATATATACATTTTATATGTTAGATTAGTACAATTCACATATGCAACATAATACTAGAACTATCAAATCTTAGTATGTATATGTTGTACTTTTCAAATATATACAAAGTATTCATATCAACTGAACTTGGTAGATTAATGGTGAACATCTTTGTTTTGATATAACTTTGTATCATAAAAAAACTAATGAATAATGAGAAAATTATCTTACACATGTAATTCTATCTCAGATGTGAATGATCTCTAAATCTTGGCAAAAATATAATATTATAATTATATCATACTCATACAATCCTTGTGATCTTCATTTGTGA
The DNA here is from genome assembly GCA_023846275.1 of Vanilla planifolia. Lineage (NCBI taxonomy): Eukaryota > Viridiplantae > Streptophyta > Magnoliopsida > Asparagales > Orchidaceae > Vanilla > Vanilla planifolia. The sequence continues at coordinate 9,538,812 of CM043866.1, read as the reverse complement.
TGTCTATAAAAGCCCTTAATAATGATTGCAGAGCAACAATCATATATTACGTTGTAGTCACTCATACTTATATGATGCATTTTAAGTTAGTAAACTATGAGAAATCACTTTGTCGTATACATATAATTATTCATTAAAAGTATACATTCTCTAAACAATCAAGTTAGCTTATGAGTATAATTTTATCATACTTGTCTAACATTGGTGATCGTGTTGTATGAAGTTTTTACAACTAAAGAAGAAATGTTAAGAATAGATAAAAAATGTCAACTATATAATGCGGTGTTCCTATTCATAATCATATGATAAGTTTTAAGGAAATAAAAAATCAATAAGTCAAATAGATGTTCATTAGGACAATCAATTTTCTCTATCCATCCCCTTGGTGCAATTCACTTACCATACTTGTAGGAACTCAAATCAAGATCATAACAACCAATTCAATCTTTTTGAAAACTTCACTTCTAGTCATTAAAAGTATCATAAATGGTCTAAACTGATTAAAGTTATAAATTAGAAGCTATTCAAAGTAGAAAAGACTAAAGATTTAATTATAAATATATCAAATGACTAAAGAGCTTAACTTCTTATATTGATTCATAACTAGAGTTATTGCATGCAAACTATCACTTATCTACATCTTGTTTTTGGTTCATCTTGCTTCAAGTTGCATTAGAAACCTTATTATTAACATTCTTAGAAAAATTTTCACTTGTGTTATTAAGGGTTCAAAGTACAAGTTACTATAATATATTTTTTATTGTATTATTTTCTCTTGAACTATTGTAACTTATTTGAACAATTATCATTAGTGTTTCCTCTGAGCATCATTTGTATTTGGTTTATCTTTAACTATTGTTGAGAAAGGAAGTGAATTTAGTAAAAACTTAGCTTTGTTGATTGGAGTTGGTATTGTATAGGTCAAACCACTAGAAAATTGTGTGTGTATTCTTTTATTTACCATCTGTTCTATTTGTGTTTTTTGTTTCACCTAAAAAGTGCATGTTTTTATGAATAAAAAAGTTTTTAAAAGTTATCAAAATATTTCAAAAGATCTTTTAACAAGTTAGCTCTCACATAATTCACCACTTCCCTCTTGTCATATTCAATACTTATTAAGCCTAACAAATGTTATCAAAACAAGGTTACATAAAAGGGAAGAAATTCTTATGAAAAGGTCTTGATGGCTCATAGCTTCATTGAGGACTCAACTATGTTATGTGAGAGAACACCATCATATAGACCACTCTTTTTTAATGATGAGAATTACTTATATTGAAAAAATTGTATGTGCATGTTTTTAGAGTTTGTTGATCATGAAACTTGGCATATATTAGAACATCCTTTTGTATTTTTCATTAAGATTGTTAATAATGAATGGGTAAGGAAACCAATCAGTGAACTTATCCCAAAGGAAAAGCACGAAGTTCAATTAAACTTTTGGATTGCAATCATTTTTTATGTGCTTTATGAATATCCAAATACAAGAAATTCATGAGTCTTAAAATGGGTCATGAAATCTAGTGTAAGTTAGAGGTCACTTATAAGGGTACCACATAGATAAACTTAATATACAATTATGAATTATTTAGAATAAATTTTGATGAGACTATTAAATCAATGTTCACTAAATTTATTAATATTATTAATGTTTTATCAAATCTTTGAAAGTAGTTTTCTAATGCTAAATAAGTTTGATATGATCCATTATCCTATTAAAAGAAAAATTGAAGAACTTTTAATTAAAAAGAAGGAAAAGAAAGAAGAATCACTAGCATTTGTGGCATACTCTATCTCAAATTTAGATTCTTCTTTTTCTAGAGGTAGCTATAACATTTAAATGTTTCCCTAGATTATTTAAAAAATGATCTATGGGGAGAAAGTTCAAAAAAGGTAAAAAGTTGAAAGACATGATGACATAATCTGAGGAGCCCATGTGTCATGAGTGCAAGATGCCTAGACATATCTGTTCCAATTGTCTGTTATATAGAGAATGATTAGAAAAATTCAAGAAGAAGAAGAAGAAGAAGAAAGTAATAAAGATAACCTAGAGTGACTTTGATAGCTCATTATCTTATGAAGAAGAGAAGAAAGAAAGCTTAATTTATCTCATGATAGGAGATGGTGATTGTGAGATAACCTCTGGTGATGAGAAAACTCTTTCTCTTCCACCTTTTTCTCTCATGTAGACTATGAAGAGTAGTATATTGATGTATGGACTAAATAAAAAAAGTTAGTCTCTAAGTATACAAAGTTAAAAGACGAATATGTCAACTATTTAGACCCAGGTTAATATTTGAATGATAAGGATGCTAATCACTTGATGAAGTAAAAATAATGAGGGATGAGCTAGCAAGAAAGATAATCATGTAAACCTTACTTTCTCACTAATTAAATGAATTGAAAAGTATACATGCATGCTATTATACATCTTCTTATAGATCACATGTTGTTGATTCTTATGTTGTTCCACATGTTAAAGCACTAAATGTAATTACTATATGAAATTTGGACATATTTCTTCACAATGTTGAATTAAGAATAATGTTCATTCTAAGTTTTTTAAACTTGTTTGGATTAAGAAAGATAGCTTAAACCTTATTAATGCTAAATCATGTGGACCCAAAAAAGTATGATTTCTTAAAAGTAACATTTAATTGATTTCTTTAGGCATGCCTTTCTTCAAGGACTGAAAATTTTGTGTAGTATCTTAATAGTGGATGCTGAAGACACATGATTAAAGATCCTTTCCTATTCATCCACTATAAATAATATGATAGTGGTGAAGTTACTCTTACAAATAATTTTGAGAAGAAGAGAAGGATTCGTTAAATATTAGATCTTTAAGCATCCCCTAATAATCAAATTCTTATTTATGTAGGTTATGGAAGTGTCATTACCAAACTTCCCATTTGAGAAGATCTCTACTTATTGGATGACTTTTCATCATTTATTTCAATTGTTCAAAATTATTGTTATGACTATTGATCATTATTTTTATTTGTTTAATTGATAGCTCCCATTATGCCTATCTCCTTAAATAAGCATTTGGTGACTCATGCACTTCTTCAAATCCTCTTTTTTCTTTCTCTCCATAATGTATTTCACCTTCACATCTACACAACTATCATGGACCATTGATGAAAGATGTTGGAAGCCTACAAGTGAGAAAAAATAGTTTGAATTGAAGCACTTGGGAGCTTACTATTACTTAACTAACTCTCTATCTTTTTCATTTATAGTTAAATATTTGTTTTGAAGTGACATGACCTATCTTAAACTCTATACAAGTTTCATAAAGAGCTGCATAAGTTCATAACCATAATAGTATTTTAGAGAAATTAGACTAATGAAAGGAGGATCTCACTCAAGGTCATGGAAGTGCTCCACAATATTAGCAACATCTATAGAGCATTATATCTCCCTCCTTTTTGATTTTCTTCATGTTTTTTATTTGTTGTTAGAATCATCTTAAAACTTATATTTTTGATTACTTACATTTAATGAAACTTCATTTTTTACCATAAATTATTTTTTATTTCTACTCTTATTTGCACATTTGAATGTTCATGATACTTTATAAGCCTTTCCATAGGCAAACAACACCATGTTGGATGATTTGTTTTTCTTATGAAGCTTGATGATCACATAGATTATTAAATTTAGTAACTTTGAGAGAATTGTATTGGACCCACTAAAATGTGCAATGTAACACTTAGTTCTTAAGGGATTATATGCTAACTAGGTGTGAACAAACTTGACATGATACTAGGGGAAACCTTTGGATTTGTGCACACCATGCATCAACTAATCTACTCTTTGATTATGATTTCTCTTTAATGGATGGATTATTGTCATAATACTTAGTCTTCTATACAATCATTAAGAAGGTGCAACATCATCCTCTTAAAGCATCAATGGTTAACTTACAAGAACTAGCAAATATATTTTCCTTATGGTTTTCTATCCTCATGCTTTTTTACTCATTTCCTTTCATGAACTTGTTCATTCCACTATAGGAAGCACAAAAATAATTTTAAACAAAACATCTCTTATATGCATTAAAGATCCAAAGCATAAACATTTAGATGGATGTTGTTGTTGTCTTCAATCCATGACAAGAAGTAGAAGTAATTGCTTTGAGTATAAATGATTAACTTAATATAATTTGTAGCACTATGGTGGAAAGCTTTTGGAAAATTTCCCTTAAAACAATTATTCCTTATGAGGCTTTTCTTTGGATATTTTGGATTATTGTCAATATAGTTATTCCAAATAAGGTGGCTACGACATTTTGCATTGCCCAGGCACTATTGATGAGTAGGAACAAGCCCAAGATTGAAAGTTCTAGTTTATGTATGCTCAAAATGAGTCATATGATTTTCCCAATTGTTCCTTCTTTAATAAAGAACTCAAAACTGATTGCTAACTATTTGGGTTGATCTCTCTTTCTAAGATCACTCCCTTCCTAAGGACATATGCTATAATTAATAGCATCAAACCATCTCCACCACCTCTTCTGTTGTCTTAAAAGAGGATGTTCAAGAGTCTAGTGAATGATAAGGTTTACTAACATGAACATTGTTTATGCATAGAAGAATCAGAAGAGATTGGTGGAATAATTTCAAGAAATGACATGATTTAACTTCTTGAACAATTTGTATACAAATGAATGTAGTAATTATAGTACTTGGTGTGTATGTCGAATGTGGACCCAAATGTTAAACTTAAACAAAAAAAATTGAGGATTCCTTAGCAAATAAAAGAAAACATCAAGTAATAAAGGAAATGCTTTAAAAGAAGGATAGAATGAAACTATAACATAATGTACTAAAATTTCATAAAAGAGAGATACCATACATTTAAAAGATTAAGAAGGATCAAGTTCCTTCTTCTCCACCTTCCTCATCTAAGTCAAAGTTTTACATGCATGTTGTTGTGGTGGTGGGAACATAGGAGATAAACACCTTGCCACAAAGAAACCTAAGAAGAAACGTCAAAGGCTGGTGAATAAGATGATAAAAGTTATGTTTGAGCCTCTCTATATGCCTATCTTACTCATTAATAAAAACATTCCCTCTAAACCTTATCACTGATTGTTTTTTATAGATTAAAGCTTCAAATTGAAAGTCAATGCCAACCAAAAATATAGACAACCTATTATTGCTCCCACTAAGAATAAGAAGGCATATATTACAAAGGCAAATGCTTCTTCCAAAGATTAAAAAAGGGATACAATACAATGACCAACTAATGATGTCAAGATATTGACTAGAGTTATAATCTTTGGATGTTATGGCACCCACAAGATAGACGAGGGTGAAATTTTATTTTATTAAATCCTTGTGCCTTTTTGGAATCCAAGCTAGCAATGCATCACAATACATAATGGGAAGTAACACTAGGAATAAACACAATTAATTGTGAGGTGATTTAATAATATTAACTACATTCAACACCAACCAAATAAGGTTAAGCTTCTCTCACTCATTGCTCTTAGAAAATGCAGATTAGCAAGACCCTTACATAATTGATTCCAAATGAAATCTACATAGCACAAAATTTAAATGTATCTTACATAAGACTCAAAAGAGAACTTTCACACCTACTTAAAGGAGTCTCATAATAAGGACATGATTTAATTATAGCCCAATCTAAAAAGAAGGAAAAACATGAATGTTAGAGATATCAAAATTAAGACTCTTACAAATTTCTTATGATTATTAGAGTAAAAATAATATGTGGCAAGAGTTTAAGTGGTTACTTTGTGTCAATGACCAACACAACTCTTTTCTTTTCTGAAAAAAATTCAAAAAAGTTGGAAGTATGTGAAATAATTTTTGCATTAATTATTTAATCTAAGTTTAATGCCATTTACATAAACAAAGGATGATTTATTTATTTAAAATGATCAAATAAAAATGTTTTAAGTTTTTAAACTAACAAATTTTAAAATCTACATTTAAGTATTATTTCTTTTATAATTTTATTAGACTATCAATGATTCTTTAGCTCTAGAAAGTAAAATTTATTGAACTATCACATTCATTTAATGGAACCATTAGACTGTCAAAAGGAACACAATCCAATGTCATCATTAAATCAATTGATAATTGGGCTTAGTTCATGTTAAAAAGTGTTTCCTATCAAAATAATCAGATATGGTCATTGGACTATCCATTATGCATGCATGATTCCATATGATGCATGTATAAATGTTTAATCTAAATGGATAGCAATGTCTCATCTAATGAATTATATATGTCAATCATTTGGTGTACAGCCATCCATCTTTTATTGCAAAACTTTTAAAATTTAATTTTAAAATATGCTAAGAAAAAAATACAAAAAAGCAATTACTAATAATTATAATAATTTTAAAACCATGATGAACACATAAAAAATTCAAATTAAAATAATACTTTTACAATTTTATCATTTTTTAATAATTTAATCAATATTCCTAAAATTAAAAATTTGTGTACCAACATGTGATTTGAAATCATAATTTGAATTTTAAATATTTTATAGATCTTTATTTATGAAGCGTTGCTAGCCACTTTCCCAAAAAGTTTGTCAAGTTAACTTTATTTTTAGTTAAGACACAAATAATACATGGATTTGATGAATGAAAAAATGGTGATTAAATAACACCAACATGACTAAAGAAAGAATGGTATTGGTTCACAAGTTTAAAGAACAAAACAATGGGTAAGGTTTTTCTAATTATAAACCTTGAAAGAGGGTGAGGATGAAATACTTTAACTTCTAACTTGCCAATAATACATTATTGGAGAGTTTATAAAGTCTTTCACTTGAAGTTGCAAGCCCAAGAATTTATAGAAGACATCTTTTTATAAATGAAAAGAAAAGGATGAGGAACGAGGTCAAAATGGTAGTTTAGGTTGCTAAAGATTGGTTCCAATAATAAGAGAGCTCGAACGAGGGTGGGTTAAATTGTCTTAGCACATGTCTCATCTTCTCAACTATTGGAAGGTATTCTTATACTTTAGTTTGGATAGTAAAACTCTCTTTAGGTTTGATGAGAATTGTCTTCTTGATATAATAAGTGTGGAATATAGGGTGTGAATCAAAATAGCCATGATTAATATGTAGAATTGAGTTATAAAATAAATTGTTTAGTTTTTTCATGATACATTCCAAGCTTTTGATTTGATCATGAATTGTTGACATGGCTCTAATGGTGTATCTAATGGACATGCTACATAGCTTAATAACCAGGGTATCATGGTGGTCTATATAGGATACACTCCCTTTTCTTTACAAGTGAATACCTTTACCCCATAGGTTGATCAAATTGATATGGTTCATTAAGTATTGCTTGTTGTGTTAGGTTTTGAGTTAATCTCCAAAACACCAAATCATAGAATGAGATACTTCAAAAGAGAAGGCTTTGCCAAAAATTGGGTAATCAAACTACAAGGTCCTCACAATTTATTCATATTTATAGTGTGATAACTTTTTTTTTTTAATATAATGCTTCTTTTATCAATTTGAAAAACATTGACATGTGTGCATAAATACAAAAACATTCTTGTTACTAGGAAATTCCTTTTTATTAGTTTTAATAAAATATTTTATTTTTCAATTTAATAAAAATAATACTTCTCAAAAAGTATTCTTCATAATTACAATACAAAGATATTAATATTTCTTGCATCTTTAAAACAATAAGTTCTTATAATAGAAAATAAGTAATTATCAATACATTTTAAAGTAGATTAGATGTTGTAGCACCTTAATCCCATTATGTAAACCTATTATATGATTTTAAAAAAATATAAAAATGTAAATCATTAGATCTTCCTTCACTCAATTCTCCTATAAAATCGTATGTAATGCATTATTATCACCTATAATTGTTAATATCAAAGAAAATTTGGGTCATCGATACTCACTCAATAATCAATTATCTATGTATGCAAATCATTACATGGTTGGGTTACGTTATATATTAGGTCAAATTTGTATCATATAAATATGAAGATAATGTATAAAAAAGTACAATACTAAAATAATCATTTAAAAACTCTTTTATACTTTTTTCATCTTTATTTTCTTCTATAAGTCCCTTAACCCTTTTAGAATTATATCACTAAGATTGGTAGGTAATTTTTTGCACAATTGAGACTATACATTTTGAATTATTTTCTCTTATGTTACATCTTTCAGTAGTCCTTTTCCTATCCAAATCCTAGAAATAATCCTATTGAAATCACGACACTTTTTTCCATAATTATATATTCTCTTTTCATCCTCTTTAAGATTATTTTTATGCCTTTAATTAATTCTAAGTTTTAGAAATTGTCACCCGACATGCTATTTAAAATATAAATCATAAATTTGCTTATTAGATATGTGTTATCATAATAAGAAAGATAAGAAAATATTTATCAAATAGAAAGAAAATCAATTCACAAGACAAGCATGAGATTTTTATTCAAATCATTACATCAAACATCACTAAGATGTAATTTTGTAGACACATCAATTCTAGTTCCTAAAGCTTTTAATTTACAAACATCAAACAAATGCACCATAAGGTTAAGTCACTTATCTTGACATTGGATGTCATGGTCACACATATAATTAAATTATTTCAAGTACAATTCTCTTAAGCTTTATCAAGAAAATTCTTATTAAGCATACTTTGATTCTCTCTCTAAAAGCTTAATTGCAAAAGCTAAAGTTAGATGCTTTAGTTATAGCCTCACCACCAAATTCACTCAAGTTCTTTACAAGGTCTCACATTCCTCTCTAATTCTTTAGTAATACTAAAAGCCTACTTACCCAATCAAATCCCTTTGTTATAGCTATTCATTTGAACTATTCGAACTTCCTTGTTATTCCCTTACTTTTTTCTCCCAAATCTTCCAAATTATAAATTTTTTCTACCTTCACACTCCAAATTTCAATAAAGAGAAGGTTATAATGTATTTAATGTTTCTTTGAAGTCTCTCATCATTTCATAGCCAAAAGTGGCCATTTTTATGGTATTGATCATTGCTTTCTATTAGGATTTAGGTTTAATACAAAAAAATTAGAAACATAAGATCAATATCATATTTTTAATTAAAACTTTAGGCTAATTTTAATCTCTTGAATTTTTTTTTATTAAAATGACTCCATATTGTTTGGGTTAAATTTTAAATAAATTACTCATAAAATTAAACCATTTAAATTTTTTTATACTTTTTTGAAATCATTTAGTATTTTTTAATAATTATTTCTCTTAAAATCATATAAGTAATAAATTTTTTCTCATAAGTATAATCTTCTAAACTTGTCAAATTTACACAAAATATATATCATTGGATTCTAAATAAATGTAATATTTTCATATTTTTTTGACATCACTCAAAAATTAATTGTTTTTCTATTAAAGCATTTATAGTATTATTTTTTTTCTATAACTTAGTTCTCTATTTTATGATAAATTAAAATCCAATTTCTATGAAATTTGTATCATAAAATTCCTAATAATTTGAAACTCTATATTGAACATTCTCCTATATTCTTATGACATAACTCCTATTCCAAATAGTGTTCAATTTTATAGAAAATATTAAATAATTTTCTAAAAATTTCAAAGAAATATCCAAAAATTTAAACAATTCAAAATAATTATTCAAAAAATTATTTTTCTTTAAATTTTAAATCTTATACATTCTATGTCCTTAAGATTCCTCATTAACACCAAAGATCTTGATTTTTAATGAATTTAAATACATGATAATTTAAATTCTTAAAATAATTGTTTTTTCATCCTTATTTCAAATCCTTTTGAATTTATCTAATTATCATATTACTATTTTTAGAATTTTAAACTATTATTCTTTTTATCACTTCTTAAATTCAAAACTAGATTGCTTAATTTGTAATATCTTTTTATGCATGTTTCAAATATATATATATATATTCTTTTTAAATCTATAGAGCAACAATTAATCTACCATTTTTATCATATTGAAGACAAGGTTTCTTATGATATTTCTTTTGACCTTAAGTTGATTCCCTTGTCATTATATACTCAATAATTTTCTCCTTTCATTTTAATTATTTATCTTATATGATCAATTGTATATATCATTTCATGTAATAGTTACTACAAGCTAGCATCCTCTTCTATCCTTAATTTACAACATTTTTAATATATTTTTATTCTTTTAGGTGGAATTGACTAAGAAATTCTATAACATTTTCATTATCATCTCCCATCCAATTTCCCTTATCTTTAGGAATTTTTCTCATCCTCTTCATATGAATTTACTCAATTATTTTCTTATTTTACTCCAATTTCTTCTTGTTTATTTATGTATTTTATAAGAAGTATCATTATTTAGAATTATCTAGTATTCTTTTATCTATGCAAATTCTATTACCTATTCTTAATCTCATTTCATCCCTTAAACAAAATTTGCCTACTAATCCATAATTTAGAAATTTATAACTCATATTTTTGATATTTTTTTACATAATGTAGTCATTTTCTTTCCATGATATCTTCAAACATGAACGTATATATAAATTTCATTCATTAAAAAATAATTATATAAGTTTCAAACAAAGATTATGCATTTTATATTCTTCTAAACAATCAAATGAATAGTTCATAATTTACCTGAATTAGTAACTATAAATGTTATAATCTCTCTGTTTGGACCTTAGATTATCTTTGATCTGTTATAATTTTTGGGTAATTCTTAGCATAATATCTCTTTATGTTGCATGAAAAATATTGCAATATCTTTACTATATGAGAACTTTGAAGCATATCTATTTTTAGAATTCTTGATCTCACTAGTGGCTAATTTTCTTATCACTTGTGAACACTCTTTTGCATATTGTCCAAATCCATTACAAGAAAAACAACTAATACATACTTTCTTGGATTCACCCTTATGATTCTTCCCACATGTCTCTTGTCTTGTTTTTTCTTTAATTTTAAATATGACGGTTTTAGATCCTAATTCCACTTTCCTAAACTTCTTATATTTTTAAAAACTTTTCTTTTCTTTTTCTTTTTATTCTTTGTTTGTTTTTATGTTAGATTGGTTTTTTCCTCAATTTATGATATTTCTACTATCTCCTTATTTGTATAATGTTCCTAATAGAATCCTTAAATCTTTTTTAGAATATATAATACTTTTTGTTTCTTTGATAAAATTAGCCATGGACTACACATAACTAGTTTAAATAATAATTGTTTGAATTCAAAATTTTTTGTTTGCCACTAATACCACCTTGTCGTATTGCTTCATCTTTTTTCTTTTAGTGATGTCAAAACATACTACTCTAAGAAAATTTGACAAAATTCTTCCTATGATAAATCTAAACTAGATCATTCTTTTTTGAAAATTCTTCATTTTTTCCATATATAATTAGCATCATTATCAAGGGTCATACTCGCCAAAGAACCTTCCTTGCATTATTGACAAAAATATATCATCATAAAGCGTTATGACTCTTTCAAACCAATCATCTTCTTGGAAAGGATCAAATCTTAGAAATTGCTCCATTATATAATTAGTTTGATATCATTTTCTTACTCCTTGTTTCTAGTAGATCATATCTCTTATTGAGCTTACATTTCTATTATCATTCTCTTTTCATCTTCATTTTTCTCTTCTTTAGAACATTCATCTGTCACTATTTCATTATTGAAGCTTACTAGCTCCACTCATATAGAATAAGATTTCCAAACTCCATTTCTACATTTTCAAAAAAAAAAATATTTAAGGTCTTCTTTTTTATAATTCCTTGTATATCACATATATAAAGATTAGTTTATTTTCCATAAGTTAACATCAATGTTTTAAGCATCTCATCATGATTCTAAAAAAATTGATTCATATCTTTAATATATCAAAGTATTGATAATCTTTTCTTGGCATTGAGCTCCTATATATCTCCAAAAATTATTTAAAAATTTATTCTACATTTCAAACTCTTCAAATTTCCTATATTTTCATAATCATTTTCCTATTCTTGATATTACATTCCTTAGAATTATTGCAATACCTTTTTACTCTATAAATTATTCTTCTTCTTCATATTGCTTTGCTTTACATTATATTATTTTCATAAGAATGCCTTAAATGTTATTCAACTTGAATCCCAAACAAATCTTATTCTCTTTTGCAAAACTTAATAGGGGTCTCAATGCCTAATCAATGAGTGATGGAGGGTCATGCCCCCTAAGAGCGTAAGGAGCAAAACCCCATCCTAAAATGGTATACTTTCTTTCTTAATGTCACCCCAAATGTCATGACATGTCTATTTTTTTATACTTTTATTTAATGAGATAATATTTTTATTAGAGTGTCAATGTAGAAATTGAGGACACATTGTACCTTAGGTGGGAAATAATGACTCTACTTTCTACTCCTCTAATTATGTATATTTATATTTTTTCTTTTTTTAAAATATAATAACTCACCAAACTTGAATTAATGTAATTTTTAAAAGTCTATAGTCAATTGCCAAAACTATGCAAAACTATACATATTTATATATGCATGTATATATGTAGTGTACACCACCCTTAATGTTTGATGATTCACAATTCATTCTTACTATTGCCCTAATCTTCTCCTCTCTGTGTTGGTGGAATGTCTTGTATGGTAATTAGAATAAACAATGATCATAAAGCACAATAAATAAATACGAATAATAAATAACATTTCAATGTGAACTACAATTCATAAGAAAGGTGGAATAAGAATCATTAAAACATTAACATAACATAAAGTTCCCATGTGTATACAACATATCATTATCACTCTATTGAATAAGACAATAATCTTTCCAACACACAAACAATCATTTCTTCTTTAATCAAGTAATTTATCATTTATTTTGCCTTATCTTTTCTTCTCTTGTGTTTTTATTTATTTATTTCTTTTCATTACTTAAGGGCCATGTTTTCCTATGTACCATTATCTCATTTGTTTTTTTTTCTTTTCCTATTTTTTATTTTTCTTTTTTTATTTAGCACCTCATCATCATATAAACCTTTGCATGTAAGCATACTATTTCATGTTATACTAACAATGACAGTATTAATGCATCCCCCTTAAGTGTAGCATAAGTGATTGTCTAACCATCATAACATCATCTCTTAGCACATCCACTTTGTATGAAGCACAAGTAATGTCTAATTATCATCATCTTATCATCTTTAGACATCAAGACCCTATATTCTTTACTAGTAATATAGGAGTAAGAGATCTTTGATGTTAACTCATTATCTAGTTTATTGTTGAGCCTCATCATGTCTTATATCTTATGTTAGGATTTTATTTTTTCTTATTCAATCATTATGGGATAATCTATTATGAGAAACATACTTTATTCTTATTCTTTCATTTTTTTCATAATATACATACCAATAATGTATAACTAAGCTTATTATCTTATTATATATTCATTTTCTTTCCTTGTTCTTTTTTCTTATATATATTTTCATTGCATTTATTAAGGATATTTATTAATTATATATATATATATATATCCTTAATCCTATATTCATATTATTTCTAATTTCATAGAATATTAATAAATTGAAATACTATGCTTATGAACATACCAGTGTAACTTGTTAATACATCTTTCTTTTATGTTTACTACTTAAATATAAGATTTATCTATCCAAAACCTTGGGGATGGACTTCATTCCAATCTTTCATTTCCTTTTGATACCTACATCACAATGAGATGCATTTGATTAATATCAATTTGTTCTAAAATCTTCTTAAATTCTCATTACATTTCATAATATTTTCCTTTATTACTTTGTTGCTATAGTATTATTGCACAATATGTTCCTATGGATGTATTATACAATCAACATTTAAGACCCTCTTTCATAATAGCTGATCCTTTTATCAAAAATCCTCTATAGCTTTTCTTCTTAAGTTAATTGTATTATTTGATGTCACCATCATAAGTACAATGAGATTCAATAGTCATTTTCTAAACCATTATACCTTACGATTGCCTTATATGATTCCTTTTAATACTTGTCATTGAATTGATTGTATTATTTGAAAGTATATGCTTGTCATATGATTTTCTCAGGAAAGCCTTTTTTTGATCTTCCTGATCTCATCGTATTGCACATTAGGTGCTTTTGTATTATATTGATGGCTTTAATCACAAGAAAGAAATGATGCATCCTACAATCCCTTAAGCTCTAAATTCATTCAAATATTAAAATTTCCACATGAAATTCCACACTCAAGTAGTTCTTGAGTTTTTTTGCTATGCAACCTAAAGAAAACATAAAAGAATCCCAAAGTTTTTGCATAAATTCTTATTAGATTTATTTTCTCTTCTTCTAACAATTCATGGAGTTCTTTACCTCTAGCATTTCCTTGATTCTTCCTCTTATTCTTCTTTTTGCTAAAAATGACCACAAACATGATTTCAACTTCTTCTTTCCAACTCTTATAATTAAAAAATTAAAAAATTAAAAATTATTGGTCCAAAATACAACATAAGAATGTCACATCCTTTCCCTCAAAGAAATTTTATTCCAAAATCTAAAAGAGCATAAGTAACTATATTCTCACGTAATATTTCACTTTCAATATGTCCTCTCTTTCAATTTGAATTTTCACAAAACTTTATCAATGGAATCACTTTATTTCTCAAACCTTTGTCTTTGTAATTCAAAAATTGAATTGGTTTTTCAACATATATTATATGTAGGTGAAACAAAAATCCTCGAAGTCATATTTAATGATATGAGAAGGATCAAAAATATATTTTCTTAAGAATAAGATATGAAATATGTTATAAATTCTAGTCAAATACAAGGGTAATACCAATTTGTTGGCCACTTGGCTCATTCTTTCTAGGTTTTGAAATGGACTAATGTATTTTTGTCTCAATTTTTTTATTTTTTTAGATCTAAAGATTCCTTGTAGAGTGCTTACTTCTAGAAATACATGATCTCCCTCTTCAAATTTCATATCTTCATGTTTTGCATCAAAATATTTCTTTTACAAGTCTTTGGTAGTTTAAATCATGCCTAGATTAACTTAACCATTTAAGGGGCTTCATTTATAAACTCAGGCCCAAGTAATTTCCTTTCATTTCTTTTGATGCGACATAACAAAGATTAGAATTTCCTTTCATATAAGGTTTCATAGGGAGCCATTCCAATACTTGATTGGAAACTATTATCCTACAAAAATTCTTTTGATGGTAAATGACTTTTCTTATTACACGTAAAATCCAAAATACATAGTTGCCACAAATCCTTTAGAGATTTATAGTTCTTTTTGTTTAGCAATCAATCTAAGGATTAAAAAAATACTAAAGTTTAGACTAGTATCAAATACTTGATGCATTTTCTTTAAAAATGAGATATAAATGTAAGATTTGTATCTAATATAATCACTTATGATACACTATGAAGGTGATCAATCTAATTCATATATATTGTGGCTAATTTGTTTTAGAAAAATCATTTAGATAGCCAATAAATGAGCTAATTTAGCCCATCTATCAATTATCATTAAAATGTAATCATGTATTTATTTTTAATATGAAAATAATATGACTCATAAAGATCTTCTCCTTGTACTACTTAAGCTTGTGTTTCTATTAATATCATTTATAATTAATATAAAAATATTATTGTTGAGCTCTTTGAGTCAAGTGATTAAGTTTTGCACGATTAACTTATTTAATCTTGAGATGCCTGACTTAAAATACATAAAAAAAATATTATTAAAATAATATAATAATTTTTTTTATCAAACTAGTAGTGCAAGCACTAGGCTTTAACAAGTGCTTCATTCAATAGCTTGAAAAGCTATAATACATATCTATAAATGTAAAAACATTCTTATTACTTGGAAATGTTTTTTTATTAATTTTAATAAAACTTTTTATTTTGTTATGGAATAAGAGAAATACTTCTTAAAATAAGTATTCCTTATAATTACAATCAAAAGTAATAATATCCATTCCATCTCTAAAATTGTAATTTATTAGAATAGAAAATAAGTACCAATAAATCTTAAATTGGATTAGCTATCATAGTAGTTTAATCCCATCATTTGTATCTAACACATGATTTCTTAAAAAATTATGAAAATGTAAATCACTAGATTCTCTTATGAAATCCCATGTAGTGCATCATTATCATCAATAATGATTAATATTAAAGATAGGATAATTCATTATATATATATATACTAAATAGGTAATGGGTCATGCCATATATTAGGCCAAAATTATATCACATAAACATAAAGATAACATATAAAAAATTATAATATTGAAATTATCATGCTTATGCAACTAAGAATCCCTTTATAATTTTTTCATATTTACTTTCTTTGAATAAACCTCTTGGCCTTTTTTAGTTTAATAATGTTTTAGGATTACATCACTAGGTTAGGATTAGTAAAAAAACATTTCTTATAATTGGGGTAATAAAACCCTTCCTCTTTGGTTCAATCATGATTTTATCCTTTCAAAACCTTTCTTTTTATGGTTACATTTTTCATGATTCTCTTTATCTATCCAAATCCTAAGAATCTTATTTCTTATAATTGATTCCTGACATTTTTTTTATAATTATAAATTCTTTTTTCATACCCTTTATGATTATTTTCCAAGTCCTTAATCAATTCCAAAGTTTTATGAAATTATCATCCATGTGCTAATTGAAATGTAAATCATGAATTTGCATATTAGACATATATCACTAATAATAAGAATGATAAATAAATATTAATCATGTGAGAAAAAAAATAGATTCATAAGATAAGTAACGCAATTTTTATTCAAATTATTACATCAAATATAACCAATATATAATTTTATAGATTCATCAAATCTACTTCTTAAGATTCCTAATTTACAAGTATCAAATATCAAATAAATGCACTACAAGTTTCATAATCGCTTACCTCAAACTTTGATATTGTGGTCACACCTAAAATGAATTGTTACAAGTAAGACTTTCTAAGAGCTTTACCAAGCCCAATTCTTGCTTCCTACAATTTGATTATCTCTATAAAATCTTAATTTCAAAAGCCCCAAAATTAGATATTTTTGCAATAGCTTGACTACCTTATTCTCTTAAATTTTTGTACAAGATCTCACAAATTCTTTTCAATTCTTTAATGTAATGCTAAAGGCCTCCTCCAGCCAAATCTCCTTTTTGTTAGCTTTCAATTTGGATCATTAAAGTATCATGTTCATTCTTATACTTAAATTTTCTCTAAATACTTTAATCTATTAATTTATTCTACCTTAATGCACTAAATTTCAATAGAATAAAAGTTACATCATGTTCAACATTTATTTAAAGTACCTCAACTCTCCATCATCAAAGTAGTTGTTTCATTGGTTTTGATAATTGATTTCCATTCGAGTTTAGGTTTAATAAAAAAATTTAGAAAATTTAGATAAATATCTAATTTTTTAATTAAAATCTTAAGCTAATTTTAATTTCTTAAATATTTTGATCAAAAAGACCTCCAAAAAAGTTCTAATAAATGTTTAAAATAAATCACACATAGAACTTTACCATCTTTAAAATTTTTACAACTTGTTAATATTTATAATAATATTTTATCTAAAAATCATATAAATAATACCTTTTTCCTTAAATATAATCTTCTAAGCATGTCAAATTTTCACAAAATGTTTACCATTGGACTCCAAATATAATGTACTTTTTATAATTTTTTAAAATTTTTTGATATCATATAATAATTTAAAATTTTTCCTATTAAAATATTTATAATAATATATTTCTTATAACTTTGGTCCTCTATTTTATAATCAATTCAATTAATTATTGGAGAGCTTATAATGTAAATTTTGAATTCTACAAAATTTACACTATAAGTTCTCTGATAATTAAAAAAAATATATATCTAATATTCTCCTCCTTCCTTATAGCTCGTAAGCTTTATTTTTGGGACTAAATGACTTTTTAGAAGAAATTTAATAATTCTGTTAAAAATTTTTCAAAAACCTCCAAAATTATGAATAATTCAAAATAGCTATAAAACTCTATTTTCTTGTATATTTTAAATACCACAAATTCTCCCTCTATATCTTTGATGGATTATTAAGGCCAAGATTTTTAGATAATGTAAATACTTGATAATTAAAAATATCCAAAATAATTATTTAAATTATTACCCTCACTTTTGAATGTTATACAAACATCCTAGATTCTTATTTCTATAGGTTTTGAGAGTGTTGTCATCGAACCACCAATTTGAGAGGATCTTCATTTGCTAGATGACTCTCCCATTGATAATCAAATAAATAGGCATTTTTTTATACCTTCTAAGATTATCATTTGGGGGGAAAAATTATAGAATTATCTCTTTCTTATGCATTGATTATGAAATGGAAAAAATCATCAGTGGCCTCAAACCTTTTTAGTGTACTATCTAAGCTCACAAAATTTGGTATTAATACATCGACTCATCTCTATTTTAACAAAATCATTGATGTGTTATCTAAATTTGAGGTAAAATAACATGATGATAAACTATCATTTCTCACTAATGGATAATATTCAATACAATCTATTATGGATGTTGGTAATTGTTATTGTTAAGGTTTTAATGGCTCACAAACTCAATAATGGATTTCATTAAAGCCAAAACAATCAAACAAATCTATGCATTATATGAAAACTAAAAATTCTAAGAGAACTAACAAAGAATATAGTGAAAAAATATTTATAATGTTCTATAAGTCAATGCCATTTAGACACTCAATTCAACATAAAAGCCTTTTGACAATCCTTGTATAATGAGTAACAATATATTTGCTCTAAGCAACTAACAAATTAATGCATCAAAGAATGGTAAAAACTCTACATATAAGGTTAATGGTAATGTTTACTCTTATATTCAAGAGTTTGTATCATCTTCATTAGCAAATCTTATATAGGCATAATCACAGATATGTTATCAAACTTATTTTAATTTTCACCTAAATAAAGCTTACATATATGTTTTCATTTCTCAAGCATATAATTTCATCATTAGAGATATGAATTAGTCTTGATTCACCTAAATATTCAATGGTTTGTATAACAACTAGGCAAATAAATAAATTGATCAATCTAAAAGATTGGATTAATAACTTGTAGCTAATCTATGAATTATATTTTAAACACATACCTAATAGTTTAACAAATTGTTGCTAAAGCCTTTGCAATGTATACTGACTATATTAATTTTGGAAACTCAACCCATGACAATGACAACAATCTAAACCATTATCATAACCTTAACAATTGTTATAGTTGTTCTTTCTTCTAATGTGTATCACCAAGTGGTGGTCTTCTTCCCTTTAAGGAACACATTATTCTATAAAAGTTGTCCTTGCCTTGAGGCTAAATAATCCATGAGTGGAAGGACTTTGAAGTCTTTTCATCCAACATTGAAGGCTCAAAAGTCTTCAAGCTATTCATAGGTGTGGATATTTTGTGGAACATGGGTGTGGTTCATAATCTTTATTACTCAATGCATTTTACTAAGAATGACATAATGCGATACTAGGCATTTCATAAGGATCATCACTATTTTGATAGTCTTGCTATTCAAACATTATTTTTTTTATATTGTTTGATTAAGACAAATATATGAGATAGCTAACCATTAATGGAAGGTATCTTGGATGAATCCTTGAGCTCCAATCCTTGCTATTTTGGTAAAAGGAGTTATTGTTGAGTTGGATTTGCAAGTGTATCTTAAAGGTTAGGTCACATAATAAGTATTAGGCTTCTTTCATGATCTAGGTAACAAGACAATGTATAACAATAACAATCATCTTCAGCAAACTTTGCCACCAACCATTAGGTTGGCACAAAAAGGGAATGGGTGGGGGCTATCATTAACAATTATGTTAGTATCATTCATTAATGATTACTTCCAAATAACTATTTGCCTTCACTATCTACCACTTAAATTGTTTCAATTCCAACAACACTTATATATGTATATATATATATATATATATCATCAACAATTATGTTAGTGTCATCTATTGATGATTACTTACAAATATTTGGTTATCTTCACTATCCATTACTTAAATAAATTTAATTCTAACAATCATAGTATACAAATAAAAAACTCTAATTTTAATACATACACAAACATATATGTAAATATATAATTGATTTTCTTAACTCCTAAATTTTGTTTATTAAAAAATAGAGATAATATTCTACTAAAACATATGAACCTAAAGGCAAAAATATCATTACTTAGACATAATATTTCATTTTATTGAGGAGAGGACTTAAGATACCTCAAAAATCACCTAAAAATTATATTGAATTTTGATTCAAATCAAGGCCAGTCATTAGCTTGACTCAAATTGAAATGTCGTGATTGAATTAGTTTGAAATTGAATTGAAATTGCTATGCATTAGATTTTTCTAATTTTAAATATATGTAAGAATGAATTTATAGAATTATAGAAACATATATTGATATATTTAACATGATAAAATATATAAGTTTATTTGTCTCAAAATTTTTCTAAATAATAAAAATAAATCAAAAGTCTAATCATCTTTAAAGTTAAATCAAGTTACATCGATAAAATGAGTTAGACTAACATCAAATACAGATCAAATCCGAACTTTTATACCTAAAACTTGAAGCAGGTTAATTAAAAAACTTTAATTCAATCTTAAATCAGAATTACACAACTAACATCGAATTATTGACAATCTTAATATTTAGTATTTATTTGTTCTTTTTTTTCCTCAGAACTCCAACAAAATATAACGTAAAAGTTAGAAAAAACTTTTTCGTCGGTGACAAGCTTCTCTCTCTGCATGCAGAGCTTAATTTGCTTGGATTCTGGTTTGGACATCAGGGAGCCAGGATTCGGACTGAGCCAAAACGCACCAATTCACTCTTTCTCCAGCTCTCTCTCTCTCTCTCCAAAGGACTAGTCCAGCCCTTGTTTTTTTCCAGTTGCCGGCACTCCATTTATCAAAAATTTTTAATTACGAAACTGATTACGCAAGACGTTGACGCTTTTCTTTTCGACTTCTGTTGACCCTTCAGGGAATCGAGCAGGGTGAAGATGCAATCAGCAGCTATTTCTGGTGGTGTGAGCGTAGTTCGCTGTGGTGTGGGCGTAGTTCGCTCCGAGATAGCGAGCAGAACCAGGACGGCGGCTAGACCTCGTGCGATTAGCGGTGGGGCATCGGAGCAGAAGGCGGCCTTGTCAATGGCCGGGAGGTGGGTGTGCTGTGTGGGAGCGCGTTTGACATCGATCGAGATGGGAATGTATAGGATGAGAACAGGAATGGAGTCTGTCTTCAGGTCGAAAGGGAAGGCTGGATCCATCCGTGCTCATGCCTCAGGTCCTTTCTGTTCACTCTATAGTAGTTATATTTTTTTATGATGGTTCACTCTTTATATTACAAATTTTTTTATCCTAATTTTCGATTTATGTATGATTTCTGGAATTGACGTACAAAGTTTGTGTTTTTTATACTAATATTTAGTGTTGTCTTATATTTTATAGATGCTACGTTCGATTTCTGTGTTTTTGTTTTGGATTCTTATTTCATTAACTAATTATAATCCTGTGATTCAGACTATGAACTTCTGTTCTTAGGGGATCGCTCCTCAAGACTCTCTCTGATACAAGTTGTTGTGGCCCTATCTTTGAGGCAATTTGTTTACATCCGTCAGTTTCTTTTTAGTAATGGATGGGTTATCTATTGTCTATTTGTTAATAATTAATGTGAACAGCAAGATGTGGTGGAATTGGTGCTGGAAACTCTGTTGACATTGCTTCTGTTGCATTGTGACTGTTTGATGATCAGAAGAAGGGTCTCGAGAATAATCCTTTGAGTTTCAAACTACAATTTCCAAATTAGAGTTGATTGTTTCCAAATAAAGTTATCATCACCAAGTACTGATACAGTTATGTTATAATTTTGTTTGCTGAATCAATATTGC
The DNA here is from genome assembly GCA_023846275.1 of Vanilla planifolia. Lineage (NCBI taxonomy): Eukaryota > Viridiplantae > Streptophyta > Magnoliopsida > Asparagales > Orchidaceae > Vanilla > Vanilla planifolia. The sequence continues at coordinate 9,516,808 of CM043866.1, read as the reverse complement.
AGTCCACACTTTGTATATAACCTCAAAGTTGGCATAGAAAGACTATGAGGGAGATGATAATTTTTTGGCATATAAATTGCTGCAATTGAAGTTTACAACTATGCCTGATGTTCATCTGCTTTTCAATACCAAGCTAGATCAATCTATGTCATATATTATTTCACGCAAAAATCCTCTCACATAGTGATCTTGTCTTCTTTCATATTGCTTATTATGTAACTAAAGCCATGGATTGCTGATTATTTGCTAACAAATTTTTATAATTTTAAGTCCTAAGGAATATTGTCATGCAATGTTGGCCAAGTTAATAGGATTCATAATTAGAGAAATTTAAGATGGAATGGGAATCAAACTTGAACAAAAAAAATATGAGAGGTCAAAAGCCATAAAAATAAATATTCCTTGAAATTAATTAATTTGTGGAAATGTAGCAACCACTTGTTCTGCTTGTGAGAAAGATACGGGTAAGAATTTTATTGAACTATATTGAGCAAAACTTCAACAAAATAAGTCTGGTTGATGTATCCTTGTTGGCTAGCTAAGGGAGTCGTTTCTTGTTATATTCTTGATTTATGGGAATAAGTTAGCATCCTCGCATGTTGAGTTATTAAAAATCTTAAATATGAATAATGATTTATATTGTTTTACTTTCCGTTAAGATAGTTAATATTAGATGTTTAGTTGGTCAAGCTATTAATTATTTTGTACCTATCTGTAGATGATTGTAGATTGCAATGAATGAAGGAATATTAAATAAGTCTTTTAAAACACTAGGCCAAAAGACCTTTATAAGCACTAGGCTAAAAGTTTCTAAAAATTATTGGCCTAAAGGTGACTGCAATATCGAGCCAAAGGATTCTACAAAGTAGCCAAAAGAGTAAGCAAAGAACAAAGAGAAAATTTTGAACAATTGGATAAACAAAATAATGCGAAGCTTAATTACAATGGTTTTATAATCCAATACAACTATCAACAGGTACTCTAAAATATTGTAAATTAATGCAAGAATGATATTCATTTTATCTCAATAATAAATCAAGATAATAAGAAAGCTGAGATTAATGAAAGTCAACTTGAATTATTGCAGACTTATATTCCAACAAAATTCTTTGAAGTAAAGAATGATTTTCAAGCTCGAATTTCTTCAAATGATGTGAATGGTTCATTAGCTTTTTTATTATGTTTAGATCCTTTTATATAGTTATTTGAAGGCTCTCTGATAGTTATAAATATCTTTCAATGGCTCTTTAACGCTTATATTTAACGTTCCTAAAATATGATCAAATTAGTTATTACTTATATAAACTGTACTAATCGTACAATATGATCCTTGATCTTAAAGATTGTACTGCATGATAGCTATAATTTGTATTAATTGTACTGTATGTTAAATAGTTAATGTGTTGTTCAAAACTTTCAGATTTTGGTACTCAACAATACTTGAACCCAAATAAACTAATCATACTTTATGATAAATATATTATACCATATGAACTATTTTTGGAAGCTATTTTGCTTTATTTGTAATGTCTACTCAATGATGAACTTCCTATGTATGGTTAATTGTACTATGGATAGTGAAATCATATTATATGATATGATTATTTTGGCATATAATTAAGACTTTGTATTTTAAGTATTTTGATTATGTTTATTGATGTAAACCTATGTGGTTAATTTATAATATGATATATTTATATGTAAAGAATCTTATGTGAATGCATGCATTAAATTTATCTAAATGAGTGAAAAAATTATTTGAAAAACATTTACTCACTCAAATCTTGTCATGTACCTAATGTTTTATGAGTATTATCATAGATCTTACATTTTAAAACAAGTAAAGACCACTCACAAAATGTTTATTTCCTTGTTTGTTTAAGTTTCATGTTTAATGTTAATTACGTTATCATCAAATATCACCAATCAATCTTTTAAATTGAAACCGAACTTCTTCAATTGAGTTCATTTATTTGTCTTTGAGATATATGATTTGAAATATTAAATAAAAATCATTAATAAAATAATAGAATGATTTTATTGTCATTGAATTAATCACGCATATACCAAATATTCAACAATGATCTCCTCCAGAAAAATAATTTTTTGATATTTCAAAATAAAAAAGAATATTTTTTTTTCTCAAAATGTTTCTTTTAAATTTGTTATTCAATGGCCCACAAGGATTATGGTTCTAAGTTTCCTTGATGATAACTCACCATTTACTTGTAGGAGAATATGATTTTCTATGTTCTCATGTATGATCATAGTTTTCTAATATGTCTATGCTAGTTTGTTTTTCTTGAATAATTTTGAATGTCACTTGATGAAGAACAACTCTCAACTAATCACTCTTTCTTGTTGTTGCTATAAGTCTCTTAAAGTTCATTCTTTTGAACTTATTGTAAAACAAAAAAAAAAAAATTAAAAATGCCTAAAACTCAACTAAAATTTCAATAATTTAGATAAGCTAGCTATTTTAATTATAATTTTTAATGATCATCAATAAAGATCACTAGCTCATTTTGGTCTTTTAATTTCTTGTTTTTCTTTCCAATAGTTCAAATATGTGACTGATATTGCTTCATAACTATCTTTAAGCCTTTCATGGAAAAGAACTAAATTGACTTCTACTAAATCTTTGTCTGTCCAGGTCTTTATGCAGGAAATCATACAAGACATTTGACATCAATGTGTACTTTCTCAAGACGTTTTTTTGACATTTTGATGGTTTATGGTGTTTATTTCTGCACAATCCTTAAGAATTCTTTTGCCACTGGGTTATCGTGTTCCAACTTCAAATTGGCTCCGAATCAATTATTATTAGTGGCTTAATTTTGGAGAACTGTATTCATGCATAGCATTTTTTTCTTTGATTCAATATTAGCAAAACCAAGATGGTGCAAGCAGTAGCATGTTAAAACTGTTTATTTTACTACTTTACTTTTCTTGCATATCTCTGTATGATGTCGTGTCCTTTTTGAAATAACCTCAAGGTTAAACTGGAAAGCAATGGGTTTTCAGGTGATGCTATGGATGAACCCTCTGTTAAACTTCAAAGAAAATCGTCTGGAAGAGTTTTGCCATATGTTGGTGTAGCCTGCTTGGGTGCCATTTTGTTTGGATATCATCTTGGGTGTGTTTCTTCAATCCCTGGCAAAATTGGAGCATGATTATGGATCCTGTATTGTGTTTTGTTTTTTTGACTATTAGAACTATTCGAAACCTAGGTATCATCCATGCATCATCATCAACAACTATAACCTTATCCCAACAATACCAGTGACAATTATTAAGAAATTGCAAGTAGTGGACTTTTGACATATGAAATGTTTCCAAGGCAGCTGAGGAAAAATAATTTTTAAATGGTGTCCATTTTAATTATTGGCAGGGTGATTAATGGAGCTCTTGAATATCTATCTCAAGATCTACAAATCACTGAAGATGCTGTTCTACAAGGTATATCATATGATTTTCTTGATAGTTCATGAAAATTTAGGATTTTTTAATAATTATGGCATTTATTTGTTCCATTCTCGTAGTAAAACTTTTTGATCCATCATTTATTTTTTCTGCCAAGTTTCTGTTGAGGCTACACATCCTAAACTAGCTTATCTTATCTTATGAGTTACTGCATGACATAAGAAAATAGTCCTTCCAAGAATTTAAAATGTACCTTCATCATAAATTTTCTTATTTTGTGAAGGATGGGTGGTTAGCACTCTCCTAGCTGGTGCTACAATTGGTTCTTTCACTGGTGGTGCATTAGCTGATAAATTTGGTCGTACTCGAACTTTTCAGCTTGATGCAATTCCATTGGCAGTTGGTACTTTTCTAAGGTTCTTTACTCAAAAAACTGTCATGCTTCATGCAATGCTTTGACTCCATTTTAGAATTGTTTCCAAGTTCTTAGAAAAAGTGTTGCAGTGCTACTGCTCAGAGTGTGCAGGCGATGATGATTGGTCGAATACTTGCTGGAATTGGAATTGGAATTTCTTCTGCAGTTGTGCCACTTTATATATCTGAGGTGTTTGAACAAGAATTTTAGTTTGTTTTTAAATTTTATCCTAGACCTTTAGTCTTTGTTACCAACACTGTCTATTATTTTAGATATCACCAACTGAGATTCGTGGAGCACTTGGATCTGTTAACCAGCTTTTCATTTGTATTGGAATACTTGTTGCTTTGGTGGCTGGCTTGCCATTGTCAGGAAATCCTATATGGTGCACACCCTAACCTGCTGCTTTTGTTATTTCTAGTCTATATTAATGTACCAGTGTTCTTGTTAAGCAAGTTTTATAAATCTTTAGTTATCTGCTGAACAGCAAGTTTTTGGTGTGAAGAGAAGTGGAAAATTGGTAATTGGTGCTTACAATGAATATTCTAAGATACATTATGCTTGCCAATAAATGTGGAAGTAGATATTGTGGATTTATAATTTTGTGCTGTTGTGTCAAGTACTTTGTAAGCTAAAATTTTATAGGCAGTGTTTTTACTTCATTATTTTATCATCAATTTTCCTTTTCATGATGGCTCCATTGTTACATGTTCAAAAGCATGTCAATTTTGAATGGGAGATGCTACTTTGTTGTATCCTATGTTGACCCAGTGTTTATTCACAAATGTACTCGGATAAATTCAATGATATTTATTGTTATTTTTATTCAAAGAATATTTGATTTAGATGGGCAAGTGTGTATGCTCCTTTCATTTATCCTCCTCCAAAAACTGAAGTTGAAGGACAAAGCATTGGAAGACCTGGTATTTTTATTACGTTGCAGAAAAAGTAACTTAAAATTGTTTTTTCATAAGTGCGAGTCAAAGCCGTTGATCTACAATTCCATTTACAAATCAGCTCTGAAGATTTCTAGCTTTCTCTTATTTTCTATCATGTACATTCTTATTTTTCTTATTTAGATAAATCAGGTGGCGTTCAATGTTTGGTATTGCGATTATTCCATCAATTCTTTTGGCACTAGGGATGGCCATCTCTCCTGAGAGTCCTCGTTGGCTTGTTCAGGTACCTTTGCCTGAATGATTAACATTGCTTTATTTGGTTAGAACTCTTAAATGCCATACACTAAAATTACATTTCCATGCCGTTGATACATTATTTGTAGCAAGGAAAATTAGCAGAGGCAGAAAGAGCTGTAAAGACCCTCTACGGAAAAGAAAGAATTTCTGAGATTATGCATGAACTACAATCTGGCGGTCAAGGTTCTAAAGAGCAAGATGCTGGGTGGTTCGATCTTTTTAGTAAACGGTACTGGAAAGGTAAATTGAACTTCATCATGTCATGGTTAATCTTGCTATTGTGCAAGAAACAACAATGTGACCTTTATACATGAGTTCAATAGCATACCCAAAAATCATATTTTAGTTTTTGCATTTGGTGATTTGTTATATCTAGATATTAATTACTAGGCCTTATCTAAGTGCAGAATGAAATTGTTTCTTTATTGTTATTTTGAGACATTAAACTTCACGTCATGATATAGACTTTGAATCAAATTGTACGCATTTAATTTTAAAGGCTGATGGCAAATATATATTTTCGGGAGCTACAGAGCGATTCCATATATGCCTTTCACACTGGCTGTTCTTATAATTTCATCTTCTTGGAATCAAATTTTTTACTTGTTCCCTTTGATTTGGATACGTGGGTTCTATTTGTACACATGCTTAATTCTAGAAAATTCTCCTTGGATGGGCCTTATAAGGGCACTTGTTTTGATGGTGGATGATAACATTTATTCTTTTTTTGCATATTGGATTACTCAAGCACCACACCTTTGAGGGCTTTTCGATCAATTTTTTCTTTATTTGGTTTATGATACCCAATTACACGAGGTGGGGAAGAATTTATAATTTAATGAAAATGCTGAGGTCAAAACTCTAAGGGGAGTCTTTTACTAAAGTGCCTTAGTTGGAAGACAGTTGATGTGATGTGCCAATCCCAACAAGATTGAGGAACATAATTTGCAAACATGATTGCTCAAGCAACCCTCAAAAGATGATTATTTAGTTTAACAATGTCATTTTTTGGTGATGTGCATGAACATAAGTGTTGGTGAAATATTCTATTTTTAATGGCATTCACTTTGGAGAGAAATACTCTTGCATTCTTTGTTCCAAAAATATGTATATGTGATTGAAATGCATTTGCTGAGAGCTTATGAAACTGCTTGGATCTTACTTCTAATTTCTCCCTCATTAGGTGCAGCACCCAACATTTAAAGTTATAGTCATTCGAAAATGTTACAAACCACTATCCCTAGTTAAGCTTGGCAAGCAAGATATCCCCTCATCACTGTGAATAAGATGGAAAGTTGTAGATGATTTGTAAGGATATGGAGCATAATGTGTATGTGACGATTTTACCCATGCAAAATGATCACGATGAAAATTGGAGCAACCTTCATTTATAAAAAGATGTGGATACATATGATTTAAGCATGGAAAATTCAAATGTCCTAATTTATAATGCCAAATCATTATACTCAAATAAAACAAGTAGACAAAATAGTAGGAGATCTAGGCTATGAGAGAACAATTTTTCTTCTTAACGCTATCAATGATCCTCATTGACATATTGAAATTTACAATAGGAAGAAAAAATGTTACAACTTAATTCATGTCCCAACAAATTAAAATTAACTTTGAGATTAAGAATAAAAATAGTGCAATTCAATTTTAAATCAGGCTTTCAGTTTTTGAAGTACATAATGACTCATCAGTTTTCATGATTTTTGAGTTGTTCCCACGAGCTTTATAAGATGATAAACCCATGTTGAAACTGGTTATTTGATCTAAGTCACTTGTATTGATAGTTCATTCATCTTGTGGTCCTTTATAAGACAGTAAGTTGATATAAATCTGATATTATCTCATTGTGTAGCTAAAGGAATAGAATTTCAAGGAGCTCTAAAATTTCTTGTTGTTTTTGGATGATTATAGCATTTTTTGAAATCCTCCATTTGTACTGTTGTGTACAAATTAGAGACTATCTTAATTGTTTATTCTACATGTGCAAACTGATTATTGTTCCCTTGGCTTTAAGGTTTCTGGTCACAAGGCTTATCATTTATGTCTTAGCAATTTTTGTTTGTGTAGTAGGCCTTTTTGCAATGCTTAAAACATAATTGTTTCTCCTTATTGCAATGATAACATTTAGTGTCTTTTACTCTATTTGTTGCTAGCCCTTCATAAACAACATCAGGTGCATTGTTTTTAGAAGAATAAAGCAGCACCCTTTTTCCTATTTTTTCACACCTAACTTGAGCAAACACCTAATATGCAAATAGTTTTGTTTCAAGGCAAACTTTATCTTTTTTAATTCCTTGCAAATAATAAAAAATCTTATCCTTTTGTAACATTTTACTTAACAATGCTCTAACATTGGGACACTTGTTATTTGCTTCATATAACAAATCCACCTTTTCTCACAACTTTGATAAAGTATTAAAATGCTCTTTAATGACAAATTGCCTTGTTCGGTGTTGTAAATGGTAAAAGTATGTCTTGATACTCCGACCATTATTCTCTATATGCAAGTACATAGTATAACACTCCATATTTCTTGAGAATCATAGTAGAAAGGTGTAGCCTCTACTCTTTGACTTCATTAAATTTATTAGTCAAGCCATTAAAATTAATTTTTTTTGTAGAATACTTTCTTGTCAAATAACCCATTTTCCCTTTTCTAGTGATCATGAATAGGTTAGATTTGTACTATTTTCAAACATTATTTTTATTTAACTTATTAGTAGTAATTTAGATAGAGTGATTTTCAATATAGTGGTTGAAGTTATGGGAGATCATATGTTGAGGATAGTTGAAGTCAAGGAGAACTTCATTATGGAAGAAACTAGCATCATGCTTTCCATGCATGAGGATTCAGGCTAATACGAACTCTAGCTATAATGTGGGGATGAAAAAATGTAAGAAAATGAATCTCAAAACTTTTTTAGATTTCTTATTCCATGGGATTAAATATATCACATCTTATGCAACCTTTGATCAAGTGTGACTTGTATGTTGACGACATAATCATTATTTTGTTTTACTAATACTTTTTATTAAGTGTTTTATATTTTACTTCTAAAAAATAAATATTTTATTCACTTATAGAGTTTGGTCTTGACTTAAATGCTTAATTGTTGATGTTTGGTAAGAACGTGACTGGCATTAAGTATGAAGTTTAAGCAAACAAGGAAAAAAATATTTTAAGAGTCATCTTTAGTTGTTTTAGAATGTAAGGCTGATAACAATTCTCTTGAGAGACTTAGAAAATAGTGAGTTTTTAAATGAGTTAAATGTTTTTCAAATCATTCTTCTACTTATTTAGGCAAGTATAAGGTTTACATTCACATATGATTATTTATATATAAATTTGTCATGTTAAAGATTACAAATTTAGGTTTGCATTGATCGAAACATGATTAGAAGACTTAGAATGCAAAACCTTAAATATGTGTCAAAATGGTCATATTGTATGATATGATGTTATAATTGTACAATACATTTTGTTATACCTAGGAAGCTCATAGGTTTGAGCAAAAGGTACAAATGAGCAAAAAAAACTTTTGGAAATTGTTTTTATAGTATGACATAATTATAGTATAGTAAGTTCAATTCAAATGTTTCGTTCATTAAAGGTTTGAGATGAGTGATTAGTGAATGTCCTAAACCTAAGAATTTCATTTGATACAATAATATTTATCCTATAGTATTATTAGTTTAGCTAGGTTAAGGTGTTGTTGAAAGTCAAAACTTGAGAGTTTTGTATAGTATGTTAATATTTAACGTACAATATAAATAATACAAATTTTAGGGTATTATTATGATCCTTGAATTGAATGGTGCAATTAGTTCATTTTTATAAGCTGACTAGTTTGATTAGATTTTCAAAAAATTGAGTATAGTTGTTAAAATGATTTGAGGATGTTTGGAGCCATTGGAGAGCCTTCTATTAACTATATAAAAAGGTTCAAATATGATAAATAGGCTAATGAATAATTTCATATCATTTAGAAGAGTTTGAGCTTGAAAATCATTCTCAATCTTGAGGGTTTTGTGAAAGATAAGACTATTATTAAAGTTGACTTATATCCATCTCAGTCTTCTTGCTATCTTGATTTATCATCAAACGAAGTTGAATATCATTCTTGCATTGATTTATAACATTATGGTGTGCCTTTTAATATTCTTATTGTATTTGAGTTTTTTGTTATCCTTTTTTGTCTCTTTGTTAGGACTTTGGCTTTTATTTATATTTTGACTTTGGGCATTGTTGTAAGGTTTCTTGACTTAGAGATTTGTATGGTCCTTTAGCTTAATGTTATAGGCTCCTTTGGGTCATGATGTCTTTTGACCGTTTTTTTGTAGTCTTTTAGCATACTGTTTGTAAGATCCTTTGGTTCAATGAAGGGTTTTGCTTAGCCACTTTTTGCAAAAGGCATTTTTTAGTATTTGCCTAGCCTTTTTGTTTGGGATAGACGAAAATTTGAGTTTAGATTTAACTACCTAAAAATATCTTATGTACTATCCTTCCTGCATAAGGATTTAAAAGATAATAAGATTTTAAAATAAGTGTATAAGTCAATTAAGAAATTCTATATATTTTTGTTGTACCTTTCTTGTGATTATTAAGTTTGTGATTTTTCCTCTTATGGAGTCATCATGTTTTTCACACTTTTCTAGTTAAGAATCTAAATATATCAATGTTTTCCTAGTACAATATGGCCAAATATTACAAATATTATATAAGAAACAAATCTTGCTTGGGTGCTCTTATTGCCTTACTATAGACACTTCTGCCATTGATCTCTTTTGTATGCCTTAGTCTTCTGCTAATATACTATTTCTTTTGTTGGTGACCAATGATTATTTTTTTGAAACTGGTGGACTCTTGTCCAGATTTGTCAAATAATTATTGCAGTTTTACATGCCGAGTGATGAGTAATTTCACTACAGCCTAATGACTGTTCGAGTCCTTTTTTGCTCTTTTGAATTTGTTTTATATTTGAAACCTAATCTGGTATTTGGCTTATATTTGAAGTTCCAAAAAAACCAAATAACTTATGTACTTAATGCATTATCTTAATATGTTTGTGGAGTTAAACATTTATCTTTTTTTTTTTCTAACATACCGATTATTTTACCATTTTCATTTTTTGTTTAAAAATGACGATTATGGTCAAATGTAAACTTAGATTTCACTCTATTTATCTTGATAATCTTTGTTATAACGATGTGAGCCAGTTTTACTTTGCTCTTGAATGTTCATTTGTATTATTCATTTTTAAAATTTGCTCATTAGCTTTTAGGTTTGCTTGCATGTCATTGACTTCGGTAAAAAGTAAATTTCCAATTAAGGAATGCTTTTAACATTTTTTTTTTCTAAACTTTCACTATTTAGTTGTGAGTGTGGGAGCAGCATTATTCTTGTTTCAGCAGCTTGCTGGAATAAATGCTGTCGTCTATTATTCTACATCTGTATTTAGGAGTGTTGGCATTGCTTCTGATGTTGCTGCCAGCGCTCTTGTTGGAGCATCAAATGTCTTTGGTGAGTCTGCTTTAATTCTTACGTAGCTTAAGAAGTTGGTGTTATACCTTTCATCTTTTAACTTGCTATCATCACGTTACAGGTACTGCCATAGCATCATCTTTAATGGACAAGAAAGGAAGGAAAAGTCTTCTCTTAACTAGTTTTACAGGAATGGTGCGACCTTATCTCATAATATGGTTATTTTTTGTCTGCTTTATAATGTGTCTGGTGCACTTACAGTTTATATAATGAATGATGGGGGACTTTTTTCTCTTAATATTTTCATTCATTCAATTTCATGGGTTATGGTTTTTTTTCTACTGGTTGCAAGAATTTGTTTGTGTGTGATTATAGGTTAAGATGGTGTTACATGGTACTGTAAATTGGTTAATAATTTCTGTAGCTGTCCTATTGTCGTAATCAACTTGTAAGAGCATAACTGCTGTCTGATAAGAATAGTTCTTATTTATGTAGTAATGATTTGTTTTGATTGCATTGTTAGAGTTATGGATATGTCAAACATAGATGCATAGCAACAAACTTTACAATTTTCGTAGTTGCATTGCATCTATGTACTTAATTTTTTCTACGGTATGCCTCTATTTTGAAACATTTCCTTTTATCTTTTTGAAGGCTGTGTCAATGCTGGTGCTCTCCTTGTCCTTCACATGGAAGGCTCTGGCTCCTTATGCTGGAACTCTTGCTGTTCTTGGCACAGTTCTGTAAGTCAAAATTTGCCATTTCAAGGTCACTGGTTCACATTATAATTTAAATTCTGTAAGTTCGAAATGACTACAAACAGGGACTTTTTAAGGAACAAGATTAGTAATGCATCAATATTGTGGAGAATAGCCTTTCATATTATCAAAAGTTTAAATTGTACATCCAAAGGGATGAGGAGGATTAGGATCTTACGGTCTTGGCATTGAGCCTGAAGACCAGTTCTCATCTCATTTTCCTAATTTTGAAAGTATGGGTGCTTGAGATCATCTTTTGCATGTGCACAATGCTTTTGAAGTGTAGGATTTCTTTTGAGGAAGAGAACCACTATAGGGTCAGTTTCTAGACTTGGATTATAGATTCTTTGCTTTTTTGTCTACTTCTATCATTGAAGTCACCTAGTTTCTCGTATGGGAGAAATGGTCTCATATGTCATCAAAGTGATCCTTGAGGCTCCTTTTGATATACTGTGTAGGCATTGATGTTGGCGCTAGTTATTCCTAACCACTAATTGTAGTAGTTTTGATGATCCTAACAATCTCATAGACAGTCATTATTGTCCAACTTAAAGAGAATTACTTGTCTATAAAGTCTTTAAAAAAGACATCAACTTATCTTTTCAAACATGCTCAATCAGATAAGAATTGAAGTCTGATTATGTCATGGAATGCTGTTGACCTTGAGTATTGACTACCTCCCATCTTGGAATTTATTACTTAGAATGCCACTTGGATGCTAGAAAACTATTATAGTATTATCAGGGAACACTTGATATCCCCATGACCACTTTATAATTGAAAATAGTTCCTCTTTATTGGAAATGTCTCATAGATGTCAATCCATTGGTCTTGATTAGCTTCAAGAGCAAACATTAGATTCTGCCAATATTTGCATTTTTCTTGCCCTTTCAGCTTTCATTAATGTATGAAGAAGGGAGTTACCCTTTTTGAACAGGATGCATGGCAGGGTGAAATTTGTAATCCATTTTTTAAACTAATCTATCTAGGTGAACGAGCTTTTTTTAGATTCATATTCTACATCGTACTAAAATTCCAACTATCATTTGAAGGAACATGATGTGCAATTTTGTCTTCCACCTTTGTGTCCAACAATGGTAGTGATGCAGAGTGTTGTCGGTGAGAACCAATGTTTCAAATTTGTTATCACCTTCTGATGCTTAGAATGTTGCTTAAATTTCAGAAATTTATTATAGTGTTATTCGCAAAAACTTTGACGTCTCCAATGGCTGCTTTATATTTTGAAAAGGGTCCCCTCTTGGGAAATGTTTCACAAGTTTCAATCATTTGATTGCGATCAGATCTAAGGGTGACTATTTGATCTCACCAATATTTGCATCTCCCTCATCTTTGTCTTATTAATTTTCCTTAATGAGGGAATTGAGTCACCCTTATTCAACCGGACACTAGCAAAAAGAAATGTGTAATCCATTTCTTATATTTATCCTGCCAAGCAAATAAATATTTACTTTATCCAGAGCTTCCTCTAGGTCTCTGTTTTACATCTTACCACAATCCCAACCATCCACTGAAGTTAAATGATGGCTATTTTTCTCTCTGCCTTTATGGCCATCATTGGCAATGGCACAGAGCCATTGCCTGTGAGAACAAAGGTTTCAAATTCATTATCACCTTATGATATTTTTGTCTCCACCACCTTTTCATTGGAAACAAAAGCTCTGCAATCAACAATATTGATTACCCTGATAGTAATCCCTAAAGTGGAGAAGCAACAATTAATCGGAGTTTTTTTTGTTGAGAGAGGAAAAATTTATACAAGAGAACATATAGTCAGCCCTGATTCTAGGCATGATGGTAATGTCAAAGCAGAGAAAAACTAGAACCACGTAGATGAGTTTGATCTTATTGAGATTGGAAAAGTGATTAACTTGATTTCACACAATGGAAAGGTACTACGAGATGCTGAGGGGGATGCCATTGTGTAAACTCTTTTGGAAACACTTGCCAACTAGAGAACCTTAATGCCTAGGAGAAAATTGTCATGGCAATTGAAGTGAATATCCAAAGTGACCCTTCTACCTTTTGTATCGATTATTTGGAGGAAGTTTAGTCAATCAATCTGTAAGACAAAAGAGGTCCTTATTCAACATAGACTGAATACTGCAAGAGAAAAAAGGCAATGCCGGATGATATTTCGTCTTGATACTTTCCATGTCACTGTTTTGAATATCTTGGAGAAAAACCTGCCTAAAATGGATAATTTGTGTTATGAGACAGGCAATTTCTGACTCTTGCTTTGATATAGAGTACTAGCTAGATTGAAAGAAGGCCAAACACAAGTTAAAGCAACTAGTGAAGGGAGTTATTGAGGCTCGGAAGTGGGGTGAGTCAAGAGGAATAGATGTGTAGAAGATCTCCAAAGAAGCTCAAGTGTAACTCAGGGGACCTTCCACAATGTCAGAATGGTGCTGTAGATACCTTTCTTGCCACTCCTAGAGGAATTTGTGCAAAGAGAAGGGTTGGTACTTCCTAGAATCCTTTGATTGTCATGTGTCTCCCTATTGACATGACTGAAGCTGAATTGGACAGGAGGAAACAATAGAAGAATGGTGACAATGCAATTATTTTTTCTTTGAAATGAAATTTTGTCTCTTTCACATTGAAATCGTTCTTCCTTTTCTCTATTTTGAGATAAACATCATTAGAAATTAGACAAGGATAAACTTCATTGTTTTCTTGGTGTCATTTTTTTGAGAGTATGGCAATAATTTCCCAATAGACATTGGGATCAATATTTGCTGAAATGTTAAGTGTTAGAATGTTTTCCAACAAATTGGTATTGGAGAAGCTTTTGGAAATTGATATTAGTCTTGATAGTAATATGACTACATAATTTCAATGTAGTGGAAGGTAATAGTAGATGCATATTTTAAAATTAATGTTTCTTAAAAGCCTTGTTGTTCTACTTTGGTTTCTGAGCATGATTCTGGGATCTTGGTTGCATTCTTAAGTTTCCAGTGTCAATTGCTCATGCCACCTGTATGAAAGAGAACAAAATGATCTTCCTCACTTCTTTTTCAAGTGTTTTGAGCAGTTGTGATGGAGAACCTAAAGGATGATTTATTGGAGTATCTAGGTCTTAGAGCATTGAAGATCATCGTTATGATTTATTGACTAATTCATGACAATTCATGATACATGCCAATTAAAGTCAATCTTCTAATATTGATGAGTTTTTCAAAGTTCCAACTCGGACAACGTGGGATGACCTAAAATGTTCTCGTATAATTCTTCACTAGTAGACTCTTCCTAACATTGCTTTGTGAGTGTTTTGCAACAAATTGGCCTCCTTTCTACTTAGCCAATGCTCAATGCCATCTCCATCATCTATTGTTTTGTTTGAGTTGTGAAAAATTTCAGATGATAACATGACATGCTCTAATTTCAAGCAAATTTTGAAGTACCATGGAACTATTTTTCTTGAGAGCTAATTAGGAAAAATCTTTTCGTTCTATTAGCATATTCTATTCATATGATTCAATGTATGATTTTCATGGGTTTTCAAGACAACATCAAACTAGTGCTGTAAATGATGTTGCTTTCTCGATGCTTGCTTTCTTGGAAAGAAGGAATTTCTTGAGTGAAGCTTTTGGCCATATCAGAGATTCTTTGCCTTCATTGACTGGGTGCTATTATTTGGATGATGCAACAATTGTCGTTTGTTAGGAGCAATAAGGTGAGATTTTTGACAGCTACTTTCATAAAGGGCTGACCACGTAAAAGATGAAGCTTGGTTGACTTTAAAGGCTATGCATGATCTTGAGTCCAAGAGAGTTTTAAAGTAATAGGAGTGACGAATCTCTGTGCTAGTCTCTAAGACAATGATGTAGCTCATTGGTGAATTCTATTTGTCTCATTGGTTTGATAAAATCCACAACCGTAAATTCTAAGAAGTTAGGATGTTGGACACTTCATTTTTGTATTCTGTTGCAGCTAATGACTATTTTATTGCATCTTGTTTTTGAAGATGATTTGATGTTCTCACTTTTATTCCAAGTTTAGTTAAGGTTGGTGTAACTGGAGAGTGGTTGGGAGTTTAAGATGTGATTGATGTCAAAAAAACAAGCTCTGGCAAAATAAAATCAAAGAAACAAATATAACTCAATTTAGTGTTTTTATTTGACAAGTTAGGAGATATTATTTTGCTGAAGACAATAAAGCAAATACGAAGCATTAGTTAGATTAGTAGCTCTATACTGGCTTTTGCTTTGAAAGAAACTTGAGTCAATTCACTTGAAAAGGCTCTCCAAAGGAGTTTTGTTTTTAAAATTCAAAGACATGTAGAGAATGTTTAGTTTAATAGTATTATAATATTATTTAATATTATTTAAAGATATTAAGTATTTTGTTTAGTTTATTTTTAAAAAATATTAGTAAAAATATAAGTTTATTATTCAAAATTGACATCAAGATATTACTCAATTTTGTGACATAAAAAATTTTAGTTATTTTGATATTAAAAGGAATAATAAAAAAATATTTAGATGATATTGAGCTAAATTAAAAAAAAAAAATATTCACAAGCTTTAGATAACATTGATATTTAGTTAGTATAATAATTTAGATGTTAATGTTACCTAAATATACTCATCCAAAAACCACCTTAATTGAATGGACAATTTAAAGGATATGTCAATTGCAAGGGATCAGTTGCAAAGCTTTTGATCTTAAGGAAGTGTTTGCTTGATTGAAACTACCCAAAAACTGAAATTAGCAAAAGAGCGAAGAAGCTTTTAGGTTATTCAAATAAGATTTAATTTCCAATATTGTTTCTGTAAAAATGAAAGAACAAATCGAATATTGGATGTAAACTTCTAATCATAATTTATGATCAATGAAGTTTTTTTTTGAATGGTCTCCAACTCTCAACAGTTTTACATGAATTAGAGTGAAACGCTCTAGTCAACCGAGGCATATTGAAATGGACTTGGGATATTTCATCAAATTCCCTTGGTCTCTTGCAGTGATACTATGTTTGGTTTAATCTGAATTAAAATGTCATTTGGATGCCAATTTCAATTCTATTGTTTCAAGGACTAAAATTGAGTTGTTGATTTTTGCTGCTTCATGTGAATTTCTTGCATTATTTTTCCATAGTCCAAACAATCTTTTTTAATTTATTTCCATTGTCAAAGCTATGTGCTGTCATTTTCACTTGGGGCTGGACCAGTACCAGCTCTTCTGCTTCCTGAGATATTTGCTTCCAGAATCAGAGCCAAGGCAGTTGCATTATCTTTAGGCACGCACTGGGTGAGTTTCTTAACAGCTTTTTTTGTTCTGCTTGTTCTAATGAATCTTTCTTATCGTGTAGCCTCATTCTTCCATGTTTGCTATGGATAATTACGTTGAATTTTGCATGTATTGGTGGTTCTTAAAGGACTCACAATTTAAAAAATTAAAAAAAATAAAAATAAAAAAAAATTCAATTGACTCGCAATTCACTCGTACTGTTGTTTTAAGTCATGCCCCAAAACGAACTTTTAATTAAGGATTGAACGTCTGCCTGTGACCCATTGAAAGAATTCCTTTCCAAAAGTCTGTTAGCTAACAAGAATTCAAACCTTTTGTTCAAAACATCAACAAAAAGAAAAAAGAAAAAGAAAGGTCTCCTTATAGCCAATCAGTTTCTCCAATAAAATCTGCGACTTGTTCATCAAATGTATGTATTTGCAAGCATGAACTATGTGGCACAAGCTTGCTCATATATTGTGGTCTAGTCTATTATGACCTCATCCTGGTTGCTCTTACCTCTTTCATCGATAACAACCTTTTTATTGGATTTGTTGTTATAATCTGAACTGAAGTTTTAAGTTTGTTTTTCATACTGGGTTGGGGGTGGTTTCACTAATTTATCCTTATGTAAATTTATAAAAGTTCGAATCAAAAGCATTTAAGAATTATTTACATGAAATTATTGCATACAAACAGAAATCAGTAAAACAAGAATACTTCAACTTCAAATGTAATCTAAACCTGAACATAAGTTGCAAAATAGAGTGATTATGTTTTAACTGACCAAAGCAGTCAAGTTTTTGTCGAATCCAATGAATCTGAAAAGTTCAGTTGGTTTCAGTCAATCTGAAAAGTTCATCATCGTTTTGTTTTCCCATCGATCATTTACCCCTTTAATTTCAATTTGGGTTGGATTGAACCTTCAATATGCTTACTGATGATGCTTTTCATCTTTGTAGATTTCAAACTTCGTTATTGGTCTATTCTTCTTGAGCTTTGTGAACAAGTTTGGTATCGGCAGTGTTTACTTGGCATTCGCAGCGGTTTGTTTCTTCGCAGTTCTGTACATTGCAGGCAGTGTGGTGGAGACGAAGGGCCGGTCCCTGGAGGAGATAGAGTTGGCTCTCAATCCACCGGTTTGATGTTACCAGAGCTTAGTACGATAAGCTGTGGGATTTAACCTCATTCGCTGAAAGCATGCAATAAATCCCATTCTTCTGCTTTCATTTCGATTTTGTATGCGTTTTAATAATATGGAAGTCCTTTTGAGAAACTCGACTGTTCCTATGAGCAAAATGGCTTCATGCCTTCTTTTTTAAAACATTATCTCTTCACTAGTTCTCGTCTGTGCATTGACTGTAATTTATTTTTGTGAGCTAAAGATTAATCTTATATCAATAGATAAGCACATTACTAGAATTTTAATGTATAATTAAAATAATCTATATTTGTAGTTTTGATTTTTTTTAGATTATTTGGTATTTTCTGCAGAATACATCTAATTTATTTACTTTTTTTTGTACATCTTCCTTAATGCTTATCTTATAATAATGCTTTTGTTGGCTGCGTAGTAGATTCGAATGTGAATAGGGTTGGTTCGAAATCAATTGATTCGCGAGGGCACGAATTTTTTCGCCTTATTATGTTCAAGGACGTGAAATTTTTGAAGCAAAAGAGAAAGTATACCCAGAAGTTTTTATTAAAATTAAATTATTATTTGAATTTTTAAATAAACAATAAAACTACAAGTTATAATAATAAATTGGATTGGACAAAATTGTCTTTTAATTTTTCATAATAGTACAAAAATATTACGGTGATGGAAATTTCGACTTTGTTTTGATACAAGTGAGATGAGAATGTATGGTCAAAAAGTAAAAATTATAAATAAATTAGTTATATAAAGATTTTTTATTAAAGTTTTTTAGGGTAAGATAAATAAAATATATAATAAAGTTTTTTATGAAACATAATTTAATAAATTATATTAATAATGGTTATAATTATGAAACAAACAAAACTTTAGGTATTTCTCTCATTTACAATTATTTTGATGTTATACAGAATTGACTATATTTGATTCAATTCAAGTTGATTCTCATTCAAAAGGAAAAGACCAGAAAAAACCGTGTGGCATACAAACCAAGAGTCGGGTTTCCATGTAAACAGCCTTGGGAAGTTGCATTTGAATGCTAGAAAATGGAAAATTGACTGATAAGTTTTCTTAAAGTTGCTCCTTAGAAAAAATATCTCGGATTCTGGAGTCAAGAGCAGAACACTGACATGTTTGGCTTTAGGCAAACATTTTATCCCCGTGAGCAAATGGAGGCAGCTCTAGACAAAATTGTTTGAAAGAAGAATGGTTAAATATTCGTTTAATGATTAAATATTTCTTTGCAAATTTTAGTAAGGGGTATCACAATATTGTTACCAATGGCTCCAACATGGTAATCATGCTGAATCAGCCACTAAATGGTCGATTCGTAAGCTCAATATGTATATTATCTATGTTTCATGCATATAAATTCAGTTGTATATGAACTATTTGATTAATACATGTGTAATTTAACGTTGTCTATTCAAAATTATGTGTATTGATTGTTTAATTTGAAAATAATTTGATCTATACTAATAGAGAGCATAAGAAGTTTATATTGTCATTTTAGCACCATCCCACATGGCAATACAAGTGAAGAGGACCTTCCCAACTATTGGGTCCTATGGAGGCACATTAAGATGGGGATGATTGTGTTGAAAATCTATAAGTAAATTTTCACCAAAAATAATAAAAACCTTTATAACTTATTTTGAAGGCACCATACCCTTTTATCCATTCCTTTTTAGTAAAACAACATTATCAAGTTAGATAACTTCTTAATGTTGTAGAGAATTGATTAAGTAATGTAAATGTAAGAAAATAGCATAAGTATTAGAGAGAATCAAATTTCTTAGGTGGTTCACTTTAATCCTAAATTTTAATTTATTCTCAAGCAACCTACTTAGGTACTACTAAAGAAAAACAAACTTATTGCATAGATGAAAAAACTCATTTACAAGTTCAGATTTTTCATAGATCAACTATAACTCAACCACTGTACATTTTTATGATCAAAAGGTGGGCCAAGAGATACAAAAGCATAAGAACAAATATAAAACAAACGAGTTAACCAAATGTGAACTTGATATATAAATTTAGCATAAAAAATCTATAAATTATCAAGCTAGTGATACCACGAATTTGAGAGCTTTAAAGTCAAGGATGGATAATTGTTCTGTATGAATGCTTCCTTTAATTTATTAACGTCAAAAAGTATTACAATGATACTTTCTACAACAAATAACTCTCCTAGTTTTAATCCAAATTATAATTCAATATGTTGGTTCAATTAATTGTAGTCCCTCTTTTTTGTCTTTCAAAACATGTCATTCTATTTTTGAGTTTTGCAATACACACACACACACCCTAAATAATCTTTATAAACTTTAATGTAAACTGCAACGACTCATATAATGGCAATTTTTTATTAAGGTTTGAACTGGCATTAAATATTTTCATACCTATTCATATAGTTTGAACTATATATCACACCATTTTAAACTCATACAACTAACTATTCATATTATCTGTTAAAATATTAATGTATCATATAAAAAATTTAGTTTTTCTTCAACATGTTGTGTAGAAATATCCAAGACAGTCATATTATTTATTAAAATATTAATATATGTTGCAAAAGTTTTGGGATAATATAATTATATTGATCATCCTATATGTACTGAATTAATTTTAACTATATAATAAGTCATACTAAACAATTTGATCATATTTTATTATTTTATCACTTAATCTTTGATTAAAATTTCTTCAAATAAAATCATATATTTGATAAATAAAATCATATCATAATTTGGGGTTTTTTGTGTTAAACAAACTGTATATTTATTATTGAGACTCCAAACTATTTAATTTCTTATATACCACTCATATGAGCAATTTCATATCATTTGATCCATAGATTGTACTATTTAATTTCATAGAACACCATCTAAACTCAAATTGAACAATTTGATTTTTATTTTGTTAGATTAGCACAAGCTTAATCATACTATCTTAAATAAATTTCACGTTGGACTATTAGTACAATTTTTAACTATTCTTAGATCTAAACTTTAATTCAAGTTCTCTCTTTCTTTACTAATAAAATGTTATAGAGTTGTGCACTAGAGTTTACAAGATGCTCTTTAAAAATGCGAGACTAAAGTAATTTGATCATAATTTTTTTATGCGTTGTGTAAGTAAATGAAGTTAAAATCTCTCATAGATGATAATGTAAAATGTAATTTTAACATATGTCGTAGAATGAGTAACTATTTGAACCTAAGAGCACATGCTTCCATCTTCTCTTTATATGAGATATTGGATGCTTTATGCACAAGTTTTACTACAAGCTCTTATCACTAAATCATGAATGAAACACTTCATCTATTTGTCTTTTGGGTGAACTTGTAGCTAATTAAGTAGATAAGCTAGATTACAAAAATGAAACTTAAATTACTTATTAACATCAAAACATTATAAGTGCCTTAGGGATCATGGATTCAATCATTACTCACATAATGAAGATATCACTATGATATGCAATTCTTATCATGTTCATTAATTGATGAATTTATATTTGGAGTGTTTGTGAATGCATGTATTTTAAAATTGCATATATATAAAAAAGTTTAAATTTTAGATTGTAATTAAATTCTTTAATTATTAAAAAAAGGTGAACTCTTAGAAGTTAAAAGCAATTGATTAATTGTAATAAGAATCACTTGTTGGATGTGATGGCATTAGTCATGTCCAAATGAGACAACCTATTGAACATGAGGTCTAATAATTGTTGTCTTTGACAAATTAGCATTGGCAATAAATTTGTACAGTCATTTACTAACATTAGAGTTATTTTTTTAGCTATTGAAATTGCAAAAAATAAAAATTTTATAAAGTTTGAATATGAAAATGTAGTTATTTCTTTGGCACTACAAATATTGGAAAAATTTAAGGTGCACTTGTTAAATTTAAGGCCATATGTAACATATTGATTTGAAATAATGAACAATTAACTTGTCTTCAGGGTGTAGTTGCCAAGTTGTGACATTTGATAAGGATAGGAAGTGAACATGCTTGCGTGAGAGTGTAGCTTTTGGTAACAATATTTAGGGGTGCAAGAACAAATTATTTTGCATTAGCTACTGAAGAGGAGATCATGTTTTGTATATGAGATATCAAGGCCTTAAAATATCAAGACCTTGGTGCTGGTCTTATTTTGGGATGGGTGACCATACGAAAAGGGCTCCTGTGTGGAGAGAAAAAACCAGTTCAAGTTGAACTGGATGGGATAATATCTTGACATTTTGAGACTAGGGTGTCATAATAATAGATATTCATCCTAAGCTTATATGACTAATGATGATAATTTGGTCTCTAATTTATTATTAAATTGATTATGCATCTCATTCTATTCTTCCTTGCACACCTCTATATGCCATATATTCTTAGTTTCTTAAATCTTAGAACACAATAAAATTGTTTAACCACATAAAACCTTGCCACTAATCCTCTTTATGTATAACCATTACATGTCATTTATTTTTGTTCCATAATAATTCATCTCTATTTTTCTCTTTTCATGTTTATCATCTCCATTTTAGTTAACATTCTACACATGAACAAATTAATTGACCAACTTTACAATGTAATCATAGATAATTATTTATCGGTGGCTTCTTTCAAAATGTGCATGCATTGACTTTGTAATAATTTGGAGGTGACAATATGTTGATATAAATATTGATTATTTATAAGCATAATGTATAAATGACAACACTAACAAATTCTAAACCACTTCTTACACATTGCATATTCTTTCTACCTCACAGAGTAAACCTAGCATAAATATTGAGAAACATATGTCAAAATTGACAACGAAGTAGATAACACTTGATCCAAGATAAATTTAGACATCTACCATAATCTAATTTGGTACCTACAATGCTAGAGATTCTTAATAAATTATTAGAGAATATGAAATATACTATACATTAATTAGGATTTGGTAGCAAGCATAGTAGTTTAAAATTATTCAAAGATGACATTCCAAAGCTGTAGCATAGATTATTGAGTGGAGTAGGTGATAACAACTCTAAGCATTAAGCATAAAATCTTACAAAATTAATTTTTTCACATCTACTATCACCCATATAAAATAAAGAATTTAAGACAAACTTTAAGTGGAGTACTTTAATAAAAAAGAATAACTCTAACTTTAGATTAGAAAATAAAAGTTGTTGAAAGGGTGCACCTTTTTAGTAGTGATGTCTTGTAGTTTCGTAAGTTTTGGAGTGTGAAGTGCCAAAGATGGAAAATGGTAACGAGGTGGTAGTTTGAGTTAGTGGAGAAACTTGGTTTAAAAAGGTGACAAGATGATGAGCTATAATTTGGAACCTTATTGAGGGGGGTGGCACTTAGGTGAAGACTTACGAGTGTTGATAGAAGCAAGAATTTGTTTGGTTGTCAATTCTCCTAATAAAAGGTCTCTCTCATTCAATGCTTGTTTCTCATAAATGTTTGGTTGGCTATTGACTCTCTTGGTAGAAGGTCTCTCACCTTCGATCCTTGTCTCTCACAAGGGAAAGGAATGTTGAAATCTCTCCAACTAGAGTTGAATATACACTCTTTGCTCACAAAGGTAGAAGTATATAAATAAGAAAAATTCAATTCATTAATAACTATATTATAATGAGGGAGCCTCTTCTATTATAAATAAAGGAGAGCTTAATGCATGGGAAAAATAAAAAGAAAAATATGTCTTTGGAAAATATCATAAGCATGGAAAAAGCGAAAAGAAAATTTTAGAGTTAAATCACTTGGAAACCTAAAAAAGATCTTTAAAATTTTTGTGACATTAACTTCTAGTGGGTCAACTATATTAAATACAAAATATATGAGGAAAGACTATTTTAAAGTTAAATCACTTAGAATCTAAAAAATCTTTAAAATTTTATGACATTAACTCTAAATGGGTCAACCACATTAAATATAAAAATAAAAATACATGAAAAAAATTATAACGTAAGAAAAATTATAACATTAGGAAAATTATGCAATTATGTAACATGATGATCAAACGTCAATGACGATACGACTAGGGTGTCAATAGTGGACAATATGGATGATGGCAGTTAGCAACGATTGGAGGGTGGTAACTGATGGGAAACCAGACGATTTTGGGTGGTCATAAAGCAGCGGGTGACCTAGCGACTGTGGATGACTAAGTGATGTTAAGCCATTAGGTAGTAGCGATCAGGAGTAGTGGACAATCAGGTGATGGTGGATGACTGACGATAGTGGGTGAAGTATGCATTGGAATCGACGTCGATGATGGCATATTATACTATGAAATATGTTTGGATGAACAACACAAAAATAATAGAGATAATTATAAAAAAAATAAAGCATTGCAGTTAACCCTTATGGTTAACAAAGATAACTAATTGAAATAAGATTTGACTTGGGCATGACTCCAAGTTCGAATGGGATTGGTGCAGCATCAGTGGGTATGTGTTTGTAAGCCAACACAAGATGCCTTTGCATCAACACTATCAAACCACTCAAGCAAGGGTGATGAAAAATGCATTTCAAATCCTTTTATTCACAACTAAAAAGAAAGCATAGTATAACATATGCATGCTAACTTATGAGAATACACATCTATATACAATCTTAAAATATATAATATGCAATAAAGACATTTCATTCAAACCACATATATTCTCTCTTAAGAACTTATCTTGATAGCCTTTTAGCTTCATTCACATTTGTGACTTGACTAAAATGTAAGTAGATAATGATTTTCAAAAGTTTAACAGATAAACTAATAGCTATAACTGGTAAGATAATATGAAACACAATAAAAAGAATAACTCATAATAATAAATAACTAATGGCAAAAATATGACATCTATGAAGTATATAATGAATATCATGATAATTTTTATACATATGCACATATAAATCCCTTGTTCCTTTTAATATTATAATAGTTCTCTTACTCATTAATGTTTTTAATAATTTTTAATTTTATCATTTCTTATATTATTCTCATTTTTTCTCAAAATAAGGATTAACTCTCTTTAATCATATCTCATACTCTCAAAATACAAGGGCATTATTTTCCTTAGATGATAATTATCCTTAGTTTCTTAAGATCTAATCCAATCTCATCATCTTATATCTAATCTTAGCTATCATGGTTAGCTAACAAACTCTATCATGTTATCTCTACTCATAAAGTATTACACAAAGTACTTGTAATATATAACATCCCATAATTGAATTTCAGTATGATGTTTTGAACATGTTGAACTTTTGCACATGAGAATATAAATATTAGTTACAACATCCCCCAAAAATATGATAATTATTAATTATTTTTTATTTTTTTAAAATTATTTAATTTTCACAAAAAAATTATTATTAAAAAGGGGATGTGACACCTAAAAAGAGAGAGGTCGACTTCAAAAAATGAGAGTACAAATTATTAAAAGCCTAATGGTGTTGAGTCTGTTTAAGCTATAAACCAAAGATAAGTAGTTAATAAAAATTTAATAATAATTCAAACTATAAAACTTATACATTCAAAATATTAAAAGAAATAACACATAATATGGAAAAAAGTTATAAGGCTAGCTCATGGAGAAGCTCAATATAAAATTATCTTTGCTTAAACATGGACACACAATAATGAGCCAAATCTTAAAAGGGAAAATAATATAGTATTTATTTTATGAAATTTTATAGAAACGTTTACCTAAAAATATCAAATGATTCTAAAGAATTATATAGTTTAAATGATGGATGGAACTCATTGGTACTTTTATGAAAATTGATAAGAAAATTTTTAAAGATCATTTGGATAAAAATATAATGAATACAATAACTTCTAATATTTAATTAATTTTTTTTAATTTTTTCTAAAACACTAATTGACGAATCTAAGAGATGAAAATAATGCATGTGAAAGGGCAACTAGATTAATTAATAGAAAATACCAATATAGGGAATGTCGCAACCATTCTTAAGAAAGAAAGGATCAATTAGTGCTAAGACATGCATGAAATCTATAATAAACCTTGTGGTTACCATGTGGAGAGCTTTAGAAAAATGGAAAATTTCAAAAGAAAGAGGGTTTGAAGGAATTTGAAAAAAATGATCCTCATCCTCTTGTGTAAGAGAGAGAGGGAAAGCAAGTTCTACAACCTTATGAGAAGAAAGAAAAAAGGAGGAAATTTATTATAACAATCTGAAGGGAGAGAAGAAGAAACAAAATGGAAGGAATAAAACTTGAGGAAGACACACAAGTAAGAAATAGTCTTAAGGTGAGATCACTATGACATGAATTAAGATAGGCATGTTATGTGGGTTGGTGCACATGATTAGTATTTGATAAATTCCAATATTTTCACATGTTATTTTCGAATGATGAAAAAGATATACAACATATTTTGTACTCCCACATGTTAGTTATTACAATGTGGTAATTAGGCCTTTGAAATAGAATTAGAACTTTTGATTGATCAATATATTATTGTTGAATGAATTATCATAAATGCACAATAGCTTGATTGTATCTCAAAATTGGCTCTTATTGAAGCAGAGTAACTTATGATTGTTAATGTTGGTGCAACACTTTATCATTGGTGGTATCTCTTAGTTGCATGAAATAGAAAAAAAAAAAGGAAAAAATGATATTTTCAAATCCTATAAATAAGAAATTTTTTTCTAAAGGAATCAAAATAGATTATTAAGACTAAGAATAGAGATTAGTTATTAACAATAAGGCTCTTAAATTAAAAAAAAAGAATAATCATTACATTTTCAAATGAGTGTATCTTATTTTAGGTGTTTGGAGGTGGAACCTAATAGTAAAAAGTAATGACATGGTGTATCTCATTTGAGGCATCATCCATATATGAAACTCAAAATAAAAGGATAATAAAATATATAGCCTTTGTTTTTAAAACTAAATATATAATTAATAGGAAAAGTGAAAGAAATATTGTTGAATAAAATATTTATAAGAATCATGGATTCAAATGAAAAATAAAAGTTGTTAAATTAATTAAAAAGGAAATGTAATAAAATTTAACTTAAAAGGGAAGAGCATTACATTAGCATATTAATCTCATTTTAGATAACATTGTTGTACATCAATTATTGCATGTTTTATTATTTTGACTCTACTTGTGGCATTATCCAATTTTGAGTTACTTTGCATTCCTATTATATAGATTTTTTCCTATTAGACTAATGATAGTTAGCTCAGTCTATTAAGGGAGGTTAAGAAGTTCTTTAAGGAGAGTTGTTGTTTGCTATTGTTATTGTATTTGTAAAGAAAGGAGCAATAAGGGTAGAGAAGATGGTCGTGCTACAATAAATTGGCTAGTAGAGAAGGCAAAGTAGAGCTCAATAGAGAAAAAGCTATTGTAATAAAATAAAGCAAAGTAGTTGGAATCAATTATAGTAAGAAGATTGTTAGAATCTCAAGTAAATCTAATCAGAAAGGTTTTGAGTTATGATAACAATGAGGGCTCTTAGTAAGCTATGGATTTAAATGAGTTTGTGCATTGATTTGATTTGGCTTTCACAAAAACATGCCTTGGAGTGCAAAGCTAAGTATTTATGTTTGTTATGGAAACATTGAACTTTTTAGAAATTAAGGGTAATGTAATGATGTCAAGTTGTTTTTAATTTTCAATTTTATCTTTGCATGGTGTTTAGAAACATAACAAGTGAGCATTTCTACTTTATGAGGCTATTACTCAACTAAACATAATATACACCCTACCACCATATGGTACATTGAGTTTGATGTACAATACATTTGGCATGACATACAATACATTGGGCTTAAACATACCATATGTTGAGTTGGTATAGATGACACATCAAGTAGCATAGATTTGGGAAAAAGAATTGGTGTTTGTGAAGTCAAAAAACAAGAATAAGAGAGCATGTTGTAAATATCAAAATGAGTATAGTACAAGAAGACTATACATGATTTCTAATATAAAAGGATCACACCAAAAGGATTTAAGAAGGTAAATTAAAGTGATTAAGATGTATGTCAATGTTATTTATCCTTGAGCATTATATTACTATAAGCTTGATCTCATAACATCATTTCTTTTAATGCTTATATGTTCTAATGAGGAGCAGAATGATGTTTACATCTCTTTTTTTATTCTATGGGGTTAAGACATGTGTCTAGATAATGCATTTGAATAAAATATACACATAAAATTATGAAATGATAAAGGATAAATGGAATAAGATGATTAGAAATAGAAAGTGAAGAAAAAGCAGGCTATGTGATCCTTATGATGTTGATATGCTTTAATGATGTGACATAATATTATGATATGAGCATATGATGCAATTTAGGCTATATGATATTTATGTTACACTATGATTGTATTGATTTGACATAATGATAAACTATGATGAGAGAAATGAGGCATTATTCTGATAACATTATCCCTAATAGCTACACTCTATTATCACTACAGGTTGGATGAGTGAAGATGATAAGATAATGGTCATTTCATAGACATAATGCAAGGTTGATGTAGACTATGGGACCATATAGAAAAGATAAAAGTCATCGCATGCACATAGTGTATAGTTGATGAACCATTTTGAGATATGATATAGTACCACTAGAATCCAATACCATATTCTTTGCTATTTATTTGAGATAGATAAGTAGAGAAAATAAAAATTATTACATGCACATAGTGTATAATTGATGAGGACTATAGGTCCATATTGAAAAGATAAAAGTCATCAAGCACACACAAAGTGCAGGTTTGATGAGGTACAAATCTAGACAAGATACATGCATTAAGAAAACAATAATCATTCTGATATCATAACATATTATTATGTCATGTCATAGTTTACAAGATTCATATGGCCTATTATCTTTTATTTCACATTCTTCACTTCTTTCCATTTATTCTTTAAGATTTTTTGCTTATCATATTCTACTTTATGTAAAAAATGCATTACATTAATGTAAATATCTTAATATCATTACAATAAATACATGATGCTAATAACATGTCATTTATTATTAGAGCAAACAAATCAATGTATTACTAATTGATAATAATAACAATCTATTTACATCATAATTACTTTGATTTATCTACTTGATTCTTGTAAAATAATTCCCTTTCTAACTTCCCTTTTCCTTTCTCTTTCTATACAATCAAATTTTGCCAAAATCCATCATAACAAGCTCACTTTTCTATTTGTAACATAGTCTCAAATTCTTATTTTGCTTAATACCCAAACACGACAATCATATAATTTCAAAACTCCTAAATTCCATAAATCCCACTAATTAGACTATTCCCCCTCCCTCATTAATCCATTTGATGAACCCTCGCATATTGTTTATTCACTCGATGAATAATATGTCAAGGTTAAACATACCATTTGTTGGATTAATGGACCATCTCATTCCACACAAAACAAATGCTCTACAATTGCAAGATTGCTAATTTTTTTACAACATTTTTTGAACTCAAACCAAACTTGAAGAAATGCCAAACCAAGAATTGTGAGGAATTAAATACAAAACAAGACCTCAAATTTAGTAATAGCACAAAAAATGAAAACTAAACAAAACCTCAAGCTCTTGAATTACAAACATCTTTAACTTCTAAATAACTACATAGATGAAGCGAATCAAATAACAAAGAATAGAAACTCATGTAAAATCTCACCTTGCATAATCTTTTCAAGATATAACTACTTAATTAGCTTTTCCAAATGGTTCCTCATGGCTTTTTGCTACAACAACCCTATTTCTCCTTAATTTTCACTCTAATAGGAATCATGTATTAGATATTAGGTATTGCTAACCTCATGACTTTTGAAGTAGTTTGTTGACAATAAAATTGCGTTCTATTTCAAATGGCCTTTTTGAGCGGATGACAAGAAGATCATTTGGAGGTTGATCTTATACTCTCATGGGAATGTTAAAAGAAGAAGGTTTCAAGCATTGGAATACCCCATAGAGAATTTAACTATTATTAATGTGGTAGCCATCATGGGTAATCTTTTATTTACTTCTATTAATTTAAATTATTAAAACTTACAACTATGACTTGTGAAACAATTAAGAATCTATTGCATACTCTAATTCATGCATTTGCTTTCTAAAATCTTGAGTGATTATGGCCTTTAACACTACATTAGGATTTTAAAAATATAATTTCATGTAGCTTTAAGTCTTACACAAGTTTTATTTTTAAATAATATGGTTTAACACATGTTAATTAAAACTATGATTTTTACAATTATTGATCGTACAATGTGATGGCTATTATCATATTTGTACAATCTCTTTTCTAGCTTATATTTGCACTCAAAAGTGAACTAGTCTTAGAGCCATATAGTTATGATGTATCTATCATACAGGTGCAAGTATTTGTTGAATTATCTGTAAGGGAATATAGTTGGTTGTATAAGGTATTATCTTGTACGAATGCTATCCAATCTCTATGAGTTGAGTTTACATTTTTATTGTATGCATATGAAGTCAATTTCAAGAAAATATGTAGCTTATTTTGTCTCAAGATTGACACTGTGTATAGTTCAAACTTATATAAATTTATGCTTTATATTTCTACATTTAAATTCTATAAGTGTGTTAAATGAGAGTTACATGTTGTACAATACAAAGTCTATGTATCATAACTATACATTCATGTGAAAATTTTAGATAAGTTATTTTTTATGCTTATAGTGCATACTAATACAATCATTGTAATAATACATTTCAATTTGTTTATCTTTTTAACATCATATAGTATGAGTTTATGAATCATACTTATACATGATAACACTATCATACTTTAGTGCAACAACTATATAATATTTTATCATATTAGTATGCAGTCTAACTTATAGGTTTTTAGCAAATACTAGAATGATTCAAGGGTTATTAGGCTAATATGATTAGTGTTAACATTATTAGTTTATATACATTATAGATTCTACATTGTTGTACAATAATGATAGTAGTATCATATTAGTAAGTTCAATTATTAAGAAAGTTTTTCATAAATATAAGACAATTTAGAATTAGATTAATATGTCAAGTTTCATACACATTTTTTAGTCAACATAATTTAAGTAAAATTTGCATCGTATAAGAATCCATAGTGTATGATTAGAAGGAAAAATAATTTCTTAAGAGCTTGATTTTATATAAATATGTATCATATGGTGGTGATCTATCTTTAGATTAGTATGATTGATATTAAAACACATGTGCTACTTATTGTATTGGTGTCGTACAATGTAAGAGCAATCTTGTATTTGTACAATACATCGTTTGAAGCTCATCAATGCTAGTAGGATCACTTGTCATTGAGATGATTTTTGTATGGAATATCATAGTACAATGTCCTCAATATACTAATATGATTTGAGTGAGAAACTTAATAGCTAATTCTAATCATTTTGGGAATCCAAAATCAAGCCATTTACTTTCTTAAAACACTATGTGATCCATATGAAGTATAAATATGAGGCTTATATAGTGAGTATAGAAGAGATTTTTAAAGTTGGCTTAAATTGTAGCATTCTAAAGTTTATTTTGTAGAAAAGTTGAACTTTAAGATGAACACCTAATTCTCTTATCTCCTAAATTCACATCATCTTCATTCCACAGTAGGTTTGAAACACTAGTAACATCCCTTCATCACCTAATTTTATGTCACAAAAGATTTGTTTTATTGTAGGATTTCTATAAAGCCACCTATTATTAATCAGATTATAATTATCATAGTTGACTATTGTTTTGATACTATAATGTGTGTGGCCAAGTAGAGCTATTATTATAAGCTTTGTGGAGCTAGTTAGAAATCAGTTGGATCACAAGTTGTGAGGGTTTTGGCTTAACCATGGTTGGAAAAAAGGTAATTTGATAGTGAAGCCTTGTTGGGTTAGTTAAGGGTAGATGTGGGCAATGGTTTTGTCGAACTACTTGAAATTGTGTACATCTCTCTTGTTTTTTTAAATTTATTTTCTTATCTCTCATTTATCAACAACCAATAAGAAATTAAGATTCTAATTAGAAGATATTTCTAATTTAATTAGTATCTATAACCAAAGTTATACAAATACACTTTGTGAATAAAATATATTGGAACAATTTCTTAGTGCCATTATTTATACATTTTGTACAAGCCTTTGTTATCCAATGCAACCCCCTCTTTTAATTGGTATCAGAATTGGTCAAAGTCTATGAAAAAACTCTTTTATACTCAATTAATGGCTCATAATTTCATTGATATTGATTCCAACTTGGGGAAAAGATTGTCTTTTAATTTGCCACCATTGTTTTGTGGTGAATATTATCTTTATTGAAAGAATGTCTATGAAGTCACCTACTTTTAGTTGATGTAGCTCTATAGGATATCATATAGTGCCCATGTATTTTTCCTACCAAAATGGTTAACAATGTTGCTGTAAGAAGGGGGATTTATGAGTTAAGCCTTGAGCAAAAATAATGGGTTTGGCTCAACACCCCTAGAGTGAACATTTTTCATTATGGTCTAAAAGCTCAAGACTTCAACAAGATTATGAACCTTGAAATAAGACATGAGATCTAATCAAAGTTGGAAGTGTTGGAAAATGCCGGTTACAAGAGGGGGGGTGAATTGAACCGTTCACAATAATAAAACGTAACAGAGTAAATTTAATCTTGAATTTGTGCGCTTAAGAAATAAAATAGCAAGGCACACGATTTCAAGTGGTTCGGCAAAACCTTTGCCTACATCCACCCCCAGCTAACCTAGCCGGGCTTCACTACCAATCCAATGCCTTTTGCCCAACCGGCGGGTAGGCCAAAAACCCTCACAGCACCCAATCACAAGATTGGTCACACACAAATACAACAGCTTGGTTTTCACAACCAAGACCACAATACACCGTCGTCGTCAATTTTTATTTGGCAAACAAATTTTCTTAAACAAAATTAAAATTCCACAGACCCTACAACTTGTGAAACAAAGTGGCACAAAAAAAATTTCTTCGAAATTAAAATTAAAATAACCCAAACGCACTTCTGACCGCGCTTTCCAAACAGGACAAAGCCCAAATCGCGTTTGCGAAGGCGTTGTTCTATTTTCGTGTGGAAGAAGTGTTTCGGAGAAAATTTGGTCTGAAATTCGACTCAACAAAAATTCGAAACAGGTAAGTTGAATTCCGAAAAGTTAATAGAGACTCCAAGGCTTGAAACGAGAATCACAGTTGGTGAAGATTGATCGAAAAATCAAGATCCGCGAAGCTTGGTTAACGGAAAAGTTTTGCAGTAATTTCCACCTCAATCTAAGTAGCTAAGCAGAGTATGAGATGTAGTTAAGTAAGCAATTGTAAAGTAGAAACGAAAAGGGATGAAACCGTGCAAATTTGAAGCGAAAGGAACGCGTTTCGTTTCGATCCGAGAAGGCTGAGGAAGACAATGAACAGTAATTCCAGTGATTTTTGTCCGTCTTTGCAGGGATTTTTCCAGTTCTTTTTTCTAACGAAAATCCCTCGAATTCAATCCTTCTTATAGAAGGAGATCGAGCAATTGAACGTTAGTTCCAACGGCTAGAAGAGGAGAAGAAAATAATTTTAAAACATATAGCCGTTGCGCCGGAAAAGCAAAAAAAAGGAAAGCCGAAAAAGAGAAAACGCTTTTAAGTTTTAGTCCCACATTTCCTGTTGGTAGGGAGAAGTAGCGCATATATTAGTTCACCTTTCTTTTGCCTTCAGCCGAAAATATTGGGGTTGGCTGCCCTCAGGTGCGGTTGGGAAGTCAATACCCAACCCGACCTGTTTAGAGCATAACGGGTCAAGTATGACCCGAACCCGAATTAGGAACTCTGGCTTGTGTTTGCACCCTTATAATCGTCCCCTTAGGTTCTCGCCTGGCCGGTTCGGCTTGGTTCCGGTTCGGCGTTAACCGAACCCTTTTTGCCCCGGTTTGGCGTAAAGCGAAATTTTTAATTAAATCGGAAATAAAATTTTGAAAGCTTTAACACTTGCGAAAATAGTCGAAAACGCTTATATGGTGTAAAATATTGATTATACAAGTCAAGGACTTGTTTAATCACAACACCTTCTTAAATGTAAGCCTCATACGTAGAGTTGCACTAATACGATATATAAAATCGTATGGTACAACCCTTAGGCAATTAAAACTTGAAAAATACATTTATAATGTGCCACACAAACAAAGTTGTAGGTTTTTCATTGTGTCCTAAAAAAAACTTATACACCTCCATAATGGCTGCCACACCATCTGGAGTACCAAGGGCTGCTCATCACGATCAAAGTTGTTGGTAACTTCTTTCAATCATCTTCCAAGTCATTTGAGCTTCATGTCACTCTAATATTGTAACAAATACTCAAGCAAACAATTAGAACAACAATACACTGTTTTGTTATCATCAAATTATCATTTAGGCCATGGGGTTTAACAGGAAGTAACCTATGAAGGTACTTCTCTAGTGAAAGAAAATAAAATTAACATGTTGACACAAAATTATGAATTATTTAGATTGAACTCTAATAAATCTATTAAATCCATGTTTACATAGTTTATTAACATTATTGATGGCATAGCAAGTCTTGGAAAGGTTCTATCAAATAATGAGCTTGTTTGACTGATTTTGCATATGTTTCTAATATTTTGTCACTAAATTTTTCTTGTCATTTAGCAAACTAACTAAAGTGTAGTTTAAAGATATCTTAAGGCATATCATTCTTGTTATGTTTAATACCAATGCTTTTTTTCCTATTATATTTGATATGGTTATATTCAATTTAGTGTGAAAGAATAAGTTAGTATTACAATAACATGTAATGTGGTATATTTTACTATGTTAAACACTTGATGTCTAAGAACATTAGAACATGTTAACAAAAATTCACTTTTAAGTGATGATGCATTCTAGAATTATTTATTTACATTATGCTTGCTAAACATCTAGCAGTTCTCTTGATAAATGAGTCTCCAATCAATTTTTTTTCAATGTATAAGATATCATGGCTCTACTTAGGATTGCTAAGTCTTTATGTAATGACCCATATTTTATTACTTTAGTGTTATTTATAACTTGGATGCTTACTGAAGAGTATTTTAGAACATGATATAATAATATGATTTTTATGTCTCAAAAAATATGTATAACAAAGTACGTCAAAATTTAATTATGAATATATTTTCAAAAAGAGCACGTCATGATAAATTGAACAATATATTTATAGTAATTTTTGTAAACTATTTAGAATTTTTATAAATTATTGAAGGAAATAAAATAAATATTAATGATTAAATAATTTTATATTTTAAATTTCTATTATTGTTAAAAAATCCTAGTTTCCTCTCTCACTCCCATAACCCTAGTTTCCCCATCTCCTCAAACCGATGCTTAGCTTCCTTTGGGAAATGCTTAATAGAGCAATTGCCTAGCTAATTCGAGAGAGAAAAGAGAGAAATTATGAGGGAAGCATGTTAAGTGAATTATAACGACTTAATCAATTGAAATTTTTGTTTGATTAGCTAGGCAAATCAAAGAGATGAATGAAAATGGGGGATCAGGTGAACTTTGACGATGATGATAGGTCTAATTTTGTAATTTTGTTGCTTTGTGTGAGTATACTAAACCCCTTAAGTGTTTTTGCTACTTCAATTTTTAAATTAATTGAGTTTAATTTTAACCTTAATTGAGCCACATCATGCAAAAGGCCATGAGTGTTCACAAGATTCAAAGACCATTTATGATCAAGTGAGTCCCTTTGATGTAATTGGTGGGTTAAGTAAGATAGAGGAGAAGAGATGCTTGAAATTTATTTGGTCAAATCTCACCATTTGTGCATATATTGTAGAAGTTATAGTTGCGACTAAAAAGGGAGATAGAAAGGAAATTTTGTGGGGCTATATTATTAAGGAATAAGGAAAATAAAATTTTCTCAAGCACTCTTATTATGAATTGTAATAGTAAGAAGAAGTAAATCATGTACTCTTTAATTTTCATGTTATAATTTTTTTTGGTTTCTTTTAGTTATATCATAAATAAATTATAATAATCATGTGACAAATATTCGACACAAAAATATTAAATAATTTATTAAATCATTGTGAGATTTATGTGCTTTTTTAAGAAGAAAATCCACAATAGTTGGCTGTGAGTCACAATAGGAAGAAAAAAAAAGAATTAACGTCAAAGTAGTCTCTGAGGATCTAGGTAGAATAACTTAATAAAACTGCAATGCAAATAATGAACTCCTTAATTAATTAAATTATTAATATTTTTATATGAATTGTTATTTTGTTTATGTTCTAAAAATTGATAATTTAATATAACAATATGCATAACATATGTAAGTATTTACATTCATTTATGATTAATATTATATAATAGATTTCATACATTATTATATGTCCATAATAAAAGGGTAAATTAAATAGTATGTGTGTATATATGTGTTCGTAATTGAGAATGATTGATTTATAAATAAAAATCCTCATGTGATATGTTAAAGATAGAGAAAAAGAAAGTGAATAAAAATATTTTGATTTTAAGCTTAATATCATATGAAGAATAAGTAATATTAAAAAATATATTTCTCTTATAACCTTATCCCATAATACTACTTGTTGTGTGATATAATGGTCATCGCTTTCTATGTAATCTAGTAGTATTGATCCCATAAGCATCAGAACTTGATGATTTAGCTTTTTACTATGTGATCAAGAGTCATCGCTTACTGTGTCGCCTGACAATTAAGGTCTATATTAATGATATATACATACATACATATATATGTGTGTGTGTGTGTGTGTGTGTGTGTGTGTGTGTGTGTGTGTGTGTGTGTGTGTGTGTGTGTGTGTGGGTGTGTGTGACTTGGTGTTGTTCTAATGGCTATCGCTTACTATGTGATCTAGTAATAGATATGATGAGATACTATGAGATATGATATTAAGATTTTGAGGATAAGAACTATTAAAAGAAAACTAAGATCTTTATAAATTCAAAAAGAAAAATTGAATGAAAAATAAGAAGAAATAAGGTCAAACCAACTTCGATAAACAAATTTAGATGTAAGTTTTTATACAAATTATTTGTAAGAAAAGAAAAGAAGATTTGAAAATCATCATGTTCTAAATATTAAAGATTATAGCATATTTCATATTACATCTTAGAATTTTGTTTTATATGTTTACAAAATTATAGGAACATAATTCTCAATTCTTTAGATGTCATGTATATTATCACAGTACATAAGATTAGGACATGATATAGGTTAACACTGAGTAAAGATATTTAGAAGTGCATGAGTAAGAACTAAGAATTAAAAGCTAGTTGCTTTACAAATAATGATAGTACTGTAGATTTTTTTGTGAACTTCAATATATAGATTTTTGGAGACTCTGATGTGATTTTACTTTGTGATAATATAATTTTATTATGATGATGTAGTGTTTGTCATGGTGTTATATGTTTTCTTATGGTGATATAATTTTATAGTGATATTGTGTTTTAATGATGATATATTTGATTGATATATATAGTTGTTAATGTATGATTGACAAAATAACTACATGTATATAGAAAAACTAATAGTTTTAGGAGAGATTTTGTCTATTTATTTTTTAAAATTTGAATCTCTCATGAGTCAAAATTTAAATTATTAGAGGATTAGAAAATAGTTAATCCTTGTTTCTCTTTTAGAAAAGCATTTTAGGTCCTCTTAATACTTTAACTTTATTTATTTTTCAAATATTATTAATTAAAGAGGAATTAAGAGTTAATAAATAAGTAGGGGGTGATAAGATGGTATTAAAGTAGTGACATCCTAAAGAAGGATTTTTTAAATATATCTTAATAAACTTGATAACTTAGGATGGATTTTTTTAACTAAGGATACTTATACTACATATAAGTAATGTCTCTTCTTCTTTATAGAAATTTTAGTATTTAATTTTAATTTTTAGTAAAATTGATGCAAAGGTTTCTTTGATCTAAGAAGGAGATTTTAATCAAAGCCTTAAAAAGAATAATGGCTCATGAAATAGAAGTAGAGTAGGAATTTTATGACCAAAGTGCCCTTAGACAAATGCTATCTAATTATGAGCATTTCCTTCATAGAAGAGTAAGAGAATAGATAAATAGACATGTAAATCAATTCCATAGAATACACTAATATACTTTTTCATGGGATCTAATCCAATGGTAGTTGGGAGTTGGTTTAAACAAATAAATAAAATTTTTAATGATATAGCTTATCCTAATCATAGAAGGTACCACTTGTTGTGAAGAAATTAGAAGGAGCAAATTTATAGTGAGAGTCTTGTCACTGACTCAAATTTAAAGAATGACCTATACATGAAATCTCTTTGAAAGAATTTAAGGAAGAGTTTTAAAATTGGTACATTCCTCATTCAGTGATTGAAAAAATAAGAGAAAAATTAGCTTTGCTGACATAAGAGGATCTGTGTCACTAATTATGAGCAGATATTTTCATCACTAGCATGACATGCCTTTAATCTAGTCAATCTTGAGGAGCATAGGTGTTTTTGGTTTTGTCAAGGATTGAATATTGCTATTAAATCAACACTTGTTCCCTTTTGGACTTCTAATTATTTTGAATTAGTGGAGCAGGCAAGGATAATTGAATAAGAATTATTAGCTTTAGATATTTAAAAAGAAAGTGAAAAGAAGAAAGTATAATCTATTAGGGTTAAAATTAAAACATTTTTTTAAGAAAGATACACAAAAGAGGAAGAAGTGACAAATGATTTGGCAAGTTTGGACACAAAAATCAAGTATATGGTACAGCTTGTGGTCAAGCAAATTCAACATCATATGATAAAACACCTCAATACACTGAATGTGGCAAATTTCATGTGTACTTATTGGTTTAGTCAAGAAAATTAAAGAAAATATTTTACTTATAGATAGTTAAGCCACTTGGCTAGAGTTTATTCTCAACATAAATCAAGGACAAAAATTACATCAACATCTCAATCTTTTGCTCAAGAATCTGGTAAAAGAGGTTTTGGCAAAGGAATATGTGATGGCTCTCAGCAATACTCTAGTAATATAGACCATGGGCAATCTACTAGGAGAGGGAGATAGCCTCAAGTATATGAACTTTCACAGCAAAATGCAGCTCATGTTACAGATGTGATCTTAGGTAATCTATCATTTTAGTAGTTTCTAGTTACTATATTATTTGATTGTGGACCATCTCATTCATTTTTATCTCAATGTATGCTTGATATACTATCTATTGAATCACAAGTACTAAATAATCTTCTATTAGCAAAGCTTTTTAATGAGAGTGAATTTAGAGTAGATGCATGTGTTTTTGGGGATATTATGATTAAAAGAAAAGAATTTCATGTTGACTTGTTAGTTTTACTTATAAAAAAAATTTGATGTCATAGATGGATATGTTGTGTAGACATCAAGACATTATTTAGAAAAAAAAGGTAAAATTGTGAGCTTTTGATGGGGAAGAAGTTAATTATTTTGACAAAGTAAGAGGTATATCTCTCATCTCTATTTTGATGGAACAAAAACGTTTTAACAAGGGGTTGTGAAGCATTATTTGTTTCCATCTTGACCTTGAACTCCAAAGATGGAAATTCTTAGGAGATACCTATTGTATGTGAATATCTAGATGTATTTCCAAAAGATTTGCCAAGGCTTCTTTCTAATAGCAAAATAGATTTAAGGTTAAGTTGATGCCTAAGGTCGAGCTAATATCAAAAGCTCCTTACGAAATTACAAGAAATCAAGATCCAGTTTCACGAGTTACTACATAAAGAATTCATTCATCCTAGTGTATACCCTTAGAAAGCACCTCTTTTATTAGTAAAGAAGAAAGATAATAGTCTCAAAATGTGTATTGATTATAGAAAACTTAGTAAAATTACCATTAAAAATAAATACCCTTTGCCAAAGATTGATGATCGATTTGATGAGTTGAGAGGAGCAATAATTTTTTCAAAAAATAATTTAAAATTATGCTACCATCAATTGAAATTAAAAGAAAAGACATTGTCAGAGCGACATTCAGAACTCGTTATGGGTGTTACAAATTTTTAGTTTTACCTTTTGATCTTACCAATGCCCCTACTGTATTTATAAACTTGATGAATAGGATATCCAAAAACCTTTTAGATCAACATATCCATACTATTTTACAAACTTTAAGGGATCATCAGCTATTTGCTAAATTTTAAAAATATGAGTTTTGGTTATCTTAGATCTCTTTTTTAGGGCATGTAATGAGCACAAAAAGGAATTTCAATAGATCCTCGAAAGATAACTATAATTGTTAATTGGCCTAGACTTTCAAAGGTGTTGGAGATTAGGAGGTTCTTGAGTTTAATAGGATATTATAAAAAATTTGTAAGAAGATTCTCACAATTAGTTAAACCTTTGACAAAATTAACTCAAAAAGCAATGAAGTTTGTATAGGATTTAGATTATGAAGAAAGTTTCCAAAATCTAAATAAAAAATTGACCTCATCTCCAATTTTAAGTTTACCTAAAGGTTTGAAAGGATATCAAATTTTTGCTGATGCTTCATACTAGGGCTTAAGATGTATGTTGATGCAATCTTGGAAGGTTATAGCTTATGATTTTAGACATTTTAAATCACATGAAAGAAATGTAGCAACATTATCTCTATAAGATGAAATGTGAGGTATTTATCGACCATTGAAGTTTAAAGTATATTTTTACTCAAAAAGAATTAAATTTAAGACAAAGGTGATGGCTTAATTTTATAAAAGATTATGAGCTTGAAATATCTTATTATTTTGGAAAGAAAAATATGATTTTTGATACACTAAGTATGAAGTCCAAATTTAATTTGATAATAGCTTAATTGGATAAAAGACAACTATCCTTTAGAATTGATAAACTAAAATTAAAAAAAGAAGTAAAATAAAATATACTATTATCACATTAATTATTTATCAGGAAAGATTTGCTTGATTCTATTAAGGAGGACCAATTATAAGATAAACAATGTAAAAACCTAATTCAAAAGGTTAAATAAAATGAGATATCTAATTTTGCACTTGATATAAATAGTGTACTGCATTTTCATGTTCGATTATGTATCCCTAAACACAACTAATTGAGATAGATGTTATTGAAAGAAGCTTATAATTCTCATTATTCTATTCACCCTGGAAGTAATAAAATGTATTAAAACCTTAATCAGAGATATTGGTGGCCTGCATTAAAAAGAGATATTATAGCCTAGGTCCAACAATAAATTATTTGTCAATTCCTGAATAGAAATAGGAAAGTATCATGATGGACTTTATTGTTGTTTTACCTAGATCTCTTACTGGACATGATGTGATATGGGTCATGATTTATCATTTGACTAAATCAGCCCATTTTTTAGTAATTCAAATCATGTATTTAGCAAAGTTAGCTCAAATTTATGTACAATAGATTGTAAAACTTCATAAGATGCCCAAGATCATTATTATCTCTGATAGAGATCCAAAATTTATCTCACTTTTGGAGAAATATACATGGAGCCTTTAAAACTTAGTGGAATTTTAGTACAACTTTTCACCCTCAAATAGATGAATAATTTCAAAGAATAATCAAGACTTTCAAGTATTTACTTTGATTATGCATACTTGACTTTGGAGTAGATTTGGAAAGTCACTTACCTTTAATTGAATTTATATATAATAATAGTTTTCAATCAAGCATTTGGATGTCTCCTTATGAGGCTCTATATGAAAGAAAATATTAATCACATTTGTGTTGGTCTGGAAGTAGTGAAAAATAATTGATGGGACAAGAGTTTATTATAGAAATTATTAAAAAAGTGAAGCTAGTAAAAGAAAGAATTAAAACTACTCAAGATAAATAAAAAAGTATTTCAATAAAAGACATAAAAATAATGAGTTTCAAGAGGGTAAGCATATCTTTATTAAATTCAGTCTTATAAAAGGGGTGACCCTTTTGGTATTTCGAGAAAACTGAGAATTAAATATGTTTGACATTTTTAGAAAATTGAAATAGTAGGCTTAATTGCATATAGGTTCACCTTGCCTCCATAATTAATGAGAATTCATGATATTTTTTACATATCATTTTTTAAGAAGTGCATTCCAAGCTTATGACATATCATTAAGTATGATTCAAGGGATTGGCAAATTTGATTAGATATGACATATTTAGAGCATTCTATTTGTATACTAGAATAACAAAACAAAGTATTAAGGAACAAAGTGATTCTCATGATCAACGTTTTATGGCAAAATCAAACTAAAAGAGAAGCGACTTAGGAAGTTAAAGCTACTATACAAAATCAATGCTCATAACTCTTAAATTTTGGGATAAACTTTTTGTAAGGTGAAAAGGCTATAATGACCCATATTTTATTTTTTTAATATTATTTATAACTTAGATGCTTACTAGAGAACTTTTTAGAACAAGATATAATAAAATAACTTTTATGTCTTAAAAAACATGTCTGGTAAAGTACATCAAAATTTGATTATAGATATATTTTTAAAAAAAGTAAATCATGAGAAATTCATTGGTATGTTTATTGTAATTTTTAGAAACCATTTAAAATTTTTATAAATTATTAAAATAAATAAGATAAATATAAATTATTAAATAATTTATTATTTTAAATTTTTAATTATTATATAAAAAACACCATTTCCTCTTTCACTCCCACAACCTTAATTTCCCCCATCTCCTAAACCTAATACTTAGTTTTGCTTCAGGAAACGCTTTGTAGACGAATTGCCTAGCAAATTTGAAAGAGGAAAGAGAAAATCATGAGTAAAACATGTTAAGAAAATTTTGATGAACTAATCAATTGAAATTTTCATTTGGTTAGCCAGGGGGATCAAAGGGATGGATAGAAATAAGGGATTCGAAGATGATAGTGAGTCTAATTTTGGAATTGTTGCTTTGTGTGAGTATTTCAAATCCT
Source organism: Vanilla planifolia (assembly GCA_023846275.1). NCBI lineage: Eukaryota > Viridiplantae > Streptophyta > Magnoliopsida > Asparagales > Orchidaceae > Vanilla > Vanilla planifolia. The sequence goes on along the minus strand of CM043866.1, from coordinate 9,474,156 downwards.
TTAAGTGTTTGTGCTTCTTCAATTTTTGGACTAGTGGAGACAAAGTTTAACTCTAATTGAGTCATTCCATGTAAAGGACTAAGTGTTCATGAGATTCAAAGACCACTAGTGACACAGGTGAATCTCTTTAATGCAATTAGTGGTTTAAGTATGGTAGAGAAAAAGAGAAATGAAATTTATTTGGTCAAATCTCATTATTTGTGCATATATTGTAGAAGTTATTCTTGCAAGTGAAAGGGAAAAATAGAAAAAATTTTATGGAGCTATATTATTAAGGAATAAGGAAAAGAAAATTTGCTCAAGCACTCTTATTGTAAATTGTAGTAGTAAAACAAGATAAATCATGTACTCTCTAATTTTCAAGTTATGTTTTTTTAGTTTCATTTAGTTATATCATAAATAAATTAAAATAATAATGAGATAAATATTTGATACAAAAATATAAAATAATTTATCAAATCATTATGAGATTTATGTGGACTTTTAGAGAGAAGATCCACAACAGTTGGCTTGAGTCATAATAGAAAGAAAAAGAAGAATTAATGTTGAAGTAGTCCCCAAGGATTCAGGTACATAAACTTAATAAAATTGTAACACAAATAATAAATTCTTTATATAATTACTTTATTGACATTTTTTGATATGAACTATCATTTCTTTTATGTTTTGTATATTGATAATTTAATATAAGTAGCATGGCATAGCATATGCAAGTTTTTATAATAATTTATGATTAATGTTGCATAGTAGATTTCTTATATTATTATATACATTTAAAGTAAATTAAATGATATGTGTATATATATGTGTTCATAACTATGAATGATTGATTTATAAATCAAAATACCCTTGTGGTACATGAAAGACAAAAAAAGAGAGTAAATAAAAAAAAATTGGTTTTAAGATTAATATCATATGAAGAATAAGTAATATTTATAAATGTGTTTCTCCTGTTGCGTTATCACAAAAACACTTCATGTGTTATCGTCGATTGAAGTCTATAATGATGATGTATATATATCCTTTACATGTGATTTAGTAGTTACAGCTTGCTATGTGATCTGACAGTAGTGGTACCATTAGCATCAGACCTCGATGACTTAGCTTATTGTTGTATAATTAAGAGCCATTGCTTGCTGTGTGACCTATAAATCAAGGTCTATATAGATGATATTATATATATATACACACACACACACACACATAGATATATATATATATATATATATATATATATATATATATATATATATATATATGTTGCTTGTTGTGTGATCTAAGTAGTCATCACTTACTATGGGATCTAGTGGTGGATATGATAAGATGTCATGAGATATAAAATTAAGATTCTAAGATAAGAGTAATTAAAAGAAAACTAAGATATTTATAAATTAAAAAGAAAGATTGAATGAAAATAAAGAACTAAGCTCAAACCAACTTTGATAAATAAATTTGCATGTAAGTTTTCATACAAATTATTTATAAGAATAAAAAAAGATATTTGAAAATCATGTTCTAAAGATTAAAAGTTATAGCATATTTTATATTACATATTGAAATGTTTATGTTATATGCTTACAAAGTTGTAAGGACATAATTCCTAAATCTCTTGATGTTTGTATATTATTATAATGCTTAAGATCAAGAAATAACACAAGTTTACATTAGGTGGGGATATTTAGAAGTATAAGAGTAGGAATTAAAAACTAAAAGTAATTTACTTTACAAATAATAATAGTACTATGGATTTTTTGTGAAATCTTTTATATAGATTTTTTAAGACTTTGTAATGTGAGTTTTCTTTGCGATAATATAATTTTATTATGATGATGTAGTATTTATCATAGTGTTATAGGGTTTCTTTTGGTGATATGATTTTATAGTCATATTATGTTTCAATGATAGTATATTTGATTGATATAGATTATTATTGATATATAGTTGATAAAATAACTATATATATAAAAAAATCGATGATTTTTAGGGGAGCTTATGTTTGTTTTTTTCTAAAATATGAATCTCCAGTAAGTCAAAAGTTTGAATTATTAGAGGATTAGGAAACGGTTAATCATCATTCCTCACCTAGGTAAGTATTTTATGTCCTTTTAACACTTCAACTTTATTTATTTCTCAAATATTCTCAATTAGAGAGAAATTAAGAGTTAATAGATAAGCAGGATGTGACAAGATGGTATCAGAGTAATGACATCCTATGGAAGGAGTTTATATATTCAACTTAATGAACTTGATAACTTAGGAAGGGTTTTTATGAGTGAGGACACTTATATTACATATATGTAATATCTCTTTTTCTTTATAGAAATTATTATGTTTAGTTTAAATTTTTAGTAATACTAATGCAAAGGTTTCTTTGATCTAGAAGGAGATTTTAATCAAAGCCTTAAAAAGAAAAATGGCTCATGAAAGAGAGGTAGAGTAGAAATTTTATGACCAAAGCACCCCTAGACAATTGCCATCTGATTATGAGCATTTATCTCATAAAAGAGTAGAGGAATAGATAAACAAATATGTAGAATAATTACATAGAATGCACCCACATACTTTTTAGAGGGATCTAATCCAATGGTAGTTAAGAGTTGGCTCAAACAAATAAATAAAATTTTTAATGACATAGCTTGTCCTAATCATAGAAGTGTACTACTTATGGTGATGAAATTAGAAAGAGCAACAAATTTATGACGGGAGTCTTCTCGCTAACTTGAATTTAAAGAATGGTCTATGCATGAAATCTCTTAGGAAGAATTTAAGGAAGAGTTTTAAAATTGGTACATCCCTCCTTCAGTAAGAGAGAAAATGAGAGAAGAATTAACTTCATTGACACAAGGGGATCTGTGTGTCACTAATTATGAGTGGAGATTTTCATCACTAGCCCAACATCCCTTTGATCTGGTATGTCCTAAGGAGTAGAGGTGTTTTTGGTTTCATCGAGGTTTGAATACTACTATTAGATCAAACACTTGTTTCCTTTTGGACTTCTGATTATTCTAAATTAGTGAAATAGGCAAGGATAACTGAATAAGAATTATTAGCTTTAGATGTTCAAAAAGAAAGTGGAAAGAAGAAAGAATACTTTATTGAGGTTAAAAGTACAACTTTCTTTAAGAAATGGAAGAAGTGACAGATGATTTGGTAAGTTTGGATATAGAAAGCAAGTATATGGTACAACTGGTGGTGAAGTAAATTCAATGTCGTATGAGAAAACATCTCATTGCACTAAATGTGATAAATTTCGTATGGGTACTTGTTGGTTTAGTAAAAAAAATTAGAGGAAATATTTTGCTAGTGGAAAATTGGGTCACTTGGCTTGAGATTATTCTCAACCAAAATTAAGGACAAAAACTACATCAAACTCTTAGTCTTTCACTTGTGGATCTGGTGAAAGAGGGTTTGGTAGAAGAAGAGGTGGTGACTCTTAGCTAGTCTCTAGTAATACTAACCATGGGTAATCTACTAAGGATAGTGTTGAGTATATGCAATTTCACAATAAGATGTGGCTCAAACTATAGATGTGATCTTAGGAATTCTATCACTTCAATAATTTATAGTTATTGTATTATTTGACTGTGGAGCATCCCATTTATTTTCATCTCAAAATAAGCTTGATGTATTATCTTTTGAATCACAAGTATTGAATAATCCTTTATTAATAAAGCTTCCTAATGGGAGTGAATTTAGAGTAGATGCATGTTTTTTAGGAAAATTATGATTTAACAAAAAGAATTTCATGTTGAATTGCTAGTTTTACCTATAAAAGAAGTTGATATTTATCTTGGGGATGGATTGGTTATGTACACTTCAAGTCTTTATTGATCCTTTTGAAAAGAAGGTGAAATTATGAGCTTGTGATGGGGAAGTAGTTAATTATTTTAATAGAAGAAGAGGTATATCTCTCATCTCTACATTGAAGATAGAAAAAGTTTTAATAAGGGGTTGTCAGGCATTATTAGTTTTCGTCTTGCGCTTGAACTCCAAAGATGAAAATCCTTAAGAGATACTTGTTGTATATAAATATTTAGTTGTATTTCCAAAAGATTTATCAGGGCTTCCTCCTAATAAAAGAATAGAATTTGTGTTTAAATTGATACCTAGGGTTTAGACAATATCAAAAGCTCCTTACAAAATTGTAAAAAATCAAGATCCAAGTTTAGAAGTTATTATATAAAGGATTCATTCATCCTAGTGTATCCACTTAGGGAGCACCTATTTCGTTAGTTAAGAAGAAGGATAGTAATCTTAGAATATGTATTGATTATAGAAAACTTAGTATAATTACCATTAAAAATAAATACCCTTTGTCAAAGATTGATGGTCTAATTAATTAATTGAGAGGAGAGATAGTTTTCTTAAAAATTAATTTAAAATTAGGCTACCATCAATATAAAGTAGAAGAAGAAGACTTAGCTAGAATAGCATTCAAAACTCATTATGGGCATTACGAATTCTTGGTTTTACCTTTTGATCTTAGTAATGCCTCTAATATATTTATAAACTTGATGAATAGGATATTCAAAAACTTTTCAGATTAATTTTTGGTTATTTTTATTGATAATATCCTTATACATTCTAAATATGTTGAAGAGCATACTCAATATCTCTATCCTATTTTACAAATTTTAAGAGATCATCAGTTTTTTGCTAAATTTTTAAAATGTGAGTTTTGTTTATCTTAGTTCTCGTTTTTAAGGCATGTAATGAATGTAGAAAGAATTTTAATAGATCTTCAAAAGATATCTATAATTATTAGTTGGCCTAGACCTTCAAATGTGTCAGAGATTAGGAGTTTCTTGGGTTTAGTAGGATATTATAAAAAAATTTTAAGAGAATTCTGATAGCTAGTTGCATCATTGATTAAATTAACTCAAAAATTAATGAAGTTTGCATGAGATATAGATTATGAAGAAAGTTTTCAAACTTTAAAAGAAAAATTAACCTCATCTCCAATTTTAGTTTTGTCTAAAGGTTTAGAAGGACATCAAATTTTTAATAATTCTTAATACTAGGACTTAGGATGTTTGTTGATGTAATTTGGGTAGATTATAACTCTTTCTTCTAGAAAATTGAAATCACATGAAAGAAATTATCTCATCCATGACTCAGAACTTGTGAAAATTATACTTGCTCTCAAAATATAGCAACACTATCTCTATGAGGTGAAATATGAGATATTTATTGACCATCAGAGTTTAAAGTATACTTTCACCATGAAAGAATTAAATTTAAAACAAAGATAATGGCTTGAATTTAAAAATATTATGATCTTGAAATATTTTATCATCCTAAAAAGACTAATGTGATTGTTGATGTGCTAAGTAGAAATTCCAAATTTAATCTGATAAATGCTCAACCTGATGAACAACAAATATCTTTTGAAATTAATAAACTACAATTAGAAAAAGAAATGAAACAAGTATACTATTATTACATCAATTATTTATAGGCTAGATTGGCTTGATTCTATCAAAGAGGACTAATTACAAGATGAATAATTTAAAAACTAGATTCAAAAAGTTAAAGAAAATAAGATATCTAGTTTTACTTGATATAAATTATGTATTACATTTCAAATGTTGATTATGTATCCTGAACACAACCAATTGAGATAGATATTATTAAAAGAAACTTATAATTCTTGTTATTCTACTCATCCTAGAAGTAACAAAATATATCAAGAACTTTAGCAAAGATATTGGCAGCCTGGATTAAAGAGAGATGTTACAACTTGGGTTTAGATATATATTATTTGCCAACAAGTAAAAAATAAACAACAAATACTTAGTGGGTTGTTACAACCCTTGCCAAATCCTAAATGGAAATGGGAAAGTATCATGATGGACTTTGTTGTTGGTTTACCCAAAGTTCTTACTGGGTATGATATGATTTGGCTCATGATTGATTTTTTTAACTAAATCAACCTATTTTCTAACCATTCAAATCACGTATTCAATAGATAAGTTAGCCCAAATTTTTGTATAACAGATCGTGAAACTCCATGGGGTACCAAAAGTCATTATCACTAATAAAAATCTAAAGTTTATCTCTCACTTTTGGAGGAATATAGATAAAGTATTTAGAACCCAATTAAATTTTAGTGTAACTTTTCACCCTTAAATAGATGGATAATCCAAAAAAATAATCAAGACTTTGGAGAATTTACTTTGATTATGTATACTTGACTTTGGAATAGATTGGAAAAATCACTTATCTTTAATTGAACTTGCATATAATAATAGTTTTTAGTCAAGCATTGGGATGGCTCTTTATGAGGCTCTATATGAAAGAAAATATTAATCACCTTTGTATTGATTCAAGGGAAGAGAAAAATAATTAATAGAACTAGAGTTTATTAAAGAAGTTATTGAAAAATTGAAGATGATCAGAGAAATAATTTAAAATATTCAACATAAACAAAATAGTATTTTGATAAAAGATTTAAAAATATTGAGTTTCAAGAGGGTGAACATATTTTTATTAAAGTCAACCCTATAAAAGATGTGACATGTTTGAGTATTTTAGAAAAACTGAGACCCAAATATATTAAGCCTTTTTAGAATATTTAAGACTAATTTTAACCCTAATTGAGCCACATTATGCGAAGGATCATGAGTGTTAATGAGATTCAAAGACCATTAGTGACATAGGTGAGTCCTTTTGATGCAATTGATCGATTAAGTGAGATAGAGGAGAAGTGATGCTCAAAATTTATGACTGAATCTCACCTTTTGTATATGTATTGTAGAAGTTACTTTTGTGACTAAAAAAAGATATAAAAGAAATTTTGTGAAGTTATATTATTAAGAAATAAAAAAATTTGCTCAAGTACTCTTATTATGAATTATAATAGTAAGAAGAGGTAAATCATACATTATCTAATTTTCATATTATGATTTTTTAGTTTCATTTATTTATATCATAAATAAATTATAATAATCATGAGATAATTATTTGACCCAAAAATATGAAATAATTTATTAAATCATTATGGTGTTTATGTGTACCTTTAAAGAGAAGATCCATAATAGTTGGCTGTGAGTCACAATAGGAAGAAAAAGAAGAATTAGTGTTGAAGTAGTCCCCAAAGATCCAGGTATATAAACTTAATAATGTTACAATACAAATAATAAATTCTTTATATAATTACTTTATTAAGATTTTTTATATGAACTATCATTTTTTTATGTTCTATATATTCTTAATTTTATATAAGTAACATGACATAACATGTGTAAGTATTTACATTCATTTATAATTAATATTATAAAATAGATTTTGTATATTATTATATGCCTATAATAAAGGGTTAAATTAAATAGTATATGTATATATAAGTATTAATAACTGAGAATGAATAATTTATAAATAAAAATCTTCATGTGGTATGTTAAAGACTAAGAAAAAGAAAGTACACAAATGAATTTTGATTTTAAGCTTAATCTCATATAAAAAATAAGTAATATTAAAAAATATGTTTCTCTTATAACCTCATCCCATAATACCACTTGTTGTGCGATTTAGCAGTTGAGGTCTATGGTGTTGATGTATATATATGTCACTTGTTGTGTAATCTAGCAGTATTAGTGCCATTAGCATCAAATCTCAATAATTTAGCTTCCTGCTATATGATTAGGAGCCACCACGTGTTGTGTGAGCTGGTGGTCGAAGTCCATATTGATGGCATATATATATATATATATATATGTATATATATGTCACTAGGTCATCGTTTGTTGTGTGATCTAACAGTGGGTATGATAAGATATCATGAGCTATGATATTAAAATTTTGAGGACAAGAGCCATTAAAGGAAAACCAATATTTTTATAAAATGAAAAAAAAGATTGTATGAAAAATAAGAAGAACTAAAGTCAAACTAACTTCAATAAACAAAATTACATGTAAGACTTTATACGAATTGTTTGTAAAAAAAGAATATTTTAAAATCATATGTTTTAAATATTAAAAGTTATAGCATATTTTATATTATATCTCACAATTTTTGTGTTATATGATTATAGAGTTGTTGGAACATAATTTTTAATTCTTTTGATATCATGTATATTATCATAGTACTTGAGATCATGATATGACATATGTTCATATTGAGTGGGAACATTTAGAAGTACAAGAGTAGGAATAGAGAAATAAAAACTAGTTGTTTTTATAAATAATGATAATATCATAGATTTTATTATGAACTCCTATATATTAATTTTTTGAGACTCTATGATCTAGTTTTTCTTTGTGGTAATATGATTTTATTATGATGATATAGTGTTTGTCATGGTATTATAAGTTTTCTTATGATGATATGATTTTATAGTGATATCATATTTTAGTAATGATATATCTAGTTGATATAAATTATTTTTGATTTATAGTTGATAAAATAACTATATATATATATATATATAAGAAAATTGATAGCTTCTAGAAGAGATTTTGTTTATTTGTTTTTTGAAATTTGAATCTCTCGTGAATGTAAAATTTGAATTATCAGAAGATTAGGAGATAGTTAATCATCATTCCTTGTTTGGGTAAGCATTTTAGGTCCTCTTATTTTCTCAAATATTTGTAATTATAGAGGAATTAATAATTAATAGATATGCAGGGTGTGATGCTTTAAAAAAGGGGTTTTAGAGCTTGTTAATGCTTTTCTAATTAATTGGACATATGGTCTACAAAACTAAAAGTTTTAGTCTTATGCTTTTTCAACTTTATTCAAATTGAAATTGCTTAGATTTGACCAAATTTTTATTAAATCAAACAAAATAATCCATGTGCCAATTAGAGTACTTTTAGTTATGTTGGAACAAGGTTCAATTAAGAGCTAATATATCTCCCAATAAGCACTATACTAAGCTCATTTATAATCAAGTTTTAAACATGGCATCATAATTTCTCCTTAAGATTGTGTTGTATCCCTGGGCTATCAATTTAGGAGTATGATCGAAGGAATGAAAACATCTTTCTCAAAAGATAAGAAATTCATAATGCTAAAATTTGTTGATGATCATATTGCAACAAAAGTACCTAGCACTTTTTTAATCAAGGATATTTAGTAGCATGATAAATACAGAGTGGAAATAGAGCTTAAGTAAAATCCCAAATAATTGGGTCAATATAAAATAAAATACAATAAAAAAAGTTAAACTTTACTAAAATCACTTAAAAACAACATGACAAAATAATGTTGAAGTATGATACATATGACCAAAGTATACTAAAAGCATAGCAAATTAAGCAAAAAAAAATTGCAAATATGAAAAAAAAAATATGAACTAAAGCAAATCAAATAAAATTAAGCATATTTGCAAAGCAACAATATTTTTGGTTAAAAAACTTTTATAAGAATGAAAGTATATGTTATTAAAAAAGAACATGGTTTATGGAGCTAAAAATACAGTTAACTTAAAATATAGTTTATACAAAATATTTTAAATGCAATTTTTTTACGTTATTTTACAATTTAATCAATGAATTTAGATTTTTCCATACCATTATGTAAAAATATAACACAAAATTGTTTTGAGCTTGATTTAATAGAGAAAAATTGTTATTAAAAATATTATTATAAGTGCTTAAAACTAGTTCGATTCAAGTACATATGCATGGGTTAAAACATGGTACATATGAGTTTAAGTTATATGCATGAGAACAAGTATTTTTATAGTTTCCATATTATACATGCTTGAAATAATTATGTACTTATATTTATCAAAATTTGCATGTAGAACAAAACTTTTTTATGATTAATTATTTGTTATATGAACATTATGTCTTTAAACATACTTTAAAAAATTTATTTTTAGTTTGGTTTATATACTTTCATAATAATATATGTTTTTTACTTCTTTGGCAAACATAAAAATTCTTTTGCATACACAACATTTAAGTTAAGATATTTTAAACAATATTTTTTGACAACTACAAGCATAATTGGTTCAAAGCATCTTGTATGTACAAATTTTCGTCATATATATAAGACTCTTACATTGAAATAACATGTATTCAAATGAACTTGTATATTTGGTTTATACACATACAAGCCCTTTTTGTAGTCACACAACTACAATTTTATGTACATACAATCTTGATTCATTTATTATGCCTTTAATTATACATGCACTTATATCAAACAATACACAAACTCTGAAATCATTATATATGCGATGAAATAGTTTCTATTAAATGATAAGTAATAGCCACAATGTTGATTGAAACCATTAATTTTGTGTTTAAGAATGTATTTTCTAAAATCTTGATGTAAAAGTCGGAAAAATGACTCTAAAAACAAATTTGAAAAAAAGAACTCCAAATTCTCTTGGACTTACACTATCATATATGCCTTATGTGCAGGGCTGGCTAGCAACTATATAATATAGAATATAGAGAAAGTTCAAGGAAATTGAATCCAGTCAAATAAGAATATAGAAGATGCAGGAGACCATTGAATCCCTTCCTATTTCATCACAAGCAACTGAGGAATTTTCTTGGAGTTTGTCCCTGCAATTAATTGGCACTCCAATAACTGAATAACTTTGTTTTGTAAAATATAAGCTACACAATGTTATTCATTAACAAAAAGGAGGCCAAGAGTTTGCAATCTTTTTTAGTAGAGATCAAACACATGAATGAATCTTAACCAATTAAATCAGATGGGAGATCCTATCGACCACTAAAAGCTTGGAAACGAGACAGAAAAAGAAATTAACTTATTGAAATGGGTTTTTAAGTTCAAGAATATAGAACTCTCGTCTTTTAAATGTTTCAAATCAAAACCTATTTTGTCAAATTGTCCCTTCCATTTGTCCATCAACCTACAAATATTTGATCTTGTCTATCTTTATTTTACCTGCAAATTAGCCATCTCGTTATGATTTGTTAACGAGAAATTGAAACTGGTTGAATCAAGAAAAAACCAGGTTTGGACCAAAAAATAGTCTAGTGGTAAATAAGATGTGACGTAATTTGAATTTTATACAAAACTATAAATATTTTTTCTAATATCCTAAAAGAAGTCAAGTATTAGTCTGGCAAATATGTTAATATTGCAAACTGTCGTGACAGATGAGGCTTCGTGGAACCCAAAAGGCTTCATATTTAACAAAGATTTGCTTAGGTACTTCTCCAGGAAAGTACCCAAAGAGCTCTTCCAAAGCACGTAAAGTTCCACTTGGGAGGTGATCACTTGGAGAAAACTTTCTGTGCTATGAAATTAAATAAATATCTTTCGTTCTACCAATTACAGATCATGGCGTCCAACGACTTGGAATTAGAATTATTATATTACAAGAAACGGTACGGTGGGCTTTCAAATCAAGGATTTTTGTTCGATCATAGTTTGACTCCTTTGATGGAGACCTAATACATGACACAGTTGAGTATGATATTAATGGATGCCAGCTAGAATTTATCAAAGGAGTTTTCGTTTATTATTATAGTCACAATCAAGGCCTTTGTCATCCCTTGTTGAAGCACCTTTGGATGCATCTTCTACAAGTCTCATTCCAAACCCGAATGAACTTCACCTTACTTTCCCCAACCAGTGGACCTTACTCTGGACATTGGTCCCTGATGTTGGCTTCCTTGCTTGACAAACCAAATACCTCCACCGTCTAGTCTTTGATCTTTGACCATTTTTGTTCACCTCACGTTAGATTGTTTAGGTTTCATCTTCAATCAAGGCAAGTAGGTATGCTTTTCATCAAGTTTGCCAATTCAGAAAATTAATGAATGGTTTGGAAGCTTTGAAGATAGGGCAGATAACCCTAAAAAGAAAGAAAAAGTTCATTTACAATGCTTAGGTCTCAAACAAAATCCAATATTTTATGAGACAATATTTGTTTAGATTTTTCATTGACAAAAAGGGTATTTGTTATCTTAATCAACAAATCACATCTCCTGTGATAGCCTATATCAAAGCCTCATTTGTTGAGATGGTTAGAGACAACAACAAACTTAGAGAAAAGATTTCATGTACAAAATCCTTCTTTGTGTCTTACTTGATAGGGAAGGTTCTGTGATATTTTGGAGTAATTTATAATCCTAGAGTCCATTGTGGTAGAGCTTTAGTATACCTTTGTTGAGAATTCTGAGAGAATTCATCATGAGCAAGATGATTTGCCATTTGAGTTGGCCATGATGTGCAAGACAATTGAACATACAAATGTGAGACAAGAAAATGGGCATTCCATGAAGGTTCATGAACCAAAGCACTTCAATGGCACTAGGAAGGAAAAGGTGTTGGAGAAATTCTTGTGGGACATGGAACAAGTTCTCATATGTCGAATACAAAGAAGGTGAGCATTTCTAACATGTATCTTATGGAAGATACAAAATTTTGATGGAGAGAATATTGTGCATTGATGATGCAAAATGCTAGAAGGGTGAAATTAATACATAAAAAAGCTTAAGAGACAAATAAATCAACTTCTCCCTTGCAACACTTGGTAGGTTGCTTGTGAAGCCTTGAAGAAGCTCAAGCACATTGGATATGTGCAAGATTATATCAAGGAATTCAATTCCTTGATACTAGATGTTCAAAACATGTTTGAGAAATACAAGCTTTCCAAATTCTTGTCTAGGCTACAATCGTGGGAGCAATTGGAACTTCATCGACAAAATGTGAAAGATTTGTCAAGCACAAGTACTATTGTCAATGCTCTTACAGACTTGAGAATCTCCAAAGTTTCACATTCCCTTTCAAAATCTAAGGAAAATGGAAAGAAAGTGGAATGGAAGAGAGATGTCAAGTAGCATGGTGGGTGTGAGAAGAATGATAAAGGAAAACAAAAGCATAAGCCATCTTCTTTCCAAGGTATAAACAATGCTAACAATCAACAAAGTTATTTCTTGTTCTATGGCCCTCATCATGCTCATGATCGTCCCAAGTAGGAGAAGCTTAATGTCCTCATGGTTGTAAAGGCCAATGAGGACATAGATCAAGAAGTTACTGCACTTATTAATCCTTTGGAATTGCTCAATCCTTTGTTGGCTAATTTTATCAAAGCATCAGACACTTTAAGTAATGACATGATTGATGCACATTCTTTCTTAATGCACATGGAGTAGGGGTGACACAAGCCTTTGTTATTACTACGCTTGTTTAGAAATGTGAATTACAATTGAGAAATGCTCTAGTTTTATAAAAATAGAGAATGCAATGGCTCAGGCTGTGGTTGGAATGACTTATGGAGTACCTCTAACTTTAGAAAGTTGGGCAAGGAAGGCTAATTTATTGGTAATTTCTTTATATGAGTTTCATTTGATTCTCAAAGTTGGATTTTGTAAGAAGTCTAAGACAACTTCTATACCTCACCTTGATGGGATCTGGTTGATGTAAGAAGTAACTCTTTACTTTGTCCTTTGTTGCCATCCATATAGGAATAAGACAACTAAAACGAAGAGTAAAATTAATCTGTCTACAATATCTTATCACCCAAAGCCCATGTTTGCACACCTCCTTTTTAGAGTAGCATCAACAGACCTGGAAGTGTGATAATGGTGAGAAGAAAAAAAAAAGAGAAAGAGAAAAGTGCTTTGCCACAAAGGAAATTAAATTCTTCAAAAAGATTTTCTTCAAGAGATTCTAAATTCATGAACATTTGATTTTCAAAGCTCTCTATATTTCTAAACTTTTGAATTTCCTCTGAAGTCTTTTGAATTTTTTCCAAATTCTTTCAAGTTAGTTCAGATATCCTTCTCATCCCTTTATGTAGTGATTAAAATACAATTATTAATTATAAAGCAAAACATATGATTTTGACCAAAAATTAAAAATTCTTCAAATTTCACAAATTCTTCACTTACCTACACCAATCAGTACATGCACCATGTGTTGTGCATTTATACAGTCACTCTAAGGAGCCAGTCTAAGCACTTGGGTACAAACATCCTACTATGCATGCGTTGATCGTAGCAGCATGGTAGGTTGCCAACTATACCACCTACAATGTAGGAGCACTTATTCTATCCAAACTTGCATGTTAGCATGCTCTTTAGTGTTCCTGTAGCATCTCTCCATGGATGACCCAATGTGTAGTCGTGTCACTTCATGTTACATCATCATTTTTTGTCATTTTGTCTCTGATTCTTTTCATCCATTCTAAATTCAATAAATTTGAAAATAATCCTCTGATACAAAAATAAAAGTATTTTAGTAATTCAACTAGAAATGGGGTTGAAAATTGGATAAAAAATGTTCTATGCTACATTGATCGATATCAATGAGGATTGTCATTGATGTTCCTGAAGTAACTACAGTTCTTAAAGACTTTGTAGATATCAGGCCACTAACTTTGCTCAAAAATGTACCTCATGAGAGAGATTGATCAAAAAATTAAACTAACACCTAGTGTTGTTCCTCCTGCATATCGCCCATATCATATGTTTCCATTAAAGTTGGTAAAATTATGTAAATAATTGAATGAGTTGCTACATATTAGGTTCATTTAGTCATCTAAATCTTCATATGGTGTTTTAGTGTTATTTCAAAGAAAGCAAGATGGTTTCTTGTGAATTTGTATCCATGATCATGGACAAGGTGATGGTGAATAACAAGTATCAAGTTCCTTTGTTGCAAGATTTGTTGGATTGATTATGCAACCAAGTTGGACTTGCAATTATAGAAAATAAGTTTTAAAGTTAAATCGAGTTAGCACATCACCATTCTAAAATAAGGTCTACAAGTTCTAATATAACTAAAATAAAATTATTACATTTACATGTTTAATTAAATAAAAATAGCTATCACTATAACTTATACATCATTATATAAAGTGAAGTATAATTCCATGACCAAAGTACTGAAAGCACTATCACCCCCACTTCTCTCCAAGAGTCCCATACTATATGTCATGTTTTTTTTTTGAAATATTAAACAATACAGTAAACTAAGCAACCCATCATTGGCTCACTACAAAAATTGTATAACATATATGTTAAGAAAATATCTAAGGATCATGTTTCATAATGGGTCAATATTATACAATAAAACATGCAAGCAACATCTATGTAGCATATAAATAAAATTACATCTTATCATTTGAATTTATTTAGCCTTTTGTTTAACAAAATCATATAATTTTTTGTGTTCTCTTTTCATTCTTCTTTCATAATTTATCTTTCATTTTTAGTTGGTTCTACAATAAAGCTTTTTCCAATTTTCAAATCTTTCATGTTCCACTTCTAAAACATATTATTTTAGAGTATGATATGTCCTAATAGTAGCTCCTTTGGCTCCACCTATAGAATATATATTTTGATATTATGATCTCATTTTGTTATAGAGTGGGATATGATACTTCAAACAACCACCATTTATATTTTTTTTATCATAACTTATCATTTTCAATAAATTATTATCATTATTCTTTTTTTCTCTTCTTTTCCAATTCTATAAAAAAGTGAAGTTAATTTTTAATAACATTTCCCTTTTAACTTTATTAGTAATTAAAATGGTATTATAATATGTCATATATAATAGAATTCTAGAAAATGAACTAGCAATACAATATCATGTTGAAATAAGAAAATAAACACCCAATAGTAACATAAACAAGCATCACAAACAACCTTAGAAATTTTGAATTAAATTATAATTTCTAATGGCATAATTATGCATCAAATAATAGTATGTATATATGTTAAAAAGCATTCCAATAGCATTTTTCCATTCATTATGCTTACATTAAGATTGATCTTGATCTGTGTGCCTCTTCAAAAGTGCAATACTTTTTCCATTAATTTTACTTTTTCCTTTGAATGATTACTGTAGTAACTTTTTTGGATTCCTTTTTCTTTCATAGACATAACAACTCATTCTCTTTTCTCTTTCTCAATTCCTCTCTTTCCCTTTTCTCTTCTATTGGGTTACAAAATCTCCAAATTCTCAAAGCTACCACAATAGTATACCTCCTTTTATTTTAAAGCCTCGATCAACTCTTCCTCTCCCAATGCAATCCTCAATTAATGAACTATTTTGGCTTCAAAACCATTCTTCTTCTCTAGTCAACACACCACTAAATCTTCTAGCAATTTCTACCACTTAGATTTTGTACTTAGATTAGTTTTCCTCTAATATTTCATTTTGGGGTTTGCAATTTTTAAGAAATTAGAAACTAAATTAAAATTATTAAAAAAATTAAGTAAAGACTTAATTTAGGAATTAGTTCCTTAGAAATGATGTCCAAAAACTTTGTTGATAACATCCACTTGATTCAATCTCAATGACTTCTACCCATAATCTAAATTTCATATTTTTTGGCAATGTTTGATATTTTAAATAAATTTTCAAAACTAAAAATATTGATTATACTTATTTTTTATTTACTTTAAAAATCATTCAACCTTTAATTTTAAATAATTGTTATACTTTGTTTTCTAGGTCATCTCTCTCCTTTAAGACATCATCTTTCCTTTTTAGCATTATAAGATCTTGTAAAAGAAAAAATGATATAAAAATATAAAGATTCTCAAAAAGTCTAGTAATATAAAAGAATAATAAATAGATAGCTTTTTCATTCCTTTTTTAATTCTCATGTAGAATTCCATTCTAATTGATTTGACCAAAGCACCTTCACTATTAGGATCTCCTTGGTTTTTAATCTTTTGACTTCTTTTGCTAAGTTGTACATTGGCTTTACTTGATATGTTAGGTCTAGTTGTAGGTCCAACATACTTGAATTTAATTCAAATACAAGTGATGGATCTACCAAATATTTATTTAGTGAAGAAATGTGAAATATATTGTGGATTTTGGATAAATTCATTAGAATGTTACTTTGTACGCTATTTCACCAATTCTTTCCATAATTTGGGAAGGATCGATGCATCTTTGATTTAGCTTTCCTCCTTTCGTAGGACTCACTTTGATAAATATTTTATCTCTTTCTTAGAATTTTATCAAGCTATACTTAGAATCATAGAAGTTCTAATAATCTTATACCTTTTGTATCTTTTCCTTAACTAATTTCACCTTCTTATTGGTTTCTATTATAATCTCTAGTTTAAGTAATGCCTTCTCATTTCCATCATTCCAACATATTAGAGATTATCATGTCCTAGTATATAATGTCCCAAATGTTGTCATTTGAATATTTGACTAACACCTATTATTGTAAGAAAATTTGATTAGTGGTAGATGTGTATCCTAACATCTACCGAAGTTCAATACATGCAACTCTAACATATACTCCAATGCCTTCTTTTTGTTTAACCATAAATTTGATGATGGCATTAAAAACTAAACTTAATTGGGTTCCAAATTTTTCTTGAGATTTCTCCAAAATTATAAAGTAAATTTAGAATATTGATCAAATAATTATTTTTTATACTCATGTAATTTTACTATTTAGTCTAAATAAATTTGGGATAAGTTCTTTTCCACATAGCTTTTCTTGACAGGCAATATGTGTGTCATCTTTGTCAACTGATCCATGACTACCCACACAGCATCATTTCCTTGGCTAGTTCTAGGATGACTAACATCCATGAAATTTCTTTCTCATTTCCAAGCTAGTAGAAAAAAAGGTTATAATACTCCATTAGGTTTTCAATGCCCCCATTAACTTGCTAACAAATTAAGCATTTTCTCATAAATTCATGTATTTCCATTTTCATTCTTGACCACCATAATCTCCACTAAATATATTAGTACAACTTTGTCATACTAAGATGCATTATATATCTTGTTCCATGAGCTTCACATAATAATACTTACCATGTTCCTCTTAATTTAGAGTAACATTCCTAGTCTTCTTAGAGAGATATTATCCTAACCACTTAGTTTTATCCTTTTGCATTTCAAAAGGTGCCTCTCCTTTTGAGATTATATTGATGCCCATCTATAACCCACCTACAAAATGTTCACCACCCTCTTGGGGTTGGGTCCTTTATCTGATTCATAAGCTGATTCCAAGGTTCTAACCCTTATATTGAAATAATAGAAAGGTTGGCTTTGATACCATATTGTAATATACTCGACCTTCTTAGTGAGATAACTTTTTTGACCACTCGAGTTTTATTCTTTTGTTCTCCAAAAGAGCCTCTTCATTTTTTAACACTTAAAATCACTAGTGATATAGTTTTTGAAACTTCACATGCATCACTTTTGTCATTTAGAGTTTTAGGATTTTAATTAAATTAAATTTTAATCAAAACTTTGATATTAGTAATATTTTTTTGTATTTTCTTTTATCAATTTAACCTCCAAAACTTTATCAACTGATTTTGTATGAATTTATTAGAGAAACTCTACCTGTCAAGAAAATTCTCATATGTTTTTTTTTGCATCATTTAATATTATTTTAATATTGTCTAAGTCTAAATATCCTTATAGTAATTATTCTATTATATTTTCTTTTTAATTTCTAGCATTCTTAACACCTATTTTTATGCCAAAATAAGTTTGTTATGATCCTCTATAAATTTTATATATTGATCAAATTTAATAATTGTACAACTCCATCAAGTATGTCTAATAATTTTTTAGAATTTCTAGCTCTATATAAACATTATTATTTAACTATTAATTATATATTATGTTCATTTTTTATCTATTAAAAAATTTAAATTTCACCCATCTTAAATTCATTAGCTTTCAAATAATATATATACCTTATTTTTTAATTCATCTCTATCCTTTGAAATGTCATTCTACTTTTAATAATATACAATTTTATTTAGGGAATTATAAATTTGGGATGTTACATTTGGTATGCATAATCTATTCTTGTAATACACAAGGTCATTCTCTTGATTTATGCAAAAATATGATTCTTACCCATCCAAAAGTTTGGTATTGGCCTTTTGGACCTTCATATCTTCGTCTTGAAAGACTTTGTTTATATTTCTTTATATTCTTGCAATGCATAATCAAATCAAATAAAAAACATAAAATAAAAATTAGTGATGCAACAACTGTGTTTTTCCTTCTATAATATCTACCCATGCTCGCCATCTTAATTTGTTCTATCCATCTAATTTATGTACCCCAAGTGATGTCTAGAATAACATCTTAAACATTTTCAAACTAGCGTTGCATACTAGATTTTGTTCTTTCTATGTTTCATATCATAAGTTGTCTATTTTTCTATATTGTTCTTTGCCTTAAGACTTAACTACTATAATATCACTTTTATGGCCCAAATTACCTTTCTTATTGATGTCATGTCATCTTTTTATTTTTATTTTTATTTCTTATCAAAAACCATCTTTTATAATAAAAGAAAGTAAGCTAATCACAATTATAAAATTAATTTTTAAGATCAAAACAAGCTAATATATTGTCATTCTAAAATAAGGTTCACAAGTTTTAGTACTACAAAAAATGAAACTACTACCATCACTAATCAAATAAAACTAGTTGTTTGCTATCGATTATATTCATGATATTAAGTAAGCTACACTTCTATTACCAAGGTAGTGAAAAAACTATCTTTATCAGTTCTCTCCTAGGTTTCATGTTATTTCTCATTTTTTTTTGAAATATTAACCTATAAAAAGACTAAGCCAACCATCAATAAATTTGTGACAAAATAGCATAACAAATATTTAAAGTAAACATGTTAGGGCTTTGTCATATGCTTGGTTGATATCATGCAATAAAACATGTAAACATCTAAGGAGCATATAAATAAAATTACATCATATCTTTTGAATTCATCTAGTCTTTTATTTTATGAAATCATTATACTCTTTCTTTTATCTTTCCGCAATTTACCTTTTCTCTTTTTTGTTGCTTCAAGGATAAGGTTTTTCCCATTTTTAATCATTTCAGGAGCTATCACTAAAATAAGTTATTCTAGAATGTGACATGCCATAATAGTGGATTTTTCAACTCAAACTCCGGAACATCTTATTTGAGATTGTGTCCTTGCTTTCAAAATATGTTATTTCGAAATACGATATGCCATTTTTAGAATACTATCATTTATACATATTTTTATCATACCATACACTTTTTCAACCATATTCTAGCCCATTTTTCCTTTTCTTTTTCTTCTCTTTTTAATTTTATATAATGAATAATTAATTTTTAATAGCATTTCACTTTTAACTCTATTAGAAATTAACATGTATATATATAATAGAATATATCATGTTAGAATTGGGAAATAGAGTTTTAGTGGTCATAAGCATCATAATCATCCTTTGAATTTTCAAATTTGATTCAAATTTTTAATGAGGTTACTACACATCAAGTAGTAGTACAGTGCAAAAATGCATATATGTTAAAAAAATAACTACCACTTTTTCTAATTCATTGGCAGCTTACGATTGATCACAATTTGCAAGCACCTTCATATTCTTAAGATCTTTTCCTTTTATTCTTCTTTCTTCTCTATATAGCTACTACAATGAATTTCTCAAATTCCTTTTTTATTATTATATCAACTTCTCCTCTCTCTTTCTCATTTTCTCTCTTTCTTTTTTGCTCTCCTCCACCTTAGTTGTATAATTTCTCAAATTTCTTAAAACTCTTACAACAACCAACCTCCTTCTAATTTAAAGCCATAACTAATGCACTCTTTTGGCTCCACAACAATTTCTCTTCTCTCAATTGACATACTTCTTTCTTTTTTGAATATTTTCACCATTGATGTTATTGTAAGTTAGTTTTCCATTATCGTTCATTTAGGGTTTATGATTTCTAAGGAAATAAAAAATTAAATTAAAAGTATATAAAACTTAAGAAAAATTTTAATTTAAGAAATCATTCTCTCAAAATAATGTTCAAATATTTGTCAACAACATTCACATGATTTCCCTCAATGAGTTCTACTTGTTGGCTAATTTTCACTTTTTTTAAGTAGTATTTGAAATTTTTAATAATTTTTCAAACCTAAAAATACTAAAAACATTTTTTTATTTTATTTAAAAACCATTAAATTTTAATTTTAAAAGCATCACACCTTTCTTTTTTTACCAAAAAATTTTATTAAGAAATTTTTTATAAAAAGAGTTATTATTAAATATTTTAAATAAACACTTTGTCCTTGTATTAATTAGAAAACCCTAATTCTAACCAACTTGGAGTCATTGACATCCAAATAATTTATGAAATTTGTTTTAGCTCACTTCACTCTGAGGTGTTGTATTTCTTTTTAGTATTATATGACATTTCTAAAAGAAAATAAATAAATATATAAAAATTAATAAAAGCTCTCAAATATTTAAAATAATATATAATCATGATCAAATGTCATTTTATTATGTTTAAGAGATTACAATCAACCTCCCATCCAACCCTTTAATGTCAAATCCAATTTGAATGATATATTGTGATGTCCAAATTGTCATGGATTGATATATCATTTGCAAGGGAATTCAATGTTGTTTATCCAATTCATCACTAGACAGCATGATAAAGGGTTAATATTATGTTTTTTTATTAGATCAATTCAGTTCTTTAAGGAGATTTCCCTCTTATATAGATGTTGAGGGCACAAAGATCATCCTAAGCTTTGCCATCATATTTCCCATTATCAAATCACTAGTAATGATCACATCAGATTCATGCTTACCTAAAAGCTATTCCAACATTGGCATTATCTCTTATGGCACAACATTGTCATCATTGGAACCTATTGTAAATACTTGAATATTTAAATATTATATATATATGTATTATTTGACTATGTGATACTAGTATTTATTATGTGTAAAACAATTTTTGAGAAATTGATAAGTTTTGGTACATATTGAAATGTGTGTTAGGTTACAAATAGTTCAAAATGATGGTTTGAGCATAGATTTAAGGAGAGCCCCCACATAAGAAATTTAGCTATATGTGATTTGTAAAGTTTAAACATTATCTAGAAATTTAAAAATTTATAAAGAATAATATTATTATTTGATATTTAAATTGTTAAATCAATTTTTAAATTATAAAGAGGTCAAATGATTTTATCCCCTTTCTCCTTAGTCAATTACCATGAGATTACCAAGGAAAGCTCTAGAAGGGAGGAGAAGAGAATTAGTTCAAAAGTGAAGAATTTTAGAAGAGCAGTGGTGGGCAAGCTTAGGCTAGGAGCATCTATAGCTAGAGCCCTTTGCTTTCTTAGGAGAAAAGTCATAAAAAATTTGATCATGTTCTTATGCAAAAGAATTGATAAAGGTATGGTTTTAGTTTTTTTTCATCCTTAAAGTTCTTATGGATGGTTTGTTTGCTATTTGAGAGTTCATTCTAGATTGGATGGGAATTGGTTAGGCTATAACTATAGCTTGATGAATATCACTTGCGTGCTATGCATGGAGAGTTAACATACCATACTATAAGCCCATTGTACCATTCATTGGGTGCCTTTAGATGGTACAAATAATATTTTAGGAGAGGCCAACACTTGTCCCAAAGATAATGGATGGTATAACAATATTTACCTGTATCATGCATTAGGCTAATGTATCATACGTGTAGGTTAAGGAGCAAGAGCAACTGATCGCACTTAGTTTCCTAAACAAAGAAGATAATAAATTAATATTAGATGTATTGCACAATTAGCTTAAGAGCACAAGGATGAAAAATTTTGTGGATGCTTCATCTGGACTAACATATTGTGTGATTGAATATGGCATACTGTACATCGAACTCAATGTATCGTACACAAAAGCAAATATATGATACATGAAGAACAAAAGCTGTAATTTTTAGAAGAAAATTTTAAAGGATTTGGGGAAATGCAAGCTAAGCTAATCATCACTTAGTAGTAAAAGCTTTATAATATAAATATAAAATAAATATATTTAGATCATGTCATATGTTATATCTATATCAAATAATAAGCATATGAGTAAATAAAAGATATTATATTTTGTTTTGAATTCACTTAAAAACATATTATTTTTTTAAGAAATCTTGCAATTTTTTAACTTTATTTCACTAATTTTTTAACTTTATTTCACTAATTTTTTAATTTCATTTTCTTCACTTTTGGTTAGACCAAGGTCTATGCTTTTTTGTCATATATTAAATCAAATTAGGAGTATCCAGATCATATTAATCTACATAACCCTAATGATATCTCTTTTGACACTACTTTTGAAGACATCTTATTTTGAGTGATACTCTTATTTTTGGAGATATATTAATCTAGATAATAAGATACCTACTTTGAGGATATATTATTTTAAATAGTAGGTTAGTCTCTTAAAATAATCATTAATGATTCAAATATCAAAATCATTTCTAACCCTTATTTTACCAACTTTTGTTCCTCTCCATTTTTTCTTATTTTTTTAAATCAAGTTAATAAGAAAATAAAATTTAACATTTCATACTAAATCAATAGCATCAATGTAATATACTTATAGAACATAGTATCTCATAGTAATACGATCAATAACAGTCAACTTCAAAATATTTTGTGATGCAAATATTCTTAACACAATCTCTAAATAAATTATTCAATAATACGTCAAGCATATACACCATGTTACAAGTCTTGCATATCTCATTTCCATTTGTAGTGGTCGTGTCATGTATAAGTCTTGAAATCAGTAATATCACTTATTTTTCTTTGTTGATATTGTAATGTTACCATATCTATGTAATAAATTTTCCTAAATCCTTGAATTTCCTTTCTTGATTCTTTCTCTATTCCTCCTAGATTGCTTCCAACACTGTCTTTATCAATTTGTCTCCAATGCTCTTAGTCGAGGCTCCCCTATTTCTATGTTTTCCAAAAAAAATCATTTTTGTCGATTACCTTCGCCTTTATAATGATCCCATATTGAATCATCTCATTAATGCTCCATCTCCATCGAATAACTACAACCCTTTATATAGACACCTCATTGCCTTCATGAGGAATGAAATCTGAATAGGTTACTATCATTTCAATTATCATTTGGTCGGTTCCATCACATATGCATAGGTTAGAAAAATTAAGAAATGAGATTTTAGGAATTAATTAAAATCAAAACTTAGAAAAGTATGATGTTCATTGTATTTTTTATTTGTTTCAATCTCAAAAAATATATCAAATAATTTTGTTTGATTCATCTTTATGAGATCTACCTGTTGGCCAAATTTTATCATTTTTATCAATATTCAACATTACTTATAATTTTATGAACTTAATATACTTAAAATTATTATTTATAAGTTTCTCTAAACTCCCTTCAACTTTTAGTTTCACGTATGTTACATCTCCTTTTAATAGAGAAAAATTTATTAAAATATTTGCCACACTATTGGGATGTTATAATTTGTGAATGTATTTAGAAAAAGGAAAAGCATGCCATAAGTGATTATTTGTGAAGGGAATGTAAGCTTTAAGCAAAGTGAAATATGAAATCATTATAATTAGAAAGCAAATGTTTTAATATTTGTAATGAATATTATACCAATCATGTTAGAAAAAGAGAAAGGGAAAGAAAAATTATGAAAAAGGTGTCTTAAAGCCATTAAGTAGGAAAAAGATGATGTAAAAAGACTATTTGTTATTTATCTTGAAATATAATAATATGATTGGAATGTGATGTCAGCATTATTTCATGACATGGATTGATTATGCAAATGTTCTAATTTAGAATATAGTTTACTAGATGAGTACATATATATTTATGAGTGTGTGTGTGTGTGTGAGTGCATGCGTGTGTGCATGTACGTGCATGTGTGTATATATATGTATATATAATACTACATATATCAAAATATAAAATAAGAAAAAGAAATGAAAATAGAGATGAATGAAAAAGAAAAATAGTTGTTTTAGTCTAATGATCATCATGATCATTAAAAAGATAGAAGTTAAGAAAATATTGAAATTTTCTTATAAGAACATTATCTTGTGGCTGCCTTATATGATGAGATTATTCTATTATCATTAGCATTTTGATACAAAACAATGATAAGTAGAGACCTCATTATCATTAGTATTTTATACAATATGATCTTAAGGAGATATTCTATTATTCAAATGGCATCATACCTCATTCCTATTATCGTTAGGACTTGGTGTAGAGTGATGATAAGCAAAGACTTCCTATCATTAGTACTTTAGCACATGAAAATAATAGATAAGAAAGATATGATTTGATGGTATGGATAATTATCAATACAGGTCCAAATATATGACAATACAATAGAAATATGATATGATATATGATTCTATAAAGTAGAGACAATGGTCATAAATAAAATTAGGGTTTACGAAAAGAGAAAAGATCAAAAGAATAAGAATAGTTATAAGAATATAAGAAATAAGAAAAATAAAATAAGATATAAAGAAAAAAATGTTATGATATGAGTATTAATTATGTGAGTATTACATAATGAGAATATAAGAATTTGAGCATGATATACACGAGAATATATGTGACTATTCCAACAAATTCTATATACTTTTATGATGTTATGTATTTCTTGATATTTCTCTCTTTTTTATATGTTACTATATTTCATATACATTTATTTCTTGTAGTTAATAAATTCTTCTCATGGCCTACTTTTCCAAGGCAACCAACCAAGTTTCTATTGTTGCTCTAATTAAATCCTCATCAAAGTCTTACTATCTAAGAGTCTCTTATCGAAATCCTTTTATTTAGCCCTTACCAATGCTCGCCAGGTCTCCAATTCTTACTTCATGGAGCAATGGTAGTTTTGAAATATTTTTATTTTTGAAGTTTGAAATATGCTTAAGCAATGCAAATGGTCACGACTTAGAGGCACAATACAAGTCACTCCTTGACCACAATGTCTCTCGTCCTATCCACCCAATTCAACCAATTCTCATGCTTGATCATATAGCCTACGAAACGTTGAGTCCCTCTTTGGTCAAAATCCCAAACATTCTCCACATGTTATTTTGGAAAAGTTTCCCTTTTGCTTGACACCTAAATTCTTTCATGCTCATGCATTTGTTGCATGTCATAACCAATTAGGTCTTACTCTAAAATCAAGCATTTTCTTAATGTTTAAGATTTAAAGCAACAGCTTTCTCTTCCTCCATAAATGTCCAAAGTTGCGACATAGGACAACTAGTTAAATCATTAATTTATTATTTATGAGTTCTCTCATAGCTACGAAGAAGTTGCGGTACTCCCCTTTGGACCCTCTATTATCTGCTTTTTTGCTATCCTTTTTCAATAGCAAGAGGATTATTTTAGTCATTGGCCGTCTTATAATGGAAAACGATGGTCTTTTTGTACTCAGTAAGATAATAGACTTCATTTTATCTCTGTAAATGCATGAATTTCTTTTTTATTTTTTTTTTGAATTTTTGCATTATTAATAAATCTCTCTTTTTTCTCTCCCTTTAAATTTTTTAATTTCTTTTGATCTGTAACTATCTTGATCTTGCATTATTGCCTCACATCGTTGGAATGAATTGTTTTTGTGTTAACATTTAATGAAATAATTTGCCTAAATTGGCGTTGAAGCTTTTTTTAACTGCCTTCATGAGGTCAATCACGCGTTGGAGGAAACACCAAGTTAATTAATTAAGCTAGAAA
The DNA here is from genome assembly GCA_023846275.1 of Vanilla planifolia. Taxonomy (NCBI): domain Eukaryota; kingdom Viridiplantae; phylum Streptophyta; class Magnoliopsida; order Asparagales; family Orchidaceae; genus Vanilla; species Vanilla planifolia. The sequence continues at coordinate 9,447,684 of CM043866.1, read as the reverse complement.
ATAAGATATTAAGCGTAATAAAAATTTGCTCAACTACTACATTAATTCTAGTTATGCCCCCTGTTAATTATTAAAAATAATTAATAATCTAGTCTTGCCGAGAAGAAGGTAGACCACTGCGAACGAAGGTAGACCACAAGTGCTCCGGCATACTGCAGCCATTTCTTCGAAGTGCTCAACTACTTCAGGCAACAACCAAAGTCCACACGCGGGAAAAGGGAGTGACAAAACCTGTGGTAGTTAAATTTCTTTTTAAATATTTTGTAATAAAAAATGTTAATTTTATTTTTATATTTCTTAAAGCATTTTCTCTAAATTTCTTTTCTAAATTCCTAAAGTTATTTTAGAACAAAAGTAAAAATACATTAAAAAAAATGACAGACAATAAGATGTTTATTCATTGGAGTGATTGTTAGAGGATTAATTTGTAATAGATTAGAACAAAGTTTTGGTAGGTTTTATAACAAATGTTTTATGATTGAAAAGAGAGATATTCTAGCCATGTATAATGTGGGATAATTATCCTTGGTTCTATTTGATGATGGTTTTTGTGATTAAAAAAATTGAAAAATATTTTAAATAGACATTTTCATAAAAACTTTATTCTATATGAGAAAGTAAATGTCATGGTGGATGAACATTTAATGTTAATGAGGAAAAAAATATTTAACAAATGGTCACAAAACAAACAATATATTATTTTTTAGTAATAAGTAATGCCCACAAAACATCATGACAAACTGAAATTCGCCACAGGTAAAAATGAAACCTAAATGATTTTAAGCATAAAATTAATAAAAAGTGATAATAGTGAGACTGATTATAATGATATTTATGATATAGTCAGTCATCTGTTAAACATAAATTTTAAGTAATCATCACTTATTGAGTAATTAATATATCTAAATACGAGTTAACAATCTGACTCTTAGAATTTTTATAGATAAAATTCTAATATTTTTTTCTAAACTCAAAAATAAAGAAATTACAAATTCAAAGAAATATTTACAATAAAAAATGGTGACATGATCCATTATTTTAATAGTCAATCCATCATCAACATGACATATTATAGATTTCTTCTAATAATTGTAAAAGTATCTCGTTCACATGAAGGGGGATATGAGTGACCTATGAAAGAAAATATAATTGAAAGAGATTAATTTAAAACTTAAGTGAGAGTTCTTTGTTGTTTCTTTTCTTATATTTTTTTTCTTATTTTTCTCACTAGATTCACTCAATAGTCTTGTATCTTGAAAATTAAACAAATTATAAAGTACTTCTAAGAGCATTTCTAATGTTATTTTCACATATTTAGAAGATGTATGTGTAGATTATGTTCTTACTCTCCTAACATCATAACCTAATCAACCACCACAAATCATTTATTCAATCCAATAGCTAAAGAATTTTGGAGAAGTTTCATGTTAATATTTTACATTCCTTATTTGAGTCTTGAGCTTAAACTTTGGTCACCTTCAGCATTAATGGGTAATTGATAGACAATTAGCCTAACATCATAATTAATAAAATGTTTAATCGAGAAAATTTCATAATTGTCTTAAAAAAATACAAAAGCTTGTTAATGAAGTTGGATAATTGTGAGATACCTGACCACCAACTACACCCAAATCCACCCATTGTGTGGCATCATCCATTTTTTCAACAACACAATCTCTTATATTAGACTCTCTAGTTTTTTCACTATATTCAAGTGACATCCACTAGCTTCTTTAATATACATATAGTTATTAAGTAGGTTGTCACTAAAATTTTGAAACCATTTTCTATGAAAAATTATAATATTCATGTTTGTCTCTTTTTAATTAGCAAACTCTCTAATTTGAAAACCAAAATCTAAATTTTGTTATAAAAATAATCTACTCTATTTTCAACTTTTAATGACAACTAAAATATAAATTTTTATCATTGTTCACAATATCAAGTGTATCAAAATATCTATAATAAGCTTCCACAAAATAAAACTCATGAGGGTTATGATGTAGATAATGCTGAAAAAGCATTAACTAATACAACACAAGTAATCCAACATAATACATGATATATACATAATAAAAAAAACCTATGTTGTGCTATGTCATCACTTAAGTCATTATGCACATGGTTCCTGTTATACCCAGTAAAAAATTTTTATGTTAATCTTTAGTAAATTAAATTTTGGCTTGGATGATTTCAGATCGACAGTAGGATGAGCCAGGAGCTCAATTGGAGGCTATTGGAATTTCTGAAATTTCTAGGGATTTTTCGGAGCACCGAGGTGAATTTTAAGAAATTTTCCCTGTTTAATTAGATTTATTGGATTTTTAGAAATTCGAAAATCCATTTAAATTAAACCGGAAATTGGTTTTTACCGCGCATGAACCGGACCGGAACGGTTCAGCGGAGGCGGAGGCGGTTCGCCGAGTGAGTTTGCGCGTGCGTTCTGATAAGCGGATCGGACGGTCGTGATCGACGGTTGGGATTGAACCGGCTGGTCGGGTGCTTGCCGTGTCAATAGCGTGTCGACAGCGCGTATCGGGTGCTTACCGTGTCGAAAGCGTGTCAACGGTGCGTAACGGGTTTTCACCGTGTCGGCCAGGAACATAAAACCCTCGCGAATGATTAGGGTTTCGTTCGACCGACCGATAGAGAGGAATTTTCCGGCGTACGGCGCGTGATTCCGGCGGCCTGGCAAGGGGCTTTTTGTGTCTGGAGATTCACGGGACCGAGGAGAGTCGATTGATACCGGATTCGTTCGGTGAGGAGCTGCGGCGAGCTGCGGACGAGGCTCACCGTCGCCGGTGACTTTGATGTAGGAAATTCAGATTTAAATCAATTAATTAGCAAGTTAAAAATATGGGTTATTTTGCAAATTACTACCTGAGCATGCGAAATGTGGGTTTTTGGAATTGATTAATGCAATTATTGATTTTAGCATGTTTAGGGTTTTCGAAAAAAAAAAATTATACCGTCGAATTCGGAAATTTTACCAAGCATATGTTGAGTTGATTTTGTGCTTAATCATGTTAAGGTGGTTTGCAAATGCTGGAATCATTAATTTCATAAATTGTCAATTAGGGATCGGATGAAACTCCTTCGACGGATATTTTGATTGAATCTTAGGAATTAATGACATCTTTGGAATGTTAGGATAGTACGAACATGTTCTCCTTGTTCGCAGTTGCCGGAAATCGAGTATTGGTCGGCGATTGCGGCGGCTAGGGTTTCGCGGACGACGGGCGAAGGAAGGAGACGAATTAAGGGTTAATTAGGGATTAGTTGATTTATTAAGAGAATAATTATATTAATTATTAAGAGTATATATTAAGCGTCGGCCGAATTCGGGTTAATAACTTCGACCGGCGGGGGTTTGGTTCAGCGCGAAGGCCCGAACCGGTGGCGAGATCCGGTTCAGGGGATTCGGCGCGGTTCAGTGAGAAGCGGTTCTCGGCTCAGCGCGAAGGCCGAACCGGCGGCGAGAACCGGGTTCACGGAAGTACGGCGCGGTAAATGGAATAACGGAATTTTTAAATTCGGTAATTATTCCGAATTTCGGAAAATGGATAAAATTGCAAAATTTGATATTTCGAATTTAGGAAAAATTCGATAATTGAGTTTTAGGGATTATTATATTTTAGAAAATTCAAGAAAAATCAGAAAATTTGGAAATGAGAAATTTCGAAAATTCTGGAGATCCGTGGGTAAAGAAAAAAATTGCCTGAAGTGGGGAAAAATGTTATCAGTGATGACAGTACAGCTGGAAACAGTCAGACAGAGGTATGGTACATGGATGCTACCAGAACAGTCAGTAATTGACAGTTGTATTGCTTGGATGGCAATGGTATGGATTGAGTCAGTTTACTCAGTGTTGGCATACTGGACCGGACTACTATAGACCCTATATGATGTTTTAGGGTAGTTGTGGTAGGTAACTATGCGGTTCAGACTTAGCTTCCACAGTATACATGTGGACTGGTATGCGCCTTGTTGTACCTGGACACATGTTGCCGGATCTTGGAGTTAGAGATTGGCAATGACTGTAGGGGCGTGAGCTTCTATGGAAGTTGTTGGTAGAGGACTCTTTGGGACGGTGGCTGAGTCGATCTCTCCTGGTCCATGTGTGTAGGCCTGCGCGCCTGAGGGTGGCAGGGGTGTCTCGCAGTGGCTAGCCAAGTGTGTAGGCCTGCGCGCCTTAGGGTGGCAGGGGTGTCTCACGTTGGCTAGAGATTTTGTGACTAGATCTGTCTATAGTCTCCAGGAGATTGATTGACGAGAGACGCTGCGGTGTCGGGTGCTTAGGCGCCATGCGTGTTTCGAGATGGGCGTTCCCACTGGCACGCTACCTGGAAGCCCAGAGGAGAGCTACTCTGGTGTGACTAGGGGTGACTGTGGTTGGTCGGAGTCTGGGACTGAGAGTGCCTATCCACCATACATTGTTATGCTGTATTCCTATATTTTTGCTATTATCCTTCTCTTACATGTGAGTTTTACTAGCTGTCTTTCCTACTGGGCGTAGCTCATTCCTGTATTATATATTTTCAGTGGCTCGGCAGACTTGACGCTACCAGATTAGGTGTGATCGTGGTCAGCAGGATTGTGGAGGATATCTGACTTGTGATTGTCTGAGATATTCTGGTTATTTGATTGTTGCTGTTGGATGTATTTAATGAGATTGTTATTCTCATATGTCATGTAATATGTGAGGGAAATTCTGACTTATGTTCTGGTTGGATAATATTGCACTTGTTGGACTTGGATCTTATTCTTGTAATGTAGTTTCATTCACTGTTTTATTTTATTGTCTTGGAGTATGGTGTGTGGAGTGCCATATTTTATCTGAGGATGTTATATATCTTTTTGTTTGATGGTGAGGTCATTACATGACTATGGAACTTAACCATGGGGGTTCAGACTTCTAATAGACCGGTTCTCCTACCCGTAGGGGTTAGGAGTATTGGGTCTAGTAGGAGTAACATTGCGCGAGTCCATCTGTTAATTCAGGAGTCATGAACCTGATTTGACGGTGTACCCGGGAGATGGGATCCACATTGTTAAGGGAAGTAGGTGTGTAATGATGTGTTATATCCTATGTTTTCGTAGGCTACTCAGGTTGGTATGGGACGATCTGAGCTGTCTATATAAAAAAAAAAAAAAAAAAAATTGTATGCCAAAAATCAGCCTAGGAAAAATGGGGTGTAACAGGAGTGGTATCAGAGCCCTAGGTTAAGATAGTGGGGCTAGACATATCAGAGCCCTAGGTGAGATAGCGGGGCTAGACATGTATAGGAGTTCAACCCAAGGTGGGGAGAACTGTTGATTCTTTTGTTTACTATAGTAGTCCCTATGCCAATTGCCAAATGACGACTCTAATGCCAGATTAGTTGCTTTTGACAGTATGGCTGGTACCAGGAGACTTTCCGCTCGTGGAGCAGCTAGAGGCAGACCTGTATCTACTACTCCTACCCCGGAGACGAGCCCAGCATTGCCAGTTGAGCCAGCCGTGGATCGTTGGATCGATGCCTTCATGCGGTTGCGTCCGCGGAGCTTCAGTGGGTCGGCTGACCCAGCGGTGGTAGATGACTGGATGGCTCATATGCTTGAGCTGTTTGATGCCTTGGGATGTCCATTCGGCAGGAGGGTAGTACTTGCTGCTCTAGTGTTGGAGGGAGAGGCTGCTACCTGGTGGAGAGGCCAGCGGCGCGCTATGTTTGGGGAGGCCCAGAACAGCGAAATAGCATGGGAAGACTTTGTTGAGGCATTCAGGGAGTGCTACATTCCGGCTTCTGCCATGTCTCAGTTCAGGAGGGAACTTATACACCTCAGGCAGGGCCAGATGTCAGTGAACGATTACTTATCGAGGTTCACTTATTTGGCGAGGTACGCCGCAGAGCTGGTGCCTTCTGAGGAGCGCAGATGTGAGATGTTCCTGGAGGGACTTCGTCCTATGCTGCAGCGCCAGCTAGTTGTGAGTCGGTTTGCCAGGTTTCGTGACTTGGTGGAGGCTGCGAGATCCGTTGAGCTTATTGACACCCGGATGGAGGCCTAGAGAGAGACTCACAACAAGAGGAAGGAAGTCAGAAATGTCCAACAAAACAAAAAGGACAAGAGACACAGAGATCACCGTGGTACTCAGGAGGGCGTGGTCCAGCCACGACCTATCTCTGAGAGACCCGTGCAGCAGACAGGTACCCGGACTGGGGGGATTATCTGCTACCATTGTCGACAGCCCGGACACAAGAAGTGCGACTGCCCAGAGTTGAAGAAACAGAGGATCACAGAACCGGTTGGTTCATCTGGGGGACAGCCCAGAGTGTTTGCACTGACTCGGCAGCAGGCTTCAGAGTCACCAGAGGTGATCACAGGTATGCTTTATTTTGGCAACGTGCAGTGCATGACTTTGTTTGATACTGGTGCATCTCATTCTTTTGTTGCTGAGAGGATCTGGAATCAGATATCAGGATCCAAGGGTTACTTGAAGGAAACCTTACTGGTTAGGCTTCCTGATGGGAAGGAGATTCCCACTGTTCAGAAGATTGACGGATCTATTCTGATTAGTGGACACGAGTTCGTGACAGAGTTGATATGTGTGCCACTAGCAGAGTTCGACATCATTTTGGGAATGGATTGGTTGTGCTACCATGCAGTGGTACTGGATTGTTGGGAGGAGAAGGTCAGGATCAGAGTGCCTGGTTCGGGGGAAGTGATATACTTTGGTCTGAATAGACAGATCCCTCTGATCTCAGTTCTTCAGGCAGAGAGGTTAGTAAGTAAGGGTTGTACTGGTTGGTTGGCCTATGTGACCGATAGCCAAGCCACCACTACCCCTATGTCAGATATTCCAGTGGTGAGAGACTTCCCTATGGTTTTTCCAGAGGAGCTGCCTGGACTTCCACCAGCTAGGGAAGTGGAGTTTTCGATTAATTTGGAGGCAGGAGTAGCTCCTATTGCTAGAGCTCCTTACAGGATGGCTCCAGCCGAGCTAGCAGAGTTGAAGACTCAGTTACAGGACTTATTAGACAAGGGACTCATACGCCCCAGTTGTTCACCTTGGGGTGCCCCTGTCTTATTCGTCAAGAAGAAAGATGGTAGTATGAGGCTGTGTGTAGATTATAGGGAATTGAATAAGGTTACTATTCGTAACCGATACCCTTTACCACGCATCGATGATTTGTTGGATCAGCTTCAGGGAGCAACTGTGTTCTCCAAGATTGATTTACGCTCGGGTTATCACCAGATCCGGATTAGAGATTCTGATGTACCCAAAACAGCATTCCGTACTAGATATGGGCATTACGAGTTCACAGTGTTACCTTTTGGATTGACTAATGCACCAGCAGTATTTATGAACCTGATGCATCGAGTGTTTCATGCCTTTCTGGATCGGTTTGTGATCATCTTTATAGATGATATATTGATTTATTCCAGAGATAGGGAAACTCATGCAGATCAGTTGAGGACTGTGCTTACAGTGTTGCGGGAGAATGAGCTGTATGCAAAATTCTCCAAGTGTTCCTTTTGGCTGGACTCAGTAGCATTCTTGGGACACATTGTCAGTGCAGAAGGCGTGGCTGTTGATCCTAGCAAGATACGAGCTATTGTTGATTGGAAACGGCCATCTTCTGTCACTGAGATCCGGAGTTTCCTTGGTTTGGCTGGATACTATAGGAAATTTGTTCCTCACTTTTCTAGACTGGCCGCTCCACTAACACAGTTAACTCGGAAGGGAAAATCTTTTGAGTGGTCAGAGAGTTGTGAGAACAGTTTCCTAGAGTTGAAGCAGAGGCTTAGCACCGCTCCAGTATTGATGTTACCTACACAGGAGAAGCCGTATCAGATGTACACTGATGCTTCACATATAGACTTGGGAGCCGTACTGATGCAGGATAGTAGAGTTATAGCATATGCTTCGAGGCAACTGAAGGATCATGAGAAGAATTATCCCACTCATGATTTGGAGTTAGCTGCTGTCATTTTTGCCTTGAAGATATGGAGACATTATTTGTACGGAGTTCCTGTAGATTGCTTCTCCGACCACAAGAGTCTTAAGTATCTGTTCACTCAGAAGGAACTGAACTTGAGGCAGAGGAGGTGGTTGGAACTGATAAAAGATTACGAGGCATTGTATGGGCGTAGGTGCAGATCCCCTCTTTGTTGGGAGGAGGGTGATTCCAGGAGAGTGTGGGGACCTCAGATTGTGCAGGAGACCACAGCTGAAGTCAAGTTATTGCAAGACAGATTACGTATTGTGCAAGATCGTCAGACGAAATATTATGATCCTAAGCACAGAGCTGTTGAGTTTTCTGTAGGAGATAGGGTATTCCTGAAGATCAGTCCTATGCGAGGTCTATTCCGGTTCGGGAAGCCTTCTAAGCTTCGACCTCGTTACATTGGACCATATCCTATTCTAGAGAGGATTGGTGAAGTGGCTTACAGGTTGGCACTTCCTGAACATCTGATTGGGATTCACAATGTGTTTCATGTTTCGAATCTCAAGAGATATGTGCCAGATCCTTCTCATTGTATCAGCGATGATCTTCCTGGTTTGCAAGTGACACCAGATTCTTCTTATGTGGAACTACCAGTTCGCATCCTCGAGGAGAGCAGCAGACAGCTGAGGAACAGGTCGTTTCCTATGGTCAAGGTTCTGTGGAATAGACATGACGAAAGGGAGGCAACCTGGGAGCTAGAGCAGGATGTTGCGGAGAAGTGGCCGGAACTTCTTGCTGAATTTCGAGGGCGAAATTCCTGATAAGGTGGGGAGATTGTTATACCCAGTAAAAAATTTTTATGTTAATCTTTAGTAAATTAAATTTTGGCTTGGATGATTTCAGATCGACAGTAGGATGAGCCAGGAGCTCAATTGGAGGCTATTGGAATTTCTGAAATTTCTAGGGATTTTTCGGAGCACCGAGGTGAATTTTAAGAAATTTTCCCTGTTTAATTAGATTTATTGGATTTTTAGAAATTCGAAAATCCATTTAAATTAAACCGGAAATTGGTTTTTACAGCGCGTGAACCGGACCGGAACGGTTCAGCGGAGGCGGAGGCGGTTCGCCGAGTGAGTTTGCGCGTGCGTTCTGATAAGCGGATCGGACGGTCGTGATCGACGGTTGGGATTGAACCGGCTGGTCGGGTGCTTGCCGTGTCAATAGCGTGTCGACAGCGCGTATCGGGTGCTTACCGTGTCGAAAGCGTGTCAACGGTGCGTAACGGGTTTTCACCGTGTCGGCCAGGAACATAAAACCCTCGCGAACGATTAGGGTTTCGTTCGACCGACCGATAGAGAGGAATTTTCCGGCGTACGGCGCGTGATTCCGGCGGCCTGGCAAGGGGCTTTTTGTGTCTGGAGATTCACGGGACCGAGGAGAGTCGATTGATACCGGATTCGTTCGGTGAGGAGCTGCGGCGAGCTGCGGACGAGGCTCACCGTCGCCGGCGACTTTGATGTAGGAAATTCAGATTTAAATCAATTAATTAGCAAGTTAAAAATATGGGTTATTTTGCAAATTACTACCTGAGCATGCGAAATGTGGGTTTTTGGAATTGATTAATGCAATTATTGATTTTAGCATGTTTAGGGTTTTCGAAAAAAAAAAATTATACCGTCGAATTCGGAAATTTTACCAAGCATATGTTGAGTTGATTTTGTGCTTAATCATGTTAAGGTGGTTTGCAAATGCTGGAATCATTAATTTCATAAATTGTCAATTAGGGATCGGATGAAACTCCTTCGACGGATATTTTGATTGAATCTTAGGAATTAATGACATCTTTGGAATGTTAGGATAGTACGAACATGTTCTCCTTGTTCGCAGTTGCCGGAAATCGAGTATTGGTCGGCGATTGCGGCGGCTAGGGTTTCGCGGACGACGGGCGAAGGAAGGAGACGAATTAAGGGTTAATTAGGGATTAGTTGATTTATTAAGAGAATAATTATATTAATTATTAAGAGTATATATTAAGCGTCGGCCGAATTCGGGTTAATAACTTCGACCGGCGGGGGTTTGGTTCAGCGCGAAGGCCCGAACCGGTGGCGAGATCCGGTTCAGGGGATTCGGCGCGGTTCAGTGAGAAGCGGTTCTCGGCTCAGCGCGAAGGCCGAACCGGCGGCGAGAACCGGGTTCACGGAAGTACGGCGCGGTAAATGGAATAACGGAATTTTTAAATTCGGTAATTATTCCGAATTTCGGAAAATGGATAAAATTGCAAAATTTGATATTTCGAATTTAGGAAAAATTCGATAATTGAGTTTTAGGGATTATTATATTTTAGAAAATTCAAGAAAAATCAGAAAATTTGGAAATGAGAAATTTCGAAAATTCTGGAGATCCGTGGGTAAAGAAAAAAATTGCCTGAAGTGGGGAAAAATGTTATCAGTGATGACAGTACAGCTGGAAACAGTCAGACAGAGGTATGGTACATGGATGCTACCAGAACAGTCAGTAATTGACAGTTGTATTGCTTGGATGGCAATGGTATGGATTGAGTCAGTTTACTCAGTGTTGGCATACTGGACCGGACTACTATAGACCCTATATGATGTTTTAGGGTAGTTGTGGTAGGTAACTATGCGGTTCAGACTTAGCTTCCACAGTATACATGTGGACTGGTATGCGCCTTGTTGTACCTGGACACATGTTGCCGGATCTTGGAGTTAGAGATTGGCAATGACTGTAGGGGCGTGAGCTTCTATGGAAGTTGTTGGTAGAGGACTCTTTGGGACGGTGGCTGAGTCGATCTCTCCTGGTCCATGTGTGTAGGCCTGCGCGCCTGAGGGTGGCAGGGGTGTCTCGCAGTGGCTAGCCAAGTGTGTAGGCCTGCGCGCCTTAGGGTGGCAGGGGTGTCTCACGTTGGCTAGAGATTTTGTGACTAGATCTGTCTATAGTCTCCAGGAGATTGATTGACGAGAGACGCTGCGGTGTCGGGTGCTTAGGCGCCATGCGTGTTTCGAGATGGGCGTTCCCACTGGCACGCTACCTGGAAGCCCAGAGGAGAGCTACTCTGGTGTGACTAGGGGTGACTGTGGTTGGTCGGAGTCTGGGACTGAGAGTGCCTATCCACCATACATTGTTATGCTGTATTCCTATATTTTTGCTATTATCCTTCTCTTACATGTGAGTTTTACTAGCTGTCTTTCCTACTGGGCGTAGCTCATTCCTGTATTATATATTTTCAGTGGCTCGGCAGACTTGACGCTACCAGATTAGGTGGGATCGTGGTCAGCAGGATTGTGGAGGATATCTGACTTGTGATTGTCTGAGATATTCTGGTTATTTGATTGTTGCTGTTGGATGTATTTAATGAGATTGTTATTCTCATATGTCATGTAATATGTGAGGGAAATTCTGACTTATGTTCTGGTTGGATAATATTGCACTTGTTGGACTTGGATCTTATTCTTGTAATGTAGTTTCATTCACTGTTTTATTTTATTGTCTTGGAGTATGGTGTGTGGAGTGCCATATTTTATCTGAGGATGTTATATATCTTTTTGTTTGATGGTGAGGTCATTACATGACTATGGAACTTAACCATGGGGGTTCAGACTTCTAATAGACCGGTTCTCCTACCCGTAGGGGTTAGGAGTATTGGGTCTAGTAGGAGTAACATTGCGCGAGTCCATCTGTTAATTCAGGAGTCATGAACCTGATTTGACGGTGTACCCGGGAGATGGGATCCACATTGTTAAGGGAAGTAGGTGTGTAATGATGTGTTATATCCTATGTTTTCGTAGGCTACTCAGGTTGGTATGGGACGATCTGAGCTGTCTATATAAAAAAAAAAAAAAAAAAAATTGTATGCCAAAAATCAGCCTAGGAAAAATGGGGTGTAACAGGAGTGGTATCAGAGCCCTAGGTTAAGATAGTGGGGCTAGACATATCAGAGCCCTAGGTGAGATAGCGGGGCTAGACATGTATAGGAGTTCAACCCAAGGTGGGGAGAACTGTTGATTCTTTTGTTTACTATAGTAGTCCCTATGCCAATTGCCAAATGACGACTCTAATGCCAGATTAGTTGCTTTTGACAGTATGGCTGGTACCAGGAGACTTTCCGCTCGTGGAGCAGCTAGAGGCAGACCTGTATCTACTACTCCTACCCCGGAGACGAGCCCAGCATTGCCAGTTGAGCCAGCCGTGGATCGTTGGATCGATGCCTTCATGCGGTTGCGTCCGCGGAGCTTCAGTGGGTCGGCTGACCCAGCGGTGGTAGATGACTGGATGGCTCATATGCTTGAGCTGTTTGATGCCTTGGGATGTCCATTCGGCAGGAGGGTAGTACTTGCTGCTCTAGTGTTGGAGGGAGAGGCTGCTACCTGGTGGAGAGGCCAGCGGCGCGCTATGTTTGGGGAGGCCCAGAACAGCGAAATAGCATGGGAAGACTTTGTTGAGGCATTCAGGGAGTGCTACATTCCGGCTTCTGCCATGTCTCAGTTCAGGAGGGAACTTATACACCTCAGGCAGGGCCAGATGTCAGTGAACGATTACTTATCGAGGTTCACTTATTTGGCGAGGTACGCCGCAGAGCTGGTGCCTTCTGAGGAGCGCAGATGTGAGATGTTCCTGGAGGGACTTCGTCCTATGCTGCAGCGCCAGCTAGTTGTGAGTCGGTTTGCCAGGTTTCGTGACTTGGTGGAGGCTGCGAGATCCGTTGAGCTTATTGACACCCGGATGGAGGCCTAGAGAGAGACTCACAACAAGAGGAAGGAAGTCAGAAATGTCCAACAAAACAAAAAGGACAAGAGACACAGAGATCACCGTGGTACTCAGGAGGGCGTGGTCCAGCCACGACCTATCTCTGAGAGACCCGTGCAGCAGACAGGTACCCGGACTGGGGGGATTATCTGCTACCATTGTCGACAGCCCGGACACAAGAAGTGCGACTGCCCAGAGTTGAAGAAACAGAGGATCACAGAACCGGTTGGTTCATCTGGGGGACAGCCCAGAGTGTTTGCACTGACTCGGCAGCAGGCTTCAGAGTCACCAGAGGTGATCACAGGTATGCTTTATTTTGGCAACGTGCAGTGCATGACTTTGTTTGATACTGGTGCATCTCATTCTTTTGTTGCTGAGAGGATCTGGAATCAGATATCAGGATCCAAGGGTTACTTGAAGGAAACCTTACTGGTTAGGCTTCCTGATGGGAAGGAGATTCCCACTGTTCAGAAGATTGACGGATCTATTCTGATTAGTGGACACGAGTTCGTGACAGAGTTGATATGTGTGCCACTAGCAGAGTTCGACATCATTTTGGGAATGGATTGGTTGTGCTACCATGCAGTGGTACTGGATTGTTGGGAGGAGAAGGTCAGGATCAGAGTGCCTGGTTCGGGGGAAGTGATATACTTTGGTCTGAATAGACAGATCCCTCTGATCTCAGTTCTTCAGGCAGAGAGGTTAGTAAGTAAGGGTTGTACTGGTTGGTTGGCCTATGTGACCGATAGCCAAGCCACCACTACCCCTATGTCAGATATTCCAGTGGTGAGAGACTTCCCTATGGTTTTTCCAGAGGAGCTGCCTGGACTTCCACCAGCTAGGGAAGTGGAGTTTTCGATTAATTTGGAGGCAGGAGTAGCTCCTATTGCTAGAGCTCCTTACAGGATGGCTCCAGCCGAGCTAGCAGAGTTGAAGACTCAGTTACAGGACTTATTAGACAAGGGACTCATACGCCCCAGTTGTTCACCTTGGGGTGCCCCTGTCTTATTCGTCAAGAAGAAAGATGGTAGTATGAGGCTGTGTGTAGATTATAGGGAATTGAATAAGGTTACTATTCGTAACCGATACCCTTTACCACGCATCGATGATTTGTTGGATCAGCTTCAGGGAGCAACTGTGTTCTCCAAGATTGATTTACGCTCGGGTTATCACCAGATCCGGATTAGAGATTCTGATGTACCCAAAACAGCATTCCGTACTAGATATGGGCATTACGAGTTCACAGTGTTACCTTTTGGATTGACTAATGCACCAGCAGTATTTATGAACCTGATGCATCGAGTGTTTCATGCCTTTCTGGATCGGTTTGTGATCATCTTTATAGATGATATATTGATTTATTCCAGAGATAGGGAAACTCATGCAGATCAGTTGAGGACTGTGCTTACAGTGTTGCGGGAGAATGAGCTGTATGCAAAATTCTCCAAGTGTTCCTTTTGGCTGGACTCAGTAGCATTCTTGGGACACATTGTCAGTGCAGAAGGCGTGGCTGTTGATCCTAGCAAGATACGAGCTATTGTTGATTGGAAACGGCCATCTTCTGTCACTGAGATCCGGAGTTTCCTTGGTTTGGCTGGATACTATAGGAAATTTGTTCCTCACTTTTCTAGACTGGCCGCTCCACTAACACAGTTAACTCGGAAGGGAAAATCTTTTGAGTGGTCAGAGAGTTGTGAGAACAGTTTCCTAGAGTTGAAGCAGAGGCTTAGCACCGCTCCAGTATTGATGTTACCTACACAGGAGAAGCCGTATCAGATGTACACTGATGCTTCACATATAGACTTGGGAGCCGTACTGATGCAGGATAGTAGAGTTATAGCATATGCTTCGAGGCAACTGAAGGATCATGAGAAGAATTATCCCACTCATGATTTGGAGTTAGCTGCTGTCATTTTTGCCTTGAAGATATGGAGACATTATTTGTACGGAGTTCCTGTAGATTGCTTCTCCGACCACAAGAGTCTTAAGTATCTGTTCACTCAGAAGGAACTGAACTTGAGGCAGAGGAGGTGGTTGGAACTGATAAAAGATTACGAGGCATTGTATGGGCGTAGGTGCAGATCCCCTCTTTGTTGGGAGGAGGGTGATTCCAGGAGAGTGTGGGGACCTCAGATTGTGCAGGAGACCACAGCTGAAGTCAAGTTATTGCAAGACAGATTACGTATTGTGCAAGATCGTCAGACGAAATATTATGATCCTAAGCACAGAGCTGTTGAGTTTTCTGTAGGAGATAAGGTATTCCTGAAGATCAGTCCTATGCGAGGTCTATTCCGGTTCGGGAAGCCTTCTAAGCTTCGACCTCGTTACATTGGACCATATCCTATTCTAGAGAGGATTGGTGAAGTGGCTTACAGGTTGGCACTTCCTGAACATCTGATTGGGATTCACAATGTGTTTCATGTTTCGAATCTCAAGAGATATGTGCCAGATCCTTCTCATTGTATCAGCGATGATCTTCCTGGTTTGCAAGTGACACCAGATTCTTCTTATGTGGAACTACCAGTTCGCATCCTCGAGGAGAGCAGCAGACAGCTGAGGAACAGGTCGTTTCCTATGGTCAAGGTTCTGTGGAATAGACATGACGAAAGGGAGGCAACCTGGGAGCTAGAGCAGGATGTTGCGGAGAAGTGGCCGGAACTTCTTGCTGAATTTCGAGGGCGAAATTCCTGATAAGGTGGGGAGATTGTTATACCCAGTAAAAAATTTTTATGTTAATCTTTAGTAAATTAAATTTTGGCTTGGATGATTTCAGATCGACAGTAGGATGAGCCAGGAGCTCAATTGGAGGCTATTGGAATTTCTGAAATTTCTAGGGATTTTTCGGAGCACCGAGGTGAATTTTAAGAAATTTTCCCTGTTTAATTAGATTTATTGGATTTTTAGAAATTCGAAAATCCATTTAAATTAAACCGGAAATTGGTTTTTACAGCGCGTGAACCGGACCGGAACGGTTCAGCGGAGGCGGAGGCGGTTCGTCGAGTGAGTTTGCGCGTGCGTTCTGATAAGCGGATCGGACTGTCGTGATCGACGGTTGGGATTGAACCGGCTGGTCGGGTGCTTGCCGTGTCAATAGCGTGTCGACAGCGCGTATCGGGTGCTTACCGTGTCGAAAGCGTGTCAACGGTGCGTAACGGGTTTTCACCGTGTCGGCCAGGAACATAAAACCCTCGCGAACGATTAGGGTTTCGTTCGACCGACCGATAGAGAGGAATTTTCCGGCGTACGGCGCGTGATTCCGGCGGCCTGGCAAGGGGCTTTTTGTGTCTGGAGATTCACGGGACCGAGGAGAGTCGATTGATACCGGATTCGTTCGGTGAGGAGCTGCGGCGAGCTGCGGACGAGGCTCACCGTCGCCGGCGACTTTGATGTAGGAAATTCAGATTTAAATCAATTAATTAGCAAGTTAAAAATATGGGTTATTTTGCAAATTACTACCTGAGCATGCGAAATGTGGGTTTTTGGAATTGATTAATGCAATTATTGATTTTAGCATGTTTAGGGTTTTCGAAAAAAAAAAATTATACCGTCGAATTCGGAAATTTTACCAAGCATATGTTGAGTTGATTTTGTGCTTAATCATGTTAAGGTGGTTTGCAAATGCTGGAATCATTAATTTCATAAATTGTCAATTAGGGATCGGATGAAACTCCTTCGACGGATATTTTGATTGAATCTTAGGAATTAATGACATCTTTGGAATGTTAGGATAGTACGAACATGTTCTCCTTGTTCGCAGTTGCCGGAAATCGAGTATTGGTCGGCGATTGCGGCGGCTAGGGTTTCGCGGACGACGGGCGAAGGAAGGAGACGAATTAAGGGTTAATTAGGGATTAGTTGATTTATTAAGAGAATAATTATATTAATTATTAAGAGTATATATTAAGCGTCGGCCGAATTCGGGTTAATAACTTCGACCGGCGGGGGTTTGGTTCAGCGCGAAGGCCCGAACCGGTGGCGAGATCCGGTTCAGGGGATTCGGCGCGGTTCAGTGAGAAGCGGTTCTCGGCTCAGCGCGAAGGCCGAACCGGCGGCGAGAACCGGGTTCACGGAAGTACGGCGCGGTAAATGGAATAACGGAATTTTTAAATTCGGTAATTATTCCGAATTTCGGAAAATGGATAAAATTGCAAAATTTGATATTTCGAATTTAGGAAAAATTCGATAATTGAGTTTTAGGGATTATTATATTTTAGAAAATTCAAGAAAAATCAGAAAATTTGGAAATGAGAAATTTCGAAAATTCTGGAGATCCGTGGGTAAAGAAAAAAATTGCCTGAAGTGGGGAAAAATGTTATCAGTGATGACAGTACAGCTGGAAATAGTCAGACAGAGGTATGGTACATGGATGCTACCAGAACAGTCAGTAATTGACAGTTGTATTGCTTGGATGACAATGGTATGGATTGAGTCAGTTTACTCAGTGTTGGCATACTGGACCGGACTACTATAGACCCTATATGATGTTTTAGGGTAGTTGTGGTAGGTAACTATGCGGTTCAGACTTAGCTTCCACAGTATACATGTGGACTGGTATGCGCCTTGTTGTACCTGGACACATGTTGCCGGATCTTGGAGTTAGAGATTGGCAATGACTGTAGGGGCGTGAGCTTCTATGGAAGTTGTTGGTAGAGGACTCTTTGGGACGGTGGCTGAGTCGATCTCTCCTGGTCCATGTGTGTAGGCCTGCGCGCCTGAGGGTGGCAGGGGTGTCTCGCAGTGGCTAGCCAAGTGTGTAGGCCTGCGCGCCTTAGGGTGGCAGGGGTGTCTCACGTTGGCTAGAGATTTTGTGACTAGATCTGTCTATAGTCTCCAGGAGATTGATTGACGAGAGACGCTGCGGTGTCGGGTGCTTAGGCGCCATGCGTGTTTCGAGATGGGCGTTCCCACTGGCACGCTACCTGGAAGCCCAGAGGAGAGCTACTCTGGTGTGACTAGGGGTGACTGTGGTTGGTCGGAGTCTGGGACTGAGAGTGCCTATCCACCATACATTGTTATGCTGTATTCCTATATTTTTGCTATTATCCTTCTCTTGCATGTGAGTTTTACTAGCTGTCTTTCCTACTGGGCGTAGCTCATTCCTGTATTATATATTTTCAGTGGCTCGGCAGACTTGACGCTACCAGATTAGGTGGGATCGTGGTCAGCAGGATTGTGGAGGATATCTGACTTGTGATTGTCTGAGATATTCTGGTTATTTGATTGTTGCTGTTGGATGTATTTAATGAGATTGTTATTCTCATATGTCATGTAATATGTGAGGGAAATTCTGACTTATGTTCTGGTTGGATAATATTGCACTTGTTGGACTTGGATCTTATTCTTGTAATGTAGTTTCATTCACTGTTTTATTTTATTGTCTTGGAGTATGGTGTGTGGAGTGCCATATTTTATCTGAGGATGTTATATATCTTTTTGTTTGATGGTGAGGTCATTACATGACTATGGAACTTAACCATGGGGGTTCAGACTTCTAATAGACCGGTTCTCCTACCCGTAGGGGTTAGGAGTATTGGGTCTAGTAGGAGTAACATTGCGCGAGTCCATCTGTTAATTCAGGAGTCATGAACATGATTTGACGGTGTACTCGGGAGATGGGATCCACATTGTTAAGGGAAGTAGGTGTGTAATGATGTGTTATATCCTATGTTTTCGTAGGCTACTCAGGTTGGTATGGGACGATCTGAGCTGTCTATATAAAAAAAAAAAAAAAAAAAAAAAATTGTATGCCAAAAATCAGCCTAGGAAAAATGGGGTGTAACAGTTCCTATGAAATGTATCGGCATAACATACAACAGTTTAACCCAAAAATTAGCTATGTTAACCACCATAGGTTTAGAAGAACACATAATATAAAATAATATAGATTGGGTTATATAACATGTTATTGTCTATAACATATATGTGAATGATATAAAAACAACATTTAATAACCATATAATATAATTTAATAATAACAAATATTATACATCATTATCTTAATTTATTTTTTCTTATCACTTGATTATTTATAAAATTTCTTTTTATGTATTTGCTAGGTTTTTAGCATCTATATAAAATTTTATAAGTTGGTCTTATCAAAAGCTTAAATCACTACAAACCATACTCTAATCTCAAACCAACTAAGTGCACACAAGTGAGTTTATATCATCAAGCAAATTATCTCTTTCTAGACATATCTCAATTTTGGTTATACCAAAACTCTTCTCATATACATGACATTAACCAAGTTTATGTGGCCTTTTTCCCTACTCCTTAACGATTAAACCCCAACCCATATTTAAACTACATTTCAACAAAAAGTAGTTTTTCGTTGAAATATATTCTTTCATTTCATTATAAAAAAATCACATCATACATAACTATTTACATGCTTACGTATGCAAAAAATATTAATACAAATCTTGTACCACATCTATGACTAGAAGAATTAATAACACGTTGAATACAAGGCAGCACATAAAATGAATTTATCTACATATATACATTAGAATTTTTAGCATAATCAAGCTAATTTCTTCAAAATTACTAACAAAGAAAACACACAATACATAAAAATTTAACTAAGATATAAGTTTCTCCATGATCATTTAAAAACAAGACTTGCTATAAAAATTGTGTAATCAACAACCAAATGCACTAAGCATATAGATCACCTATCTCCATTTCTTAAGTGGAGGTCACACCAACTTGATTGCTTACTTGTGCTACCTTACAAACTTCTCAAAGCTTAAACCTTCCTCTTGCTTCTTTTTGCTTGATTCAATTTCTATAGTAATTTTCCCAAATTCAACCTTCCTTCATGTTAGTGACTCCTTCCCTTTCTCTTTTGCATGGTAGCTTAATCCCAAAGAACATTTCTCTATATCTCTTATATGAAATCATTAGACCCCTTTAAATACTTTTCAAAATAAAAAATGAGCTTTTTCCATACCTCTTAAAATTAATCTTATGTATAGCTCAAATTATTTTCAACTTTCAATTCTAATGTTTCTACTCCTAATCTCCATTGTTTCACACATTTCCCCTCCCTCTAACATTGTTTAGTTTATTTCTACCCATTAGAAATAAGTTAAAACCAAAATAAATAAAACTTTACTTAAAATATTAGGCTAAATCAAATTTTCTAGATTTTTTATCCAATGAGACTCAAGTTTTTTTAGTAATTCTAAAATAAAGTACTCATCAAGCACTACAATTTGTAAAAAAAAAATAATAGGTTTTTTTGTCGTTTGATCTTTTCAATAATTTTTTTCCTAAAGTTCACATAAGTATTAAATAAATTTATTATCCTATGAGTTCATTGATTTATTTCATAAATGATACACATCCAATTTCTTAAAAAAATGTACTATGAAATTCTTAATAAAATGTACAACTTATCAAAATTGTTATAAATATTTTTGTCAATATTTGATAATTTAACAATTGCTTCTCTCTAAAATCATATAAATTAAATATTAATATTTTTTAAAATGTAGGCCCTAAATTTTTTGGTCAGCTTAACTTTTAATTTCATGTATTTTGAACTATTGATATCAAAGTAATCATTATTTGAAGTAATTCCCCTTCCTCACTTTTAGACTCAACCACATTTTTTATAATTATCAATAATTTTATTATTAAATATATTTTGCCAAATTTGATAGTGCTTAATAGACTAAAAATATTAAAACTATATATCTCAAATATTGTTTTTCATTTCTCCTCCCTTCTTATATGGCTTGATCATATAAAACATTTTTAGATATGAAAATTAGATACTTTTCTAACAATTAGTATAGAATTATTTAATTAAATAATTTTCACATGTACTTTATGATATTACAAATTTCTTCCTCCTTATTAAAATCTCATTCCCAAAATTCAAAATAGGCCAAAACATTTTTTACCTCTCATCTTTCACTTCCCAAGTTGCTTCTCTCTCTTATTAATTATGCCATAAAATTTTGATTGTAAAAAATTCTTTATCACTTAATTTATTTATTTCTCTCACAAAAATCATTACTAATTTATCATTATAACACAAATTTAGTTGTACTTTCATATTACACAATTTAGATGATATCATTTCAATAAGATTTGCCACATATTTTCTCATTGAAGAAATATGAAAAATGTTATGCACTCCAATTCAAGATAATGATAAAAATAACGTGTAAGAAATCTCATTGATCCTTTTAGCAATTTGGAAGCGACCAGCATATCTTGGTTTTAACTTTCCTTATTAAATCTAGTAACTCTTTTCATAGGGCTTACCCTAATGAAAACATGATCTCCTTGGTGAAATTTCACTTTCTTGTGATCAAAATCATAAAATTTTTTTTGACAATCTTATGCCCAATAAATTTTATCTCTAATAGCTTATACCTTTTTTGTAGTATTTAATATAATCTAAACACCTAATACTTTATCAAATTCATCATACTAGCATAATAGAGGTTAGTACTTCCTCTCATAAAGTGCTTAAAATGGAGCTATAACAATTCTCGACTAAAATTTATTATTTGCATACTGATAGCTCACCTAATTGACCTATCATATATTCTCAAAGTATGTTTTATACACCAAATGTAAGTGTTGTAAATCTGAAACTTCAAAACAATGAGTTCGAAGCACCTTATAAAATGTGCCAAAATGATAGTGGTTGAAGTTTCAATTTAATTGCGTCATTATGAAGATACAATCATACAAAATCCATAAGAATGCAACTAGTATTTTTTGGAAACCATTTGAATTTCTAATTAATTTTTATAGATAAATATTAGAATAATACTAAATAAATTGACATGTTAACTTGCTAAGTTATCTGAGAAGATAAGCCCCTCACATGCCTCAAAAGTTCAATTTAGTAATTGGAAAGCAAATGATAAATCAAGAGAGCAAGGGGAGGAGGAGCTTAGAAGGTGAAAGGAAATGCATCAAGTTTTAGATCTTGAGTTCTCATGTCACTTTCGTAAGATAAAAAAGGAAGAGGACAAGCTCTATGGAAAGAGTAAGTTTTAGTCCTGACATGTGGAGACAACATTTCAAGGTAAAATCTTACTAAGGTTTTTCTCTCAATAATATGAATTGATCATTTAAGAAGGTAAAGAACTAGATTTTTAAAGATTGGGGTTGTTTCTTCATTATTCTAGTTGAATGGATCATACCAAAAAGTTTTTAGATCATTTAATACTAATCTATAATAAAAGAAAATTAGAGATTTTGAGTAAAGTGGTTATTGGTTTTTTGCATGTATCATACTTGTACATGCATACATTGGAAATATGATGGGCAAAAACTTATCCCATATTTTTTTATCTACTCATTGTTAAAATAATGAAGCAAATGTGTTGAACTAATATGACGCCAATATTATACAATAAGAGGGTAGTGACAAAAATAATCTGAGATCATTCATACATGTATCATAATAGTATGATGTGTATATTTCAAAATAGTATATTATTTTATAAATCTAAATCATATTAGTATGATTATGCTATTAGATGACTATAATCAAAGATATTTTACTATACAAATATATTATCTATCATACAAGTACAAAATATAAATGAATTAGTTTAATGAGGGGTATGGTATTGTGCATTAAATGATGGATTAAATAAGTATGAAAGATGTATTATCTTTATATGATATGTTGTTGATAATTGAACAAAGATTAGCTATATGGTTTATTATTTAACTAGTATCAAGTATGAATCATATAATATGATATGGAATACTATACTATATGATATGAAATTAGAAATATAATTAGCACATTTATAGTTAAATACAAAATAAGAATTGGATTGGTACGATTAATTGTGAATACTTTTACCTATGAATCATCTTTCTGATCCTTGATATAACCTACTGACTATCTTAGGATGTATTGGTATGATGATAGTAACGTAGTGATTGACCAATGTAAAGCCTTGACTGTATGATACAATAGCATTTATCAAATTGTATGATATTATGACAATAATAAGAAAGAAGGTAATTTGTTAAGCAATCTTTTGAAAAATATTTTCATAATAAAAATTAAATTTTAATTAATAAATATGAATGTAAATTTTTGTAAATAATCTGGATGATATAAAGAAAAAAAGAAAAGTAATAAAAAAGACATCTTAGAACCATCAAATACAAAAATCAATTAATCATGATATAAGTGAATTGTTATTATTTCTTAATATTATTATGGAATTTTTTATGATGTGAGCATCGCATGACATAACATCATTTTGCATATGTTTTTTATTTTATTAAAATACTATGATTATTGGTATATAAATATATTTATAAATATATATGATCTATATAATGTTATAAATTAGAAAATATATAAGATAAAATAAAAAAGAAAGAAAGGAAAAGAAGTTAATATAACCTGAGAAAAAACATATCGAATAATGATCTAATAGATGTGATATATGATATAAGTCACCCTTAGTGTCATGTTCCTTAGAGATGGGATCATGGCATGCAAAGGCCTCGACTTAGTGATGATGAGATACCTTACTATTAGGTGTTATGGGTACTTAGAGATAAGACTCTAACATTTAAGCACCTCATATCCTATCAACACTAGATGTTAGCACTAAGGGGTGAGACTTGTGATGATGACATGACACATTTCACTTTCTTATGTCATGATACTAAGAGATGACGTTATGGCATTTTAGAGTATCAAGATTTGTGATGATAAAATTTGATGTGCAATCCCCAAGTGCTAGGATATGGGACATGAAAAAAATCTAAGCCCAAAGAAAGAATGGATATGTTCAAAAAAAATAAAAAAAGAAATGAATATAAAAATAAAAAAAGAAAGAAAAAGTAGTATATACTAATGATAAGCTATATATATAATCATATATATATTATTAGAATATTCTATCTTATTGCTCAACTACTTTACTTACTCTTTATATTGTTTTATTCTATAGAGCTAGAGGTTTATTTGTTGAGCATATTATGCTCAATTCTCACTTACATTATAGAACATGATGCCAACCTTCATTAAGCTAAGGTCCTTAAGGAATAGTTTAGGACCTAGGAGCTAAGAGATTTATGTATTTGGCAAGTTTGAAGAATAATATTTATGCATAGATATATTTATATTTTATTATTGAGTTTTATATCAGAACTAGTTTTAGACTTACATATAATATGACAATTATTTTTTTGTGTTACTATCTATTTGTTTAGAAGTTTGAGATCATTATAAAATTTTATATCACTCTTACTCATTTTCATAGCACGTCTCCTTATCTTTATACAATGAGCTTTGATTGACCTGATAAATTTATATTATAGATGTATTTTATAGAGTTAAATTGATTTATATTAGGCAAGGCTTGATAGTATAGTATATGAGTCTAATGTTAAAAAAAAGTTTTAATGGGCCTTTAAGTGAGGACACCATAATAGAATAAACAAAAGTATAAGTGATTGATACTTCCTTAATACATAAAAGCTAAATTATTGAATAGAGTGAATTAAGAATAAAAAACAAGAAATGAGACTATAAGAGATGAAATCTAGGTCACAGTTGTGAAGAGACAAGATGGAATATTGGTAGATAAGAGTATGTCCCTTTTAAGAAGTGTAAATGGGTTTGAGATATGAAATACTTGTTAAGTTTTAAATCTTCAAGCTAAAATAATGTTATAGAGAATTTCATCATGTGGCTAGTTATTTTTTCTTGAATGGGTATATAAGCTATGACACCTCTTATTAACAAGAGCTTGGTAAAGGAGTTTTATCTTTTGTTATTTTAGAAAATACTAGCATAACTTATCCTATAACCACCAAGATTATTATATTTTTCTTGATGATAACTAGTATTGCAAATGTGTTATTGGGTATGTGAAATTTGAACATATAGATATTTTCTATTTGTATAGATGACATGCTTTATTTGTTAGAATTTTATAAGCAGTTGGATTTAGATGCTTAGAGACCATTTGGTTATAGTTTTTAAGGATATCAAAAATAAGATAAGACACTAGTTCCTATGATGATGGAAAGGAAATTATTTAAACATGATATAAATAGCACCTAAAGTATAATAAAAAGGACCTTTTGATAAGTATAATAACTATAAAAAAAATCATTTATGGATTGTGCATGTGATAAGGGATTTTAAGAATCAATTTAGATGATTGGCATAGAATGTTTTTTAAAAAAATGAAATTAATGATGGAAATGGTAGATGAGGAATTAATAATTAAAAATTTTGTACAAAATATGCATATGAAGATTGATTAGAGATTTCAAAGATGTAAAGTATTACAAATCACTCTAGAAATTTCACCACTTCAACAAAATTTGATTGATAAATAGAAGCGATGGCCCTTATGATTGTTGTTATCATTGTAAGCCAGAATGTTTCTACAAATTACTATGGTAATGTGAATAATGATGATGAACAAACAATTAGAGGGGAAAATTTGATTCCAAAGAAAGTAGAAAAAGAAGTGGAGTGGAACTTATACCCTCATGCAATATTATTGAATTCATTATGTCTTTGAGAGGAAATAAGTTGGACTAAAAGAGCAACGGTCACTCTATCTTGTTAGCTTGCCAAAAATCCTATCCTGAAGGATGATATGAGAAGCACAATAATGAAACTATGTTATGAGGGGTTAATAAAAGATTTTTGAAACTAAGTGGTGGAGGTTTCAATGAAAAGTGAAAGGGTTACTAAACAAATTCATTAAGTGTCTA
This sequence comes from Vanilla planifolia, assembly GCA_023846275.1. NCBI lineage: Eukaryota > Viridiplantae > Streptophyta > Magnoliopsida > Asparagales > Orchidaceae > Vanilla > Vanilla planifolia. The sequence goes on along the minus strand of CM043866.1, from coordinate 9,422,254 downwards.
TTGTACTTAGGAGACAAAAGTCTTAATTAAGTTAGGAGTTTGTTTAAAAAAAGGAGCTGTTTAGCTAAGGAGTGCATTCAAAAGGATTAAGAACCTAAAGTAAGTCTCTAAGGAGTATGATGGGGAGATTGAAATGAATCATTAAAATTTGAAGAATTATCTAAGATAGAAGTAATTATAATACTTAGAGGAATCTTTCTTGGGTCACTTAATACTTTCTTTATTGAGATTGTGTGAAGTATAAGTTATAGATGGTTGGAAATTTCTAGTTCTTATGTTGGTGACAACTTAGAACTATAACTTTTGCTTTAGAGGAACTAATTGAGTGAAGAAATATGAATGTTGAGGTGGTGACAAGGATGTGAAAAGGATGAGGAGATATAGGTTTGGGTTATTTAAAGTGGTGTTCTTGGGAGTGGTTTTATGGATTCTCAAAAAATCTCTATAGTTTTACATTAGTCAAACTTATTTCAATCTCAATAAATCAACATATTCTTGGTTTATTAAATTGTTATCAAAACTTTATATAGGGACTTTCTTAAATCTCCTCCTTACTAGATTGATATAAAAAGTAGTACAATTTGAATGCAATGTAGAATATAAAATCAATTTTGTGACATTGAAAGGCATTAATTACAACTCTAGTTTTAGTGCTCCCATAGAGACTTAATGGATATTAAGTTTACAGAGATACTTTACTTCAGAGATTGGGATGACTTCTAATGCAATAGGGTAATATAACTACTCATCTTTCTAGGTAGTTGAAACCCTATTGAAAGAACTATCTTATTCATAGTTAAAATTGATTGTCATAGACTTTGTTTTAAAAGTTAAAGGCATTATCCTTGTGGAGGTGAAATTGTAGGTGATTACAAATCACCAAAGTTTGGATTACTTTTTCACCTCACGAGGAATTGAAGTTAAGAATGTTCAGTCACTATTGTGTTTGATGAGTCAAACCTTAAATGTTTAGCATATTTTTTTAATGGGCTTGTTTAGTGTGAATTAAATTTACAAGCAAACATTAAGCCATGTACTTTTAAAAATGATGAACTAATGGTCTTCAAAATACTTTGGAGTGTTCAACAAGCTTTAAGGATTGAAGAAATATGCATCAACTTTGATAAGGTTTTATTTTACTATGAAATAGAATGTTTGCTTATTGATTTTAAGATACTCTCTTTTCATATCAACTTTAAATCATATTTAGGCATATAAATTTTTCAATCTTCTCCATGATTTAACAAATAAATAGGATTTAATTATTTAATCTCTTAATTATTTTCTTAGTTCAAATCTTACTTAAATCATTCATTGATAATTCTATTTTTGAATAATTCTTTTCTTGATTAAATCATACTTTTGTATTTTTGGCAAATTTTGATTAAATCAAAAATTAATTTTATTAAAATTTTCATAATTAAATAAATAAAACAAATTTATGCCACATCCCAAGTTGTGCCCCAAGGTCTCAAGTCGGACTTAAACATTAGATTAGGAAACACACTAGGACCAAATCAAGTCAAGACCCGATCTTGGTCTATGCAGTCTTGAACCCAGTTGGGTAAGACATATTGACATTTGGGTCAGAATAAGTCCCATAATAATACTAATGTAATTTTGCTAAATTCTATGTTAGATTGATTATTAAACCTTGATTAAATAAAAAATTAATTTTATTAAAATCTTCATAATTAAATAAATAAAAAAATTTATTCCACATCCCAAGTTGTGTCTGAACGCAAAGGTCTCGAGCCAAGCTTAAGCTTTGGGTCATGAAACACACTAGAACCAAATCAGGTCGAGGCCCAATCTTGGTCTGTGCAACCTTGAACCCAGTTGGGGTAAGGCATATTGACATTTGAGTCAAAATAAGACCCGTAATTAATCGATAATACTACATGCATACAAGTGAACAAGGTGGCAAAATGTTGAACACACAAGAAGGGAGCCAACCCCAATTTGACACTGCATAAAACCTCTCTCCAAATAATTATAAAGTCCAAATTCTTATCTTTCCCTGTAATATGGGACTAAAATCCTTTGTAGCCATCTACATCTAAAATCAACAGCACTCAGTGTCGTCTAATCTTGCATTTTCGTGATCACACGGTGAAAATTGCCTCTGCCTTCAAACAATGATCTTAATAGATCCAACAATCCATTTGATGAGTCGATCAGATGTTACTGCTTCATTTACTAAAATCAATTGACTCATCCACGATCATGATCTCGTTTGACTACATCGGACAACTATTTGTATTCTTGCTATTTGAAATAATCTATCATTGATCTGATGGCCCAGATCTCTCATATTTGAATCCTATGGTTCAAATCTAATCCCTATTTAATTGTTGATTAATTGACGTTCAAGATCTCCTCTATGTCGATCCAGTGACTAAAAATAATCCCATCCAATGGTTTTGATCAATTAACCCTAAAGGCTAATTAACTAGCCATTATTATGCCATTGCACCAACCATTTGGAAGAATATTTTAAAATCTTTTTAAGCTGTTTGGAAACAATTTTTTCTCTCTAATGACTATGACAAAAATTTTTCTATAAATATCTAACTATTATGAATGAAATAACTAATGAATATGAATAATATTTCAACATCTAAAAGTAAGACTACATCATATTCTATTGGCTTAAATTTTCTCTGGGTATGACTTACGACTACAAGAAATTTCAAATTCTTCTAATTATGCATAATTGTTCCAAGCTTTCATTTTCTCAAATTTCTTTATAATTTTGAACTCTTTGTGTCTTTTTATACTTATTAATAAACATAAAAAAATTTGTACAATTTTATCAAAAATTTATTTCTTGCTTTATTTTGGTTTTTCTTTTAGGTTGGGTAGCATAATATTTGCGAAAGCCCGAGTTCAATTTGATATTGTAAAAAATCAAGTTAGAGTTGAGTTCATAAAAGCCCAGGTTATAATTGAATCCACAAAAGCTAGCAGGTTAGACATGAACCATAGGAAAAAAACCTTAATTAGATTGGAGATAAATTGTAAGAAAGGTTGAGTTCTTTCTCAACCTCGGTTAGGGGTGCACGTACGTTTTAGTTTGAACCTAACCACCTAGAAATTTTGATATACTATTTCAACTTTCATTTTCATTTTTTTTAATCATAAAATTATAAATTAACATATTTATAAATCAAAGTTTTCAACTAACATAATATTATTTTTATAAAAAAATATTTGAAAAATAAGTATATCTCTTATTAGCAAAATGTATTTTAAAACTCACAATTTACCTTATTTTTTTTCAAATTCACACACTAGTTTACACTTCAAAGAATAATGTGGTTATTAATATTGTACGTAAAAAGGAAACTTTGTACTCTACAAGTGAGTAGTCAGAATATAAATCAGATTCTTTTGAGATTAATATATTGCAATTGGAAAGTATTGTCTATTAAAAAATTGGGCTATTATACCAACTTTCAAAGAAACCTATTTGACATGTCTCTATTAAGTAAGACCTATCGTATGATGAGGAATATCAAAAGATGATTTATGGAATTAGAGATGGATGAAAATTCAATTTTTTCCTTGATGAGTTTGAATTCAAGAGGTGATTAGAATCTACATACAATAATAATTTACATACTAATATTGGTATGGCTACTTATAAAGCTTTATATAAAGGAAATTGCTTATCTCTATTAAGTGTTTCTTTGGATATAAAAAGGTGATGAGATTGTTTAAAGTAGTCAAATTAAAACCCAAGTTTATTTGACCTTTTGAGATATTAGAAAGATTTATCAAGTAGCATTGCTTCTTAAATCATCGAGTGGGCATAATGTGTTTCATATAACCTTATTGAGTTGATATGTACATTAGCCATCTCATGCTTTGCAGTATAGTTCAAAAGAAATTAAGATTTTGCCTAACATGTCTCATTAAGAGAAACAAATTAGCATCTTATCAATGCTAAAGAAGATGTTAAGAAAAGAAATTATTTCCATAATAAAGGTGCTTTTGAGAAATCAACTTAAAATAAAAGCCATTTGAGAGGTGAAAGAAGATGTAACATAATGATACTCAAAACTACTTTAAATATTGGGACAAAATTTCTATAAGATGGGTAAAACGTGATAATCCACCCAATCAAACTCCCACATCCACTCAAAGTACATTTTATGCATCAAATGTAAGCATCATAAATCTAAACTTTAAACTACATCAAACTCAAATTGTCTGAAGTATAGAATATAGATCATACTAGTATGATATGATGTATGACATCATGCATTAAATGATTAATTAGACAAATACAAAATTTGTATTAGCTTTATATTACATTTTTATCACTTAATAGAAATTGACTATATGATCCATTCTTCAGCTAGTATCATGTGTTAATAGTATAGTACAATATAGGATACATACCATATGATTTAAAATCAAAAATATAATTAAAACATGTATCATTTAGTACAAAATAAAAATCAAGCTCATATAATTAATTAATGAATAAGTTTACCAATAGATCATTGGTCTAATATCTAATATGATACACTGACTATAATAAGTCGTATTAGTATGATCATAGTAATGTAGTGGTATGACTATTGTAAAGCCCTGACTATATAATATAAGTGAGTCTATCGTAGTGTAAGATATGATGTACTTTATGATTATTAGTATATGTGTGTGTGTTTGTGTTTATGTTTGCATGTGTGTGTGATGTGTGTATGTATAAAGCTACACATATATAATTAGTTATGAGTTATATGATGATATAAATAAGAACATATGATAAGATAATGAAAAATTTTAAAAAGAAAAGAAAAGAAAGAAAATAAGCTAATATAACATGAGAAAAAACATGACCCAATTAGATAGTGACCTAATAAATATGATATATGGCATATATCACCCTTGATGTCATGGTACTCAAAGATGGGTTCAGACATATAGAGGCCTTAACTTAGTAATGATGAGATATTTTATTTTTGGGTGTTGTATGTACTTAAAGATAGGACTCTGACATTTCGAACATCCAGCATCCTATCAGCATAAGATGTTGACATTAGGTAATGAGACTTAATGATGATAAGATATTTTACTTAGGTATCATGGGTACTCAAAGATGATACTTTGATACTTTGAGCACCTCATACCTCATCAACACAAGATGTTTGCATTATGAGCCAAGACTTTGTGATGTTAAGATACTTAACTCTCGGGTAATCTGAGATAGGACTCCAACATTCTAACTATCTCATTTCTTATTGCATAAGATGTTTGCATCAAGGGGTGAGACTTAGTGATAATGAGATATTTCACTCCCTAGTTTCATGTGCTCAAAGATGGTGCAATGAAATTTTAGAGTGATAATGCTTATGATGATAAGACATGATATAAGATTCATAAATATTAGGATAAGGGTCATAAAAAGTCTTATCTTAGAGAAAGAATGAATATGTAAAAAAAGGATGAAAAAAATTAAAAAAAGAAATAAATATAAAAATGAAAGAAGAGGAAAACAAAAAGTGTTATATGCTTATGATAAATTGGATATAAATGTATATGGCTATGTATGTATTGTTATAGTGTTCTTTATATGGATTATCATACATTCTTTTATTTATTATATTAGTTTATTACTTAGTTATTTTACTTGTTCTTTATGTTGCTTTAATGTATATAGTTAAAAGTTTTTCTACTAAGTATATCATGTCATTTCTCACTTATATTATTGAACGTGATGCTGACACCCACCGGGCTAAGAATCCTTAAGGAATAGTTCAAACCCTAAGGGTCTAAATGCTGATGGTGAGTGTAAGGGATATTATTTATGTGTAGATATATTTATATGTTATTATAAGTTTGTATCAATACATATTTCAAAGTATGACAATTATTTTTTTGTGTTGTTATCTATTTGTTGTGATATTTGAGATCATTATAGATTTTTACATCACCCTTGCTCATTTTAGTAGCATGCATCATTATTTTTATAATGTAAGCTCTAAATGATCTCTTGTATTATAGATGTATTTTAATAGGTTGTATTAATTTCTATTGGATGAGTGTGACATGTATCCTAGTTGTCAAGTATTAATTCCTATTGTATTAATTTCTATTGGCCAAGTCAAGTATTTGGATCTTAAGCATGTACTCTAGCATCTTGATAGTTATTCAATCTAATCATCCCTCTAAGGATGAAATGTTATACTAAAGTTTAACCAAGTTCCAAAGGTATCATGCACTCCTCTCCAAAAATGAGATATGAATTTTGAATCAAAATCTAATTTAATAGATTTTAAAACCTCATGTAATTTCACTATTTAATCCACATATAATTGAGTTTACTTCTTTATTGTATATGTCATTTTGATTGAAAAGAAGATAGTTGACCTAATAAGTTTATTAATAATTACCCAAAAAGCATCTTATTATTGACTAGTCCTTGGTTACCAACCTTAATGTCTAAGGATATCTCTTCTTATTTTTTGATGATGCAAGAAGAGGTTGTAGTCCACTTGACTTTTGGTGTAACCTTTTAACTTATTGGCAAATAAAGCACTTTCTTACAAAATCTTATATACCCCTTTTTATTCTTTGTTGCCAAAATATATTTTTCATATCTTGATACATTTTAATCATTCTAATGTGTATCATATCTCTTGATCTACATGCTTCACAAATTAATATCTATTTTTCTTCATCTTGTGATGGTATATACCATCTATACTAGAAATATAGAATACCATTTGTTTATTAAGATTGAAATACGATTGTTATCTCTTAAACTTTTGGCCTTGATTCTTTGCATCTCTTCATCCCCATCTTAAAAACCTTTGAGGTTTTGCAACCAATTTCCTACAATTGTTAGTTGACTGAACTTTTTTTATTTACTATTAATAAAGCATGTAATCTAAGGTGATTTTTTTGTACATAATTGTGCTTTTTTGCTTTAATAATTATGTAATTCAAGCTTGCTTTCCTTCTTAGGGAATCTACTATTACATGGATAGTATATGACATATATATATATAATCCTTTTTTAGTTTCAACTATTACCTCTATTGTAAATTTAATTCCACTTAAAACAATATGCATTTAAGATTATGGTGACTATAGTATACCTAAGTCTTAGTACCATATATATGAAAACCTAAATTATTTAATTATAAAATAATTGAGAAGTTGATGCATTCTATCGTATCTCAAAGGGCATGCCACAACATCAGTAATTAGATTTGAGATTTAAGCTTATCATTGAGAAGCTCACAACACAAGAAATTTATTAGTATGATCTTAATAAGTTTTTGAAGTCATTTAGATTTTCTATTAAGTTTTTAAAATAACGAAGGAGAAAATTAATACTTGATTTAATCCATTTATTAATATTATAAGATAAGCTTAATTATTTCTACCAAGGTTTGGCTTAGCTATGTGCTTCATGAGAGGTACCTAAAGAGAGCTTAGGAAGAAGAAGACAAGAAGATATTAAGGAAATTTTGGCTTGGATGTCTACTATAGGAAAAACAGTTCAAGTTGTGGAAAAGGAAGAGTTTAAAAATGGACCTCAAATCTTTTTTTGTCAAAAGTTTTGCATAAGATAAGCTTTTATTTGAGATTTTCTTTCCTTGGAATGTTAATAAGTTTTCTTTTAAGCTATTATAGTGATGATTTTGGAATGACTAATGATTTAATTAAATTTAGTTGAGTTGTTGTAGAAGTTCAACTCTCCCAATATTATACAATAGGCTTGATCCTACTATACAATAGGCCCAAATGTACTGCACAATGATTACGATCATCATGAATATATTGCAACAATCAATTATGTAGCATCAAACCAATTTTCCTAAGGAAAACTTAAGTTATGCTAATAACTATTAAATAATATGATTTGCTTATACTTATTAACAAATGAATAGTGAAATCAAAATGCCACAAGATTCCTTACTAATATCAGATGGTATGATGGAGCTATATAGTTTGCTTGACAAGCATGAGATTGACCCATCAAAATTGAAATCATATAGAATGATTATATTTGCCATGTTATATGATAGGAGAGATCGAATAATACTAAAAGGTTTTAATAATGAATTATAGTAGAGTGTTTGAAAGAATTAAGAGGCTTTTTTAGCTATGGTTGGACTACATATTGTATAAAAAATAATCAAGTTAGAGAAATGATGATAGAAAAGAAAGATTAATGTAATCTTTGAGAATTCTAAAAATCTTATTATTAAAATATAAATAGTTATTGAAAAAATATAATAGAAATTATACAAAAAATGAAATGAAGAGAAAAAGAAAAAAAAGAAAGGAAATAGAAATGACATCTTATAGTTATTAGGTAAGCAAATTAAGTGATTATAATTTTAAAAACTTAAGTTATTAAATTACCTATAATTATTGTTATACAAAGGGTTATGATGCGATGTGAGCATATTGCATGACATAAATTCTTCTACTTTAGTTCTAATCTATGAAATATTATTATTATTATTATTATTATTATTATATATACTTATGTTATAAGAATTTAAAAATAAATAAGAAAAAATTGAATGAAATAAAAAAAGAAAAAAAACAAAAAGTGAGTTAAAAAGCTTATTGATCATTAAAATAATGAAAAAGATGAAATGAGATATGAGAATTTTTCTATGACTCTATTTCTCAGTTATCTAATGCAATAAGATCACCCCCATTATCATAGACCTCTAAACTTTGAGCCACGACATGATAATTACCCCTCCATTAAGTATAAGATGTTAAGCAAAGTGGGTGGTGTATGTGATAAATGATAAGATCACTTCATTAATTAGACAATAAGGTATGATATGATAGAGACCTCTTTATCGTGAGTGTAGAATGTTGCATGATGTGTGTGGTAATTCTGTGATATACGTTAATATGATATGGGTTCCTTAGGATTAGGGATAGTTGTACTAGAGGAAATCAAATCTTTAAAGGAATAAATAAGAAAAAAAAAGAAAAACTAAATAAAATAAATATGAATATAAAAGTAAGAAAAGAAATTATATGATATAACTACTATATAATATTAGTATTATATGATAATTATATGTATTATGAGATAATATATAGTTTAGCACCCCATATTTTTTGCTAATGTCATGCTTAATTCTTATTTGCTATTCCATTTTTATTTATCTATTGCTTATTACATATCAAAAGTATTTTATTTGCATATTGTCAATGGTTTTCTTATTGAACATATTATGCTTGGAACTTTACAACCAACATTTTTGTCAAATTATTACATTTTAGCTAATCAAAGTATATGCTTTCTTGTGACTTAAAATTTAAAATTTTAATGGAATATGTTTAAATTTTAAATATAAATAAATTAAATTTGAATTTGAATTTTGAAATTTAAAATCTTAGAATTAGAAGACATGGTTGAATGGCAAGCCATGTGTTGCACCACATAAATCTTGAACATATTGGGCTTGAAAATTAGCTTATAATTTTATGTTTTATTTTTTATTTTATTTCTTATTCTTATTCTTAACCAAACATAAATACATAATAAAAATAGGGATAAGATTCCTAAAATTTAAGAGTTAGTTGGTGGATGAAGATAAGAGGATTAAAAAGGAACAAGTGTGTGATGCGTAAAGAAATATCATAAGAAAAAATAAGAAAAATAAATATTAAATATTGATAGATCCCTAAATTTTACAAGTTAGATATGGCTTACTAAATAGCTTAAAGGTGCACTTATAATGGGTGAATCGTGGCTTAAACTAACCTTAGTCAGTTTTTTGAAGTGAACCATTAATAAAGAAGGTGTGGTTAAGGCTATTTAAACCCTTAAAATATAATTGTAAGGGTTTTAGAAAAACCAATCCAAAAAAAAGAATTAGGAAGGCCAACAAGAAAAAAAGAAAAGGTTCAAGTTTTGAAACAAGAAAAAATCTAATCAAGAAAAAGTCCACAACATAAGCTTCTATGTAGGATGAACCTTCAGTATATAAAATAAATTTATCAAAGAACTTAAGAAAATAAAAAGAAAATATCTCATAAAAATGCCTTTGGAACTCTTGGAGAATGATTTTAGAAAAAGTTAATCATTCTTCTTTCATAAACCTTGCTTAGAAAGAATGGAAATTTCTTATATCCATGATTGAAGGGAATTTATCTAGAATATATAAAGGTTGTTTATCATTCCTTTCTTATGCAATTTTACTAAATAAATCATCTAGGAATGTGTTTTATTAAGCAAATCATGAATGCAAGTGAAATTCATGTTTAAATGCATATAGTTTAGTTTTGTTTATTGAAATTCAAAAAAGATGGATTTGAAATGTTTATTTGTGGATACAAATTACCTTTAATTAAGACATGAACATGCGAAATAAGATTACAAATGTGATAGTGTTAGTGCCCTGTTTGATATTCTAAACATATATGTTATAAGCATAGTTAGCATGATTGATGACAAAAAAACATTTAAGCCATAAAATGAAAAATTTTATGAGGATGGCTCTCATATCTGAGACATGTAAGCTTTGTTTTTTTTTATTTTCTTTTTCTAGAAAATATTATTCTCATATATAAAATCTTTTCCAAGTAGACTAAAAAGAAACAAGAAATTTTGACTAATATAATACATGTTATTTTACTTTATGGCATGATATGAATGTATATTTTTGTTACAAAATTATGCGTAGAAGTAAGCCAAATATTGTATAAATAATTCAAACCTTATCCTAAGAAATGACCATGATTTGGAACTAGAAATTTAGTCAAAACTCTATGGTTTATTACATCTAATTATTCCTTTACCTTGGGTATGCTTTTAAAGCATTGAGCCATTACTTGGTTGAGCCATAAGAGGCATATGTTCAAATTTTATGAGAACCTAGATGGCCTCTAATGTGTATGACCTTTGGTTTCTAATTGGGAAGCTTCAAGAGCTCAATTTGTGGTCTTAGAAGAAGACTAGGCTGTTTAGGGATATAGTTGGCTAGTAAAGAGATTGAGTATAATTAAGCTAAGGATAAACCTTTGGGTCTCATGGTGAAGTCTTAATAGGGTTGAAATATGGGTGTGAAGAGATTAGCCAAGATAATGTAAACTAAGCCTTGCCTTAGAATGAGGCTTCAATGCATAAAAATAATTTATGAAAAAAGAATCCATAAAAGAAGAGTCTAGTGTTGGACTTATGTAATTCTAATTGGTGAGCCTATATGCTCATTATTAATAAAGATTTGAATAATTTAGCTCATGAATAAGATCTATGGAAGGATGTAAGAGAGCATGGAATAAGATATAAAAATGTTTTAGGTTTAGATAATGAAACACTAAGGTAAAAATTTTGGCTAGACGCTTAAGTTGAATAGGTTCTTTTAGTAAGATGTGCACTAGCTCTAAATAAGCTCTTAGGCCACATGATGATACCCTGTATAATGATCTTAAAGATGTGTGGTGGCTTAAAAGAGTCTTTAGGATGGAATTATGGCTCAAGGTTACCATGGAGGCAAATTGGTGTTGTGACCCAAACTTAGTTGTAATGACAACTAATTATACATTAAACCTAATTATAAAAACTAAGATCATGTGAACACTAAGCTTACCTTTGATAGTAAGGGTCATAGATGAATAATTCTAAATATAAGAAAAATGGGTTAAAATATTCCAAATAATTAAATTAGGATTTTATAAAAACCCAAAGATATTTAGATGATAATAACCTTGGATAATTGAAATAAGACTTAGAGGTAAAACCCTAGATTGACTAGTTAGGGAATGAAAATTCCTAGATATTGGATTAAGGAAAAAAGAAAACCCCTTCTTTTATTAGGTTATTATATTTTATGAGAACTCTTTAAATGTTAGATTCAAACTAAGAAAATCTAACTATCACAAGACAGTGATGGATTATATGATTTTGATTTAGTGAGGATCAAATATAGTGGACCATTGATCATGTATGCCAACTCCAGAGATAGGTAAGTTAGCTATTCCCTTAAACTAGAGGTAATAGTTACATGTTGGTTGAGCTTATAGGAGGAGTGGCAAATTATGTGATAAGAATCACTAAGGTTAGCCATAATCCATTATATAAATATCCTTATGATGGAATAGTTGCATATTTAGCCTTAAGGAGAAACACATAATGTCTGATATTGTGGTGAGTACATGTGCTTGTTAAGGACACCTATAACATTATGGCATTATACCATGTCATTGACATTATCTTAAAAAATGTTAGATAACAAAATATGATAGAAGTATTAGATCCTATTTGATTCTTTTAGATAAAAGAGTATATTGGATTAGTAAGGAAACACTGAGCATCTAGTTAATCATATCATAAGATTATTAATTTTGTTGGTAAATGATTGACTTAATAGAAGTTAGAAACTAATTTTATTTAGTTATATGATTTATATAGTTCTTACATACATAATTCTTTATTATTACATGCTAGTTTTATAGTATAAATTAAAAAAATTTTATTGAGCCTCCTAACTTATCCCCTTTATATTTTTACAAGATTAAGAAGCTAAGAGTTGAGTAGGAGTAAACTTTAAATTATCAAAGTTTAAGCATTAATTGATTGATTCATCGCATTACATTTAATCATTATTTGTAGTAGAATTATTATTTATCATAAGTTTCATTCTATTGTACATGGGATATATCAGACTATTATATTAGACATGATCATTATTTATTATTTTTTTATTGGACTTCAGTAGTTATTTATAGTGTTGCATTGGATTAGATTTAAATTGAGAGTTTTATTGATTTTTTAGATAGTTTATTTATGATTCTATTTTTTTGGATGAGAAACTTTGCTGAATTTTTATTATGTTGGCATTTTGCATCTTGTCCTATTATGATATCTTTTTATATTATCACAACACCCATTTATGTTGCATGCTCTACATTTACCCCATATTTTGATATTGTCAATATATTATATCAAGTTATTTTAAGATTAAGTTGAGTGTAGCATGACATGATAATATGAGGCTCAAGATTGAGAACCTAAGATGGGCATTTAAGGATATTAGAATAGCAATAACATGGCCATAATTATTGTAGTATGTACTTCCTATTCATGGAAAAGGATGAATTTGTGTGTTGAAAAAATAGCACATTTTTATATATGTAGAGAAGAACTACAAATATTTAAAAGAGTAAAATCCCATGCCAATCTAGAAATTGGATAGGGATTCGTAGGAGGTTAAGGGAATTGAGCCCTACTCCTTAGATGTTATCCTCCTCTTTTAGTCCTTGGGAAAGCCCCAAAAGGAGTTTTTATACTAATAAATTTGTAGAATAATTTTAAAGAATACAACCTCCCCATTTTTTAAGCAAGACTAATACTTAAAGGTAAAGAATTTAATAAGTTAAATAAATAAGATATTTGATGGAATTGCTTGTCAAGAAAATAGGAATGTGCCACTTATCCTTTTGCTTTTGGATTAGGATACTATTTTGCAGTGGGAATTTTTTCATTGTCTACAGTTTAAGCATCACCCAACAAATCAAATATCATAAGAAGATTTTGTAGAAAATTTTGAAAAATAGTTTGCAACCTCTATTAAGAAAGAGATTAGGGAAGAACTAATTGTCTTGGAGCAAGAGAACATATTAATGACAAACTATGAGAGAAGATTTTCTTTAGCTTGCTATGCACCTAAAGTAGTTAGTTCTAAAGATCAAAGATGTTTTGTATTTTTCAAGGGTTGAAGGAATCTATTGGATCTTCCTTAATCACTTATATAAGACTATTAATTTTATTGAGGTGGTGGAGTAAGCTAAGTTAGTAGAATAGGATTTGGAAATATTTGAAGCTTGTAATGTGGCAACTATAAAAAAGAACAAAGTATATTTACTAGCAAAGAGTTTGATCCCTTTTAAGAAGTCCTTTAATCCAGTAAAAGGTAACAAATTGTGGGTCACTTCCAGTTTAGTCGATAATAATCTCATGCTAGTGATAGTAGAATGGATACATAATCTAGTAGGAAGACAACTAAGTGTGCAGAATGTTTTAAGTTTCATTGAGAGATCTATTGATCAAGGTAAGGATGCTGATATATAAGCTTTAATTGAGGAGAGCTGGGACATCTAGCCAGAGTCTACTACCAAGCATGGTTAGAGGTAGCATTTTCTCCATTAAGTTTTAGCTATGATGAGAAAAAGAGGTCAGTAAAAGAGGAAGAGCTTCAATGATAGCCTTAGAGAGTGTAGATTAAGGCTAGTTTGGACTAGACGGTTAGCCTAGGGTGTGTATCATCACATAAGAGGATTCCTATCACTCGACTGATGTGATAGCAAGTAATATATTCTTTGAATGCTTACTACTTGTTGTTTTATTTGATAATAGTGCCTCACATTTATTTCTACCATATCATAAGCTTAATTCAGTGATTATTGAATTAAAACAAATAAGTAGCCCTTTATGTATGAAATTGCTTAATGGGAGTAAATTTATAGTATATGTGTTTTCTTGAGGAGAAATTAAAATTGGAGGAAAGATTGTTTTTGCTAAATTATTTATTTTACTCTTATTTGAATTTAATACTATTCTAGGCTTGGACTGGTTGTATGAGTACCAAGAAATTGTTGATTTTATAATAACAAATCATCCTAATGGAAAATCTAGATAGAAAAGAAGTGATTTTACTTGGTGAAGAAAGAAGAATGTCACTTATTTCTATGTTAAAAGCTTAGAAAATACTGAAGAAGGGTAGTGAAGAATTTTATGGATATATTGTCCAATAGCCAAAATTTCAAGGAGCCACAAGATGTGTTAGCAATTTGTAATTATTTGGATTTTTTCTAAAGGAGCTATCTAGTCTTCCCCTTAATAAGGAGACTATGTGGGAAATCTAGTTAGCATAAAGCTAATGTCTAAAACTTTGAATAGAATGACACTTAATGGGTTATTAAATGTGAAATTTTAAATTCAAGAATTATTAGACAAGGGTTTTATTCATCCTAATATGTCATCATGAGGAGAACCTATCATCTTTATCATTAAAAAAGTAGTCTAAGAACATGCATACACTAACATCAATTGGATAAGTTGATTGTCAAAAAGATATATCCACTACCACATACTTATTTGATCACACATAGAGTGTCATGGTGTTTTTCAAAATGCATTTGAGATGTGTGTACCATCAACCAAAAAATAAGGAATTAGATGTAGCCAAGACTTCTTTCAAAACTCATTATTGGCATTATGTGTTCTTGGTGCTATCTACTAGCCTTACTATCACACTTGTAACTTTTATGGACTTAATGAATTTAATTTTCAAGAGATTATTTGGTTAATTTGTATTTATTTTATTGACAACATTCTTGTGTATTCTAAATCTCCAAAATATCTTGTTCAATAATTGCAAAGCGAATATAAATTTTGAGAGAAAATCAATTACATGAGAAATTTTCTAATTGTGTATTCTAGTTTTCGCAAGTGCTATTCTTTAGACATGTGATTAATATAGTATGGATATCTATTCATCTTCAAAAACTTTTTCTATTGTGGATTGCCCTACACACACTTCAGTTTTACAAATTCAAAGTTTCTCAGGTCTAGCCAACTATTAAAAAAATTTTGTGCAGAGCTTTTCTCAAATAGTATCCCTATTATAAAAATTTACTCAAAAAAGCTATGAAATTTTAAAGAGATGCTAATTATGATAATAATTTTTAAAAGTTGAAAAAGAAATTGATGTAATAGTTTTTTTTTCTTTCTGTTGCCAAAGAGATTTGATGCATAACAAATCTTTAGTGATGCATCATTCTCGAAGCTAGGATATGTGCTAATGCAATATGATAAGATTGTTGCTTATGCTTCTAGGAAACTAAAACCTCATGGGAAGAACAATCTAGTTCATGATTTGGAACTAGTTATCATAGTAATTCTACTTTGAAGATCTAGAAGCATTATCTATATGAAGCAAAATATGAGGTATTCACCAATAACCAAAATCTAAAATATCTTTTCACATAGAAAGAATTGAATGTGCATATAAATGATAGTAAGAATTTATTAAAGATTATAATATAACCATCAGCTATTATGTAAGTAGAGCCAATTTTGTTACAAATTCACTAAGTAGAAAAGCTCAAGCTCTTGTTGTCCCGTTATGGAACAACCCAACCAAAATAGATTTCTTTAGAATTTCATACATAAAAAATGAAAAGAGTCATGTATATGAGTATTGGCTTACTTTATCAACTCTTTTAAGACCAAATTGATATAATTTTATTAAACAATTATTAGTTGTAAGATTAAAAATATGAAAAATTAATTCAGAGAATTATAGAGGGATGGAAATCTAACATTACTCTTGATGTGAATGAGGGGCTAAGATTCCAAGATAAGTTCATATTCTTTCTCAGTAGTAAATTTGATAATTGTTATTATTTGAAGCCCATAATTCTAAGTGTTCTATTTATCCTATAAATAACAAGATGTATTAGGAGCTAAGATAGAACTACCAATAGCTTGGTTTGAAAATAGTTTTAGAAAAATTGGTCAAGCAATATTTATTTTACTAGTAGATTAAAATAAAAGCATGTTGGTTCATTAAAACCTGTACTAGTTCCATACCAAAAATCAGAATGTGTAACTATGGATTTCATTGTTGGGATACCCAAAACCCTAATAAGGCATGATTCAATATGAGTGGTAGTGGATACATTAACTAAGTTTATACATCTCCTTATCATTAGAATGAGTTTTGTTATAGAGAAATTAGCTCAATTGTATATATAACAAATTATTAAATTACATGGGGTTCTTAAAGTGGTTATGTCTAATCAAGACTTAAATTAATATCCAAATTTCATTTGCATGTTGGACTTTGAGGGGAACTCCATGAGCTCCAAAAGTAATATATTATTTTGATGATAATAAAACTTTTAAGTGCTTTATTAATGATATAATATCAAAGATCTAATAAATTAGTATGTTATAGATTATTTTAAATGTAGGTTGATAAAGTGGATCACTAATCATGGTGTGGATAAATGAAACCTTTCGATTAACAAGTTGAGATATTTAAAGGTAAGAAGGCAGATGACATATACCGATACACTTGAAAAAGAAAATTGATTCATGGGTCTTAGTAGCATATTAAGGTTCCACAATTTCTTAGGGCATGTGTTAGAATTGAAACTAAGTTGCTTTTTATAACACATAGCTTACACTTCACTCATAAGATCACTTTCATATCACTTAAGAGAACTTTATCTAATTATTAAAACCTAAAAATCAAGCACTTTGAGTTTTTATGTTCAACTCAACTCATTTTGTGGGTTTAAATGTATGAGTTTATAGGGAATGATTAATGAAGAAGAATAAATTTTGATTTTGTAAAAATTAATTTTAAAGTGGATACAATTACTCTAATTATTTAGTACAAAACATATTTCATATAGTATGATTAGCTTTTCATGAGTGTATAATCAAGGGATTAAATATTTCACTCCATATTTATAACTACCCACTTATCTTGTAGGACAAAAAGTCACAAAATTTTATTAACAAAAATAAATTTAGTTATTAGAGAGCTATTGGTGATAATGTGTTAGGGTCCTATGTATTATAAATATTATATAAACCCTTTAAATATTAGAAATGATTGATAATAGATAGATAAGAAATTAATTATAGATTGTTATGTGTTTATTATAGGAAATACATTGTCATATCATTATGAGCACTTTGAAATAATTGGAAGCACTTCCCTACAATATTAGTCTCATTAATAAAAAGGAAGAAAGCTATTTGGGCAAATATCATCTTACATTTGTTTCACACAAGATCTTATTCAACTTTGCTTTAAAATCCTTTAGATTGTGTTTCCTATATTTGTTTATCTACTTCACATCAAGTAAGCTTTTGGCATGTACATGTCCCTTTTATATTATTTATCATGGCTATGCTTCTAACTACATAGTGTAGAGAAGGTTGGCTATGCTCTCGATTGTATCTTGTGTAGTGGTTGAAAAGAACTTGCAAACCATAAAAGGGGCTTGAATTATGGCTACTTAAACCTCTTTAAGAAACAAATAGTGGTACTAATAAAAAAATAATTCAAACAACTATGTCTTTAAATACCTTCCTTAAAATTTTAAAGCACGTTATTACTAAATAAAAAGAAAGGAGAAATAGATAAGAGTAAGTAAAAATTCATACAAGAGTTTAAAGTGGTTTGTCCACCAGCATAAGGCTACATCCACCACTAATTGCCCTACCAAGCTTCAATTAAACCAGCTTCTTTTTTCACATGATAGGTAGGCTACAAACCCTCACAATAACTTGTTCACTTGCTAAGTAATCAATAGGCCCATCGAGCTTACAACCATTAAACAATAGCTACCACACTATAGCAAACAACTCAAAGAACAGACTAGAAAACTTTTGAGGAACTTTAACAACAACTAATTATACAATAAACCTATGAACAAGTAAATCTTTAAGTGGCATAATATCTAAATGTAGGTAAGAAGGTTACCAATCTTAGAATCAACAAGATGAAGTGAATATGATGATCTTGACATAGTAGTAAAACCTTTACTGACTACATAACAATGCTTCCAAAAAGGCTTTACAAGTTAAGCATAAGAAGTTATTTTTAGAAGATATAGTAATGTATTAATCAATCTATTCAAAGTTGAAGAACAATCTTATTTATATCCTTGATTAGTCTCTAATTCTTCAAGGTAATTCCAAAGAATTTATTTGCTTTCTCAAAGTGATTAAATGAGTATTATGAATTTTGATGATTATTCATTACAAATATGATCGATAGATTATACCTAGGTGATAGGCAAATAGAGCTAATAATCTTAGTTGCATAAATTTATATTACAATTATGACATAAGAGAATGCACTGTATAATGTAGAATTTTAATACACTTTTTTGGTTTTTGGATCATCGTAGTAGATGATCATTGAGATAATATAAGTACAATATATTTCTTATTCATATTTTAGACGATCATACAAGTATGACAAGTTGATCACCATCGTATGATAATTTTTTAGAATGTGTCAAGCTCTGAAGAGTTTTTCATACAATAAATGATCATAATAATATGATAATATTTTAGTTGACACATTATAGCTTAATTAAATGATAGTATTCATATCATAAATGATATTATATTTGTACAATGACATTATAACTTTTTTAGCCTAAGACCTTTAAATGTTTATGAAAAAAACTAAATCATAGAGGTACGACATACTACTTCATACTATATAATCCAAAAGTTATGAAGATATACAAAACAAAACTTAGATTCATACATAAATGATACTATGTACAACCAAGAAATAATGTTCATTCTAAGTTAAATGAATAGGCATACCAATACAATGAAAAACAACGTACAAATGTGACCCAATTAGAGTTGCATCATGACTTGAATTCTAAGAGAAAATAATAGTACTATACATACAAACAGTAGTTCACATAAATATGATACATAAGAGAACTCGACTCTCAAAACACACAAAAATTATATGAGTCAGAAACCTTATATGACTAAGTTTACACTTTATATTTTTATCTTAAACAATCATTGCATATATATGATGAGACCAGTGTATATATATGACACCTTTATAGTTTCAGTTTTCACTAATAAGATAAGTCATAAACTAGATCATACAATTATGATATTAGTCATTATATTGTGTAATAATAAAGAAATAAAAAAACAAAGCTTATTTTAAACTTAATTTCTTTGTCCTTAGCACATGTTTTAAATCTGAGATGTTCTATATTGATGTTTTATATGTTTCAATGCTAACCAAGACTAACTAAAAATAAAAGATGAATGATTTAACAACAAAGCATGCATAAGTAAAGTATCATAAATGCTATAAGAGAAAAATTATAGTTATAATAATCTGACCATAATAAAGAAAAATAATGATTACTCATGATGCTTGTCACACCATCAAGAGTAAAATATTTATAAGTTATTCTATTATTTGAAACCTTTAACCTTTAAAGTTCTCATGAGAGCAAATCTTTTTTACTTACACTTGCTTCTATCTATTACTTAAAATATTAACTCAAACAAACTATTGGTTACAACAATACATAATTTTGTTACCATAAAATTACCATAAGGGTCATAGGATTAACAAAAATCCCCTTTTGATGATAATAAAACTAAAGAAAAAAATGAAAATAAGATAACTAAAATAAAATGAATATTTTGTTCAAAATTTAAATAAAAGGTGAAGATTTTGCTCAGCATAAACTACTCCCATTAAATTTTAGCTCCCCCTTAATCTAAGTTCTTTGCCACCTTTTTGTTACACTCAAAAGGGTTAATTATACAAAGAGACATTCTAATGCAAGAAAAATATCACTTTGTAAAGGTTTAATAAGAATGACTATGACTTTCTCATATGAGGGAACAAAATTGAGGGTTACAATTTTGTGATTTACACAATCTTTAATACTATACTCTACTTGCTTGATGTAATCCTTATAAGGCTTTCTTTAATTTACATGCATAATCTAGCTTGTCATGAATTTCAAATCTTGTAGGTTCTTCAATATATATTCCTTTAGTAATGTATTCACTTAAGAATTCACTCTTTATATTCATTTGATATAATTTGAAATTTAGAGATGGGGAAACGTAGGGTGAAAAACTTATCAAAAAGTACAAATCGATTTGTGAGCATGATACACATTTTTGTGGGGAGCAAACACTTCATTTTATGAATTTTATGTTACATACTTATTATATATGTTTGACATTTGGATGCAAAGCTCATAAGAAAGATCAAGAAAACTTGATAACAAGAAGTGCTAGAAATAGTCCTCATATATTGTACATTGAAGACCATGTATTGTACATGAGGCATAATTAGCTCAAGAATAATCAAATAGAGGATTGTATATGATACACAATTTTTGGCATGTGGCACATAGGGGTTCCATGTACAATACATCAAGTTTCACATACAATACATATATCTAAGGGTGTTTAAGCAAGGAAAATGTATGGTATGTAAATATTAACATAAGGTACATTAGGTTGATAGATGGTCTGTGCAAGTATGCAAATACTATGTTGACAAGCATGTATGACACATCTCGTACATACATGCAATACATGGATAAGGACATACAATACATTAGATTGAAGAAATAAATGAAAATTTAATGGAGAATTTTAGGGATTTAATGGAATAAAATGCTAAGTAAATTGCTAAGAGAATTAATTTGGAGAGGCAAACATGATTTAAACAAGTAATCTAAAGAAGATCAATGTATGATTAAGGAACGATGCATTTAAGAATGCTTTAAATGTTGTACTCTATTATTTTTAACATGCTTGTAGCCTTGTTGTCCTTTCTTATCACATCTGGTTTTGTTCATCTCTAAATAGTATCTCTTTTATGATTCTATAAGTAGAGCTTGCCACTTCTTTATCATACATATTTTGATTTCCAGATAACATTTTACATGATATAAAATCTTTTTTATCATGTGTACAAGATCTATAATTCATTTCATGAACTTCCAAGGCTTAAACCTTCCTTTTCCTTTGTCATGCCTCACCTAAACTAATTACCACAACAACTATTCAGTAATAAAGCAATCAAAAATAATAATGGAAAAGATAAGGACATCACCCTCAAGTGGGGAATGGTGATACTACTTAAATTTCTTATCTTTTCATAAGTGCTGACTTTCTACCTATCAAATTTGTAATATCATCGATTATTAGTTTTATACAAAAAGTTCAACTTGTATACATACATCCCAAAATTGTACAAATATTCATCATTCCTAGTGCCCGAGTGAGGAACTATTCCTTCTTCCTGTCAATTTGATCTACCCTTATTAACATGTTTATGCCATGCCTTGTAATGTGAGAAAAATAAATATAAGTAGAAATTTCAATAGATAAATTTGAATAATAGTGATAAAGTAATGCTAAAGTAAAGTTGGATAATATAATATCATGACATTAATAGTAAAATTTACTAATGCACATTAGAATAATTCCCTACTACTCTATTAAGATAAAATAAGGTATAGTCTAAGCCTTCCCATCTATATATATATTCTTATGCTATGACTTATTTTTTCTTATTTTTCTTTTTTCTATATATTTTCTTTTATTCTTTATTATTTTTCTCTTTTTTTATTATTTGGGTCATGTTCTCTATAATACCATTATCCCATTTTTTATTTTTTATTTTTTTTTTATTTTTTTCTTTTTTTTATTTTTTTCTTTTGAAATATCATTAATATATAAACCTCTACTCATAACCATATCATAGCTAGTTAATAACTATATCATATCATATCAATAGATCAAGGCCCTACAAGTAATGTTAGCAATAGTGGTATTAGTACCTTTATCTTACATAAAGAATGAATGATGTTGTAATATCATAATTTCATCATCTCCATGTATCAAGGTCCTACATAATGTGTTATTAATATAAGAGAAAGATGTCTCTAATGAAAACTCATGTCCTATTATGTGACCTATACCTCATTTGATAATGCATGTCCTAATATATAACCAATGCCTCATTATACCCTATATCCTATGTTAGAGCCATAATTCTTTTTATTATAACCTATCATACCCTTCATCATGTGCCAAGGCTTCATCCCTTTTTTATCATAACTATGGGATAGTGTATTAAGAGAAAACATGACTTCTTTCTTGTCTTTATATTTCCTCATTTGAAATACTATAAATGTAATAAAATAATGCTTATTCTACCTTTCACCATATGCATTTATTTATTTATAGCATGAGTTGGCTTATTAAAGTAGATAGCTCATTAAACTTACCTATTACAACATTTTCTTTTTGATGTATTATATTCTATGTGTGTGTGTGTGTGTATGAGTGTATATATTCTATTCCATATAGCAAAGAACTTATATACCAAATATTTATATATCATTTATTCTAATATCATAACATGTTTAATGTCATGCAACATGTATAAGTCATGATATCATGCTTATGTTTATAATAAGATATTCTTTTAACTAATCATTCTTTTCTACTTATATTTTCAATAAAAGATATTTTGCCCCAATCATTGGGAACAAGTTTTGTTCCAATCTTTTCTTTCTATTTAACACCTTCTTCATACATTAATTATAGTTTAATGAATAATAAGTTATTCTATAACTTCTTATCTTCTTATTCTTTCATAATATTTTATTAGAATTTTTCTTTTTTGCATATAGTATGTTAAGTATAATATAGTATGTTTTACTGTTTTAGTTGAATAGTACATACCAAGCGCAAAAATCTAGTTAATGTATTATTGTTATTTATACCATAATATACATTAATCTCAAGATTCTAGTTCAAACTAAATGAACAATTCTTTCTTCTATTTGATCTTTGTGAGAGGCTCATTATCAAGAACTTATAGTACACTAAGGTATAATAATCTTTTATCCTCATCAGCATATCATACACTCTACAATTACATGTAGCCCTTGGACTAAATCTATTAAACATAAAATATTAAATTTCTATACATTTTTCTTAAAAAAATATTCTTTCCTATCCTTATTGTATTATATAATGCACATAACATATCATATTTTAGCTTTGAAAACTCCATTTTTAAGGTAAAACTCAACTATATTCCATTCAAATCCTATTGCTAAGCCTTTAGGAACACATGCTGATGTATTTACCTAACTTTTGAATAATTGAAGTTCCTCAAATCCTTACACAAATACGCACAAAATAACTCCAAGCTTAAATATACTTCAAAGTGTTCCTTATAGAAAGAAGGTGACAACTACTAAAATAGTTTTCTTACACACCCAAATCTTTAGTAGCCCTTGGTGTGTTTTTTTGTTTAGTTTCTCTCCTCCTTTCTTAAAGGAACTAAGGTCATATTACTTCTATTAGGCCTTTTTCTCTCTATGAGCTTTTATTCCCTGCTTAATTGTTGTTGCTACTATGGGATGTTTTGTGGTAGCCTAT
This sequence comes from Vanilla planifolia, assembly GCA_023846275.1. NCBI lineage: Eukaryota > Viridiplantae > Streptophyta > Magnoliopsida > Asparagales > Orchidaceae > Vanilla > Vanilla planifolia. Next base: position 9,398,256 of record CM043866.1, on the reverse strand, counting down.
TCCTGTCTCATTTCTTCTCCTTTTATTAGGAATAAAGTGAGTAGTAGTTCCCTTCTTCTCTTTCCCTTCTCTCTCTCTCTCGAGTGAAACTTCTAGTAGTTGGAGACCACTTTCTTTAAGCTTCCTATGCCTCCTCCAACATGTAGCAATAATAACATGATTAAGGTAAAGTTTCAACTATTTTGAATAAGTGAAGATTTTAAGGAACCCATCCATAAATTCCATTTTCAATTCATGGAGATAAGAGAATATCTACATATTGTAACAAGAGATTCTATAAGAGAAATTATGCCTTAGATCAACATTTAAGACTAAATTAGTGTGAAACTTATTGGCAAGGTTTGTTGAGATTATGAAAATGGATTAGAAGTATATTTAGAGTGAAATGGATAAGACAATAAAAAGTAGGGATTTTATCAAACAAAATTCTAGAAAACATCATTCACAAATCATTTGTTTAATACATGAACAATAGAAGTCAAGATTTGACATTTTAGAGTCATTGTTTTGAGTCAGGACAAGCATGCCTTAAAAGAAGAGGAAAAGGAAATGGATAATTCAGTTGATGACTTGATTCCAAATGAAGCCTTGCAGTCAATTATCAACTCAAAATATTTTATTTCACTTAAGAATCAAGGATATTGTCTATCCTATACTGAGCTAATTATTGCTAGAGATTGATGTATTGAGAATAGGTTTGAAGGCTGTAAATCAGGGAAATCTCTTAGCCTTATATGGTCCCAACTCAAAACCTCCTTAGAGCCAAGATGGGCAAAGAAAAATGGCTCTAATATTATGATGAAGTGTACATCTTGAACAACATTTACATAATTCTTGAAGGGAATTAAAGGTTTTCCAAAACATGATTAGTAAGAAACTTTCCTAAAAGTAATATTGCTTACAATGAAGTTATTGTGATTATTATGGGCACAGCCAATTCTCGACTAGGAAATGCATTCATTGACCCAAGCATTTTTGTGGTTGTAATCTTTGGAAAGGCTTTTGATCAATTAAATGTACGTAAAGATAGATATATGATTAAATAGAGTCATTTGATAGGACTTTTTGATGAAAAGATAAGCCTTAAAGTAATCATGTCTTTGCCACTAACTTTGAAAAATGGGAAGATAAGATTACTAAATGTTTACTTTATCATTGTGAAGGAACCTTGAGTTTATAAGGAAATCTTAAGATGATTATTTTTTAACAAGTTTAAGGTGAGAGCCACTCTCATGTACATTTGCCTAAACTTGTCTACTATTATTGGGATTCTAACAATCAAAAGAGACTTCAAAAAATCTAGAAAATGATTTCTGAGTATGATATGTCCTAGGCCTTAAATGGATAAATTTGATGAAAATAACATTAAACTCTCTCTCTAGATCCTTTAACATGATGTTCTCCTTAAAAGCAATAGCTCCACCCAAACATCACCAATTAAAGGAATAGATTGACATATATCTACCACCTAACTTGTCATTGAATGTTAATCTTCTATTCTTCTACTTGAAAATTTCTTTTCATCAACCTCAAAACATGGGTGAAAGAGTCCTTTTATAAATTGAAAAGATAAGCATAAGTCATAAGAAAACCAAAACTTTTGCTAAAGATGGAAAATTCATCAACTTAAGGTAGTAATTTTGATCACTTTAAGCAATTAGTACTAATAGTCCAATGTAGTTGGCTGACCACTTGAAGTATTTAAGTTAAATACCTTTGTTTGGTAAGTGTTCCTTAAGTGATGTTCATCAATCATCAATGCAATGATATAGTATAGAACATAAAAAAATAAGTAAATAGACTCATGCTGTTTAGGGATTGCCTACTACAACTTAAGTGGCTTTTTAAACCTTAAAGAGTAACCTAAAATGTATAAAACTAACATATAATCTAAATAGACATGTCTTAAAGTATCATTGTGTTATAATTAACAAAGCATAATTCTAAAGCAAGAAATATATCAAAAATTTTGAAAATTCAAATAATAAGTGACTTGTTGTAAGATGACCATTGTCAATAATTAGAGGGGCAATGCATCAGATACTTTCATTTAAAATAACTAGTCTCTAATGAATGGTTGAATTAGACACTCTTATCATAACACTAAAAAATGTCCTCTATAATGGGAGCCAATATAAGTTTCATATGTGTGTTAGGAGTCTAAGGTAGGATCTTTATGTAACTTAAGAAAGAAATTAACTTATCTCAACCTTAATGTGAATAGAGATAAAAAATAAATATACTCTGATAATAGTAAAGTATTTAGATATGAATATAGTGGTATTGAGCTAATCAATATCAATTGAATGAAAATATGAGCATTTTTTATATGCAAATGACTTATAAAACATAGATTTAAGAAAACTATAGCATTTGATAAGGCCAACCATGTGTCATTTTATGTGTTAACATAATAGTAATAGATGAAAGTACAATATAATAAAATCATCACTAAAACTTGTCTAGTACTCAAGGAAGATCAAGCACAGTTTATTTTGTGTCTCACATGTCTTGCTCAATCAAATATATAAAATTAGTTATTATAAAGAGAATAATTAACTCTTTAACTATCTGCTCTTTCAATCCTTGGAAGGGATTGACAATATCATCCATTAAAAGCTCTTAATTAATGTATTTCAATAATTATAACTCTAATACAACTAGTTGATGTATAATTATTTGATAAATCATATGTAGGTTGATGCCAATAATCTTAAAGGTAGGGAAAATGGCTGATGCGATAGAATGAAAATGGCAACGATTGGAATAGGGCTTGGTGGAGAAGTATGGTCACTATAAATAAAAAAGCAACCAAAATAATATATTTTAGTAGTGAAGATTATAGAATGCCAATGATATAACATCTATTTGATCCAAAACCATGAATGGGTAGGTGTTTAAATGATCAATTTTTAGGCTTAATAATGTTCACGTTAAGATTTTCTAATAGAATATATGTGATGTGCATAAGAATAATATCAAACCAAATTGAAATTTCAAAATGTTTAAAAAAAATATACATTAAGGGTCCCTAATTAATTTGGAATGATAACCAATCTATCCTTAACAATGCATATAGATACTAGTGAAGCTTGAGGATTAGGTACATACGAGTTAAGGTAGAGTGGGAAACATTATTCACACTAGATCTTATGTCAATTGCTAACCTTCATGCTTTGTCATTTGATTTGAAGTAGAAATGAAACATGATAATTATAGTAGTCTATTGGAGTTGATTTTTTTAAAAAAGATTGACCCATTGTTCAAATTATGAGAGTGTGTTATAGGAGAAAAGGCAAAACAATGACGATCATGTGCCATTAATAACAACAATAACTTGGCTTTTTACTAACTTGATGGTGATAGAATGAAAAAATATTTCGAAACCAATGTTGCATGTTGAATCTAATCATAAAAGAAGGTGGTAGCAAAGTATATAGAGGATAATGAAAGACTTATAGTTTTGTATTTTTTTATATCTTGATTTATGATGCACAAATAAACTAAAGAAAACCTATGAAGCAAAAGAAAAATATTAGAATTGGAGAAGTTAAAACAAATTAATACATTGTTAAAAGTTAAACCCTAAATTTTGAAATTGATATAACTTTAAATTAATACCAAAGCTAAATGTAAGAATGACCATGAAATTGGCCTATTAATGATTAGATTATTGAAATTAAAATTAAAATTAAGTTATGTATACCTTTAGTCAACACCCTGAAATTATCAAAGTATTGTATACCTTAAACTAGAGAAGATGTATTGGTCAAACAAATTTATCTATGACAATTAAAGACTTCCAAAAGGTGTTATAGGAGCTTAAACTAATCAAATGATTGCATTTTTCAATTAAACCTTTTAATTAAGTACATCATTTATAAAACAAATATTCTTTGTGACACTCATGGCATAGCCTAAACCATTTATATAATATTACAACCTTTTATTAAGTGTCAAAAAAAAGGATATATTTTCTGATGCTTTCTTATGATATAAATATTTAAACAATATAAGGGGGACTCCTAAAGGAGAGAGAAAACATCAAATATAGAATTTCAATTTCAAAGAAACCCAATGGTTCTTATTTTGTGAGAATTGAAAAATGAGAAGGAAGAATGTCAAACCTAATTTCTTACACTATGTTTGGTCAATCAAAGTTAAGATATGATACAAGATTATCTTTTTCTTTCCCTTTCATGATCTAACAATCAACTCTTTTTTATGTAAGGCTCACTTTTATGAAGAGGCTTAGAGTTAGGAAGACAAAACTTGTATGTTACCTCATTTTTAATGTTGATGTCCTCAATAAAGCTATTGAAAAAGATGGTATGATTCATGACGTATGTTCTATACATTCTACAATACATCGTGTCTCTTAGTTGTAAGATTAAGTGTATAAGACACATTTTAAAGTTCTCTTTAAGGGATCAAGTAATGACAATATATTGCCTATGTAAATATGTATCAAACTTCACATATAATTTCTCCACAATAATCATTAATGGTAGACAAGTATAGTATCAAAATGATGTCAAGAAACAAGTCAATGTTTAAAAATTGTTAAGCTAAAATTATTATTTTTTAAGAAAATATTAAAGTTGTTCAAATAGTGATAGTGTTATTATATTGTTATATTTTAAAAAAAAATTAGAACCAAAAAAGTCATAAATTAAAAGATTTAAACTTCTTAAATTGAAATCAATACCAAGCACTGCTATTATTGAAATTAGGTGTTAATTATCTAAAATCTCGATTGAACAAATAAGATAATAACATCAATAAAACAATAATATAAAATTAAATTATATTGTTGTTTATAAAAATAGGAAAATATGAAATTTGAATTTAAAAATTTTAATAATTAGAGAAAAAAAATCTTGATGAGAAGAATTCAATAATTTATAAAAACTTTGCGAGCCCGTTCTAAAGAATTTCATGGGATGGGACAATATTTCATAAAAAATAAAAAAAAAACATAAAAAAAAAAAAGTTATTTTGGATTTCTAGTCATGTGTGAGTGGTTGAGGTGAAGGAGAGTAAGGGAGAAATGGAGCGACCTATGACGTGGGGGACTTCTCCAGTCCTGGAGAAGTGAAGCCAGCGGAGAAAGGGAAGCCGGCGGAAGTGCGGCTGATCAGGAGAGCGTCTCCGGCAACAGTTGGTGAGAGAGAGAGAGAGAGAGAGAGAGAGAGAGAGAGAGAAAGAGAGAGAGCAAAAGAAAGAGAGAAGAGAGAGGAGTGGAGAGAAGAAGAGAAAGGAGAGGTCTGTCGTTGCGGGTGGTCGTCGCCGCTATCATTAGCAACACCATTGAGCCATGAAGAGTTCGGTCGACGACGGGATGACAAGGAGAACCCCTTGTGTCAAATGCATAGATATCTTACAAATGAACAAATTCTTAAAATAATGTTCCATTAATTAGAACAGCATGCATGATATAGTTTATATTTTACATTTATGAGTATTAAAAATATTAATTGCATATCCACCCTTCAATCAATGCTCCAAAAGCTAAAAAACAAGTGCTCAAAAATTTTTGGGCTATTGAATTGTCAATTGATCAATGAATGGAATTATAGATGTTGATGTCACCATGTAAAAATGATCCTATCTATTGAAAATAATTTGTAAGTCTTTTTTTGAAGTGTTATGAGTTAATAAAACTTATTTAAAATTAAGTTAGACAATCAAATTGTTTTTTCCTAGGCTTGATGTTTAGTTAGATGTGAACTACAAATACATTAAATGAGAAGATAAAAAATGAATTGTACTAATTATAGTATCCTTAAGTGAACAAGTTGTAAGAAATGTGGTCATCATCATGTTGAGACATATTTAATAATTGTTTATGATGATTTGATCTAGAGGTACGATACCTTCATTGAAAAAATACTTATTATTATTGTGTGCTATACATAAAAGTCTCTACATTAGTCTTGTTTGTGAATTCCTTCATTTGCTACACATTGTTTATGATGTCACATGCATTCACCGAGCTTTGGAGTTGCTAAAATAATGATTTATGCTTCCTATTCACTATAATAAAATAATGGATAATATGATCATCTACTCTCTCACTATGGTACACTCCTCTCTAGTGTTATCTTCTTGCATCCTACCATACAAGGCTAAGATAATCATAAGATAATAATGCTAATTGTGCTCATAGTTGTTTGCCCAAGGAAATAAACTAAAAAATAATCTCTTACTTTCTCATTGCTATATAAAAATGGCAAATCAAAACCATTTTTGAATTGCTTAAAAATAAGTATAAAAAAGAGGAGAATTTGAAAGAGAATGATGTCAAGAGGGGGAGGGGACTTTTTCTAGGAGCATAATCATGTATCATTCATGATGTAGCATACTAGTGATTGGGAGCAAATCAATCAATAAATAAGCCTATAAAAGATTCAATTTGGACTTGATTTTATCCTCTCTCAATATTAGATATTGAAGTTTTTTACTTGAACTTGATTTAAATCAAGATTCTATTAGCAAAGATTTAGTTATCTCGTTTCAAGCTAATTATATATCTCATAGGCTATCAAATAAAATACAATTTACATATAATCAATATACCGTTTGACTAGTTCTCAAATTTTTAGTCAATTTTATTATCATTATTTTATAATTCTATAAATTTATTTCTTTACATACTTATATATACTTTTAATTGATTAGCACACAAATGTATTCATCAATAAATATTTATTATCATCTAATTTCAAACTAGTTTGATTTGATCCTTGGCACAAAATCAGCTCATAAAATTTAAATTATAGTTAGATTAAACTAATTAATGGCTTATTACATTTAATTTGAGCTTAAACCTAATAAACTTTTTAAACAATTTTCACTTTTTGACATTATTCAAGAGCCATATCAAAAAATGACTTTCATTGATATTTACTTCATTGTGATTATGACAATGTTGTAGGCATCGGATGTTAAAGTATTGGTATAACCATCTCACCTCTCCAATACGATAATCATCTTAGTATCATCGTCATACCTTTTTAAGAAACACAATGCCCTAAGATATTCTTTGCTCGAGATAGTTTGTAAAGTATTCTTGCACGAAGGTCAGGACTGGACTTCATTTTAGAACATATGTCGACCCAAACCGTACGAAACGCTGCATGGACTTGGTGGTCTTTTGGCACGTAGAACGGATATCTAGCGAGAGAAAGAGAGAGAGAGAGAGAGAGAGAGAGAGAGAGAGAGAGAGAGAGAGAGAGAGATGAGCTCGTTACTGACGTGTGAAAGAAGAGAGTATTCGGGAAAAAAGAGGGTCTTCAAGTTGAAAAGTAGGCACTTGGCAAACCATGAGGGTCAGGTACACCTTCACTTGACCTTCGACGCGCCTTCGTACTTCTTCTCGATCTAATACGCGTATAGGAAGGAAGGCCATGCCTCTGTGCTCGACTCTGCTCTTTGCTACCGCATATATTAAACCGAACGACACCTTGCTTGGCCCTCTCCTCTGCTGCTTTCCGATCCACCCACCTCCTTATTGGATACTTGCTTCTTCTAACAAAACCCTAGAAGCTGTTTGAGGTTATCCCGCTTCGACGATTTGTTCCGCATGGGCACCAAGAGGCACCAAGACGGCTCCGACGAAGATCTCTCCGATCAGCCAGAGGAAAAGAGGATTCACGTCCTCCCTCCTTTAGCCAAGTAATTAATTTAACTGCTAGAGCAGGGACTATCGTTCTCCGTATTTAGTTAGTTGTTTTAGTGTTTGATTAATCTTTCCTTGGACTTGAACAGAATAATTAGGAAAACAATAAAGAATAACGACCTGCAGGACTTGATCGTTGCCCTGGAGCCGTTGTTCCGGAAAGTAGTATGTAAACGACAACATACGCCTTAAGAAATGCAAAGACTTGTTCTTTTTTTGAAAACTTCAACAGGAATCACTCTACGATTCCTATCTTTGAATTAATCTACTTCAAGGAATGAAGAATCATAGATTTCTTTTAAAAATAGTTGTTATTTCATGCAATTTTCTTGCTGATCTGCCATGTCTGCAGCTTAAAGAGGAGCTTGAACGTGTACTGCCTTCAATACTCATTCAAAGGTGATACACACATAAATTTACAAGGCTGTTTGATTCTTCTCCTCAAATTTTATCTAAAAATTTTGTCTTGCCCAAAACTCATTGAATAATACAACATCTTTTAGGCCTCCTCAAACACAGATTCAACAGATAGAAGCACCGAGCCTGCAGCTAATCTTCAAAAAACCGCTCTCTCAACCCATCTTCACCGGAATAAAGCTAGAAGACGAAGAAGGCAATCCTCTACAAGTAAGGCTGGTGGACGCCCACAGCCGCGGGCAAAGCACTCCCATCTCTCTCCCATCGCCACTAAAGCTGCAAGTCGTGGTCCTTAACGGCGACTTCCCTCCCTGGGGCCGCGACGACTGGACAAAGGAGGAGTTGGACAAGAGCGTGGTGAAGGAGAGGGAGGGCAGGAGGCCGCTCATCATCGGAGAAGTCAACTTAACCATGAAAGAGGGCGGTTGCTGCACCATCGGCGAGCTCGTATTCACCGACAACTCCAGCTGGATCAGGAGTCGGCATTTCCGCATCGGCGTCACGGTCGTCGCCGGTGGTCCGGACGGGCTTCGCATAAGGGAAGCCATGACAGAGCGCTTCGTGGTTAAAGATCACAGAGGAGAAGGTAATACAAATCTGTGCATCTTTGTCTATGCGTATATTCATCATATGTGAAACTAAGAGCTATTGGATTAATTACTGACAGCATATAAGAAGCATTATCCTCCTTCTCTTAATGACGAGGTGTGGAGGCTGGAGAAGATAGCTAAGGAAGGAAGGTTTCACAAAAGACTGGAATCTGAAAGAATCTTCACAGTTGGAGACTTTCTAAAGCTGCATTCCGCCGATCCCACCAGCCTTAGAAAGGTATACGTCGCCTTATCCTTTCACAAATAATTATAAATGGTAGTGTTTTATATGTCAGCAATTGAAGTTGATAATATATGATGAAACAGATAGTAAAGATGTCGGATCACATGTGGGAAGCAACTGTTAACCATGCAAGGACATGCACATTAGGTGAAAAGTTGTACCTGTATCGAGGTTCGCAGTGCAATCTTCTTCTTAGTCCTATCTGTGAACTATTAGCAATAGAGACAGATAATGGAAGATTCTCTCTACAGGACCTTAACACTGCTCAAAAAGTAAGTACTAAGTAGCATTAATTGTTCAACTTTGGCTTGTTCTCAAATTAAAATTTAAATTTAACATTTTGTAAAAAAAAATTTTCAGGACATTGTGAATCAAATGGTTAGAGAGGCGTATAAACATTGGGAAATGGTGGAAGAAGTGGGGAAAGAGTTTTGGTATTCTTCTCCTCTACAAAGCATTTATTATTAATTAATTAAACATTCACATAATGTTTTGTTCATCTTTCTTTTCTACACTTTATGTCTATCTCACGTTGCCCTAGATTAAATATGGGGAACTGCAGGAGTGTAGTTTGTAAGTGCTTGTGCAGCCCGTGTTTCTTAAAGCAAGAAATAGGAGGCGCTTTGTATTTGGCTTCTCTTGTTTATGTGTATTATCATATCTCGTGTCATTTATTTCTTGTTAAACATAACTAGAAAAATATTTTCATTTTAATCATAAAAAAATCAAATAAAACAATGATCAAATAAATTTATGATTTTATATTTATCTCTCACTTAAAATATATTTGTTAAACAACTTCTGTTGTCTATGAACATATTAAAAACATTCATTTTCACAAGTTGTAGGAGCGTTATTGTCTCAATATTTTTATGAGCACTTGCCCAGTCAAGGTTGACCCAAACTTCTTTGGGAAACAAATCAAACTAAAAAATTATGGACTTGATTTCTCGAGTGGACAATTCTAAATCGATCAAATCGAATATGATTCAGTCAACATCTGACAGTGGCCTTCACGGGCTGTACCTGAATAATACTATATTTTTGTTTAGCGATGAGTAGGGAGGCTGTTTGCATTTTTATGTTATTTGAATGTTAACGTAATTTTTTTATATTAATATTATATTCTCTTTTTTTGGTTCATGTAATTTTTTATCATATTAAAACATCTTTAAGGCCATTCAAAGTTCGAATTGATGAAACAACATAGAATCCATGATTGAAATTTTTTAATTTTTTTAAAAATATAATAATTATATATAGTTGAAATTTGTTTTTTTTTTAAAACTTGACTAGTACTGATGGTTGGAAGGTAATTTTTCTAATAGAATTATATCTAAAAATAATTTATTAATTTTCAATCACAGGTATTAAAAGCCTAAAACAAATAAAGCCTTCAAATGACATTTGGATGTAAAAAAAAATTATAAATACAGCTAACAATATATTAAATTCTAAAAAAAACAAACTTTGTATATAATATTGTATAACATCACACAGAATGGTTCCACAAAGCAGCCAAAAAAATCCTTCCCAGTTAAAATTAATAGAAATCAACTTCAAAAAAAAAAATCTTTCATGATTTTAACATCTCCAAAGCTTAATCAATGCATACAACATCATCAACAATGCACATTAAATGAAGTAGTGCACGAACAGGACTCATATAAAAGCTTTGATGTATGGAGCACGATAGCAATGAACACCATATCAATGGTGGCTTCATGCCTGCACATCAAATCATCACAGCAAAATATGCCATGACATAATGACGACAACATAATTGCAGCAAGTTGACACAGGGTGGGTGCCATAATAGTACAATTTATGCTTAATCTCCTCGTTTAGTGTATTTGCTGTTCGGATGCAAATGGATCTCAAGCCGAAGTAAAAGAAAATTCAATTGCATAGTTTAACGTTAAAAAAGTTATATAAATCTTGTGATACAAAAAATAGTCCATTCAAACCAGTTTCAACAAATGGGATCTTCATTATATGGTGGCATTTAACTTCTTTAATACGAATTGTTGAACAATACACAAATCAGTAAACAAAAGATGTTTGAGCACTATTTTTTGTAGAATTATAACATGACTTAGCTAATCATAATTTGTTTAAACAATATTAAGTTAGGATCACGAGCATGCACGCATGCATGGATCATGAGCATACGAGTGCCTAACTCTCGGTCTTGTGTGAAAAGATTGAAGGCTTATGTTTTGCCCATCAAAAGTAATTTTAAAGTCTTCTCCTCCAAGTGGAGGGATTGGTATAATATTAGGATTAAGTATGAGTGCTCGGGAATAGACACAAACGAAGGGTTAGCAACCAGATCATTTAAAAATCTCTCATATTTTTACTTCACTTTTATTTCTTACTTGCTTATGTCAAAACATCATTATAAATTTTCACAAGCAAAGTTGTGTGATTTGCTGTGACCAATTATAAAAGTTTTCAAACATTCGATATACCCCAATACACCCCCTATCTTGGGTTTTCCTATGAGGTAAATTTAGTGTATCAATGCCAAATTACGAAACCTAGAGTTTGATATCAAAGTTTGGTTACTCTTATTCAAAATGGTTCTCATTTAGAGAAGTTGTATCCATAAGCTTAACAACTTAGTATAGATCCTACAAATATATACTAAGTTTTATCCATAAGTATGAGTGCTCTGCAAAAAAAATTTTTGAAAATCAGAAATCATCCTCTTTTATTATTTATAGGACAAGGCTCTTTTATTTGAAAATTTGATTTCAAAACTTTCATGCAACATATATATTTTAATTTTTAACTTTTATTTTAAAATCATATTATAGTCTTATGAGCATTACTTTTGATCAAAATGAACATTCTATGATACTAGCACAACAAAGTACAAATAAGTTAAATATTATGTTTTGTGCACTTTCTCAAAGAATTGGCATAGAAATTTGTGTTCTAAACACTTGTCTTGTGGCAATAACTAAGGTGGATTGTATAGAGAAAAGTCTCACATTAGTGAGAGAAAAAATGTTAAGAGAAGGATGAAAAAAGCTAGAGACGAGCCCCACAAGCAACTTGGAAACAATTTGCTTTGTTGTAAGAAATCGAACTGAATACTATTCAAGTAATGATGTAAGCTCTTTAAATTTTTTATTTTATTATGATTTAATAGACTCATTTGACTAATGAGTTGAAGAACATAATCAGCTTACAAAGGTACATAAATCTTGAAAAATATGTACTTTTGCATGAAGATTACATCCATGAGCTATAAAATAAATGTAAAAAACTTAAAAAACGAGTATTTGATATATAAGATAGAAAGATTCTATTTTTTTGGTAATATGCAAAATAAGTTGCATCAATAGAAACACTTCAGTAGAGCATATTTCAACTATTAAAGCATTGATTTTTGAAAAAATATGGATAAGAATGCAAATATATAATTGCAAAGTAAAGTTGATGCCTTTACGTTGATTGGAGATAAATTGAAATGTTTAAATGAGAAACCTAGTGAACACACAAGACATGAGATTGTATGCATGTAAATCTCATATCATTATTTAAGATTAAACTGCATGCATAGAATATAATGCTTCATCCAAAGTTGTGTATAATTATTGTTCCAAAGTTGGTCATGTCATCTTAAATTATCATTTTAAGAAATCTATTGCATCCAATATGATTTATATGAATTCTTCAAAAAAAATAATTATGAGAATTAAAATTCTAACTTTTCATAATACCACACATTATCATCACAAGTGAACCCAATTTGATTTGAATTTTAAAGACTTCTAGAGATATTTCTTGACTTGTGACTATTGTCTAAAATTGATTAACCCATTGCTTTTATAGTCAAAATCATGGTTTTAATGAGTTGATAATGTAATCAACAAAAAAAGATACTTACACCTCATGCTCTTCTGACTTTATACTATTTAAAAATCATTTTTTGGGACTATATTAGCTATAAAAATGAATTAGAATTGAGAAAATAATTTCTTTATAAATCTTCTAAGTAATTGCATTACAAATTTGGTTCCTTATTAAAAACCCTTAATGATCAATCTCTAGTGAATGCATTTTAAACTATTTCCACAATTTTTATATGCTTAAGTCTAAAATTCAAAATTACCAAGTTAATCTTCAAAAATGAAATTCCATATTTTTTTCTAAAAAAATGATTTTCAAAATTTTAAAATTATTTCCTAAACATATTTCAATATATCAATTCACATAGAAGCACAAGAGAATTTGAAATGTTGAATTAGCAAATTTGAATCTATTTGAATAATTTAAGGAAAATTTTAAAAATTCAAGATTCACATGAAGGTGGAGCAAAATCTCTATAATATATATGACAATGTAAATCTACAAAGGATAAATATAAAAAAAATATCAAAGATGAAGTTCAAGATTCTTTGATAATTTTTGTGAGTTATATAATAATAATTCACAAAAAATGTCCATTCAAACCAGATTCAACAAATGGATCTTCATTACATAGTGGCATTTAACTTCTACAATGTAAATTGTTTAACAATACACAAATCAGTAAACAAAAGATTTTTGTGCACCATTTTTTGCCGAATTATGACATGACTTAGCTAATCATAATTTGTCTAATCAATATTAAGATAGGATCATGAGCATGCACGCATGCATGGATCACAAGTATATGAAGATGCCCAACTTTGGGTCTTGTGTGAAGAGATTGAAGGGTTATGTTTTGCTTATAAAAGTTAATTTTAAAGTCTTCTCCTCCAACCGAAGGGATTAGTATAGTATAAAGATTAGGCATAAGTGCTTGGAAATAGGCACAGCCTAAGGATTAGTAGTCAAATCATTTAAAAATATCTCATATTTTTATTTCTTACTTGATATCAAAGTTTGATTAATCTTATTTTAAGTTAGTTCTCTTTTAGAGAACTTGTATCCATGAGCTTAACAACTTAGTGTAGATCCTACAAGCATTGAACCTGACTTTAAGCTATGCAAAAATGTCTTTTTGAAAATCAGAAATCATCCACCTTTATTTATAATACAAGGCTTTTTTATTTGAAAATTTACTTTCAAAACTTTCATGTAAAATATATATTTTGATTTTTTACTTTTATTTTAAAATCATTTTGCATTCTCATGAGCATTACTTTTGATCAAAATGAACATTGTATGATACTAGCACAACAAAGTGCAAATAAGTTAAATATTATGCTTTGTGCACCTTCTTAAAGATTTGGCATAGAAATTTGTGTTCTAAACACTTATTTTGTGGCAATAATTAAGATGAATTATATAGAGAAAAGTCTCAAATTAGTTAGAGAAAAAAGGTTAAGAGAAAGATGAAGAAAAATGCTAATCAAACCCGACAAGCAACTTGGAAACACTTTGTTGTAAGAATTCAAACTAAATGCTATTCAAGTAATGATATAAGCTCTTTAATTTTTTTAATTTTATTATGATTTATAGATTCATTTCATTAATGAGTTGAAGAACATAATAAGCTTACAAAATATATAAATCTTAAAAAATATGTACTTTGCATGAAGATTGCATCCATGAGCTATAAAATAAATGTAAAAACTTAGAAAATGAGTCGTTGATATATGAGATAGCAAAGATTTACACCTTTCTAGTAATTTGCAAAATAAGTTACATTAGTATAAAAAAAACACTTCATTAGAGAATATTTCAACTATTAAAGAATTGAATTTTGAAAAAATCTGTTTAAAAATGCAAATATATAATTGCAAAGTAAAGTTGATGCTTTTAAATTGACTGGATATGAATTCAAATGTTTAAAAGATATTTTTTTTTGTTTATGTGCACTTGCAATGTTTTAAGCATCATTGAAAAAGATTGTGAATACACAATACATATGAGAATGTATGCATGTAAATCCCATATCATTATTTAAGATTAAACTTCATGCATAGAATACAATGCTTCATCCAAAATTTTGTATAATTATTATTCCAAAAGTTGGTCATATCATCTTAAATTATCATTTTAGGAAATTTATTGTATCCAATATAGACAAATTTATATGAATTCTTCAAAAAATAATTATGAGAAATAGAAATATTAACTTTTCACAATACCACACATTATCATCACAAGCAAAGTCAAATTGATTTGGATTTTAAGGACTCATAGAGACATGTCTTGACTTATGAGTATTGTATCAAATTAATTAACCACTTGCTCATTATAGTCAAACTCATGGTTTTAATGAGTTGATAGCTTAACCAACAAAAAAATATACCTATAATTCATGCTCTTCTGATTATATACTATGTAAAAATCATTTTTCGGACTATATTAGCTATAAAATGAATTAGAATTAAGAAAATGATTTCCGTATAAATCTTCTAAGTACTTGCATTACAAAATTGTTTCCTTAATAGAAACCTTAATGATCAATCTCTAGTGAATGCATTTTAAACTATTTACACAATGTTTATATGCTTAAGGCTAAAGTTCAAAATCACCAAGTTAATCATAAAATATAAAATTCCATATTTATTTTAAGAAAAATGTTATTTTCACAAAATTAAAATTATTTTGTGAACATATTTGAATATATCAATTCACATGGAAGCACAAGAGAATTTGAAATGCTAAATTAGCAAATTTGAATTTTTTTAATCATTTAATGAAAATTTTCAAAATTTAACATTCACATGAAGTTGGAATAAAATCGTTATAATATATATATATATATATCTATGATAATGTTAACCCCAAAGAAAATATATTAAATATAAGATTATTTTTTCACAAAAAATGATTGAACAAACTATTAATTCTATGTGAATTTTGAAATGATGTTAATGTCAAAATTCAAATTCACATCAAGTTTATTCTTTATGAAAATAAATATAGAAAGTATATATTTTATACCAAAGAGGAATTAGGCAAAATTTGAATTCTAAATCTTTTAAATTAGGGAACTTATTTTTCAATATCTACGTATTGAAACCAAGTTTTAAATTTAATTTATAACAAAATGGTTAGTTGTGCTTAATTTTACTAAGGCATGACTAAAAGATTTAAAAAATTGTTAATCATAATGCCTTAGGTTTCTATTAAGTATACGATAAAACCATATCATTTCGATAACCTAGCATACTTATGCTTTAGGCTTTATCAACAAATTAATATTTAGAAACTATTTGATAAATGTTTTTCAACTTCTTTTAGAATTAAAATATATAGTAAATTCATAATAGTGATGATTTTTTCTCACTTCTATGATTATTTTAGTTCTACATGATAAGATTCAAATAGAATAGGATATATTTTTAAAATATACAAATTTGATCTTATAAAAAAATAGATCATAATCTCTTAAACAATTTTTTTTTCAATTTTAACAAGAATTGAATTTAAAATTTATAATTAAGAGACAACATTATTTACACAAACCAAGAATTGTGCTACACTCTTAAAAAAGATGAGTGTTTTGTATGAAATCTTGTTATTTGGAATTTGATTCTTTTTATCAAGGTCAACAAGATTTGAGCTTGAGATAACAAATAACAAGTATTCCTACTTGAATGGATGAGGTCAATAATTATGATATTTTCCATGAGAATGTATTACTTTGTTTAATAAAGACTAAGCAAATAAGATATCATTTTAAGTTTTCTAATGTTTATTTTTTAAAATATTTTTAAAATTTGACATTAGAAATTATTTGAACAAAGCTTTGTCCTATTTTCATAAATTAGCATCAATTCATGTAATATATTATTCATTTCTAACAACTAGTATCATTCTAGTTAATATTCAATCTATATACAATATTTGGTATCAAATCTTATCTTGAAAAAGTATTATCAAAACAATTATAATCTTGATATCAAAATAAGTATACCATACAATTGATATTAAATAATTTAATATCTTATTTCAATTTAAAATTATTATTAAAATGACTTTTATATTATTTTATTTTGTTCAAGTATTGTTATCATATTTTTTTGTTTACTCAAACCATTGAAATCAATTTGAATATATTTTATTATTTATTTGTATCTTATTTTTCTATAAATAGAATCATATTCTTTAAATTTTTAACACTAGTTAGCTTATTTTAAAATGGGGAAGTTATTAGATTTATCTTAAATATTTTGAAAGGAGTGAATTAAATTATAAGTTAGATTCATTTTTAAATGTTAAAAATTTTGTTTAAATCTATAAAACAATCACTTGGTATGTTTGGTATAATTTTTTTTAACTTTTAACAAGTGGCATCATTTCAAAATAATTTACATTTGGCAAGCTAAGTTTTACTTATTTTAGGGCATTATATTTCTTTTAATTGATGTAAAAACGTATTATCAAGATATTAGGAGAGAAAAATAATATCTAGTATAAAAGTTTTCTTTTAATCTCTTAATGAATTGAGAAAAATAATATCTTGCATAATAGCTTTCTTTTAATCTCTTAATGAATTGTTCAAAAAATCCTTAACTTTGATAATAATAATAGAGGAGGAATGTAAGTTTAAATTATTAGTTTCATAATTATACAATTCTTAAACTCATAAAATTAGCAATTAGATGATCATTCCCACTTTGATGATGACATAATAGGAGATAAATAAGTGTGATAAAAGTTGTTTATGTGCTAAGTCTAAATGCAATATTTATTATTTTTTATGAAATCAAACATAAGTGTAATATTTATTTTTATTTTGTGGCAACCCTCTTTTGATTGGCCATTTTAGGATCACACAACTTATCGTCTAATTTCTTTAACTTTTTTTCTCATTTTTATAAACGATGTAAATTTTCTTTTCTTTTTTTTTTTTGATATTTGAAACTGTGTAGCACAAGCAATTATACTAAAACCATTTAATCATTGTAGAATCACATAAAATCTTTTATAATGAAATCCACTTGTCATATACCTTTTAAAAATCAAGATTTTATATTTCTTTTAAAAATCAAATTTCATACACCTTTATAGAATACAAATCTAATACATGTTTATTTATTCAAGGAAAAAGAAAACTTATTGCAATAATTAATAACTTATAAGAAAAGTAAATTTTGTCTATGGCATATATTATATGATACTATACCTCTTGCTGATTAGTTGTCTTGTGATGAGTCTTATTTTGATATGAAAATATTAAAACAAAAAATGGTCTAAGCTAATCGTCATTGGTTCAATGGCAAAGTTATGTCATATAGTATAAAGTAAATAACTTACATGCATGGGGTCTATGTCAAACAATTAATATAAAATTAGTAAAAGATATTATCTTTATTTTTCTTTTGGATTAAATTGAAACCCAAACTTCATTTCTAATAAATCTTATGAATTTCTTTTAATCCCTTTCTCACATGTTATTTCTTGTTTCATTGTTCACTTTGAGTTAGATTTGGGGCTATGTCTTTTAGATTTGGTGCATCCAGTACATTTTACTCTGAATAGTTCAATGATATCTCTTTAGCATTATTATTAGAGATATTTTATTTTTGGTAATCATCTTACTTTTGAAGATATTTTATTTTGGATAGCAAATCAATTACTTTTAACGAGTTTGATTCTAAATAGCAAGTTAGCCTTTGAAACAATCATTGATGATTCAACACCTTGTTTAACCAAGATTTTTAACTCATTCTCTTATTTTGTATTTTATTATTTTCTTCCTAATTTAATTTAATAAATATATGTTAATTAATATTTTTTTTTTGTGACTATCATCACAATATCATAAGAATAGAAAAACATGCAAGCACTTCATCTCAAGGATATCATGTTCATGCAAAAGATGTGTAATAAAACAAATTAACAAGTCATTACAATTCAAACAAAATAATAATCCTCAAGATAACCCTTTAAATTACCTTGTAAAGCTCTAAACCTCTAGCAAGAAATAAACATCAAATATATACACCATAATACAAAGCTTGCTTCTCTTCTTGGTTTTTTTGTTGATTTTTACTCAAATTCACATGATTTTTTTCCAAATTTCTTGGAAGAGAAATTGAAGGAAAATTATTCATGTTAGTGGAGACCAATTGAAATGTGAGATCACTATAATCTAATAAAAATCAAGTGGTTTTGTACCATCTATGTATCTATTTATTCTATTGCCATTTGTTGCATAGTGACCTCATTTCAAAATATGATTTGAATTCAATAATTTTGAGGATAAGTGTGACACTTGCACTTTCCTTAACTGTTATTTCTTAATTCAATATGATTTTATAATTTCTTGTTACTTTCTTAAACTTTATCATATAAGAACATGCTATGATATTACATTAATGACAAGTATAAGGAAAAAGGTAAAGGTTATTAAAAGCCAATTGTTTATTATGAGGAATTCAAAAAGAAATGACTATAGACCTTATTCAATGAATAGAATGCATTTGTTGTGTGTGTAACACCCCAAAGTTTTCTATGAATAAATGTTGTAAACTATAAAATTAAATTAGTTCAGTTGTAATTAATTGTTTTTTGAGGTAATAAAGTCAATTTTCTAATATGTGATTCTATAAATCAAAATATTATCAAATGGATGTTATCTTAGAAAGCATTCTATAATTTCAAACATGGCTATAATTTTTTTTAGTTTACTAATAGAAAAAACTCTTCAAAAGAAATTAATGTGATTGAGTTTATAATTTTTAAAAATCTAGTTAATTAATTATGAATAAAAAAAAATACAAAAATAATTAAATTATTGAGGGTATAAGAGAAAGTTTGCACTTGCTTAACAGCCTTAGTTAAGGATGAGCTTAAATGCAATTTTGGCTATGCTAGGCAAGGGATTAAGAGGGGAAGGAGGCTAATTAAGTGAAGAAAACTTGGTTAGAGAGAGAGAAGCAAGGAAAAAAGGAGAAGGGCTCAAGTAGAGAGAGAAAGTATGAGGAAGGGGAAGAAAAACTATAAAGGAAATTTGAAGCACAACAAAAGGTAAAGAAGTGAAATAAGTGTTGTCTAATGGCTAAAGAAATGTAGGAAAAAAGTAATAGAAGTAAATTAAAGAAGATTTGGGTTTGTTTTGGTCTTCTTCAATTTTATTCAACTAGTTCTATATAATTATAGATGTGATTAGATCATGTATGATGTTAAGATACTTAAGAGAATGAGTTTGGAATGAATAGAGTGTTTTGAGTTAAAATTGAGGATTTAAACTAAATAAGATGTTGTCTAGGTCAAAATCATACAATACAATAGTTAGAATCATATTGTATGATTAGCTAAAGTTGATTTAAATCAAAGGATTGTATTAGTCCAATAAGATTTCATACAAGTTCCTGGAACTATCATACAAAACTATGAAGAACCTCATCATATTGTTTGATGGTGGTTGAGTCGGTTGGAGCTTAATAGTTATATTGATTATATAAGTATGATAATGTTGATCATATTGTATGATTTTATCGACCAATGATTCATTAGTCAAATGAATAATGAAGAGATTAATCATAGTTTATTGTGTAGGAGATCAATGAAGGATAAAAGATTAGATGTTAGATCAGACCAATCTATTAAGGGAGATTATACCATATGATGTCCAAGATTGATTATATGATCAGTTTAAGTCATTGTTGATTCAAGGATTAGATTAGTCTAATAATGAATTGTGTGGGATCTTAGAGGAAGATCATATAAATAAAATATGGGTGGTTATATTTGTTCAATTAATAGAGGTTCAAAGGAGGTTAGATCAAGGTGAGAGCATGCTAATTGTAATGTATGATTTAGGAAATCATACAATACAATTCTTTTAAGAAACTAAAAATAAAAAGAAAAATTATATAATTTATTTAACTTAGCATAGTAAAGATTATATATCATATAAGGAATCAAATAACAATTTAGATATAGGTATTTCATTCTAAGAAAAAAAAGAGACTTAAGATGTTAAATAATAAAAAATCATAGTAGATCCATATAGATAAATCTAATGTCTGTGATATAAATATAATAATATATTTTTTATATATTTCGATGGTTTTACTTAAATTTTATGTTAGTTTTATATGATGAGAGTTACTTTTTTAACTACGTGTGATTATTTTGATACATGATTTAACATAACTTCTATTCACATGTATTCATTTTTGTTAATCATAAAGTTGGTTTATATTAAAATAAAATTAATTATATAAAAGGTTATCTAAGATGTTTATAAACTTGTATTTGTTATGATAAAGATAAAAACTACTAACATTTGTATATTACATGGTTTGAAATGTTATAAATACAAAGAATATAATAGAAGGTGATTCTATGAGATATTATCTTCATGATATTAAGGTGAGAGTGGCCTTACAATGAAAAGAACTTATATGATAGGATAAGGATGCCTTTGAGGTGAAGGCTCCCTTATATATGGGTATATATTGAGCCACTAGTACTTTGTGCATAGTGGCTAGGACATGATACCCTTTTAATTGGCTAGATGCCATCAAGGTCATATGAGTAGTTATTGGATCCAAAGGATAATAGTTTTAAAAAAATTTTGGTCCTATGTAAAAGAATATATTAAAATATCTAGAAAGAAAAAATAAATAACAAAAACTTTTTTCTTAATGGTATGTTTTCATTTGGGTCATGGTTATGCTATTATGTTTCCAAGTAGTTTATTACTAAGAATTATTATATTATTATTTATTTTATTTATTATTTTATTGATTTTATCCATTAAACTCTTTAGAATTTCATTAGTATTTATATCACTGGTCATGCATCCATAATAGTAAGAGATGGGGTACTCCTAGAATGTGATGGAGGGTAGTGATTTATATGGAGTTTGGTTCATGTATCTTACTTATACTTTGGTTTTGTATATGCTTAGTCTATACATCATATGGTATCAATATTTGTATACAATTCTACAATTGTAATATTTTTATTATTTTGGTGTTTATCTTGTTTACATTGCTTAACTAGATTTTGAATTTTTTTTCTCACCATCAAGTCCTTATCTAAGGTTTATATGTCATTACATTCTTAATTATTTATTATTAATCCTTGATTATTATTTTTTTATTATAATTTAGTTAGGTAATAAGAATTAGAGAAAGATAATCACTTATTTTTAAAACTAGCATTCTAAACACCAAAGAGTCGAGCAGAAATGGGGGAAAGCTTTTTGTTCTTAGTTCTCATACAACTAGGCTTTTTGAAACCATGAGAATCCTAAAAATAGTATTCCAACTTAACATACTTTGAGAATGTTAGAGGAGTTTCTCTTTGTAGAGCATAGAGTAAGGAAAGAGTTAGTTAAAAGGGAAAAAAGGCATGTCTTAAAAATATATATATAAAAGATCATTGGTCGAATTGGTTTAACTTGTGATTATGAATAATGTTTTTGAAAGTGAGGCCCCAACTTGGAGCATGTTCCTAATGTGGTGCTAAAGGAGCCATCATTAAGGTTATTGTCATTTTGAAATAATATATTCCAAAGGTGAAGCCTAAATTGGTTCAAAATGTGAAAAAGCCTTGTCTTAGAACCATTTAAAAGGAAAAGATTAATTGTGATAAGATAAAAAAAAAAGAATAAAAGGAATTCATATGATTTCTTTAAAATAAAAAATTGGGTGACTTTAAAAATAAAAATTGGTGTTATTTATGTACTTATTATATATATATATATATATATATATATATATATATATATATATATATATATATATATTATTTTACATATTATATGATGTGATCTTAACCTAGCATGTGACATTACCTCAAAATTATTTGCTTCATATATATGTTATACTATTTTGTCACTAAACCAATAACAATTAGCTCAATCTATTTGATGACCTAATATGTCAAAGTAAAATGAGACATAACATAGAGTCCTATGTTATTATGTTACTATGATTATTACTTTTTATAGCATGAAGTATAAAATGCTATGACAACAAATTTCATTTTATAATGATGTACTTGTATTACTACTTTAATTTGCTATAATGTATGAACCGTATTCTAAAAACAATTGTGATAGTTTATGTTGCTTTCTATTTTGGTTTTACTTTAGTTTTCAAAAAATATAAGAATCAAGTGAAAGAAGGAGGCATTATGATGCCACTTTAAAAGGCGAGCTAAGTCTTCATAGAGGTTTTATCAGAGTGATTAAAGTTCAAGGACAAATAATCATAGAAAAACAAATAACTTAGGGTGTGCAAATTTTGAATGAATTGGACACTAAGGTGGTGAGAATGGGCAAAACTTATAGAGGGAAAATAGCATGTGTTGTGCAATTATTTTTCATTCTTTGTTACTTATTTTATTTTGATTATAAATTAGAAGAATCCTAGAAAGAATAAAGAAAATTTCAAATCTATAATACTAAAAATATGCTGAACATATAATAAATTAAGAATAATGTATAATATGTCAATTATAAAAAGAATAAACTTTAAACACTACAAAAACTAATTTTTGGTATGATATTAATGTTGTACGGTATGTTTGTAACTACATGTAGTACATCAAGTCTAAAAAACAAATAAAAATAAGAAAAATTGAGAGAAACATATAGTACATTGATAATAATATATTGTGCTTCAAGCATAGAATGAATATTATGTACTTGAGAAGGAGTAAACTACAGAGAAACATATGATAAGTTACTAAATAATGTATGATATATCAAGCTCAAAGTGTATGATATGCTTAAAATCAATGTACAATTCCTTGACTTAAAGCAAACAATACAATACATACTTGGATAGATGGTCCATTAAGCCATTTGTAGAATAAAGACCAAACATATGGTAGTTCAAGGCAATGGATGACACATTGGGAGGTGCTAAGGATTGAATAGTCCATTTGTGAAGAGCTACAACACCAAATGTATAGTATGTATGAAGAATTGTATGGGATGTTAATTGTAGCATCTCAAATTACAATGAAATATAATTTTAATTTTGAATTATTTGAAATTCTAAAAATATTAAGAATACTAAATCATTTCTCAAAAAATAATACATTACTTAAATGATGTATTATGACTCAAAAGAGGGAGGTGAGCCATAAAAGTAAGTATAAA
The DNA here is from genome assembly GCA_023846275.1 of Vanilla planifolia. Lineage (NCBI taxonomy): Eukaryota > Viridiplantae > Streptophyta > Magnoliopsida > Asparagales > Orchidaceae > Vanilla > Vanilla planifolia. The sequence goes on along the minus strand of CM043866.1, from coordinate 9,374,302 downwards.
AAATATTTGAAATTCAATGATATCAAGTTTATTAAAGATGAAATCGTCTAAGAGAAACAAATGAAGATAAGAGATTTAAAAGGTTTAATATAAATTAATTTATGAGGTTAGAGACATCCTAAAAGTTATTAAAAATATTAAATACACCAAAATTTTGAAATTTAATTAAAACATAGAGTTTATAAAGATAAGTTTAATAAAAGTTCCTTAGCACAAAAGATTGGTATGATAATCAAAGAATTGAAAGTCAAAATTAATTTAAAAAATAATTAAATGATTTTCATAAGTATCTTGAGCTTAAAATATTATTAAAAATACTAAATAACATTAAAAAAAAGGTGGAACATGGTTATCATTGAAACAAATCATAAGAATTTTACCAAAAAAATTTTGGAGATCAAAGGATTACAAAATATGACAAATATTAGATTTTTTAAAAATTTTAGTTCAATTTTAACATTTATTTCCTAAAATCCCTAATTTCCTAACCCTAAAACAATAGTGGAGGAAACTAACCCAACAACAAGCCCAATTCATAAGAAACCATCAAAAATCAAAAAGCAAGAAGTTGTGAAGGCATCTATTAAGAGATCTATAGAAGTGATGCATCAATTAGGGGTGAGAAGGAGCCAAGAAGAGGATAAAGTTCAATGAGACTATAAAGGTAAAGCTTGCTATTATGGTAGAGTTTAAAAAATTGGTTCATAAATTTGGTAGCTAAGATTAGAGGAGAGAAAAATAGAGGAGCAAAGAGAAATTGATAAAGAACCAAGAAAGGGAGGGAAACAAATGAATTAAAAGAATTCCTTTTGTAGTCATTCCTAAGGCTAGATTGTAGCAAGTAAGCCTTGTATTTTATATGCATTTGGTTGATATACTACTGATTGATGTATAGTAATTTCTTAAGAATTTTAATTTAATTTGAAATGATTTAGGATTCTATGATGAATTGCTTGTAAAGCCATTAATTAATATTTCATTTGAAGTATGATATTGCAATGATAGTGAATTACTTAATTTAAAATATAAATTAGTACGTACAATACTATGTTGATGGTTATTAAAGATAAAAGAGAAATAACAAATAAACTAATGGCTATTTTTTGTGGAATTTGAAATAAAAATGAAAAAAAGTAAGAACAAAAATTGGTCTAAAAAGGACTCTACATGATTTTAAAATATATAAATAGTATTTATCCAAAGTGACTTAACCTGATTCAAAATAATAACTTGTTCCAAAATTAAAGCTTTAAAGGATTTGAAAAAAATATGAAAATATCTTTTCTTTAAGCCAACTAAAAAAAAAAGATAAGTTGTGAAAAGTTAAAAAGAAAGACTAAAGAAGATTTACACAATTTCTTGAAATAGAAAATAAGCTATTTTAAAAAGGAAAAATAACGCTTTATTCTTATGCTCACTAAATAGTGTTTACATGTTATTTTGTGTAATATTGAACCAACATTTGACATGACCCTAATGTATTTCTTTTACATATATGTTATACTAATTTTTTTCATTGAGTCAATAGTTGTTAGCTCAACTCATTTGTTGGCCTAAAATTTTAGATTAATGTGAAACACAACGCATGACTCTCAGAAAACAATAAGAGAAATAATATATGGTCTTTATGATTAGAAGGTTGTTTCTCACATTATGATATTGTATAAGTTGTTATAATAACTAATTGATTTATAAGAAAAGAGCTATAATAGTATTTTTATTCTACTATGATAGAATTTTATGAACCTTTTTTTTTCAAATAAAAATATAATAAGCTATTTTACTTTAATAATTGGCTTTTAAAAAGTGAATAATTTACTTATTGTGATTTAACATTGGCTTCAACTTGTGAGCATACTATTAGATTTTATCAAAAAAAAATTTAAAACAAATAAAAGAAGATGACATTATGGCACCACCCATAAAAGTTGGTTGGACATTAACAAGTGTAGGAATGTTACACTGAGAGATGGTCTAAATAGAGGATAAAAGTGGGATTTAGGGTACATTATAGGGAATATACACTATGTCATATTAGAAAAGAAGTGGGAACAACAAGAGAGAAATTATAAAACTAATTTTGAAGGTTTAATTTAATGATATTGAAGAACTATGATCTAGAAGATATTAAGAAACATGTTATACCATTTCGAAATAGGGTTTGCCCTTACATCTCGACATGGGAGCAATTCCGCAGACCATCATTGGTAGCTGGCAAAGCAACGAGACCCTTAATAATTTTTGCAAATGAGAACAAAAACCTGATTAGTGTTAAGTTGATTAGGATTTGAGATGTCCCTACAAAAGGAATACAATGTCAAGCAAACAATATGTAAGAAGGTTGTTATGGATTTGATATTTTTTATAGCAATGATTTTTAAATCTTATATCCATTAATTTGATAATAGATTAGTAAGTGCATAATATTTCTTTGAAATTTTCTTATCAATTATTAATTGAATGGAATTTATATGTACATTTTGTTTGAAGATATCATAAAAAGAGAATGACTATATTATGTAGGAAATAATGAAAAGTCGAGTTGTAAAATCAGAATTCTATATCAAATAAAATGTTAGATCAAAGATTTTTAAGATTTAATAATCAATTATTTCATGATGTTAAAGAAGTCCCAAAAATTATTAAAAATATTTAATTCACTTGGAAAAAAAATTTATCTAAAACATAGAGTTTATAAGGATTGATATAGTAAAATTTTGTTGACACAAAAAGGATCCACAATGATCTCAAAATTAACGACTGTACAATTTTTAAAGAAAATAATAAAATACCTTTTTATAAATATTTTTATGTTTAAAAATGATTAAAAATATTAAATGATGCCCAAAAAAAGTGAAAATTTGTTAACGGATAAACTTATTAAGGTGAATCATAAGAAATTAATTGACAAATTTTTGGAGGTCAAATTAATAAAATAAATGCTAGAAATATTAAAAATAATAAATTTTTATTTTTATTAAAACATAAACCTAATTTCAAACCATTGAAGGATTTGTGGCTCAATAGTAAACTAATCAATGGAAAATTGTTGAAAGAAAAGGTGTTGCATTTATTCCAAAGAGAGGAAAAGCTAAAAAAAAATAGAGAGAGAGAGAGAGAGAGAGAGAGAGAGAGAGAGAGAGAGAGAGAGAGAGAGAAAGAGAGACATCATGGGATTTAGGGCTTTGGCATGAAGAAGAGACATCAAATACTAATAAAAAGAGAAGGGGTTTATAGCTGTAAGAGTTCAAAAAATTTGGAAAATTCCTATGCCTATTGTTGATCAAAAAAAGAAAAAAAAAGAAACAGAAGAAGAGATGAAAAGGGATCCAATATTTAGAAAGAGATATTATGTTAAAGTCAAATATAAGAAAAAAGATAAAGTTATTAAAGGTAAATTGTTCATTATGTAGAATTAGGAAATGAAAAAACAAAAGAAGAGTATGAACAAAAGTTTGTTGAAAAGGATAAAACATGGCTTTTAAAAAAATGTATAAATGATGGTTATTTAAAATAGCTTAACGTATGATTCTAAATAATATGTTATAAAAGTGGAGCCAAAATTCAAAATTTATGGTGCCAGATGAGCCATCAATTGGGCTATTCTTATTTTGAAATAATTGTTTTGAAGGTGAAGCCTAAATTGATTTGAAAATATGAAAAAGTCTTATCTTAGAATAAACCAAAAGAGAAAGATTCATTTCAATAATATAAAAGAAAGAGAAAGAAATTTATATGATTTCTTTAAAACAAAAGATTGGGTGATTTTTAAAAAAATGTTGGCATTTTATTATATGTTCATTTACCAAGTATGTAGTATGACCTAAAACTATTACTTCACATATATGTTCCATTATTTTGTCACTAATGTAGTAACGATTGTCTAAACTTGCTTTTGGTCTAACATTTTAGGATAAGATGAGACGTGGCATGAGACTCTTACTAAAATAAGAGTGGTAGCTTCTGGCTAATATGAGTAGTAGTTTACTTCATTTTGTAACATGATATAAGCTATTGCAACAATTAATTTCATATCTAATAGTGGACTTATATTAATATTTTATTTTGTTGTGATGTACATTTTTAAAAGAATTATATTTCTTTCTATTTTGGTTTAAAATTGGTTTTTTAAATTGTGAGAACCATTTGTCATGTTAATTGCTTTTATAAATAAAAATAACAAAAATAATAGTCCAATGAAAAAAAGAAGACATCAAGACATTATCTGAAAAAGGTGTGCTGGGTCTCTAGAAGGTATTTATAACATTTTTGAATATTTTTCATGCACATATTATTTGGTTTTTGATATAAAATGGACCAAGGGTTCTCTATGTAAGTAAAGTGAGAAGAATATTCTTTGGGCTATTATTGGATAAGTATATTAATAGAAGAAAAGATTTACAACCTTTTACTTAGGCATTTTTTATGTTACATATTATTTTGCTATCTTCTAGTGTCATTGTTATCCCCTATGTAAGGAGAAAGATCCTATAAACACATTCCCATCTCTTGATTGAAAGCTTGTAGTATAAGTTAAAGATCGATCAAGTAATAATTAAACAAGTTAACAAGTAATCTCAGATATTTTTGACTTATCACTATATCTATGAAAAGAGTGGATAAGAATCCCATCTCTTGTACTTACCACTCAATTTTTTTAGCAATACAATATTTAAGACTAAGGAAATTGCAAATGATGAACAAATTAAAGGGATTTGAAATATTAGAAATGTAGAATAAATTTTTATATAATATTACAAGATATACAAGGGTCTGATGCTCAAGAAAGTTGATCAACAATTTGATAAATTAAGGATGCGAATCAAATTTTTTGAATCATGATGACATGCTTATGACATTAAGAGTAATGTTATGAAGAATGAATTTATCTTTTCATACACATTTGCAAGAAATTATAAAATTAAAGACCTTGATTATATTGTTGTTAAACTGCAAAAATAGAGTTTGCATACTTTATCTTGCATAAAGAGGTAATAAGCTTAATGGAACAATGAGAGACGAATTGTTTAGAGAAGAGAAAAATTAAAATGTAAAGAGGATGACAATAAGGGTGTAGCATCAATAAAATTTTTCATGTACTAGAAACAAAGAGCAAGGGGAATGATATCAAACCAAGCATTATGTGAAACAATTTCTAAGATTTCAATTATTTTAGGCAAAAGATTAGCTTGAAAGAGTTATGATTCTTTACTACGATATGGCTTGCTAAGAGCACAAGAAAGCTTCAATGTTAGACTTGAGTTTAGATGTATAGTATGCCAATGGTGGTGAAAATAACAAAAATGATTTTCTTAGAGTCACTTAATCTAAAAATGCCATGGAAAGATTTGTGTTGAACTTCTAGAAAACAATATACTCCAACATTAGCAAAAGAGAGGTTATGAAGCAATTTATCAATGTGATATCAGAGATGGACATCAATTTTTGAATCTAATTAGTTATTATTTAAACTGGTTACATATGGTCTAAAACTTATTTTATCAAAGAAATAAAGATATTGTATGTTTCAAAAAGATTGGAGGGACTCTATTAAAATTGTTATGTAATTCTCTACATATATGGAGATAATAAAAGTAGAAATAATTACAAAACAAAACCAATCAATAATAGAGGACAAAGTTGAAAAGAAGAAAAATAAAAGAAAATTTTTGTTTCTTGAAAAGTAAAATTCTAAGAAGATAAAAAAAGTTGAATTATGATCTCAATTTGTCTAATTAAAACAAAAAGGAAACAAAAATATATGACCCTTGGTGAAAATCAATGGGGAAACCATTTATGTATCTATTTTTTTACATGTTTGTTGGATAGAGACCTTCCTAAGAAATGTGATTTGGAGTCAGCTATTTTAAGTATTAGTGAGATACTTGCTTATACTCCCACTATTGCTATTTCCAAATTCGACATGATGTTACATAGCCAATTGCTTTCTTAAACCTTCTTGTATAAGAACATGCTGTGATATTATGTTAAAGGCAAATATAAGGAAAAAGGTAAGGTTATTAAAAGTAAATTGCTCATTATTTGGAATTGGGAAATAAAAAAAACAAGAACAAGAGTTTGTTGAAAATGATAGAGCATGATTTAAAAAAATATATCAATGGTGGTTGTCTAAAGTGGGTTAACACATGATTCAAAACAACATATTCTAGAAGTGGAGCCAAAATTCAAAATAACATGATACAGATATGGTAATAAAGGAATCATCATTTTGTTATTCTTATTTTGAAATAACTATTTTGAAGGTGAAGCCTAAATTAATTTGAAAATGCGAAAAAGTCTTATCATAGAATAAACCAAAAGAGAAAGATTCATTTTGATAATATAAAAGAAAAAGAGTAAAAAATAAGTTATATGATTTCTTTAAAACAAAAGATTGGGTGATTTAAAAAAAATGTTAGCATTTTTTTATTGCACTGCTTTGTCACTAATCTAGTGACGATTGTCTAGATTTATTTTATGATTTAACATTTTAGGATAAGATGAGGCACAGTACAATATTCTTACAAAATAGTTAGTGAGAGTAGCAGTTTACTTCATTTTGTAACATGATGTATTAGCTATTGTAATAATTAATTTCATTTCTAGTAATAGACTTGTATTAATACTTTATTCTATTGCGATGTATGAACTACGCTTTAAAAAAGAATTGCAATAGTTTATGTTTCTTTCTGTTTTGATTTGAAATTAGTTTTCTAAGATGCTAAAATCTAAAATGTGAGAATCATTTGACTTGTTAATTGTTTTTATAAAAATAAAATAATAGTTTCCAAAACTAATAAAAAAAGAATACTTAGTGACACTACTGGAAAAGTGTGTCACTTAAAGGTATTTTAAAACTTTTTGAATATTTTTTATGCTCAAAGTATTTGGTTTTTGATATGAAATGGACCAAGGGTTCTTGATGTGAATGAGAAGATCTTGACTATTTTTGATAAGTCTAGCAATAGAAGAAAAGTGTTATAACCTTTTACTTGGCCATTTTTTATGTTACATAGTGTTTTGTTATCTTCTAATGGCTTTGTTATCTCCTATGCAAATAGAAAGATCCTATAAACAAATTCCCATCTCTCGATTGAAAAACCTGTAGTATTAAGTCATGGATGGATCAAGTGATTATCAAACAAGTTAACAACTAATCTCAAAAATTTATGACTTATCACTAAATTCATGGAAAAAGTGGAAAAAAAAATCTCATCTCTTATACTTTTCGCTCAATTTTTTCATCAACACAACATTTAAGTATATAAGGATATAGCAAATGATGAACGAACCCATCCCGGAAACGCTTATGTAGCTTTTCTCATGCAAAATCACTCAAGGGTAACATCCATAACAAATCTAAGAAACATCTTGCACTTTATTGAATAAAAAATTGGTCAGATGCCTTCAATAGTTGATTATTATAAATCTTTTCCTCATGCACAATATGATAGCCAGGGCAAAGATCAACATTTTTGTTGAATGGGGAGAAGGGAAGGGACGGAAGTTGTCCATCTTGTTGCTTCGAAGATCCAACGACTCACAGTGTCAGCTAAAAATATTCTTCTTCACGGTTCCACTTCATTCCAACCTTCAGCCCAAAACCTTCCAATTAATCACCCAAACAAGAAAACCCAATTCAAGGTTAGCAAGCAAGCTCTGAAGAGAATAACACCTCTCGTGATAAGGCCAACATCAACTAATGGAGTTATCCTTTTCTCCATTTGCAAAAATACCACATTCTAAACATCCAACAGAATGCGAAGAAGGAGAAAAGAACCAGATGCAGATCTCCACATACAGGTTTCACTACGAAGTCAGCTATATATGACGATGGCGTTACAAATTCTCCATCGCTACCATTAAAAGAAGACATGGCAGAGAGGTCCGCTCGAAGGCACCCAGCCTTCCGCTTCTTGATTCCACAGTGGAGGGGCACTGCCCGAGCTTCGCAGCGGCCTCCTTCACGGCGCAAGATAGAACCTCCTTCAAGCTCTCAAACCACACCTCAGAGCTCCCAAACTCAACAAGAATTGGCCAATGCCGCACCTGCAGCCCAGCAAACGAAAGCATCTCTAACAGGTGTAGAAAAAAATGGGGAAGCTTCTCAGAGAAGAGACACTTCGCAGGAAGAACACCCATCTGAAGAATTCCAGATCAAAAAAACATCTCAGGTTGATGAAGATGAACAGCATGAACCCTTTCAGACAATTATGGTAGAGGCATCCCAGGAAACCAAAAGAGAAGCTGGCATCAAACAGGTTACGAGTTCAGAATTGGAATACATATCAGAAGATAAAGCAGAAGTAGCAGACCAGAATGTGCAGCCTTCCAAGCCACCAAAAGTGCAATTGTTTGGCAATGGTGAGCTTGAGCAAAGCATTTACCCAATTCAAACTACAGCTGAAAAAGCAGCCGAAGAACTTCAACCTGAAGAGGGGAGAACCAAAAGAGAAAAAGCACTTGAAGAGGACACCAGCAATAATCAACTAACCGAAGAACCGAAAAAGGAAAGAAAGCCCAAGCTCTCAATATCCGTGTCTGATTCCCAGCCAAAGAAAGTAGAATTCATCTCTGGAGGCAAGGTTGAAGAACAAGTAAACGGAACCCACAAAGAATCCACAAGAAGTAGTTGTACTGGGAGAGAAAGCAAGATTACAATTTCCTCCATGACAAGACCTTGTTCTCCAAATAAAGGACGACCCAACATGCAGAAAGATCTCAAGGACGGACTTTCTAATTTGCTCCAGAAACTGAGCGTCGGAAAGCAAAACAAGCTAGGAAATGAACAAGGTGTGAGTATAATAACCTTGGCAGGTGAAAACAAAGGGGCAAGTATGTTTATTGGCTACGAAGGCGTCAGCGGAGAGCAAAGATCCAACATTCATAGAGGCCAAAATCAAGAGAAAGGCATTAAAAACTATGTGCTGGAATATGCACATCCGGTTGCAGCGAGCATAAACAGCAATGTCCAGGGCATTAACAACTCTGTTTTGAACGAGATTACGTACAGAGAGGAGAACCCAGGTATTCACATGACCATCACCACAAAGCCAACAGTGCCGAACAAAAAAGGATTAATAGATTCGGCTAAAGCACAAAAAGCTGCTCCAATTGCAGCCGCAGCGGAGAAGGCAATTTATGAGCCTAACATCAGGAGGAGATGTCTTAGAGGTCTGTTTCTGGAGTCAAGTGAAGATGATGTAAAAGATCCACAAAAGCCCCGTCGACATGGCTGCAGGTTTAGCTGTGATGATAAGAAGAAAGGAAAAGTAGAAGACGATGCCAATGTCAAAAACTAAGTGACATGGGCTTAATGAAGTTCTGAAGGAATATGTCGCTGTTCTAAGTTTACCTGATGGGAGTAATGCATTTGACGGCACTGACATTTCTTTATTGAAATTGGTTTTCAACTATGACCTTTTTACTAAAAAAAGAAGAAGAAACATTACATACATAATTCATCAGTAAAGTATTCATTTTTTCCATTGTCTAAATATTTTCCAGCCCACATAATATAAATAATATTACTATACTAATTATGTATCCTTATCTCTTTTTTCAGCATGTGCCATCTAAGTGTTCATTTTTTCATTGTAGCCGATGACCTTGTAATCCAAGGGGTCCTACTATCTTTGGTTGCTTTGCTTAAGCATCCTCTATCCAATTCACAATAATGGTTGAATCACTGATAGCATGGGAGTAAGCTTCTTCTCATTCTCGTTTTTTTATTTCAAACGTGTTCATAGTGCCTACACCTATTCACAAGCCACTCACCCTAGAGGCTAATCATCCTTATTTCATGGCTGCTTAGATCCTTTATTCATCTAGTGCCCATTTCTTTCACATAACAATCTAATAGTTACTCCCATATCTTTTACAATTCAAGCTATTAAATTCTCTTTAATAATGATGAATTTTTTGGTAGCTCATCACCAATTGAGCTTTTTGGAAGGAATTTGACAACCCATAATAAGAGAAGGAAGGGGGGAGGGATGTGGGTTGATTTAAAGCCTTTTGTGATTCCTTATAATAAAGGATTTAGTTTCTTCAATTTAAAAGTTAATCTAATAATATTTGATTTTAGGTAAGCTTTAAGATTTAAATCTTAACTTCTTATTATTTATAAAACAATTCAATGAAATAATTTTGATTCTTATAAACATTGCTTAATTTTTAAAGAATTTTATGATTAATTATAAAGGAATAATGATATTTAAGAGTAAATAATAAGCACACTAGAATTTCAAATGGTTCAACCACAAATACGTTGCTTACATCCTTAGTTGACTAAACTAGGACTCTACTAGCAAACACATTAGCTCAACTGGCAGGTAGGCTACAACACTCACAAAAACTTTGATCAACTTGATCAACAACAATCCAACTAAGTTCACAATCATATGCTTCTCTTAACAACACATAACCCAACTATTTGATTAAACACTCAACTCTTAAATTAAAATATATAGCACTTGAAAGCAATTTATACAAATAATGATACCTTAATCCTTAGGGCAAAGTGGTACAATAACTAGATGGTGTGAGAAACATTACTATACAAAGTAGAACTTAATGCAAAATACTATAGATGAGAGAATAATTGAGAGTGAAATATTTTGTTGTATTGACCCTTATGGTGCTTTGTTTTATAATAACAAATCCTAAATATTTTTAAAACATTTTATTGAGTGAATTTTTAAACTTTAAATAGTTGATGTGTTTATTCAAGAGAAAAATTAAAAAAGAAGAGCAAACATTAGATTCCATAAATATCATCTTAATTAGAACGATAGACCACCAAGAGATATATTGACTTTACTTTTAGGTATTTAAATTTTATTTTTATTAAAATGTTAATCTTGATTGAAATTATTCTTTTAATATACATAAAAATTAAATTTTAATTAAATTAATAATCTTTAAAAATTTAAATTTTTAATATCCTTAATTATCATATCTTGACATCATAAGAATCATCTTTCTAATATCTTTAAAATTTTTGTTTAAGTAATAATTAATTTATATATATATATATATATATATATATATATATATATATATATATATATATATATATATATATATATATATATAACTTAATTCTAAGTCACTTAAACTATCCTAAACTTATGAAATCCATTTACTATAATAATCAAGTCAGGGCATCACTCGTGAACCCTATTGAAAATTTTTTGGATTAAGGGAATTACTTCATGAATCCATAAATCAATTAATCATTTGTTAATAATAGTGCAGGTGACTAAATCACGAACGAACCAAGGGGCAACCAACCCCAAATTAGGCAACTTATCAAGGTGCAAGAACAGCCTTATAAAGGAAAACATAAAGTGCAAAAATATCATGTGATACTAAAAGATTTTATGATTCCTTAAAATAAAAGATTTAGTTTCTTCAATTTAAAAGTTAATCTAATAATATTTAGTTTTAGGTAAGCTTTAAGATTTAAATCTGAAGCCAACTTTTTATTGTTTATAAAACAATTTAATGAAATAACTTTGATTCTTATAAACCTTTCTTAGTTTCTAAAGAATGTTATGATTGATTATAAAAGAATAAAGATATTTAAGAGTAAATACTAAGCACCTCAGAATTTTAAGTTGTTCGACAATAAACACATTGCTTACATCCCTAGTTGAATAAACTCGGATTCCACTAGCAAACACCTTAGCTCAACTGGCAGGTAGGCCACAACCATCAATAAACTTTAATAAACTTGATCAACAACAATTCAACTAAGTTCTCAATCATATGCTTCTCTCAACAACACATAACCCAACTATTTGATTCAACAATCAACTCTTAAATTAAAATATATATCACTTGAAAGTAATTTATACAAATACTGATACCTTAATCCTCAGAGCAAAGTGGTACAATAACTAGATGATGTGAGTGATATTATTATACAAAGTGGAACTTGATGCAAAGCAATGTAGATGAGAGAATAATTGAGTGAAATATTTTATGGTGTTGACCTTTATGGTGCTTTGTTTTATGATAACAAATTCTAAATATTTTTAATAAATTTTATTGAGTGAATTTTTAGACTTTTAAATAACTGATGTTTTTATTTATGAGAGATATTAAAGAACAAGAGCGAACGTTAAATCCCATTAATATCATCTTGGTTAAAGATATAGACCACCAAGAAAAATATTTTGAATTAACTTTTAGGTATTTAAATTTTATTTTTATTATAATGTTAATATTGATTGAAATTATTCCTTCAATGCATATAAAATTAAATTTTATTTAAATTAATCATCTTAAAAAATTTAAGTTTTCAATATCTTTGGTTATCATATCTTGACATCATAAGAATCATTTTTTCAATATCTTTAAACTTTTTGTTTAAGTAATAATATATACCAATATATATGCATATATATATATATATATATATATATATATATATATATATATATATATATATATATATATATATATATATATATATATATATATATATATATATATATATATATATATAACTTAATTCTAAGTTACTAAACTATCATAAACTTTTGAAATCTATTTGCTACAATAATCAAGTCACTACAATAATCAAGTCAGAGCATCACTCAAGAACTCTGTTAGAAATATTTTGGATTAGGGACATTACTCTACGAATCCATAAATCAATTAATCATGTGTTAATAACAATGTAGGTGACTATTTCACAAACGAAACTAGGGGCAACCAACACCAAATTAGGCAACTTATTTAGGTGCAAGAAAAGTCTTATAAAGGGAAACAAAAAGTGCAAATATATCATGTGGTACTAAAACATAAACTTTTACCACACGACTAACTTCAAAATATTGAAAGTCACGCAAACCATATGATCGTACAATTTTGTGATCTCATAATCACCATTTTATTCACCTTTTTAAAGTGATAATTCCATCAATCATCCAGACAAAATTTTGCAATTGCACAATCTGTATTTCATTCGCTCGTAAAGTTAAATCTAATTATCATATCACGATTTAGATCTAAAGTCCAAATCAATTGAAAATTTCAAAAATAGTGTCGATTTAATCATAGCTATCCAATTCTGTAGTTTTCATAATCGAACGGTCGAGGATCATTTCAATGATCTGACTCCTACACAATGGCTATTTGAACTCCAAATTCTTCTTTCTTCTCCAAATTAGCTAAGTTATTATTTTCTAATTAATTAAATTAAAATAATTGTGCATTGTTGAGTATTTTTATTAAGCATAAAAATTAGTTTGTACAGATTTTTATCGTCACTTTCCTTTCCTCCTTTTCTCAATTTTATCTTGTTGTAAGGCCAATTCTTAGTAAGTGCTTAAGTTCTTGTTTATATTTACCAGATGATCACACTAATCATACTATTATAATGCAATTCATATTTAAAGGTTCAATAAATTGTACATATCTAATGGTAAATCACCACCGTACGATATTTATTTTCACTACGAATCGAGCGAGAAAATGTTGTACAATGTGATCATATAAGAATAATCTAATGTACAATCAATGTAGTAAATTTTCTTATATATATTTAATAGAATAGTCGTACAAATAAGATAAGATTATTGTAGTAGCATGATGGCTTTATATTAGACTTATCCTAAGTCTTCTATGAAAGTATATCGTAAAAGTGTAATACCTAGATCACCATCGTATGATAATGTAGAACTTTGATATTTAGTTTAATTTGATTATTTTTATACTAATATGATATATATATATATATATCATATTTGTATGGCACAATAAGCACATATTTATCCTAAGTTATTTAGATTATCTATCATGTGGAAAGAATAATATAGATATGATACTTTATTTTGTATTATATAATATAACAAATAAGAGCATCACATAACAAGCCTTAGTGATCATATCATGGCTATCATGCATATGACCAAGCTTAAAAATCTTATATATATGATAGAATCTTAGTAAAAATAGATTATGTACTCGTACAAAGAAAGCTTCATACTTGTATGATATTAATAAAAATTCAACTCTCAGACAACAGACAATACACATATAAAATTGATGCCTTATATAATCAGACTTGTGCTTCTATTCTTAAGACCAAATAGCAATCACATATGCACAATGAATCCATCTTTCCTATATGATATCATGACAAACTTAAACTATAATTATAATTTTAAGCTTAAGTATATATTATCAAGTATAATATTGGACATTGTATTATACAATCAATAAGAAGTAAAGAATATAGCTTGTTTTAAGTTTGATTTCATTATTTTAATATTAAAATTAATTTTAGAATTGCTTGTAATTATATTATCAATAAACTAATACAATTCTAAAAAATATTATAGTTAAGATTTAACAAAATGATGCATGCTTAAAAATGCATTGGAATCTTACAATTAAGTATAAAAGAAAGGTTTGACATTTTTAACTATAGTACTTATTTAAATGAAGGCCCCCAAGAAGTTTAGCAATATCCCAAGGAGTAACTTAACTAGCAACAAGATTTAAAGATTGAGTTGAAATCTTGAGCACATGCCTTTAATCTTCCTTTAGTTGTAATCCATTTCACCTTGTTCTCTTTTGATCATTTACTACATATAGTAACTAAATCTATATACAAACACTTCAACTATTTATTAGTAAATAGTAACTTAGTTTTGTGATCATTAAGTTGAAGAAAACAAAACTTTTCCCCATCAATTATTTAACTTACTTTTCAAATCACCTCAAATAAAATCATCTTTTTTCCTTATAAAAACTATCTCCAACTAAAAAAGACTTCCTAATTCTAGGCATACTTTATGGTGGTCTTAACTTCTCTACTTTATTATACTTATTATTTATTGTGTTTTCTTGAACTCTATTTTTTTTCTTTTTACCTTGACTAAGAATTGAAAATAATGAAAAAGTCATTTTTTTATGTGATCTTAAAGAGTAATGAAACCTTTTTGATAATTATGGTCATTATTTTATTTAACATGGAACATTACTACAGACCTATATAAGACTAGCAATTGTACATATGTTAATTCTTAACTTTATCATCTACATAACTTAGATGCTCTTATCGAGAATTCTTTTTGTTGTAAGGCTTGATGTGTCAAGACAAACCTAAACATCAAACAAAATATACCTAATAATTCAATCAAAATTGCAAAATACTAGGTCACATCAAAGTACATAGTAAATTTCTTGAGGATAAACTCAAAATCAGTCAAAGGTAACTGAAAAAATTATAAAATTCATAACCTACAAAAAACTAAATAAAGCCATTGAATAAATAGCTACACATGATACCTCATAGCTATCAAATATCCAACAAAAGCTTCAACATTGTTTCTTATACAATACTAGATGCAAGGGTACAAATACAGAACTATCTTAAAAATTTTCTCACAAGTCTTAACATAAGCACTCTCCTAAGGTTATATGCCCAAGCTACTATGTACCCCCATTTTTATATGAGTATGTATCCTGACCTATAATGTATGTAAGTAATGAGTATAAAAATAATCAATAAGAAATAGTCACAATCAAATAAAGTAGTATATAATATAATAAGTAACATATAAATAAAGAGTAGAAGTAACATCAAGTATCATTCCCATGTATACATTTACTCATATTATATAATATTCATAGCAAATAGTACTTATCTTATAATACTTCTTTTTATATCATATCTTATTTTTTTATTTTTTTTTAATTCATAGCCTTTCTTACTTTTTCATCTTTTCTTTTTGCATATGCCTTCATTTTTCTAAAAAACTATTATCTCTACTCTATGTGATCTTATATCATCTCATATATTTGTGATATCATCATGTATCTAGACCTCCATCAATAACTAGCTAGGTCACTAAATCACAACAAGCTTACCTATCACTACTTTACACAAAATATTGTAATGATAATGAGGTCTTTGCTTATTATCATCTGGCATAGACTACTAGTGGTAGTAGAAATAAGAATGATGTCATTTCAATCATATAACCTCTCCTTATCATTTCCTTATATAAAAGTACTAATAATATTAAGGTCATTATTTATCATCACACTACATAGTCTACTAGTAATAGCAAAAATGATCTCATCATATTGGATAATTGTAAGATAATGCCATAGTTAAAGTCTAAATATTTTTTATCTTCATAATTTTCATCATCATGTAGATCATTTGGCACATATAGCTTTCTTTTGTCTATTCATTCATTTCTTTTTCAAGTCATATTACTTTCTTATTTAATCTTTCTTCTATTATTCATGTTTCAATAGTTATAGTAATATATATATATATATATATATATATATATATATATATATATATATATATATAACCTATGCAAGTATATGATACCCATCATGAGAAACTCTATGCATAATTAATTTCCATGAAATTATTGTTACATCACATTATTGTATTTAAAGGTATATAATAAAAAAATCTACTTTCATTATAGTTACCTCAGTTTGCTTATATGATGACTTTGGAAAGTTATTGTTATTTTTTTCCTTTTTTCTTTCTCATTCTCTTTCATTGCTTGCACAATATATATATTTGTTTTTAATTTTCACATGTTTCTTTATCAAAAGTATTCCAAATAATGCAAACAAAGCTTCAGCATTTCTTTTAGCCATTACTTTTCCTTCTTAATATATCATTTGTTTACCTAGACATATGATATGTTGATCTATATGCATGTTAATTAGTCGTGAAATATATTAGATGACTAAAATAATGAATCATCTATATTCCTCTAGAAAAAGGCTATGAGCAACTTCTCTCTCCCTCTCTAATTCTACACATACCATCTAAAGGTCCTTAATATATAATACATTTGATTATTAGCATATCTTATATAATGCTTTGGAAAAGGTCAGCTCTCTTCCAAGTGAGATGCTCACTAACTATGTGCATCTTATGTATGATACTTAGGATTTGATGTATGATGCATTGACCTTCCACATATAGTATGCAAGTGATGAATGATAAACTATAACTGCCTCTAATATTATCTAATTCCAAACCAATTTTAAACCAACTCCAAGAAACAACATAACACAACCTAAGTGCATGCTAAGTATGGTAAATAACAAATAAAAACATACCTTTATTGATTCGTTGACACTAAAATCCCAAGATCATTAAACTCCCTTCCTCATGGTCCTCCTTGCATAATTTTTACACTTCAGTTTTTTGCTAGCTACAACAAACTCAACTTCCTTTAAGATTTTCTAGCTTCTCTTCTTTCTCTACTCAGTTTCTTGCTCTATCTCTTTTTCTCCCAAGCCTCATAGATATTCTTTTTTAGTAGCCACTTAACCCAACAAAAGATTAAAATAATCCTTTGCACCTTTTATAATATAAAAGGATTTAATAATTTAAAAAATCCAACATTAGCATTATTCTTCATAATTCAAAGAAATTTTAAATGATTTGAAAATTTATAAAGTAGGTACCAATAAATTTTGCATACAGAGCTCTTTCTAATGATAAATTTAATTCTATATTTTGAGATACTTATAACTTGTCAAAAGCTTTGAGACTCATAAAAAAATCAATAAGTTCTTAAAATATCTTTACACACAATAATTACTAGTATCACATACTCAATTACATTTATTTATCATATTTAGGTTGTTATAATTTCCCTACCAAGTAAAACATTTGTCCTAAAATTTAAAATAGTTTAAGATATTAATGTAGCATATTAACTTTGACCTCCCATGTCATTTCTTTTTTAATCTTATTATTTTAAGGTATCTTGACTATGGGAATGATTACTCCTTAGTCTCTTATCTTGCTTAGCTAGAATTCTAATTGTTTGCTCTTGATATGACATATTTGGTTGGATCTCAATATCTTTTGAATCATATCAATGATATAAGATGAATCAAGAACACATTTATTTAAGGAAGAAATTTTCAAAACCTTATGAACTCACATTAGTTGTGGAGGTAGAGCCACACTCTATAAGCACCAAAACCAACTTTATCTAAAATTTGGAAGGGCCAATAAATATGGGTCTCAACTTTTTTTCTTTACCAAATCTGATTAGCACTTTCAAAAGATTCACTTTAAGGAAAACACTTTTTTTCATGAAATTCAACATTTTAATTATTTGTATTAAAATAATTCTTTTGTTAATCTTTAGCAGTCAGCATAACATATCTTTAATTACTCTTATTTT
Organism: Vanilla planifolia; assembly: GCA_023846275.1. Taxonomy (NCBI): domain Eukaryota; kingdom Viridiplantae; phylum Streptophyta; class Magnoliopsida; order Asparagales; family Orchidaceae; genus Vanilla; species Vanilla planifolia. The sequence goes on along the minus strand of CM043866.1, from coordinate 9,356,102 downwards.
TTGGTGCTTCCTCAAAAAAATATGATCCAATCAATTGTCATTCCCTACCATTAAATAAACATGAAGGCATTGGCACTTTCTTTCATATAGACTTTCACAATGAGCCACTCCAATGCTAGTAAAAAATCTGTTATTATTAATAAATTCTATCAACAACAAATGGCTCCTCAAATCATCCTAAAAGTCTAGAACTCATAATATCAATAGTTCATCAAAAGTTTTAATAGTTTCTATAGTTTTTCCATCAATTTGAAGGAGGAAGGTAATACTACACCTTAATAGCCAAAAGCTTTATACATATTTTCTCTAAAAATGTAATGTGTAAACTTTATGTCTCTATAAAAATGATAACTTTTGGAACCCCATGAATCTTAACATTTTGTTGTACATAAATTTGGACCATTATTTTTCAAAACTAGTTTTTCATATTACTAAACAAATGTATGGATTTAATTAGTCCATTTATAATGATTCATATTGAGTCATGAACTACATGAGTCCCAAGTAGTTTAATAATAAAAATCCATAGCCATATTTTTTTATTTTTATTCAAGAATCAATAAGGCACTTTCTAATCACTTCAACAATTCTTTTCAAACCTAACATTAATATCCTATCTCAACTCTTGATAAATTTTTTTTCCATAATATAGATAGAATACTTTGAATTGTGAGCTTTAGATAATATTAATTGCCATAGTTACTAGTGCATATGAATACACACTTAACCTTGGAATCTCAATACCTCATGCTCATCCACAGTAAAATCTAATTCCCTTCCATATCTAACTCTCTAGAAAAACTTTTAAAAAATCTTCATGTTAGAATTGATCTTCTTTAATGGATGTTAGCCAACCAAATCTTACAAAATGTTGGTAAAACAATTACACATTTCTTTACATTGTCCTTATCAGCTACAATTTATTAATTCAAAAGAGATTTGCTTCTACTTGGGCTGTCCTATAAGAGATAAGATAATAGCTTTTCTACTTGAATAGTTATAATAATAATTGCTTTACCTGAGTGATAATTAATACTTAAATCATAGACTTCAATGAACTCAAACCAATCCCCTTTTCCTCAAGTTCAATTCTTTTTTAGTGCAAAGATACTTAAAGATTTGATGATCTATAAACACTTCATATTTCATCTCATATAAGTAATGCTTTCATATTTTCAAAACAAAAAATTTGGTAGCCAACTCTAAATCATACACTGAATAATTCTTGTTATAAGATTTTAGTTGTCTAAAAGCATAAGAAATAATTCTACCATTTTGCATAAACATAAACCCTAGCCTTTTGAGGGAAACAACACTAAAGATTTGATATCCTTTGAAATCTTTTGGTAATACCAACACTAAAGTTGTTGTTAGCTTCTTTTTTAACTTAAAAGAACTACTTTAATAATTAGCCCCAATCAAATTTCACATATTTATAAATCAATTTTACCTTTGGCAATGCTATTTTGGAGAAGCCTTATACAAATTTCTTATAATATTCGACAAAACTTTGAAAACTTTAGATTTTAGAAACAATATTGAATCTAAGTTAATCAATGATAGTGATATTTTTTAAGGATCTATTGGAACTCATATTAGACTAACTACATGTTGCAAAAATATTACAAAGGACAACTCAAATGCACAATTAGAACATTTAGCATAAAGTTAGTGTTCTCTTAATGTTTGCAAAATAATATGTTGATGATTCACATGATCTTTGAGATATTTTGAAAGTACATGTATATATTCAATAAATGCTATAACAAATTAGTCCAAAGATTTTTTTAAGAATTATGTTCATTAAATTCATAAAGGTTATTTGTGTATTGGCAAGACTAAAAGGCAATACGAAGAACTCATAATGTCCATAATAAATTCTTAAAGTAGTTTTAGCAATATCCTCCTCTTTAATCTTGAATTGATGATATGAAGATCTCAAATCTAACTTGGAGAATACCATGAAACCTTGTAATTGGCCAAACAAATCATAAATTATCGATAGTGAATATCAAATTTTAATAATTATCTTGTTAAGCTATTTATAGTCTATACACATCTGTTAGCTATCATCTTTTTTTAGTAAACAGGATAGGTGCTCCATAAGGAGACTCACAAGAAAAAATAAAACCCACATGCAACAACCCTTGAATTTGAATTTTCACTTCTACCAACTCTATAGGTGTCATTTTCTTAGGAGTCTTTGACATATGCATAACTCTTAGTGTCAACTGAATATCAAACTCAATGACTTATTAGGAGAAAGAGCATGCAACTCTTTTGGGGAGACATCTAGGTATTCACATATCATGGGCACCTCTTGTAATTCCCTAAACTTTTTATTAGATAATATAATGGATAACAAAAATCCTCACTACTTTTTTACAATAATTTTTGTGTCTTTAGCATCAAAACAAGAGGAATTCTTGTTCCTTTTTCATATTAAATTACTTTCTCTCTATGTAGAGCTTTTGATTTGACTTTCTTTTCAACACAATCAATAAACACTTCAAGTTCATATAACCAATCCATGCCTAAAATAATGTTAAATTCTAACAAGGACAAAGCAAGCAATTTAACTAAAACCTCCTACCTTTAGTTTCTTTCTTTTTTTCAAAAACTTCATCCACTCAAAATTCACTCCCATTGGTTAATCTTACAAACAAATATTCACTTATTTGTTTCAATTCAATAAATAATTTATCAAGCATATGATAAAATATAGATGAATAAGAAGCTCTACAATCAAACAAAATAATGATTGGCAACTACTATAGCATATGGTACTTGTAATCACATATATGGCATGAGGAATATTCTATTGCATGATTGCATAAATTATGGGCTGGTCACATCTACTTGTAGACTAACCTTAGCATGCACTCATTGAAGTTGCAACTAATGTACCACCTCTTCTCTAGCTTGGCCTTCTTTATTGGCATTAGCTACTACTTTGTGTTGAGGAAGCTACCTTAGGTCCTGCTTATGGACAAGCTTTGGCTATACGTCCTAATTCCCTATAACTAAAACACCTTCCTACTTGGACCAAAAAATTCCTTGATGAATTCTTCTACAATAAGAGCATTGAGGTCCTTTCATACTAGATTCTATATTAACTTTGCTATTTCTAGTACTAGACTCTTGCTTACTATGCATGAATCAATCAAAGATTTTACAACTCATTCTTCTATGAAAACTTTTCTTAAAAGTTGTTGCATCTTTAGCTATCGAAGTTGCCTCTTTCTTCCTTTTTTGTTATGTTATGTGCTTCAAGGGTATCCAGCTCTTACATTATCATTCTTGCTTGCACCACCAGTTTAGGATAATTAATAATCCTAAAGGAGATCAAGGTAGCCCTAATATAAGCTTTTCAGCTTAAAATGAAAAAACAACTAATCATTGCTCTTTAGAGCTCACCATAAGAGGAATATACCAAGCCAAAGATGAAAACTTTCTTTCATAATTAATTACTAACATCTCGCTCCTATATAAATGTTGCAAGATCTTCTCTCGTCTTTTCCTTGACAAATAAAGGCATATACAATTTCACAAAATCTTTAACAAACTCTCTCCATAAATTTTATAGCATTAGATGTTTCTTGAATCTTATGTAGTGATGTGATTGACGTAATAAATAAGCAACCCCATCAAGAGCCAACAGCATAAGAGACACTCTTATGTTATTAAGACAAGCTAAGCTATCAAATATTTGGTTCATTTGTTATAGATAACTTTCTACTACCAAGGGATTATTTGCATATTACCATACATGATCCCATGTCTTTCCTTCCTCTTACCCCCTTTGTTCTACACTAAGGAATTTTCTTAATTCAATCCTTTCCCCTCAACATAAACTAAACCATATTCGTTCTACATAGCCATAAAAACAAGAGGGAAAACATTCATCTTATTCTGCTCTCTCTCTTTCTCTCAACCCATGGCTTATTTTAATTTCTTAAAATTTCCTCCAAAAGCTCCCACCCAACTATTAGACAGGGTTTTTAAAATCAAGAAAAAATCCTCTAAGTAAATTTACCCGATTGCTCTCCTAAAACTATATTTTGTGATTCTTTATTTTTTAAAATATTAAACCAAACTAGGTTAAGACAATCATTATAAGGTTAAAATGAAAATTACTTATTCATGCAAATCAAAGCATTGAATAGGAGATTAATATTTTTTAACACAAGGATGTGCTATGGAGTTTTTTCTAGACTAAAGGGCATCAACACCGCCTTGTTCTCATTTTTCAATATTGCAACAACCTTACTCTTACTAAAATATGGCAGTTGTAGTGCATTAAGGCAAAATGGGCCCAACTCAATGATTGAACCTAAATTCTTTCACAATGTCGCATTGGTTGATCATAGCAAGAACATCATACATTGATTCATCAATCCATTAAGAGTTAAAGAGACTTCCTAAGTATGGATCACCAATATCATTATTGATTTCTTTACAAATAATGGTCATCATTGTAGTATACGGCCATCGATATATCCTTTTTGTATAGATGGCTCACTTTAACAGAAATGGCATTATTGGCTACCCTTGTTACTATCATTAAAATTCAATTTGTTGTTTTGTTAGTGGACTTAATGTCACACTTAGTGTAGATGGTGTTATTGCATCATTTTTAAAAGGCTTCTAGAACATCACTGAGACAGTTATGTTGAGGGTTATTAAAGAGGTTTTTGTTAATGCATATATTCCATCTTAATGGCATGATATATTAGTGGTGCTCATCTCCAAGGTTGTTGGTGCTTCTTCACCAAAACAACTCCACCCTATTAGCTTCAGCAACACTATTTATAAGGTGATGACAAAAGAACTAGTATACTAATTACAACTTGTGTTACTTGATCTTATCTCCTTTGAGTAAAGGCATGCATAAAGGGATCAATCTATCATCAACAATGTACTTTGGCCAAAGAGATTAGCCATTGATTTTTTACACTTGGACCTATACTCTTCATACATGTATGATAGCCTAATTGCATATGCATGATAAATTTTTAGTATGTAAAATGACCTAATCAAACATGCTTGAAGAGTCAAACAATCTATATATTGTGGCGTCATACTTATATAATTATTAGATCAGACAATACAATCAGTTCAGAACTATAAGTAATGACTAATTTGGTTATTTTTTTTAGAAATATAGTTATAACCAACCCTTACTTTTCTAGATTTGGTATTATGTCATTTAATTCTTTCAACTTTTTTTTTATTTTGAAAAACATATATTTTTTTTGAAACCTTATAACAAACGTAATTATGCAAAAATCAATTTAAACATAAAGGAAGCAACTAGAAAATTTTTATAATGAAATGCACTTCCATAAAACTTTTGAAAACCATTAGATTTCACATTTTTTTTAAAAAAATTCATAGAACATAGTGGAATAAAAACCTATCACATGACCATGTATTTAAATAAAAAAAATGATTTCATAATAATTAACAATTCATAAAAAAATAAAAATTCTTTACGTCAAGTATTATGTGATGCTATCCCTTACTACTTGATAGCTTCGCGATTAGCCTCATTTTGACCTGAACATGTTAGGCCAAAAATAGGTTGAGCTAACCATCACTTGCTTAGTGGAAATGCCATATAACATAATCTAAAGCAAACAACTTTGGGTAATACTACCTCTATGGGCCTATATCAAATAAAAAGTATAAAATCAATAAAAGACATTATTTTTTCTTTTTATATTAAATTGAAACCCAAGCATCACTTTTAAAAAATTTTATGAAAATTTTTTAAGCCCTTTTCATATGTCATTTATTATTTTATTTTTCACTTTGAGTTAGATTTAGGGTTAAGCCCTTTAAATTTTGTGTATTTAGAATTTATTACTTTAGATAGTCCAATAATATTTCTTTATCACTACTCCATGAGATATTTTATTCCAAGTAGTAGTCTTACTTTCATAGATATTTGATTTCTAATTTTAGGTTAGCCTTTGAAATAATTGTTGAAGATTCAAAATCTTATCTAACTTAAATCACCAACTCTTGCTCTTATTTTATCACTTTATCATTTCCTTTTAAATTCAATTTAATAAATAATATATTAATCAACTGTTTTCTTTTCTCACAAATAACATGAAAATATATAAGCATGTGAACAATTTATCAATATCCTATCATTGTTAAGAAAGTAATGTATCAAATCAACATGGAAAAATGTCATTACTAATAAAATTTAAGCATCTTCAAATAAATATTTTTTATATCATCTCCTAAGGCTCTACACTTCTAGTAAGCATCAAACATTAAACATATATATCATGATACAAAGCTTGCCAACCTCATATTTTTGAGAAATGGTCAAACTATAGGTCAAATTATTGAAATTATAAGCATGTCTTCTTCTCGATGCTATAGTGCGAGCACCAATTTTCACCCATAGTTTTCTCTTAATTCATGATCAAATCCTCTTAGATTTTTTTCAACTAGCACCTCCTCTCTTCTCTTCTCCTCATAGCTATCATCAAGTGCTTAAGCTACACAAAATCTTCCCAAAAAGTTTCCTTTATCTCAATCTCTTTTTTACATGCATCTTGTAACCATTCATTTTCTCATGATCTCCCTTCCACAAATGATTATGTCAATCAAAGAATAATCCTTTACTATTTTATCATCTAAAATTCTAATGGTTTACTATTGATTGGACTCTCCTACACATCGTTTTCTTTATCAATTCATTGTTTCTATTTTTAAAATCTTTTCCATTATATAGCATCATACTTACATTTTTTACTTTGTATTGTGAGATCTATGATATTTCACATCAATTATAATTAATCATATTGATATAATATCCTTACACTTGTATGCTCCATTTAGCTTAAGCATTTTCAATAAGTTGTACCCTATGATTCTCATATACGATGCTTTTAGTTGAATCCACTAACTTGATTATATCTTACAATTTCCTTACTGGCACTTGTATGATACATTCTAGTTTATTACCTCGAGGGTTCTCATGACATCATGCTTAATAATATCAAAAGTCATACTTTTATAATCCAAATCTTTTCTTACACTTGCTTTATCATCTTGTCCAACCCATTGTGGCATTATTTATTTGATAGGACATGTACTCATATGATACACCTATCATATTGTATGATATATGCATTCTCTCTTGCCTTTTCGAGCACTAACTAAACTTAGCACTGAACTATTTAATAGATTATCATACATATATAATAATTCTCATCACATTATATGATCCAATTTAGTATATTCCTCACACTACTTCAATAAAGTATGATGTCCAATGTTGTATTGTATGATCCCTTTAAGTCCTTAAAAATATTCTCAAAAACAATTTAAAAAAATTTATAAAATTCATAAAAATACAACTCAATCAATAATATTATAATTTCCTCAATTTACAACTCATGTCTTCTTAGAACTATCAATTAATCTTGATATCACTAATTTCTTTATTTTTAACACACATTATATTTAAATTTCTCAAAATAATTATCATCACATTTAGGATATTATAAAAAAGTTTGTTTAGCTATTTGGGATTATTTAAAATCTTGGAGAGTATTATAAGGCTTATAAAAAAAGGTCCAAACATATGTAAGAAAATGATCATTTATATATCTTTGTGAAAAGTATCACTTGGAGATCATCACTCACTTAAAAAAGGATTAGAAGAATATCAAGGTTGGGTTAATCATCTTCCTTCATCATTTGAACCTTCATTTAATCACATTACAACAAGTTAAGTGGAAACTTATTCTTCATTATTTTACCATGTTTTAGTGTGCTTCTTTTGTCATTAGAATTGGATATTAAGACACTATATTTTGATCTCTTATTTTCTACTTTTGTCCCATTACTAGGACATCCTTTTGTGAGTTTTGTATTGGTCTTTTAATCATTATTGTAGGATCTTTTTGCTTAATAATTTATAAGATCCTTTGGCCTAGTGTTGCATTGGCTTTTGGATTGGTGTATAAGTTTGGTGCCCCACACCTAACCTTTCCCAAATTCTATGACATGCCATCTAAAATTTTATATTTCATTTTTTACTTTCTTAAAAACATGAAACTTTTCTTTTTTTTTTTTATTTTTAAAACCATGTAAAAAAATAATTTAAAATCTTTAAAATAAAACCATTTCAAACATAGTAGAAAAAAATTGAAAACATTTATAATAAATCACTTTTAAAAAAACTTTTGAATTTGAAATATCTTTCACAAATTAAGAAACCACTTTACATTTAAAACAACAAGGGCTTTTAAATATCATGGTTCTCATACTACTTAAAAAAATAAGATTTCATCAAACATCACCAAATAAGGTTTTAGTAAATGCCCACTACTAAAACAAAACAAAAATCGCAATAGTTAGACACTAATAAGAAAAAAAATAGAAAAACCTTTATGCTTGGTAACATAATACTCTCAAATAATCCCCATGGTTAGTCTTATTTGGATTTGAAAGTGTTAAGTTAAAAATAAGTTGTGCCAACCATCACTGACTTAGTGATAAAAAAGTACTTATATGTAAAACATTAAGACGTTGATCATATCGCATGTTAGGGAATTTACAAATAATACAATATAAAATAGCATATGAATAAACATGTAAATGAAAAGCCAATTTATGTTTATATATTATTCAATTATTTTATCTTTTCATATTCTTAGAAATTAGCTTAGGGCAAAGCCTTTTTTATAACAGATAGAGTCTATTTTAAAATACATTAGTCCAATATAAATAACTCAGACAAATAGCTTTGTTGGTTCATCTCTAAAACCATTATTCTAGAATAGTAGTTGTCATTTTGTACAACCATTGATCCTTTCATAGTTCCAATTTTGCTCCCCTTTACCAAGTCTTTTTCTTAGATTTTTTATCTTTTTTTTTCTTTTTTCACATCTTTATGTTTTCACATTTATTTTGTGACTATTATCAAAAATAACATTATACTTTCCTTTTCATTTTCTTTTCACTTTTTTTTCTTTTTATGGCCTTTTTTGAAAATAGCATAGTTATATATAAAAGATGTAAAAAAATTATCATAATGATATCATGCTTAAACATATCATGTGTTAATCAAGCACACCAACATGTCATTGCATCTCAAGGATAATAAAGCCATGCCAACAAAATCATTTAATATCATTTCTTAAATACTTTACACCTCTAGTAAGTATCAAACATCAAACATATACTCATATATATATAAGATTTCTTACCTTGCTTTTGATTGTTGTAATCACATGGCATATTAAATTTTGAAATTATATAGTTTCCTTCCTTTTTTAGTGTTATAGAACTATTATAGTACCAACCAAAAGTTCTCTCAATTTGCCTTTATCTTATATTAATTCCTCTTCCAACTCTTGAAAACACCTTTCTCCTCTCTTCACTTCTCTCTAATGCTCTTGGTCAAAGTTAAATTGCTTACATTTGTTTTTCAAAAATTCTTTCTAATTTGAGGCCTCTTCCTATTTTATACTAATCTAAGTTCTCCTCATAATCACGATCCTTTATTTTCTTCCAACAATAGTGTATTTTCATTTGAAGGCCTCATCATCTTCTTTTCCTCTCAAATATGATGGTTTACCATCGATTGGACTCTCCTCCATGTTGATCCTCTTAATTGTTTATCATTTTAAGTTTTAAGAACTTTTTAGTTATATATTATCATATTGTATGACTTTTTATTACATGATTTATAATATTTTTCTTTGTGTACAATTATCATACTAATCATACTTAAATTGTGTCCTTAATCAGCCTTGTATGATCTATTATAATGTATTCATATATGGTATTCTCATTACATTGTAGCCTATGATGTTATTGTCATAATTGTATAATCCATATCCTTTATCACATAAAGTTTTCTTACTTATTCATTGTTACAAATCATATTGTGTGATATATTTCAAATTTAACCATTTCATATATTCTCATGTACTATATAATATTCATTATCATATGATATGATATGCATACTCTCTCTCTCTCTTTATCTAATTTGTTTAACTCATTGTGGCATTGGACTATATTTCATACTTATATAATTTTTATTCATATTGTACTATCCATTTCAACTTATTTAATTTAGGTATACATATTATATCATATTGCAAAATATCTTTGATCATATTATATGATATTATTAGTTACATTTTCTTTCTTACTACTAGCTAAATTGTATTATGTGATTGACTCATATGTTATAGGATCTATTCATATCATATAGTATAATACTTTTTCAAAATTTAGAATATTCCAAAAAAGTCTACAATATTCCTAAACCCCTAAAATTACCAACAACTCAAAAAGCTTATAAGAAATAATTTTTTTGTTATATTTAGAATGCCAAAATTCCTTCATCCTTATGAGGTCTCTGATTAACCTTTAGATCACAAATTTTTGTGGCATTTGATAATTCAAAATCTATAATATTTTTGTAAAATCATTACCCCCACTTTGGGAATGGTAAAATTCTCCATTCTTAAAAGAATTTTATATTCAAAATTTAGATGAATCACACCTTGTTAATGTTATCTCTATAGAGTAATCTTTATTATGATTTTTTGTACCATAAGAAAAGGTTATTATAATCATTATTTTTATCCTTAAAGTGATTCTTTTATTAATTTTCCTATTACATTCAAACAATCTTTTATATAATGTCCAATTCCATTACATGCAAAACATTACTCTCCTTTCTCTAACATGCTCCTCAATACGACTTATCATATACTAACAATAAGAAACTTTTTATATTCCAATTACAAGAGGTTGTGATCCTAGTTCTATTTTCTTGGTCTTCTTTCATTTGGATATACTCTCTGAATGAAAAGTTTCTTTTCATTTTCCTCTCACTTATCCATCTTGTTTAATAGTTTGTCTTTGTTTTGTTATTACTACTATCTCTTTGTAAATATTGGAATGTATAACATTTTAAATTGTGTACTTTAACACTTTTGGAAATATATACATTTATTTTTCTCTAATAGTACTAATTCTAGACTATACATAACAAGTTTAGATAATGACCATTAGAACTTAATTCTTGTTATCTATCTTCTATACGACCATGACAATGTCCTTTTCTCCTTGATTTTTGTTGTTACATACCATAATATGAAAATGTGACAAAACTTTTCCCAAGATATTTTAAAATCCAATGTGTTCTCTAAACATAATCTTCTTTGTTTTTTCCACCACTAGTTTATATCACCATCTAAGATTAAGTTCACTACTAAACACTTCCTGTGCTCTTGCCATGCCATATCATCATAAAATATTTCTACTCTCTTGAGCCAATCTTTTGCTTGAAAAGGATCAAATCTCAAAAATTGTTCCAACAATTTATTGGTTTGATACCATTCTATTTGTTCTTTGTTTCTTGTAAATATTATTTCTAGTTAAGTATACATCTCTACTATCATCTTATTATTTTGGTTTTTCCCTTCTTTGAAAGTTTCATATCACACTATGCCATTGTTATAGATTGCTACTTCCTCCACATACTATTTGAGATTTCCAAGCTTTATGTTTGTAGTTTTAATCACAATATAATAGAGAATTTTATTTTAGAATTCCTTTCAAATTATTAAAATCATAATATTATCCTTAATTTAGTAAAAATCCCATCATGATAAATTTTTTTTGAGTCACATTCCTTTAAATTATTGTGAGCAATATATCGTTCTTCCTCTTCACCTTGCTTTTCTTTGCATTACACTTTCCTTTTTTTTCTATAGTTGTGCTATACAATATATGATATCATATCATATAATACATAATATCATATCATACAATTCTCTATTCAATTTTTTGCAATTCCATAATTTCTCATAGTGTACTATCCTTTTGTTCATCTTATCTTATCATATTATATGATATTTACTATCTTACTATATGATAATTTAGTTTAACTAATTTCACATCCATTCTTACTAGATTATATGTTATGTTATTTGATATATTGCAATATGATGTTCATGGTTAACTTGTGTACCTTCATACTCATTAAATTATATTATACAATGGCCTATTATTTTATGGTATGATATTTTAAAAGGTCTTTTTTTTTATGCATATCATACTTTATGACTAGTGTTATAATACTGCACAATAATATGGTTATCTCCAATTCTTTAGATCATATTTTATGATTTTTTATATTGTGTTAAAAATTTTATTCTCCCTTTGCTTTTGCATATTATATTATATGATCAGTATTATCACACTATATGATTTTCCTTATTCTTATGCATTTTGTATTGTATGATTTATATAATCATACTGTAGTATGGTCTCTACTATGGTTCAAAGCTTCTTTCTTAGATATTTTGTATGATACTTTGTTATCATATTGTATGATTGTCACTATTCTATTTCAAGGTTTGTCTTATGCATATCATATTATATGATTCAAATTATTGTATTGTATGTTAGTGTTGTTATTTTTGAAATCTTCTATATTACTTCTATGTTACTTACACTACCTTATAAATGTAGAATAAACATCATATATTCTCAAATAAGGGTGCAATAAGTATTTTTTTTCTCTTTTAGAATGTCTACTCTTAGCTCAAGTTGTCTAATTCTTTCTAAATTCCACATCTTAGATTATGGACATGTTTGAAATTTTTTCCTAGATGTTTTCAAACTAATTTCACTCAAATCTTTTTCTTTTTATGTTTGGCATCCTAGGTTGTCCACTTCCTATGATTCTTTGCTTTAAGAATTCAACTTCTTTGATACCACTCAATGTGGTACCCCAAACCTATCCCTTTTAGGATTTGATGTCATGTCGTAATTCTTTTGTTGATACATTTGGTTTTTAAAAAATATCTGATTTTTCTTTTCATAAATGGGTTTAATAGCTATTTTTTTATCAAGAGTTGGAACATCATTGCATTGGATGTTCTAGATGTGATAGCAAATTTCATTACTAAAAGCCTAATACCTAAGGGGATTACAAGTTCTTATTTAGTACTCATTTTGAAGACTCATTCCAAAGACTCATAGCCCTATATACTTTAAAAAGATTTTAAACTAATATGTGGATGCAACTTCTCTGAAAAGATATTATGTAAGCTACTGGTTAAAAAACTTCATATGGTTCTACCAAATATCGTTTCTCTTAAGCAAGTTAGATTTATAAAAGGAAGAGTGATTATTGATAGTGTACTCATAGCTTAGGAACTTATGGGCTCACTGAACAAGAAACTCTAAGATAGAAATTGCATTATTACATTAGACATAAAAAATTTATTTGGTAGTTTGTCGTAAGAATGTCTCAAGAAAAGTCTCATAATATTCCAATTCTCAAGTTGGTTTAAGAATTTGAACAATAATATCACAAGTAGTTTATAACCATCTATAATGATTAATGGCTCTCCTCATAGTTATTTTCAACCAACAAAAGGATTAAAGCAAGACAACCTAACTTCTCCATTGCTCTTCATTATAGAAGTGGAGGCTTATAACATAACATTAAAGAAATAGTTTCAAATAAGAAAATATTCTATTACATCACAACAAGACATTACTTTGTGGTAATATATCTTTACTATGCTAACGATATTATTATCTTAAGCAAAGGTGACCTTAGATCCTTAAAATGTATCAGTAATTTTTTTGGAAATGCTTCAAGAAATGTTAGAAATGCAGCTAAATTCTCAGAAGTGTAAATTCTATAATGTTAGATCAATGAGGATAGTAGCAATTAAAAAGATAAGAAAGGTCATGAGTTTTAAATAAGGCTTTCTTCCCTTAACATACTTGGGTGTCCTATTTTTAATGGCAAAAATAAATCAATATATTTCTAGTAATTAATTAAAAAACTATACAACATGGTGGCTGGTTGAAAAAAAAATCTTTTACTTATGAGTGGTTGACTTATACTAATAAAACATATTTTAAATATAATATCAGCTTACTCACTCATGACAATAAACCCATCAATACATATTAACATCAGACTAGAAAAAATTATTAATAGATTCCTATAAAGTGACTTTGATAACAACTATAAGCATCATTAGTAGCATGGGATATGGAATGTGGACAATTGGAAGAAAGTGGATTGGGAAGTAGGAAAATAATGGACATCATGCTAGCATATTCAATTAATATGAACTAAAAATTATTAATCAAGAAATCACTATGAGTTGATTTTATGAAAGCAAATATTTGAATGGAAACCACCAAATTAGATACATGAAAGAATATAGAAAAGACTAAATCTTTTAGTGGTAGCACTCACACACAATTCTCTAATGTTTGGAAGGTATTTTTGGATGCCCAATAATGATGAAAATTTTAACCTACAATCAACATTGAATAAAATAAGATCCAAATGCTTTGAGCTAAACCCAAGGAAAAGAGTTTAGAATGAGAAATATTCTACTAAGTTATCAATACTAATATAGAGAACTATTAGTAAATTACTACCCTTCCTTCAACAACTAAAAAGGCCCAACATTTAATTGGCATCCAAATGTGTACATTGTCCTAATGAAGACTCTATTAATCATGCTCTCATAGGTTGTTACCTTGTATAGAACATTTGGTCCTTCTATGACAAAGTTTTATTAATCCAATTATAATAAAATCAAAAGATAAATAACATTCTCAATAATTGGTGGTAGAAGAATTATGAAACATCAACATATTATGATGTCCTTCAAATTATACCACTTCTAGTATGTTAGAATATATGGGAGGTTAGAACCAAAAAAATTCATGAGTGTACTGTTGAAACTAAGGCTACTATTTTAAACAAGATCAATAGTTAATGTCACAATATTTTCAAGTATTTTTTTACTATGCAAACGATGCAAAAAGATAAAATACTTATGTAGATGGGCTTGATTCCTATTTTTAAGTAGATGAAAGTTAGATGTCATAAAAAACAATTCTAGAATCCTCTCTTGGTCTCTATTTTAAAATACATATATATGATAAGGGAAAGAAGAATTATTTTACTATGGGGGCATAATCAAATATCATGAAGGTAATGTACTACATGCTTTTCCAATAAGTCAACGCTCCAAAAACAAAGCCATCCTTATCAGGTATTGAAAAAGGTTTACAATGGTGCAATTTTAGTAAATACACCAACACTAAAATTGAGTGAATTTTATTTCTTTAATAAAAATGGTGCAAGGAAGCTTAAGGCTCATTAAAGAATTGTTGGTCTCATATCACAAGTCAAAATTAGAACTACTTTTCTCTTAATAATCTTAATAACTTGGAAGTAGATATATGAAGTAGGAAACAAAGTAATTTGGTTCCTCTAAAAAATTATAAGGAAATTGAGTAAAGTACTCTTTTGGGATGGCCTCAATATCTTAATGTAATGCAGAGCCATTATAATTATAGAAAAAGAAATATTACCATGCATTTACTCAAAACAAAAGACACAACCTGATCATACATAAGGATTACAAAGATGATACTAAAATTCAATGATACAAGAGGACCATCTACTCAATCTAAAATATGAATTAAATCATCTTACATGATGATTTTTCAATACTTGATTTCCCACCTCGGTTGCAAAACACTTCACTCTTTTACAATGGATGATAATCTCTATACGTTTAGGAAACACCAGCGAATACTATTTTCTCATCAGTCTAATACATTTCTGGAACTTCACTATGCAAATGTTAATACATTATAGTGGTACGCTATGCTTCATAGTACATATCATACTCATTCATTCTCAACATAATCTTAGACATATTGCTAGTAGATGATTTGGTTTCATTCCAATACATTTTCTCGTTATTATACATCAAGTCACTTCCACATATTATGATGAAACTTTGTTTGCTCTATGATGATAAACACTTGGTACTATTTACTTTTTCACATCGTCATCATCATATGTTGAGACAATAAAAATTGCATGGGAGAAGTATGCCTGTTGGCTTCCTTCTTACCTCATTCATAATATTATGACTACAATCTCTTTGTTGGTTTAGACTAATATGGTGTGTAAAAAGTTTGATGTCACTATTCCTTCGATTGTGTATGTTTGGATTTGTAGGCAAGGTAACATCATATACCCAATCATAAAATTATATTATTTATTTCTATTACATTAATATATGTTAAAAATAAAAAATGTACATAGAAATATTACTTCACATGGTTTTTGATTGGTTAGAACCAAATCTGTTTGGGTTTTGAAACTAAATATTAAATTGACATGCTTTGCATTCTTCCCTTGCTTTAATTAGAAAAAGAGAAATTCTTTAGAAGCATGTTGTTTAGTTTTAATTCTTAAACATGTTTATTTGGTTATTTATTATGTTTCTTTAAAAATTTTATGTGACACAATTTAGGAGGAGTTGTGTAAACAAACCACTTGAAGTTTTATTGCTTGATTTGTTCTTCAATAAGTATTGTAGTTATACTCTCAGCATTAATATAGTTATGTATACCCCTCGTTTATTTGATTTTATTTTTCCATTTTTTATGCATGACAAAAAGGAAGAGAAAAGAGTGTGAACTGACAATCATTCATTGCATTCTAATACTTTATTCAATAATTATTTTTATTACATACATTAAGGGGGAGTATGAATGTAAAGAGAGCATTTATTTATTTGCATGATTTAATATATTTTCATTTATATATTTGTTTAATAGTTTGTTAACATAAAAAAGGGAGATTTTTATCCTTGATCATTACACTACTTATTTGATCATGAAAAAAACCATTGTGCTATTATTACAAATATATTTTTTAAATATTTTTGAATCATGTGTCTTAGGAGCACATAAGTCAATCATGTGGAGTAAATAAGTAATTAACTCCAAAAACTAAATGAAAGTGTTTAATTGTAAACCATAACTGCATCAAAAGAAATACAAGTTTGAGTAATACTTGAAAAAGATTTGTATTGAATCATCTTTATTGGTAATAAAATGTTAAAACCTATAATAATTTTTTTGAGGCACTTAGGATCCAATAAATGAGTGAGAACTTTTAAATTTTTTCAATCATCTTTTCACCAATGTAGGTTTTTCTTAGCTAAACATATGCATCTTATTTGAGTTTATTTATTCTTTTTTTTAAAACATTGAATACATAATGAGTTGCATCATGTATTAAGGATAAACCAAGTAGAAATAAAAAGGAATGCAAATTAAGTAAAGATTACATTATTAATGCTAATTATCCTTTTACATGATCGTCTTCAAATAATACAACTAGTTACCGCACTAGTTTGAATAGAGAATCACTCAAGAGCAATCCTAAAATATATGCTTATTTACATTGTTTGTATAACTACAATAAATCTATTATACAAGTACACTCTTGGCTTATCCAAGAGGTGTGAGTTGATGCTTAGTATTATTGAATTTCATATAATACAATATTAGCTATCATAACTATATGATGCATTATTTTATAGGATCAAATAAGAGATCAGATTGAGCGATAAAAGTTTGAACTAAAAATTGTAGTGTCGTATACATATGATATACATTTCAAACTAACATGATCTATATATCAAAGTAATGAATGTTGAGAACTTAGTTTATGAGTAAGTAGATTTTGACATACATTTATAATACCACTTTTATACCTGTATGATATCATTTTCTTGAAGAGCTTAAGGTTTTGTCATGGATTAGATAAAATTATGTTGTATAAGTATAATCAACTAATCATATGAGTGCGATCTCTTATAGTTAGAATGTCTGAGCTTGTCATAAAAGTCATCATAATGTACAATCTTACATCATACAATAAATTTTTAAGAGCTTAAAATTAGATTTGAAAAGATTTTGTTCAAATCGTATTTGAAATATTCTCGTCTTAGTAGTGCGATACATTTTTTGCTAAAAAATAAACTAGTCAAATAGCTTCATTTGACTAGATGATGCATTTAGCATGGCATTGTGGTTATACAATTTGTTGGATCAAACGATATGTTCAATTTCGAAATAAAAGTAAAGACTAGTTTGATAATGTTTTAAAAAAAATATTATAATTTTTGGAGAGATGTTTAGAGCTATTTGAGAGGATTCTAAGGTCTATATAAAGGCATCTAAACTTATGAGAAAAGATTAATGATTGTTTGCACATATTTGTGAAGAGAATAACTTGAAAATCTTCATTACATTAAAAAAAGAATAGTAAGGCCATGGCTTCTAGTTTGGATCGTTCATAACAACCTTCCTTTTTGTCTTTGAGCTCAGTTGCATATTATTATTTCAAGTTATTTCTATAATATTCTTTCTTGTTAGAGCATTAAACTTCATTACATGTCACTCTACATTAATTCAACTTTGTAGTAGAGTGCCACTTGTTTGGATTGTGCTTGAGTTATAGAATCGTTTGCATTAAGCTTTTTATTTTGTTTTCTTGTACCATTATTGAGACTTTATACTTGTTCTTTTATATCAATTCTCTGACTACGTTATAGGCTTTTATTAAGTTAGTATTTTATGCTATTAAGTTGGTGTTGTAAGATTTTATCAAGCCAATACTTGTAAGGTTTTTTGCCCAAAGTTTAGTAGATTGTTTAGTCTTTTGGCTAAGGAAGATGTAGATATTATTTTGGATTAAACCACTTGAAATTATTGTTTCTTTAATTTGCATTTGACACAATATTTTTTAAATTCTAACAATATTTTTTTAAATAAGTGTAATAAGAGCCAACAAGATTTAAAATACAAAAATCTTTCACTACTATTTATTACTTGAATTTAAGTTAGATTGAGCTTGTGATTTGCATAATTCACTCCCTCCTTCTTGTGGATATAATGCTCCTATATTTCCAACAAAGGCGTTGACTTCTTTATCCTAGGTTTTGTGTTTAATTTTCAAGATAAAAGAATAATCTTGTAAAAACTTGACCAATTTGGAATGCTTATGTTTCCATTTCTTTTTTATATTAATATATTTTAAAGCATGATAATCTATAACTAATAAGATGTCAAATACTTTAAAGTTTAAAATAATAACAAAAAACACATTATCACAGGTAAAGTAACTTGTTTAGCATCATTTAATTTCTTGCTAAAAAAGCAAATAAACATCCTTCTTAAATCAAAATTTTATTAATATTAGTCTTATAAGCACCATTGCAACCTTAATTACCTTTAAAATGTTTTATAGCATTAGCATGTGAAGAAGTTATTATGACCTTAATTTTGATAAAAGCATTTCTTAATTATTGTACAAAATTTTATCATTCTTTAATAAATCACTTATGGGAGCCATAATAGTACTAAAATTTTAATGTACCTTTAATAAAATATAGCTAGCCCATGAAATCTACAATCTTTAATAGAACTTCTAGTATAAGCTAAATTCACTCATGTTTTTATAATTAAAAGATGTTGGCATATGATGCTTTAATACCACAAGATGAGAAGTGTAGGAACTCTAATACCATGAGGAGATGGCGTATAGATGCTCTAATACAAAAGTGTTGCAAAGGTAGGACAAGTGATTGAAGGAGCTGGACTAACGTTTGAAGGAGAAGGTTAGCTTATGCCTTCTCAAAGGGATTCTCTTGTGCACAAATGCACATCAAGAGAGGTTCTCAAATTTATTGTAATATAAATCTTCTTTCGTTCCTTCCTTTAAAACATTAAATAGGTTACAAAGTGTTTCAATAACTACAAATGAAATAAAAAGACAAAAATAACCTCAACCTAAATTAGTTTAAAAAATAATCATAAGATGAAAATCTATACGCACTTGGCATTTGGAAAAAAATATTCTTGGTCTTTATTGATGATTTATTACATCCCATCAACTGAAATAAAAATTTTAAAGCAATCTTTCTTATGCTTTTTGCACCTTTGATTGAGATATAGACCATGACTTATGATAAACTTAGGCCTTATGCATTTTGAGCTCTTTTGAATATTGTTTTTAGGCTACATCAAGTACTCTGATACCACTAGTGTTGACGGTGTATATTCTCATAAATATAAAAGATGTTATAAGAAAGGAGAGAGGATGTGATGTTTAGAGAAAGAAAAGAACAAGGTAATTAATGGTATAAAGATAGATGAGAGGAGAGAGGAAGGGGT
Source organism: Vanilla planifolia (assembly GCA_023846275.1). Lineage (NCBI taxonomy): Eukaryota > Viridiplantae > Streptophyta > Magnoliopsida > Asparagales > Orchidaceae > Vanilla > Vanilla planifolia. The sequence goes on along the minus strand of CM043866.1, from coordinate 9,336,017 downwards.
TGTTAGAGGATAGAGGAGAGAGATTGTTAGATGTAGAAAGGGAAACTAATGATGATTAGTTTCAAAGTAAGGACAATGACAATGTAGAGAGAAGAAAGAGCAAAGAGCAATAAGATGAGAGACAGAGATGATCAATTGTTATAAAGAGAAAAATTTACAATGAGGAGAGAAAATGTGTGAGATGAGAGGGATGGTGAGGGCCAATAATTTAAAAAAAATTGGCATTGAGGAGAGAGAAAGAAAAGAGGTGGTGGTAATCTAGAGAGAGGTGAGGAAATAAAAGTAATAAGAGATAAAAAAAGGATAAGGTGTTGAAGAGTGAGAGAGGGTGAATTATTTAAGGAGATGACAAGTAGAAATGTTAACACATGTCTTCTCAAATGAATTTTTTTATACATGCATGAAATACAACCAACCTTAAGTTGTTTTCTAAAATCAATGAAATTCGAGACCAACCCTTCATTCATCCCAATAAGTAATTAAATAAGTTCTAATTTACAACCTTAAATGCAATAAAATGATTAAATGACATTTCAAACATGAATAATAGAAAAATGACAAGTTAACACAAAAAAGGTGTTCCTTTCAACAAAAGCAAAGTAGAAATATCACAATTCTCATTAATAACCTATCTATGACAATTAACCCAAAGCTGGCACTTTAAAGTTTTTTTATGCTCCTTTTAAGTCATTTATTATGCTTTAGTCTAAGGCTTGTGATGAATTAAGCCTTGTGCATCCTGGGCTTTTTTAGACTCTCTGATGTAAAATAAACTATATCTCATAAGAAAGAACTCTGCTTAAAATATTTAAAGTTTAAGTAGTCCAGTAACAAATTTGGTGCTATAACTTCTCCATGTCCCTTATAGTAAATAAGAATCCTCTAATGATGATTGAACTAATTAATGAATCAAAAACTTGTAACGAATATTATAACAAAAATATTCAACCAGGAGCTCATTGACACATATGACTTTCTTCTTATCAAGCAAAGCTTGAGTATTTTCATCAAGTCATCATAGGTAACCATTATAAAAATCTGTTGTTTGGTTGTTGGTCCTTGGTTGACTTATTGAAGCATATTTGGCATTAGATCCTAAAAAACAAAAAAAGTTTGGAGTTTCTCAGTTGTCAAAATGTTAGCGAACCATACCTCGAACATATTATGTTCAACCATAGGTTTTACCACCATCCACTTCATAAAGTAGTAAATAAGCATGATGCTATGGAAGTAATACCATGGACAACCAAATGGGCCTAACACACTAGTAACACTCATCAAATCAAAAGCATAAGCTATTTATTTAGACTCATCACTTTGCATATCAATACTCAACTTGTTAAATATCTAATCTAGAATAATTTTTCATATGTAACTCAATAAATATCTCCCTTATATGAAATTTTGCCATCTTAGATTCATTTCAAGTGGGAGCTTTTTAACTCAACTAGATGCACCATCAATCCTATAATCTATCACAAATCAATTGTATCGAAACCATCACCTTTAATTTTGTTATATCATGGCAAATCTATCAAACACTTGTCTTGAACTTAGTTGAAACATCACTTTTGACCCTAACATAGTTAGCTCTATTGAACCTTCACAAATCAATTTTGTTACACCATATCATCTTTACTACCCCATTGTATTTCTCAAGCCCTCACTTTCGACTCTACCTCCAAGTTTGCTCTTTTGCCTCATAAGCTATGTCCAAGCTATCATCTTTCATTTATTCACCTTGTTAGTTTTGTTGTAGTACTTGATCTTAATTAAACCACATCTGGCTCCAACACCACCTTATAGGAGAATAACACATTAAGGGTTCAAGTTGTGCTCAAGACACAATTCATGCATATTAACCCAAAAGTCCAAGCTTGTAAATTAGAGCCATTACTTTGTATATCAATATCATAACTTGTGATTACATCTACAATTTACAACTATTCTTTATTGTATATAAACCCATAATGATGACTAACAAACCCCTAAACCTATAAAAACGAAAATCTCCTTACTTGAAGGCACTTCGTTTGGTCACTGGCTTTGTTTTTATTCATTTAATGTAGTTCTCAATAAATACAATAAGGCATTATTTATTTTTGTAGGTAAGAATGGCTAAATCCTTTTCCCCATACCTATTAAAGACCAAAAGATATTGATTGGCCTCATCATCTCAATAGGTTTTCAAAGCATGTATGCATTTATGTAATATTTTTGGCACATTTTGCACAATGCATCTTGATGGAGAGTGGACTTATTCTAGATTAGTAGAATGACCCTGGTAGAGATCATTTTAAGAAAAGATTATACCATCCTCTAAAGAGAATTGTCTTTAGCACCTCAAATACCTCAATGATGATTAGAAAAAAGGCTTTAGGTATGGTTTACCATTTATGGGTATGTATTGTAAAATTGCACCCTAATATGCCTTGCTTTGTCTCAGGCCTTATTTAGGTCTCCAATCACAAGAATTGTGAAAAGGGGATGCATTTAACTCGAGATAACATTAACTTCCATTACAATCATAGTGTTGACACTTGGGGTGTCTAGCATAGGAATTGGTGTTGCTTATTCATAATTTGGTAAAATAGTTGACAATCCCATTCCATAATCAAGACACCTACCAAATCTCAACCCAATTGAGCTTGGTTAGAAGGTTATATGTCAATATGTGTGGTGTCCCAATTTTTGCAAATTTTGTTCAATTGTCTTACATCCTAATGTGAGTCATTATTTGTTAAGAAGTGCTTCTATTGAAGGACAAATGCAATGGAGGAGAGGAATAAAAAGAAAACAATAACAAAGTAATCACCAAAGTTATCTGAATGGCAAACCACAAAGTTTTATTTGAGGGTTGGCCACCAAGTCTTCCCTTAACAGTTAAGCAAAAAAAATTGCAAAATTAGGAATCAAATCTTTCTGCATAACTCCACTCAAATAGATTGCCTTCATGAAAGCTTCTCTAGATAAGATCAAACTAAGAATGAAGCAAAATTAGAATTTCCATCTAAAGCTTATCAATATCCACAAATAAGAAAAATAACAAAATAGATGACATACAACAAAATTAAACACCAGATCAAACTTATGAATAAAATATAAATCCATAGAATCATTTAATCTTGTACAAAAAAAAACCTATGCTAAATGAAAAACAATACATTATCTTACATCAAACCTCCTTATCCTAACAAAACCTCAAAGGTTTGACTACAAAACATTTGATAAAGAGTAGCCATAGTAAAGGAAAAGAGAAATTACATAATATAACAAAGAACTCACCAAAGTTCTTCAAAAGATCAACTACCAACTTTTTTGTAAGACTTGGCTCACAAGCCTTCCCTAATTCTATAACTAACAAGCATAAGCGAACAATTTGTAAAATTGAGAATATTATCTTATATTTCAAAACTCCAAGAGCCCTTAAATAGAGGTACCCTTAAACATTGAAGGAATATCTCAATAAAACTTCAACTTAAAGATAAATCAATTTCAAATTTCAAAGTCAAGCTACTACATATCTACAAATAAAAAAATTAGCAAAATAAATAACATTCTTGCTCAAAATAAACTCTGAATTTGCATGCCATCTAATCTTATCAAAAGAGCCTATGTTTAGCAACACAAACAAACCTTGTTCTGCATCAAACCTCTCCATATTTAGAAAAAAATTCAAATGGGTGAGCAATTAATAATTTGACGAAAGGCAAATGCAGCAAAGGAGAAGAATAGTACCAAAAGTTAAAAAACAATGCACTAAAGTTCTTCAAAGAGATAGCTACCAAGATTCCCCTATTAATTGGCCACCAAGCCGTCTCCATATCTCAAACCAAAAGCCTAAAAAAATTTGCAAAATCAAGAATCTAAACAAATTTCTTCATAACTTAGACCAATTTAGTAGTGTTCTTTCATAGATTGAAGACCCTAGAGAAGACCAAACTAAGAATAAAACCAAACTCAAATTTCAATCTTAAACTAACACATTTCCACAAATAAACAAAATAAAAAAAATAAATGACATAAAAATGAAAAAACACACATAAATCTAAATTCAATGATGCCATCTAATTCAATCTGAGAAACCTACCTCTGACAACACAATTACTAAATCAAACGTCCCCTCTTTCAAAATAACTGAAAGGGCTAGGAACCAAAAATTTGATGAAGAGCGACTCCAACAGAGGAGAAGATGAGCCCTATGAGATGATGGAGACCCCACAAAAGTTCTTCAATATCTCTCTAAATCCCAATCTAGCCATCATTTGAGCCATTAATACAAAAGTTAGCTAGCAAACTCCCTTACATTCAAATTTCCTTTATTTGATAATAAATTGTCCACAATAAAAATATTTGTAATTAATATGATGAGTGATAATTATAAAACATGATTTAAATTTTTAATAATTTTGAAAAAAAAAACTAAAAGTTTTGGCATGCAATTTTTTTTATTTGATGGCAAATTTCTTATGAAAAATACTTATTGATACATCATAGTATTCTTCATTAATTCTTTTAAAATTATATTTTTATTAATAACTTCAACATATCTTAAGTTACTTATCTAAATTTATTGCTTTTTTTGTTATGTAAGTTATAAAAATCTTTTACAAATGAAAATATTGAAACAAATGAGTAGGAATATTTACCAAATCAATGAGTAGGATTTTGGCCATAAACCATTTTAAAGTATGATAGTTTGATAGTTTTAGAGATTACTATTACAAGAAAATTTATCTATTGGTAGGTGTATTCCAATTTTTATTTCAACCAAATGTCTCAATAAATTCTCGAATATCTTGTTAATTACTTTGGTTTTCCTAGAATTCTAAAGGAAGAATGAAAAGAAAAACTTCAATTTATTGTTAAATAAGTATAAGGTCATCTAAAAATAAAAATAAATTTAAAATTCATATCCAAAATATTAGGTAACCCATGTCGCTTGACAATTTTCCTAAAGAACAACTTGACAATATAAGATAGATTGTTAATCTTTTCAAATAAGATAAGGTATTTGAATTTTAAAATATATCTACTAGCAAGAAAATATTATTGTTATATTTAGTAGTACATGGTAGTTCTAAAAAAGTCATAGAAAAATCTATCCAATGCATACTTGAAATGGACAAAGACATAAATCAATATGATCTTTGTTTAATAATCTTTGCAAGTTTATGAACTTGATACTATGAAATAATGTGGTCTACATATTTCTTTAAAGGGGCCAATGAAATATATACTCCAATGAATTAATAGATTTATCATGGCCCACACAAGCTATTACTCTAGAAGTAACTCTATACTATTAGAAAATATTGCAATGAAGTCATAAGAATACATAAAACTTTTCTCTTAAATAAATATGCAACGGCAAGTGAGTTAACCTATTGATTCACTATAAATTATATGTAAATCAGGTCAAAGAAAGCCAACTTTTAATTTACTAAAACTTAGAATATTAAATATTAGTGATGAAACAACTAATGTTACTCTAGATAAAACATAAATTATTTGTTTCTTGGTTCTTAGTTCACGTTTTAAGATAAAGGAGTAGTCCTATAAAAAATAAATTCAATTGATATGCTTATTATTAAATTTATTCTTTATATTGTTAAAGTTTAGGACATTGTGATCTATGGTTGGAATAAATTTCTTATGATACAAATAATCTCTCCAATGCCTTCGATAGAATAGCGCAAAACTTCTTGTCATTGGTCTAATAACTTTGTTCTGAATCATTCAACTTCTCATAAAATTAAGTTACTAAATGTACTTTTTGACTCAACATTTCACTAATATCAATTCCAAAAGCATCACATGTAGCTAAAAAGACTTAAAAAAATCTACTAATTGTAAAACTAAAAAATTCATTAAAACATTTATTAAGTAAAGAAAATTTTCTTCTCTCTTAATCCATATAAATTTATCTATCATTAATAAATAAATTATGAAAGCTAAGATGGTACTTATATCTTTATTTATGGAATGTAGCTAACCTATGAAAATTATAAACTTTAGTAAGGCTTCTAAGTATATGTCATTCCACTATTTTTTTTAAAGATTGAGTTGAAAACCTTTAATAAAAAAAATGAAACCTAAAAAAGTCACTTCTATTATCATTATCAAAAGGAAACAAATAAAGTGATTTACCATAAGAATATAAGGACATATGGACTTTCTAATACCACAAGGCGATGGTGTGTGAGTTCTTTAATACCAAAAGGTGATGCAAAGGAAGGACAAATGAATAGAGTAATTGGATCAAAATTTGGATTAGGAGATGGCCAACTTATGCTTTTTTAGAGGAAATTTTGTAATGCACACATGCACCAAAACAATCTAGAGTGGTTCTTAAATTCATAATAACCAAAAAACATTTTTAATATTTCATTTGAGACGTTAAATAGGTTCTAAAGTGCAACTTTAATTTCAAATAAAAAATAAAAATGACTTTCATCCTGAAATTAATAAAATAAAAAACAATGAGCAAAAATTAAGTAAATGTTTAGTATCTAGAACAAAAAAAATAAAAAACGTCATTGGTTATTATTAATAACTTATTATTTCAAATTAAAACTTTTAAGCTCTTTTTCTTACACATTGTGGGTCTTTATTTGTGATCTTAATCATGACCTATGATGAACTTAACCCTCATGCAGGTTGAGATCGTTTTTGTCATCTTATTATCGGTATATCTATTCTAATACCATTAAGGATGGCAATATACGTCCTTAAGAATGGTGAAGAGCATAATGTTGGAAATGTGTAAGTGGTGTTGTCCATAAGAGAGGAGTAAATTGTGCATATAAAAACTTATTCAATTTGCAACACAAGATTAAGAATTAATAGAATTCTTTAGTTTTCATAAACCAAATTTACTACTCAAATAAACTATGAATTGTGACATTTAAAACAAAACAAATCAATTCAATAACTTTAAAATAATTATAATAAGCTTCTAAATTACAAACAAATTACTTCAAAAATTTGGAATGATTTGAGAACTTTGTCTTAAAATGATCACAATTATGATTGAAAATTGCTTATAGAAATATTGATTAGTTTTTTTAAAACCTTGTGTGAGTATAATAAGCAACAAAAATCACAAATATTTGTTTAATATAGTAGCTTTTATAACAAGTTTTAGAAATTTTGTTTAGGTTAAAAACATTTTTGTGAGAATCCAAGAGTCATAAAGAACATAATCCAATTTTTAGGTGATTCAAGAAAACCTTTACCTGCATCTACTCTCATCCAAATGACTAAGATTCCATTAAAATCCACTCTCATTTTATCACAACCAAGTGAGGTAAACCAAATGCAATCACTGTAGTTTTTATCACAATTAGGTAAGGGTCAACCAAATACAAATCTACTCCTTTTTGTTATAGCCACGTACGGATCAACCTTACTCAAAGTGTAATAACCACTTTTTATAATACATATACAAAGCAATTCATACAAAGTTTTATATCATATAATTAAAATAATAGGGCATATATCCAAATGTTATGGAAGGATTTTACTAAGCAATGTGAGAAACTTTGATATAATAAACAAGTAAAAAATATAGTTAAGCCCAATGCTAATAGTAGAAATAAGATGTTCCATTGTTTGAAGCTTAGCTTATATTTATGAATTTTGCTTCATTTGTAAAAGATTTTGTAAATATTGCGTTAGCTTATTCTCTTTCTAACTCACTCCTATTATATTACACAAGGAGACAGCTAATAAAAGGAGCTACAACAACTTAAAACTCATTCTCAAAATGGTTAAAATAGTTATGCACTTGGAATCAAGATTGTACAAGTATGTCAATGATATCATATCATGATAATAAGATCCATATAATGATAGTTCTAATGATGTGCATGTTTGATTAGTTCATTTCTATTAGCATAAATGTAACGTATTTTTACAATGATGATAATATGAATAGAACAATGTCAATCGCAACCAAATTCTAAGTCTTCGAGAAAATTTTGTATATGTAGGATTGTACATTATAATATGTTATACAAGAAGCTCACATCCAATAAATGATAAAATTTTTAAAATAGACTCTCGTATAAGTATTGTATTGATACGATAAATATATTAAACATGTATAACAAAACTTAGTCCAAATTTTAGTCAAGTCTTGAACTAATCTTATTTTTATATTGACCATAAAGGTAGATCGCTATTGTACGATAAATATTTTAACAAGAGGTCGAGCTCTTAGAAAATTTCAAATGTTATGATCATAAATTATGAATGCTTGTATAATGCAAATTTTATTTAAATCAACCCAACCAGAAAATAGATCATACTCATATGATATACACATTATATTTTTATGGTAGTAATAAAGGTGTATGAAAATTAACATAGTAATCTAATTTTAAATTATTTTCATATATCTACAAAAATTTCTTAATAACTAAATAGTGTCATATGATATTATTATCATTATAGCATAATACTAAAGAATCCAAAAAATATATAAATTAGTGATTTTTAACACTGATTACATAGTCATATAAATAGATCATAATAGTACTTCTACAAAAATTCTTAACAATTGAATATATTAATATGATATTATTATCATTATAAAATGATAACAAAGAATCGATAAAAATATGAACTAATATGTTTAACACCAAACATTTTAGTATGATGCATAGATTATCCTTATCCTAAGTGAAAAACTTAAAAGTTAGTCTGCATACTTATATGATAAATATATCAAATATATATGATATTGAAGTACGATAATTCAAAAACATAATAAGTATGATATTTGAACTTTATACTATTGACAACAAAAGAGAAAATAGATTAAGCTATACTATTATGACATAATAATTATATTAATATGTATATAAGCACTAAAAATAACTTATATAAAATTTTTACATGACTGTATAGTTATGACACACATTTTGTGTTGTATGACATATACTACTTGTAGATTAACATAAATATTGTACAAAGCTTATCTTGGGAGAAAATTAATGGTGTACTCATATGAAACAATCTTTGTAGTCATATAATTCCATTAATAACCCTATTATTAAGATCGAGCAACACACATAAAAGGTCGATACCTCATACGAATTAATACACACTTCAAACATTTTGATGATGACATCATACCTTGTAATTCCATGATGACTTCATATCATAATTGAGATTTTAAGCAAAATAGCAAATCATCTAGTACAATTTAGACATCATATTATATGACCAATAAGTCAAAAACAACATGGCTTAAATAAACATGTTTTAAATACACTTTTCAATTTGATTGCCTTAACTAAAGGCTCAAATTGAACTTATAAAAATTTATAAAAAAATATATGGGGTCCTAATGTAGTTGTAAAGATCTTAAGATGCACAATTTGGAAGTCACTCAAGAAAACCATTAGTAAAGTTAACACAATGATCTTATTGTTATCAAGCAAGTGGTGTAACGACCAAGGATACAACAAATTAGAAGAGAGTCGAGAGGAAGTGATACTTTGAGAGAGAAAATAAGATAAAAATTAGCAATCTAAAGAGAGAAGAGAGAAAAGGGTGGCATGGAGAGAAAGGATAGTGGTCTTTAGTTGTAGATATAAATCAATAATTAACTAAAGAGAAAGGATAAGAGCAATGATGGTTTAGAGATGGGAGAAAGAAAGGGATGGCTTTCAATATATGTTGCATATGATTTCTTTTAAGATATAATATAACATCTTAACATGCATCTATGTGTAACATATTCAATAGCAATACATCTATCATATTATTTTCTTAACTATAACAATAAGTCTAATATGATTTTTTTTATATAATATTCACCACCATATTCATAATAACCATATGAATCATATTATTTATTATCACATTCACTTTCATGTTAATGTCCATGCTGAAATTAACCAGAACATAACACTTCATAAGTTAGTTTAGATGAGATGTTAAATTGTAACAAGTAATACTACAAATATTTGTTTTGTCTATCACTATTTTGTTAATTAAGTTTCCCCTCATATTTTTGAAAATAACTCAAAATGTACCTAAAAGGTTCCACATGCAAATTTTCTTAAAATTTTATTTTTAAAAATTCTTAAAAATGTCAAAATTTATATTTATGCTTACTTCAAAATTTACATTTAGTCCTTAGGATTTTTTTCGTCTATATCTCCTTTAAAGTGGGACCATATTGTCCAATACTCAATTGGATCATCCGATTGATGTGATCCAATAGATTAATCAACCCCATTAATTGCATTTCAAAGGGTTATTGGACAATCTATTTATCTCAAATTAGTGCATCAAAGAGCTATTCTTGTTTCTCTTCATTTTTTCTCACCAAAACATGATAATATCACAACCAAAAAACAAATAAAAGTGACTTGCAAAGAATCTTTATGTCACATCCCACCTATATTAATAACTAATTCCACTATAATCACCTTAATTAAGTAGAAAATATAAGGGCGTTTTTTTTCAAAATGGTCTAACTACACACCTCTAGTTTCCATTTTTATTCTTTGTAGGTTAAGCTCTAATATAAAACATCTACATGATCTAAGTTTTAAGTTCAGCTAATATAACAATGATAAATTATGACCTCTCTATTTATGCTATACTTACACATATGCATAAGTTCCACTATCCCATAGTGGATGCTTACTTATTTGCATTGCCATTCTAATCTACCATTCTCGATGTGTCAGTGACATGCCCTGTAATAAAAGAAGAGGAAAAAATGAGCATGATTCTTAACAGATAAATCATAGTAATAATTTACATTGAAATGAAATTAACAAAGACAATTATCTATAAAATAATTTGAGTAAAACATCATCATGACATTGTTGACATATATCACTTCTTTAACTAACACCTACTAAATAAACTAAACTAGAAAAAAGATTTGTGTTCTTTTCTTCTTACAATCATATGTATATATAAATAGATATATAAAAAATATTTCATATTCATCTTTTATTTATATTTATTCTTCTTTCTTTTTTCTTCTCTTTTTTTGCTTTCTTATTTCTTTCTTCTTGTTCTTTAATAATTTTATTTTTTTCTCAATACTAATATCTCATAATTTGCTATCTTCTTGATATTGTATATTATGATTATTGTATTATTTTCTTTCTCTTATTTTCATCTATGCCTCAGTTTACTATTAGTGTTATTTTCTTTTTTTTTTTCATTATTGGCCTAGTTTACTGTTAGTACTAGTTTTCTTTTTCTTTTTTATTCTTGGCTCAGTTTATTATCAATATTAGTTTTTTTCTTCTCTTTTGTCATTTCTTGATTTACTACTAGTGTTAACTTTAATTTTGATAATGAGATAGAGCCTTTAGTTTCATTCTCTAATTTTTTTTCATGTCTTATAGCTTAGTTAGCTTCCTTATATATTCATTCAACCTTCATAACAAAACTTATAATAGTACATATAAGTATATTCATTTCACATATATACATATATAATTAAAATGGATCTTATCATTTGTTATGCATTATTCAACCATGATACTATATTAAGTGAATATGTTAATACTTTTTATTTCAATTTCTTATCTTACTTATAATACAAGTTTAGATTTATTTATTTAAATTTTAAGGGAAGTGATTCATCAAATATTTCCCTTCCTTTCATTACCTATATCATAAATTATATGTACATAATTAATATTAAATTATTTCTTAATTTCTTTTATTATTCTTATATTTACTATATCCTACCCATTTTTTCTTGCTAAATGTATCATACATTAAGTGGATCGTTTTGCAAACTAAGACTTCTTATTTCTAGGAGATCATTAGATTCTTCTCCTAAGACATTGCTAAGCTTAATATGTTATACATTAATTATAATGTAATGTGTACTAATCTTATGAATGTAGTTCTTAACTAGCTAGACAATCTTATTTTTTTACTACACTTTTTCCTTTAATAATATTATGCTATTCAAAATAATATTTATATACTATATGACTTTCTCAAGAATCTTATCATCAATTTTGTTGAACTATATGCAACATGTGTTGAATAGTATCTTTTTGGAAAAACTAGATTTCTTTCTTTTGAGCTTAATGTACAACATACTACATACTAATGTACTATATGTTCCTCCAGGAATATAGTCCTTAGACCTAAACTGCACTCTTTTTTCAAATTTGATCCTATCTTTAATAGAATAAATCTCATAATTTTAAAAGGTATTTTATGCATAAAAAACACCATTATTGTGGCAAGGAATCAAAATGAGTTCCAACATATCTTTTTCATGTTTTTGTCTTAATTTGTACTTCCTCTTATTGTTGCTCCACTATAGTTTTTTTTCTTTCTTTTGCTCTCATCTCTTTATTACTATCCTCCTCTTGAGCTTCTCTTTCTTTCCCCCCTCTCTTTATTTGATGGTCTTCTCTTTTCTTCATTAAGATTCTTGAATGATTCTCTTTTAAATAATTACAGTGTAAGTGAATATGAGGATAGAAAACTTTAACTACTTAATATTCTAAGTATATGTATATATATATATATATATATATATATATATATATATATAATAATTTTCATTTCCTTAATTCATAACAATCCAAGTTTAGCTTGAAAAATTATAAACTAAGAACTATATGTTCTTTTAAATTAACTCTTCTAAATGATATACTTATTTTGACATTTGAGATAATTTTATAAAATTTATATGTTTTTCATAATATCAAAACAATATTATTATATTATCATCTAGAAACATAAGCTTTAAGTAGTCATATAAGGATTGATTGTACGATATTATAATTATAATTTTACACAACAATTAAATCTCTTGAACATTAAACTTATGGTGCATATTGAGTTGGAGGCTCATATGTGTGTGAATGCATAATCTTGTGATGTTTCATGATACTTTATTTCTCCCAATATTTCAATAACTCATTGATGATGATTTGTTCTCACCAATGGCTTCTTCTTAACATGCAACGTTTCAATAATAATAATTTTATTACTATTGGCATCTCAACAGAGACAAAAACTTTATTTTGATTCCTCTATACCTTCTCTCCCCCTTCTTTCTTTCTTATTCTCTCTCTCTTTTGATGATTACATTGCTCTCCTACTTTTTTGCACTTCCATATAGTCATTTCTCTAATAATGTTAAGATCCTTGATGATATGCACAACTATAACAAGTGAAACTTTCTATCATTTTCACCATTTTCAATTAGTCTCTCTCTCACACAACTTCTCCTTGGTGGATAACTTTAGTTGGCTTCTTTATTTTTGAAGATGCTAATGATTTTCCAAAATTTGAAGATGCTCTCTCGCTAATGGAGCTCTTTATGTTTCCTTAAAATTCACTCTATAATTTTTAAATCAAACTATGCAAAATGCTTGAGTAAATTTTTGTATATTTTTGTTAAAGTTGCCCTTTCTTAGGAATATTTCTTATATAAGAAATACATCATATGGGTTATACAAAAGGCAGAACCTTCTTGAGCCTTATTTATTTTTTTTAAATATATTTTGATCAAAATTTTGAAGGATTAAATGTTATCTAATCATAATGAAAATATTATAATTAGATTCATCTTAATAAAATTAATTCAAAGAATAATTTAAAATTTTTAAGATAATACACATTTTATTTGCTTTAATTTTGTATTAATTTGTGTTGTTTTAGTTGTTCCATTTGATTTTAAAAAACTTAAAATTTATGTCTTATAAAAATGTTTTTAATGATATTATAATTTCTAGATGTTGCCTTATTAATATTTTGCAAAACAATTTCATAATAGATTAATCTATTATTATTTTATTAAAAAATACAAAATATTATTTTATTTGTTTGAATCAGATTTTTGATGAAACGTCATCCGTATTCAATAGCAATGTTGGCTTGAGATTCACGTCACTATGCACTTTCTAACATAAATTTTAGATTTGGAGTTTACTTGGTCTTAATTTTGTTTAATAATATACTGATACAATATATTATATTATTTAATAATATCCAAATCCTTTATTGATATTATTCAATTTATTTCAGTTTCAATTTTGGACAAATTAATGATGCTTGATTTGGACGATGGTACTAGCGTTGTAGTTTTCACAAGTATGTTTCAATGCGTCATAAAGTTTCCATATTGGGATTTATTTAGCTTCACTGTGGCTTTAAAAATATAATTTTAATCAAATATAATAATACTATTATTTTTATTAATTGATTAATTGCTTTTTTTTTAACTGATACTCAATTATAACAAAATTGTAAGAGTTGTATTTATTTCGTTGAGTACTTTCGCATATCAATTTTATCCGAATACAAATGCATTCATTTTTGCTTAAAACTTAGCTTGCTCTGTCTTTATAAATGATCATATTTTAATCTTGTCATATTTATTTGTTATTCAAACATCAATTTATTTGTATTATAAAAATAATAAAATATTTCTTTATTATATAAATGAACATAAATTAATATGAGAAAACTTTGATAAGCTACACAACCTCCAAGATAAACTAAAGTTAAACATATAGATTGAGTTATACCATTATATAAATCAACTAAAATTAATTACAAGAACATAAAAACTCTCATATAATCCAAATTTGAAGGTACTTTTAATCATAATTATATCAATAATTTCACATACAAAAGATTAGTATGTTTTTCAAATTTATGAAAAATAAATTGTCTATCAATGATTCAGATAATACATATTCTTATCAAAATTATCATTGAGATTTGATAGATATGTTTATTAATGATTTATAAATTTAAATTAAAAAGAAAAATAAGATGAATTTAAAAAAAAATAAGTCTTATATAAGAAATATATATATTTTTTATTAAATTTTGATGTTTTTGCATATTAGAAAAATTGAGAAATAAAAAATGTGATAATAAAAAAATAATAAATTTCCCAATTAATTAAAAGTTCTACGGGACTGCTTTGACGGGGAACAAGTTTTGAGACGAATTTCCGTTTTGATTCAGTTACAGCGCTCGCGCGGGTCAATGGTTTCCCGTTGCATGCTTGTTACTGTTTGTCCACTCTTGCAGGCTAAATTGATGACTTCAATTTGAGAATCCGACATTGCAACGGAGCTGGAGGAGAAGTGACAGCCCCAAAGTTAGGTTTTTTCCACTCCAAAAGTCGATGGAATCTGATGGTGACCATTGCTAAGCCCCAATTCTTGTTCTATTCCTGGAGTGCTTCTCAGCAGCTTAATTAGGGTTTTGTTTCGGCAGGGCAAAGGCCGTCTGCGAATCCCACAGCCATGCTTGCTGCCATGCTGAGCAAAAGAGAGAAGCTGCAGGATGAGTTACGGAGCATCGAGAAGCAGGCATGAGTCGTGTAACTTTGTACTACGAAAGGGTGAAGAGCTCCAAAGTTTAGAATTTCTGCAGTTTATGAACAGTTTTATTTAGGCCATAACTTATGGAATCGACTTTTTTTGGAGACTAGTGGGATATTTTAGTGAACATTAATTGTTTTCTTTGCCCTAGCATTTATCGAGTTTTCTACGGGCAGTTTTACTCAAAGTTACTGATTTATGTTGGTAAATTTATTTTCATCTATGGAGCTTTTTTGGAGTATTGTCAACTTTTGGAAATTGGCCATCTTGTCAAACATCTATTTTTGGACGTTGTTCAGCGCGTTAAATTGTTCATTGTCATACGTCAAGCTAATTGTTTGCATGGGAAGGGGTAAAGCTCTCTTTTCTCATATTACGTGGTTGTCAAACCAACTTTTGTACGGGAGCAATTATTTAGAATACATAATAGGTTGTAGGATGAGGCGCTGGTGGTTTTGTGATTCCCTTGTTTTGAAATCAAATAGTTCTTAGGGTATGAATGCAAAGACAGTTTTTTGAAAATATACCTACAATGGTATGCTTTTAAGGAATTCTTAACTGCGTTGCTGGTTTTTTGCAATATCTGCATAAACTGCTAAATATTGTAGATTCGGTAGCTATACACTCAGCAATGATGTTTTCATATTTTTGGTCATCAATGAAATAAGTTCAATGCCTATGACATGACAATATTAAAAAATTCTACGATACCAAATAATTACTGTTCTTCAAGAATTTGTCTTGCTTTAGCATTTGTCTCATACCCAATGAGCACCAAAACATGCTTAAAATGCATTTTGGACCGACTCTTATTGTTTAAGCATGATTACACTTTTAATTGGACCACAGAAAATGACTTATACAAAGGTAGCTATATCTTATTTGGTACTCTTTGCCTCAATCGTAAAGGTTTATGACCTGGAGACAAGCTATTTACAAGAATCAAACCAGTGTGGGAATGTCTTGAAAGGTTTTGAAGGTTTTCTGTCATCATCCAAGAGCACAATAAAGTAAGCTTTTTGAGCTACTTACCATTTATCTGTCGTTGCTACATAAAAAATTAATTTATACTAGTGTTCACAAGTTACTATCTCTCTTGCTTTTTTTGGTTACCGTTTTTTGTCTGCTGGAATCAATTATCAACTTTACCCTTATTAGTTTCTGAATGCTTTACTTGAGAAAAAAATGTGTTGTGTTTCCCTCAATTTTGTACCTTTATAGGTTTTTGTTCTAGGAATCCTTGCAAGACATGGTTTCTGCAGCCATACTTTCCCTGGCACATGTTGGTGTATTGTTTCAAACTATCGCCAGTTATGCATATATAGTGTCTCTTTCACAGTATTTGTTGTTAACTGTTTAGATTATTTATTGTTTTGTAAGAAAGTAGTCTTGATGCAAGTTTTATTCTTGCTTCTTCTAGAATTTTAGCAAAGTACATTAACATAATGGTCCTTTACCCATGCTTTAGAAATGCATAAGAAGAGTGCTAGAATCTTTTTGAAATTGCTACTGTGAGACCATAGCTCCTTTTGATAATTTGATTAGTGTAATTTTTGGTATTCCAAACAAAACTCAACCCAAAATTACCCTGTTAACTTTTCCTCCCTTTTCTGGATTCAAAAGGATGTTCTATTTTGTTTTTAACCACAATCTGAAACTCTTGAATTCCTCTGATATAATGAAGAGTAATGCATGTTTCAGTTCATTTTTTTCAGCCTAAAACGGTCAAGGAAGTTTCAACCTGAAGATAGAATATTTTCTTTGTCATCAGCTACGTCTCCAGTTGTAAGCTAGCAACTACATACTTTCAATAAATTAATATATTCATTCTGTTTTGTCAGATTAGAAATTTTTGTTGAGTTTGTGTCATCACTCATTTACATGTACTTGTAATTAGATGATTTTATAATGCTAGCTCTACAATATGAAAAACATGTTATGTTACATTGATCATGTAATTTTATAATTAACTTTTGAATATTAACAAACCTGACATAATTCTTACTAGGATAACTTGTATATATGCATATAAATACGTGTATGTGTATGTGTGTGCATGCGTGCGCGTGTGTGCATGTGCATGTGCATGTGTATCAAAGTTGGTCATATATTAACTGGCTTTTTAGCTTGATAACATGTGAAAGATTTTAACAAAACTATAAATAGCATATATTCTTCTCATATTAATACCCATGGTAACTTTCAATCTATCAATATCTATTTTTTGATATATTAATGGTTTTTTTTGGTATATTCTAATCACCTAAAAGCATAACAAAGTTGTTCTATAATATATTTGAACACTTAAATAGCAAACTTATTTCATAGGTTGAGTGGTAGATCCTTCACTTATGCTAGTTTTGGATTTGTTATCACAATTCCTTTTGTTTTACAATTTTCTAGCTGTTTTGTCTTAGGAAGTGTAGTGTACAAATTATGTTTTTTTTTTCTCATGAACTTATTTGATGTTTATTTTCCATTCTATTTGTTGTAAAACCAAAATAATAAAATCTCAACTTCTACTAAGAATGATATTTGTATTGAATATACAATAATCATTTCGAGACCTATAGTAAAGCGATTTTATGACCACCATATTTCATCTCAGTGCTGCATAAGAGAATACCATTGACTTCTTTTTGTCACTAAAGGTTGAGCTTTACTATGTTTACTTGTCTAGTGGAGTGTGGATCTAAATTAGTTGTAACATTATCATTGCTTAGACAATGAATTGAATTAACTTTCCAATGTAAAGTTCTAATCATTAAATTGGCTTTTGTGATCAATTTTTTTGGGTTTATATGTTTCACTTGTTAGTTGATTAGCTTGCTCTTTAGCACTTTCTCTTTTATATTTATTTCACATTGACTAGTCATGTACTTGACTCTCTATGTTTTTGTGGTAATCTAACTTTTGCTTTAAGTTTCCAGGTTGAGGAGCACATATCTGGACGGGATGGTGAGCTTGATCAGTATATAAAGTTGATTATGTGAGATGCTGACCACATTATTTTGTATTGCAGATGGAAGATCTGATTTTGGGTCAGGTCGATTAAAAGGTGGCAATACCCCGGCAAACGGGCAGTAAGTAGCTAATTAATGATCATATTTACTACAGAAATATGTTCTTTTTTTGCTAGTGTAGTAAAGGAATATCTTTGGCCTCAAAGTGTACTCGGTGAGAATCTTTTGAGGAGACTTAGCTGTGACTTAACATGAACATCCTGGTGTCCAAACGTTGTGAAATGGTATAATCAATAAGCCTCGGAATGCTGTGCCATGAACAACAGCACTTTGCATATTGCTTTACACAAAAGCCATGTTCTAAAGAAAATCATTTTTTAAATAGGTGGCTGGCATTAGCATGTGAATTTTGTTGCTTATTTGACAGAAAAATGCACCAAAGACCATGGAGTGTGAAGATGCAATTTTACAGCCAACTTTCTTAAGCAACATAAATAGGCAAATTTGACTCAGCGACCTCAACCCTAGGTTACCCAACGTTAACTTGAGTTGTAATCTGGGAACTTGGTATTAACTAAGCTAAAGCTCAATGGTCCTTGTCAAGCAGGAAAGAATGATTGTGATCCTCATCATTTCGTTAAGTTTTTGAGCAAATTTTTAGCTTGTTTCAAGTTTAGACTCCTTGAACTCAAGTTAATTTGGCTGATCTAGTATCTTAAGTGGTTGGGGGGCGGGGGATCCTCTAGTGATACCCATGAATATTGACGTCTCCAAGATTGCATCGAAGGACAAATCCTTCATCAAGAATGGGGTCATTAGATTGTTGAAGGAATCTTGTGCACAGAAAGCGGAATTTCACTCAATCAACTTGGTGGGGAGAGTGTACGATGGTCACCACTCCTTTGTGTGGATTGCCTAGTTTCTCCGCGACAATGGGGAAACTTGTAGGGCTTAAAAGCCTTGGACCTTGGTCGTGGAGGTATCCTTCTTCACTTTGAGAATGAAGCAGATAGAGATCTTATATGGCATGGTGGCCCATAGACTTGGGGAATAGGTTCGTGGGCTGGATCGACAAACACTACAGTTCTAGTTGAGTGTTTTGGATGCGTACACTGGTGTGGGTTTGGTTTCCAAAATTGCTTCTATTATGTTGGGACACGAAAACCTTTTACTGATTGCCTTGGCATTGAGTAAACCTATTTAAATAGATAACTAGATGACAAATGGAGAAGACAACTTTTGCTATAATGTGCATCAGAATGGACGTAATGGCTGCTTTGAGCTTAAGCATGTGGATGATATTCTTGATGAAGTATGTTTTTAGAGGTTAGAATATGAAGCTCTAGTAGCCATCTGCTTTGAATGTTGTAAGATGGAGCATCGCATAGGAGCATGCAATCAAGGGACCAGGATGCCTAATGCTAATATTGGTAGCACTCAGTCGATGGAGTGTCCTTCGGTGAACCAAGGCTCAACTTGGAAGGTGGCTTCTAATTTGATGCATGATGTGGAGCAATTGTAGGTACACAACGATCTCAAGCCATGGATGGTCATCCAGCCACGGAGAAGGATAGCTAACTGTGCTAGTGCAGGCAAAAGGGATGCAATGATAGTAATGGTGAAAGGGATTGAGTTCATGGGCGCACAAGCTATGGAGGAGCATTAGGCAAAACAACAAGGGCATGAACTTCGCAAGGTAAAAGGCAAGTGATTTAGTGGTTTCTATAAGGCAGAAGGCTAGGGTGCAGGTGGTATTATAAATGCAAGGTAATCTTAAATTATGTCCCAACCATACTTTAGACATATTGAGGGAGGTGGTAGAGGAAGCAATAGACAAAAAATTATGTTGAGGATGGGGTCTATGCCCCATCAAGATCTAATCTATGGTATGGGAATTGAGAGGATGCTACTGTTTTCAAAATACATGCTAGTGGTAATCACCATGCCCTATATGGCTATAAGGAACCATGCACATGACGATGAGCCCTGGGGGGAAATCATGGATATGTGTGGTGCTGAGCCATCTAAAGGTTGATGGAGATCAGGCAATTTTGTTGGATTCTTTGCTTGCCATATTAGGGGAGCATGATATCAGGAATCCGATAAAGGATTCGTCAAAGAGTAGAAAGAGTAAGTCGCTAGTTTACCATGGCGCCATGACCTCATCTTCTTCTATCCATTCTAAATGGTAGGTGGATTATCATGGAATATTTGGGGGATGAGATCCCCTTCCTCATGAAACTTGCAAGAGATTGTTAAATAACATCGAGTTTTTGTAGTGATAATCTTTTCTTAACATGGTGGAGTAGCTGTCATCGGAGTTATTTGTGTTCCTTGATACAGTTGGTCGGTGGAATCAGTGA
Organism: Vanilla planifolia; assembly: GCA_023846275.1. NCBI lineage: Eukaryota > Viridiplantae > Streptophyta > Magnoliopsida > Asparagales > Orchidaceae > Vanilla > Vanilla planifolia. The sequence goes on along the minus strand of CM043866.1, from coordinate 9,315,338 downwards.
CAATTGTAAAATTTCTTTGGCACGGAGTTCGTGCACCACATTAATTGCATTCTCCATGTATCGGAGGGGAAAGGTGATAATCTTTTGTGGGCATAATTTGAGAGCAACAAACCCATCAGCGACCATCAATGTCGAAAATTCTTACTGCTTGAAGATATAAAAGATCCCCTTGGAAATGTGCTTGGAAGCTTGGAGTGTAGTTGTGTGTTATGGTTTACGCCTGGCCTATGGTTATGTTTAAGCTTTGGCTTTACTGTTGTGGACTCGGCGTGGGTCATAGTTATCTGTGATGGTGGTTATCGGAGGAATTGTTGGACCATGTTCTTTGGTTCTGCAATTAGACGCAACTTGTTAGGTCGACTATGTTGCTGCAAGAGATGCAGCTACGTGGTATTAATTCTCTTGAGAGTTTATTATACTGGATGCAAACTAGTTATAAGAAGGGGAATTGGGCTAAAGATCATTTCTCGATCGGCTATGGTACTATATTGGGCATTGCAGCACTTCCGTCATTTGTCATTCCTTCATGTAAGCTACTTCTTTATCCCAGGACTATGGGAACCACCTGGGTTTCTTGGAACCCCTTTAATCCCCTCCTCTCAATGGTTGCCACCCCCTTATGATGGATTAAAGTCAACTGTGATGTTGCAATATCCATGGATGATCATGCTAGAGTTGGGGCGATTAGGGATCATTTTTATAGGCCATTAAGTATCGACAGTTGAGGGAAGTTCTTAGTAGCCCTCAAGCTATGGATTCAGAGCATTTTTCAGGGTGAACATCTTGGTAGCTGCAAGAACTCCACATTTTGGCATCTATATTGAGAGTGACTCAACATTGGTGATTTCTTCGTTCTCCAGGATTGCTGCTGGTTTTGAAGTGGGAAGGTTGCAATATCTGCCTTTTTGTTGACCATAAGATCACACATACATATTGAGAGGCAGACATAGCTACAAACTGGGTGGCGAGATATAGACCATGATTTTTTATTTTGAGTGGGTTTAGGTGTGCCCTTTCCTCCTCATCTTCATGCTAGTCTTGTAATTAATCACATGTATGGCCTACCTTAGAAAGATTTAATATAGGCTTTGACCTCAACTTTCAAAAGAAAGTAGAAAAGCAATAACAAATGAAGGATCTTTGTCTTTATGAATGCCAATCATGCTTGCTCAAATGACTCTTACACTCTTTCAACGATCAACATTTTAGTAACTCAATAGTTGTATTCTAGTATTTTAGCTTTCTCGATGGCTTTTGTGGTATCTATTGTTATAAGGAATACTCTTTAGTCTTTCAAGTGTAAATATTACATACCAAAAATTAATTGACATGTTCTTCAAAAACTATGTAGAAACATGGAGGCGTATGACCACAACCTCTTCATAAAAAACAAATCATTTGGGAGGACTTCCATGACTTCTAGGGACATAAGGGATGCTCAAAAGAAATCAAGTGAGGTATAAAGTTTTGAAACACACCTTTGGAGAGCTTATTCTCGTAAATCTTTTACTTCTTGGTCGTAAAGAAAAGAATTAAAGTGAATGTTGGCATGATTAGAGCCTATTTCAAGTAGCTATCATCCAAATACTTCAATGAAGTCTAGAATTTAGCAAGTTGGTTCGTCGAACTTAATTGATTCCACTCTCGGGCTTATGACAAGGCTTCCCCTTCTTCAAGAGCATCCATAACAAAGCTAGGATGTATTAAAATGAATTGAGAAATTGTACATGGACTTGAATAATTATCGCAAAACTCAACTAATATGTAGTAGTTCATCATAAAGGAAAGCAATGCTCATGTACTTAATTGTTATGGAAAAAATAGCCTCTTCAATGCTCATACAAGAGGAGGATGGTAAGCAGTTCATCATATATTACATTTTATGATTGAAATATAAGGATGGTTTGATATCAAAGATATGACAAAAGGTGTGCAAAGGATGATGGTGGTGTTGAGTGACAAAAAGAGAAAAAAAGGGATAGTGGGGCTATGATGGAAGTGTGGTGGCAAAACAGTAGAAGGTAGTTGGTCAGCAAGGGTTGTAATGTTAAGGTAGATGCAGTGACATGATTGCGTCAACGAGGTTGTGGCGTTGTTCAAAGAAACTATGGGGCGGATGGATAAGAGGTAGTTTGAAGGGGGTTGCTTTTGTTGATGTACCAATGCAATGGACTTGAACGATGGAATTCATTGCCGTGCAATGTGTGGACGATGCCAACAGAAGTAAAGATAGTTGGATCGCACTTTGGGTCTGAAGAAGGGCACCTACATCTTCTCTAAGGATGTCTCTTATACATGTATGCACCTCATAGAAAGTTTATGGTATTGATGTTTATTGCTAATCAAAAGTTGTATTTCTCATTCACAAAAATGATTTAAATAGATTACAGAAAGATGTCATAAGTTGAATGTAAATGTCAAAATACTTGACTCTTAAGAAACAAATATAATAATAATGAAAACAATGAAAATAAAATTATACAGGAAACATTTTGTAGAAACAAAACAAGGAACATTATTGTGTTTCATAAATAACTTAATTCAATAATCTAAATAAGATCCCATTTCTTATCCTTTTTTGGTCCTTGCTAGAGATATTGTGTAATTTTTGTGATGATCTTGGGCCTTTTCCGTCTTGGACTCTCTTAGATTCTCTTGATATGTTGCATCAATTTTCCTCAACTAAGAGCTTTTCTTTATAGAGTTAAAAGTATTGTAATCTTTTAATAAGTATAGCGTTAATCTCTCCATGTCCATCATAGATAAAGATACTATCAACAAACTAAAAACCTATAAGAAATATTAGAATTAGAAGCAATATTAATTAAGATATTATCAACAATAAATAACCTAATACAAAAAAAGTAGATGAGGTTTGTCATCTTTCAAGCCACTTGCAAAAAAGTTAGCCTGCAAATTTGAATTATGTAAAGATATTACTAATAAACATATTGGTGACAACTCTAATGTTAAGTATTGGGATTTAATATTGTAATAATTTTAAATGGATTACAAGTTTTCAAATGTAATCTTTTATATTTTGGTGATAATAAATCTCTTAAGGAGAATGCACATTAGCTTATAGTCTCCCTCATTAAATTCTTTTAAAGTTTTATTTCTATTAACAGTTTTGATATATTTTGAGTTATTAGTTTTAACATGCTGTCTTTTTTATGCAAAAGTCTTCAACAAATAAACATATAGAATCAAAATAAAAATGCATAGGAATGCTTGTTAAATCAATAGGTTTCTTATGATTTTGATTATATACTATTTCAAAATGTGATAATCTTGTGGTTTTAGAAATGGTGTTATTATAGACAAATTTAACAAGTGCAAATTCTAGTTCCCAATACTCTTTCAAACCAAATTTCTTAATAAATATTCCCACATCTTATTGATTGCACTAGTTTTTTTAGGGTCGACTACCAATAATAATTCCAATTTTGTCCCAATTAATTTTCATAAAGTCTAACAATTTCTTTAAAAAATAGTTGGCATTATGTAATGCATCATTGGTGTTCTGGCAAAAGATAAAATGTCTTATTTTAAAAATCCTATTTATTATCATGAATATACTACCAGTATGTTGAGTAGTAATACATGATAGTCCTTAAACAAAATCTATGGATAAACCTTCTCAAGGCCTACTTGGAGCTAACAAAGACATCTGTTTACCATATATTTGCTTAATGGTCTTTGCTAGCTTACATACTCGACATTGGAAGATGATTTGGTTCATGTTTTTCTTTAATGAAGGTCAATAAAACCTACATTTTTCTAAATTAATGATTTTATCCTTAACTCATGTCTTATGATTTTGCCATAATGTAATTCAATTATTAAAAGTCTTGAATTGAGGTTCTCAAAATGCACAAGGCTTTTCCCTAAATAAATAACCATCAATCAAGTGGAAAGGATCATGCGAAAGTATGGACTTGCCCTTGAATTCATTATAAATCCCATAAAAATCAACACAAGTCAAATAATCGTCCTTCAATCTTTGAAAACTTGGAGTATTAAATTCAAGTGAGGACACAGCTAATTTTGATTAAGATAAAGCATTAGCTAACTTGTTCTGACTGCTTGGTATGTGTTTGAGGACAAAGGAGTTGATCTACAATTTGACTTATTTTACATGACTATGATGCAATTTTCTCTAAATGTTAATCAATTTCAAGGCATGGTGACTAGTGGTTAAAGTAAATTATTTTTAGAGTAAATAATACCTCTAATACCTCATATCTTGCATGATGACATAGAATTCTTAATCTTAACGTGGTTAGCTTTTTATTGAAAGAAGTTACTGGATGTCCTTTATAACACAAGTTTATCAATTTTGATTCTCGATACACCACAAATAACGTTAAATATTTTGAGAAATCTAGTAATTTTAAAGTTGGTGATGCGATCATTAAAATCGTAATTTGATTAAGGACCTCTATTTTATAAGTGCACTTAAATTTGTATTTTTTTAACATATTGGCTATTCGGATTATTATTATACTAAAATCTTTAATACATCTCATATAGAATATAGTGAGCTCATGGAAATTATTGACCTCTATAAAACTTTTGGATCCAAGCCAATCCATTATTGCTTTCTTCTTTGCAAGATCTGGTTGAAGATCTTTAATGGTCGTAATAAAGTTTAAAAAATTCACTTCATTCTTCATGACCAAGCATTTCTTCATATTAGCAAATGTTTTTTACCCTTTAGTTTTCAAAAATCTCTTTAAGGTATTTAAAATGAGTATATTCATTAAAATTATATATAAAGTTATCATAAAAGATATCCACAAGCAAGTTTTCAATAGAGTTGCCAGATTTTATTAATTAATTTTATAAAAATACTAAGAGCATTTGATCATTCAAATAGTATTATTAAACATTTGTATAAAATATCTATAGTTTTAAATGTTGTTTTTTATTCATCTCTTAATATAATCTTAGTATGATGTAATCATTTTTAAGATCTATCTTTGAGAATTAGATTAGATCCAACATATTAAGTTGAGGTAAGGGGAAATCTATAGTTGATGATAATCTTTTGATTGTTGTATTGTTAACACTCCAATTTTCATTTCTTTTAGATGTCAACAGCTTAGAGTCAAATTTAAAGAAATATTTTCTCAAGTTTATCAACTTGCCTCAGGACCTCACCGTGGTCATTAAGGTTCATCTTGTAATGTGGTAGATTTGAGAGCTATGTACTTGGGATGAAGTCGATTCAATATTGGATATCTCTCATAAGAGATGGCTCATCTGGAAGCTTTTCTTGGCGCAATATTGGTAGATTTATCTAGCGCTTTGGTGGCTTGAAGAGAAATATTTCCCTTAGGTTGATCAATTGGAACCTCCTTAATATAGAGGTGGTACAAAGATTTAAACAATTAAATCCATTTCCCTTTAATCTTAAATATTTTTTATCTTTCAATTTACACTCCAATTGGATTGATTATTTAAAAGTCCTTTAACAGAAAGGTATTCAACTATAACTTGTTTTTTTTTTATGAAGTAATGGGTTAATTCAAAAGATAGTTTAGAAGGCTGAATCTTTTTAGATGGCTTTAAATAGTATAACTTTTTATGTTGATTGTCGAATTTGAGCACAAAAGTGTTTCTCTCGTATAACTTATTATACTCATATAATACAATCAAAACTTCTCTAATAAGATGGATTATATTTATAAGAAGGATATCACATCAAATTTTGTCCTTATATATTCTTATCTTCAAAGGTCATAGACACGTAGATGTGACTGGTAAAGTGGTTCACCCAACTCACATTGAGTAATTAGAGATGAGTCTTAGGTTTGAGATTGATCCTTTTGTATGTACTTGTGGATATCACATTAATGACACTTTCACCATCTATATTACCAATCTTAACTTCTTATTTTTACAAGTTACAAAAACGTTAAAGATATTCTTTTTCCTTTAGTTCTTAGCATCTTTCCTAAACATAGATAGGTATCTTGTGATACCTATGTGCTCATCATCCTTTTCACATTATTCATCCTCATCAGTGAGAATAGTATTTCTTTCCTCTACTTTCTTAAATCTGGCTCATATTCACTTTCCTCCTTAATCAAGATAGTATTATATTAATATTTCTTTTAACTAGGTTGTATGCGTTTATATTTGTATTGAACTTGTTTTTTGGAGCTTATTTTTAGTTGTATCTCCAAAAGTTTGAGAACTAGATGATAAAGGTAGACCATGCCTAGTTATAGCCTTGGGTGCTTTTGTAATTGATTTTGGTGTTTTGATTCTAGTGCTTATAAGTACAGACTTCCTGAGTCTATCAATTGAGCCAAGTTACTTATCTTTTACATGTAATTTTATCTCCATCCTAATTTACAATATAAAACTAAAAATAAACTTATTGGTTAATTTTTAATCTATATTAAGATAGTTTGTCTTGATTGTTAAGTCCTCGAAGGTGTTCATGTACTCTATAATGATAGTGTTCTCCTGTTTCAATGTATAAAACTTTTTTCTCCATCTTTGTCAACTATTCTTATTTCTTCTCCAATACTAAGCACTGCCATCTCTTCTGCTTAATTTTGATTTACTATTGCACAAAGAATATCATCTAATTGTCAAATTGCAGAATATATGTATTTTTATGATATTTTGAGGCCACTACTCTATCCACAGGCCCCATGATCGGGTAAGATACATCATTGGTTGGATAATATTTTGGGAGACTTATATTGATTGAGATCACAATCATTTTTCTTATTAAGTCATGTTATAAGTGACCTCTAGATGAATTGTTATCACTTAACTTGATATAAGACAAATCTCATGATTCTCTACTACAGTTGCTGAGATTTTACTTAAACAGACTTCTAGAAAGTTAACAATTTCTAGACTTCCACCCCACATTCTGCAATAGCAAACTTGAGGACAAGTTTTTTTGTAAAGAATGGGTTAGATGCATGACAGGGTGTGCTTGTGTTGTTGGACAGTCCTTTTTGGATCACAGATTAGATGATATTTGTAGATTTATATTTTATTTTGACATTTATATAGGTATTTTGTTTATTCATGGATTTGTATGAGCTTTAGTTTGAAATTTGAGCTTGGTTTTATCATTAGTTTAATTTATCTAAAGGAGCTTTTAACATGTGAAAGAATTCTATCTAGAGTATTGGAGTTATGAAGAACTTTTGTGAGTTCTCCATTATTTCATAGGGTTCATCTTCTCCTCTGTTGGAGCCGTTCTTCATCAAATTTTTGGTTCCTAACCCTTTCAATTATTTTAAAAGAGGGGGAGGTTTGATTTAGTAATTGTGTTGTTAGAGGTAGGTTTCTTGGACTGAATTAGATGTGACATCGTTGGATTTAGATTTATGTGGGTTTTTTTGTTTTATGTCATTTATTTTGTTATTTTGTTTATTTGTGGAAATGTATTAGTTTAATATTGAAATTTGAGTTTGGTTTTATTCTTAGTTTGGTCTTCTCTAGGGTCTTCAATCTATGAAAGAACACTACTAAATGGGTCTGAGTTATTATGAAATCAGTTTGGATTCCTGATTTTGCAAATTTTTTTCCTTAGCAAGAACTGATCCGACGTTCCCTCACTATAGAGGTCACTGTGGTTTGTCACCATGGTTGTCATCCATTGCCTTGCACAGGATGCTTGGCAACTAGGGGAGCGGCTGGTATTCAGTGCTGAAAATGTGCTGTATATCGAGTCGGACGGAGGACTCTCTGAAGGTCCTCGGTTTCTCATCGCTTTCTAGTCCCCTAAAGGGGATGAGGGCATCTACCCGACTTCCACGTGGTAGTTTCACTCTGTCGATTGAGGGACCACCAGGGATCAGACTGTTGGTTTGAGATTTGGAGATGGCTTGGTGGCCAATCCGTAGGGAAAGCTTGGTTGCTATCCCTTTGAAGAACTTTAGTGAGTTGTTTGTTAACTTCTGGTACTATTCTTCTCCTTTGCTGCATTTGCCCTTCGTCAAATTATTAGTAGCTTACCCATTTGAGTTTTCTTCTCAAGATGGAGAGATTTGATGCAGGACAAGGTTTGTTTGTGTTGCTGAACATAGGTTCCTTGGATCAGATTAGATGGCATGCAAATTCAGAGTTTATTTTGAGCTTCTTTCTGTTTAAAGTTATTTATTTTGCTAATTTGTGTATTTGTAGATATGTAATAGCTTGAGTTTTAAATTTGAATTTGATTTTATCTTTAAGTTGAAATTTTATTGAGATGTTCCTTCAACTTTTGAAGGTACCTCTGTTTAAGGGATCTTAGAGTTTTAAAGTATAAGATTATATTCTCGATTTTACAAATTGTTCTCCTATTCTTGGCAGCTATAGATTTAGGGAAGGCTGGCCAGTCAAGTCTTACAAAACGTTGGTAGTTGATCTTTTGAAGAACTTTGGTGAATTCTTTGTTATTTTATGTGATTTCTCATTTTCTTTACTTTGCCTGCACTTTGTCAAATGATTTGTAGTCAAGCCTTTGCAGTTTTGTTAGGAGGAGGTTTGATGCAGGATAGGCTCTCTTTTTGTTATTGGACATGGGTTTCTTGAACCAGATTAGATGATTCTACGGATTTAGGTTTTATCCATATGTTTTATCTGGTTTTTATTTTGTTTTGTCATCTATTTTGTTATTTTGCTTATTTGTGGATATTGATAAGCTTTAGTTGGAAATTTGAGTTTGGCTTCATTCTTAGTTTAATCTTATCTAGAGAAGCCTTCATGAAGGCAGTCTATTTAAGTGGAGTCATGAAGAAAGATTGGATTCCTAATTTTGCAAATTGTTCTGCTTAACTTTGTGGCTTTAAATTGAGAGTAGACTTGGTGGCCATCCCTCAAAGAAAGCTTGGTAGTTTACCATTTGAATAACTTTGATGATTACTTTATTATTGTTTTCTTTTCATTCCTCTTCTCCATTGCATTTGTTCTCCACTAGAAGCACTTCTTAACAAACATTGACTCACATTGGGACACCACTCATATTGGTATACAGCCTTCTAACCAAGCTCAATTGGGTCAAGATATGCTAGGTACCGTGATTGTGGAATGGGATTGTCAACTATTTTACCAAATTGCGACTAGGCAACACCAATGCCTATGCTAGACACCCCAAGTGTCGACATTATGACTTTAATGGAAGTTAACGTTATCTTGAGTTAAATGCATCCCCTTCTCACAATTCTTGTTATTGGAGACCTGCATAAGGCTTGAGACAAAGCAAGGCATATTAGGGTGCAATTTTACAATACATACCCTTAAATGGTAAACCATACCTAAAGCCCTTTTTCTAATCATCTTTGAGGCATTTGAGGTGCTAAAGGCATTTCTCTTTAGAGGATGGGGTATTCCCTTGTTAAAATGAGCTCTATCATGGTCATTCTACAAAGCTAGAATAGGTTCACTCTCCATCAAGATGCATTAATTATGCAAAATGTGCCATAAGTATTACATACATGCATACATGCTTTGACAACCTATCGAGATGATGAGGCCAATCAATATCTTTTTGTCTTTCATAGTTATGGGGAAAAGGCTTTAGCCCTTACCTACCAAAATAAATAACGCCTCATTGTACTCATCGACAACTGCATTAGATGAATAACAACAAAGCCAACGGCTAAATGAAATGCCTTCAAGTAAGGAAATTTTCATGGTCAAAGTTGTTTTATAGGTTTAGGAGTTTGTTAGTCATCATTATGGGTTGATATACAATAGAGAATAGTTGTACATTGTATAGGTAATCACAAGTTGTGATATTAATATATAAAGTAATGGTTCTAATTCACAAGCTTAAACTTTTTGATTGATATGCATGACTTGTGTTTGGGTACAACTTGAACCCTTAATGTGTTATTCTCTTAAAAAGTGGTGTTGGAGCCAGATCTGATTTAAATGGAATCAAGTAGTACAATAGAGCTAACGAGGTGAATAATGAAAGATGATAGTTTTAGCATAGCTTATGAAGCAAAAGAGCAAACTTGGAGGTAGAGCCAAAATTGAGGATTTGAGAAAGACAATGGGATAGTGAAGATGATATGGTGTAACAAAATTGATTTGTGAAGTTTCAATAGAGCTAACTATGTTAGGATCAAAAGTGATGTTTCAACTAAGTTCAAGGCAAGTGTTTGATAGATTTGTTATGATATAACAAATTTAAAGGTGATGGTTTTGATACAATTGATTTGTGATGGATGATAGGATTGATGGTGCATCTAGTTGAGTTAAAAAGCTCCCACTTTAAATGAATCTAAGATGGTGGAATTTCATGTAAGGGAGAGTATTGATATGCAGAGTGATGAGAGCTTATGCTTTTGATTTGATGAGTGTTACTAGTGTGTTAGGCCCATTTGGTTGTCCATGGTGTTACTCCCATAACATCATGCTTATTGACTACTTTATCAAATGGCTTGTGGCGAAGCCTGTGGTTGAACATAATATGTTTGAGGTAAGGCATGCTAACATATTTACAATTGAGAAACTCAAAAACTTTTGTTGTTTGTTAGGATCTTATGTCAAATATGCTTCAATAAGCCAACCAAGGACCAACAACCAAACAAAGGTTTTTTATAATGGTTACCTATGATGACTTAATGAAAATACTCAAGCTTTGTTTGATAAGAAGAAAGGCATATGTGCTAACGAGCTCTTGGCCATCCTTTGGGTTTATCGGGCATCACTATCAAGGATGACCTAAGAGACTCTTTACTCTCACGAATGGGTCAAATATTGTGTTATCGGTGTCATTGAATGCCTTGACTTATTTAGTTCAACTTGCTCTTGACGATGAACTTAATCCACAAAAAAGATGGGAAAAGCTAAACATTGAGGACAACAATTGGAAATAGATATATTTGGTGCACTATGTTATCCTTTTTAACCAAAAACAACAAGAATAAAAATAGAATATTTGATGATATTTTGACAAGCATTTAGCTGATGTCTCTTCCAGCATAACAATCTCATTTTAAGCAAATGCAAATTGTTTTTGAGGTGGTTAGGAGATCTATTGCCATAAGCATTCAAGATAAATTGAAGATGTCTTGATAAGAAGCTTAGCAAGCCCCTCAAGAGGTATAGATCTTTGTGAAAGGCATATCTCAATCTAGAGGCGTCAACAATAAGGGAATGCATATTAATACTCATCAAGAGGTATTGTCCCTTGAGAAAGGTGCCAGAAGAATAATAATACCTCTTGGGATGGAGTAGACCTTGAGAAAGGTTTTTCAAGCCTTGAGTTAGTGAGATCCAATAAAGCTTGAGGGTAAGTGTTGAGATGGAAGTACCATGCTTTGAATACCACCTACAGGTCTCAGCAATCACTTTCAATGTTTCAAGGAGTACTCTCCAAGCGTCAGGGAGATGCCATGAGGTGAATTGAGATCTTAATCAATTTGATAAGAAGAAGCATGCCCCTAAGTTGAGGTGATATAAAACCTCAAGAGGGAGATAGCCTTAAAAAAGGTTAACCAAGTTTTGAAGACTAGCTGTTGAGGTGTTTCATACTTTAGGAGCATATTTGAAGACTCAAGGACCATAGTCTCCATGAATAATCAAGAAGCAAAGAATATTCCTTAGAAAATATTCTCTGAAGGAGTTATATGCACCGACTGAATAAGTGGGAGTTACATTACTTTTCAAAACATGAGGGATCGTATTAGTTATGAGATATTCTAGAATATTTGATGAAAGATTAGAACGTACTTAATTTAAGTCATTAAATTATAAAATCTGCCAAGATTCCTTGTATAAAGGAATGACCATTGATTGATCTAGTTGTGTTATGAAACCAAGTAATATAAGTAAAAAGCCATAGCCTTCTACTTCTTACCTTTGTTTAGTTCTAACTTTATTACTCTCTTTCTCCACACCTTGCTCGTATTTTTTATCGATTCAAGAAAGATCCAATAACAACTCCATGGCTCTCAATTAGGAGCTATGGATGAATGGTAAAGCTTTTTCTTGAAAATTGCTTGGTTGAGACTACGAGGTTTATGAAAGAAAGCAAATAATTACCATTGCACTAATATAACAAGAAGAATACGAAAGAAATCAAATCTAAGGTGCATGATAGAGAATCCAATCAATCCTTGGAGCAATAGGTAACATAGTTAACTTAGACAATTCAAGCCCTCATTGAGATTGTTATGAAGCAATAACTACTTCGATGATAGTGTCTAAAATATAACTAGGAAAATGTATCATCCTCGAGGTCAAATGTTGCCAAATCAATAAGACGAAGATGGAGTAATCCAAATTCGATGGAAAATATTGAAGACGACAATGGAAAAAGGAAACTGAGAAGTTGAACACGTGAATTAACAAGCCTAAAGCACACTTGTGTGGATATTCATCAAGTGAGAAGACTTAGTTTGTAAGTTAAAGCTTAGAAGTCAATGTTTGGCATGATGGAATGCTCATATGCGAAAACATATGAACCAGGAAGTGTAATGAAACAACTTCAAGAGGAGCACTAATCGAGAATTCTTTTTGATTGATTACTTTGAGGAAAATGGCGTGTGGCATAATTTGCGGCATTGGTAAGCATACTCTTCAAGCGTACATTGAGTTTTTGTTGACAAGCTTTAACATGTGGAATTCTAGTGAAGGGTCTAGAATGATGCATATGGTGAGATTACCCTAATTGATTGCAATTGAGATTAGGTTGTTTTCATTTGTCACTTATAGTCCATCTTATTCCTTTGTTATGATAATTAAGAAGAACTAAGGTCAATTAGAGAAAGCTTTAATGACAAATTTTAAGAACTTGGGTATTATTGTAACTCTTGGCACATCACTAACTTTTGAATCCTTTTTTTTTCAAGTAATAAATCATGCCAATAAAAGTAATAAAATTTAAAACCATTATTTTGCATTAAAGAGTTCAACTTTTATTACAATTATTTGTAACAGAATAAAGAAAGATCTAATGTAAGAAAGGAGCTATTTCCTCATTAACGTAATAACGTTAATTATATCGTACTACATGATGTACTAGATAAAGGCAATAGCTGGATATCATATCTACTCATTGTTTCCCTAGAATTGCATGATATATAGCTATATTACTTGAAATGTTTATGGTAACCACATTTTGAGGTTCATATCATAGTCATATGAAATGTACAAAAGAAATCATGTAAATATAATAATCATAATAATTTTTAATACTAAAAGAATATCAATAAGGTACTTGCAAGCACATCATATCCATGTGATTAATATAAAATAGACATTATACCTAGTCAAGGCATATAATGTTCTAAATTTTTTTTGTGTTTAATTTAAAAAGTCTCTTGCAATCTCATCTTAGTTTTTAGTCATTCAAATGGATACCTTGATCCTTTGTAACATTCTTAAAAGTCCCATGACCTCTTATTTGTTGGTTTTCATCTTTTAGCATACCCTTTGACTTGACATTACTTTGGTGGTCCCATAACCATATCTTAAAAGTCCAAAGTCTATATCTTTTGTAGCTTGAGCTAGTTAAGAAAATGCTCCCGAACTTTGGCTATCCAACTTGGGTTATATCGTATCAAAGACTTATTACTTACCTAGTTTCCTTGGAACCTTTGGGGTTCCAATCTTGGATTTGTAGGATAAAGATTTGACCCTTGGTTATTTTTCATAATTTATTCGGCAAACCCTTAATTGCTTTATTGAAAAGAATTTGAATGACAAACCTTTGTTTACTCTTATTTACCATAGCACAAGTTTTTTTTTATTTTATATCAAGTTTTTTCTTCCCATTTTCCTTCCCTTGTTACTAACATTCATATGCCATATCTATATATATCATATGTGAATAAAACACTAAGTAGTCCAATAATGTATAAATTTATAACAATGAGCTCCTCTAAGAGTTTGCTACAAAAATAGCTAGGTTAACATGATTTCATAGCCATTGAAATATTTGCATTATAAAGAACATTCATCTGTGAGTATACAACAATCCATTCATTTTCAATACATAAAGCAATAACCTTGTGCATAAAGTTAGCTTGTTTTCCTTTTTATTATGGTTGTAGTAGACATGCCTTTGAATATTTCCTTTTTTTCTTTCTGTTCTGCAACATTTTTGTAATGTTCTCTCTCCAAAATTTGCACGACTATTCCTTTTTGCAAGCCGTCCTCAAGAGTGCGGCAGCCTCTACCTCTTAAGCGAAATTCTTTTCTTTTTGCTCCCCCCTTCATTTCTCACAAAGGGGTGCAAAGCTTTTAACTCCATTTCCCAACAACTTGGTCCACTTGGAGAGAAGGGATACATTCTTATTCACTAGTTTAGGACCAATTAGTTAATTAATTAATTCTTTTTTTTCTTTCTTATTTTGTCGTAGCTGCCGCTTCACCATTGTTGATAGGTACAATGGATCAAGATAAAGATATTCCTATTTTTTCCTAACCTCAACCACATCTATTAGATTAACTTTTAGTAAATAATTAAATTAATGAAGTATTATCCATAACTTAATCTTTTCAGCTAAGTTACTTTTAGGAAAAAGGAAATATTGCCCTTATAAAGAATATAAAAAAAGAGATTTTATTTAAACATTAGCCTTTTGCTTTTTACTTGTATTTTTCAATAAAAACAATTCTAAAAAATTCATCGACCAGTTTTAAAATAGACTACAATATAAGCCTCACATACCATAAAAATTTCGGGATTTTTTTAACACTATTTGACGACTTTTTAAAGTTTTTTATTCCAATAAGACAAAATATATTAATTTTTAACTATATTTTTCTTAATTTCAGCCTTCGAACGATATCTGATTTTTACAAATTTAGTACCGATGAGTTTCAATTTTTGTGCATTTCAACATTTGAAGTTCATCTCTCTCTTTTAAGAGTTACACCCCTTTTTTGTTAAATTGCTAATTTTGATCCCATTAAATAATTTGAAATCATAGAAAATAAATGTCAAATATTTAAAATAAATTGTAAAATAACAAAATAATAAGTTTGTTTACCAATGAACTTTAGAATTCCTTTCTTCTTTATAGAATTTCGTCATCAAAATTCAAAATAGGTGGGGATATTTTTTTTGCGTCTCTTCCTCCAGCGGTCAAGTAGATTTTCGATTTGTTTGATTGTCCATTGGGCTTTTACCATAGGAATGCGTTTCTCCTTAATTGTTTGATTTCTCTGGCTGAAATTTGCATTAGTCTTTCCTCATAGTTCATATTAAGTTATACCTCCATGATAATGGGATTGTACTCTACTACATGAGTAGGTTCTCACCAACTCTTTCATTTATTTAAAATTGTCCAATATATCTTGATTTTAGTTTCCCTTTCTTTTTAAATCTAGTAATGCCTTTTATAGGGCCCATTTTAGATTGAAGTCTAGATCTTGGTCTTCCACAAGTTTAATCTTGACCTTTTTGAACTTCCTTATCATTATTTTGAATATATTTGATGCCTTTTAACCATGTGGGTGATATTATCATTGAATTTTTTTTTGATTTGTTACAGACAAAGTATTCAACCATTAGATGATTCATTTCTATATATAATCTTGCTTCTTCCAAAGTTGAGATTGCATTTGCTTTCCTTTTTAGAGCATCCTGGGTGTTATATGATCACCAAATTATAATTTTTATTAGTTTTAATCATCTCTTTTATTTTAAATTGAGTTTTTCTTAGAGTGAAGATATGCTTGAGACTTTGGTGATATAAAAACGCATAAATTCTTACCCCATAAAAATAATGTTGCCAAATCTTTAAGGCAAAAATTTTTACACCTAACTCTAGATCATAAATAGAATAATTATTTTTATAAGGATATAATTATTTAGAGGCATACGATATTGTCTTGTTATTTTGCATTAGAATACAACCTAGTCCTTGTATATATACTTGAAAATATTCGTCAGTTTGAAGTGATGTTAAAATAGGTGTTCACATTAGTTTCTTCTTTGATATTTAAAAATTATTTTACAATCCTAATTCCATTAAAATGGAATTGCCTTTTTTGTTAACCTTATCAAGGAAATTGTAATTTGAGAGAATCCCTTGACAAATTTCTTATAATATCTAGCTAAACCCAAATAACTCAAGATTTCTATGACATTTGTAGTTTGGACCATTCAGCCATTGTTGCTATATTTTGAGCATCCACAAACAATCCATCAGCACTAATAGCATGTCCCAAGAATGTGACACTTGTTAGCAAAAAACTGCATTTGAAAAATTTATCATATTGTAGATTCTTCTTTGGTTGCATGTTCCTTAGAGCTTTTAGAGTAGACTAGAATGCTATCGATAAATACAATAACAATTTTATCCAACTATTGCTTGAAGACTTGATTTATCAAGTCCATAAATCTAACTAGTGTATTAGTCAATCAAAATGGAAGAATTGAAAACACGTAATGCTAGTCCTGAAGGTTGTCTTTGGTGTATCTTTTTTTTTAATCTTGAGTTGATAATATCTGGATCATAGATCAATCTTTAAGAATAACTTAGCCCCCGTTATCTGATAAAAAATCTCATCTATTTGCGATAACGGATATTTGTTTTTAATAGTAATTCAATTAAGCTTCTAATAGTCTATGCACATGTCTAAACTCCTTAACAAATAGAGCTAATGTTTCTCATGACAAAACACTCAGTCTGATGAAACTTTTTTCAAGCAATTCTTTAGTTAAATTTTCATTTTTTAAAGTTCCATTAGTGTCATCCTATAAGATACTTTAGATATTAGTTCAACTCCAAGTATAAGATAAATACTAAACTCGATCTCTCTATCAAGAGTAAGTCTTAATAGATCCTTAGGAAACACCTCGGCATAATTGTATACCATATGAATATTTTAGAGTTGAGGTACTTATTTATCTATAACTTGTACTAAAGCTAAAAAGTATTTGCTCCATTTTTTATATTAACTTTTATACTTTTATTGCAGATATAAGCAATACCTTTCAATTCTTTCGAAGTAAATGTTCTTTGTGCCATCAACAATATAGATTTTACCTTCTTTTCCCTATAATCTATAGTAATTTTATGGGTTAATAACCAATCTATGACCAGATTTATGTGAAATTCTTACAAAATAATTATAACTAATTGGAATTTGAAGAATTTTTCATTAATATTGATATTTTCCTTTATGTATTTATTGAATTTTACTTCCTCTAACATAAGTGAGATAATTGATAACAGTGAATCTAATATATAATGCTCAAATACTAAACAAACAACCAATAAGAAAGAAATAAAATATTGTAATGTTCCACTATCAAATAAAACTTTCATGAGCATATTTTGTAGTAATAATGTACATGTGATACCCTCTGTGGATGTTGGTGCCTACTTTTGAGTAATTGCATAAGTTCAAGGTTGAGTTGAAGAAGCCTACCCTTTCCTTTTTGACGATGAGTTGAATTTAATTCCTCCTATAGGAGAACCCCCAAGCATGAAGCTCTTACCACTGGCATCACCATTGCTAATAGATCTTCCTATGACTCTTGGGCATTCTCTAGCAATGTGTTTTGTATCTCCACAAGCATAGCATGTGATAAGTTTATTTTTGCACTCTCCTTAGTGATGCTTTCTACATGTCTTGTATTTTGGTTTTTCTTTTGTTATAGTCTAAGATCTTGACCAAGGTGTCATGGTCTTTTTAGAAGTCTTGCTCACTTGCATCACATTTTGATCTTCTTTAGTGCATCGAGCAGCTTCCACCAATTCTTGTTAAGAAGAGAATTGCATTGGTGCCATGACACTCTTGATCGAGTCACCCTTTTTAAGCATGTAACTTTTTTACTTTTTAGTTGCTACCATTTCATGTGCATACCTTGTCAATTTAGAGAATATCTGCTCATATTCAACAATTGACATAATCCATTGATATAGTCTAGGAAGGTCATCTTTCATCTTTTTTATTGCTGATTCTATAACATATCATTCCAAAAATGTTACACGAAACTCTTCCCACCTTATTATTGTAGCTTAGTTTCCTTTGACCCCACCACCAATAACCAACAATACCATCCAAGACTAGAACCATTAATGAGACTCATTAATGATCTAGGCAAGCCATATTGTCAAATAACAGCTCAATCCTCTCTAGCTAGTCCTTTGCTTCAAAAGGATCTATGATATCTGCAAAATGTGGAGGATGTAGCTTCAAATATTGCACCACCAAATGATTGTTTGGATACTTTTTTGTCTCCTTAGTTCAATGGATGTGATCCCTATATGGGCTTGCATGCTAGCTGCATTTCTCTAATCACTTGATCACGCTCTTCCTGTGATGTCTTGTCCATTGCCATCTTTGTGTAGCTTGCTACTTCATTGTGCATGTTGGGGTTTTTGGATTCCATTCTACACAAACTATTTTAGCATGCATTTGGGAAAATTGTATACAATTTAATTCGAACATTGTACATAATAATAATTTGAGCAATCCAATACATAAGAAAACATTGTGTCTGCACTAGAATGTCTACCGATGCATAACCTAGGGGTGTCCATTTTCTAAGTTTTTCACTTAGCTTTGCCGACTCTAGGTTTTTCTTGTTTTGAAGTTTCTCACCTAGGTTTATTCTTCCTAAGATTGTCAGTTAGGTTTGTCAATTATGTTTTGGTTCTCTTTCGTAGGATTTCAATTGCCCTAATACCAACTTACAGTGCCAATGCATCGCCAACTTTTGAATCCTTTTTTTCTCTTTTTTTTTTCTTTTGTCATAGACACCACCATATCATTATTGATAGGATTAGGATAAAGATATTTTCACTTTTTCCTAACGTCTACTTTAGCTATTCTAATTAGTATTTAACTAAATAATTAAATTAATTAAGTATTATCCTTAATCTAATCCTTTCATCTTAGCTACCTTTGAGAAATAGGAAATTTTACCCTTATAATGATTATTAAAAAAAATTATTTCAATTTTAGCCTTTGGATTTTTCCTTGTATTTTTCTATTGAAATAGTTCCCAAAAATTTCTCAACCATTTTTAAAATAGACTACTCAAGTCCCACATAATATAAATATTTCGTAATTTTTTTAGCATCCTTTAGTATTTTTTTATTCCAATAATATTAAATATATTAATTTTCAAATATCTTTTTCTTAAATTCAACCTTCAAATGATATCCGATTTTCATGAATTTGGCACCAATGAGTTCTTATTTTTGTTTGCTTTAAATTTAAAACTTATCTCCTTTCTTTGAGAGTTGTATTACTCCTTTTTGCTAAAATGTTAGTTTTGATCACATTAAAATAATTTAAAGTAAATCTAAAAAATTTATAATACAATGTAAAATAGTATATTGATAAATTTCTTATCTAAGGATATTACAATTATTAAAAATTCATTAGTTTTGATCACATTAAATAATTTAAAATAAATCTAAAAAATTTAGAATATAATTTAAAATAGCAAATTAATAATTTTCTTATTTAAGGATATTGTAATTATTAAAAATTTGAAGAAGTTCAAAGAATAACAATAGCCAATCATGAAAGCACTAGTCCAAACAAGTGGTGACATAAACGAAAAGTGTGGGAGATTCCACCCGACGTTACAACCTAAAAATAAGAGCAAATTACCATTACTAATCATAGTCAAATGCTTGAGGTCATGCAAAATGTTGATTCAAGTCTCACCTTGATAGTGAAACTAATTGGAACCAACAAAATATGAACAGGGGCCCAAGAGAAATTATTTGCACTTAATATTGGTGAAGCTATTTTGACTAGTTTTGTACAATGATTGGGACACAACAACTTTACCCTTGGTCATATTCTTTGGGATGGATACACTGAGATGATAAGACAAAGATCGAGCAACAACATTGAGTGAACTTTGCCATTCCAAAAGTCTATATTAACAATGTAATGTGTGAAATTGTGCCTCACAATATCAACCAAATTATACTTAGACATCTTATTTGTGGGATATGAATGTTGCATTGTATCATTGGACACAACAATACAAATTTCAAAAGATTGGAAGTACCTTGTATGTAGAGATCAAGTATTTCTGCATGTGGATTTGGTAGCCATTGACTAGGTGAAGTGTCTAGTCAATGCATGTTGAAGCCATGTTATTGCTAGCTTGCCTTGAGAAGCCCAATGGACAGCTTTACTATTTAGAATAGAAGAATGCAAGCTAAAGTTGCTCATCAAAAAGTAATCCAACTTGTTCAAGGAACCATGTGAATTATCATTAGAAGGAACCTAGAGCATGAGGTCACCCTTCTGTGTAAGATGCACGTTTGCTAGACATTGGGATGTATCAACATTGAATCAAAAAGCTAAGATAATTTAAGAAGTGAGAATTGCTATACAAGAGCCCTTAAGCCGACCAATTCACCACATTGATCATTTGTAGTAATGTTATTGATGAAGATGGAGGATAACTATGCATGTTGATTACGATTCCCTTAATACGATTACAATCAAGGGCTGATATCCATTGCCCCAAATGGATGATCTTTTCGTCTAGTTGAAGCATGCATGGGTTTTCACTAAAGCTTAATTTGAACTCAAGATACCACCACATTTGATTCAGTGCAAAGGATACATGAAAGATGACTTTCAAGGGTTGTTTAGGGTTACATGAGACATGTCATGTTAGTTGAGCTCTATAATGTACCAACTTCTATGAGGTTGGTGGATGATGTTCTATAACTCAACGTCAGTGGTATATTGTATCGAGATAATGTCTTGATTTATTGTAAAACTATAGTTGAGAACAATGATGTGTAAGAGGTCCTTGACTTACTCCAACAAGTTGGTTGGAGCAAAGAAAGCAAAATTGAGTAGCTTAAGAAATAGTTATCCATGACTAGTTGTGATTAACAATTACAATAGAGGACAAGATTTTTGTAGGAGCTTATTAATACTTGAGAAAATTTATCGTAGTTTTTTAAGTTAGCTTCACCTCTATATTGCCTCACTTGAGCAAACAAGATGTTCAAATGGAAGGAGCAAGTGGGAGCATTCCTCTCGTTAAAGACAAATATCTATGAAGCACAAGTTTTGGCCTTGATCTACAATTTAGATAAGTACTGCATTTTTTTGGTATGTTTTTAGATGTTTTGAATGTCCCAACTCAATTTTGGTGCAATTAGAGGTATTTAGGGGATTAATGTGGAAACCAGGGATGTCTTTGACCTCCCAATTGGACTTCAAGCCACTCCAAATAATCTTTAATTATTTTGATGTAACAACCAATCAATCTGACTATCCATTGGAGATGGGATGCTTGAACTGCCTAGTTTAGTTTAAGAACTACGATATGTGTGTCATTTCGGGCTTATTAATTACTACAATAACTGACTAATATTACTGTAACATCAGAGAGTGGTAACATAATATGAGGACGATAATACAAAATAAACGAAAGCCATGAAAATAATTAACTGATCATCTTATGTTCTCATCATTTTTATTAAAAAAGTTACAATAAATATATTACATATATACTTATTTCATCTTCACTAAAAAATATTATACTATCAACACTATAATATGTAAGACATACAAATCTCATGTCACTCGATGGACTCTCTCTCTGTGAATCTGTGATATGCCATGTGATGTAAAAGAATAAATATACAATATTTAGTAGATAAATTCTATATGAATAAACAAAGTATGATAAAAATATAATATTAACATGCTATAAACATAAATAAAAACATGACATATCAATAATGCTTATAATAGAATGAACTAAAAACAAAAGTGAGCAATATGAGTGTGCACACACATATTTGTATTTTTAATTGATGTTTTTCTTTTTGTATGTTACATAGCTTTTCTTTTCATTTCTCTTTTATATTTATTTCTTTTTTTCTTTTTTTAAATTAGGCCCAAATGTTTCCCATAAAATCATACCTCATATTCCTATCATATTTTATTTTATCTTTTATGACATTTTATCATATTATTTCTAGACTTCTTCCTGCAGGCATATTATTGTTAACCAATTATGTCAATCAATATTATTTTCGTACATTGAACTTGCACTAAGTGTTAGTGATAACGAAGATCTCTGATGTCATATAATGGCCTGATATAAAATCTTTGCCCATTATGCCCAGTATTGTGTCATAGTTCATAACATATTATGAAATCATGAGGACTAATCCAAGAAAATTCAACTTTGTGTTCTCTTTTCCTTTTTAGCAGCATATTTAACCTTATAATCTTTATCTCATATAGTGTCATGTGCTTATCTTTTTATCTTCTATTTCAATCATAATATATCAGATCATATAATTGTGTACTATAGATATCATGTCATGTTAAAATAATTATATTTAAATTTTAATCTAATTCAATTGACCAACTTATGTTCTTGACGATCTCTCTATTTCTCATCATTTCTTTTCCCCTTTGAAGTGTTTTGTGCTAAGGAAATCCCACAAGAGGGGGGGGGGGGTGAATTGTGTATTTAAAAATTTTTATAACTTTCGAAATTAAAACTTAAAAGTTTTAAGCACGAATAAAGAAATTTGAACACAAAAGTTTTTAGGTGGTTCGACTCAAAACCGAGTCTACGTCCACCCCCAACCGGTGTTGGGAAAAATCCACTAAATACACCAATTACAAGTGAGGTTTTTCGTACGGTTCACCTCAAACCTACTTGGGATTTTTACTACGGCTAATCCCAAACCTACTTGAGTTTTTCTCCGGGCTCAACTCAAACCCGGGGCTTTAGCACTACTGCAGGGATGCCCTTACCCCAAAACGAAAAATACAACGATTGGCAAAAAGAACTTAGGAGAAATAGGAGAAAAGGGAGTCACACACAATTGAAAAATTAAAAGGATAGAAATGAGAAAAATTGAATCATGAACCTCTAATTTCAAGCGCCTTGTTGCAGTTTTCCTTTTGAGCTTGAAGGCACCGTTTTTGCTTGTGATTGCTCGAATTTGAGATCTGAAATCTTTGAAAGAATTTAGCAAAGGTAAACTAAATAAATCTTAATTCTTCCCTATTTATAGAGCTTAAAATTGAGCTCAAAAACAAACCTTCAACGGCTCCTAAAAAACAACTAGCCGTTTGGGCAACGGACGGAAAGCAGCCACCGTCCGTTCCGGGCCCAAAATCGAACGGCGCTGATCAAATTTACGAAGCAGCCGTTCGATTTTGATCTGGAGCGTTGGATCCGCGCGCTGAACGAACGGCGCCGATTAAACTCGCGAAACAGCCGTTCGATTTCAATCTCGCGCGTTGGATCTGGGCGGGCTTGATCTGCACTTTTGGATCCTACCGAAGTTATAAGGTGGGATTTTTAGTCCCACACTGCAGAACTAAAGTCGGCGTACCGCTTTATAAGGAATTTGCGCTGTTTAATTCTCGAGCCTCTGTGGGGCTGGCTCCCCCCTTCCTTGACCGGGATTTCATCACCTGGTCGGGTTGACTTGACCATGCACTGTTCATTGACCGTTGACCGTCGCTGTAGTTTGACCTAGCCGAGCTCCTCTCTGCGGGCTTTGGGCGGGCTTGGCTTAGCCAAGCACTGTTCATTTGACCGTTGACCACCGCTGTAGTTTGACCTCGCCGTGCTCCTCTCGGCGGGCTTTGGGCGGTCTTGGCTCGCCCTTTTTGGGTCAAGCAATTTTTAATTTCTAAAAGACCTGGACGGGCTAATTGCGTGACGGGTCGGCCCGCCCAATGCTACAGTGAATTTTCCCGAGACATAAGCTGTTTTAAGGTTGATTGGAAGAATTTTTGTGCTAAAATTTTAAATATAAGTGTATCAAAATAATTTTATATTCTCATAGTATTATAAGTTTTCTAAATGATTATGAAAAGAGATTTATGAAAAATAATTCTTAAATAATTTTAAAAAATCAAATACCAATGTCTATACTTTTTGTCAATAAAGCTTGGCCCAAAAATCAAAATTCAATAATTATTAATTTTATAACATTTTTAAATATTAATACTACTAGTGTGCCTCATAATCTCAAAAATTGGACATCTCAATTTCAAGAAAATTAATAAAAACTCAAATATGAAAATTCTAGTACATGTCTCAAATTTTCTTGAAGTATGCCATGGCTTCAAGGTCCTTAGAGACCACTATTTTAGACATGTGAAATACATGGCTTGATTTAATTAAATATTAACAATTTTACTTAAAATCAAGTCTAAATAAAATATAAACATTTATGCTTGACTCATCAAACACAAGGGTGTAACAATCTCCCCCTTTTGATGATGGCAAGACATAAATGTTTTAAATCTATAAAAAAAATGATAAAATGAATAAAAATAAACTTTTAAGAGAAATCTTAATGAGGAGATTAATAATTATCATGCTCCCCCTATCTTTATGGTCCCCCTAACTCCTAACTATTCTCCCCCTTTGACACCATCAAAAGGGAGTTAACCCTAAGCAATGTCTAAAATTCCTAATTGTTCTCTCAATATTTGAAATTGCTCCGATGGTAAGGGTTTGGTAAAAATGTCAGCCAATTCAAGCTTAGTAGGAACATACTCTAATTCTACTAATCTTTTGGCCACTTGGTCTCTAATAAAGTGATATCTAACATCTATGTACTTAGTCCTAGAATGATAAACTTGATTCTTGGCTAATGCTAATGCACTAGTATTATCAATTCTAATAGGTATATGTGTGACTTCTAAACCATGGTCTTGAAGTTGTTGTCTTAACCATAGTACTTGAGCAACACAACTTTCAGCTGCAACATATTCAGCTTTTGTTGTTGACAAGGCTATACAATTTTGTTTTTTGCTTGACCATGAAACAAGACAATGTCCCAAGAATTGACATGTCCCTGATGTGCTCTTCCTATCCACTTTAGATCCTCCAAAATCTGAATCTGTATAGCCAATGAGTTCACAAGAAAGGTCATTTCTAGGATACCATAATCCTAGAGTCATAGTTCCCTTCAAATATTTGAAGATTGCTTTAACAGCTTTTAAGTGACTTTCCTTTGGGTTTGCTTGGAACCTAGCACATAATCCAACACTAAATAGAATGTCGGGCCTACTAGCTGTAAGGTATAATAAAGATCCTATAAGTCCTCTATAAAGTTTTTGGTCTATGGTTTTCCCTTGTTCATCTAGGTCTAATTGAATAGATTGATTCATGGGAACTTTTCTAGGTTTCATATTTTCATAACCATATTTCTTAAACATTTCTTTCAAATATTTTGTTTGAGAAATAAAAATACCATCTTTTAGTTGTCTTATTTGCAATCCTAAGAAAAACGTTAGCTCACCCATCATGCTCATTTCAAATTCCTTAGTCATAAGATCTCCAAATTCTCTACACATTTCTTCTTTTGTACTACCAAAAATAATATCATCAACATAAATCTGAACAATTAATAAATCATCTCCTAAAGGTTTTAGAAATAATGTAGTATCTAATTTACCCTTTCTAAAGCCATTTTCTACTAATAATTACTCAACCTATGGTACCATGCACGTGGAGCTTGCTTAAGGCCGTAAAGAGCTTTCTTAAGCTTGTAGACATAATTATCTTGTGTATGATTTTCAAAACCTGGTGGTTGTTCTACAAACACATCCTCTTCTATTATTCCATTTAAGAAAGCACTTTTTACATCCATTTGAAACAATCTAAAATTCTTATAACATGAATATGCTAGAAGTAATCTAATTGCTTCTAACCTAGCTACGGGTGCAAATGAATCCTCAAAATCAATACCTTCTATTTGACTATATCCCTTAGCAACAAGTCTAGCCTTATTCCTAATTATTACACCATTTTCATCTAATTTATTTTTATAGACCCATCTAGTACCAATTACTTCTTGATCACTAGGTCTTAGTACTAATTTTCAAACTTGATTTCTTTCAAATTAGTCTAACTCTTCATTCATAGCTTGAACCCAATAATCATCCACAAGGGCTTCTTCTATAGAATTGGGTTCAAAAAATGACACAAAGGCACTATGATCTATATCTCTAATTGAAGCTCTAGTCTTCACTCCTTGGTTCACATCTCGTATAATCAAATCCTTTGGATGTGAGGTTGCAAATTTTCATCCTTTAGATAAATTATTTTCTTTTTCTTTTTCTTTTTCTATTTCTAGATTTTCTATTTTTTCTTTATTTAAATCTAGATTTTTTACTAATTCTATTTCATCTTCTAAATGTTTTTCACTAACTAGTTGAATTGTCTCATCAAACACAACATGCATTGTTTCCTCTATTTTATGTGATTCTTGATTAAAAACTCTATATGCTTTTCTAATTGATGAATATCCTAAAAAGATTCCTACACTTGCCTTCTCATCAAACTTTCCTAAGTTTGCTCTCTCATTTTTAAGAATAGTGCACTTTCAACCAAAAACATGAAAATAACTAAGATTTGGTTTCTTCTTCCTTAGCAATTCATAAGGAGTTTTCTTCAACTTTGGTCTCAAATTAACCCTATTTATGATGTAACACGCCGTGCTAATAGCTTCGGCCCAAAAATATTTGGGTAAGTTATATTCGGCTAACATGGTTCTACCCATCTTAACTAATGTTCTATTCTTTCTTTCTATAATGCCATTTTGTTGTGGTGTATATGGGCATGTGAATTGATGTTTGATTCCTTTCTCTTTACAAAACTAATTAAAATATTCATTCTTAAATTCACTCCCATTATCACTTTGCATACAAATTAATTTTAGATTATGTTGTCTTTCTAACTCTCTAATCAAATCTTCAAAGTTCTCAAAGGCTTCATTTTTATGTCTAAGAAAAAACACTCAAGTATATCTAGAAAAATCATCAACTATAACAAATCTGTATTGTTTTCCTCCTAAACTCAAAGGTTGTATTGGACCAAAAAGATCTAAGTACATTTTTTCTAAAGGTCTACTAATTGTTAATTCATTTTGAGATTTGAAAGAGGATTTAACTTGTTTTCCCTTTTGGCAAGATTCACACAACTCCCAATTTGACTTGCTTGGTTTTGGAAGGCCTCTAACTACATCTAATTTTGAAATCTTCTTCAAGGTGGAGTATCTCACATGGCCTAATCTTCTATGCCATAATGAATTCTCATTAGATTGGGTCACTAGGCATTCCAAACCACTAGCTTCTAGTTGTCCAAAACTAATTACATATTTATCACATTTTCTTTTACCTATAAGTAGTTCAACATTATTTTTCATGATTTTGCAAGCTTTTGTATTAAAAACAATATCAAATCTATTATCACAAAGTCGACTAATACTAATCAAATTAAATTCTAAGCCTTCTACTAAAAATACATTTGAAAGGGTAAAGTTTGTCGTACCTACATCTCCAATTCCAATTATTCTTTTCTTTGTGTTCTCCTAGGGTCACCTTCCTATTTGGACCCGATCTCAATGATTTGAATTTACTTTTGTCTCCAGTCATGTGTCTTGAGCATCCACTATCCAATACCCAAGATGTGGATTTCGATTTTCTCTTTGGTTTTGACTGTATGAGATGTAAAATTTAAATTAGAAAGTATACCACTAAATGAAATCATCAATTTAAGTTTTCTAAATATCCTAGACCTATCCTAGAATGTCTCCAAATATTTTGGAGACATTTTCTTCTAGTCTTCTAAGTCATGCTCTTAGGAACCCAAGAAAACTTGGGTTGAACCCTAAATGGTATTTGCATGTTCTCCTTTTTAACAATCCATCTAACATTTTGTGTTTGTGTATACATATTTCTTCTAAAGAAGCAATCTTTCATAGTATGTCCAGGTTTACAACAATAAAAACAAACGATGTTTGATGGCCTAGGCATGCTCAAATATCTAGGTTTTTTGAAATTGAGAGCATGTGAATGATAATAAGCATTTGAAACATGTGTAGTTTTATTTACTCTAGCATGCTCAAAAGATCGTATTTTTTCTTTTAAAACTGAAATATCATGCTTCAAAGAAGTATTTTCAATGATAAGAGATGTCTTTTCTTCACATATATGTTGATTTTCTAATTTTTTCCTTTCATCTTCTTTCATGACAAAATCAAGCAATTCAACATTTTCTTTGTAGCTCTTTTTTAATTTTTTATGTGCACTCATTAAAGAAGTTAATGTATTCATAATTTCAATGTAATTATTTTCAAGAGTATCTCTTGTCCAAGAGCTTACCTCATTTTCTTCTTCTTCTTCATTTGAAGATGATGAGGATGTCTCGTTTGCCATAAAGCAAATCATTCCTTCTTCTCCTCTACTTGAGCTTGAAATGTCTGAATTTTCGGAGGCACTCCATGTAGCTTGAAATGCTTTCTTTTTCTTCAAGCTCTTCTTCTTCTTCTTCTTTTCTCCCTCCTTCATATGCTTGTCTTTGAGTTTTGGACATTCCGGTTTAATATGACCGGTTTGACCACACTCAAAACAAGTTGGTGGCCTCTTCCTCTATTGTTTTTCTTCTTCCATTTCCTATTAAGAAAGCTCTTTGCCAAATTTTTAGCTAAACCATTAACATGGAAACTTACCTCATCCTCTAAATCCGTGGAGGTGGAAGTGGAATCCGAATTGCTTTTGGTGGCTTTGAAAGCCATTGGTTCTTCCTTTCTTCTTTCATACTTTAACTTGCTTGTAGAAGCCTCTTCTGTAAGTCTTCTTGACATTTCTATTTTGGCGGTAAGAAGTTCCCCAAGGAGTTCATCCAATGAAAGTTTGCTAAGATCCTTAGCGGCTTTAATAGCCGTTGCAAGTGGATCAAATTCCTTTGGAAGGATTCTCAAAATTTTCCTAACAAGGTCACCATTTGAGAATGCCCTTCCAAGGTTTGCCAATCCATTTGTAATATCATTAAATCTCAAAAACATGCTCTTAATACTTTCATTGGGATTCATTCTAAAAAGTTCGTAGTCATGGGTGAGGATATTGATCTTAGTTTCTTTCACTTGTGAGGTACCCTCATAAGTTACTTCGAGTTTTTTCCATACCTCAAAAGCCGTATGCAAATTCATAATTTGTGTAAACTCACTAGGAGAAATTCCACAATGAAGATAGTTCAACGCCCTAGCATTTAATTGAGCCAATCTTTTGTGCTCAACGTTAAGCTCATTAAAGGGCTTGACTTCATCAGTAGAAGAATCTCAAGGAAGTTCACAAGGCTTCGTCATGACTTCCCATAATTCCAAATCAATAGATTGAATGAAAATTCTAAAACGATTTTTCCAATATAAGTAAAATTCTCCTTTAAATAATGGAGGCTGATTTGAAGAAAAACCTTCACATAAGGTTGCACTCATTTCGACCAAAGAGGAAGCCATACAAAATCACAAACAAAAAAAATTGTGAGAATTCCTTCACTTAGCACAAGAGGATCTCCCACGTGATGTTACTCACGTAATTTAGGGTTCCTTGCTCTGATACCAATTGAAGTGTTTCATACTAAGGAAATCTCACAAGAGGGAGGGGGGGGGGGTGAATTGTGTATTTAAAAATTTTTATAACTTTCGAAATTAAAACTTAAAAGTTTTAAGCACGAATAAAGAAATTTGAACACAAAAGTTTTTAGGTGGTTCGACTCAAAACCGAGTCTACGTCCACCCCCAACCGGTGTTGGGAAAAATCCACTAAATGCACCAATTACAAGTGAGGTTTTTCGTACGGTTCACCTCAAACTACTTGGGATTTTTACTACGGCTAATCCCAAACCTACTTGAGTTTTTCTCCGGGCTCAACTCAAACCCGGGGCTTTAGCACTACTGCAGGGATGCCCTTACCCCAAAACGAAAAATACAACGATTGGCAAAAAGAACTTAGGAGAAATAGGAGAAAAGGGAGGCACACACAATTGAAAAATTAGAAGGATAGAAATGAGAAAAATTGAATCATGAACCTCTAATTTCAAGCGCCTTGTTGCAGTTTTCCTTTTGAGCTTGAAGGCACCGTTTTTGCTTGTGATTGCTCGAATTTGAGATCTGAAATCTTTGAAAGAATTTAGCAAAGGTAAACTAAATAAATCTTAATTCTTCCCTATTTATAGAGCTTAAAATTGAGCTCAAAAACAAACCTTCAACGGCTCCTAAAAAACAACTAGCCGTTTGGGCAACGGACGGAAAGCAGCCACCGTCCGTTCCGGGCCCAAAATCGAACGGCGCTGATCAAATTTACGAAGCAGCCGTTCGATTTTGATCTGGAGCGTTGGATCCGCGCGCTGAACGAGCGGCGCCGATTAAACTCGCGAAACAGCCGTTCGATTTCAATCTCGCGCGTTGGATCTGGGCGGGCTTGATCTGCACTTTTGGATCCTACCGAAGTTATAAGGTGGGATTTTTAGTCCCACACTGCAGAACTAAAGTCGGCGTACCGCTTTATAAGGAATTTGCGCTGTTTAATTCTCGAGCCTCTGTGGGGCTGGCTCCCCCCTTCCTTGACCGGGATTTCATCACCTGGTCGGGTTGACTTGACCATGCACTGTTCATTGACCGTTGACCGTCGCTGTAGTTTGACCTAGCCGAGCTCCTCTCTGCGGGCTTTGGGCGGGCTTGGCTTAGCCAAGCACTGTTCATTTGACCGTTGACCACCGCTGTAGTTTGACCTCGCCGTGCTCCTCTCGGCGGGCTTTGGGCGGTCTTGGCTCGCCCTTTTTGGGTCAACCAATTTTTAATTTCTAAAAGACCTGGACGGGCTAATTGCGTGACGGGTCGGCCCGCCCAATGCTACAGTGAATTTTCCCGAGACATAAGCTGTTTTAAGGTTGATTGGAAGAATTTTTGTGCTAAAATTTTAAATATAAGTGTATCAAAATAATTTTATATTCTCATAGTATTATAAGTTTTCTAAATGATTATGAAAAGAGATTTATGAAAAATAATTCTTAAATAATTTTAAAAAATCAAATACCAATGTCTATACTTTTTGTCAATAAAGCTTGGCCCAAAAATCAAAATTCAATAATTATTAATTTTATAACATTTTTAAATATTAATACTACTAGTGTGCCTCATAATCTCAAAAATTGGACATCTCAATTTCAAGAAAATTAATAAAAACTCAAATATGAAAATTCTAGTACATGTCTCAAATTTTCTTGAAGTATGCCATGGCTTCAAGGTCCTTAGAGACCACTATTTTAGACATGTGAAATACATGGCTTGATTTAATTAAATATTAACAATTTTACTTAAAATCAAGTCTAAATAAAATATAAACATTTATGCTTGACTCATCAAACACAAGGGTGTAACAATCTCCCCCTTTTGATGATGGCAAGACATAAATGTTTTAAATCTATAAAAAAAATGATAAAATGAATAAAAATAAACTTTTAAGAGAAATCTTAATGAGGAGATTAATAATTATCATGCTCCCCCTATCTTTATGGTCCCCCTAACTCCTAACTATTCTCCCCCTTTGACACCATCAAAAGGGAGTTAACCCTAAGCAATGTCTAAAATTCCTAATTGTTCTCTCAATATTTGAAATTGCTCCGATGGTAAGGGTTTGGTAAAAATGTCAGCCAATTCAAGCTTAGTAGGAACATACTCTAATTCTACTAATCTTTTGGCCACTTGGTCTCTAATAAAGTGATATCTAACATCTATGTACTTAGTCCTAGAATGATAAACTTGATTCTTGGCTAATGCTAATGCACTAGTATTATCAATTCTAATAGGTATATGTGTGACTTCTAAACCATGGTCTTGAAGTTGTTGTCTTAACCATAGTACTTGAGCAACACAACTTTCAGCTGCAACATATTCAGCTTTTGTTGTTGACAAGGCTATACAATTTTGTTTTTTGCTTGACCATGAAACAAGACAATGTCCCAAGAATTGACATGTCCCTGATGTGCTCTTCCTATCCACTTTAGATCCTCCAAAATCTGAATCTGTATAGCCAATGAGTTCACAACAAAGGTCATTTCTAGGATACCATAATCCTAGAGTCATAGTTCCCTTCAAATATTTGAAGATTGCTTTAACAGCTTTTAAGTGACTTTCCTTTGGGTTTGCTTGGAACCTAGCACATAATCCAACACTAAATAGAATGTCGGGCCTACTAGCTGTAAGGTATAATAAAGATCCTATAAGTCCTCTATAAAGTTTTTGGTCTATGGTTTTCCCTTGTTCATCTAGGTCTAATTGAATAGATTGATTCATGGGAACTTTTCTAGGTTTCATATTTTCATAACCATATTTCTTAAACATTTCTTTCAAATATTTTGTTTGAGAAATAAAAATACCATCTTTTAGTTGTCTTATTTGCAATCCTAAGAAAAACGTTAGCTCACCCATCATGCTCATTTCAAATTCCTTAGTCATAAGATCTCCAAATTCTCTACACATTTCTTCTTTTGTACTACCAAAAATAATATCATCAACATAAATCTGAACAATTAATAAATCATCTCCTAAAGGTTTTAGAAATAATGTAGTATCTAATTTACCCTTTCTAAAGCCATTTTCTACTAATAATTACTCAACCTATGGTACCATGCACGTGGAGCTTGCTTAAGGCCGTAAAGAGCTTTCTTAAGCTTGTAGACATAATTATCTTGTGTATGATTTTCAAAACCTGGTGGTTGTTCTACAAACACATCCTCTTCTATTATTCCATTTAAGAAAGCACTTTTTACATCCATTTGAAACAATCTAAAATTCTTATAACATGAATATGCTAGAAGTAATCTAATTGCTTCTAACCTAGCTACGGGTGCAAATGAATCCTCAAAATCAATACCTTCTATTTGACTATATCCCTTAGCAACAAGTCTAGCCTTATTCCTAATTATTACACCATTTTCATCTAATTTATTTTTATAGACCCATCTAGTACCAATTACTTCTTGATCACTAGGTCTTAGTACTAATTTTCAAACTTGATTTCTTTCAAATTAGTCTAACTCTTCATTCATAGCTTGAACCCAATAATCATCCACAAGGGCTTCTTCTATAGAATTGGGTTCAAAAAATGACACAAAGGCACTATGATCTATATCTCTAATTGAAGCTCTAGTCTTCACTCCTTGGTTCACATCTCGTATAATCAAATCCTTTGGATGTGAGGTTGCAAATTTTCATCCTTTAGATAAATTATTTTCTTTTTCTTTTTCTTTTTCTATTTCTAGATTTTCTATTTTTTCTTTATTTAAATCTAGATTTTTTACTAATTCTATTTCATCTTCTAAATGTTTTTCACTAACTAGTTGAATTGTCTCATCAAACACAACATGCATTGTTTCCTCTATTTTATGTGATTCTTGATTAAAAACTCTATATGCTTTTCTAATTGATGAATATCCTAAAAAGATTCCTACACTTGCCTTCTCATCAAACTTTCCTAAGTTTGCTCTCTCATTTTTAAGAATAGTGCACTTTCAACCAAAAACATGAAAATAACTAAGATTTGGTTTCTTCTTCCTTAGCAATTCATAAGGAGTTTTCTTCAACTTTGGTCTCAAATTAACCCTATTTATGATGTAACACGCCGTGCTAATAGCTTCGGCCCAAAAATATTTGGGTAAGTTATATTCGGCTAACATGGTTCTACCCATCTTAACTAATGTTCTATTCTTTCTTTCTATAATGCCATTTTGTTGTGGTGTATATGGGCATGTGAATTGATGTTTGATTCCTTTCTCTTTACAAAACTAATTAAAATATTCATTCTTAAATTCACTCCCATTATCACTTTGCATACAAATTAATTTTAGATTATGTTGTCTTTCTAACTCTCTAATCAAATCTTCAAAGTTCTCAAAGGCTTCATTTTTATGTCTAAGAAAAAACACTCAAGTATATCTAGAAAAATCATCAACTATAACAAATCTGTATTGTTTTCCTCCTAAACTCAAAGGTTGTATTGGACCAAAAAGATCTAAGTACATTTTTTCTAAAGGTCTACTAATTGTTAATTCATTTTGAGATTTGAAAGAGGATTTAACTTGTTTTCCCTTTTGGCAAGATTCACACAACTCCCAATTTGACTTGCTTGGTTTTGGAAGGCCTCTAACTACATCTAATTTTGAAATCTTCTTCAAGGTGGAGTATCTCACATGGCCTAATCTTCTATGCCATAATGAATTCTCATTAGATTGGGTCACTAGGCATTCCAAACCACTAGCTTCTAGTTGTCCAAAACTAATTACATATTTATCACATTTTCTTTTACCTATAAGTAGTTCAACATTATTTTTCATGATTTTGCAAGCTTTTGTATTAAAAACAATATCAAATCTATTATCACAAAGTCGACTAATACTAATCAAATTAAATTCTAAGCCTTCTACTAAAAATACATTTGAAAGGGTAAAGTTTGTCGTACCTACATCTCCAATTCCAATTATTCTTTTCTTTGTGTTCTCCTAGGGTCACCTTCCTATTTGGACCCGATCTCAATGATTTGAATTTACTTTTGTCTCCAGTCATGTGTCTTGAGCATCCACTATCCAATACCCAAGATGTGGATTTCGATTTTCTCTTTGGTTTTGACTGTATGAGATGTAAAATTTAAATTAGAAAGTATACCACTAAATGAAATCATCAATTTAAGTTTTCTAAATATCCTAGACCTATCCTAGAATGTCTCCAAATATTTTGGAGACATTTTCTTCTAGTCTTCTAAGTCATGCTCTTAGGAACCCAAGAAAACTTGGGTTGAACCCTAAATGGTATTTGCATGTTCTCCTTTTTAACAATCCATCTAACATTTTGTGTTTGTGTATACATATTTCTTCTAAAGAAGCAATCTTTCATAGTATGTCCAGGTTTACAACAATAAAAACAAACGATGTTTGATGGCCTAGGCATGCTCAAATATCTAGGTTTTTTGAAATTGAGAGCATGTGAATGATAATAAGCATTTGAAACATGTGTAGTTTTATTTACTCTAGCATGCTCAAAAGATCGTATTTTTTCTTTTAAAACTGAAATATCATGCTTCAAAGAAGTATTTTCAATGATAAGAGATGTCTTTTCTTCACATATATGTTGATTTTCTAATTTTTTCCTTTCATCTTCTTTCATGACAAAATCAAGCAATTCAACATTTTCTTTGTAGCTCTTTTTTAATTTTTTATGTGCACTCATTAAAGAAGTTAATGTATTCATAATTTCAATGTAATTATTTTCAAGAGTATCTCTTGTCCAAGAGCTTACCTCATTTTCTTCTTCTTCTTCATTTGAAGATGATGAGGATGTCTCGTTTGCCATAAAGCAAATCATTCCTTCTTCTCCTCTACTTGAGCTTGAAATGTCTGAATTTTCGGAGGCACTCCATGTAGCTTGAAATGCTTTCTTTTTCTTCAAGCTCTTCTTCTTCTTCTTCTTTTCTCCCTCCTTCATATGCTTGTCTTTGAGTTTTGGACATTCCGGTTTAATATGACCGGTTTGACCACACTCAAAACAAGTTGGTGGCCTCTTCCTCTATTGTTTTTCTTCTTCCATTTCCTATTAAGAAAGCTCTTTGCCAAATTTTTAGCTAAACCATTAACATGGAAACTTACCTCATCCTCTAAATCCGTGGAGGTGGAAGTGGAATCCGAATTGCTTTTGGTGGCTTTGAAAGCCATTGGTTCTTCCTTTCTTCTTTCATACTTTAACTTGCTTGTAGAAGCCTCTTCTGTAAGTCTTCTTGACATTTCTATTTTGGCGGTAAGAAGTTCCCCAAGGAGTTCATCCAATGAAAGTTTGCTAAGATCCTTAGCGGCTTTAATAGCCGTTGCAAGTGGATCAAATTCCTTTGGAAGGATTCTCAAAATTTTCCTAACAAGGTCACCATTTGAGAATGCCCTTCCAAGGTTTGCCAATCCATTTGTAATATCATTAAATCTCAAAAACATGCTCTTAATACTTTCATTGGGATTCATTCTAAAAAGTTCGTAGTCATGGGTGAGGATATTGATCTTAGTTTCTTTCACTTGTGAGGTACCCTCATAAGTTACTTCGAGTTTTTTCCATACCTCAAAAGCCGTATGCAAATTCATAATTTGTGTAAACTCACTAGGAGAAATTCCACAATGAAGATAGTTCAACGCCCTAGCATTTAATTGAGCCAATCTTTTGTGCTCAACGTTAAGCTCATTAAAGGGCTTGACTTCATCAGTAGAAGAATCTCAAGGAAGTTCACAAGGCTTCGTCATGACTTCCCATAATTCCAAATCAATAGATTGAATGAAAATTCTAAAACGATTTTTCCAATATAAGTAAAATTCTCCTTTAAATAATGGAGGCTGATTTGAAGAAAAACCTTCACATAAGGTTGCACTCATTTCGACCAAAGAGGAAGCCATACAAAATCACAAACAAAAAAAATTGTGAGAATTCCTTCACTTAGCACAAGAGGATCTCCCACGTGATGTTACTCACGTAATTTAGGGTTCCTTGCTCTGATACCAATTGAAGTGTTTCATACTAAGGAAATCTCACAAGAGGGAGGGGGGGGGGGGTGAATTGTGTATTTAAAAATTTTTATAACTTTCGAAATTAAAACTTAAAAGTTTTAAGCACGAATAAAGAAATTTGAACACAAAAGTTTTTAGGTGGTTCGACTCAAAACCGAGTCTACGTCCACCCCCAACCGGTGTTGGGAAAAATCCACTAAATGCACCAATTACAAGTGAGGTTTTTCGTACGGTTCACCTCAAACTACTTGGGATTTTTACTACGGCTAATCCCAAACCTACTTGAGTTTTTCTCCGGGCTCAACTCAAACCCGGGGCTTTAGCACTACTGCAGGGATGCCCTTACCCCAAAACGAAAAATACAACGATTGGCAAAAAGAACTTAGGAGAAATAGGAGAAAAGGGAGGCACACACAATTGAAAAATTAGAAGGATAGAAATGAGAAAAATTGAATCATGAACCTCTAATTTCAAGCGCCTTGTTGCAGTTTTCCTTTTGAGCTTGAAGGCACCGTTTTTGCTTGTGATTGCTCGAATTTGAGATCTGAAATCTTTGAAAGAATTTAGCAAAGGTAAACTAAATAAATCTTAATTCTTCCCTATTTATAGAGCTTAAAATTGAGCTCAAAAACAAACCTTCAACGGCTCCTAAAAAACAACTAGCCGTTTGGGCAACGGACGGAAAGCAGCCACCGTCCGTTCCGGGCCCAAAATCGAACGGCGCTGATCAAATTTACGAAGCAGCCGTTCGATTTTGATCTGGAGCGTTGGATCCGCGCGCTGAACGAGCGGCGCCGATTAAACTCGCGAAACAGCCGTTCGATTTCAATCTCGCGCGTTGGATCTGGGCGGGCTTGATCTGCACTTTTGGATCCTACCGAAGTTATAAGGTGGGATTTTTAGTCCCACACTGCAGAACTAAAGTCGGCGTACCGCTTTATAAGGAATTTGCGCTGTTTAATTCTCGAGCCTCTGTGGGGCTGGCTCCCCCCTTCCTTGACCGGGATTTCATCACCTGGTCGGGTTGACTTGACCATGCACTGTTCATTGACCGTTGACCGTCGCTGTAGTTTGACCTAGCCGAGCTCCTCTCTGCGGGCTTTGGGCGGGCTTGGCTTAGCCAAGCACTGTTCATTTGACCGTTGACCACCGCTGTAGTTTGACCTCGCCGTGCTCCTCTCGGCGGGCTTTGGGCGGTCTTGGCTCGCCCTTTTTGGGTCAAGCAATTTTTAATTTCTAAAAGACCTGGACGGGCTAATTGCGTGACGGGTCGGCCCGCCCAGTGCTACAGTGAATTTTCCCGAGACTTAAGCTGTTTTAAGGTTGATTGGAAGAATTTTTGTGCTAAAATTTTAAATATAAGTGTATCAAAATAATTTTATATTCTCATAGTATTATAAGTTTTCTAAATGACTATGAAAAGAGATTTATGAAAAATAATTCTTAAATAATTTTAAAAAATCAAATACCAATGTCTATATTTTTTGTCAATAAAGCGTGGCCCAAAAATCAAAATTCAATAATTATTAATTTTATAACATTTTTAAATATTAATACTACTAGTGTGCCTCATAATCTCAAAAATTGGACATCTCAATTTTGAAGAAAATTAATAAAAACTCAAATATGAAAATTCTAGTACATGTCTCAAATTTCCTTGAAGTATGCCATGGCTTCAAGGTCCTTAGAGACCACTATTTTAGACATGTGAAATACATGGTTTGATTTAATTAAATATTAACAATTTTACTTAAAATCAAGCCTAAATAAAATATAAACATCTATGCTTGACTCATCAAACACAAGGGTGTAACACCCTTCATTTCTACAATTGATTTATATTCTTCTTCAAACCAATCCTTGTAATTCGTAGTATTATCCAAATATCAGTATTTGAAAGGAAATATATTAAGACACTAACCTTATCTACTTTTTCTTCTAATGTTATCAGAGTTTGACAACCCTTAATTGTTTTAGTTGTTGGCTTGCTAGAAACACAATAGCAAAATAGTTTTCAATGAAAAAGAATCGTCCTCACAATAGTTGTTCCAAAATATTTTATCAATTAGCATTGAAATTTAAACCTCCTCAGATGAAATTTTATAGCTATTTTTGCAGTGCTTAACTTTCTTTGTTGTTCCTTAGCAATATCTGCTATAATCTAATCTTGCCAGCTTGTAAATAAATCGAAGTAGCTATATATGTAAGAAAGAAAGTAGAACATTTTTACCTACTTGCTGGCTTCTTTAATGTCCTCTTTTATATATATATATATATATGTTTCCTTCACAAGTCCATAACAATTTAAGGATGCAGTGCAAAATAAAAAATCTTCATGCATGTTGGCAAAAACCAAAAATTCGAAGGAGACATTGTGGAACCTTACAGTTGTCGATATCATACTTCCCATGCTTTGAAATCGCAGCAACAACACTGCTTTCCCGTGATTCTCCTATGTCTCCTCTCTCAATCACCAATTCTTACACTTTCTCAGAATCCCTTGTTGCGATGCTTTGGAACCCCTCAATTTCTTCCCGAGTATAAGGGATCTCGAAGGTTTGAAATCACCTCCTCATATCATTAGCGAATATATATAAAGGAAACTTAATTAAATCTGAATCAATTTAATCGAATAATTCTTTTTAAAAATTTTAATCATTTTTATTTTTAATATAAATGTAACAATGGCTTCAAAAATTTGCGAGAACCAAAGTTCGTCACTTAGCTCTATTCAAATTAATATCCATCTCTTGGTTTCAAGCTATATGGAATTCATTTCGCATGATAATAAAATTTGTACTTGATAGTACTTATGAGCATCTAGACATTACTATCTTCTCTTAAGAAATTTCATCCCAAGATTTTTAAAATAAATACAGATATTGGATCTTGATATCTTCTTCCACTTCTCAGATTCCTTTTATATCAATATGATCCTATCATAATATTCTAAGCATGAGAATTACTTTGTTTCTTAATATGTTTTTTTTCCAATTCCGAATCATATAATTGGTTTTTCTTGATAAGTCATTTTTGGTTGAATTTCAATTTCAAATTTAATAATATGTAAAAAATTAGAGTTATATATTTGTAAAATAGATACATGAAACGAATCATGTATTCCAACTAACTATCCTGATAAATCAATTATATAAGTCATATGTTCTAATTGTTTTTATAATTTAGAGAGGACCAATATATTTAGGCTTCAACTTTTCTATTTTACTAAATCCGAAAACATTTTGATGGGCTAACTTTAATAAACATATTGATTATTTACCTGAAGTTTATCATTCTTATAATTATTATTAAAATATTTTTTTTTGTTTATCTTGTACAACTTAAATTCTTTCTTTAAGGAGTTTTAATTTTTTTGTGATATTATCAACAAAAAATCAGGCCCAATAAGTTGTTTTTATTTATTTTCGAACCAGCATAATAGAGATTGATATCTTCTTCTATACAGAATTTCATAAAGAACCATCTTATACTAGTTTGATAATTATTATATACAAATTCAGCTAAAAATAAATGATTTTTCTAATCTTTTCTAAAATCTAGAATACATAGTCTAAGATAAATCCTTTAAAACTTTAATTGCTCGCTCTGTTTTGCTATCTGTTTGTGGGTGGAATGTTGTACTAAGATTCAGTTATATTCTAAAAGTTTAATATATGTTTTTCTATGAATGAGATGTAAATTTTAAATCTCTATCAAATATAATTTTATTGGACATGTCATGCCTTTTCACAATTTGTTGTAAATAGATATGAGCTTGCCTTTTTGTTGAATATGTTACTTTTATTCCTACTAAATATGCAAACTTTAATCTTGATATTCCCACAAGATTTATGGCTATACTTTCTCATTTTCACTAAAAAATGGGCAAGAAGATTGTAGTAATTCACTAGATTTTTATTGTTCTTTTTTCACTTGTTAACAAATCAAGAAATTTTTTAATTCACTGTCACATCTCATTCAAAACAAGTCATTATCTCTGTCTTAATTATTGATACATTTTTATCCTTTTGAGATGAATAATATATTTGGAATTGTGAGCGTCTTTTAACAATAGTTGATTGAACTATTGATAATTAGAAATGTATAAACAACTTCAAATCTCAAAATATCATTTTCATCTAAAATAAAATAAGATATCAAACCATTTTTTATTTTCTAAATTAGTTTTTGACATTCTTCATCCTAAAATTGATTTTCTTTAATAGATTATCCAATTAAGTTTAATAAAAAATTGATACAAATATATATTTTTTTGTATTTCTTTTTCTAATAACCACTTCTCAATCTCAAATATAAGTATCTTTTTATCATATTGAGTTATAATTACATTAATATGTGCTTTTTTGTTGTAGATATTAGTCATTATATTTGGTTTTTTTAGATAATAAATAATTTTTAATAAATTTTTATTATATTTTTTTATCTCAAATTTAATTTTTTTGAATAAAAATATATTTTAAACTTTGATGATTAATTAATATTTCATATTTCACTTCATAAAGATAAACCTTCATATTTTCAAAATAAACACAATTGTTGTCAATTTTAGTTTATGAATTGGATAATTTTGTCATGTGGTTTCAATTCTTTGGAAGCATAAGTAATCACCTTTTCACACTACATTAGAACACAACCTAATCTTTGAATTGATGTATCATGATAAATCTAATAGTCCTCAATTCCTTCAAGTAAAATCAATATTGGAGTTGATGTTAATTTTTTCTTTCAACTTAAAAAAACTTTCCTCACATGAGGAATCCCAATCAAATTTTATAGTATTCTAAGTTACTCTTAATAAAGGTGTAGTAATTTGAGAAAAACTTCGTACAAATTTTTTGTAATAGCCTGTCAATTCTAGAAATTTTTAACTTAATCTAATATCCACAAAAATCTTTTCTGCATTAACATATCCTAAAAATGAAATTTTAAATTACTAGAATTCATATTTTTAAAATTTAGCATACCATCGATGTGTATGTAATGTCATTAGTATGGTTTGCAGATGCTCAACATAATCTTTAGTATTTCTAAAATATACTAAGATGTCATTAATAAACACATTCACAAACTAATTTAGATATTCTTTGAATTCGTCTAATCTTGGTTTTCGACGATCTCTTAATTTCATGTCATTTTTTTACCTCTTCATTTCTACAGGCAATTTATATTCTTATTCAAATCAATTCTTACAGCTCATAGTACTATACAAATATGAGTAATGAAAAAGAATCATTTTGAGATGTTGACATTATGTACTTTTTTGTTCTAATTCCATCATAGTTCGATAACCCGTCTTAATTATTTTTGTTGCCCTCTTGTTTAAAACACAACAGCAAAATGTTTTTCAATGAAAACCTCATGACAATTGTACTAGAATATTTTATCATTTAATATTGAAAATCTAAACCCATCTCAACTGAGGCTTATGATTGCTTTTGCAACAATCAACTTTCTTTGTTATTCCTTAGTAATAGTTGCTACAACATAACCTTGTTAGTTTGTAAATAAATCACAACTACAATGTTCATAGGATAGAAACATAACTTTTTTACTTGTTGGCCATTTTAATTTCCTCTCTTTTTAGATATACCTTTTTCCTACACTGGTTCACGCCAAGGTAATGTGCAAAATGGAAAAGATTTTCATGCGACTGAAGGAGACACTATGGAACCTTACTGTGCTCGATATTATACTTTCTATGCTTTGAAATCGAGGCAATAGTTGTGCTCTCGATTCCCAACGATTGAAACCCCACAGCTTGCTCAACTGGGTTTTTCGTTTAAGTACTACTGCTCTAGCTTTTTTCTCATGCGTCTCCTCTCTCGATCATTGATTCTCTCTCTTCTGTTCTTGGAATCCCTCACTGCAATGCCTAAGTCTCCTCAATTTCTTCTCAAGCATAATGGCTTGTGAAGTTTTGAAATCACCTCCCTTGGCCACTAGTGAATACTATAAAGGGATTAAGGACAATTCTTATGAGTATTTTTATATGCATTCACTATACATATAAAAATAAAAAAACTTTATTAATTAAATCTAATCAATTAAATCCAATAAGTTTTTCTTTTAAATTTCAATAATATTAACTATTAATAAAAATGTAACAATGGTTCTAAAAAAATTTTTACAAGAACCAAAATTTATCGCTTAATTAGTTCTATTTAAATTTATATTCAGTTTTGGGTTTCGAGCTGTGGAATTTATTTTCATCATGATAAAATTCATACATGACAATTCTTATGAGCATTTGGACATTACAGTATGGTTCATAAGAGATTGCACATTGTGGTTAATAGGAGACTACATGGTATAGTTGCGTGATCTCCCGGGGCAGTACAGCATAAGTCAAAACTTTTTGCTACTTTCTTCTCCTTTTGCACAAGTATTTAAACCCCTCAAGGGAGCTCTAATAAGGGATTTGGTCCCACTCACAAATGGAGTTGTCCCCTTCGGTGCGATCGACTACCATGATGATGCCAAGTGAGAAGCAATGTCTCTTTGACCTTGTTGTTGGAAAGCATATTGAGGTTGTCCCTAACAACTTTCATGTTCCAATATGTTCATGGAATTTGGGCTCTAGTTTTATCAAATGTAGTCTCATATCTGTCTTGAGAATTCAGATTTCTCTAGGAAGCCTTATGTTTTGTCATAGTTCCACCAAACCACCTCAAACTTGTTGTTTGAGCACTACTGATCTACAATTTTTATGTTCACTGCTTCCCAAGATCCCTCCTTAATTCCTCCAAAAAAGTCCATCTTTGTGCTACTCTGCCTCAATCTTATTGAAAAACAGATTTTGGTTTGCTTGTTTTTTGTCTTTTGTTCCTTTTCTTGTGCCTTTTGCTGTCACGACAAAATGGTTGGTTAGTCATTTATTGTTCCCTTTCTTGTACTATTTCAGGTTGCCAACTAGGGTCATTTTGATATGGATATTTGTTTCTTAAGCAATTTCTAGTGAACACTATAATTGATCGAGAACGTAACACTTCAAATGGAGTGTCAACTTTTATTCGCAAACTGATAGCCAGATGAAGGTTGTTGATATAGCAATTTCACACTTGCTGAGAGTATAACTCTCACCACATGAGAACAAGGGATAAGAGTTTACTTCTATTTGGCAACAATTGAGCTATTCATAGTTTGATTGGTTAGAGTTCTTTAAAAGTATGTTAGGGTATCTTTTATAGAGCTCATGTAATTTGGAGTGCTAAATCGGCATGTCTAATGGAGATGAGGGGTTAGCATAGCAAAAGTTGTAGAAATTGATTGAGAAAACTTGATTGACAAGGGTGAAGATTGGAAGTTCAAGTCGATTTGTTATGGTTTATTTCAAGTCTTAAAGAAATTCAATGATGATGCTTAGCAGTTAGACTTATGGTTATACTTGGAGATCTACTTTGTGGTGAATATCTAGAATTTGAAGTGCTTAAGTGTATGA
The DNA here is from genome assembly GCA_023846275.1 of Vanilla planifolia. Classification (NCBI taxonomy): domain Eukaryota; kingdom Viridiplantae; phylum Streptophyta; class Magnoliopsida; order Asparagales; family Orchidaceae; genus Vanilla; species Vanilla planifolia. Next base: position 9,271,590 of record CM043866.1, on the reverse strand, counting down.
TTAGAATTATCTAATTATATGTTACAATTCCAATATTATGTTCAATTAAATTTTATTACTAATTCACCTCTAAATCATTTTAATAATCCCTCTCACAAGTGAGTTTCATCTATATCATCTATCACATCTCTTTTATTCTTAAATTTTTTAAGCAAGTTGACTATCTAATTGCATATCAAAAGTGCTAAAGAGTTCCTTTCACATCTTTCAATGGGAGTTTTTATTTGACACTCCCCCATGGGTGACCAATCCACAATAGTGTTGTGGTCTCAAATAAAGTTGTAGTAGACATAAGTTTTTCAACCCTACAAATTATCGTGCACATTAAGAGTTACTCGATCACATAAGTTCACTAAAGATCTTGAACCCTTTTCAACTATGATAAAGATGGATAGAGAAACCTATAAACTGTAAATTGCATGAATTATGTTTTGGTGAATTATGTTTTGGTGATACTTAATAAGAGATCACTAGGGAGCCCATGATTAGGCCATATATACTGTTTGATGGCCATCATAATCCCACAAACTCAAGTCTATCGATAAAGGGCACTTGATTGCATATGAAGAATTCAATACTATGTTCTTTCAATATAACATAAATTATTATAATAGAATACACTCACACATGCACACACATATGTGTATGTATGTATGTGTAGAAATTGTTTTTTCACAAGTAATGGTATTATAAGAAGCTTAACATCAGGATGAGCAATGTGGTCTTCATTGTGGATCTTGTCACACTTTTATTTCAGATAGTTAACTATAGCATGGCTCAAACAAACCTAGTTAAGCAAGTCTTTTTTACCTTCTAATTTTCCATGTTCTGTAACAAGAATGTAATTTGACATGTTGTGGTGCTCCTTAGTTTTCTAGCATATGCTGATCCACCTCTCATGTATTTCGAGTGCTTAATACGAATGCAATGCTTGATTCTTTTGTAACAGAGGGAAGCCGAAGAAAGGTGGAAGGATCTCATTTAGGGAGGGAAAGAGAATTCGACCATCCAGTGAGCAAGATGTTGAAGACGAAGATGATGTTGATTTAAGCTTGAGAGGCTAATCTTTTCGTGTTGCATCAATTGATTCATGCAATTTGGTCGACACATTTTGCCTTAGTTTGTGGTGATCTGTGTGTGTTACCAGTTTACTTTTGTTCTGCCATTTGGTGGTTTTGAAGCCCATGCAGAATTGTATGCCTAAGCAGAAATAGATACTAAGTGTTATGCTGATTTATCGATCAAGTGTAGCGTTCAGGCTTAGTTGATGGTTGAACCAATGTCTTGCTGTTTGGTATTTATTTGTTTAGTGCTGAGATGAATTAAAGATGGTAATCATTTTTTTCCCTTAAATTGGTTGAGTGGAAGAAACAAAAAAAAGTGTTGTTTACTATTTAAAAGCTCATAGGTAATGTCTTAATGAAATAATTATGATATTTAAATGATAAAAATGGTTTTGTTTTTTAATTTTTTAGTAAATTAAAATAAGATAACTTTTTAATATTAATCTAAGGGAATATTTTATTAATCACTAACATGAATGGTCTTTTAAATACAAATTCTTAGAAATTCATATTTAATAGAGGTTTTGAAACAATTTAAGTTGATGATGGTGGGTTTTATAGTCTCCAATTAGGCAACATATAATTTCAATAGGTTGATCCTTTGTATGAGTGTTTGTTTTGTTGCAAATTAAAGGGAAATTTTGAAAAGTATTTAAATGATTTATACTCTTGATGTTTGTTTTGTTATACCCAAGGTATCTCAACTTGTATGTATGATCTTATTATTTTTATTTCATTTATAATTTGGTTTTCACATGTTGATTACTCCAAAGTATGGCAATGGTGATTGCAATGGTTAACTTTTGAACACCATTTACTTATTCTATTCTTATTTTACTTAATCAAATGGCAAGTTTCAAAAGGCAACAAAATAATATTCTAAAATCAAAATTTTGTTGATCATTCATAGGTGGATGTAAAAGATTCATAGGTGGCATTTTGTCATGACTATTTTATTTTCTTCGTATATTAGATCTTGATTGACTAATTGCCTAACTATGAGAATTTTGATTCTGAAGGTCTAATTTCGAGCCTATTTATGGATTTATGATGTTTTATTTAGTATGAGTATGATACTTGCCTAGGGTTGTTTTAGAGTCCAATTTTTATTTATGCAATTGAGTTTTTTTCATTTTTTTTGGATATTGAAAAACTTTTTTGAGAGGTGAATTTATGTTGTCTTATCATAGATTTATTAGGATATTATTTTTTTCTTTTCTTATCTTTTAAATATACTATATTAATTTAATCTTTTTGTGGGATTGATTTCACCTAAATTGTTAACTGAGCAAATCATGAAACAATTTTTATTAATTTACAAATACTTTTGATTTAATATCATGTGTTATTGGTTAGAAGTATATTGACTAATATTTCTGATTAGTCGAAACTAAACTTCTACTAAATCTAATCGAAATTGACTGTTTTCACCAAAATTCAAAAGTGTTCAAATTGATAAATTAGATAATAATTATTTAATTTAATTTAGGTTTGAGTAGCCTTTCCATTTCATATAACAACATAGGATCCTGATGGTACGATATCATGTTTAACAAGCACATGAATTATCTTGCATCGTTTTTTAACAATTTTGTAAAAAAAAGAATATGTTTTTCTATTGATTTTATATGAACTTTAAAGACATAAATAGAAGACTGTTAAATTTGTTTGCATATTGGATGGTAAATAATGAGGCTATTTTTTAACCTTTTTTGTTGGGTGTATGGTTTTCTCTCTTTAAAATAAAGCTTTAATGGAATGCAACTCTTCTAAAAAAAACTTCTATGGAATTGTCTTTTCTACTGTTTTATTTTATAATATTATCTATCAAATTTTCTAAAACTTGGTTATAGAAATATGTTAATTATAAATCCATCTACCAAAGACTACAATTGTTTTTATTTTTAAAAGTTTTATGATAGAGTGTTTTATTAGCAATGTTAAAATTGCATCATTACTTTTAAAATAGGTTTTATTCATAAATATAGCGTTTGTTGAGGTCGTTCATAGTGATTTTTCTACAATTTTTTGAGAAAATAAGCTCATCGCGATAGCTACTATTAACAATTATCTTATTTTAGACTGTTATAAGCTTGCCTTGGTAAGTTATGATGTGACTTTTGTGATTGAAATTATTATATAGGCGTTCTCTTTGTTTTTTGCAATTGGTGGTGATTGCTTTAGTGCAACATTATCTCAATGATTTAATTATAGTCAATATTTGGCTTAAATGCCAACACCTATGTTCTGATGATTTTAACATATGTATGTAATTTAGTATCTAAGTTGTATAATAAATCAAATATATAATGGAAATGTTTAATAATTCAATGAAATTTCTTGTAAATAAAATTAATTGGATTTGAGTTTATATAAATAAAGTCTCATAAAACTATTAGTAGTATCTAAATTTATTTAAATTCATTTTTATATAAATCAATTATTAAATTAATAAAATATAAAATAATTGTCATTAACAATTATGAGATCATTGATAGTTTTTGATATGATGACTTGAAGTCTAACTAATGGATAGTTTAATACCTTTAAATTTTTATTACATAGGCTTTTAAAAATAAACTTTAAATAAATTTTAATTTGCTATCAAATATCCCAAAACATTCATACACTAACTTCCCTCTTGGTTTTGCTTACTTAAGAAATAAAACATGATTTGAAAAGCGTTGTTTAACTATTATTTAAAAGTCATTAAGTAATATGTTGTCATGAAATATTTAATAAAATATTTGTAATACAAAAATAATAAAGATATTTTTTTATTTTTATATTATTCAAAAATGAAAAAAAAATTTAATAAATTCAAATCATGAGATATTTAAAAATATTAGAGAATAATTAATGATATTAAGGAAAGAGAAGTTATAAATTTTGATAAAAAAAATTGAAAATTTTTTAAAGTTTTTAAGGATATTTCTAGATTTTAAGGTTCATATAATATGATATCATAAGATTGTATGATATGATCAAATGAGAGAATCAATTATCATTCTAGAGTAGCATATTCTAATGATAAGCCAAAAAAGTTATTACACCATGACAAAAGAGGGTGAAGAGTGAGAATATAGTGTAGTCTTAAGAAGGAAATTATTGAAGAAAAAAGTGGCTCTTAGTAAGCTTCTCATTAGAGGAGTATAAGGGTGAATTATCTCACATTAGATATTAAAAAGATAATTATAATATTTATATGAGATATTATGATCTTATGATATTAAGACACCTTTAGAAAGAAAAAATCATTTTGGCTAGCCTAGGATGACTCAATAAGACAATACCTTAAAATAATAAAACAAATATGTCACATTAGATATGAAAGCTGAGCTTCACTAGTATGATATTATTCAAGAATGAATCAAGTCAAAGTTAATAGGTTTATGATATCCTAAACTAAAGAGAGTAAAGAGTAAATATTGATTGTTGTCTTAAGAAAGGAATCACTAGAGCAAAATATAAGCTCTTAATAGGCTTCTAGGTAGATAAGATAAAGGGATGAGTTGTTTCATTTCAGTATTTAAGAAGTGATTTTTTAGTATTTATATGAGATGTCATGATTTTAAAATATTAAGATATTTTTTAAAGGCATAACTTATTCAGGTCAATATAAGAGAACCCAAGGGAATAATATATCAAAATGGTTATACTAGAATATCTTATGGGCCAATCATCTAATTTAATAAAGTTGGAATAATGATTCTTAAATATGTTTACTTTGTTTATGAAAAAGGTCTTTTCTTAATCCAATCTTTCAAAAGAAAAAAAGTAAAAATGAATAAGAAATGTGTGTAAAAGTTTTATAAATAAATGCTACAAATGTTTCATGTAATAATTAACTTACTTTTCATGATTTCCACTTATGTTTTATTGTAATGTAATAAATGATCTTACATATAGTTGCCTAAATATTTTAGTATTTTATATATATTTATAGTTATTTATCACTGAACCAATATCAATAAATCCATGCCTAATTTAATCTAATATTTTCAAGTCAAATGAATGGACTTCAAGGGACTATCAAGTTGGAATAAGAGCTAATATATGACAATTTGAAAGTTGTTATAATTTTCATTAAATGTATGATTTTTATATTTATTTTATTTGAGTAAAAAAGTTATACAAAAGACTTGATAATATTAATATTGAATTTACATATGCTTTTAGAAGAAAATATGAAAAATTTAATACTTATACTTTATTGAAAAAGTGCTTAAAAACTACTTAATTTCACAAAGTTGAAGGTTTCTTTATGTTATGATTTTTATAAACTAAATGATTTTTTATATATTATTAAAACTTTGAAAAAAAAGAGAAAAAAATAGACATTATGATACCAAAATCCATAAACGACTACAAGAAGTTGCCACAAATTAAGTACTATAAATAGGAATAAAATATATTTTTAATACTAAGTTGAAAGGTCTTACATTTTTTATTCACGAATGCATTTGAAAATATACATTTCAAAATACAATCAACTAAATACATAATCAAATTTCGAAACTTAGATTTTATCATAGTCATTATTATAGGATAGGTGTCAAACAAAGCCCCAGTAGGTGGTGATGGGCTTTGAGGTTCCCAATTAAGAAATATTCAAGTTCAAGTTATTAATTCTTTGTGTTCTTTTGTTTTGTTGCAAACAAAAGGAGAAACTAATAAATTACTTCAATCATGGTTGTCTTCAATGATTTATGAATATATTCATATTTTCTCACTTCAAAATTTTATTCAATCGAATAATAAATTATGACATCTATTAGATAAATAAACAATTCATTATTCAAAGATCTATGTTCCTCAAGAGTGATGCAATTGATAAATTAAATTTATTTCACACTTTCTTTATAATTGTATATATAATGTTTTTCATCCTCTTTCATGGATTATTATGATTTGGTGCTTTCATCAACCCATAATATATGTAGTCAACTACTTAGATTACTCTTAGGTATGATGCTACTAACTTTATACTTCTTATGTATTGCCATAGAAAAGAAGAGCTCAAAAGAGACAGAGGCAAATAATGACACGTAAGAGGTCAAGGCTAAGAGACATGGAGTTGGAGGAGAATAAGGTGCTTTTATAAGACCATAGCCAAAGCAGTTATTAAGATTAATGCTCAAGTAGAGGTCTATATTGCACATCATCATGGGAGGCTGATGGATAGATAAAGAGCTTGACAAGTCATATGTAACATTCAACTACTTAAGATGCCTTTATGAATTATTATGAAATTATTTATTTTCTATTTATATGTGCTAGTTAGCATACACATCATAATACATGTATTTGGATAAATACAAATTTGTTATTGATATACAATATTTTTATGAAAATTTTAAAATTAAATAAGAAATTTTTTTGTTATATTTAACAAAATATGATATATTGTCAACATTATCAATTGATGAAATAGTTGTTCATATCATTGTTTTTCTTCTATATTCATTAATAATTTGACGAAACTTAAAATAAAACAATTCTATCTTTAATTTATAATATTTATGCATTTTGTACATTATATTTTGTTTTGGTATATAAATACAATGATGATATTAATGTTAAGAGGAATAATTAAATTTTTTTATAATGTAACATGTCTATTATAAATAGTAGATAATAGTATTTTTTCTTCATGGATAAGAAAAAATTAACACTTCTATCATTACTTGTTCTATCACATTTTCAAAATGTGTTGTCATAATGCTACAAGTGTCATCTTCTATTTTCATAGTTAATATTGGCCTAGATGTATGATGCTTTTCTACAAGATTTTGTCAAATTAATTTTTTTGGAGTTTTATTTTGTTATATTCAAGCGTTGAACTTCGTAAAAAAATATTTGTCAACCTATATTAATTTAACACAATGTGCTAGAGAATGCAAAAATTTCTTTGAGAAGTTTTAGTATGTTGTTTTATTGCTAATATATAAGCTCTTCTTGGAACTTGGATTCATAAATATGGTGGTTTTTTATATAATGACACTACATATCTACATTGTTTTGTGTAAGTTTCTTGATGGATATAGCTATTTTTTAATATTGGCTCATATTATCTATTTATAAACGTAAATTCTATTTGACATATCATTTTTAAATTTAATCAATATATATTTTTATCAATGATTTAAGAATTATCTTTGTCATTTTATACTATTATCATTAAACTTTTTAATGATATTTAAAGTTATATTTTTAAAATTAATTTTTTTATGACCAACTTAATATCTAATAACAAATGTATCAAAGTTGTGATGCCATCATGTGGTTGAAATTATTTATTGTAGTGTTTGTCATGTTTCTTGAAATTACTCATTTTTTCTATTGTGTAAAATAATCCCAAAAATGATACAATGATAAGATGAATATTATGCATATATTAATTTAATTAGCAACTATTAATAATTATTAATGTTTTTTAATTTTTTTAATTACATAAATCTTTTTTCACTATCAATAATGTCACATTTGTATGCAAATATATATACAAATGCATATTCATATACATATTTGTAAGTATAGATATGTAATTTTGCTTATTTTTTAATTCTATAATTTATTAATTATATAGAAAAAAAAAGATGTTTAACTAGTTTTCTTTAAAACCACTAATATATGAGCCATTCAACACACATATTCATTTTTTATATTAGCTATTACTAAGTTTATGGTACCTTAGTATTTATTTATTGAATCCATTAATTTACATATCTTTTTTGTGGTTATTCCTTTTTGCGAACTTAAGTCATCCATCAATCCTGACATTTTTTTTTAAAGGATATATCATTATATCAAAAGGTGGCCAAGCCACACAGGTTTTACAGTGAGATCCTCAAGGGGGATCAAACAAAAAATTAGACAGCATAAGTTTGAGGAGAGGCTGGGGAAGAGATCCCCTAGGAGCCCAAACAAACTCATTAAGACAAGCCTCACGGGCAACCCAGTCAGCCGGCGCATTCCCCTCCCTGTGGATATGAGAGAACCGGAGAGCCTCCATCTCCCTAACAAACTGCAGAGTAACAGCCAACACCCCCTCCTTATTGGGGTCGGTAACCATCTCCCGAGCCACCTGAAGTGCATTCATCGAATCAGACTGAATCTCCACGGCATTATACTGGGAAAGGGATCCCCTAAGAAGGTCGAAAGCCAAGAGAATAACCTGGACCTCCATCATGTCAACAGCCACTGAGAACAACCTCTTGCCTGCCACCATGAGGGGTCTACCCAAGCAGTCTCTTACAACAACACCAAGACCGGTAATGGAGTCACCAACTGCGGCATCACAATTGACTTTAATCCATCCTGTTGGGGGGGGGGGGAAGCCAGCCATGCGTAACGAGCAAATCCGAGGACCTGCCAGGATTCCCGCTGGACAGAGATGAATAGACGAGATGCCTCCTGAGAGCCGTGTTAACCTCGAACCTGATCGTCCGTGACAACGAGCTGGGAGTGGGCACTTGGCAGTTGTGTTTGAAAGCATTTCTCCTCAGCCATATATAGTACATAGTCGTGGCAAGCATTGCGACGTGATGCATCCCGACGCCGCGCCGCACAGCCGGAGACCCCATGAGCCAGAAAAGCCTCTCCAAAGGGCAGAACCCGGACGCGGCACCCGTGGGCCAACCCAGCTCCAGCAGCACGTGCTGTGCATAGCTGGTCGCCCACATGTCACGGGCACGCGGGCAGTCCCACAGCGCGTGCTGTAGGGATTCCGCCTCTGTGCAGCCAAAGGGACACGAGGAATCCCGGCCGATTCCCCGGCAAGCCATCCACGTCGCCGTTGGCAGAAAATCGCCGGCCGCCCGCCAAAGGAAAACCCGAACTCTCGGCAGCACCTTTAATTTCCAGATTCTCCCCATAATTTCTTCAGGGCTCCGGCCACCACCCTTTACGGAAGACCTCTCGCTGCACTTGATCTGCGCATAGATCCGGCCGGAGTGAGCCTTAGCCATCTCGGTGTGCGTTTGGAGCAAGATGTCCTGGAAATCCCGAGCACGCGGAAGATGCATAATTCTGTCAATGAGCTCCGCGCCCGCCCAGTTGGAGATCTCCTCAACGTCCCAGACGCCGTCAGCCCTGATGCACTCAGCAACACTATCAGGCCAGCAAACGAGCGTGTTAATGAACGTTGGCCAGCGGCTGATAGGGAGGACGCCGAGCCAATTATCATCTGCAAACCTCACCCTCCGACCGTCGCCAATGCGCCACACGAAGCACGAAATCGCCACCGACATTGCTTCCATGATCATTTTGCACACAGCTGAGGCCTTCCGGGGTACCTTCATCAACGAGTCATTGAACCCATACTTCCTCCTCATGATATCTGTCCATAAGCCCGCATCTCGACCCAGAATGTGCTTACAGTTCCCCATCTACAATGCCTGGTGCCAAATGCGAAGATCCCGCAGGCCAAGCCCTCCTTCCGCCTTCGGCAACGTCACGCAGTCCCAAGACGCGTAGTGCAGCACCGGCGCGTTGCTCGTGCCACCCCAAAGGAATTGTCTGATGCGTCGCTCAATGTCTGTAATAACCCCCGCCGGCACCATACAATGCCGCAAGGTGTGATTGGGGATGACACATAAAACAGAGGACGCCAGCGCCGCCCTGCCCGCAAGCGACAGCACCCGGGCGCGCCAGCTAATCACCGTAGAGTCGATCCTTTGGATGAGGAAGCTAAGATCGTGTTTGGTCAGATGCCGCGCACTAATTGGAACCCCCAGGTACGTCAGGGTCCGGCCGAGCTCCATGCCGAGCTTCCGGGAGATGAGGCAAGACTTCTTTTTACTGAATTTATTGCTGAAGTAAACATTTGACTTGGAGAAATTAACCTTCAAGCCAGCGCTGTCCCCGAAGGCCAGCAAAATGCGACAAACGGCGCTAGCAGCCTCCCTTGATGCAGGAGCGAACACCAACACGTCGTCCGCAAACAGCAGGTGGGAAACACGCGGCGCGTGCATCCCCGATCTGAAGCCAAGCAACTGCCGGGATTCATATTCCCGCATCAGGCACGAAAGATATTCCATAGCCATCACAAAGAGGAAGGGAGAAAGAGGGCAGCCCTGCCGGAGGCCCCGACGCGCCACCACCCACGGAAGTCGCGCTCCATTAATGAGAACAGCAAACCTTGGATTTGAAATACACGTTGTGATCCATTCACACCAAGTAGCAGGGAAGCGCATTGCCTTCATAACCTCAAGCAGAAAGTCCCATCGAACCTTATCATAGGCCTGCTCCATGTCGACTTTCACTGCCATAAGGCCGGAGGCAGCGGTGCAGGAGCGCATCCTCGCTGCCATCTCCTGGGCTATGTTTATGTTATCCGAGATGCTCCTCCCGGGGACAAAAGCCCCCTGTTCCTGCGAAATAAGACTGGGCAGCAGCGATTTCAATCTGCCAACAAGGATTCGAGCCACCAATTTATAGATTGTATTGCATAAGCTGATTGGCCAGAAATGCTCCGGCCGGCAAGCACCCTGTTTCTTCGGAATAAGGACCACAAGGGTGTCCTTTCAGCCCTCTGGAAGTCTGCGCTCCTCAAAAAAAGCAAACACAGCATTAACAACATCCCGCTGCGTAATGTTCCAATAGCCATTAACGAAGTCCATTGTGATACCGTCAATACCCGGGGCGCGATTCCTTTTGATACCCCTCATAGCCACCAAGATCTCTTCTTCCGTAACCCTGCGGCAAAGGTGCGAACCCAACTCATCGCTAATGGATCCCGAAAGCGAGGTAATAGGGGGAAGGGGCGTCTGGTTTCCATCGCCCCATTTCTGTTCGAAATGGGCCAAAACAAGTCGCCTAATGCTGTCGGGAGAGTCCACAATGTTGCTGTCATCATCCCTCAAGTAGGTAATGCGATTCTGCCTTTTCCGAGCCGAGGCAGCAATGTGGAAGAACTTCAAGTTGCAATCGCCAAGCTACGCCCAGTGTACCTTGGCGCGCTGCCACCACCACTGTTCTTCGTGAGCACAACCCCGGTGAAAGGCCGCAACCATATTCCCAAGCCTTTTGTGGTCCTCCTCCAACAGACCCCCGCTAGACTCCCTTTTTTGAAGCTCGTCGATGTCCTGTTCCAACTCCCTGTTCCGATCACAAATATTCCCCACCTCCTCACGGCTCCATCTGCGCAACGCCAACAGTGCGCGCTTAAATTTTGTCGTCACAATCTCCATACAGTCGCCCTTAGCATTTCTCCTCCAAGCCTTTTCCACCACCTGGAAGGATTGGGGGAAATCCAGCCACACACTGTCGAAAAGAGGCATACTAGAATGCTGCCAGTGATCCTCCCCTCCCAACTTAATCAGCATCGGACAGTGATCTGAACCCAACCTGCTAAGGTGATGCACCGAACAACCAGGAAAAGCAAGCAACCCAGCTAAGTTCATAAGAGCCCGGTCCAGACGCTCGAGGATGCGTGCACCCCCCTGCTTCCCATTGCTCCAAGTAAACCTGTTGCCGGAAAAACCCAAATCAACCAGTTGGAGCTCCTGCATCAGGTCCGCTATGTCCTGCTGATCCCTGTCATAAATGAAGCGCCGCCCACCTCGCTTTTCCTCCGGTGCCAAGACTAAATTGAAATCTCCAGCAACAAGGAGAGGTTCGTCACCACCGCAGGAGTTTCGGACAGCATCCCAAACGGCCCGACGCATATGGTGAAGTTTGGGGCCATAAACAAAGAAGCAAGTAATTGTACCGTCAGGAAGGATTTTGACTGTGCAAGCCATGGCATGAGAAGATGCCTCTGTCACCTTAAGGTCCACCTCCTTCCTCCACAAAATAACAAACCCAGCAGATAAACCCTCCGAGGGGTAGGCCTCAAACTCCTAGCCTCTCCCCAGGAGCCAATCAGCTTCTTGTCTTGAAAATAGCCGCGCTTTAGTCTCCATCAACACCACCACGGCGACGTTACGCTCACGGACCAGCCTGCGAAGATAGCCCCTAGACTTCTTCTTCTTGACGCCCCTGATATTCCACACTATAACATTCATAGATGGTAATTTAGATAGAACCAGAATCTATAGCCATGCAGCAGCACCTCCCCGACCTGCAACATCACCACCTGTGATGGCCGCTGTGCCCCACGAAGCGCAGCCTTGTCCCGTCCTTTTAAGCCGTGCTGCCGCCCAAGCCCGTGGGCGTGTCCTTCTCTCGAGCCGCCATAGACACGGGAAACTTTCCCCTGTCTCCGCCCCCACGGGCACCCCGCTCCGCATCACCCGCCGCCAGGCCCTGATCTCCCGAGCACACCAACTGTGGAGCGCGGCTCCTAGATGGTGAGCTCCGTCTGGGTCTACTCCTCCCGCGTTCCCTCGAGGGACGGCTAGCACCCCTGGACGAGCCGACGTGTTCCCGCCCTCGCGAACGTTTGCCGTCTTCCCTGGGACCATGGCTGGCCATGGCCACCGGGCCCCTCCGAGCATTAGCACCCGTTTTCCTCCGTCTCTGTTGAACTAACATCCAAGCGCCTCTTCCGTAACCTCGTGATGGTCCTCTCCTCCTTCTTTTTGGCCCTTGTTCCCACTCATATCAGAGCATTCGCCGTCACCAGACTGAGTCGTCCCCTTCGTCAGCTGCACGTTGCAGTGGCTGGCTAAATGGCCCACATGGCCGCACGAGAAGCAAATCCTCGGCAGCCCCTCATATTCGAAACTTTGGTAGATTCTCCCATAGTCCCCCTTGAGCCAAACGCCCGGCTTCAAGGGTTTGGAGAGGTCAGTACGTACACAGATTCGAGCAAAGGACGATCTCTCCATAGCCGCCGTCCACCCGTCAAGAAGGAATGGATCTCCAATAGCCTTCGCAATGCGCAAGAGGTTGTCCACATCCCAGTAGATCAGGGGCAATCCAGAGAACCGTACCCAGATCGGCGCACACATCACATGGGAGGCGCCGGGCTTGAACTCATGCGACCAGACATCCAGTCCCATAGCCTGGCCCCTCGATTTGCCACGGCCCGCCCAGCCACACATCATTCCGTTCCTCCATTGATTCGAAGTGTAAACAAAAGCAGTTCGACGACAGATCAAACACTTTGAAGTTTTTGTGGTGGCCCCAGCGTTTGAGCAGCACCCTAGCTATGATCGGGAAAGGCAGAGTGTTCCCAAAAATTCGACCCACCAAGTCGAATTTGTGAAAATCTATTCACCGCTGACAAGCTTCAGAAGAGACAAGGACCTCACCGTCCTCAACAATGTCAGGAATGGCCGCAACACGTTCCTTGACATCAATATTTGCCGGGCGCATGAAGGAGTTCACCGTATTACCATTCTAATTATTGCGAGCTGTCAAAACCTCCCTGAAACTGGCCTTAGCAGGTAAATTCTCCGCATCCCTCTGGAACTCCGCATCTCCAGTAATTTTGTTCGCCTCCGCTTCCACTCCTCTCGTCACAGTGTCCTCAGCCTCCCGTCTGGAGATCCCAGGGCCGCCACCAGCCTTCGATTTGGTAGGAGGAGGGGGTCCCCCGTCAGATGGTCCTCCTTCAGACGATGAGGAGTAACACTCCCGCACCGGGGAGTTGCTCGCTGTAGTCCTAGCTCGCCGGCTACTCCTCCACAGCGTGCTTCTCGCCATCGAAAGACCGCTTAGGGCTGCAGGGTCCGAGGCGCGATCTCGGGGACGAAGGGTCTAATGCACCGCAGGAGCCCGAGCCAATCAATCCTGTCCCAGCACACCCCGCATGAACCAGATTCAAATTCAAAACCCGGTCCACGCCCGAACGGTCGAACACCCCACGTGCCTCTCACGCGTGGACCGACAATCGCTGACCGTTGACTGTTTCTCGCTGCTGTGTCTAAACAACACACCTTCGCTCCCGGCCTCGCGGTGTTGCCGGTCCCGCAGGCCCACCGCGCAGCGCCGCAGCCTCCGCCTCCGGACAAGGTTGCGCCCGAGTAAACCACGTCTTCCAACACCACCCCACCCCAGATGAACTCGGCCACCGTCGGCACGTCCCCGCTTCTCCTCCGTCGCTCCTCAGTCGTCACCGTCGCTCCGTGCTCCTCAGTCGTCACCGTCGCTCCTCAGTCGCTCCTCATTTTGTAATCTCCAGTCAAGGACCAGTTCGCAATGGCATTAATGCTTATGGGTTCAACCATATGTAATAAGCTTGCTAAATCAGACTAGATCTCAGTACGATCCTGACATGGCATTAACGGAAATAAGGAACATTAATAGTTGCATAGAATTAAATATGAGCAGGGGAAGGGGGCCACAACTTCAATTGTTGTGGTGTTAGTTAACATTGAAAATTCAACAACCATGGGAAGAATATAAATAATATTATAATAGGTATGTTATTATCATAGTATAAAATTATGAGACTAAAACAAATAATTTCAAATGTTTAAGGAAGAGAAATTTAATTAATATGCTATTAATTAAAAAAATTAACAATTATGAAATTAATTGATGAGGAGGATTTCAATATGTTAAAATAGATAAAGGAACATAGAATCTGTCAAGCCCCCACTTAAAACAGTATCATTATATCACAAAATTAACATCAGAGTCGCCACATACATCATCTACGTGAGGACAACTAACAAAACCCAAGGTAGGGACCCGACGATGAGACAAACACCAATTCACATATCCAAAGTATATATATAAAGAAAACATATTTGTGAACATTTAATCACATTAAAACTTTCCCTCTTACACATCTCTTGGAAATGACTCTTTTGTAGTAGCACCATTCATATCTCTCGATGTAGTGGTTTCATAACCTGTGATGTTAGTACTAAATGAGATTTACAATTCTCAGTAGATAAATCACAATATCTAACCAAATATTAAAATATCATGAACAGTAAAGATGAATCACATGCATCAAGCTCAACCATACCATATGTCATATATAAGGTAATGCCAAATGAAAACCATAACGAAATACCAATTCCTTATATAAGTATGTTATTATCGGGCCCAATTCCCTTTGATGCATTATCCTCTAGCTCCAATCATCATCAATAAATGACCTCCAGTCGGCATCCAACCAAACATAACACTAGGCAGATATCTGATCCGAAGATCGATACCCTGCAACACATGCGGAGCCTAGTGCCACCAGGCAGGTATGGTACCATACCCTGTAACACATGCGGAGCCTAGTACAAATCATCATGGACTCATAGCACATAACATATAATACTAGGCAGATATTTAATCCAAAGATCGATACCCTGCAACACATGCGGAGCTTAGTGGTGAGGATAATGTTCTCTAAGAATCCATTGATTTTACTACCATTTCCAAATCATAATTCTGAAAAATTACGCCATATCAAAAGACCTTTCTTTTCGTATTGTTTCTTTCTTTTTATTTCATTATCATACCATGTTATTTCTTCCCTTTCAGTTTTCATGCAAATGCATAAGTAATTCATACCATAGTATTTCTTCCCTTTTATGTCATAAACAACATATGCAACAATCAAAATATTATAACAGTAAGAAAAGCATATAAAAACATATAATATTGTGCTACATCACAGGGTTAGGAATTTATCTACCTGGATTTGTTGTACCAATCGTTTTACCCACTTCTTATTCTTCTTGATGTCCTACAAGGCCATGTCACAAATTAAAAAAAAATATATTCATTCACCAAAAATGCTTTCTAAAAGCTTTCCCAAACACACTCCAAAATAATCCCAAAAGATGGGCTTACGCTGCGCTGAACCGCCCGCTGGACCGCGGGCGCACGCTCGGCGCTGGACCGCCCGCTCAGAAAAGCTTTCTAAAAGCTTTTCCAAACGGCATTTTTCCTCAAAATTTTCTTACGCGGTGCTGGACCGCCCGCTCCCGGCGCGCCGGTTCAGCAGGGCGGCCTGGTCCAAGGCTTGGACCGATTCTCGCCTTCGCGTCTCTCTCTCAACCCCGAAGACAAAGCAAATTTTTCTTACCTTACGTATCTTCGCCGGCCGTCACTGTTGCAGGCCGGAAATTCCTCGAAGAGCACGGCGGCGACTGCCAAAATCTCGTCCCTAAGGAATTCTAGCCGCAGTCACTATTGCAGAACCTCGCACTCCGGCAATTCTCCTCGCCGTCGCATGTAGTCGCAATTCTTCGCAGATGTGGTTTTATTTATTTATTTTTTTTTTTTGAACGCACCTGGATTGGGTTTATAGCCGCGGTCGAACCGACTCGCCCGTTCGTGAACCGCAGTTTTGCATAAAACCCCTTCTAAATTGGTTATTTGCGCATATATCCTCCGCCAAATCGAATTTGAACTCTACCGACATTTACGAATTACACATCTATCATCCACATTACAAATTTATCCCAAATCTTTAAAAATTCATAATTTATGTATTAGAGCTCCGAAAATTACAAATAAACATCGTTTGATTTGTCTCACAGAGCTCTTTTTATAAAAAAATATAAAAATACAAATAAGAGAAAAACTAGGGCTGTTACAGAATCTTAGCAAGAAGTATATTTTATTATTACAAGCATAAACATTCTTATGCACATCGTTTAAAAGAAAAAAAAACAAAAATGTGATGCAAAGGGTGTGATCTATGCACTTAATTTTTTTCCCCTTCATGCATATTTTATAATTAAATTATCATAGAATTTCATAAAAAAGAGTAATTATCAAAAGATTTAATTAGGAGAATAAAATATAATAGAAGAGTTCAATGTTAGGGTACCAGATTAATTAGATAAACTTAAGTCAATTTTAGTTGGGTATAAATCGATTATCATTCTTAAAGTTATTATAATCGACTAAGTCAAATTAGTTCTTTGCTCTTGATAGTTACTAAATCAAAATTGACCTGGGGAATTGGAGAAAGAGAGAGAGAGAGAGAGAGAGAGAGAGGGCAAGGTGGTGAGAGAGAATGAAAGAGCAAGAAAAGTAGATAATATAGTGGATAATTACGATTATCATCACTATGTAAACTATTATATTTTTCAAAACATTGTTCTTAATTTATTGTTTGAATTTGACTTCAAAGTCTCTAATTGATTTTGAATTTTAGAGTCTACCTCATGCAACAACTTATATTCATCATTTATATGTTGCTTAGTTGTGTAGATTAATTTTTAATGAGATGTCATTTTGGCTAACTTGTAGCTTGAGTTACATCTTCTCATAATCCATATAATTTGTAGGTAATTGCCAACTTATATGACAACATCACCAACAAAGAAACAATAAGTTTGCTTGTAGTAACTCTTATATAAAGTTTTATAAAACATCATATAAAGAGATTCATTTAA
Organism: Vanilla planifolia; assembly: GCA_023846275.1. Taxonomy (NCBI): domain Eukaryota; kingdom Viridiplantae; phylum Streptophyta; class Magnoliopsida; order Asparagales; family Orchidaceae; genus Vanilla; species Vanilla planifolia. The sequence continues at coordinate 9,254,279 of CM043866.1, read as the reverse complement.
TTATGGAATCTTGCAAAGAGTAGTATAATCCAAGCATACATTATGTTTACTCTTTTTTCACATTCCTTGATAGTTGTGAGATTAGGGAAAACAATAGTGATAGCTTGTTGTGGGTTAAGGGGTGTGATGTCAATCATTCTTTTTTTAAGATGCAATTATAAAGTAAGATGTCATTGAAACTTTGAAACTATTTTTTTAAAAAAATGTTTAATCTTTATATTTCCTTTTTTATTTAACAAACTCATTAATTTACAAACAAAACATAGCATTCTATTGGAAAAATAATTCTTACTATCTTCAATTCTAATCATAATAAAATATAACCATTTCTTTTACTAAGGTTTACAGCATCAAGTGTAACAAAATATCCATAATAAGCTTTCATAAAGTAAAACCAAAAGATTCATGATGTTAATCATGATAACGCAATAGCAAATAATACAATTCAAGTAATCCAACCTAGTACATGCCATTAAACTTCACAAGGAAAATCTTGTAGAGCTAAATCATCACTCTATCTTTCATTCCCTTAATCCTCATGAAGAGCATCAATATAACTTAAAATATTTCAAAAATAGACTAAATCAATTATCACAATCTCAACAAAAAATACTATATAATATAATATAAAATAAATACAAATTGAGTCATGTCAAATGGTAGGGTCTATAACATACATGTGAATAAAATAAAGAATGTAACAATTCATTAATATCTATTATTGTAAAATATTCATGCAATGCATTTTTAGGTTTTGCACATGTAATACATGTTCCTTCTTTTTCTCCAAGTAAAGCCCTTCACATGGCCATACTTATGGATCAACTTGACCTTTCATGAATAGAAACAAATTAAAAAGACCACAATAAAGAAACTTGTTGTTTTCTCTTGTTCAACACATTTCCATTATAGTGTTCGAGTATATCCTACTACTTCGTCTTGAGCCATCCTATTTATTTTCTTTTTTTATTTTTCTTGGATCAATGATTATTGGATAAAATCATTAAATCATTTCTCTCTTAAAATTTCTCAAATTATGCATTTTACATGTGCTCTTTTTAAGGGTTTCACACACATTATGTGGTGTGGGTGTTACATCATGCATGAAACTTCTTAACTCTATTAGTATAATATAAAAATAACATTTAGTAATCACATAATATAGTTTAGCATTAAAAATTCTATACCTCTTTATACCAATTTATTTTTCCATGTCATTTAAAAAGTAATTATTGGGTCTTCATCACCTTTATAGAATTTTCATATGTTAGTCTTCCAAAAAAGTTGGATCCCTATAGACTTTATCCAAGGTTTTACCCAACTAAGTTATGGTGACCCCTCACTAGCCCTTTCTTGAATTTGGTGCCATGCTCTTTAATTCTTCTATCTCTTTTTTTTTTAAAAAAATTAAAACATAGAAAAGCTTTCCTTTTTTGCAAGAATCATGTAACAAAAGCAAATTTCTTTTCCATAAAACTTTTTTTAATAACAATTCATTTAAAGACTTATTAAACAAAATAAAAATTTTGAAATAATGTTTTTGCTTGTAAAGAACTATATTTTTTTTATAAGAAAGGAAAAACATCTTTGATGATGAAGTCACTAAATGTTATACAGTATTGTCCATAACTTTAACAACTCAAGTGCCACCTATCATCATGATTTCTCTTTTTGTGCATGCATTGCTTTAAATGAAAGGGGAAATGACCAAACAACAAATAAAGTATGCTAGAGATCAATTCATCTCATGCTAACTCCCTTGGCTTCTTATTAGTCTCATGTTATTTCTCATTTTATCCTTCAAGTGTTAGACCAAAATAGACTTAATGACAAACACAAGTGCACATATATAAAACAAGCAAAATTTTGCTTAATCATAAGCATGGGTCATTTGCAATATTACAAAGTAAAAGAGCATGTTAATGAATATTAAAAAGTAAAATAAATTTTCATGTGAAAACTTTTATCATATTTATTAATTTATTTTTTTTCTTTTATAAGGATTGGCTTAAGGGTAAGTCACATCATAAATGATTAGACATATTTAGAAACCCATTATTCTAACTTAAATAGTCCAAAATAATAACTTCTTAGCTCATCTCCAAAACCATTATCTTAGAATGGTATTCTTTACTTTAGACAATTTTTTTATTCTTTCATCTTTGAATATTTCTCTCTCTTTACCAAATCATTTTTAAATTTCTTTCCTTTGAGATTATTATAATAGTGATCATTATATTTTTTTCATCTTTTTTTATTTTTTTGTGAACATTATCATATAATATGTAATACATAGAGATTGCAATAGTGTAATAGAATTTCTATAAACTAACACAATTTTCATCCTCAAGATTCTCACTTTATCTAAGTTTTCCTTTTCTTCCTTGATTGCTTAACCAATGCATGATTTCTTGCTTAAAACAATCACAAGAAAAGTTTCATAATTTTCTAAAATTCTATTTATATTTACTATCAACATTCTTCTTGACATATAGTTTATTTGTTGTAATATACAGTACATTAAACTCTTCTAGCATTATATGTAAACAAAATGAATTAACCATTCCAAGATCTTGTACTTAACTTTTGAACTAAACACATGATACAGTAGCCTTAATGCATGGTATTTCCTTCATAAGATACCATATATAAGTCCAGACGAACTATTTACTACTCTCATTTTTAAGCTAAGCATACCATTAAATATTAACATATTATCTATTTTTCTTGGGAAAACATTATCAACTAACTACTTACAATCCATATCATGAATGTATAATACATTAGAAAATAATGCACCAAATCTCATTAATTTCTTAAATTACAATCAATAAATAGCCACAAACCAGTATCATAATTCAAACATCAATGTAGTTCATGATTAAATATTTGGATTGTAATAGATATATTATAATTTTAACTAGTTCAATATGAGAAATACTAACTTATAAAATAATATTCTAACTATATCTTCATTAAGTTTGATATTAGTTTCTCTCTATCTTTCTTATTAATTATAATATTAAATAAGGGATATTCTTCCATTATATTTAAAATGTTAGTAGAACAAAATAGTTTTCAAAAATAACATCAAAACTAAGACATTAATTAAAATACTTATATAAAAAAGATATTTAAGAATTATTCATTAACTTTGATATTAACAAAGTTCGCATGCAATTTTTTTGTATCAATCTTTTATAAAATAAAAAGAATTGAAGGAGAATAATACATGAAGAAATTTTGATATAAATTTAAATTTGGCTTACTAAATATGATGTAAGGTCAGTATAGGTATTGATTTAACTTTGGTATTAAAATGGTAACACAATTTGCATCTGATGGGGACATCAAGCTAATCTAATGAATCTCTAAATGTACAAGGCCTTGTTTTACTATAAATTATGGACCATAAGGCAAAGAAGGGCCTCCAAAGGGCTTATATAAGAATTTGCTTTTTAAATATTATTAGTTTTTATTGAATTATGATGGATGTTTATTATACCAAAGTTAGCTTATTATTTTACTTTTGCATGTCTAATCATTTTCTTGGTCTGTTTATTTTATTTGGTTAGTTTTGATTTTTTAAGAATAAACAATATTTTGTTCATTTCATTTTGCTATTAAGATTTTTATCTTTTATTGTAAACAAAGTCATATGATGAATAGAAACTAAACTACATTTTTATTATCAAATTGATAATTTTGAAATATTCTTTGAAGAGCATGAATGTTGTTCATCTTCCTAACCCTTAATTGGATACCAATTTTTCCTTCTCTACTTAACTCTCGACATGAGATTGATTTTACATGTCGTCTTCTTCTCCTTTTTAGGTCATCGTCAGTGACGAAATGTCTTAATTATTGTGTAACTATTGTAACATTCGTTATCAACACTATATTATTTGTGCTTGCTTGACTCCCACATGCAAAGCACTTGCTAACTTAGCTACTCAATTGATGGTTCTCCAAACTTGTATAACTTATGTTTTCATGGATAAATTTTGAAATAGTATTTATAGAAAATATATTTTTATCATTTTATTTTTTACTATTAAAATAATATACAGAAAAAGTGCAAGTATATTAGAAGAGCATCTAAACTCACACACATCCATATTAGTTAAGTTCTACCTCTCTTAATCTTGATGTTCTTTAATCTAAAAATAATTATTAATTTCTAACTATATTAAATCTGCCTGAATTTTGCATGAATTTAAGTAAATGTTTTATCATCGTGTAATGCTTTTAGCGTGCATTAATTAACTTCGTTAATTACTAATAAATATAACATTTTGTTATTTATGTCATTTATTAAAAAGAAAATTCCCTTAATCATAACGTACGTGAAATTCTATAGATTGAAAGATGTGGACAGATTTGGCGTGGAATTCAATTTGGTGTCGAACTATTCGCTTAGTAGATTACATGTCTAAAGATAGAAACATTAATCAAATTTCTCACGATATTTAGAACTTATTTTGAAATTTCTCGCGCTTTCTCAAGCAAAAAGCAGGATAAATTTGAAAAATATGAATTTTTCATGATTTCGCGTGCGAGATAAATAAACTTAGAAAGCAGCCTTTATGCGCATTATTCCATTTCCAAGTCACCGGTCTCCATATGCTTTTTCGGTTGCAAGCAAGAAGCGATCTATGAATAATCTACGGAGACCGAAGAAAAGGACCATAAACGTCAATATGGGTCCCATTTAAAGGGTGCAGGTTGGGTGCCAACAAATAATATACAATAATAAGTGAAATTTCCTGGACATTTCAAAAATAAGACAGCTTTTGATAAGCTCGGTGACTTATGATAAGTAGAAAGGCATATCTAAGACATGGACTTGAATAAATTAGCGTAGTCCCCACCATAACCCCAACAGCTCCTCCCTCTTTTCCTCTCGAATTATCGTCTCCCATATATTTTTCTACTTCTCGCCTCGGTTTGATTGTTGGCCTGCTGCGCTTTCCTATTCTTCTCTTTGTACCTCGATTTCTCTCTCTTGTTTCTGGAGAACCAGTTGGAGACGAGCTTGCCGCCGATCCATCCGGAGGGTACACGAATCACGCCGCCCGATCCGATTTGGCACTGTCTAGGACCGGCTGCTCCAGCCGGATCTCCGATCTGCCCTTGTACACAGCCGCCCGACGTCGGCCATGAGTTCCCTGAGTAGGGAGCTTGTGTTTCTCATACTTCAGTTCCTTGAAGAAGAGAAGTTTAAGGAGACGGTACACAAGTAAGGATTAGCCGTCGAAACCCCCTTTTTCCATTATATGATTCTTTCCTCTGGGAAGTATTTTCTAAGCCGGCTTTGTTTTGATTTCGGGTGGTATGGTCGCGAAGGTTGGAGCAGGAGTCGGGTTTTTTCTTTAACATGAAGCACTTCGAGGATGCGGTGCTCTCTGGGGAGTGGGAGGAGGTCGAGAAGTACCTTTCGGGATTCACGAAGGTGGACGACAATCGATACTCAATGAAGATTTTCTTTGAGATCCGAAAGCAGAAGTATCTTGAGGCTCTGGATAAGTCTGCACCTTGTCTGTGAATTTTTTTTCCTTCTTGTTGAATAACCAGGGCGTTGCCTTTCTGATGTTTGGTTTCTGGGTATGGCGATGGCAGGAAAGATCGGCCGAAGGCTGTTGATATACTTGTCAAGGATCTCAAGGTCTTTGCTGCTTTCAACGAGGAGCTGTTTAAAGAGATCACGCAGCTTCTAACCCTGGATAATTTCAGGTATTGCCCTCGTATGTTTTTTTTCCCTACGGGACTATTGCGGCTGCAAGTGCAAGCGAAATGAACGCTTTTCCCCCTAATTTTAGGGAAAATGAACAGCTTTCGAAATATGGAGATACCAAGTCGGCAAGAGCCGTAATGCTTTCTGAGCTTAAGAAGTTGATAGAGGCGAATCCATTGTTCCGCGAGAAATTGCCGTTTCCCACCCTTAAAAATTCAAGATTGAGGACTCTCATCAATCAAAGGTGTCATATTATTTGACATATTGCAGCTCCCCTCCGCCTCTATGATTTTGTAGCTCCCTAACCGCTTTACTTTGAACAGCTTGAATTGGCAGCATCAACTTTGTAAGAATCCGAGGTCAAATCCAGATATTAAAACTCTATTCTATGATCATTCTTGCTCTCAGCCAAATGGTGCTCGGGTGGCATCACCTGCTCCTCCGGTTATGAGTGTCATGCCTAAACAGGGGGGGTTTCCTCAACTAGCTCCTCATGCTGTGGGTGGAGTTATAACAGTAATTTATCTTGAATCATCTTTGCCTATTTAGTTATAAAAGGATTGAAGTCGGTGTACTTGAAATAATTGTTTTCTTGCAGCCATTTCAGACTCAAGCAACTCCTCTTACAACACCTCTTGCTGGTTGGATGGCAAATGCTTCTACTGCCACTCCTATGACGCATTCAGCAGTATCAGGAGGCCCCCTTGGTTTGGCCGCACCTCCCAGTTCAGGTTGTAAGAGTTTAGGTGCATGTTCTATGTTTGTGCTGTAATATTGATTTCTCATTAACTTCCTGTGTATTGTTTGATTTTGCAAAGCCTGTATTTTTAAGTAGTTTGTCCATATATATCATAGTATATTTTAAATTGAACTTTGAAGGCCTGTTAGATAATTGCCAATCAGTATATAATGTTCCTGATGCATTTAATATCAAAGAAATTTTTATCAGCCCCTATTTACCATTGCCTTATTTTGGACTTTTGTAGCCGCTCTCTTGAAACGCCCTTTAACTCCTAGCAGTAACCCACCTGTGGACTATCACTCTGCAGATTCAGATCATGTTATTAAAAGATCACGTCCTATGGGATTACCTGAGGAGGTAACTATTCAATTTATTCTTCTATTTGGTCTGTTGTAATTTTTCTGCGGTGATGTTTTAAGGTTTATTTGACATTGGCTTGGAGACTATGGGTTTGAGTATCAGGCTTTCTTATATGCTAATTAGATCATCTTCCATGCTTTCCTTATCATCTATTTGGCTTTTTTTGTGTTGCTCTCTCCCACAACTTGGTATTGACTGTTGCCTAAGTATTGAAGTATGAAAGGTTTTTAAGACTGTCTTTGTTCATATTATGTCTATCTTACCCTCTTTTTTCCTTTTTTCAAGTTTTTTTTTTCTATCTTCTGACCTTATTTACTGCACAATGAGAAAAATTATACTACAGAGTGAATCAAGGAAATGCTGCTGTGTAAATTAAATAAATTCTCAATTCACTCTGAGATTCCACATTGTAAAGTTTTCTCAAGCTCTGATATTGAATTCCCTCAAAAATTTGTTTGGAATTCTTAGCAAGAAATTCAATACTACAAATTAGTTGAGAAAGCGGTTTGGAATTTTGAACCACAGAAACAGGAGTTCAAAATGCATGTGTTTTACAAAAAACCTTCTCTAGTTTCACTTTTTAACTAATCTAAGAAAAGCGTGTTAGCATATAGATGAAAAGACGAAAACAGCTGAAAAACCATGAAATAATTCAATAATATAATGTCAAGTTTTGTGCTTATTGCATGCAGAAGTCCTCAGTCTACTTCTAAGGTTGAACTAGCTTTGGTGTTTGCCACTAAGGTAGAAGGGGTCCATTGCCACAGTTACAATATGGAATGAAGGAGAACTCTTTTTCCATATCATGATTAAACATTATGTTCCAAAACACAACAGAAGTACATCAAGTATTGATTTAAAATCCTAGTTCAGCTTAAAATTGAATTTCAAGTATTCCCTTAAAAAAACTCGTTCAAAACTTATGCATTTACTTAAATTGTTCTGTGTGAGTTATGATTTACTCGATATTCCCTCCCATCAACCTAACATATAATGCATTCTAACATAAGGTATGAGAAGCACTTCATTGCTGCTTGATTTCGATAAATACAGTGTAACGTATGATAGAGCACAATGCAGCATTTGGATGGAACATATGGTAAGGTGTTGGTAAGCATGTGCCATGCATGAAAATTTAACAAGCAATGAACTTGCACTTAGACATCATTTTAATACATTGACTCACTTATATCCGTTTCCTAACGTGTACAAGTGAATTTAATGACAGAAATATGCCAACCAAAATATTCTCTTTTTGTTTATTCTTAATTTGAGGGACGCACAAGTATCATTGTTTGTGCATCTCTTGCCTTTCTTGTCAGTGCTTATACCATGTAGATCCTTTTTCCACTTTCTGATCTTCACTAATTCTCTTAAATACACTTGATATATTTCCTTAAATGAACTAGAAAAGTGGCTCTTATTCTAAAAGTTTTGTGCAGGTTGCGATACCTACTGCTTACTTGCCTGTTGGGTATTCAGGCATTCCACGGAGCCAATATAATATGGATGAGTTGCCAAAGAATGTAGCAGTAACTCTAAATCAGGGTTCTTCAGTTATGAGCATGGATTTTCATCCGTCACAACCAACGCTTCTTCTAGGTTACTGATTTTCTATATCAGGAAATGTTTTTATATGTTATATGTGAGTACTAGTAACAATAGGCCATTAGTTTGACTACAAGTGTCTCTCTTACAGTTGGTACAAATGTTGGTGATATTGCTGTGTGGGAGGTATCCTCCAGAGAGAAGCTTGCTCATAGAAATTTCAAAGTTTGGAATCTTTCAGCATGTTCGACAATACTGCAGGTTATTCCAACCTTAGTTTTAGGTTTTCATTGAGTTTCTTTGGTTCCATTGTGACTAAGTACTTTCTTGCTATTATTATTAGCAGTCTACTTTGGTTAAGGATCCTGCCATATCTGTGAATCGAGTGCTTTGGAGTCCTGATGGCAATAAGTTTGGTTAGTTACCAATAGACGTAAATTTTCCAATTTAAATTCATGTTTTCAGGTATTAGATAGCATAATTAGCAGTTATGACTTTGCTGACTTTTATTTTGTGAATATTAGTAGGAAATCAATAATAATAAAGGAAAATATAGTTTGTTCTTTTTATTCTGCTTGATAAATCTTATGGTCTGATGCCTTTTCACTTAGGTGTTGCATACTCCAAGCACATAGTGCACTTGTACAATTATGATGGCCGTGATGATCCATTGCAGCACTTGGAAGTAAGTGAGAATTGTTCATGACCTTTTTATTTTGTATGTGCTTTAATTGATGTTTTTCTTTGACTTAAACTTTGGCCCCAGATTGATGCACATACTGGTGGGGTAAACGACATTGCTTTCTCACAACCACACAAGCAGTTGTACATTGTAACTTGTGGAGATGACAAGACTATCAAGGTTCATGTATTTTGCTGGCAGGATGGTTTGTTTGATATTATAATGTATTTATTCTAGTGGTATGTCTCTGCAGGTCTGGGATGCCATCACTGGTGTGGTTCAGTACACTTATGAAGGTCATGAAGCATCTGTTTGCTCCATCTGCCCACACTCAAAGGAAAATATTCATGTAATATCTCTTTTATTTTGTTTCTAGATGCCAAACATGTTGAGCTATCTGAAATAATAATTAACCTTCTGAATATCAATACTTTAGTTTATATTTTCAACTTCCCTTGATGGGAAGATAAAGGCTTGGTTGTATGATAATGGAGGATCCAAAGTTGATTACACAGCACCAGGTCAATGGTGTACTACCATGGCTTATAGTGCTGATGGAATGAGGTTTGCCTTTGTCAACTCTTTGTCTTTTCACACGCAATGACATGACATCAACATCAGCTTCCTTTTATTCTTAAAAACATGTCTTTTCATGTGTGGTTATTCAGGCTGTTCTCTTGTGGTATTAATAAAGAAGGAGAGTCATATATAGTTGAATGGAATGAAAGTGAAGGGTCCGTTAAAAGAACATACACTGGTTTTCGAAAAAGGCCAATGGGGGTTGTGCAGTTTGATACAACTAAAAACCGATTTTTGGCTGCTGGAGATGATTTTGTGGTAAAGTTTTGGGACATGGACATCACTAATCCATTGACAAGTACTGATGCAGATGGTGGATTGTCGGTAATTTGTGCATCATTAGTATTTTATGTTTCGTTAATTCTTCTGAGTTTAAAATCTTTTGTTTAAGACGTTAATTTTCTATTGGCATGTTCTCAGGCTTCTCCACGCATTCGCTTCAACAAAATAGGGTCACTTCTAGCAGTTTCTACTGGTGACAATTGTATAAAGGTATTAGCAAATGCTGAGGGATTTCAGCTGTTGCGCTCCTTTGAAAGCAGGCTGTACAACGTTTCAAGATCAGTTTCTGAGGCCAAGGTTGGTTAATGCTATCACTGGTAAACCGTATATTGTCTTGTTCAATCAGTTTGTATCATTCATGTTAGGTTAATTGGATATTAACATCAAATAAAGGTGCAGGCACCCACTCTTAACTCCTTGGGAACTGTTAGTACTATTCCTGGAATTAGTGTATCCATTGCTGATCGTAATAACCTAGCAGCTCCTATTACTGGATTGGTACTTCACTATCACAATTTTTTCTGATTTCTTTTTTTGTTGTTTTGGTTTTAATTTTTTTGCTTACCATTGAGACCACTTTAAGTGGAAAGAATTTATCATACAGAGTCACTCTATGTTTCTTAAGGTTAACCATAAGCTCTCAAAACTGCAGCAGAATGGTGATAGCCGTGGCATTGCAGATGTAAAGCCCAGAATTATTGACGAGGCAGTTGACAAATCTAAGTTGTGGAAGCTTGCTGAAATCAACGAACCATCACAGTGCTGTTCTCTTAGGCTTCCAGATAACCTACTAGCTGTTAAGGTAAATGTTCCTTGAGAATGTTTTCTTCATGCTATATTAAGAAAGAAGAGTAGAAGTAATTGCTCATCAACTCCGTCAATGCATCTTATTTTGTGATCTAGTAAGATTATTTTGCTAAATATTCTCTTACATGTTAAGGTTAATTTTTCCTTCTTTTATTTGATCTTCACTGTAGATGCATGAAAGATGATCACTAAAGCATTGTATGTTATTTAGATCTTTGAAGCAATCAACTAGTACTTGTAACACATGACCATTGTTTTTCATTTCTTCATTGCTGTTGTGTTATCTTAAAAAGCTTCTGTTAGGATCTTATGGTAGAAGCCTTGATTTGTTCTGAGTTTCTGCTCCTGCGATTTATATTGTTATAAAGATGAATAACTTGATCGAACGATTTATATGGTTCAAATTAGTCAGTAAGTGTGTTTATTGGTATCTCAATCAGATAAAAGAAGTGCAATGATTTTTAACTAATGAATTTGGTTTATTTAAATCTTTCTAGACATGTAGGCAATTACTCGTGGTTCCAAATTACGAACTCATTGCATGCCTTAGAAGTAAATTTAGTTGGAGAGCTGGGAAGCATTGTGCCAACCGTGTTTACTTCTGCCATTGAGATACCAAATAGCCGAAAATTTGTTGTTAAAATAAAATCCTTTTGCCTGTTTTTGGTTTATTAGGAGTCGTATATTCCAGATTCTTATAGCTGTAACGAGTTAGCTATCCATTTCTTTATTATTGTATGAAACATAGATGCCCATGTTCCAAAAGAATTTTTCTTTACATATTTTAATTTTTACAGTGCTCATATAACCATTGCTGTTGTGATAAGCGAGGTTTTAAATTCACATTTGATGAAATCTTCATATTGTTATGGTTACAAGTCATAGTTCCAACTTATGGACACAGCTTCTTACGAAGGCTCCATAAAATGAGCCATTTGGGTTATTCCTTTTCTATATCTGGTGCATGCGAAAGCTTTTATAGTACTTGGCTATCCTTTATTTAAAGTGTTTTATTCTTTCCTCATTATGGTGGCGTATGATATGGCATGGTTTTTCATTTAACTTAAGGAAAATTGCTGGTTTTACCATGCATGCTATATTTCAGCATTTTACTATTTTGCAAGTACTAATTATGTATATTTTCTTTCATTTTGATCCACAAAAAGGAAAAAATATCGCTGCCTTTGAGTTGTTGTTCAGGTTTGTCCACCATAGAAAATTTACTTGTATTGTTTGGGTTACAAACTTGAATATGCGAAAGATCTCATGTAGCTTTTGAATGAATTAACTTTGGTTCATCTATGAGTTGTTAAGCAAAATTAATCGTCTTCCTAAATTTTAGAAGTTAAAGGTTACATAGCATGTCAGCTGGATACAATTTTACAGAACTTGTATTTATATAGAGCTATTGATGCATTTGGTGGATTGTTTAAAAGATTTTGAATGGTTAGTGAGGAGATTGATTATTTGACTTGTTTGTGTGTGTGTGATTGTGTGTGTGTTTGTGGTTAGTGGAGAGATTGATTGTTTGTTGGGGACGGACTTTGACCTCTTCCATTGCCAAATCATATGCTCCATCTTCTGATAACATTTTGGCTAAATGCATGGGTACCTATCGACTGCCTAACTGGACTTCGTTCTTCAATTTGTAAATAGAATCCAAGATCCTACCTGTAGTGTGTCAATAGCTTTATTGAGATTCACCAATGGCATTTTCTCTTGTTCTGTAGTGTTCACCTCACCAGACTATTCACTGGTCTTGCTCTTTGGTCCTGTTGGTTTTACCATGGAGGAATTATATGCCGTAACAAATAGGTTTGCTTCACAACCAGAGCTTTGCTAGACATTGCCTCTCATGGTTAGCTTTATGCTCCCCACATTTCTTAGCAAAACATCGGCTGATGGTGAATGATGAAGGTTAATCTTAGGGTATGAGATGGTAGATGATGGTTCATGATAGATAAAAAAACTCAACTAATTCTCAAGAAACTAACATATTTTAGTGGTCATACAACTATGAATTGCTTTGTGCACTCTCTTATCAGTCGCGATTCTGTGACCTCGTAGCATTTTAAAATAATGGATAAATAAGTATTAGCCAATTAGTAGCTTAATCGACAAATCTGCACAATTAATTAATATTAAACACAAAACATAATTAAACAGGTTGAATTGGATATGCACAATAGGTAAAATAAAATCATTATGGTAAATGTATCATTCTTATTTCTTTGGTTATCTTTGGGATTTAGTTTTTATAATTAAATAAATTAGTTAATCAATATTAATGTAAATGTAACTCATGCAGGGTAGGTTGAATCAAGTATGGTATTTGAATTGATGTAATGGATTTTATTTAGTTTTTTTTCTAGCATATTATATTTGAATTTATTATGGGTTATAATGGGTAACACATATTAGACAAATTCTTATAGTTTTTTTTTATCTTTTATGCATAAATTATTATATTTTTATTTTTTTATTTGGAAGGGTATTTTTGTTATTTTTTGTAGGTTTTATTTTGTGCTTTTATAAATATATTTTATGGAATGAGAAAGAAGTTTTGGTTTGTTTTGTGTCTCTTAGAAATTGTGATTTCTCCTTATACATACGTGCACAACTTGGGTCATTTTGAATTTTAAGGATGAACTTGTTGTAAGGTGGTAAGAATTGTAATATCCTTAATTTATAAAATAATCAAGCATATTGATTTTTCAAATTTTATTTATATATCGATCTTGTAAAGCATGTCAAATGTGATTGGAAAATAAAGTATTACGAAATGTTTAAATAAATATAAAATTGGATAGAGTTTGTTGAGAAAATTCCAACGACATTTGATTCGTTTCGATCATTTTGTTTAGAGTACCTATAAATTGTTGAACTTAATGTTAGTTAATTAATAATAATATAAATGTAACTCTATAGTCTAAATCCCAATTCCTGTCAACGCTCCCCAAATTTCTTGCATTCAACTTGTTCTCCTTTCCTTATGTGCTCGATTTGGCTGTTCCTCATATTGGAAATCCCTTGCTCTAATTTCTATCTTATCTGGTCTTCGGTTAGTTGTTTATCGATTTTTGACAGGATCAAGCAAGGCCGCTAGCTTCTCATGGGAAGAATTGACAGTGTGATTTGGGAAAATCTGGTGACTCTTGCATCGTAACATTGATATATGGTTTGTGGCAACAAGATCTGGACACTGCGATGAGTTTTAGTCAATGGTATAGAGATCTAAGTGGCAACAGCTTGATGTGGTTGACTTTGGCTTTCTCTTTGTCAAGATTTACCTTGTGGCATCATTGGTCTGCAATAGCATAAAAAATAAGGTGGATGAAGTCTCTTTTGTGGTTTGACAAGAAAGTGAGAGAAAGAGTTAAGAGAGAGGGTGAAGCTAAGAGAGGGAGAGGAAAAAAGGGAATAGAGAAAATAAGGTATGGAAATCGAGGAGAGTTGAAAGAAGGAAAAAGGCGAATCGAGCTTTGTTTTAACAACATAAAGATTTTGGTAAGTTTCTCTAAATCCCCCTTAAGATGTTAGGGTTTATAGTTCATAGAAGCATAAAAATCGAATTTGTAATTATGAAAATTTCCAAATGTTGTAGTAAACATAATAAAGTTAGTGCTTGAGAATCATGATAGAATTGTAATTTATGTTTTATGCATGATTGTAAGATGAAAAGGGAAAGAAGAGAGTTGAATCCTAGACTCTTTGCTTTTGAGATGGACATTTTTTTTGTTTTTATGTGCATTACTTGATGTAATGATGATTGATAAGTATGGCCTTGTATAGGCATTTTGGCATATTTATGTCATGTGTTTGATATTATGATATGCTATTGTGTTTTAGTATGATCTAGATTGTATATGATGCTATCTAGTTATATTGTTTGTATGTTGTACCTATATTTCTTGTATTATAGTATAAGTATGATATATATGTTGACTATTGAGTAGATATATGATAACATGTGATTGGTTAAACACTTGCCTAAAAATATTTGCTTTGTTATATGTTGGAAAGTATGTATATAAACATGAGATATTGAAGTAAAATAATAAGAAAAATGACTTAGTTCATATGTTAGAATTAAAGAATTTTTTAAGAATAATACAAGTCTAGTTCATATGAGGCCTTGAGAATCTTGTGAAATAGAAGTGGCCTATTCATATGAGTTGAAAAATTCTTATGGGACGAAATGATGACTTGATTCATATGAGATAATTAGAGAAACTCCATAGGAGCTGAGGACTTGTTGCATGATAAAAAATGGTCTGTCCATAGGAGTTGAGGTAAATTGCATCAGACGAGAGAAGTGGCCTATTAATTTGAAATGTAAATTAGAAAGCTTGTTAACAATTCCAATTAAATGAAAAAGAGAAATGTAAATACAATGAACATGTGATTATTATATATACTTATTTGTTATTATGTGTGTGGATGATTATATTTTAGTCATAATTTTGCATGTGACATAATATAGATGTTATCTTGTTTTACACATTATTATCCTTGTGTTATTTAGTTTGATGAGTTTGTGATGGTTAGTTTAACCTATTTGTTAGCATTAACGTTTTGACTGTTCCAAGATTGCAACCTAGGGAAGAAATAATGTACGAGTAAAATGTTAAGTTCTATTGCTATAAATGAAAACTCTGTATGGTAACTAGGAATTATATTTGTTTGGTTTTGTATATTGTATATGTTATGACTGCATGAATGTGCATTGATATATGTATGGATGCATAGTAGATAATAATATGAGAAGTTATGAGTTGTGAGTGTATATGAATTGATGTGTATGCATATAAAAAATGGACAACATACATAGAAGGTTTTGTTCATTTATAATATGAAATATTAAAAAAATAGATTTAAATGGGTTTAGGATTGAGAATTTTGACCTTAATTTCATGACAAAAGGATGACAATATCACAACAATTCATCCCAATTCATATTGTCTAACTAATTGCAACCTATTGCACACAATGACATTACATTTCCTTAACATTTTTGTATTTTAATTTTTACAATTTATCATACAACATATTAAATTGGCATAAAAGTTACCTAATTTTGAAATTAATGTGTAGCTCTTTTTCTCTTTCCTTCAAATTTCACCTGAGCTACCTCTTTCTTGGATTTTGTTGTTAATGCTCCTCCTTGGCATTGATAAGGTTTAGGAAGTGAGCATGAATTAGGTTTAGGAGACTCACAAAATTATCATGCTAATGGGAAAATCAATTCACCTCTTCCTCAATGTGTCCTTGATGATGAAGCAAGGGTGAGTGTGAGGTAGGGCCTTGGAATCTCAAAAAAGCATATACAGTTGACTAAAGATGGGAAGGAATATAAGAGATGGTGCAAAAAGGATTTAGTTTTAGCTTTGAAATAGTAAATATATTAATTACTTAATTTTTTATTTAATTTTTAACTTAAAAAAATTCATAATAATTTTAAATGAATTCTAATTGAGATGGATTAAACATCATTTGATTTGTCTCAATGAGTTTTTTTACAAAAAATAGATTTATTTTAATTTTTTAAAATATTTATTTTTTAATTAATTTTTAGTGTGCATTACTAGACACTCGGAATTCCAATAGCACAACAAATTCATTTTTTTTTTCATAAATTCAACATATTTGTACATTATTCTCACATTTTGTCTATATCATCAGAAGACTATTTAAGATAAGAAACATTTACATTCAGATTGTTAGCCTTTAGTCATACAACACAGTAGGTCTTGCTTTTCTTGTCACTAAAACCATGCAATAACCTTGCTCTTTCACAGTCCTTTACTGAATATTGCCTACTAACTTATATCCAAAGTTTTATTATTACACCAAGACTTGTTGGAATGCTTATTAAAGTTGTAAAGGTGATGTAATTGTAGAGCATGTAGATGTTGGCAACCTCCAAAAATGGAATTAATTTTTGACCAACAGGCGTGTGTTGATAAGGGCTCGACTTAATTTAAAAATTCAGGATAATCTTTACACTTTTAGAAGTCTAAAAGTGGAGTGCAGGGGCTGATAACTTAATAGAAGTATTCCACACATTTGTTTTTGCATGGTATCATTGCTTATTTTGATCTACCATTGATAGCCCAAGTCTTGCAGTCCAAGGTTCTTGTTTCTTTCAATGATTCTCTGTGCAGTAATTAAGCAGTGTCACTGGTAAAAATGGTCAGATAATTCCTAGATCAACTGTAACAGACGTAGTTTTGACAAATAATATAAGTTTTTTACAAGTTTTCTCCATCTATGGCGTTTTTATCATTGGGTTTACAAACATTATTGTGCTAGAACCTTTTCTTGCAAGATGGATTAGGTTTATTTTAGCCGTCTACTTTTTCTCCAAGTTATTTATGTTAATTTGGCTCAGAGTTTTTTATTTGTATCTCATGGATAAAAAATTGTAATAGATATTGGATTAGTGTATATTTAGGTACGTATGAAGTCTATGAATATGCTTCATTTGGTTTTTTGACTCGTCTTCATGCGTATGATTATGTTTCCTTCACATTTAGTTGTGAATTTTGGGCATCATTAGCAATTGTCATTAATTTTTTCTCAAAATGACCGGCAAGGAGTCTTTGGTGATTCTAAGATTTCATGGAATAGAACACTGTATTCAACGTAGTGACAACAAATCGTTGTATTGCTTTTAGTATTATTTTTTTTATGTAGCTTTTATATAAATTTTTGTTTTGTTTATATTGGTTTGGCAAATTTGCTTGCCCAAGGTTCAAGGCCATTCATCTTAATACACAGGAGTTCTTGCTGAATCTGTATGTACTAAGAAGTTTGTTGCATTGTCCCTAAGACTATCTTTTTTACATAACTTTATTTCTAAAAAGGTCATGTGAGTTGATTTTAATATGTGTTTGTGCAACATCAAAATGTATAGTTAAATATAATACCATTGTATTTGTGACTTTAAAATAAATGAAAATGTGAAAATAAAAATAGTATCGGATAGAATTAGTTAAGATAAGTTCAATAACATTTATTTTATTTCAATTGAATTTTATTTAAAATTATTATGAATTATTCAACTTTAATTGTTTAATAAGTAAATAAAATATTTAATTAATGTGTTATATATAATAACTTTAAACTTAATCATGTGTTTTGCCTTCACAATGCTTCTTCCTTTCGAATTTGGGAAATTCCTTTTCCCTTTGTTGGTTGGCTAGCAATTGGTGCCCTAGTTGCTCTATGTTGTTTGTAGCAGTTAAACAACTCTGTGGTTAGTTTAATTAACAACATACTGGTGGGGTAGACAATTATATGGAGTAGACAACTATGATATGATGCATGTTGATTGTTGTAACTTGTTGTTTTATGATTGAAATAAATAATGTTATGCTAAAATCTATTATGTGATAATAAATCCTCAAAATGAATAAAGTGAGCAGGCAGTGAGTATTAATAGAAGCAAAAGGCAAGGACAGCAGCCCTGAATTTGGTGAGACTTGCTATTAGAAGAGATAGTCAATAACATTCTGTCTAAAAGGGAAAATATTTCAAGTTCGTCCCAAAGACTAATTGAGGAGTATCAAACTAATAAGACAATTTCACTAGTTGCATCCTCATTTTTTTGATGCTATAGACCTAATGCAAACTAAGGATTGTTTGGAAGACATTGACATGCTATTTGAAAGCATATTGTGTCTTGAGAATAGAAATGTGTCATTAATAATGATAGTGTTTGGTGTAGCTACTAAGAATTGGTCAAAATACTACAACTTAAGGGTATACCTAATTTGTAGATCTCATGGATGGAATTTTGTAAATTCTTTAGGGATTGGTATATCCCAAAATCAGCCAAGGATAAGATGTAGGATTATTGAGTAGGTTAACTCAATAGGGGCCTATGAGCAGACGTTCTCTACATTAGTATTCTTCTAGGTTGATTAACATCCTATAAAGTCACAATTGATTATTAGGAAAAAAGAATTAAAATCTATTTGGTAATTGATATTGACTTAATCTATTCTGAATAGGGTAGGAAAGTGTTATTGATATATGCTTTCAAGGCAAGGAAGTTGGAACAAAAGGATTTTACATTTTTATTTTTGTATACAACATTAAATAAAGAGAGCTTAAACTGCTAGATGTTCTAGTGGCATATAATTACTTAGATTTGTTTCTTAGTGATTTGTTATGTGACTTTACTTTGGAATAGATTTGCTTCTAGGTGTTAAACCCATATCAAGGGCTCGTTATAGAATAGTTCCAATGAAAATGCTTGAAATGAAGACTCAATTGTTAGAGTTGATTGAATAGTGGTTTGTTAGATCAGGCATATTTGCAGGGAAGTATTGATATTTGTTAGAAAGAAAAATGATAATATGCAATAGATATTTATTACAGAGAATTGAACTAAGTTGTTGTAAAGAATAAGTATTTGTTGTTAAGGATTGATGAATTGTTTGATTAATTACAAATGGTTGTGTTTCTTCAAAAGTAAAAATGCAATATAGCTACCTCTAATTGAAAATTCAGAAGGATGATATTTCGAAGATTGCATTTAGAACCAGATATGAACATTATGAATTCTTAATGTTATCATTTGGTCTGACAAATGTGTCAACAATATTCGCAAATTTGATTAATGAGGTCATTAGACAATGACCAAGTTAGATTGAGATTATTTTCATTGATGATACCTTGATTTATTCAAAAGAAAAAAAGCACTAAATGCATTTGAAGTGGACTACAATCACTTATTCCAATGTTGAAGGGGAAATTTTCATAGATTTTATTGTGGGAGTCTCGAGAGGTACTAACGAAAGATATGATAGGGAGGCCTTGATAGATTGACATAATTTGTACACTTTTTGCTTATTAAAACTATGTATTCTATTAAGAGGCTAATGCAAATTTATATATTGACTAAATTGTCAAATTTCTTGGATTGTGTAAAACTATATTGTTTGATCAAGACTCAAAGCTTACTCCCTATTTTTGAGAAAGTTTGTGAGATACTTTTGGTATTTAGCTAAATTAAGTATTGCATTCATCCTTAGATGGACAGACAAACTGGGAGAATAATGACACTAAAAGATATGCTCCGATCATGGGTTCAGGGTTTAGAGGTAATTGGGATACATAGTATCTTGATTGAAGTTACCTATGACAACAATTTTCAATCTAGCATAAGCATAGAGTTTAATGATACATTTTATGGTAAGAAGTACTAATCATCTTATAATGGTATGAAAAGAATAAAAATGTGATGGTTGGTTCCAAATTAGTGGAAGAAACTACAAATAAAATCTAGTTAATAGTGATAGATTGCAAAAAGAATAGGACTATTAGAAATAATATTTTGATCCTAAACATAAATAGGTGAAATTTTAGGAATATGTTCATGTATTCTTAAGAAAGTAAGTCTTATGAAAGGTATTTTTATAAGAGAAGCAAAGTGAAGTTATGATATATTGGTTTTTTTTTAGATTTCTAAAAGAATTGAGAACTTTACTTATAGAGGTAGTTCCACCTTTGTCATTTTTTGATATTGATGATGTATTTCATGTTTCAACACAAAGATGGTGTGTTGCAATGTCTTTGTTATTTCATTTAATAGCGTTCGGTAATATAGGAAAAATTTTGATAAATACTGATAACTCTCAGTTAGAATCTTAGAACAAAAACATTCCTTAGATAATGAATTATTGGTTGTACTCTTGTGATAAATTAACAATTTGAATTATTTTGTATTTTTTATGATCCAAAGTGTTATTGCGATGAAAGTTAGCTAATGAATTGTGAAATATGATTCAAAGTGTTATTGAGGTGTAACCTAACTTGAGCTATGAGGCTAAGAATTTTGGCTAGAGAAATTAAACAATTGAGAAGCAAGGCAATTTCAATGGTGAAAATACAATGGGCAAATCACAAAGAAAAAGAGAGTATATGGGAATTCAAAGAGGATATGTATGAAAATATCATAAATTATTATGAATTTTGAGAATGAAATTTTTGTAAAAGAAAAGATTGTGATATCTCAAAAAATCTTATGTGCATGTAACATATAGTTAGATGTAATACCATTGAATTTGTGACCTTAAAATGAATGAAAATATGAAAATAAAAATATTATCGAATAGAGCTTGTTGAGAAGAGTAAAAAGTTATTTCATTTCAATTAAAGTTCATTTGAATTATTACAAATTGCTAAAATTTAAAGATTTAATAACTAAATAAAATATTTAATTAATTTATTATATATAATAACCTTTAACTTAATTCTATGTTTTACCTTCCATCAACCGCTTTCTTTTGCATTCAGAAAATTATATTGTCCCTCACTAGCTGACCAGCAATTGAAGTTGTTGCCTTTCTTTACTGCACTACTTGCTGCCATTTGGTCGTTGGAGCACCATGGAGAAGGTTATATCATCCTCCCATTTGGTTGAGGAATTGTGTAGGTTTCCTCAAAACCCTAGTCCGCCCTATCTTATTGTTGTACACTACCAATTCATTGTTGATTCCCCGATTGGATTGTTGTGAGAGAGAAGAAGGGAGAGAAAGAGAAGGGAGAATCAACTTTGATTGAATTCGAGTAAGAGGCGGAAGTTGATGACAATTTTTAAGGGATTTGCACATAGCATTGGAGTAGCTGCTATGCACAATTTGTTGTTTGTATGATTCTTATGCATTTGATTACCTTAACATAGCATATGGTGATTTAGAGATACATGAGGGGTATTGTTTGAGCATTAATAATTTGATATAGCATGATTGTTACTTGTATGAGAATAAGGTCAAGTGCGGTGACTTAGGCATGTGAAACTTATAAATATCTTGTGTGCAAGTATAAAATGTAATTTGGCATAGAGTGATGATGATATCACAATGAAACATAATCTAGCATGAAACAATGATGATATCATAATGAAATCTAATATGAACTAGAGCGGTGATAATGTAATGATGAAATATAATTTGGCCTGTAGTGATAATGATGCCACAAGGAAATGCAATTCGACTTGAAATGGCGATGATAATTCGGTCTAGAGTGGTGATGATGACACATTGAGATATAATCCGATCTAGAATGGTGATGATATCTCAATGAGATACAATTCTACTTGGAATGGTGATGATGGCATGAAGAGGTATCATGTAGTATGAGATAGTGATGTTAAGATGAGCCATGATAAAGGTGGTGATAATGTTATGATGAGTTATGATATAATTGGAGTGATGATGGTATCATGATGAGATATGATAGCTTTCAAGTAGTGATGATATCATGAGGTGAAATAAAATAAAATAGTAATTGATCTCTAGTGGGTGAATACTACAAAACTTGCGCAAGACTTAGAAAATATATGGAGTAGTGGGTGACATATGTATTAAACTAATATGTGCATATTATCTTTTGTGTTACTTATGTAGCATGTACTAGTTCATGTTTAGGGATGATGTTATGATGATGTCATGATGAGTTATAATATAATTAGAGCGATGATGATATCATGATGAGATATGATAGTTTTTAAGTAATAATGATGTCATGAAACGGTGAAATAAAATAAATAGTAAGTGATCTCAAGCGGTTGAATATTAGAAAACTTGTGCAAGGCTTAGAAAATATGTAAAGTGAGTAGTGGGTATATTATCTATTTTGTATCAAACTAATATATTATCTTTTGTGTGATACTTATGTAGATGTTTTTATTATTTGCATATAGACTTGGCATGTGATATGATGTTGTTTGTTTTGATATTCACATGTTATCTATTGAGCTTGTTATTGTGGCTTAGCCTATTATTGATAAACAGTTTTTGTTGCATTGAGGTCACAATTTGAGGGAGAGAACAAGGAGTTGCAGTGGTAATATTTTTTTATAATGTAATGACACTATAATAACTAAACAACTCTATGATTAGTTTTTAGAAAGTTGATGTTTCAATATGTTTCAAGAATATTTATTGAATTCTTGTTTTTTCTTGAAAATATTTTAATGTTCATCTATTGATTTTTTTAGAATTTTGAGAAATTTGATTTTCTTGTTTACAAATAGATTCTGGCATTTTGTGAATTTTGAATGTAGAAATTGTAGATTTCAAATATTAATATTACATGTGTAACATGGTAAATAACTGTGTGGATTGTACTGTAGATAGCATGCATAGATTGTATAGTATATAATTGCTTGGGATGTTATGAATTAGAAATTTATGATAAATGTGACGTTTATGTATATGGAAAACGAAAGAGTTGTAAGGGAGATTTTTCAATTATATATCTTGAAAACCAATATCTTGTGTCCATCAAAAGCTCTGTTAATTCTTTTTCATGATGCACAAAGTACTACAAACAAATGCATAAATCATCTCTTCAAGGAGTTGCCAAAATCTCTCGTCTATATTTTTTACCTACTTGTTTTCCTTTTAGGTTGCTAGATTGATTTATACAAATTCAGGACAAGCAATCCTGGCTTTGGCTTCTAATGCTGTTCATAAGTTATGGAAATGGCAAAAGACTGACAGAAATGCAACTGTGAAGGTAATGTTCTGCTTTCTATGTTCTTCATTTTTTTTTTTTTTCCAATTTCCATCTTTTGCAGAATTGAAAGTCTTGACTTGCAGGCAAGTGCATCTGTGACACCACAGATTTGGCAACCTACCAGTGGCATTTTGATGACTAATGAATTTAGTGATACAAATCCGGAAGAAGCGATCCACTGCTTTGCTCTATCCAAGAACGATTCCTATGTGATGTCTGCTTCAGGCGGCAAAATATCTCTTTTCAATATGATGACATTTAAGGTTATTTGTACTATGTGTTAATAAATCCTACTTAAATGGAAAAATTTGAACTGTATATATTGACTCTGTTTGTTTGAATTAGTTTTTATATGCATTTAGTTATATTTAAGTTAAATGATATCTGAAACTCTTAATCTGGTGTATTGCAGACAATGACAACTTTCATGCCTCCACCACCAACCGCTACATTTCTGGCATTTCATCCACAGGACAACAATATAATTGCTATAGGCATGGATGATTCTTCCATCCAAATCTATAATGTTCGGGTGGATGAGGTTTGATTTGGGCTAACCAAGTTCTATAATCTGAGAATTAAATGTAGAAACTATTTGCCAAATTTTTATTTCTTTGCATTGATTCTGCCAGGTTAAAAGCAAACTCAGGGGGCATCAAAAGAAGATTACAGGCCTTGCCTTTTCGAATGTGCTCAATGTTCTCGTGTCTTCTGGGGCAGATGCTCAGGTTTATCCATATTTAAAAGTTCTTTTATCTCTTTTCAAGACGCAAGAATTCAACTCGAGGAATTCTTAACTGTTTTTTTTCTTTGCATTCAAGTTATCCAGCTTTGTTGGTTCGATTTTGATTGGGTTAGCTTTTGTTTATGTGAATCCAAGGGACTTGAATGCTTTTCTCCTTCAATGATGATACGTTTATTCATTTTTTGTTTTTCAGTTGTGTGTTTGGGGAATGGATACCTGGGAAAAGCAAGGAAGCAAACTTCTGCAGATTCCTCCAGGTCGGCTCTCTGGTCCTCATGCAGAGACAAAAGTCCAGTTTCACCAAGACCAGGTCCAGATCTTGGTTGTGCATGAGTCACAATTAGCAATATATGAAGCAACAAAATTGGAATGCCTAAAGCAGGTAGGTGAAAGTGTTTTCCATTCTCTCTTATAACAGCCTCAAGTTTTCTTACTGGAAAATTCATATGGTATATATATATTCCTACAGGAAGAGTAAGAACTTAGGCTTAAAATTTGTACTTTAACCTCTGTCGTTTGCTATTCTAAGCCTAGTTGAAAAAAGTACCTAATCCATTCATTCTATGTACTTCATGTGCAGTGGCTACCACGTGATGTGTTGGTGACACATGCCACATATTCATGCGACAGCCAAATGATATATGCAAGTTTCACGGATGGAAGCGTGAGTGTCTTCACTCCAATGCTTCGATTGAGATGCAGAATAGCTCCTGCTGCCTTTCTTAAAGTTCCATCGAGGTTTACCCTTGTTTTAACTTCCCCTCATTTATAAAGGAAAAAAAAAACGAAACGCTTCCTTTTTCTTATGCTTCGGTTGTTTTCGCAGTTCAACTGCGTATCCCGTCGTCATAGCAGCGCATCCCACCGAACCTAACCAGCTTGCCCTGGGCCTAACCGATGGTGGTGTCCTTGTTCTCGAACCATTAGATTCCGAAGGCAAATGGGGGTCGGCTCCGCCACCAGAGAATGGTGTGGGCCCGAGCTCCAGCCCGAGCCAGCCTGCCGGAAACCCCAATACAGATCAACCATCAAGGTGAAAAACCTTATGAAGCTTGTTCAAGAATTGTCCCCTTTTCTTCGGACAAAGAGGGCATGGTTCTTGGCTCCCTTGATGCAGTAATTGGCGATCACTTGGGGGTGAGAAATTAACCTTTAATTACTTAATGAATCAGAGCCATGCTTCTATACAGAATGATGATAACCAACTAGCGTAGAGGTAAAAAAGCTTGTTTCCATTGTTTTATAGAATAGAGATCAGAGACACTGCTCGGTAGAAGCCATGCTAGAGGTGTGCATGTGCGTGCCTTGTTGTGAGTCTGGCATCTTAATTGAAAAACGATGTATTTTCATGTCGGATAAATTTGTTCTTACTCTTTTATTTTAGGCATGAGTGAGTTATAGCAGCTTTTTATTTTGTATCTTTGTTGTATTCATAGTTTAATTGAAATTTCTTGCTTGTTACCTGCTTTGCTACCATATGTTTTTTTTTATTATTATTTTTTATTTTGAGATGTGCATCTTTTTCGTTAATTAGTGTTCAATAAGTTTGATGGAATAGCATTTGTTTAGCGTGCCGTGTGATTTAAGTGTCATACATAGCTTAAATGTGAGTTTAATCAGATTTTATTCTGTATCTTGTTGTATCCTTAGTTTGATGGAATTTGGTACTTGTTATTTGTTTTGTTTGTTCATATAATTACTGATCATTTTGTCATATTCGAATCAATCTATTTTAAAGATATAAAGCAATAATTATTTATATCATAAGTTATTATATCTTATTTATTTGATTTTTAAGATTTTTTATTATTTTTTATTTTTTTTGTTTGTAAAAATGATAATAATTTATCATAAAATATTTTATATATATTTATATATATAAATGGAAATTTTTTTATGGCACCATTGATCCAAAGCTTTAACAAATATTTGGAATGGAGGAGAAGTCAAGTTCTATCTACCTTGATCCTCTAAAGAGTCCATTACATTTCTCAAGTTAGATTCACTCTTCTCTCTTTCTCTCAACCGAACGAGCAATGCAAATGCAACAGCATAAAAAAGCAACAAAAAAATGGACAACTCCAATTCATATCCTCTTGGTTGCAATTATGAGGTAATGGGCATGGGAAAAGGCATAAACATCCGCGCCTTTATCATTTAAATAATAAAAAGCAAATTACTTTTATTTTTAGAACACATTTCTTAAAAAATGTGATGTTAAATTTAGATCTTTGTTTGGAATGATAATTTTTTGTACATTATGAAGTCTTACAATTTGATGTATATAGATCTAGGCCAATTTTCTTACAGAGTAAGTTGTTTTGATTGCTAAAATATGTGTTAATTTAATTAATCTATCAATAACTATCTATAAAGATTTATTATGACTCATAAGTGTCATAAGCAATGCAATAATAGAATCTATAACATCATCTCTCATTTTCATTATGGAATTGATTAAGGTTGTAATAAGCCACTTGACTTTTATTGTTGGTCCTTTACATATTAACAGATTAAGCACTTTCTAATACAAATGGATAGCATATTTTGAATTATAAGCTTCTCATAATAGTAGTTGATATAACTGTTAATGTGAAAGAATACAACATGGCCTTAAAATTGTTACACATCATTTTCGTTTAAGATAAAATTAGATACCCACCTATCCTTGATGCTTTATATCAATTTCTAGAATTATTCATTTTAGATTTAATACTATTTAATATATTTAAGCCAATTATGTCTCATAGAGAATTAATATAATAATTTCACATTTATTTGTACTTCTTTTTCTAATTATAATTTATTGATTTCATAAGTTATTTATTTTTTCCTTAGGTTTAGCCGCAATTATATAAATACTAACTTGTTTACTTAAGGTATCGACAATAACATTAACTTTTCTTAAATGATAAATAATACTAAAATTATAATCTTTAATGAATTCCAGCCACCTCCTTTGGCTTAAATTTAGTTTTTTTGGAATAAATAGGCATTTCATGCTTTGATGATATATGAAAACTTCATATTTCATTCCATACAAATAATGTTGTTAAATTTTAAAGCTAAAATAACAACATCCAATTATAAATCATGTATTAGATAATTTCTTTGATTCAACTTTAGTTTCTTAGAGATATAAGTAATGACCTTATCAAATTATATTAATACATAACCTAGCCCTTATAGTGATGTATCACTATGCATTTGGTATTCTTTTATTCCTTTTAGTAGAATTAAGACTAGAGTTATTATAAATATTTCCTTCAATTTCAAGAAATTATTTTCAAAGTTAGAATTTCATTCAAATATCACAACTTTTTGTATCAATTTTGTCATAATAAAGCTATATAAGACAAACTTTTTACAACTTTTCTACAATATATTACTAGACCCAAAAAAACTTCGAATTTCAGAAATAATAATGGGTCTATGCTAATCACAATAATGACAATCTTTTAAAGATCTATGTAAATTTCTTCACTTGTTACATGTCTCAAGAATACTATTTGGAATAGTAAAAATTTATATTTAGAGAACTTGGTATAAAGTTGGTGCTCTCTTAAAATTTGTAAAATAACATGTAAATAATTTTCATGCTCTTCAGGAAACTTTGAATGCATGATTATACCATTGATAACCATGATCACAAATTAATCTATATACTTCATAAAGATTTTGTTTATCAAATCCATGAAAGATGTAGCTGTATTTGTCAAACCAGAAGACAATGAACTTAAAATGCCCATATTGAGTTTCAAAAGCTATTTTAGTGATATCTTTTTTAGCTAATGGTATCCTAATCTTAAATTGATTTTAGAGAATGCCATAGCACCTCATAATAAATCAAATAGATTATTTATCCTTGGTAGACAATATTTATTTTTAATGAAGATTTTATTCATTTCTTTACAATTTATACACAATCAGTTTTCTTCTTTACAAAAAGAATAGGTGCTACATAAGAAGACACACTAAGGTGAATAAGGCCCTTACCTAAATACTTTTATATTTTCACTTTTACTTCTAGTAGTTCAATAATTGTTATCTTATAAGGAGCCTTTAAAATATAGGCTCAACTCTTAATAGTAACTATATTCAAATTCAATCTTGGTAGTAGGAGGAAGATCAATCAATTTCTTAGGAAATATATTCAAATGTTCATAAACAACTAGTACATCTTGTGGCACCACAAATTTTTGATCGATAATCACCATAGATAACAAAAAGTTTTTATCACATTTTTACAATTGTTTTATGCTTTCAACATAAAAATGAGTGGTATTCCTCCCCTTTTTCTAAAATAAATTATTTCTTCTCCATCTAGTGCTTTCAATTTTACCATCTTTTTAACACATGTATACACCTAATGCTCATATAACCAATCTATGCCTAAAATTATCAATTTTTGATAATTATGAGCAATTCAATAAAAAGTTCCTTGCTTCTAATATTTATTTCTCTCTAATGAATTTATCTGCTCTAAAATCACCCTTATATGGTAATTTTAGTAATAAATAATTATTCATTTTTTTTAAATTAGTAGATGATGCATCAAGAAAATGGTGGGATACAAATAAGTGAGGCTTTATAATAGAGTTGAGAGCATCTTGCTATGTAATGGCATAAGTGAGGCTTCAACCATTATTACCATGATAAGTCATCTTCTTCATCTGCCATTCTTAATATAACTTGTAACATTTAATAGATAAGTTAGATAACATGATAAGCACTTAAATGGTTTATTATCATTAAAACAAAATATTGTCTTTATGGCTCATGGAATTAAATAGTATGAGATAAAAATACAAAGATTGAATGCAAATGTATATAAAAGTGTATTAAATGGTAAGGAAGAGGGATTAAAGATTAAGGGATTAAGTCTTAAAGGTTAAGCATTGTGGATTAGGTATTAGGGATTAAGGATTAAAAATTACGGATTAAGGATTGAGGACAAGAGATTAAGGATTAGAGAAGAAGAAGAAGTAGAAGTAGTAATAAAAGAAGAAGAAGATGTAGAAGTAGTAGTAGTAGTAGAAGAAGAAGAAATAGAAGAAGAAGAAGAAGAAGGAGTATGATAAGAATAAGAAGAAGAAGAAGAAGAAGTAGAAGAAGAATAGATTAAGGAGAAGACGAAGAAGACAAAGAAGAAGAAGAGGAGGAGGAGGAGGAAGAAGAAGAAGAAGAAGAAGAAGAAGAAGAAGAAGAAAAGAAGAAAAAGAAGAAGAAGACGAAAAAGAAGAATAAGAATAAGAAGAAGATGTAGAAGAAGAAGAAGAAAATGAGAAGAACAAGAAAGAGAAGAACAAGAAGAAGTGGAAGAAGAAGAAGCGTAAAGAAGAAGAAGAAGAAGAAGAAGAGATGAAAAAGAAGAAGATGAAGAAGAAGAGAAGAAGAGTAAGAAGGAGAAGAAGAAGAAGACAGAGGAGAACAACAAGAAGAAGAACAAGTTAAAGAGGCAAAAGAGGAAGAAGAAGAAGAAGAAGATGATGAAGAAGTAGATGTTGATGAAGAAGAAGATGAAGAAGAAGAAGAAAAAGAAGAAGAAGAGGAAGAAGAAAGAGAAGAAGGAGGAGAACAAAAAGGAGAAGAAGAAGAAGATGATGATGATGATGAAGAAGATGGAGAAGCAAAAGAAGAAGAAGAAGAAGAAGAAGAAGAAGATGAAGAAGATGAAGTAGATGAAGTTGTAGAAGAAGAAGAAGTAGAAGAAGTAAAAGAAGAAGAAGAAAAGGTAAAAGAAGGAGCATAAGATGAAGAAGAAGAGGAAGAAGAAGTAGAGGAAGAAGAAGATGAAGAAGAAGTAAAAGTAGAAGGAGAAAAAGAAGAAGAAGAAGAAGTAGAAAAAGAAGAATAAATAGAAGAAGAAGATGAAGAAGAACAAAAAGAAGTTGAAGTTGAAGAGGAAGAAGATGAAGAAATAGTTGTAGAAGTTGAAGAAGAAGAATAAGAGGAACCAGAAGAAGATGTGGAAGAAGTAGAAGATGATGAAGAAGAAGAAGATAAAGCAGAAGAAGATGGAGAAGAAGGAGAGGAAGAAGAGGGAGAAGGAGGAGGAGGAGGAGAAGAAGAAAAAGAAGAAGAAGAAGAAGAAGAAGAAGTGAAAGAAGAAGACGAAAAGAAGAAGAAGAAGAAGAAGAGGAATAAGAGAGGAAGAGAAAGAGAAGAGGAAGAAGAATAAAACAAGAAGAAACAGAAGAAAAAGAAGAAGAAGAAATGGAGTAGAAGAAGAAGAGGGGTAAGAAGAGAAACTAGAAAAAGAAGAAGGAGATGGCAAAGAAGAAGATGTAAAAGGGTAGGGATTTAGGATTAAGGATTAAAGAATAGGGATGAAAGTTTAGAGAATAAGAGATTATGTCTTAAAGATTAAATATTATAAATCAGGGATTAGGGATTAAGTATTATAGATTAGGGATTAAGTATTAAGGAATAGAGATTAGGGATTAGAGAAAAAGAAGATGAAGAAGTAAAAGTAGTACAAAAAGAAGTAGAAGGAGTAGTAGTAGTAGAAGAAGAAGAAGAAATAGAAGAAAAAGAAGAAGAAGAAGAAGATAAAGAAGAAGATGATGATGAAGAAGAAGAAGAAGAAGAATGAAGAAGAAGAAGAGAAGAAGAAGACGAAGAAGAAGAAGAAGTAGAAGAGGGAGAATAAGAAGAAGTTGAAGAAAAAAAGAGAAAAGAGAAGATGAAGAAGATGGAGGAGAAGGCAAAGAAGAAGAAGTGGGGGAGGAAGAAGAAGAAGAAGAAGAAGGAGAAGAGAAGAAGAAGAAGAAGATGAATAAGGAGAAGAAGTAGGAGAAGAAGGAAATGAGATGAAGAAGAAGAATAAGAAGAAAGAGAAGAACAAGAAGTCAAAGAAGAAGAAGTGTAAAGAAAAAGAAGAAGAAGAAGAAGACGAAGAAAAGAAAAAGAAAAAGAAGAAGAAGAAAAAGAAGTGAAGAAGAAGAAGAAGAAGAAGGAGAAGAAGAAGAAGACAGAGAAGAAGTAGAAGATGAAGAACAAATAGAAGAAGTAGAAGAAGAAGGAGAAGAAGAACAAGTGGAAGATGATGAAGAACACGTTGATGAAGAAGATGACGAGGAAGAAGAAGAAAGCAAGAAGAAGAGGAAGAGCAGAAAAAAGATGGAGAAGAATAAATAGGAGAAGAAGAAGAAGATGATGATGATGAAGAAGAAGAAGAAGAAGTAAAAGGAGCAGAAGAAGAAGAAGAAGAAGAAGAAGAAGAAAAAGAAGAAAAAGAAGACGTAAAAAAGTAGAAGATGAAGAAGTAGAAGTAGAAGAAGAAGAATAAGTAAAAGAAGAAGAAGAAGAAGTAGAGGAAGAAGAAGAAGAAGATGAAGAAGAAGAAGAAGAGTTAGAAGAAGAAAAAGAAGAAGAAGAAGAAGTAGACAAAGAAGAAGAATAAGAAGAAGAAGAATTAGAAGAAGATGATGAAGAAGAAAAAAAAGAAGAAGTTGAAGTTGAAAAGGAAGAAGATGAAGAAATAGTAGTAGAACAAGAAGAAGTAGAGGAAGAAGAAGAAGAAGAAGAAGAAGAAGAACTAGATGAAGATGTAGAAAAAGAAGTAGAAGAAGAAGAAGAAGAAGAAGAAACAGAAGAAGAAAATGAAGAAGAAATAGAAGAAGAAGTAGGAGAAGAAGAAGAAGAAGTAAAAGGAGGAGGAGGAGAACAAGAAGAACAAGACGGAATAGATGAAGAAGAAGGGGAAGAGGAAGAGGAAAAAGAGCAAGAAGAAGAAGAAGACGAGGAAGAAAAAGAGTAAAGAAAGAAGAATAATAAGAAGAAGAAGAGGAAGAAGAAGAAGAAGAAGAAGAAAAGGAAGAAGAAGAAGAAGAAGAAGAAGAAGAAGAAAAGGAGGAAGAAGAAGAAGAAGAAGAGGAAGAAGAAGAAGAAGATGAAGAAGAAGAAGAAGAAGAAGAACAAGTGGAAGAAGAAGAAGAAGTAGTAGAAGAAGAAGAAGATGAAAAAAAAAAGTGAAAGAAAAGGAAGAATAAGAAGGAGAAGAGGAAGAGAAAGAAGAGGAAGAAGAGGAAGAAGAAGAAGAAGAAGGAGAAGAAGAAGAAGAAGAGGAGGAGGAAGAAGAAGAGGAAGAAGATATAGATGAAGATGGAGAAGAAGAAGAAGAAGAACAAGATGAAGAAGGGGAAGAAAAAGAATACGTAGAAGGCGAAGTAAATGATGAAGACGAGGAGGAGGAGAACGAAGAAGAAGAAGAAGAAGAAGAAGAAGAGGTGGATGAGGAGAAGAGGTCGAAGAAGAAGAAGATCTGGGGGAAGAAGAAGAAGAAGGGGAAAAAGAAGAAGAAATTGAAGAGGAAGAAGAAGAGGATGAAGAAGAAGAAGAGGAAGAAGAAGTGGAAAAGAAGAAGATGAAGAAGAGAAGGAAGAAGTAGTGGAAAAAGAGGAAGAAGAAGAAGAAGAAGTTGAAATGGAAGAAGATGAAGAATAAGTAGAAGAAGAAGGGGAATGCGGAGAAGAAGAAGAAGATGATGTTGATGAGGACGAAGAACAAGAGGAAGGGGAAGAAAAAGAAGAAGTTGAGGAAAAAGAAGAGGAAGAAGAAGAGGAGGAAAAAGAGATAGAACAAGATGAAAAGGGTAAAGTGTAAGGATAAGAAATTAAAGGTTAAGGGATGAAGACTTAAAGATTAAAGATTAAAGATTAGGGACTAGGGATTATGGTTTAGGGATCACAAATAAAGATTAAGTGATAAGGATTAAGCATTAGGGATTAGAGAAGAGAAAGAAAAAGAAGTAGAAGAAGTAGAAGTAGATGAATAAGAAGTTGAAGTTCAAGAAGAAGAAGAAGATGTAGAAGAAGATGTAGCAGTAGTAGGAGCAGAAGAAGAAGAAAAAGAAGAAGAAGTTGAAGTAGAAGAAGAAGAACAAGAACAAGAACAAGTAGAAGAAGGATAAAAAGTAGAAGAAGACGAAGAAGTGGAAGAAGAAGAAGAAGAAGTACAAGAAAAAGAAGACGGAGGAGAAGGTGAAGAAGAAGATGGAGAAGAGTTTGAAGAAGAAGAAAAAGAAGACATAGTAAAAGAAGAACAAGAAGAAGAAGAAGAAGAAAAAGAAGAAGAAGTAAAAGAAGAAGAAGAAGAAGAAGAAGAAGAAGAAGAAGGAAAAGAAAAATAAGAAGAAGAAGAAGATGATTATGATGTTGATGATGATAATGATGAAGAAGAAGAAGAAGTGGAATAAGAAGTAGAAAAAGAAGAAGCAGAAGAAGAAGAAGAAGAAGAAGAAGAAGTAGAAGAAAAAGAAGAAGAAGAGAAAGATGAAGAAGAGGAAGAAGAAGAAGAAGAAAAAGAAGAAGAAGAAAAAGAAGAAGAATAAAAAGAAGAAGAAGAAGTGAACAATGAGGAAGAAGACGAAGAAGAAGAGGAAAAAGAAGAAGAAGAAGAAGAAGAAGAAGAATAAGATGATGATGAAGAAGAAGAAGGGATAGAAGAGGAAGAAGAAGAAGAAGAAGAAGAAGAAGAAGATGAAGATGATGAAGAAGAAGGAGAAGAAGAAGAAGATGTAGAATAAGAATAAGAAGAAGAAAAAGAAGAAGAAGTACAAGAAGGAGAAGAGATGAAGAAGAAGATGAAGAAGGTGAGTAGAAGAAGAAGGGGAAGAGGACGAACATCAAAAATAAGAAGAACATGAAGAAGAAGAGAAGAAAAAGACGTAGAAGAAGAAGAAGGAGGAGGAGGAGGAGGAGAAGAAGAAGAAGAATAAGAAGAATAAGAAGAAGAAGAAGAAGAACAAGATGAAGAAGTAGTAGAAGAAGAAGAAGATGGTGAGAAGAAGAAGTATAAGAAGGAGGATAAAAAGATGGAGGAGAACAAGAAGGAGAAGAAGAAGAAGAAGAAGAAGAAGAAGTGGAAGAAGAACAAGGAGAAGAAGAAGAAGAAGAAGAAGAAGAAGAAGAGGAAGAGGAAAGAATTAGAAGAAGAAGAAGAAGAAGAAGAAGAAGACGAAGAAAAAGAGGAAGAAGAAGAAGAAGAAGAAAATGTAGAAGAAGAAGATGAGGAAGAAGCGAAAGAAATAAGGAGAAGTGGAAGAAGAGGAATAGGAAGAAGGGGACAAAGAGGAAAAGGTGGAATAAGAAGAAGCACAAGAAGAAGAAGAAGAAGATGAAGATTTTTGAAGAAGTAGAAGAAGTAGAAGATGAAGATGATGATGATGAAGATGTCATAGAAGAAGAAGAAGAAGAAAAATAAGAAGCAGAAGAAGAAATAGAAGAAGAAGAAGAGGAGGAGGAAGAAGAAGAAGAAGAAGTAGAA